>OU696666.1:31635390-33003306 GCA_916049575.1 Ancistrocerus nigricornis
ATGCGTTTAAATATGCGCTTAAAATATTTTATAACTAATTAAAAAAGTATAATATATTTACCATAGCCATATGGACTGGAAGCACCAAGTTGTCCCATGTTGGGCATATTTGTCATGTTGGGAGGTGCTTGCATCCTTGGACCGCCTTGTCCAGGACCAACAATTCCAACTTGATGCACTTGCTGATGAGGGCTTTGACCTTTTGCAGAACCTACCATATGGGCTTGCTGCTGTTGCTGCATCGCTACAGCTCTAGTATTAATCATTCCAGGGCCATTCTGCATTTGGGCTACACCGTGTGGCCCGCTAGGATGATGAATTCCTTGAGTATTCGGACCCATCATAGATACCTTCAATTAAAAATTAATAATTAACGTTATTTTTCCTAGCAACATATAAAGTTATCGCACGTATATTATTAACTTACCGTATTTAATGGCTGTTTGTTTAAACTATTGGTTACAATTAAACTTCCACCCGCCATTCCACCCATACTATTATTTCCACTAGCACTACTTGTCATAACTAAGCCAGAGTTCATGGCACCCGGCATAGACATAGTCGGATTACTTCCAGCCATGCTCATCGATGATTGAAGATTTCCCATTGAATTTGCAATGGACATTTGATTGTTTGCCAAAGAACTAGCTATACTGCTAGGTAAATTTCCGAGACTCACGACCATTTGAGGGTCGACTACTCCTTTAGAGACAGCAACGTTTGGTGGAGATTGCATGTTTGGACTTTTGCTACCCAAGTTTCCAGCAGTCATAACCAATGAATTTGCAACCAAGTTTTTATTTCCCTGATTGGAAAAAATCTTAAATAAGAAAAAAATGCATAATGCATGACTGACTTTTTTTAATAACACATTTATAAATCATAAAAATATAAGTACATTTCTGTTTATAAAAGTATTTAAAACATTTTCTACATAGCAATAGAAATTTACCTGCTGCTGGATGAGATGATGAGGTAATTGTTGCTGCTGTTGCTGCTGCTGCTGTTGTTGCTGTTGCTGAACATGCTGACGTAGTTCTGATTCAAGAGTTCCATTCTGCTGCCCTGGACCTGGACCCGGGCCTGTTGCCGGTGGCTTAGCGCTCTCCGTAGCAGAGCCCCATGATCCCGAAGATAGGAGATCATCAGGAAGATCATTTTCAAGATCAAACATATCTGTGTTCGTAATGTAATCTGAGAATAGACAATTCCATTAATGATCACGTCGTAACCATCATACATATGAAAATATGACAAAATCTGCTGGTTACAGAAAAAGTATTTTAGGGATAAAGAAAAGATGTAACGACCAATTATAAAAACCAATATCTTGCTTCTGGTGAATTTTGACATTTATGTTTATATTATGAAAAAGATATGATTCATAGAGAAATATCAACACTTTTTGCATAACCAGTCACGTGTCAAAATATTTATACTATGCATGATATGTACCATAGAGACCAAGAAACCATTAGTAATTTTATAAAGATTTAGCACCGTCACCATAGCTTTTATCCAGTTTCATAAATGAAATCCAAATCCTACCATGTAGCACAGTTTACTTATGACACAGTATGGATGTATTTGTCTCTAACTATTCTCCTTTCTTTCATTTTATTTAAAATATAGTATATATACTTATTTAACTCGTTTATTTCCATTAACAAATAATTATTGTTTCTTACAGGAAATGTTTCATACACGTATACGTTAATTCCTTATGCATTTATAAGAAATTCCTGATAAACTATATTGTCTGCCTATCCGTTCATCTATCCACGACTGACCATACATGACGGAGAAAAAAAGGGGTACGTGTAGGAAAATACAAATGCAAAGATTCTACAGGAAAAAGACTAATGAAGATATATATATATATAAACAAACAAATACATAAATAAATAAGACATGAGACATACACTGCAAGAGCACAACTTAAGGGAACTTATACTACAGCAGAATACAAATTTTATCACAATAAAATCGTGCTACAAACTCTACGAAAGCAGCAAAGCTACCGATGGCAAACTTTAGAATATAGAGTCATGCGAAGAAATAATAGATATTCACTCTAAAGTATCTATTCAAGCAATAATCGTTGCTCTACACGATATAATAAAACTATTCCTCTTCTTATAGTAATAAAATTACAGACCTCGAACCCTAATCTGTAACGGCGGTAAAAAGATAAAAAATACAAAAAAGTTTGATATAAGGGATGGTAAGCTTCTTGCTTAATACATCAACGTCGATTATTCTTACCTAACATACCTGCAAATTTGAAGACACACAAAGATATTTCATTACAAATAATACGGTTTAAGTACTAAATATCTTCTTTACCTTAATTACCTATTTCAATAGAATCATAATACATATACGATCGTATTACATATTCTTTAATTTCGCACATAATTCGTCTATAGATAATTTAATATATACATATATGAATATGTATGTATATATATATGTATATACAGGCATATGTACATTCAATTAGATACATTTGCAATTTAAAAGTATAGAGCTCAGTGCATGTGTGTCGCATGTCTATGTTACGTTCAATTTGTAAGTTTGGTTTAATAGCGCACATCAGTTAAGAGGAATTTGGCAAAATCTTTGAATTTATGTACCTTAAATACTCATCCAATTTTTTCTCCATTACATTGTAAAGGGTATCAGTCCGTGTCTAAGTAACATAACATATAACGTCCTCATTTCCTTTTTAAGCTCTGCCATATATTGAAAGATAATCGATCGTGACGTCCGTTCTTTGTTTATATTCCCTAAATACCAACAATATACTAGGATTATTGTACCACAAAAACGATTCTGCAAAACTATGTATATCTCTTAGAATACTCTTTACTGAATATATGTATATAGATATATATATATATATATTGGGAAAGACAAATGGAGAAATGATTTTAGGAGCGTATAATACTAATGAATATGACATGGACGGACGGACAAACAGATTTTGTAGTGCTGGACTTAATATTTTTGAACTTTCTGCTTGTTTTTGTAATAATATTTACTTCTTTTCTGGACGATATGGTTGTTCCAATGTAGTTCCAGCTGATGCTGTTGCAGATGTTGCTGTTGTGGCGGGCCCTGCATTTGTTGCATGTTACCACTGCCACCTCCCCCGTAGTTTGTATAAGCATGGTGCATCATTAGAGGCGCCATACCCACTACATATATCACAGTTTTTAATTTGAGATTGTGAAAGAACTACCTATGCTTTGATTTTCTCAATCGTAGCACCTAAGCAGCAGAAACAACGCGATAGTAGAGAAAAGCTGAGCGTTATCGCGCGGTATAGTTAAGCCGTTCGACCGCGTGCAGCACTTTTCGATATTGAGAAAAATCCCGACGATAACGGGTGCCACCATAGAGATTCTCTTCTCTCGAAAAGAAACCTCTTTCTTTTTAAACTTTTCTTTAGAGAAGGAAAAAAAAAAATTTTATAAAAAAACAAGACAACAACAAAACGGTCCTCTTTCGAACTTGTTCGAAAGAAGACAAAAACTGTTTCTGCAACTTGTGTAGCCTGTACTCGATAAGTTCGTACATCTAATGCGCCGACTACCGTAGCTTTTAATCATCGTCGATTACATCGTCGCATTACCGAGAGCATTATCAAGTTTAGAAACCGTTACACGACGATTACATAGCGCTTAAAGGTGAAAATAGTAAAGGAAAGTGGTTAACGCATAGTTCATGCCAGCAAAACGTTCTATTTAATATTATTGGACTTCTCATGCACCGCCATGCGCTACGAGATTAGAACTAAGACTAGAACGAAGGGTCGCTAGGAAAATGTACAGCGACCTACATAGATTTAACTAACGTTTAGTTATAGTAAAAAGATAGTATATGTGCGAAAAAAAAAATGGTAAGCGATAGTATGTATGCTCCGAGAACAAACCACAGTGCGTTAAATTAATTTTTATATATATGTATGTATGATGCGTGTACGTTTGTATGGGTGTATGTGTTCGCGCGCGTGTATGGGAAAAGGTATATCTATACGATTATAATACACACACGTGGTACGTATGTCGGCTTTGAGCAAAATTTCGTCCCATTATTTTCTATAAAACAAACGCGTTTTCTTCTAAACGTTCCTAAGACAAAAGCACTCGGTTCACTTTTAAAAATTATGGTAAAGGTACTTGGTATCGAGAAACAAGCGCGAATTTCAAATGCAATCGAAGTATCGAATTTCGTAATACAATCGTACGGTTACGCGAGATGATTTCTATGGATTTAGCGACAACGTGATTTTGATTGGAACATCCTCATTGTTACGTTAATCGCTCGATGTCTAATCTAAACTAAAACATATAATGGAATCGGTACTGTCAAACTCATTCGCGCGAAAAGCAATTCGTTTTCACAAGTGTTATTATTTGACAAGCGGCACGTGGGAGAGAGAACGAACTCGACTCTCGAGTTGGTCGCGATATCGGACAGGAAGAATCGCAATTGCATCGAAACGATACACGAATCGACGAAATGTGTCATTTCAAAACGAATTCGTAAGATTTATTTCGAAGATACCGTTACGAGGAAGTAGGTCAATTTAGACGACTTGCAAGATCCGATTACAATCGAGGAATTTAACTCACGAGCAATCGAAAGACGGACAGGCGAAATTAAAAGCGTTCGATTTATCGAGAGAAAACTTTTATATCGAATCTTTCAAATTTCCCGTGATGCAACTTTCCTAATGTATTGAAAAGAAAAGAAATGAAAAAAAAAAAAAAAATGGCGCGCAATAACTCGCGATAAAATATATCGATCGTCCTTTGTCGAAAAGTACATCGATAGGACGATGGACGCGCGCGAGAAGTAACGTAAAAGTTTCGAGGCACGCCGGCATAGGAATCGCGAGATCATATTATTTGTTTACATCGACCGTCTGTGAGCGAGCACACGAGGTTCAACGCGTGGACTCGCGTGCACGAGACGGCGACGTTTGCAGCGGTAGCTGCTACTGCTGCCACCAACAACGAGTCATCCTTCTCTCTTTCTTTGTAGAGGGACGACGACACGAGCGTTTACAACGCGACACATAGCGTGGCCCGATGCCACACACCACCACCTTTTTCTTCTTTAGCTTCTCTTCGGCATTACGCGAGACCGACCAGCAGGTAGGTAGGTTAGAAAAACGAACAACGGTATACGATTATGCTTGCAATTCTCGCGCGTTTATCGCTCACGTGGTAATAATCGTATTCGATTGGATAGATAATCGTCGAAATGCAAACATTGTTTCTAAATTAACCAAGAAAATTCAAGTTCTCGAAACTTTCGCGGCTTTTTTTCCACTCGATCGTTTACGTTACGCCTTTCGAACGCGGCACGCACGTGTTTGCAAACTTGACATCTGTCAATCGCGAGTCTCGCCCGTTCGCTCTTTCCCACGATTGTCGCGAGTGTCTTTTTTAAGAATGAAACAAGGGAAGATCAAAGTATTTCGAAGTAAAGAATGAAATTTCTTATAGTTACGTTCACTCGTCGATAGTCTTTTCTTTAAAACGAAACAAGTATAAAAAAAAAAACAAACAAACACGTTACGGGTTTATAAGAATGGATGAATAAAAACAATTTTACGGGGATAGAGGATCGAGCGTCGATCAGCTGCTAACTGTAGACGGCAAAGAATAAAACGGAATCGGCGGGATAGATCGAAATGTACCAAAAGTAGATGGAATAAGGAAAGAAAAGTCGCTTATGGTCTCGAGGATTTCGCGAAGACGGAGGAGGGCTACTAAACGCACCTTTCTCCGCGAGAGAATCCGCGACGCTCCCGAGTTTCGTCGGTGCGGTATTGTCGAAGAGCGTCGTTACCGACGGTTTTCCGGCGACCCCATCGCGACAGATAGAGCGCGAGAGAGCAAGTGTCGCGTCGATCACCCTTTCCGAATTTCGTACCTACGGATTCCCTTTAATCTCGCGCGTTATATCAAATATGCTTGGACAAGGATGAGGAAGAAAAGAAGAAGAAGAATGACTGGAGCGTGAGCGACCGCGCGCGCGCTCGTCTCCGAACAAAAACATAGCCGAGCGTCTCTCGTCCGGCGACTTCGTTGGCGCGGATCGGCGGCAACGATTGACTATCCTCGAAAATACCCGGAAGGAAGTTTATTTTGTTGAATAGAAAACGAAAGGGACATGTTTTGCTCAAAGCAGGGAAAAAGGGTCGACCGCGAGTCCCTTATTTTTCTCTGTATGTCAGAGAACACGTACGCGAAGAGACTTTGCGATGAGAAACAACGACGATAAGAAAACGAGAGGAGGAAGAAACGACGGTGATTATAAAGATGATCGTGATGAAGACCACGCTGAGGATGACGGACGGCGGCAACGGTGAAGTTCGATAGTATAAGAAAACGTCGTCGTAACGCGGCGCGTACGTGCTCCCGCCGTAAGGTTAGTCGCGGAAGAAATATGACCCTGACCGATGAGGAGGTCGTGACGCGTCGAGGGTTTAGGAAGAAAAAGAAGAAGAAGAAGAGGAATAAGAAGGTTCGAAGACTTACCTGCCGAATCGGAAGGACCCTGAAAGGGATCCCCGAGTTTCGGCCGCTTGTTAGGCGGACCGTCCACCAGGTGGTCGGCCATGCTTCCTCCAGCGAGTCTAACTCCTCTCTCGACGATTTATTCCTTCACCATAGCGACGGCTGCTCTGGACGATGGCGATTCTCTCTCTCTTACTCTTGCTCTCCTTCTCCCTTTTTCTCTCGTTCTCTCTCCTTCGATCCTTCTCTCTCTCTCTCCGTCCGTCTGTCTGTCTCGACGCCGACGCCGAGGACGACGACGACGGCGACGACGGCGACGTAGAGTAGAATGATATGGCGGGCACTGGCAGTAAAACAGGCAGCAAACTTTACGAAGCCGCTAGTATTAGGCACGAACGAACGAACGAACGCACGCACGCACGCACGCACGGACGGACGTACGCACGAAAAGTATGCACGACGACGGCGGCAGCGACGACGAGGAGGAACGCACGAACGTAGCCAGGGAGTAAGCGGCGCTAGCAATATTTCTCTTCTTCGATGGCACACGCGCGACGACGACGACGAGAGCGCGACAGCGGCGACCGCGACAACGTCGACGGCGACGTCGACGATGTGAGGACGATGAGGACGACGGCGACGAAGGCGACGACGACTCCACGAACGCTCGAGCTTTGGCGGACTGGCTGCGCGCACGGCGCTAGCTCGCAGCGACGGTATCGCTCTCGAGGCCCGCTGGCACCACCATCTTCCTCTCCTCTTCTCTCTCACGCCTCGGGTTCACACTGCGACAACGGGGCGCGCGAACGATCACCGCGGCCGCGGCCAGCTTTCCCCGCACATTCGACAGAGACACGATTCACGGACGCGTGGAAGGCGTCTAAGATTGTTAAAATGGTTATACGGCTTGGAGGTAGCCGGCCACCGCGCGCGCCACGGAAATTCGCTTACGAGGAAAAGGCGATCGCGAGAGGCTTCCGCACCGCACGAGTATCGGCTAACGTAAAATGGCGGCCGCTGTTGACGAGAAGTTTTTCTACGCTTGTCAGAAAATGTCCGACTGGCTCCCGTACGGCCGGCGTGAGCGTAGCGCGCCCTACCGATTGGTTCGAGCGTTCACGTGACCTCATCGACGGTTCTCATTGGTCGGAACCGTGCGAGGCCACGAACGCCGTCGTTAACCACACGCCGCCGGTTCTTTAGAACACCGAGTGCCCCGCTCATGCCCGTACCCGATGTCGTCGCCATCGTCGTTGTGCACCTCGTCTTCGCCGTCCTCGTCGTCGTTCTTGTCTACGCCGTTAACGTTTCCTCGTATGCTTTTTCCTCTTATTCGCTAGCTCTTACCCTTACTATCGTTGATCTTCCTTTCTGCTTCCTTTCGATGTACTCTGCCAATGTCGGTCAAACAAAATATCATCTTTCCACGGTTATCTCTCTCGCTCTCTTTCTCCTTTCTTTAGCAAGACGCTAGCAAGATTCGTTGCAGCGTTGATCGGCCACGGAAAGCAACCCTCTTTCTCGCATTTCGACCAAGGATAGTGGGAAGAAAGTGGCCGTCATCGTCGAACACCTAGGCTCTTTGCGCGTTGCCGGAAAGTTACGGATATAGTGTCTGCTCCTCGCGATCGGCGAGTATTTTTACTCCCTCAAGGATACTCGTTTCTCGATGTATTTTCGTGGCTATCTTACGGTATCGCGTTGATCTACGCTCGTGCCCTGTGGAGAACGTTCGTGCCGTGGAACCTATCGTCGATGGATCCATCGACGATTCGTCGTCGATAGCACCTCGAGACGTCGATGCGAACTCACCCCTTTGCTCTCAAAAGTAATACCGATCTCATCGCCTCGTGAGACGTCGCCTTAACGATACGAACTTTGATCGTCGCTTTTGTATCGATGATGTTCCTTCCCGACGCTTTTCATACTTTTCTCTGTGAAATTTGACGTGGTGATCGGTTGTCTAAATCTCGTTCTCGTTAATTACACGAAAAAACGATTACTTTCGTCGAAAGTCCGCGTAAGACTAAAGGACGATCGAGCTTTTACCAAGAAAACAAAAGATATTCCACGTATTCTTTATATCCCAATTACACATATATAAATCAACGAATAGAATTTATGGTTACCATGGAAACGAAAAACATTCGTATTGTTAAAAAAAAGGCTAAAGTAACCCGTCCTACGTAAGGAATACATAACGATAATCGTTCGTTACGAGGGAGGGTAATATCGCGTTGAAAGAGGGAAAGACCACGAAGGTGGCGATGACAGCGTTCGCTTGGGGGAAAACGACGAGAGCGAACCTCCCCCTCTCGGGACACGAGCACCGTGCCGAAACTCGACGAACGCGGCCCTGGCGGACAAGGTCACGGACTCGACATGTCAGAATTCGTCGCTTCGATCCACCGACGATGATCTAACGCGTTCGTTGCCGTTGACCGTGCTGCTACCGCTACCCTATTTACCGATCTCGGTCATTTCCTTTTTCCATAAAAGCGTCAAACGTTTAGGATCATTGAAAGAAAAAAAAAAAAAAACAAAATGGCAGAAGAAAAAGTACAAAGAATTAGGTTATCGTCGGTGAGAAGGGTGGATGCACCGTAAAACGATGAAACATTTCTCGATCGACGGATTAAAAAAAAAAAAAAAAGAGAGCGCGCGCGAGGCGGAAGGGCACGCGTTGCGCGCGCGTAAGATTTTCTCTTTTTCCTCTCTCTCTCACACACGCTTGTCGAAGGAGCGGCAAGTGAAAGAGGGGGAGAGGGACCGAGTGGGTGGGGTGGGTAGGAGAGGCCTACACTCGCAGAGAGGTGCGAACGGCACGCGACCCGACGCACGCTCGTATTGTGCGTTAACCCCTCTTACTCTCTTTCTCTCTCGCAAGTTCGTTCTCTCGCGTGCAGAAGCGCGCGCGCACTCCTATGTGGGATGAAGTACGCCAAGAGTAAGAGAGCAAGAGGAAGAAAGAGAGAGAGAGGGACGAAAGAAAGAAACGACGGCCATGGAGCGGCTGCCATGGCCGCAGGAAGAGGGGAGAGAGCGGGGAATATTGGAAATGGGACGGGAATTGGATGACGGCGTGGCAGCAGCCACCTAGCCACCCGCCTCGGTGACAGCGGCTCTTTGTGGAGAGGAGCGTTGCTCTTCTCGCACGTTCCTGTGCAAAGCGCTTGCCTTTCGCCTCTACCGACAACGAAAATCGGAGAACCGCGTCGCTTTCGAAAGGATAAACGATTCGAATCTTCGGGGGAATCCATCGATTTGCCTCTCTCCTACGTTTTGTCGTAGCTTCTTCTCTTTTTCCTCGGATGCACTCTCGTTGAGAATGCCAGACGTCTTTCTACAATCGCCCTTGATCCTCTCGGAAGGAACCAATATATCTACATATTACGGATCTACGTTTTGTCGTAGCGACTATGGGCGAACGGTTCATTGACTTCTTCGAGAAGGAAGACTCTTCTTTCTGACTTTATATGTACGTGATAGGATAAAAAACATTGGAAATTACGGGAAGTTTAGGCTCTTACACGTATTACGTAACTTCCCAAAACGCGTTTGGGTGTCGGTCGAATGACGCAGTTATCGCTATCAAGCGTCTTCTATACTTATGAAGTATAGAAGTATAGCAAGACGGTCGATCTTGCTTCGTTCGTTTGTAAATGTTTCCGTCGCAATATGTTCTTATTGGTCGAACGTTTTAAAAAGTTTCATGACAATGAAGTTAACGATCATTGAAAATCTATACGGCGAGATGGGTTTTTCTTTGTTGAGGATCGAGAATTCGATCGTGGTATAAAGGTGAACGGTATCCCCCTTTTCGAAACTTTGTTGGGATATATTTTTGATGAGATGGAAACTCCTGCGTAAATCGAATATCGAGAAAACGATTATTTTCAAGCACGGGCAACGATATCGTTGCCACCGCCTGACGCGATAAGGAGCGCAGTTTTCGTAATCTCGTCTACCCGATACGATGCGATTCTCGTTTATACAATTTACACCGATTTCGAGTTTCTACGCTTTAAGCACAGGTGTAGGCCACGACGAACGCTTCTTTTTCCGATCGAAAGTTACTCCCTCCTTGTCCTGGTTTTCGAAGCATCGGTAATCCTCTTCGTTTCGTTCGTAAAGACAAGAGAGAGCGAACGATCTATCGCAACAAGCTGTTGAAATCGATAACGATTCATCGTCGACGTTTATGATCGTACGGGCTGTATCGATTTTCACAATTGCTGATCGCTTGTAAATAAAAATCGATTGAATTATATGTAAGCGCGAGGTAACATAATTATCAAGATATTCGACGAAGCAAGGTTGAGACTCGCGTTTCGGACGGTTTAACTTCGCTCGTTCTAAAAAGGCTATTACCAGCCGAGATAAACGTCCAGTCGACTCGCACTCGTAAATCTAAAATTCCCCTAACTCTGCCACGTACGGCCTGTACGGTGAATGCTTCGTGAAACTCGTTGTTCTTGAAGAATATCGAACAAAATATAAACCCAGCAGGAAGAAGAGTCTTTCTTTCGACATATGCATGTATATCGAAACTCGCGTAGGCGATCGTTCATTAGACAGATTTTTCATTAAACGAGTTTCGATTTTATTAAAATTACAAATCGTATACTCGGATTATCCTATGTTTGCACGTTCGTGTCCTTGATAAAAAGACTTGCGCGAAATTGATAGACGACTGGTAAAACGATAAGACCTTGATCGATCGATAAGAAAAATTTATTTCTAACAATGCATATGTCGCAACGTTCTCTCTATATTGCATTTCACGAGAAAGTATTTTTGGATTTCTATACGAGGGTGATAGTATCGTTGCTCTTGGTAGTCTTAATTATTAATAATTGATACTCGTTTCGAGCGTAGAAATAGCTGCTCGGAAAAACCGACGTTTTCAGAATAGAATTATGGCAATTATTGTTGTCAGATCGATGCGACGCGGTCTTCGTTCCGTTGGCTTATTCACCCCAATGGCTTTGAATGGATAACAAAACAGTCTGGGGGACAAGTTGATTCTCTTTAAGAACAGGTTGTGTCAGCGTCAATGTACAAATGGTCTGCGATCTTCGCATTGAAAAACCTTTCGTTCGGTCGCGTGCCGTATCTTCGTCCTTTCTTGATCGTGCGATTTGCTGATTTTTTTTAGGTGAATCCACGTAAATTTATAAATCTATGTGGGTTTTAAATAGAGCGCGTTAAACGAAGGTACCACGTGAATCAGATTGTGTAATATTTATCCGTTCGTCATAAATCACTGTCGTAAAAATGGAGGAATTATAATAGGATAAATTCAAATTCTTTTATAACGAACATCATTCAATGTTAACAAAAATTATTATTCTTGATATAATAATATTTAACAATAGGGAATCCCATACCTACACCTTACATTCGTTTTACATATTTTTTTTTTTAAGTAATATATCGCGGATAATAACGATAAACGGTCTGTTTACAAAAATTTCGGGTATTAATCATTCGTTGATTAAAAATGATTTCATTAAAATATATTCTGTAATTATGAATAATTTTAGCAGTTTTTAAGCGGCAGCAAAATAGTAACTTTGACGTTGTTAAGAAAGTTATGTTATTAAATACTTATAAATATTAAATTCCTTCTTATTTTTATATACGTATAGTCGGACGAGCAGATGGAATTGTTTATTTAAAGAGTATCGTTTTTAGTCAAGGCATAGAATTAAAATAAAATTTATGAGATATTTTAAAATCAGTACGACGACCGAGTGTTTTTTGTGGTAAGTTCACGCATGAATCCATAAAAACTTATAACCGTTCGAGTAGATCGTTAAAAATCAAAATAAAGGTACAAGTTAAAAATGCTTTTTTTTTTAACGCTATTACCTCTCATATGTTACAACTTGTGAATAAATTTTATTAAAGGTAATTAAAATTTTAACGTTATTAAATTACACGTAATGTAACCAACAATGTTTTTAATGTACAATGAATTTGCTCGTTCCATGTACATAAAATTTGCAAATGTAACATGGAAGCAAAATAAATAGAATTCTAATTGAAATTAAAACATGTAAAACTAATATTTGGAATTGCTAAAAGAATCAATATTTTAAACATAAAAATCATATTCCAAAAATTACATTCGCATGGATTACTTGAATACCCCTTAGGGAATAAACATACAACGCACGAAACCTATTTCTTGCTTAAGTGAATGCAATTATAATATATGCTTATTCTTATAACATATGTCTACTTAAAGGAAACATTATTTACAAGACTATTTAAGTGTAGAACTCATGAATGCAACTAATAAATTGTTTTCTTGTGTAGCTGAATATAATAATTTTCATACTTGTAATTCATACAAAATCCACATATCTATACAAACAGAACAATCATGTAGATTTATATATTATTAAATGCGTGGGAAAAGCTCTATGTTTTATATCTATCGTATATAAAAAAGGTAGTTAAAACTATAATTGTTGTGTATGAAGATCTTGATTTCATTGTAAAATCCTTTATAAAAAAACTATTTTTTATCAGCTAAATCGTCTGATATTTAATACTTAGCATAACATTAGAATATGTGCTCCTGCTCTTGCAATATATGCATGAATGTTCTCTAGGTAAAGTTGCTTTCTCGTGAAACATCGCTAGAAATATAACTTGAACGAGTGTACGATGGAATTGCCGTGTCTATAAAACATATACTATTCCACGGTTATTTTGAATGAATTTGAATACCTCTTTCCATTTCTATACAAACATTATAATTTAGGATTTTAAATCAAGACACATTTTAGATGGAATAACGGATATATGATGTGTACGACGGTACACGTGAATACGACTACGCATGTAAAAAACTGGAAACCTAAAACTAATCTTCAAATGCGGCTGAAACTTAACTCTTAAGTTGTCAAATTTCAGGGGCACCAAGTACACATATTCTATGTTCCCGACGTAACATAGAAAGACATGGCGGGTGATTTAAACGCATGCCATTTTTAATGGAATATGATTAAACCGTGTGAATTATAATTTCTGCCTAGTGCAATTTTTATGATTTTGTAGAAAAATTCTTTGTACATATATAAAAAGATTGTATAATTAGAGTGTCTTTGAATTCAGGCACTCAAATGAAGTCTTTATATGAAACACCAGCTCAGAGCTCTGATTTAACTAAAAAATATTACCTTGTTTTTTTTCCAAAAATTGTTGAAAAGTAATAAAATATTCGGTTGAAAGTCCGTAAACATTTGTATGAACGATAAATCTAAGAATTTCTGTAACAACTCTGTGCGCGCAGTGTAATTTCGAAACTCTTTCATTTTTGACACGGAATGGGGCGGTCAATCATCTTTCGACTTAGCTGCAACCTCAGAGTCGTCGGACTTGGTATGCTGCTGATCCAATTTTGTTTCAGTCTCTTGCTGACTTCCTTCGTCTTCTTCGTCCGAATAATTTGTTGGAACTTCTCCCAGTTTTAACAACTTTCCTACATAATCGTACCTCTCTAAAATTGCAAAAATTATTACATTATAATATGTAAACGGCATGGGTTACGTTTGGTAAATAAATTTAGAAAAAGATGCCATCTAATTCCGACGTATGGACTTTGATCTCATAAATTATGGATAAAAATACGTAGAGTAATTCCACGCGTATTGTCATACTATATAATCACTCTAGAACAATGGTGTTCATTTACAAGGAATGGCTATAATAAGTAGGAGGTAAAAGAAATTTTTTGCTCTTATAACATTTTTACGAGATTAAATCCGTTATCACATTACAGCTACTTACGTAATAAGAAATTACTATTGCATACCTTTGAACTGTAACTCCCATTCTTTCATAGAACTCATTTGTTCGCTGTCTAGGTCGCTCAAATCATCGTATTCGTCGTCTTTAATTGTTTCCAGATTAAATGTCGCTAGTCCTCTACTGGCATCACGTCCAGCAAATACCGCATATGGTGCACCTGTGTAGAATATATAATTCCCATATGATTACGTGTCCCTATTACATTGAAAAAAAATATGCAAAAACTTATTAGTAAATAAATTTCTAATAATATCATTTAATGATTTAAGAGACTATGCAAATAATTATCGCATATCGGTAAGAAGAAACTGCAAGTTCACGATTCAGCAATATAGCGACCTTTGCGGTTTTGTATTTACGTCCCGTCGGAAGGCGTATCAACCTATATAGGATCGTAACGCGGTAGAATCTCTTTGGCTAACAGGTGTAAAACTCCGAATATTGTCTTATACCGACAATAAAAACAGCTTTCTTAAAGAACGAGTACGTAATGCTTCGCGAAAAAAAAAAAACAATACAAGAAACTTTATAACCGTGCTGAAATACTTGCCAGGACCGTAAAAGGCAGCGCCCCTAGTAGTATCGTAGACGCTCCCATTAAGGGCAACCAATATCCTTCCATCTGGCCCGGTACCATCGTATTTTTTCAATTCTTCGATCGTAAAGTCACGATGCAGTTTTGGTAAGATCTTTATCTCCTGTGCCGGTTCCTCCGATTTGATCTTGCTCTTGACGATCTTATAGACCAAAAGAGCTATGATGCCTACCAAAACGAGATTCACAGGGCTCTTAACGATTTCTCCAATGAAACTTGAAAGAAATTCCGAGCTTTGTTGGCCGCTCGCGCCGGTGGCCGACGTGGATCCCGGCGACGAGTCGCTCTTTTCGGCCATCTTGACCACCAGCTTCGCGCGAGTGTCGACGAATACGACGACGTTCGATCTTCGCAACGAGATTCGATGTCGTCCAACGAGATATTCCTTTGGGAGGTTGCTTACCGGTGACGCTTTTCCAAAAGCGTTTTTGCGAACGAACGAATAGTACGCCTATTGCGTTCGGCTTTTCCTGGTGCACGAAAATGCAACCCTATGCCTCCTTACGATATGCCGGCGCTAGACGAACTCGGATGAACTAACAGCGGTAACATCGATGCGATTACGTGCTTCGATATACACCGAGTTCCTCCTCTCTCGCTCCCCACTATCCAATTCTTCCTGACGTTTACCCGACAGTACCGTATGCATTACTCTTGCACTTTGGAGCCTTTTGCTTTTTCTTTCCTTCTTGATGAAACGTATTTACCAATAAAAGCAACTTTCTCAAAACTTTCTTTATATCGTGGCAATTGTTCGTTAATCTTCTACGCGATATAATAGTACCAACTTAAGATATGCATATATTCCAATATATATTGTATATATAGATACATACTTTAAATACGTATTCGCATGATAAAATGTACTGCGTATTCGAAGCATGCACTTGGATATAGAAAAGACGCATATTGCTAAGTATGCTTTGTTTATGACATTCGAGGGGTTAGATAAGATTAGAATGCGATAGAAAATTTGTAGAATGAGTATGATTCTCAAAATATTTAAGAATGCGTTCCTGAATCTAAAACATGACGCATGCGCATCGTTGTCCCGTTAGGTTAAATAGTAAATTCGAAATCGTGATCGCGATGATCTTTCTTATGACGTTGCGATTTTATGACAGATATTGCGTTATTCAGACAATTGGTATACTTTTTAAACGCATTTGTGATAAATAAAGCGTTGGGTTTCTTCGTGCTATGTTTAATATACGACTAATTTATTTCGAATGCCGAATACTATCATTGCCGAAGAAAGTTTTATAGAATTTCTTCTTAGCTGTGGTATGAAAAAAATCTTATTTCGTAATTATAGAAGAGCGTATAAATTCAGCGACAGTATTTAAATGATTCGCAGGAAGCTGTCGTTATTTGGCCTCGATTTTTCACAGTCATGCTGCTCCGTCACTTATCCCTTATACGTGAGCACCTTGTTATATGTGTGGGTTAACGTGACGTCACCTTTGATAGTTACGTACATCGACAGCAGGTGGCATACATGTATTTTTTTTTACGTGCGAAGCATTACTTTTTCTTTCTCGTTTACGTAATATATGTAATTAAGAGGAAATAGAACCTCGATCTGAACTCCGCGATGATTAAAGCGCTACCTAGTAGTAATTTTAATTGATAAGAGCGACAGGGTATCAGCTTTATAGACATGCAGGTACGTCACAAAATAATGGGTCGAAAGGGGCTCTTTTACATTGTCGATAATGCAGAGTCACGTGTCATAGTTCTGGTGTCCGCTAGAGTACGTTGAGAAAAGTTGAAGGTTTTATGAACTGCAATACTTGCGGTAAACTGCAGCTCTCGGTCGACGTGGATCTTCCAGGTGTAAATATTATGCGAAGTGACAGTCGAAGTGAAAGTAATACTGACAATGAATAGTGCATAGTGATAGCATATGATTGCAGTGATTATTGTAAGTAAAATAGTAATAGTGAATTTTTTAAGTGGGTCTCAAGCAGCAACCTCCACGTGGTGAGACCTGGGCAATCGGTATTATTTTCGATGTAATGTATATCATGTCTGACATAATGTACATCATATCACAAATAATATCGAGCTAATGGCTGCATTAATTTGTTGTTGTTTATTTTTATGCAAAATGTATGTTTAAGATCACTAATCACTGTGCAACCACGATAGATTAGAGACAAGTAACAACAAAGCTATTTATTCCATTTGTTTGTACATATACTTGCAAGATAAAACGTAAATTATTTTATATATGCTTATTTATTATAATAAAATTGTACTTGAGCGCATTGTACTTATAATTGGACGGCTTCGTTATATCGAGATCAAGCTCTTGCTAATATGCTTACTAATACGATGAAATAATACAGTATATTGAGCACCTTAGATTATATAACTTAGTAATATATACATACAACCATTGTAATTAATTTGAGTATTTTTCTAAGAGTATTTTTTTATAAAGTAATAACCTTTTTCTAAGGCACTCTGGCAAAGTTGCATTTGGTGCAATCATAAATGTGAATAAGAAATTACTATGCACACACATACACAGTGATTGCTTTTGGTCGCCATTAATGCTATGCTATTACATTGATCTAATGTATTAAATTTTTTCTGTAATTGTATTTTCTTGTAGATCAAGATATGGACGTATATCAGTGGTAGATGACACTGTATTAGGATCTACGTGTTCAGAACACATTGGACATATTTCATCAGATTCTATGATTCTATTGGGTAAAAATAGATATGTTAGCGATACGAAAATATATAATTTCCATAGAAAAGTAGCCAAATAGGTTACCTTAAAAATTCACTTCTAATAGAAGGAAAATCGCATTGTGGACAAACTGTAAAATCGTCTTCTATAACATGTCTTCCCTGAAATAGAATACATACGTGTCATATGCTATTTCATATATCTCAAATCTTACTTTAAAGGGTTACCGTAGCTATGCAGAAAGGGATTGTATTCTTGCATTTATCACAGGTAATTTCAGTCTCAGGAACTTTACTTTTACAATATGGACAAGGAGTCAGAGGTTCGTCTTCAAATTCATTATCTTTGGCTCTCGGTGGTTTTCTTACTATAGCTTCAATTTTCTTGCTATATTTAATGTCAATTTGTGTTCTATATTCAGGGCGCATTAACATTGCTGCAAAGTTGAAAGCTGCTTGCTTCAAACCTGCTCTATGGCATTCTATAACTGTTGAAGTCAAAATTGGGACTATATCTGCAATAATATTCAAAATTCAATTTATGTAACTAAGTGTAGTTTTTTCTTTTTCGCATATTTCTTTTTATCTTATACTAACGTGATGGAAACTTGGAAATATTATTTGCCACTCTGATTAACATCCTGGCACCTCGTAAGTGATCGTTTCTTTTTACATGAAGTCTGACTAAAATGTAGGAATGCAACAATCTCAAATTATTTTGCATTTCTAAAGGTATATTAATTTTATTTCTCTTTAATTCTTGATACATCCCAAATAAAACATCATGAGCGCTTCTGTAGTTTCCTGTAAGAGGAAAAGGACATAGTAAATGTTTTATTTAACAAATGTATAAATACATACCATTAATTTGTTCTTCATTGGCAATGATGATTGCTGTTTTTGCAGCTTCTTTGTATTGTTTTCGCGCCATATACAATCGAAATAAGTATTTGGGATCCTGTACATAATAGAAAAAAAAATAAGTCTAATTCTTGTGGGACAGATATCTAACAAATTACCTTTGGTACTCCATCTGCACCTAATAGAAAATCTATTAATTGATTAGCTAATTTATCATCTCTGGAGGAAGCTACCGTATCTATTGCCAATGTTAGCGCTGCGTCATCATCGGCAGTCAACTGTGCAGCTTTTAATAAATGCTTCAAAGCCTATAAAAATATTTTGGTTATCTAATTATTTGGATTCAGTGTAACTAAAAAATTATAAATAACCTTTTGATATTCTTTGGCATGAAAGTAATATTTTCCTGCTAGAAGACTATTTTTCTGGGATTCAAAATGCATAGCAAGATTTTTGAAATCTTCTTTTCTATTATTATCATCATCTATGGTGTTTATTAAAATTTCTCCATACAATTCCATTTTACCATGCTGATTAGCAAGTTGGAATGCTTCATCATGACAATTTGATAAAATTAAGAATTTAATGGCTGAATTATAATCATTTATTTTTTGGAAATATCTGGCTACTCTTTTAGCACCTTCTATGCTTTTAGTCTGCTGTACAATTTCTACACTGCGAGCTGCAAAAGTGAAACATACATGAAATGGCATGAAAAAACCTGAACAACTTGAATTGCTTACCAGGGTTGTTCAAGTATTCAAGATTGATTCTTATTATATTATCATAATCTTTAGCAGTCTCATATGCTCTTGCAGCTTCTTCATACTTCCCTTCTGCTTCTTTAGCTTTGGCATATTGTATATTTATTTTAGGTGAAGATATTTGTGGCAAAAGTTGTCCTACTTTATGCCAGTTCTTTAGTTTGATGTATGCCGATGCAGCTTTGTCAAAATATTCTGCTTTCTCATACAGTAATGCAGCTTCATTGAATTGCTATAAGCAAAGACGCGTTTATAAGAACTATATAATAATCTATACCCTTTTCCATGATTGGCAAATACAGCAGAAAAACAAACCTTCATGGTCTCTAAAATTTCTGCACATTCTTTTCGTAATGATCTGGAACTGTCATTATCCATGGCTATACTCACACCTTTTTTACTATCTCCACATCTGATAGACATTCTTGCAATGCCAGAAAGACATTGTATTCGATGTTGAATGTCGTGCGTAATGGCATTAGATGTGGAATTTGGATCAAGCAGGCCACGCTCGTAATTAGACAATGCCTTTGGGTAATTTCCACTGAAAATAATTTAATTCATTTATGGATTAGATGGTAATATAATCAATCTATTAACTTACATGAATTCTAACTGTTGAGCATATTCTCTAGCAATAAATGGTATTTCATCAGATTTTAGTTTTTGGGCTAAAGTTAGAGCTTGCTCCCACTGCATTAAATCTCTTCGTAAATATAGAGCTTGTACAGGTTCAGATGAGTGTAAAAAGAATTTTTCAGCTTGGTTGTAGTCTCCAAGTAACAAACATGCATGTCCACATAGTAAATTCAGTTCATTTATATTCTCCATTTTTTCTAATGCCCACACCATTGAAACATCTTCCAAATATCGATAAACTCGTATTGCTGTGATTGCAATGTTAAATTAAAGTAAGCTGTTAATAAACTGTACATTTCTGATAATATTATATTTACCGAATTCAATATTTAAATTTGCTAGTGCACTCTGACCCAGTTTTAACCATAAGTCTCCATCGTTCAATTTTTCACAAACGTTCCAAGCGTGTTCAAATCTAATATATGAACATTTTATTAGATTTAATGATTAAATTGATTGCATTAATATATTATATAGACATACCTTCTACACATAATATGATTATTAAATATTTCATCGATTTTCTTAGAATCCACTATATTTCCTATATCTTCATGCGAAGTTAATGTTATTTGTACTAATTTGCTGCTTGGGGTGCTAAGCGTTACTTCTCCAGAATACATTAACATAGGCAATGTTTCTGATGGTAGCTTCGTGGAGTTTACTTTAATAACTTTTTTACCTATATATCAATGTTTTATTTTACTCAGTAATAATGACAATTTTATGTAGCATTTAACTTACCTTCAATAAAGTACTTTATAAAAATGTATGTAACAATCATATTTTTATTATATAATGCGAATATCGAACGTTCCAAGATATTTTGGTCCCATATAATACCTTCTACCATATCTGGGCAATCAGGCACTTGAATTATATTTTCATTTATTGGGTCATATACGTATACATCCATTTTATTATCAATAAAACATAACTGTGTGCCGTTTCCATCTAGATATATGTTTTTTATACCATTGTCATGTGTAAACTCTGTGCTCTTATTAAATGCTTCTAGATAAAAATACATTATATGGCCCATCTGAAAATTTTAAGAATTAACATTAATTTTTGAAGATAATATACTACCATAAGAAACTTACATCAGTCCCATAAACTAGAAATTCCGAAGATAGTGCATGGCACGTTATTCTTGCACTTGATATATTTGAATCAGGGAATATTTTTGTATCTTTCCCATCATTTATTAATGATTGGTCTACTTTAATCTGTAACCAAGAGACAAGTAAACTTTTATTATTTTATTTACAGCTTTGATTTCCACATTCATAATAAAATGTAATGATGCATGTACCATTTGTAATTGCAATTTTCCATCGAATAACACGGACACGTACGTCTCATTCAGAGACATGCTGTCAACAGTTGCTAAATAATCACGTTCGAAATGCGTGCTAACACCATATTGATACGTAGACAGATCCCAAAAGAGAGCTCTATTATTTAAAGCTATTCCTACGTGCATTGGACCTACGGCTAACACGGACGGTTCAATTATAGTATTGATTATTTGTGGCTCTGGCTTTTCCTGAAACATTAAATTATTTAGATACGGAACTGTAACGCAAGATAACGTAATTGACACACCTTATCTAACGTATAAAGATGAACGGTTACTTCTACCAAACTAGTTAGTAACGCTATTCTGTTTCCGCAAACGCTACTTAATTTTGGAATTTCTACTAAAAAAATTAGAACATTCCCAATAAAAGTGACTACTGCTATCATCGTTCCATCGGTCGACCATTCAACTTTACTAACACCAGTTTCGCCGGTCACCGAGATCATCTTTTCCGTTTCCTCCAAATTTTGTAAGCTGTGTATTTTCACAGCATTATCACCACAGGTTGCTACTTTTCCTATAATTTGACTTAATGCAATATCCGTTAATGAATCTTTATGATTTTTTACTTGGAACAGTTCTTGGCCAACTTCCTTTATATGAGTAGATATGGCAATGAAGTAACCAGCTTCAAAACCTACTAATATATATCCATCCCCGTACCTACGATTAGAAAAAAGTAAAATGAAATTATTATTTGTATATAAATGTTCTTGAATATATCTTTAAACTTACCATTTATAGGTAACAATTGAGCCATAACGTTTTTGAAAGGCTAGTTCAATTGGATTGTCTGGATCTAAAATATTGTATAGAAACAGCGTAGTTTTACCAACGATAAGGGATACCTAAACAAAATATAAAAAGTATAATACTTGTAGAACAATTAATTGCAAATAATAATGATATTGCAACTCATACTGTATTTTCTCCTCCTATGCGGTGATCCATTTTCATTTCACTAAATTGTACATCCGACGGTTCACCTTGCAAAGTTATCTCTCTGCGAGTGTCTCCTTCGCTCGTATTGATCGTTAACATCTTATCTTCGCTGGCTAAAGCAAGAAGCCCTTCAATGGACCATGCTCCACAGACTATACGTTTTTTATGTTTCCCCAAAATTGGCATACGTCTATGTAAGGAAATGTAAAATATGTAATACTAAGAATACTCAAATTATCTATATATTAAAGATAAATCTGCTATTAGCTGGATGTTATTATACCTAGCATTTATATGATCATAAAGTATTAAATTTCCCTTTTGAGTTCCAACTGCTAATAAACAGTCTTTCTTAGCCCATATTATACAAGTCAGGCCATCCCTTACGCCCGCATCCATTTGAGACTTTTTACCAGTCGTGGCATCCCACAAGGTGATGGTGGAAGAATTTTGGGATACTATAGCGAGTAAGTCTCCATCGGCGTCCCAACCAAAGCCAGAGCACAAGCCAGGCATTTGTATACGTTCTTGAAGATCTCCTTGTCTGTCAAAGATAGCAACGGAGGAATCGCAGCCCGTAGTTGCTATATGGGTACTATTGCCAGGACGCCAGGAAACATAAACGGTTCCAGTACCATGAGGTTGGTCCAACCGGTACAATACCTATATTAAATTTAATTTATGATCAGAAATGACATGCTAAACCCGTCATAAACCTGTCATACGCATAACCTACTTTTTCAGATGACATAATGACAGAAAAAGTTGTACTTGACTGCGTAACTGAGTCGTCCGTATATTTAAATTACATCCCTACGTATTGGACCGTAACATAGTTAAAATATTGATTCGTTAGACACACTTTTTTACTCGTATTGACATATTGACTTTGACCGCCATGTTGTTTACATCGATTGGTAGCGAATCTAGCATCGAAGCGATTATAATAGTCGACAAATGCTGCCACTATCGACTGCGACAGTTTCGAGAACTAGAATATTATTTCGCATTCAATCGTAATACGTCGTTGGAGTATAATATTCTCCTTATAAATATGCAAGAACGGTATAAATAAAACGTATGTAAATTGTATTGATTCGATGTCGACGATGATTAACACGTTACCTATGTAAATTTATGTCGAAATAAATCATATTTTTAACGACACGAACTGGACTACTTGATTTATAAAATAGAAAAACATCTCCCTATCTCCTCACCTCCCTTCAACGGTCAAAGATTCTATAAAAAAAATATTCAAATATTTGTCAGGGTGCACCGTGCGAATGGAATCCGCTTCCGTTTCCGCCGTGTACCCGTCCTGACCACAGGAACACGATATTCTACAGACGCTTATGTATAGGAAACACGATCCTTGTTCTAAGATCGGCCCTGCGCTTGACAACCTGTCGACCACATTGCCATTGACTTCTCGTATACGTACGAAGAAAGAGAAACTTAATCGACCCTTTTCAAGCTCCTTACGGATCGCTTTTCGCGGATGATCAAAATCGTTCTCAATTGCGCGTAACGGAAAGCAAAATTTTTCGAGAGAATAAATAGAACGTTGAAACTAAAAAGAAAACAATTCGTTCATCGGATTTACGATCGAACCGTCATACATTTTGGTGCTTCCCGTAAAGAGCGAGGCACTTTTAGCGAGGGTACTTCCCTCAAAGGGTTTGGTACGCATCCATTACGAGATAAGACGATACAAAGCAGTCGAAGAAGGAAGGAAAGGGAAGAAAAAAGGAAGCAAGTCGAGTAGGAAAAAGTAGTCAGTCCCGGTAATCGGGAGACGACCGATTGTTGATTTACTCGGTCGACTTGGAAATACAGTTTGCCGGCTGTCGAGACGAAGAAGGCGAAGGTATAGAGAAAGACGGAGAGACACCTGGAATGGTAATGGTAATGGTAATGGTACCGGTGCAGAACGTCGGGAACGCGGATTATACGAGCGTTCGTTTCTTGCTCGATATCTTCAACGTCGTCTTTGCCGTCTTCCTCCCTGTTCGTTTACAGTTAAGGACACGATGTCGAGATGAAATTAAGCCGGGCCGTTGTCTCACGGTCATCGACACTCTACCCGTGCTCTCTCCCTCTTTCCTATC
This sequence comes from Ancistrocerus nigricornis, assembly GCA_916049575.1. Classification (NCBI taxonomy): domain Eukaryota; kingdom Metazoa; phylum Arthropoda; class Insecta; order Hymenoptera; family Vespidae; genus Ancistrocerus; species Ancistrocerus nigricornis. Next base: position 31,659,729 of record OU696666.1, read on the forward strand.
CCTTTAATCGCTTATCGTTTAACGAAGAATTATATTTCCTTTAAAGTAGAACTTCACTTTCATCTCGTTCACGCACGAAATAACGATAAACGATCATAGATTTCAATAAATCAAATAGAAATCGTACGAAAGATCGTTTTTAACGCGAAACCATCGGAGAAGATATTGTATATATAATCCTTGGCTTGTAAAAACAAGCAATTATGATTTTACATCCATAAAACTTTGAACGAGTGCATGCAATAAAGTGCATGCAAGGGATTAGGTGAAACGTTTCGTGATAAAAAGTGTTGCTCCGTTAAAGGACCGAAGAGAGAAGGCGCGCGAGCGTGTGTTCGATAATTTGTTTTTCGCGCGCTTCGGACGGCGTCCGGCAGGGGCGCCCCTAGTCGAGCGAGAGACGACGCTCCGGTCAGTCGCGGGCGCGAGTTCCTCGTGGTAGGACGTTTTGTCGCTTTATTCGGTCGATACGTCAAACGCGTGCCTGATCTCGGCGCGAAAACGTTCGGTGCTTCACCCTATTTTTTTCTTCTCTTCTTTTTAACTATCTCGCTCTTCTTTGTCTTCTCTATTCGCCTGCCTCCTTATACTCGTGAAAAGTGTTTTTACTCCGGGAGTGCAAGTGTGACAGCGTCTCCTTCTTGCGAAGTAAAGTGTCATCGAGGGAGCAACGTGAGTCCGGTTTTCGAGAGTACCGTTCACCACTTTTTTGCCCTTACGGAGGACGGGGCTGCTTTCGTCGTGTCGCTCTCTTCCCTTTCTTAGCGGTGAGTTATCGTAATCGTTCTTTCTCTCTTACGTTACATTTTTCCACAGACACGACGACTAAGAACGAGTTCTGCCGTTAGGAGATTTTATGTAATTCTTAAGAATCTCGTCGATCGAAATGATAAATAAATCAGTTTCTATCGAGTAGGCATAATCCTAAATTTATCAGTATCAACGACGAGATTACATGTATCGTCGTGTATCGCATTGCGTCTATCTTCGTAAAATCTTTAAAAAATGGCGTAGTGCCGTAGTCCATGCACGTAGTGGTACAACACAACGACTAATACCCAAAGAAACATTTTTTACTAACACGTTTCGATGTCACGGACTTTATGGTATATTTTGTCATCGAAAAGTCAAACTCGTTTTATCACGATTCCGGGAAGCTCGTTAAAAATCGATATTCTTGGGAAATGTGTCGTTCGCGAGATAGCCGGCAGCTTAACCAACGTAGTAGCAAAAAACCATTTTCGGCGGTCGTATCTTCTAGTAAACAAAGAGATCGGCGTAGCACTTTTTTTGCTCTCGTTTATACGAGGGAAGACTCTTGATTCTCGGAATCGAAGAGATTCGTAGGAAAACTAGACGGCAGGTCACTCTCGTTTTTAGACACCCTCGATTTTACATAACTCCTCGAAGGTCGTTTGATCGTTACGTTTTCCAAGAGACTTCGATCGTACGAATCTCGAGGGGCGTGTCCTTGCCTGGAGCTTATCAATATTCGCTGAAACGACTTAAATGTAATACAATGTATTACAACATAACCTCTCGTCCATCGCGCCCTCTTTTCTTTTTTTTTAAATATTAAACATACATCGACCGGTCAAAATACCGGGTATATGTTTCTTGACTTTTAAATGAATTATCAATTTTATTTATTAATGATAGAACACAGCATGTTTTTGTCAAATACATAAACGTTATGAAAATAAGTATGCGTTTAACGTTGGTAAAGTTATACCACCAGCGTCCATTCTTGAAGTCGTTCCAAGAAGACAATGCGAACGAACCCGTTTCGCATAATATTACATTATATACTCGTGGTATTATGTAATCGATCATTTATTTTACGCGCATTTCATCGCATCGTCCAAGGACATCGACATTCTAATCGACGTTCGATTTTCCCGTCGAACTTGAACGTACCATCGAACTTTCCACTTAGGTAGGCGGAGGAAACGCTTCGAGTAGCGTAGTAGTTCCGTGAGACTATCGCGGAAGTTTCTTCAAAGAGGCTTCTTAACGCTTTGTGTTTTCTTCGATGTTTCGCGAATGGAAGTGGTTACCTAAGTAAGCAGCAAGAATACTTCCCAGTTTGCTACTTACTTTACTTCGAGAAAAAGGCAAGCATGACTCGCACGCGATCGGCTCGATCGTGTTCTCTCATATGTACATATGTATACATACGTATATACGATCTTTCATTCATGCGGATAAGAAACAGTACCTTTCCTTTCGTAAACTCGAACGAGTTAATTTAGAGAATTGCAGAGAGAGAGAGACGAAGGACGAATTAAGTTAGCGTCTATCTACGTAAGCCTATGTTTCTGGCAATCTCCTCTTGGCACTGTTTACGTTAAGAGAAAGGTCGACGACGTTGCTTATGCTTAAGAACTCATGATTACGAGAATTTACGAAATAAGTAGGTAAACGGTACAAAACAAACTCGAGCGATCCTTTTTTGCCTCGAAAAAGATGTTTTTTTGTCGGGGTAACACGCAAGAACGAGCGACAGGGGGTTGGTAGAGATGTTCGACGAGATCGATAAGGATCTTTACGATAAAAAAAAAGGTGCTCGAATATAGTCTTTTTTCTCTTTCGAGGAGCGACCAGATTACGTGCGTTTCACTTTCGTGTTAAGAACTTCGTGTCGAGGTCTGTAATAATCCGTGACTAATTGCCGCGTTGAAAGATGCGATTCACGAGAATAATTTGCGCTAATAGCGTGCCTCTTTGTCGTAGCTGCTCCATTATTTCAACGTCTTTTTCTTATTCCACTTCTTCTACCTTACCACTTCTTTCGTTGTCTCTTGCGTGGGCGAATCAAATGTCCCAGACGTAGAAAAGCTGATTTTTCTGAATCAACTTTTTTATAAGAGACGATAGTAGCTTCTTTTTTTTATTATTATTTCGTACCTCTCTTTCTTTTTATTAGAATATATCATAAGCTGGATATCTTTTCGGCAAAATATACGAGCCGGAGGACGAGACCCATGACAAGATAAGGCCGAACGACATTGTCTCGCGGTGAAACGCATGTTTGCGACTCGTGCTCGATCGCTTAGGGGTATTAGGATGATTTATTACGGTCGTACGCGAAAATCATTTATATAACGACCCTTCTTCTCCTACTCGTCGGTGAACGTTATTCTGCTTTTGGTAATCAATTTTTTGTTTGCTTTTTTTCATCGTAAGAAACCATCATTTGCATCACGCGTACCTTTTTTTTTCTGTCTATCTCTCTTACCTTTCGCTTTCACTGTCTAACTCTTTGAAGCCATTCAAATTTTAATTAGAACTTGGCTTTGAAATGGAAACTTTCGTTCGTTCGTTCGTCGAATACCAGAGATATCGAAACGTTTCGTCAGAGTCTCTCACCTTAAGGCGACAATTTACGTCGCGTTCTTAATTATACAGCTTATCTCTTATCTACCTTCTTATCGAAAGCAAACTACTTTTTCCTCGTTCTTCGCTCGCGAAGCTCGCTAAGGTGCGTTTTTCAGACCTGTTTTTTTTTTTTTGGAACTACGAATGGATCGCTTCGTCGAGTGTTTTACGTCATAATACTTGTACCAAAATAATCGATGATATTATCAATGCCATTAACCTCGTTCTTTTTTACATGACTTATCGATTTACACGAGTGTGTTCAGCCGTGATAAAATCGGCAAATTCCTGGACGCTCTTTTTAGCGTAAATGATTATTTTTTCAATAATTGTTTTAACAATGTTGTATATACGTTTTATAGATTGATCGATTTACTATTCCATTGGCTGAGAGCTCTTAGGATGAGTGGATACAAAAAAGTATAAAAATATAAATGGAAAAGAATTAGAGTAGATAGGACAAATTGTACAATGTAAAAAAAAAGTAAATTGATAAACAATATAGAGAGACCGAGGGAATGGGTCGTCGTTTAACTCGAGTCGATTGATCGAAAAGGGAAGCAAACAATCGCGACGCGTGGCACGCGATCGCGCGAGAATTTTCTCTCCCCTTTTTCGTTATCCTCCTCGACTACTATTCCTGCAACGTCTCGTGCCAACCCCTCCATAACCCTCCACCTCTTCCTACAGCTCTACCTTGGAGTCCAAAATCAATATAGACGGCAGCAGTGCCGGCGACGTCGCTCCGGCCAGGATTTTCCACCCTGCCTTTCCTTCAACGCCACTCTTTCCCCTCCCTCTTTCTTTCCTTCTTCGAGTTTCTATTCTTGCGTACGAGAATGCAACGAGACACGTCGCGCACCTACGTTGCACCCGTGATTTATGTATCCCACTTTCTTCCGCGATTTTACGTGATACTTTGTAACTTTGCTATACATATGTTACCGTAAAAGTTTGTACTACGATAATGTGCACATTTACCGGTAAGTGTATAGATTTGCTAAAACGTAGGTAAATGATGAAATATAAATTCTATTCACGTTAACCTGTATACCGTATCCGAAAAATGAATTACTATGTGACGTAACCCAGACGCGACACAAAATAGCGTTGTAAATCATATGAAAACAAAGTTTTAATGATATTTATGGTTTTAATCTGATCTGATCATCTTATTTTTTTATACAAATCAGAATAATAAACAATGGACTTATAAGGGAGACCGGGGCTAGTTGTCTCACGCCATGGGGCAAGTTTACCAAGGTTTCCAAGGAAAAATCCTGATGTATGCATCATGATTTTTGCGAAAATGGACACCACCGCCGATTTCAATGTTTAATGGCTCATTTTAAAGATAAAATCATGCAGAATAATGTTCCGTTGTCCGTTTTTTGATATCGTTAAGCAATGATGAGAAATTAATCTTTTAAGTGTCGAAGTATGGGTCATTTTCAAGCTTAAAACTGCTGTATCTTTCCAACCAGCCATCCTATCGAAACGAGACTTGCATATTTGTAAAGAGGAGACTTCTCTCTTTCGAACGAGTATTTGATCGGGCAAATTCGAGATGCATCGATTTTTGACAAAAATCCTGATGTTTGCATCATGAACAAAAACCTGAATTCTGTCGAAAACTAATGATAAAAACAAACGTTACAGCAAAAAAAGAGGATGGGGCTAGTTGTCTCAGATCTCATTGTCTTGACAACTTACCTCGACGTGTGAGACAACTTGCCCCATTTTCATAGGTTTATTTCTCGGGTAATAGTTCAGTCAGATCAAGGAGTTTTTTAAAAATTCTGGCAAAGAAATGAAGTTGACCAAATTCTCTTTCTATTACATGTGTGAACTCGTATGCAATCGATTTTCATTAGTGCCTAGAGATGCTTAAGTAATGTACCCAAAGTAGAATTGAACTTATCAAAATATAATATTCGTCTCTTGAAGTAACCAGGGAAGACTAAACACGACGACCACCACTACACTTTTTTTTACTCGCTAAGACCTGTACATCATGCACCGGACGCGTTTCTCCTTCCATCCTAAGATACCAAAACTACGACTGGGACAACTTGCCCCTGGGACTTTAAGCCCCGGTCTCCCCTACTACTTTAGAAATAAAGAGTTTATATTGTATTACACAAAACTTCACTCATGACTACGTTTGGGTTGCGTTCGCATACTTACTAATCACCTACGGTCAAACTGAGTACAATGTATACCTAATACTTTTCCAAAGTTTATACAGGAAAATGTACATTGAATGTTCCCTCAATGTAAATTCATCCAAATTGGGAGGTAAAGGAGGTAGAGTATAAATTTCCCGGGAAATCTGCAAATTACCGCGACTTTGGACTTTTACCGTAACACATACACGAACCACTTCGATTTTCCTTCTTCCCTACGTAGCTAAACCGATAAATGATAGTATAAGATGACAATGACGTCTCGATCAAACTCGTTCTCATTCGCACAAATAGCGAGCTTAAATCGATCTGGAAGCCCTGCACTCCCTCTCTCTCTCCTCTTCTTTTTTTCATTCTTCCGAAAGTCGATAACAACGAATCCCATGGAAGCCTCTTGCATTCGATGATCCCAGTATCCACTATCATAGACGCTATCTCGCTCGTATTCGCACGACAATACGAGAAAGCCACTATGTACTCGGTCCGTAATTATCGGGCATCGTTCACTCGCACGTCATTGGCACGCACCACGTTCGATCGATTTCTCTTACTACTCCCTCCAAAAAGAAAATTCGATTTTTTCACAAACGATTATAATCGCTCGACGTTACGTATAGATATATTTACGATCGCGGATCTACATAAAATTTCGCTCGCTCTCGCAACGGCATATCGGCTTTCGGCTCGTTTCTTCAATTATTTATGCTTCAATAGAGTTTACACCCACTTTATTCTCCGACCGGGAGCGATAAAGCGCGTGATTTAAGGTCTTTGCCTCGTCTTCGTGAAAAGATGCCGAGAGAAAGACAGAGTGAGAGATAGAGCTTTCTTTCACGTTTTCGCTATCGGAATCGTGCGTAACCGTTCGAACGATCGGTCGATGATACCAAAGTCGAAAAGAAAAGCGTGGCGGAAAGCGATTCGATCGGCGAGAGTAGAAACTCTCGTGGAATTCGTTCGAGCTCTATCTAGTATCGTAGTTGTTGTTTCGTCTCTCGTTAAATTCAATTTCCGAGCTCTCTCGCCGTATCGACGACGGGCCTTCGTTAAAGCGTTAAACGTCGCGCGCGACCGACGGAATTGCATTTTTTTCCCTCGTTCGTGTACACTCTCTCTCTCTCTTTTCCCTCTCCTTTACATCGGACCAAACATGGCGTCTCCGCAGGGCGTTGGACAATTTCGGAGGATAATTTATAGCGTCCCGGCTTTTCAGACGCGACGGCCCGCCGCCGGCATAAACAACGTGTTCCCCTCTACTCGGTTGGGAACCTTCTATCCTTTTTCCATCGTGTCTTTCCCTCTCTCGTTTCTTTTCGCGCGAGATAGCGAGCACCCCCTCGCTGGGAGCCGTCGTCGAGAGCGAGAAAAAGAGAGGGAAAGAGAGGAAGGAGATCAATACCAAAGGCCATCATGTTTTTCACCGCTTTCCTCTTCCTTTTTCCGCCGATAAAGGAAACCGTAGATTGCGTTTCTCTCGATTCTCCTCCTTCTATCTCTCTTTCCATCTTTCTCTCTCTTTCACGAGCACGTACGAAGAGACGAACAAAAGCCGCGGTTCTTTTCGCGGGTGCCACAGAAAAACGCCTTGATCCGAATACACCTTCTCGTCGGTGCATCTTCTTTTTACTACCTTCTCTCAATCTTTCTTTTCTTTTTTCTTTATCTCTCTTTCTCTCTTTTTCTACCCTTTTTATTTACCAATCCTCCAACCTTTGTCAGACTTTCGCGCGATCCCCGAAAGCCGCGCAAACGTTCCATTTTCTTCGTTGATCGTTGCCGATTCAGCCGGATCTTTAACATCCACCCCCGCGAACTTTACGAGCGTCGATGGTTCTCGCCACCCCTTTACGATCTAGCATCCCTAACACACGCGGGACGAGGGATGCGCGCGATGAATAGAAACGAGTCGTTACGTTCGACGCTTCACGCGCGCCGTATATCCGCCCTGTGCGTACTTACACACACGTGTATGTTAGGTGTATACAGTATTGGACAAAAGTATAGAAACGTTTTTTAAAATAGAACTTTTTTATAATTGAATTAAACGACTCGACTTTTAACAAGAACATAGAAGGGTTGATTTAATATACACCGTAGTTATTCAAATTAAAAAAAGAGTCATTTTTCCAGCTTTTTTATACGAGCTTATGATAGACATTTAAAAATTGCCTTTTGCAGATTTAGGTTGGTTAGATGCGTATTGAAATCTTTAAGCTTTTGTAGATTGTAAAAGGTTGAAAAAATAACTTTTTTATTTTCGTGTTTCTGATTTTCTAAAACCAAAAAAACTACGATGCATAGTAAATCAATCCTTCTATGTTCTTGTTAAAATTCGAGTCGTTTAGTTAAATTATAAAAAAGTTATTCAATTTGAAGTATATTTCTATACTTTTGTCCAACACTGTACATATACCAATACCTATATTTCTCCCTTTTACGGGAAACTCGTACCATCGGTGATCTAATTTCGTCCCTTCGAGGGGAAAAATTTTCGTTGGGAAGTTTCGTTCGTTCGCACGTGGAATACGCAAGTGGTTTCTTTCATCGGCGCAATCGCGAAGTGTACTCTTTGAATAACGCATTAACGAGACGCGTCGTATTTTATCTTCGTATAACGTGGACATTGTTGAAAAAAAAAAAAAAAAATCGCGTTTGATAGGCAGAGTAGACTCGTCGCGCGAACGTCGAGACGGCTCGTGCGATAAGCGACCTCGCACAAATTAAATTCTTAACGCGAAGGTCCTACTTTATACGAGTTAGGCGTTACGCGAAGCTTTTATTACTAAATACGTGTCTAAAAATAGATTCGCATTTTCTATGCGGGGGCAGCTAAGACACGAAAGATTTCGTGCCAACTTTAACCACAAACGAGAGTCGAGCGATTCGTTCCTCTAAGGAAAGACGATTACGTCCTTTCGTAAATGTTACGTGAAAAGAGCATAACATAATAATAAGATGACAATTATTTCGTTGCTGTCGCACGTGGCTCGTTGGTGGACCCTAATGGAAGACGATACGTTTGGTCGTGGAAAAAGTCGAATGAGACGAGCAGAGTAATGTCGTACTTGGTGAAAGAGGTAGTGGAGAGAGAGAGAGAGAAGGCCCCTCTCTTTCGGAGGGACCCGGTGCATCCGCGATCGTACCGAGGCACACAGGACAAAAACCCCGCGCAGGACAATAACCCTGAATAAATCACTGCCCCCGATGGCTATTCGGCTCCTTCTCTCTTCCGTCCAGTTTATGCCCGTTCCTGCTCTTTCCTTCTTCTCCCTGCCTAAACAAGATCAAAACGAGCGACCAAGAGAGCCTTTCGGCTTGGCATCGAGAATTCGCAGCCTCCGGCAAACTTCCTTCTCTCGTTCTCTCGTGTATCGAAATTTTCGATCGCCTCGGGTTCGTCCGAGTAAGGCTTCGGGAGTCTACGTTCCCTCTAGTATAAGTTTACTCTCTCTCTCTAGCAGCACGAAGAGAAAGAGAGAAGCGTGGTGATTAAAGGGGTAAAAAGGTCGGCTCGCCGTGCTTAGATGTAAATTTCTGATAATTTCGCGCTCTCCTGCTCGCGTTGCACCGGTCTACGAGTTCATCTCCGGTGGTTCGCAGTAAATTCCGCTAGTTTACCTCGCCGTGAGCTTGATCCGATGTAAACTACGCTCGGGAGTACGTTAAGCCGCGGTTAAATCTAAACGCTTGGCCGGCTGGTCCGCGACGAGAGAACGTAGACATAAATCTAAGCTCGTATAACGCGTGAAACACACTCTAACACGCACGTACTTACACCCGGGGATCGAGTGCATATGACCGGTGCAATTTCCGCGTTCAAAGACTTTGTCCTTTTTAAATTAGGAAGTATATATCTCGTTCGGATAAACTGGAAAAAAAAAAAAACCACTTGGGAAGGAGGAAGCTTGGGACATCGATTTCCATTAATCGGTAAACGTCTATGCATCGGCGTTGAAGGAGAAAATTCGTCGCTTCACGGACGAGCGACGAATTCCTTCTGATTCGAAGCAACCGAGTTTAACGACCGCGAACAAACGAACGACCTAGCTCCGTGTCGTAATATTGTCCACGATAATTAGAATATATTTTCATTTTTCCCGACGTGCTCGCGAACTCGCGTCGCTCGACCCCTTGCTCGTACTTGTGCGCGCGCGCTCACCAACTAGCGTGGGTGGGACCGGTTTTAGGCTGCGTTCACACGTGCGCTTGCTGAGAACGGAACTAGTTCGTTTGCTCGTTGGGGAGGGAAAAGCGAAAGAACGATGATATAAGGGGGGAGAGAGAGAAGGTGAATCGGTCTATTTATCCGTCTTTATCTTTCTCCTACGCGAATCAATTTTTCGCTCGCTATTAGCACGCGATTGAGATAATGTACGATAAGGACGAGAAGGAGGTTGAGAAAGGGGGGGGGGAGAGTGTATGACGCGGAAACGATTCAATCGGTGGATTATGTTAATTCGCGCGCAGAAGTGTTAGAGAAGCGAAATTAATCGCGCCTCGTCGTCGCCTCTATCGCTCGTTAATGGCGCCGTCGGCTCCCTCGTCGTTCTTTTACCTCCCACTCCACCATACCATCCTCCGTGATATCCTTTTTGCGCCGACGGAAAAAATTCAATCTCCCCGAGAAGAAGAGAATCGTCTCTGGAAAGAACGCGACGAACTCGGCCTCTCTTTTCTTGGCTTCTCGCGTTGCCGTAAAACGCGTGGAAGAGGGTAGAGGATTCGATATCAAGAGAGGAGAGTCCAAAGGAGAGAGAGACGGTTTGATCGGTGCTCTCGATAATCGATCCTCCGCGGTCCATTCTCCTGTCAAGCAGCCGCATTCTTGCTCGTTCGGCAACCTTCGAAAACGAAGCCCTTCCACGAGAACGCTTCGGGCGATTTCAGAAGCGTGTTATCTCTCTCTTTCATCTTCCCTTTTCCTTCCTTTCTACCTTCTCACTTTCGTTGACTCTCCTTCCCGCCGTAGCCTTTCTCCTTCGCTCCTCCTTTCGTTCGCGTAACCAAACAGTTTCTCGATTTCATTCGCAAAACGAGACGCGTCATCTCGTTTCTAATTATAATAAAAATGATGACACGTGGCTTCGTTGGTCTATTGTTCGGTTACTCAAAAGCAAAGAGAGAGAGCGATCAAAGTGGCAGCGATAAATCAAAGAGCACGACTCGACAGGTTGCCTTTGTTCTTTCTCTCTTCTTCTCTTCTTTTTCTCTCTCTCGCAAAGGACAGAGCGCGACAATAGGTAACGGAGACGCTCGGAGAACGCGGATGCACGGTTCGGCGATTCGACGCGGCTAAGGCTGATTTATCGTCCGAAAGAGTCTGCCAAATTGGCAGCGCGCGTCCGCCAAGCTCGTTAGTCGAGCGATCGCCGGTCAGGGACCTCCTGCCGAAGCAGAATTTTCGATAATTTCGATCTCTCGACGATACGTGAGACCGATCGTAATTCCATGCCAAGGACTCTCTCAATCATTTTACTTACTTTTTCTTCAACTTTTTGTCGTTCATCTCGCGAGACGAACCCTTTAGACTCGGTCTCTTCTACGAGCGTGTGTGTACTTTGGCGCAAGGTAGTTGGCCGGTACGCGTAATAAAACTTGCGTTACGTAAATCCATTAGAACCGAGTACGTTCTCGCTTCGTCGATTTTCTCGGAAGGCTAGACTTCGTTTCTATCTCTTTTACTCCCCCGCTACTCTACGAGCGAAGTCAATGTCGCGCTAATTTTTTTTTTTTTTTCTTACGCTCGCTTTACCCGAGATCGCCGATCGATAGAGGAAGCCAATACAGAAAAGTCTTTCATAGAGCTGCCATACAAGTTTCCTTCACTATTTTTCACACAGAAGACTAGAAATGACTCGACGCGCGTACACTGGAACGCGTTATTATTTTGTATCGCGATACGTGACCGCGCCGGTGTCGCGCGGCTCTCTCGAGGTGACGTAATCGCGGCGACGAGTTAGAGCTTCCGCGGCTGCGTGTCCCTATAGATTCGTTTAACGTCACCGGAAGTTGTAATAATTCCGATGATGGTGCGCTCTCCCTCTCATCGGGTCGCCCCTGAGTCAATTGCAAGGAGTAAACGAGATCGTTGAGAGCATCGAGAGAAAGAGGGAGGGAAAAAAAAGATGGAGAGAGTCAGAGAGAAAGGTCTTTCACGGGAATTCTTACTTTTCGCTTTTAACGAAAGCATTCGTATTGGTACGTTCGTCTTTTACCTTTTTAATGTTTTTCCATAAACACGGAGATCCTCTTAAGCTGGATAATTTGTCGACTCTTTTTTTCTCTCTCTCTCGATCCAGCAATGTCTCGAGTACTCGAGTAACAACCTATGCGACCGAACATGGAAAGAGAGAGAGATGAAGAGCACTGAAAAAGTGCGATCGTTAACTCGTCGGGATTCTGCTAATGACGGTAATAACTTTAAATACTAATAACGCGCGGTCTCGTCCTATGAAAATGTACATACCTACCACTATCCACAGCGTATTCATTATTTCGCCTCGAATGCCGATGGACATATCGAAGGCGGCACGATTTTGCGAATACATATTATAATCGAGTGAAAGCTCGTTAACGTCGAGGGCTAATTTCACGCGTCGTGGCACGATATTATTATTATTATTAGATGCATTCCCATTCATTTGTGATACGTTAAATTCATCGAACGGCACGCTCCGTCAGTTATTGCCCGTGAATATTAAATACCCGTAATCTTTATAGACGATTTCGAACGAACGGAACGAGTTGATAGTCACGCCGAACGGATCCTATGAAAATTATGGACGATTTATGAAACCCTGGTAAAATCGATTCTTGAATCCCGAGTTTCTCTCTCTCTCTCGTGATACTCGTTCAGGTTGTTCTCTCTTTACTTTTTTTATTCTTTTCGTCATTCGACAAACTCGTGCAATTTCCGCGGGGCGGTACATCCCCTCGTCAAATCGAATTTCGAGACACTCGCTTCCGCCTTTCCGTTTTCGACGAATCCAGGAGAGGAGTCTAGGGATCCCGAAGGCACTCGTACCAAATCGGAGGAAGATCGATGGGACTTCCGATTGTTGGTAAATTGCAAAATGAACGAGTTCTCGTCACGTCCGTTACCGTTTTCACGGGAATTTAATATCTTCGGGAATTGCAAAACGGATCTCGTGTCCTCGCCTCAACGAAAATCCTTCCGCTAAACGACGCGAGTTAACTCGGGACTCGCACGACAGGTAGTAGTCATACGTGTAAGAACGTGTCCCTGTGGATCGTTTAACGCGACGGAACGAGCTTCTTTATTCTCGTCTATGTATTAGCGACGGAACGTGGTATACAGGGTGTCCGCTTCCATATAGTCAAGCGGAGGACTACATATACACATCAATGACTTGAATCGAAATGTCTAATACCATTTTTCAAAATTCGACTTAGTTAACAAATTATTAACTATCAAAGATCGGTCAATTACGGCGAACAGCGACATGTAACGTTGTTTATTGTGGATTGTTCCTCCTACCGCTTCGTCTCTTGCCTAGATGCGAGCTCGAGTAAACTGCCTTACTTCGCTAATTACTGTAATTGGTCGATCTTTGTTAACTAATAACTCGTTAACTAAGTCGAATTTCGAAAAATGGTATTAGACATTTCGATTCAAGTCATTGATGTGTACATGTAGTCCTCCGCTTGACTACATGGAAGCGGACACCCTGTATACCCATCCCATTGAGAACTTCCGATCGCTGGAAATTGCAAATAAGCGTGTACGCGGAAAGCGCGTGCTCTTTGATAAGCGATAAGCTAGACAAGGTTCTTTACGAGGATTTGGCTTATAACTTCCGATCGTTCTCTCGCTTATAATTCCGTTCGCGGTCGACGCGTTATTTACGCTTTGTCTACAAACGTTCCTCGACTTCCCTCGGCAATCATAATTATCTATTCGCGCGCTTGGCTGCGAAGGAGGGAGTGAAAGCGATATCTAGCGAGAGAGCACGGAAATCGTCCGCGTCGGTGTGCCAGCGTGCGTAGCTCGATCATAAATCACGATCAATTACACGGCGAGACATATCGAGCCATAGAGCGACGAAACAAATGGGCGAGTCGATATTCGATTTGGAAAGAGCGACCCGATCGCTTCGGGAATATAATAATGCTTTCGATTAGAAAAGCCTAGACTTAGTTTTCTCTTTAAGGGACAAACATCGTTACGTAAAACGTTTATATGTTACAGTCAATGTGTTTAATATGAGCATTTTGTAAAATTACTGGGAATTTTATAGAATGCTTAACCTTTATTTTAAACCATCTTTCTGCTAGCAGCAAGAGACAATTGACACTCGAACTACTTTATTTTCTAGTCCTGTTTTCAATTTAGGAAATGAAGTTGTTTGGGTGGGGGGTGGTTTTTGTTGCAAGTAGAAAGGAGATAAAACAAAGGAAGTAGGTATACACATTGCCCAAAACTTGGGAATATTATATAATGCCTGGTCATTTTACAAACTGCCAAAATTAAATGCATTGCCCGTAAAATATACAGGTAGCCCTCCAACAGCAGATCTCGTATAACACTGTACTTCTACTATTTAACGTATATACGAGTAGTGGTAATTAAGGTTATGAAAATAAAACTTTCCTTTTATTTTTTGTTATACACACATATGTTAATATTAGTAATAAAAATAAAGTTGCTTGTATAAATTAAAAAAAAGTCTCATATAACACGGTTTCGGCGTTTTCTAAGAACCGTATTATAGAACGGTTATCTGTATAAGGATCCATTGTTGACACATTGTCGCAAATGACGGCTAGTTTTTTTTTTTTTTGAAAAACTGTCACCAAATGTGATAATTTCCACTTCCAAACATAATTTCATCAGGCAGTCATAAATAATTGAAAAAAAGTGTTTCTGAGCACGATCGGCGGCAATAATTTTTGTACTATTTTCTTTTATTAATCATCGTCGATGTTATTCGGTTAGCGAGTTACTTATTATCGCGATCTCTGCTATTCGCGAAGAAAACGACGCGTCGAGATGTGCCGCGTATCTACACGTACCTATGTGTAGACGCGTTTATCGCGTTAAATCCGTCGCTCGGCTTTCCGGACGCGGCGCGTCGCAAAAAAGGAGAAATAAACGCGACTCGCATTACGCATCGTTCGTCCATTTTGCTGGAGCGAAATGCAACGAGCATATGCACCAAACGTACCTACGCATCCGTTCGTTCATTCCGTCATTATGCTATCAGACGATGCAATTGCCAATTGGTTCTACGCTAGTAGTAAATTTTCTCGGCGGCGACGTCTTGCACATCGGTTAAACAGCTACCTCGACTTCCTTTCCTTCTCTCTCTTTTTTCGTTTTCATTTTCTCTTCCCCCTCCTCCTCGGCCAGATAGCTACTACAAGTTTGTCGTCGGCCTCGTCGAGATCCGCAGCGACGGGAAAACTCGTCCTCCTTTTTACGGAGAAAAGTGGATTGCCGTTGGTTATCTAGATACACGTCGATCGTATCTATGTGTAACGCCGTACGATGCGAGATTCAAATTCGCGGTCTTTCGTTACTATCGATGGAAAGTATCGACGAGAACTTGGTACTCTTGACATTATCTTTAGATGAAAAGAAAGAAAAGAAATCGGTCTAGGCGTTAGTAGCTTCGAGAGCCGCGATACAACGACCCAAGCATCGGTGTGCATCCAGAGCGTCGAAGTGCATCGAGAGCGATACATCAACGCTAGCATGTCCGGGCAACGGCTCTCGGACGGAGAAACGATAACGCCGTGGCGCCTCGTAATTATCTCGTAACGACGTAGAATCGAGCTCGAAGAAGAAACGTTCATCGGGGCACTCGCGTGCACCCTCGTCTACGGCCCTGAAATCGCGAATCGTTCGCGATAAAGCATCGCCGAGAGATATCGCGACTAACCGGTAGCTTCCTGCCCATCGAGAAAGGAATATAGAGAAATATGCTTTCTTGCTTGGTGGCGAACGGCTTAACGGCTGCTAGTTGTGTATCGCCCCGTGTACCATCGATGTATAACAACAATAATAAAAGACAGTATTAGCACGGCGCTTATCGCAGATGATTTATCGATATTGCGCAACCCCCTTTTGCTCGAATTCCCTTCTTTTTCGTATCTCTCGTGAAAGAAAGAAAGAGAGAGAGTATGGTAGGTAAGGTACTCTATGAAAACGGTCTACGAAGAGGTGATTTATGTCGGTGTTAACCGAGCAAAGGAGGGAATTAATCGTTGCAATGATTAAACTAGCGTCTTCGATCTCGCGAGATCGCGCGAGCTATCCTCCTTCTATCGCTGCCGTCGATCGTAATTGCAAAAGGTCGAGGGAGTTCACAATGGTGATGATGCCGGTGGTGAAGTATACAACGGAGTCGTGGATTGTTACGAAGGGGTTACTGTTACTTTTCCTGCTCGACATCTTCTACCGTCCGAGTCTTTCTTTTTTCTCTTTCTTTCATGGCAAAGATATCTTCTGGTTTGCCGCAAGAGAGAAGGAAAGAAAGGCGGAAAGGGAGACGAGAGAAGAATAGTGGGCTACGTTACTCGGACGGATGATTGGCTCGTTTCTTACGATAGAACGCGGCTGGTCGAAGAGCGACTTCGGTAACAGAAGGTACAGCAGCAACAGAACGACGGCAGCAATAGCAGCAACGACTCTTCTGGGTTGCAGAAGTTGCGGTACTGGTCTAAAGGAATTACCGTTAGAAGAGCTGCACTCGCCTTACGTGCTTCCTAGACTCCATGTTATACATACATACATACATAGGTACATATACCTTCTACGTAGGTATCTTTCCTTTACGTTTCTACGTATAAACGCATACTCTACCATGGTCACGCGCGCGCGAACTCGAGCGTGCTCGATCTCACGCACGTAACCGTCGCCGGACAGCACCACGCGTGGATTTATCAGCTTCTCGAGACTCGTTTCTCGAATTAACGAAGCCAGAAGTTGACGAGTCGTCTAATCTTTGGTGGTTCCTCGTGATTCGCTTGCCATTCGTTTCCAGCCTTTAATTAATTCCTCCCGTAACGATCGCCGAGAATGCATTTCTCCACGCTTCTCCATTTTCTAGGATCGCGTATGGAATTACCAATAGGAACTAATACTTGGTTCAGTCGACTAGAGTATTAAGTCGGCACTCGCGTATCGTGGGCGGGGAAAACCGGTAATAATTATCGCTTAACGAGCGTAAATTTCGATGACTTTGCATATCCCAATCGGATTCCAAGAGCTCTTCTCCAACGTATCTCTTCGAAGGAACGGATCTTCTTTTTTTTTTTCCTTCGGATAGCAGAGAATAATTATAAATCTAACGAGAGAAATTCCAGTAGATCTTCGGTAATGGTGAAAACGCGTCGCGGTGTCGTTGTTACGCGTTGCACGGAACGAAAGAAAGTTTCATCCAGCGGTAAATATTCATTCCGTAGCGCGGAAAGAAATCTTCTCTCGTGAATTTTCTACCAGCTTCCCGTGGGGTTGGCGAATTCTTAAAGGGTCGGGTTTTTTCAAAGCCTGAACGGTCGTTTGACTCCCGCGAAAGGGGACACCGCGAGAGAGACGATGGTGGCCTTCTTCGAAGCAGAAGAAAGAGAAAAACGGTTCGACTCGGTGCAGTTTTAGCGAGACGCGGGGGTATAACTTGGTACGTACTTAGGTATATACATAGGTAGAGGAACGTCTGAAGTGTGTCTTCTCTCTTCTCCTCGCGTCCCTGACCCTCACACTTGGCCACTCGGTCATTGTGAGCCGAACAATGAACCGCTTCAATACTCCACCGGCGTACATCGGCCGCTCGCACGGCCGTCCTAACGTTCCGTGTGCCTTCTCTCTCTCTCTTTCTTTACGCTGCTACGTGTGCGTTCCCCATCGTTTGCACTTTCTCCGTACGTGTGTGCGTGAGACTTATGCGGCTGCTTCTCGGCGTCGGCGCTTTAATTAGTACCGAGGATTCACGAACGAGAGAAAGAGACAAAGAAAGAGAAGTAGATAGATAGAGGGAACGAAACGGACATGGCCTACCGCGAAATACGTACGGTATTGCGAGCAAACTATCGGATCGTGCTCCCGGTGAAATAATACTATAGCTAATCCATCGAGCACGCATGGAAAAGCACGAGCGACCTTCTACCTCTCGAGTTCGATACCGTTGCACTCTCGAGTCTCCGCGAAGAACTCGCCGCGTTTTTCGATTAGATTCTCTTCCGTGCGCTTCGATGATCCCTCGAAAAGCTATTCACGGAGTTATCTTCTTTTTTTCTAAGTCAACGAGCTTGTGCGATAACAGTCTACCTCATCTCCATCTTTGCCATTGTTTCTCATAAAGAAGAAAGAATCGATTACGTTCGCTCGCTCGGTGTCTCTGGTCATCCTCGTCGTTACTCTAAGCCAATCGCGTCTATTGGTTCCGATTATGACCTAGTTCGGTGATACACCCAAGGCAGCTCGAACGAGTTCCGTGCGTCTAGGCCATTGTTATTATTTATCATCTATCGTTTTCCGTCGACAGGATTATCAGGGAAACGTCGAGAAACGTCACGTCGCGTTCTCGTTATAGGCATGCACGTTGTTGCTGTTGTAAATTCGATTAACGCTCGACGTCTCGCGCATCGACACTTCGCGATTGTTCTTCCCCCGCCTGCTTGTCTGGACGGCATCGAAAGGCCGGAAGGCTCGAAAGGTCAGAGGCAAAAATTACGTACCGCTTGGTATTTTTAACGGTGAGAGAATAGTTTTATTCTATTTTTTCATCGGTCATTCGGTTAACCGTTGACGTGCCATATCGATGATGGTATTAAGGGCTTCTAGTATACTTTGAATCGCATAACGACGCAGGATTAGCGGGAAGGAGCCATAGAAACGCGGTACGCGTACCCACTATCCGATACTGTCTCGTCTACCCTCTCCCGTACTATTTTCACTCGATCGACGTTCGATCGCAACGCGTTCCGTTTTTAGAGGACGCATAGCGCACGATCGGTGAAGAGGGGAGCTCGCGAGGTCGGGGCTAACATTTCACCGATACCGTTCCTTGTTTATTTTCGATTCTTTTCGATGGCGAACGTTGATTCACTTTTTTTAAAAGAAGCAGTACATTGTAATCAATATTTAAAGTAATAAAATATGTTTGCAAAATTAAATACATCAGGATATTAATATCAAGACAAAATAGTTAGTTTTAAACAACATAAAAGAAATGGAAAATGAGTGGTCCGAGTGAAATGACTCGTGTTTCACAGTTTCATGGCCCAAGTAAAAAATATATATTATTTTACACGGATGTAAATGTAACCTCTAAACGTTATATCACTGCACTGCATTCGGATAAAGTTATACTTTTAAAAATTATAATTTAAAGAACAAGTAGGAAACTTAAGAGTACTCAATATTTATATTACAAATACCTTATTCTTTTATTTAAAATAACCACAGATAGTATAGTTTGTATCCTACTAAAAGCAGTTGCAAATCAGAACAACTAATCAGCAGGGCCATCTCACCCGGAATTACCCTAGACGACCGAAGAAACAATGCCGGCCTGAGTTTGCTCTCGATCGAGCGTTACCACGAAGATATACCCTGGGATAACGGCTCGCCATTGACGTAACAAATCTCCGCGTTAATTCGATCGCCTTACCTCGATTCTAATAGCTCCGTTGTTAGATATGAGTCAGCTAGCCCGTAACCGCGAAAATCTTTCGCGAATTATTAACGAATTAACGAGCGTTAAGCGGGTCGATCTTCTAGCATGCTCTCAAAGCCTTTCACCAATTTCTTATCGTTAACCCATCTAACGAGACGTATCCCATAGTTTACTCTTCCATGCGAGATTCGATACGTGTCCATTTCCTCGCGAAGAAAATCACTCTTTCGCGTGCAAACACCGAATCAATTGCCGTATCGTCATAATTATCGTATTCCAGTTTTTACGTTCGATGAATTTACGAGGCGAGCTTGAAAATTCTAAAGTGGAGGTAACATATCGTTTTCGCACTTCTTTTTTGCTATGGAAGAGTGCCAAGATACGTGATACGTTATTTGGTCTCGGTTGTTGGATGTGTTACAAAATTTATTTATTATCTCCCTCTCTCTTCTTTTTTCTGACACTCTGTACCTTGCTTTTACTTACACTTTTTACGTTTCTTTCTCACTTTTTTTTTTGTTACGCTTTCTTTCATAAACAAATTCTATTTATCTGTTAATCTGCACGAGTATCCTGACCCAAGATTTAATAAACGTTCTATTCTATTCAATTCTCTCTTTCTTTCTACAAGCGTGTTTAACGAGCAGCCGTATGTTTGTACATTATCGAACGCGTCACAAAAGCCCGCGGGCGTGCGCGGCCGCGCTTTGTTCCTTCGTAATTAGCGCCAAATGCGATATCGCGATGGCGGCAGGTACGTACGTTCGCATATTTGCATCCCGTGCGTGCACAACGCCGGTTAGATGCGCGTACACACGCGACACTATACGCTCATCGTCGCTTTCGTTCTCACGCGCTTCTACCCTTTGTCGTGTACTCTTTCTCTCTCTTACACACGCGATCGTATGCGAGTGCAATCATACGATACGTAAATATGAATTATGTGGATCGCATGCACACGAGACTAACGAAGGCATTCTAATCAATCGAGAGTTCTCTCTTTTTATTTCGTTTCCTGTTTCATTTCACGCTAGACACTTCGTTTATAAATATTCTTATTTTTAAGTCGAGTGGAGAACGCGTTACTCGACGTAGCTTTTCGACACCACTGACACACTCCGGTTTCTTCTTCTCGCGTGTATTGCTTTCACCCTCTTATTCCCTTTCGTCTATCTTGCCGCTCGAATAAACACACTTCGAGAGAGAGGTAATAAACATCGAGTTCTCTGGAATAAATCGATTCGCTCCGTTGACTCCGTGTACTCCATGGTTTGTCTCTCCGCGTAGGAAGACGGAAAGAACGCACGAGAGACACAAATTTCTCTATACTACTCAAAATGCTATGGGAATAAAAAAATATTTGAAAAATGGTTGCGTGGTCAACGGTCTTTAAGAGCGTCAGATGTAACCTAGTTTTCGTCCTTCTTTCCCCTTCGAATTCTACTCTTTTATGGCAGCATCGCTAAAGTATTATTCGAGTTGAAAAAAAGAGGGTCTTAGGAGTCTTCCTTCCGGCGCGCTGCTGACACACATTTTTTCTTCGTGCTTCTTTCTATCCTTTTTCTTTCTCAATCTCATTCCTCTCTTCGTTTTATAAAATTAATATCTATTTGCATTGGTAGAAATTGTTAATAAATTTCACTTATATTTCCGGCATCAATTTCTTCATTTCCTCGATCTTATAATACGGATACTTTATCGAACATTTAGCTTTCTCAGTATTAAATACTATTGAAAATGAATATTTAATAAAACCTTTAACCTGTTGAGAAATTCAATCTTCGCTTGGTTAATATTACCGATAATACTTTACGAAGTGTTAATGCAATCGAATCGTTACGTGGTACGTGATGCCGACATAAATACCGAGTTGCCGAATCGTTTCTCGTCTCTCTCGCACTCTCGCATTTACAGTAGATAAGCCGAGTTCTCGACTCTTATCGTCACAACGCTGACGACGCTCGAGAACTCCAAACGAAACGACTCCTCCTCTCGCCGTTGTCGTCGTCCACGTCGTTGAGAGGCTTGAAACCGAAGACGATCCCAAGAATCGGTCCACTACTAGCATAAGCGAAAAGCTATTCATTTTTTTCGTTCCATGCTTCGTCTCTCGTTCCTTTCTCAGTCGACTTCCATGCTCGACGGTGGACGGACCCTCGGCCAATTACTCTCTCCGGTCCTTTATCTTGGACTTCATTGACACCACGCACTCTCGTATCGATCGAGATTATTCGTTCTCCGTGCGGAAGAAGACGAGAAAAAACGATCCTGTAACGAGTTTGGAGTATCGCTGGACGGGTTTCTTCTGCTATCGAGACTTTTCCGTAAGATTCCACGGCAATTCTCGATCATTTTATTTTCCCGAAGGCTTCGATAAGTTTAAATCGACGATATGCGATCGTGAGTTCGTAGGAGGATCGTAAGAGGTCCGGTACCACTTTGCGAGGGGACTTTCTTGGTCTCTCTCTTTCGCTCGCACGTTCGTTCGCTCGCTCTCTCGTTCTACCATTCGAAGGAGGATGGACGAAGGGACTCGCTTGGACAACGATCTTGCATCTCTCTCGAAGGATCACTGTGTATATTTGATCAGGTATTAGACTTTTACATTTCTTTGACGATGTTATTGACTCTATCCAACACGATCTCGTTTCGTTCACTTTCACCCTTGCCTCTCTCCGTGTCCAATGAAAATTCTCAGACGTGGCTACCACCCACGGATAATCCTTACTTATTTGCTTCTCTTCTATTTCTTCTTTGGCTTCTTCAACTTTTTCTATACCCAATGGCAAATCTTTATCTCTCTAGTAACCCTTATCTGCTTAATTTACTGTGCTAACGTAACGCGATAATAATACCTGCTCTGGTACTCTTAATAAGCTCGACTATTATTACTATTTCTACTCGTGTTCGTTATTATCTTCGTTAACAAGCTCGTCGCATCCGTCGCGTGCATTTTTATCGCGCGAACTCGTCCTATCGATAATAACGAAACGTCCGTCCCTCGTCGAGCGTTTCCTCGAGCAGTCGGGCTTAACCTTCTTTTCTCGTTTAAATATTTAACGAAATCGAATTCTCCTCCGGTGCTTCTTTGTCGCGATCACGAGCCGGGTTAAAAATGTAAGGACTAACTAAAAGGAATTCAAGGAGGGCCGAGTCGAAAGCTCGTAGAAAGGAAAACGATTTCCGTCTTCTTCTTCTCTCTCCTTCCTTCTTCCTCTTTTTCCGAGAAGTTAATTGGATTGCTCGCGATTGGGTGTTTCGTTGAAAGAAACGCGGAAAATGGACGGGGATTCGTGTCGACGAGAGAAATAAAATTGTCCTTCGTCTCTTCTCGTCGTAGAAATCGATATTAGCTCGTACTCTCGTTCCCATTCGTTTCTCACGAAGGACGAATGAGATAGAAAAAAAATGCAAATACGTTAAATTATCTTATCCATCGTTTCCTGCGAGCGGATACGTCGAACGATGTACGAGCGAGCTATCGTACGTTTTCTATCGTTTTTCACATAGACGACTGTTGTTTGAAAAAAACCAAATCATAGATTTTGACCGTGAAAAGAAAAACTTCTTTCGTGGCACGCTCGTATCTCGAGTTTTCCCTCGAATCGCATTTTACGATCGCAGTTTCAAATCGGTTCGGTTTCTAAGCAATCACCACCGAGTTGGCTCCGTACCACGCTAACTCGCGATTATTATTCCCGACTTCTTCTTAAGCGGCTCGCCATTCGCGTTTTCCTTTTACGGCCGGTTTCGAGAGAGCCTGCTTACGGCGATACCTTGAAAAATATAATTGCGCGAAATCTTTATACACGTAAAATTTCCATCTACGTTAAAAGAACAGAAAGAGAAAGGTCGATTAACATTTTATGAAAATTCACTCTCTATCCCTCCATCTCTCCTTAACACAAATTCGTACAAAAGACGAATAGATCGTAGCCTTGGCAGTCCGCTTTCTTAGCCTTCCGTGAAAGGGACCACACCCCTTTTTTCTTTTTTATCTGAAATTCCTCACGAGCTAAGAACATCGAATCTCATTCTACGTGGTCTATTATGCTTCTAGACACGGTAGTTTCTTTTTTTCATTTTAATTATCGAGAGAACCCAAACGATTATCTCACGATCGACCGTTACCGAGCATCGATTTTCCGCGTCTCTTCGTTAGCGAGAGAATCGATCGATCGGTAGTTTCGTTAAGCCGATCGTTAGGCAAACTTTCGAGAGAGGACGGTGGATACCGTCGAATGGGCGTTCACGTGTACCACTAGGAGGTTGCCGTTCGCATACCAGGCCAAACGCACTGGTTGTACTTATTACTGGAGATTGCACGTTACCTCTCTCGTTACATCTTATATGGGTGTGCGCGCGAGCGCGTTCTACCTAAGTATATGCGCGCGCGGGTTGTCTCTCTTCGAGCATGTATATCGCTTAATGCCGCCTGCAAATCTAATTAGCCGCACTTTCGAATTCTCCAAGCTACTCACGAACGCACACTAACGCGTTCGTTTTCCCGCGGTCCAGACGAGCCGCCACCACCACGACGTTACAGGGTACTCCCTCGACTTCTCTTTTTCATCTTACGTTTCAATTTATTTTATTTTGCGGAGACGGAAAGAACAAGCCTTTAAAACCGCTCGTCTCGTCGTCACGCTTCTCGCGCTCGTCCCACGTTTTTCCTTTAATCGCCGAGCTAACGCTTTCAACGATCGAGAGAAACTCATTATTTTTCGCGCTGTAATTTCGCGTCTAATTAATTCATCGCGTTAAATATCCTTTGGTACGTCGTTAATTCGTACTGCCTAGATCGTTAGTAGCTACGTACGAAAGTTAACTATCCGCTTGAAACTTTAAACGATGTGTCACGAGCGTTGATCGAAGATCGTGCGAATGTCATTCGTTCGAGGCTAGTGGGAAATCTCGAATTGATTTTCTACCGACCTTCCTGTAAAAATGATTAGCACGCGTCGCTCGATCTGTCCCGTGTGAAAAATTAACTATTAGGAGGTGGTACCAAGAAAAAAATCGATCGTGCGTGCCGTTTTAAAAGGTACCGAGTAGTTACTCTAGCTCTCTTGAATATTTTACGCAGCTTGCTTCGTAGTAACGATTTTACGCTCATGTTCCAGTCCTCTTCTGTATTCATCACGTTGCGTTCAGTCAATGAACCGTGATTTGATATTGGCTGCTAAGTGTAATTCGATAGTTCGACGTTTCTCTCTCGTTCTCCGCGAGGCTGCGCAGTTTCCGTTACATAATACCGTCTCCGTGGCGCTTGTACGTAAAAAAGAGAAAAAAAAATGAAATAAAATAAAGAAGAGAACGCGGCAAGTACGAGATTTTATCCTCGTGCGGGCAGTATTTTAAATTTTACGCTGGCAACTATTTCTTTATTCTATTCTTACCTCTCCATTTCTACTCACTTTTTCGTAAAGTCGAAATTTCTTCATATTTCACCGCTACCTCGGGGCGCTTCGTATAAAATCCTTTAAAGACCTTCGGGTCCGTTCTTGGTCGTGCTTAAAATTGGCTTTCCTTCTTTATAAAGACCGGGCGTCGTTTCCACGCTACGAAAGAATTTTCTTCTTCTCTCTCTCTCTCTTTTTTTTCTTCCAGTCTCCTTCGAACGCTGTAATTAAATTCTAGGTGGTACGGGTGCACGTGCCCCCGGTAGAACGCTCTCCCGTCCTTCCTATAATTTTCTTTACACTTTTCTTACCTCCCTCGGGAGGAAAAAATCTTTCCGCGCTCCTTCTTCATCGTTTCGAGATAACGATAAAATATTTTGCTTCGCCTTCCGCTCGCTATATCTTGGTGCTTCCTCTCTGAAAATTTCATTCTCCCTTCGTCCATTCTCGTGTCCCGTCTTTCTTGTACCTTTTAAAAACACAAGATTCTTTTGTTCTTTCATAATTCTCATCGCTCGTACGCCATCATCTCGAAGGACTTGGCTTCTTCCGGCGATCTCCTTGCGTGTTCCTCGTTTTCGACGTAGGGGGTGCCATTACGTCGCAAAAACACCTGACTTTTTCCAAAGCTCGCTTGGCTTCGCCGGTGTGATGTGACGTAGTGGTACTTCCTACGTTGTCTTTTCTTCGTCAGATCGACGATCCCGAGGATCCCTCGGAAGGATCGAGGACAACGACGAAAGTATCGGAGAAGGAACGAATTTATATAGAAGACAGAGACAAGACGTCCGAACATGACCAAGACATAATCTTATATTTATAAATTAAGTTTCTTTCTACTAAACGACATCTACGACGACGTTATCTTTTTAAGACTCGTACAAGGTGCGGAACCATTTATAAAAGAAATGGAATCAGGACGACGACGACCAGCGATTACAACTTTTATTTCCTTCGAGACTTATTTCTCGATATCCGTTGCGCCCGAGAAATGATCGAGAGCAAAGCGTGCTCGTTGTTACACGTAAACGGTGAAGTAAATTTCCATTAGTTTCGCGAGACACGGCTCATACCAAAGTGATGCGCTCGAAGAAAAACCGATCGATACCGTTAGCATAAGTTACGGGTGAATTCGCTGGATCGATGTAAACTTCGCTAATTATACTCGCTGGGGTCGTTGTAATTAATTACTATCGGGTCGACGTAACTACGCGCGAGTTTTACCGTTTGTGGTTTAACGGCTCGATATTTCTGGACGTTATCCGTTTTCCACGGCATGCGATGCAAATAGAAAAAAATTCCGCGAATCGTTGGAATTTCTTGTGAACGAAACGCGAACGGGAGAGAAAGTCGCGATAAAGCGTGCGCTCTTTTATCGCGAGCTTCGCGATAATTCGATGACTCTACGTAACGATAGACACGATTCATGTAATATCCTTTTTATCGAAAAGAAATCGGTCGTCGTCCGTTAAATCGAACTGAAATTTCGATCGATGTCTATTCGATCGATAGAAAGGAGATGTTTTGTTAAAATAAATGACAAGAAATTTGCGACGATCTTTTATATCTAAAACGTTCTCGTTCCCCGGTTCCTTGACCGAAGATACACCAAGCTTCTCTTTCTTTTTTCCTCTTCCGCCTAATGAAAATAAAATCGTTTCGAGTGGACGGCGTTCGTGACCGCAGGAATCTCGCTAGCTATTACGCGCATTAGATTTCTTTCTCCGGTTGGCTTCCTCCTGGTCGTCCGCGGTCACCGGATTTATGAGATTCTTGCGAATATGGGACACAGGCGGTTGACCGTAAGATACACACAGATTACATCGTCCGGGTTGGACCGAGGAAGAAGCTGCCCGCTCCAACTTTAAACCATCTTGATGAGAAACGTCTCGAGCCGGTAAATGCGACATACCATAAGAGTTACTTTACCAACTTCTCTTATCGTTCGAGAAGATTCAACTACGATCGGGGACTGAAACTTCAACAAAAATCAAAGAAGAAGATTTTCGTTCTCCTTCAATTTCATGTCTCCATCCGTCTACTTTCCCAAGAATATATCCGTAGAAATTCATAGTTTGCGGATGAAAGTTAATTATCGAGAGCGCATCGCGCGCGAGCTCGCTCTTGAATATAAAACAGGTCGGTCGTCGTCACGGATCGGCATTTAAAGACCGGACAAGCTTCCTTCGACGTTCGAATTGCACGGTTTATCACCGAGTAAAGGAAGAAATGGATGCAACTTTGAAATCGTTCGGAAAGATAGGTAAAGATGGGGTGAAAGATGGAAAAGGGGTGCGAGGGAGAGAGAGTCGTTCGTCCTTGAGACTCGCACAGCGGTTTCCCGCGATAAGAAACTTCGCTCTTTCTCTCTCCTTGCGTTCTTGACTCGCAACTCGTAAAATCACGGCTCGTAGCGTGGGCCGTTCTCCCCGCTCGTACGCGTGCGCACTCGCGCGTGTACGCGAGCGTAGAACGCGGCGTGGGTAGTCCTTGCCCCTATATCCCCCCCTCCCCTACCACTCTCTTTACCACCGACGGCCTTACCACGCTTCTGCTAGCCATAAATCCGCGGTGTGTTCGATTAACACGTCCCGACGGTGTCCCCTTTTCCTCCTTTCCCTCCTACCCCCTCCTCCTCTCTTTACCCTCCATCGAGCTCCCCGACCTATCAAGGACTCACCGATAAGAAGCCTCTAATTTATTCGTTTCCTAGAGGATAACGGCCTCCAGACGGTACTCTCCACCTCCTCTTTTTGCTATGCACCCTTCGATTCCCATTGGCGTCGACTCTTATTACTCTTACCCTTATATTTTCCTTTGTACTTTTATAAGGAAATTTGCGAAGTTTGACTGTTAGGGGAAGGTTACCTCGATTGGACTGCTACTTCGTAATATTACGAAATTTTGATAGAATGTGTGGAAATATCTGTATTTGTATTTGCAAGTGTTTAGACTGACATTAAATCCTGTTTATGTGTGCTTTCCTCATAAATGTGATTCGTGTGTTTCTGATGTCTTGCACTTTCTAAGAAAATTGCAAGAATACAAATGAGATTCATTTAATTATATTGATATAGAATAGAATAGTAGATACAGATATAGAGTAGATAGATAGATTGTACAGTTTATTACATCATGGGCCAAGCATTTAAATGAATATGTTTCAATACACGATTAAAATTAAAATTATCTACAATACTGAAAATACAGAAAATATAATCAACTAATCTAAACATTTAGTAATAGATTTACATATATGCATACATTAGGTTTTTATCCTCGTAATAGCAAGCATTTGGAAAATGTTTTATAATAGATATTAAATTCCAACCAGCAAAATTTTGTTAATAAATACGTAAATCAATTTTTGCGTTAATAGGAGATCAGAAAAATATAAAAAAAGTGGTTCAATCGTGTAAACTTTCCCCCACGTACGCTCGTCGGAAACATCCCTCCTCCTTCGTTCTTATCTCCAAGATTTTTTTCTTACTTTTCGCGCGTGTACGCACGCGTTCCTGAGAAAAAAGTGAATGAAAGTCTAGGCGAGCGAACGGACGAGCGCGTCTCACGTACTTACATACGAGTAAGCACGCACGCACGCACGGGGTGACTCGGTGATTTACGAGCGGCGATTTCTCTCCTCCGTTCAAAGTTCCTCGCAGCTCCTCTCCCGTCGATCGATCTGATAGATCCAAAGGCCGAACAGGACGAAGAAGAGAGAGAGGTTAAAGGCGTTTGATGGATCGGGACACGATTAACGCCGTGCCGGAGTCGATCTCCTCTTGTAACGTAAGATTCGAATCGCTTCGAAAAATATTTCCTGTTTGACCGTTCCACTCCTTCTGCCATTCCCCGGACCCTCCCACGATCTTTACTGTCTATGACTAGAAAGAGAGAGGGGAGGAAATTTACGGTGTATTCTCGTTCTAGAAAGAAACCCGAGTCGAAATTTTAATCGCGATTTGACCCTCCGAAATGCTCCTTTAGAAGTTTGTAGATTAAAAGTGAAGCTTATGGAATACGAACAGTATATCTATATATATTATGAATAAACTTCGATTTCAGCCTCCAAATGGCAGTTATGTCCGCTTTTAACCATTGGAGGGTCAAACCAAAGTTAAAATTTCGACTCGGGAAGTTAGAGACGCGAACCGTTTAATAATTCACGAGAGAACGCGAAACGTCATCGAGTTTGCCTTCTTAACTTTTTCTTAACCTTCTTCTTTCCTTCAACGAGAAATGCACTTTTTCTTCGTCTCGAAACTCCTTAGGGAAAGAACTTGCGTGCGTGCGTGCGTGCTGCAAGGGCGTGAAAATCGGTGTGCCGTTCGTCTTCTCGTAAAGTTTAACGACGTCGTTCGCGATATCCTCCTTTTGACGAAACTCGCAAGCGGTTTACGTTCGCTCTAAGGTACATACGTCGAAAAGAATGAAAGGAGTGGGAGAAAGATCGAGGTGCACGCGCTTTATTTCTTTCGCTCTTCGCAATAAGCCATACGACGTTGTTGATATTATTTTCATGATCGGGGTGCGTGCATCTTCCTCGATAAACCGTATGCACCGGGAGAAACGAGAGAGTCGTTACTTCGATACCGTAAAAACGCGAAAATACGATATCTCTTTCTTCGTTTATATCTTTATTCGTCCGCGTGATTCTTTTTCCGCGTTCGAAGACGAGACGACTTCTCTAACCCCCCCACTCTTCCTTCCAACTTGTCTTAAGCCGCTTCGTTTATAATCGAGACGAACGTGGGCGGAAAAGCCGGAGATTTAATGGATTTCGAGGGTCCGTAGGTAATCTCTCATCGTAGATGAACTTTGACGAGGATCGAAGAATTTAAACGAGATTCATCAATTTTTTTACCTGTCTTTTATTTCACGGCACACCAACGAGAGATCTCTCTTTTTCTATGTCTCAAAGAGGATTCGAGCGCGTGCGAAAAGTCTTGCCGAGATGGCTTGCCTAATCTCAGGGATGTTTCGCTTTAACGAGAAGATATGTGCCGCGGATACAAGCCCGGTTAATTAAGTGGACGGCGCGCGCTCGGTAATTTCGTACTTGAGAGTGAAATATCGTTTTAGTCCTCCCTCTTCTCTTTGCTCCTCTTTTTCTCATGCTCCACCTCTCGTCGAAGATTCACCGACGAAGATTTTACACGCACCGTGCGAGACAACGACGACCAGGTCGGTACCGCGACGATAAAAACAGAATTTTATATCTTTCTGGGTTATCGTTATTTGTTATTGCACGCAGTCAGGCATGACGGTTATTCCGAAGTGGCAAGGAGGATTTAATAGCCACTTCGGAGCACGCGACTAGAAAGCTACCAACTCGAATCCCTCGTAGCATAAATCGAACGTTCTTCCCTGCAGAGGCTTACGACGCCTTTACCCCTTTTCTTTCTTTTTCTCCCCTTCCTCCTCTTCGATACTCGTTCTCCAGACTTTTTTTCGCGAGAGCGTAGCTCGCGAAAAGCGCGCGTTCCAAACGAAATTCAAGGAGGATTCGTATCGTTGGAAGAACTTCGGAGAGAAAGAGAGCGTAGAAACTTTGCTTCGTGCGTGTAGTGCCTGTAGAAAGGAGCGAGCGACGCACACGAGGAGAGCGAGGCTTTTTGTTTCTTACGTTCGAGTTCACTTCGAACCGGACTCTCGAGGTATATACGAGGAGCGATAATAATCGCCCACAAGGAGTCGAAGGAAGGAGACGAAGAAGAAATCTGATTTCTGTGCTGCGCGAGAAAGGTAGGAAGAGGGACCAAAGGAAAAGAGAGGAAATAGGATAAAGGATATTCCTGTCCGTACCTAAAGTGGAAGTTGGAGAAGAGTTCGTTCGCGTCTACCAATCTCCCTCCCTCTCTTTTACTTCGTCTCTCTTTCTCTCGGTCATAAACCCACCGAGATGGACACGTTCGCGTTATTAATTTCGTTTTTAATGTATGCGCGTGCCCGGTCATCGAGACCTTCATTAAACGCTAATCGTCTTGGAGTCGATAACAATTAGGCTCTCTCGACAGCGATTCCTTTTTGACGTTTAATTTATGTTCCCTCTTTTTCTTCCCTCTCATGTCTCTTAATGCGATGTTTTCGCGTTTATTTTCGAACGGGCCGCGTCACCTTCGACGTAATCGAGCGCACCGCAATTACGATCGTGATTGTAAAACGAAGAGGGGGACTCGTGAGAACACGCGGGGAGAATACCATCGTGAGATAAAAGCCATTGTAATATCGCGTCGTGCGAGCGAAGCTCGAGAGAGAGAGATGCTCGGAAATATTTGTTATGTCACTACGAAGGAATGAATGAACGACCGGACGGGGAAATGAATGGGGGTCTTAATCGCGAATCTGGAGTGCGTACACTTAGACTGCTGTCAGCTTTGAAAGGCCGTTAACGAGAGCATAGACGCGAATAGATGACGTTACTAAATATAGACCTGTCTATATAATTCGTATTTAATTATTAATTAGAGTCTCGCGTCCAGTCTTATTACGAATAATTAAAGACAATTTTTTGGAGTATTGCAAAAATGTTCGATTCGTTTTATTTACAAGCTTTTGTTTCATTTGGCTTGCGAGTATGTTTGTGGATACGTGTGGTAAAAATTTTGTAAACTAAACTTGACCCACTTCTACATATCCAATCGACTTGAAACTTCGCAGACGTAAAGTATTGGATCCTTCCAATCAATATCCAACGTATAATTATCAATTAAATAAGATGGTCCAAATTACCTGCATCTTATCACGTTTTATGCTTACATTTTCGTTCAAGCCAAAAAAAAGATATTTATTATTCTGATTTTTTATTGCATCCCGTAACTGATCAAAAAATACATTGAGATACGTCTAATAATATTACCTCGATCTTCGAAAATTAAATACAAACATATATTTTTGCCAGATATTGATTCATTGCAATCATAAACACTACGTAACAAATATCTTTCGAAGAGATATTAAAGTAGCTTTATTTAAATGGACCACCCTGTATGTCTAAAAGAATTGAAAAAAATAACATTCTTCATCATCGATGTCATTCTTAAAGAAGCCAACGCGCGTTTAGCCCGAGGTAGGAAGAACCTTATCGGTTCGCATTAATCTCATCGTACATTTCGCATTACCTTATTACATGCGCGCGAACCGTGAGCGCACGTGTGACTGTTCCGGCACGATTACGAGTGGAAACACGACGCGATCGCTCGCGGATCCGTGGCCGTGATCTTGATCACCGATGATCCATACGATCCACGCGTTATCGCGAGAGCGCGGGTGTTTCGATCGTAGATCGTAAGATCACCTGCTCGAGCCTAACGGCCATTAGGCTAATGCCGTCTTATACGTTAGCGTATCCACTCGTGTATTATCGCTTATTTCCGGCTAATCGATCGTCACCGTTGACGCATCGCTCCTTAAGATCATCCTCGCACGTCCTCGCGAGAAAACTGGATAAGCATTCTATGTGTAAGTATATCTATGCAAACGATTCGAATTAACTTTGCGCGGCTGAAAACATTCAAAGCTGGTAATCGCGCGAAGAGAACTTTAGTCCTTCTTTCTTTCTCTCTCTTCCTTCCTTTCTCTCTTGGTCGTGTATGAGCAAAAGAATGCCAATGCATCCTAATGAATGTCGATTCGCCGTAGAGATATTAAAGATATGTGTGTACGCGCGTGCGAGTACCCTTCGGTGGAACGGTGCGTGGTTCTAACTCAGATAGAGTACGTACCTGGTGCAGTGGCGCGAACGAGGGACACGAGTAGGAGAATGTATTCTTCCGAAATTTTAAACGCGATTTTATACTTTAGAATGTTGTGTTAGGTGTTTGAAATTAAAAGTGAAGATTATGGAATAGGAAAAGTGTATGGTGAATAAATGTTGGTTTTAATCTTCGAGTAGCAGTTATGTCCGCTTTTGAACGTTTGAGGTTTAAAACGATGTCTGTAAACCTTGGAATTACTCTACAAATCCTACAAATGAAGGTTTTTAAGTGTCAAAACTATGTTAGAAGTTTACAACTCTCGCTTAGCTCCCATTCACACTCTCGTAACATTTTGTAGGGTCAAACTAAAGTTTAAATCACTCGTTAAACTTCGATTCAAACTTACTAAGTGTACCACAACATCTTGTAGAGTAAAAGCGAGTCTTAATTCGAGCGGCATGTAGAAACTAGAGAGCCAAACCGAGGTTAACATTTTCACTCGGGAGTCCTGTGAATCTCTTCTCGACTACGCTACTGAATACACGAGAAGACGCAGTGCAGTATCGAAAGAAGTTTCTCCGTACGTAAGGGTGCGCCGAACGGTACTGTAAGAATTCGCGGAATTCCAAGGTCCTTAGACAGGACGTTGTCGTCGTAGAACCGCGATCGATCGATTCTCTCTTTTCCTCTCGAGAACTTCCCAATTACGCGGCTAGGAAGCCTGCCGCGGAAGAACAACGAAAGACAGAAGGCTCTCTCCCGGATATACCTTCGTTGGTTAAATCCTTTCGATCGAGGGAATACCAACGAAGTATATTCCCACGTGTCGAGAAATGTTTTCAAAATCACACGAACTCCAAGTAAATTTTGGAGTAGATAGGTATTCTTGACAAGAAAATAATTAAAGATATTTACTTAGCACGGCCTCTTCTGATTCGTTTTATAGTTACGACCGTAAGGAGACTGGACAAAGAAGAAAAGGCGAGCGTGGTCGAGCACGTGTGCTTCCACATATTACGAGATCGTGTCCCTTGCCGTACATGCCCGAACATGACAATCACGTCGGATTCTATTATCTAACGGGCGGTTCTCCGGTCTGGCATGATTTTCTTTTAACGAGCCTCCTCGCCGACTGATGACTCGGGTGGTATACGCGATGAGCCTAAGTTATGCGCGTGTTTCGCGGCTAAAGCGATGCAGAGGGCGAGTTAAACGCTCATTTACATCGAGATTTACATAGAAATTAGACAGCTTTCTTCTTACCTCGGTTCTCGCGCACGCGATTCTCTCCGCGTATCAAAGAACGATAAATTTTTCCTTCGTAGGTAGGTACTTACCAGCATGAAAAGAAAGGGCCCTTTACGACGACGCGTCGACGGACCTAATTGAGTCGTTCGGTGTACACGAGATTTCAAAAAAAGATTTCAAAATCGATCCTTCGGTGGTAAAGAAACGAGCGTACCTCACGGCGAAATTTCACTTTACGCAATTAGCCCGGTGTGCCCTCCCTCTTACGTGAACGATCCAGCTTGATTTTCGTGCCACCTGACAAAGGAAGCCGATCGTGTCGCTCTTCTAACGAGGTAAAAGTGGGCGTCGGATCTTTCGGGATCTCCTCAACGACGTATACATATCGTCTTTTCTATTTTATTCTTACGAGACGTCTATTCCAGATTACGCACCTACCTTGTATAGCGTATATAACCGTTCACCCACTCGTTTGTTAAAGTACCACCGCCCAACGGCGACCCACCTTCGAGCGTGACGAGAGTTTCTCTCTCTCTCTTTCTTTCTCCGAGCATGTAAAAGTATTATGTAAAAGTAGAGAGAGACTCCGTTGTAGAACGTCGCGCGCATAACCGACTTTATAATACCCGACGACGACGCGTTCTCCTCGTCGCGTTCCCTTTCGCGGCATCTCGTCGTCTCGCTCGATTCCCTCTCAGTGGGTCAACGAAGAAAGTGTGTGCGAATACCCGCTCGCCTTATTCCGCCGTTGGCCGAGCATAAAGCCGGGCAAGGTGAACGCTTTGCCTCTATGGGAACCCACGTTCCCCGCCGACGAGCGATCGATCCACGCTAAGATCGATTATCGAGACCCGCCGAACGTGAGATCGATTCTTCGACTCTCGCCTATCGGCTAAAGAAAGCGAATGGGCCCTTGCAAAGATCGACCGTACGTATACTGTGTTGTAATTTATTTTTTAAATACGGGACACGCTTGTCTGACTCAGGCGTATTGTTTATGTCGAAGGAAAAAGAATTTTGTCGAGAGCGCAATAAATCGCGTGAAATGCGTGTCGACTCGATCGACAAATTGCAGTTCTTGCGATAATTATGCTTCGTCGGCGTCGCGTCGTCGTGTTGGATCGATTTTACTGGGTTAATTCCGTTAGACTTGGAATCGATAGGACAATGGTGGCGAACCTATAACCTACGGGTCAGATATTTAACCAACGAAGAATTTTTAATAACCCACGCATTGATTTTTATAAACTTATTTTTGATATATTAACTCTTTATACCCGGTGTCGAGTGTGACTCGACACACAATTTTTTTTTGTATTCACGGATTTATATTCGGTTCAGCTACCAGTAAGTCGAATTTTTTTGTTTTCATAGTGTAACCAGTAGTATATCATTTGGAATGATATAGGACACTTGGGGGGAAAAAAGTTAAGTATAAATATCTAATGTCGAATTTATAAAAAAAAATATTTCCAAATGACGCCACGGGCTAGTAGATTTAAAAAAAAATAATTTGACCCACTTTTCAAAAAGGTTTGCTATCGCTACTCTAGGATCTCTTTCTCTCGCGGAAGAGCTTTTAAACGCGGGATGATCTTTACTTACGAGACAAGTCGATCCAGTTGCTCGCTCGTTAAAGTTAACACCCGGCTCGTATCGCGTTCTCTCGACAGGGTATTTGTCTCTTCGCGAAATACGTTCGATAATCACCCATCTCCCGTGCGAGAGAAGAAGATACGAGGATGTAATGCGAAGTAATCTCTAGTTACGAGACACGTCGGCCGGTCTTTGACAAAACGCGTCCGACCATTACACTTCCGAGTGGTCGTACCCGGTCGAACGGCTTATCCTAATAAAATACCGGAGGTGAGATGAACTCTGATAAAAAAGTATAACTCGTGCTTCTACCTCGCGTTGGATGCTGTAATGGACCAGGAAAGATAATAAAGCTTTTCGTAAATAAGGAATCCGTAGATTTTCATTTAACTCAATAAAGATATATATGTACGTGGGATTTAGGAGAAAGGATGGTTTCGTAAGGTAGGAGGAGGAAGACGCGTAGTACAGCTCGAGGATAAGTTCATCGCGTGCAATGTGGATGCTGTATAAAATTCTCGTTGGAACGAGAACGAGAGGATTCATTCTTTTTTTCTCTCTCTCTCTCCCCCGTATTCTTATGCAATCGAATAATTTCCGCGTGCGTATACGCGAAAGTCTCGTCACGTTACAATCACAAGCTAGTTTCTAAGATAATTAAGTGGAAATTCGTTCGGAAGATCGAGAAGAAAGGTGATTACCGTCGTTCCCTTTTGATATCCCGTGCTAACGTCGTCGACTTCCGTCTTCTCTTTTTTTTTTTTTCTCTTTTCACTAGTGACGGAGAATTGGGTAATTAAAAGTACGAGAAGTAATTAGCAAGGACGTTACGCGTTCGTACTATTTGGTGAAAGTGTTGGGAACCCTGTCATGTCCGCTATACCTTTCTCCTTCTGTCTTTCGATCATTTTCTCTTTCTCTCTCCCTCCATCTTTCGCGCTTTCGGCCTCGCCGTCCTCGAGACCATTAATCTCGCCGACTATTTTCTTTATACGGCGTGCGCGCACGAGCGCCTTATCTCCTGTGCATCTGTCTTCCGATATGCGTAATAACGCGTACAGACGCGTACAAGACTATCGACGGGAATTTTAATCGCCTACCTTTCACTCGACCGCACCGTTAAATTATTTCACGTTGCGAGCACTGGCCCGCGAAATATTTTTCGGCTGTAGTTTTATAATATTCTTACATTGTATATACAGGGTGGTCCATTTAAATAAGCCCATCTCAATATCTCTTCAGGTTATTGTCACGCAAAAAATATTTGCTACGTAATGTGTATGGGGTCAATGGACCAATATCTGGCAAAAATATTTTTTCCCAAAGTCATTTTTTTCAAACGTAACTACATTTGTTTTATTGAGATATGAGATATGTATAACAATTTGATCTTGAAATGATTACAATTTTTTAAAAAAAAATTCTTGTCAGATATCGATCCGTTAACACAATGCATGTTACGTATCAAATATTTTTTTACATCGCAATAACTTAAAGAAATATTGAAATGGCCTTATTTGAAATGGACCACCTTGTATAAGTACATATGCGAATGTAGAAATACGCGTTCACTTTTATACAGGTTAATTACCGTCTCGCCTGTACGATTCTTATTGGCATCGTCTCGATAAAAGGGGAAAAAATAGCATCGAGGTTTTGCGCTCGTTCAAATCCATGGATTTCGATTTAACGATTCGTGTCGTAATAATCTTCAAGGTGATTGGAATATTCGTGAGAACCTCTTCATTAAGCCACGAACTAACGTCGACACCGTTCTTCCGAACGAGTTCGCGAAGAACCGGTCTCCCTCTTTCTCTCTATGCTTTTCCACGAACGATCGGGTATACGATTCTCTATTTTTTAAGATTAAAAAAGGTAAATAACGTTTCTCCACGGTGAAGTTACTTCAAATATTGAAGATTTTTATCCTCGTAAAAATGTCCAACGGTGGACGGTCGCGTTAAAGCGACGGGGTTGCTCGAGCGAGCTACTAAATATAAAATAGCCATGCTCAAAGATACAAAAGACTCATCCTCGACCTCTCGCGTATTTGCGCTCGCGCGATAAACGAGTGAGCGCGCAGGTTGATTATTTATTATCCTCTTTAGCGAGAACTTTACACAGATCGTTGAGCGTCGAGTGGTGCTCGGAGGACAAAAGTATCGATTTTGCATCGGTGCCGTGTTCAGAGAGAGGGGGGATAGCCGTTAGTTGACGCAAAGGGGGAAGAGAGAAAGCGAAAGAGCAATAAAAAAAGCGATAGCTACCCCGTCGCGTAATACACGGCGAGTCCGTGATAAAATCTCGTTCGCACGAGGCAGATAATAAAAAAAAAAGAAGGAAAAAAAAAACACATTTTCTTTCTCTCTTCGACCATTCGTACGGAAGGCGCGTCATCATCGTTGAGAATACACCGACGTTATCGAGAATCGAAATAGGTTTTCGCGCGCGAAATTTCAAGCGAACGATAACGAAAGAACGTACGTTTTCTATTTGCTATACTCTCTTCCGTATGTATATATGTACGTACGTGAATGGGATAAAATTCGTATTTGATTTTGCGTGCTCGCGTGAGTTCGAAGGGATAGGGCGTTAAAGATCTATCACGATGGAATACGAGATTCTATCGTCGAGAGGTACGATCGATTTTACCGCGACACGGACGATCGTTTTCTCGGCTCCGGATAGATTATTGTCTTGCCAGGAGTCCGATTGACACGTATTGCTGACACGGACAATGTCGTACCTTGAAAAATGTCAAGTGCATGCGCGGTGTGAGTCCGTGCCGAGCCGTTTGTCTTCGTCTCTCTTTCTTGCATCGATCGGCAGCTTCTTAGAATTCTTACTGCACGCGAGAGCTTCTCTCCTCCGTAGACAATAGTCTCCTCGTGGCTTTTCTCGCTTGCCTCCTCCACGTACGGATGCCGCTCCGGTAAATGGTTCAAGGCCGATACGACGCACACCAGCCTCCTTGTGTGTCTTTATCGATGTTAATTAAATACTTGAACGGTGCACGAGAGCGGAACGTCGACGTAGCTCGGCTATCGATATTCGAGACTCTTCTTTCCTTCGACATTTGACCATCTTCTTTGAAAAAAAAAATCTCTTAAGCTAGAAGGATAATCGCTTCATTTTAATTGATTATATTTCGAACCGTTACGTACACCACCGGTAAGTTTTTCGCATCTACCTCGATGAAGAAAAATATTAAATCGACGGCACTTTGCGGGATACACGAGGGCCCCGATAATACGAATCGTTTTTGTCCCGTACGAGGGTACAATCACGGCGTAACCTTTAATATAACCCAACCGACGGCCGTTTCGTGGCCTTCGACGGGCATCCACCGACAATGATTAACCATCTGCCGGTCGGTTCGGAGTACACGATCTGGCTATTGTTGCGTCGTTTCTCTCTATGACGCGCGCTTCCCTCCGTGATAATATTAACAAAACACGCCCTTCGCCGTATATTTATCTCTTCCTCTTTTACCCTCTTCCATCCCCCTTTTTAGAAACACCACCTCCTTTTATATTCTCTTCGAAGCGATATAGCCACGTTTAACGCGGAGTAATTGAGCCATTAAGCTCCGTGCACGAAGAGCAACGTACACGACGTTAACTTCGAAGCCTCGATAGATTTGTTAACGTTTGTACCTCGCTTTTCGCATAATGCCACAACGGTAAGAATGAGCGAGCTAGAAATCGTAATATATTGCGGGATAAAGATTAACTCTTGCCCATGAATCCGTATAATTTGTACGTCTCGAGTACACACAACTGTTATCTTCACGGTGGTACGCTCGCTCGAGGCTCCATTGTCGTATACGACGTTTACATCGTAAACCGCAATAATAATAACGACGCCGGCCGACCGTGTAACGGGCTTCGCGCGTGAAACCTTCTGACCTTGCGATTAGGAGCCGAAGGATAGTCCTTAAATGTTAGTCAACACCGAGATATTGCGTGGAAGGTTGTTTCCAATCATCTTTCCTTCATTTCGTGTAGAAGATTGTAGTTGAATCGTGATAGGTTTATAGAAGATTTCCATAATGTGAGAAGGTTATATGTCTAGTAGGTAGGTATTCTTTACAATGTCAAGGGTATTCGTTACATCGTTAATCGATGCTTGTGTTCAAGGAGAGACGAATAAGCGAACTAGACGGGAGATAAAAAAAGGTAGAGCAGTCTGCGTTCAACGGAGCACTCGTTAGTTATCTTTTAGTACCTACAGTTTGTTCTTTCTCTTAAATTCAGTTGGAATTCCATATTTCTTCGTCCTTTCAACCAATCTTGAAATCCTGCATACCCGAGCACGTTACTCCATTAATCTCGTTACGTTATTCCTCTATGCGGTAAATGTAATAACGCATATCTTTGAAGCTTCTTTCAAGCTTCGTTAAGACGCAAGCCTCGCACCTTCTCACAAGTATTCCTTATCGTAATGCAAACGATTCAGCCACGTGATACGAAAACTCGACACCGGCTATGTATAATCTAAAAGCGTTATTCTCTTATCAACCGACACCGCTACGAGAGCGCAGTTTCTCGCTTTTATTCCACGTTATCGCGCTCTCTTACGTACGCTAATATATCCTCGATCCTTCTTCGTTATTCCTCACCTTTTCTCGGAATGAAATTCGTAATTCTGATAACGGGATGGTTGTAATTGGTATCGTCTTTTGGAATCGCGATAATCGACTCGTCCGACGTGTCGTGCATTCTTTATCGTAGGTATATTCGTCCTCGGAGAAGAATAGCATTATTCTACTTTTCTTTATATCGGTACTCGGCCTTGCAGTAGATTGAATTTAATATCAGATATCTACCAATGTGTGCTAGCGATGGGACTACCATTCAACAAATATCGATCTGGTATTGATACCGATCAATGACGTAGGCTTCGTATTAAAAAGTATCAATACTTTCTAGATATTTATATATGCGATTGTATCGATACCTGTTTGATACCTATCCGAAAATATCGATACCTGTTTGATTTCTACCGATTTCAGAAGATATGGAACGAGTATTGAAATTTTTGTAAAACTATCGAACAGGTATCAAACGAGTATCGATTGTATCAGTATCAAAAATTAATATTTCTCATTAAGTACTTTGGTATCAAATTGATTAAATGTCAAAAATAGTACTTATTGTTATTCATTCCATTCCTACATCGCGTTTCACGAAATAAAAGATTTCTCGTTGAATTTGTCTCTGGACAAAGACGTGCTTAAAAAAGAAAGAAAAGGGGTTAAGTAAGAAAGAAAAGGGGCGCAGAAAAGCACGCGAAAGAACGTTCCCGTTTTTGTATGGCCAAAGTTGCCGAGACCTTAATTACGTTCCCCTTCGGGTAGGTAGGCGTTTACTCGGAAACGAGAGTACAGCCCAAAAGCTTAAATTCGTTAAAAGCTTTTGCTTTTATTATGCGACCCTTAAGAAATATGTTTCTAAGTTCGTCGCTCGCCGGCCCCTCCAGGTGATTCTAATAATCGTTCCTCGCACTTCTTTTTCACCGTTTCGCGAGACTCGAGAATAGACATAATCGATGCAAAGTCCTTTGGAGGAAGACCACCGAAAACGGGAGAACGATTTTCTGCACGATCTACGAAAGATTCTTCGAAAATATCTACTTGTGTGGTCCGGACACGCATGCGTAGAACGTTCTCCATTTTTTTCGAGAAACGCGAGACACGAGATCGTCTACATTTTTAAAGAGACAAATTTTTACTACCCATGCCCCGTTTGACCATCCAGTAATCCTCTTTTTCACTGCTCGTATAAAATTTTAATCGTTTAACGCGAAACACAGACCGTATGTTTCTTTTTATCTCGAGCTATTTTCAGGCGTACGTAATTCTCGTGCGCATTTTCAAATTGCATTCCGTCTCTGGACCGTTTCAGATAATTTTATCAAAGGTACAGTTTTTCTCTATCCTATTCTTTCTCTCAAAAAAGCTCAACGATGACGTGGTAGCTCGGAGTACGAGTGGCTGGAGAGTGAATCGCCAGCTGCAAAACAAAGAGATCGGCTAGAGTCGAATTCTCTTTTCCTCGAACGCATGAAAAAATTTCATACTCACGATCATCTACGTCGCGGGATCATCGTCATCGTGAATTATTCGAGCTTGCTTCATCATTTTGTAAACACCTTGGTATACGTAAACGACTGGCGTGGTGCATTGTGCGTGACAGGAACACGTAACACCGCGATGGTGCAGTTGTTTTCTCGTTTACCTTGTATATATATATGTAGGTTACCGAGTTCTTATCATATACATACAATTATGTTTTGTTTCCTCTAGGGAATATATCTCTTTATCTTCTTAAAAATACACGCTCTTATCTCTATCGTAATCCCATCGCACCGTTCCGTTACAACGTGCAACATTAAAATTGACAACGAGCTCATTATTTAATCCATTAGGTACACGAACTATCTATCTCCCTTGTTGTTTGGTTTGTTTATTCAGGATTTACATTTCACGCATGCATCATCGGCCAAAGAACGTAATTAATTGAAGATTCGAACTTACCGAGCGCTTACATTACGTATGTAAGTATGGTAGCCTGGGCACGTGGCAATGCAGTTAACCGATGTTTGCAAATGTTCTAATCGTAAGTAGAAGTTTGCACTCGAGCAAGCTGTTTACCGTAGCTATTAACATGGTAGACGGGGAGTACGCTAGGAGCAACCTGAAAGTTAGCCCTTCGCGCACGTACATACGCTTCGAGTTGTAATATCGTGTGTCTTTCCGTAATCAGCTTGGCGGTCTCCCGTAAAGGGATTAGAATGAAAAAAAACACGGATGCCTGGGTTTTGCACGACGACGATGCTTTGTATCGAGGGAAGAACGGAGATATATTTATCGACGTATTCGATACGGTATACCAACCGACGATACGCGCATTAAGACACCCGTACGTGTCTCGGCCGTAACATCAAATCCCAACGACTAACAGTACTCGGTCTCGGGATGGCTTCTCTCGAACGAACAGCTTGGTTCTCCTCCCTACCGGTTGGACGAAATCGTGTGATTTTGCTCGATGCGTTAACAGGAAGTCGAGTTGGTTCAACGTTATACGTATTTAAGGTATACAGGGTGTCTGATTATTAGTTGCCCAGTTGGAAATTATATGTGCATTGGTATGGATTATGTCGAAAAGTCTAATAAATTTTTTCGAAATTCGGTCCAGTTATCGAGTTATTACACTTGAGCTAGATAGAAGGAGAATTCAATGAAAAACAAAGTTATGTGCCTAGTATGGGGCTCGAGTATCGGTCTTGGTTAGTTAAGAACTTGTTAACTAGGCCTAACTTTGACAAAGTTTATTTCCTTTTTTGACTCGATCCATACATGTAGGTTTTGGCAGGGGATGGTCAAACCGGACACCCTGTATAGGTATAAACATCGAAGCGTTCGATCGACGAGTTTTTGTCATAAGCGGGCGCGGATTTTGTAGAGGGAGGAGAGAGTTCAGTGCCGATAAATTCTAACGGTAAATTAAGGAAAGGAATAAAAATTGAGAAAGGATGTTTTTTCGTTGTTACAGATGCTGCGCTCGGCGGAGCACCTTCCTCTGCATCTGCCCGGCGAGATTGCACTCCGATTATGGTGAGTTAATCCCCCCCGTTCGGATAAATTATTTATGACGCGGACGGACCGTCGTATTCGATTTATTGCGACCGCGTATCGAGCGTTTTTCTACGAATTCGCGCGAAACCTTCCGCGGGTATCCGCCTCTTCGAGGAGATCGACCAGGAGGAAGAAAAAGAGGGAAATAAGAGGAATCGAAGAAACGGCACGAAACAGTTACGATAAACAAATCGTTCCACGTAGCCCGGGTATCATCAACGGATTCCATGGCGATAACTTCTTATGTAGGGCTTTGAATTCGCGAGAAGTTCCGTTTTACACGAGCGAACGATAAATCTCTAGAGAGTGAGAGAAATGGAAGAGAGAAGAAACGGGCACGTTCCTCGCGCTCTCCGATTTATTTATCGTTCGTATTATTATGTCCATCGTGCGAGGTCAGATCGTTGGCAATTGCCTCGACTCGAGAGAGGAAATGCGGGGAACGAGTTAGCGGAAGAATCATTGGCTCCTTTCCGGTGCAAACTGTATCGCCCTTGGCTAGCAACCCTTCCTTCCCCTATCCTTCTCTCCCCGAGGCGACTCGACTTCTCGATCCCCGGGATAGCCAGTTACCCCGTGAACGCGAGAGAGAGAAGCTTCGAGATCCTTTTGATCTCGAGACAAAAGCAACCCCTTACGAACGATAACACCAAAAGCATGCTGTCGCTTGGCAACGCGAAACCTTCCTAGGACATGCCACCACCCCCGGCAATTATAGGCTTTTTCATGATCAAGTGTTTTTTGCCTTTCCCCTTCTCTCTTACACTCCACCATACTCTTTATACCCTTCTATCCTCCGCTCATCGATCCGCGTAACTCTTCGTATACCACTTAAATGTAATTCCATGAGTGTATTATGCTATGACATTCTTACATAATGTTTGCCTAACCGTATACCCTCTCCTCTATTGGTACAACGTCCCAGGCACATACATATTTCATCGTTCGCGAAAGTATAGCGTATCCGTATGAAAGGGTAGAGAAGAAAATTTATTATAGGGGATAGGAAAGGGCTGATTCGAACATTTTAACGAACTCTTCTTCATCGTAACCATGGGACGACGATCCACTCTTGCTTTTTGCGAAAGGTGTGTATGGAAGTAGGAACACATGTATTATGGAACGTCCACACCCACCTGAAGCTTAACGTGCTTTATCCCTATCTCTCTTTATATTCGTCTCTCTCTCTTTATCCAGCCTTTATCCCGCCTATCTTTCAGCCAGATTACGTCGCGATACTTTTCTTATTGAAACTAGGACGGCCGGTACACCGCTTTCGTT
Organism: Ancistrocerus nigricornis; assembly: GCA_916049575.1. Lineage (NCBI taxonomy): Eukaryota > Metazoa > Arthropoda > Insecta > Hymenoptera > Vespidae > Ancistrocerus > Ancistrocerus nigricornis. Next base: position 31,703,796 of record OU696666.1, read on the forward strand.
TTATACGCCCTATCGTGTACGGTTACTTCGACATGCAAATCCTCCTACCCACGATTTCGTTAAATATTAATAGCGATTAGCGAATTCGGAAGCTCTTACGTAATTCGTTAGCTACGAGTGAGTATTCAAGATCGATGTCTCTCGTTTCAATTATGCCGAATAAATCATGTCCCGTTAACAAGATCATCGAATAACGTCAAAGACCAAGTTTCGAAGGATTTCTTGTGTAATCTTCGATCTCGATTCGGTCGCGAGAAGTACGAGTTTACTCGGTGCGAGTACTCCATCCTGGACTAATTAACGTCGACAAGAGAGAGAGAAGTAACGATTTTTCATGCTCGATTATCGGTAGAACGGTTTATAATTTACGATTCATTTATACTTACACCACCTCTCGGTATGACTTCGTTACGGAGGATAATCCGCAGATGCGAAGTATCGTTAAGCCGTCCGCCGTTCTTAATTTTTTTTTTACTCTCTTCATTCCGTTAGGGTTGACACGTAGCATCTCCGTAAAACGCTTTGCGTGCGATAATACCGCGAACTGTAATTTATCGCCACCTTGTTATTGCTTTTTCTTCCTCCCCTTTCTCCCTCGATACCTGCATTATTATTAAATTTATTGCTATTCGCTCGCGACCGATCGTTTTGATCGGGCCACTTAATAGACCGTAAGCTGAGAGTCGTTAAATCAGCCGACGGCTCTTTAAAACGGCGCGTAAGATAATAATGAACTGTCAAATATGCTTTATCGCATTGCCCTTCGCTATTATCTTCACCTTTCTCTTCTTCCTCTTCGTTTCGTTATTTTCTTTATTATTATCCTATAAGTATATATTTATCTTTCTTATAAATATTTTATTTTCTATAATTTTTCATCTTAAATAGTAAATACTTTATTCATTCGCTCTTCGTTGCCACTGCAAATTCCGTCCGTCTCTAAAATGCAATTTCTTTTTTCGCACGCGTTTGCTCGCACGTTCTCGCGTCTATAAATACATAAAGCGTATTCCCCAACCGTACTAGACTTCTTTCACCTTCTCATTCTTTTTCATCGTTCCCCGATGATAGGGAACGCTACAACGCGTACCGGACGCGTCACCCATCGCGAGTGGACTCTAAGCCTTTGAATCTCGCGCGAGGCGCACGTCACGTGACTAGCTCCGCGAGGGAGCCCGCGAAACCGATTGCATTTTAAAGACGCGAGTCTATTCGAGGCACGCCCGACGCTACGCGTCTTTCCTACGAAAGAAGAAGGCATTTTCTCGCGGGTGAAAACTTTCCTTCTCCATCGTCACGGATATCGCGTGATAACGATCGGCGCGAAAGAAGACACCAAGCTCGGCGTTTATCGAAAATCGAAGGAGAGATCGCCAGTCTCGTTTGCTCGTCGTGTACTACTATCTTACCAGTCCGTAAACGCGATTACGGATACGCTTAAAACGCGCTCATAATATATATTAAACGCACGCCACGGTTCTTGCATTCTTCCGTGAGTCAGCGACTTGGAATTTCACGACACGCGATACCGGGCCCCGGCAGTTTATTAACGCGGTACCGGTAACTCTCGCCGAGTTAGAAATCTCTCTATCTCTCTTCGTTCGATACTTTGCGTGAGAGAGAGATGGAGATAAAGACGAATAAATAGATAGATGGCTTATTAATGCTATTGGGCGAGGACGAATGTACGTAACGCGTTAAGGTAACGCGATATAAATTAAAGGATGAGATACGGCTGAATAAATTAACGTAAACACGTATATATACGTGGAAGAGAGATGGAACGAGTGGGAAGGTAGGTATATACCTCCTACCTATCGGGGATCTCTTTTCACGGAACGATTAAACTTTGACCGCGGAAACCGTTCGAGCTGCTTGTACTCGAAACTTCTCGTGGAAAAGACATCGACGAAGTTTTCTTCTTCTCGTCCCTTCGCACACTTTCAAACGGCGTGGAATGTAAACCGAGTAGTCTCTTACTATTTCTCTCTCTCTCTATAGTCGAGAGCCTTCCCAGTCTAAACAATACCGTCTCTAAAACAATGCCATGGTTCGATTGTGTTCGTATACGTATGTAAGTACGTAAGAGGGAGTTATTCGGAAAGGGAATTGCGCGCGTGTGTACACCGAGAGCGCCGAGGCGCGTTTTGTTGCGCGTCGCTCGTTGTACTTAGGAATATATATATGTGTATGTACGTCGGACAAAACCGGTCCTTTATAATTACAGGCTCCGCGAAGCCATCGTCATTTGCTGGAATAGAAGGGTACGTACCCTGGATCAAAATTCGTGCTGCAACTCGTTCCTTCCTTCGTTTCTTCTTTTAGTCTCGAGGAACCGTGCAAAGAGAAGGAGAGAAAAAGAAGGATAGGGAGATTGGTAATTCATGAATCGTTTGTCCACTTAATCTCGGACTTTCATCGCGAATAATCGCGCGCACGCCCAATAATTATTTTACCGGGCGATATCGAATCATCGTCTACCGTTGCTTTTTCGCAAGAGTTCTCGAAAATGTTACGAGTGGATACACCTAATTCTATTTTTATGTGAATTTGGTTTAACCTGATTAAAAAAAAAATCATTACGTTCTTTTTTTACACGATTCAAAAAATACGCTTTATGATATATTTTGTTTGTTTTTATTTTATTAAAATGAATCATTTTTTTTCAAATTAGTATTTTTTGTTGTTTTTCCTATGTAATGTTCTATTTATAAACATATCTTATAAAGTATTCAAATAAAAAATGTGTTCAACACACATAAAAACGATGAATTGATCCTGTAACTTTTGTTTACACCATTTTTTTGAGAATATAGGTGTACTTTTCTATCGAACGTAACGAAGTGACGCCATGGTTCGTGCAGAAGGTTGGAGGATCTACGTCCCCGGTCGACCGGCAAGTGTATACGCTGTGTCGTGACTCGTCAGCTTTGCATGCCCATGCTCCTTGCCATGAGCTATGTCTCATTATGAATCTTACGCCCCGGGTACAACGTCCCTTTCGAGTCGATCTTTCTTTCCTGTCCACGTTAAAAAGTCACTTGGAACTCGAGGAACGTTAATTGATTTTTGATTATTTACGAGTTACGCTTCCTGTCCGTACGATGCGAGATATCGAAATCGACGATGCGAGAATACGTTGTACGTAAATCTTAGAACGATAATAAAAAAGTAGGTCTCGAAGGAGGAAGAGGAAAAAAAAATGGAGTGTAAAGACATGTCGAGAATAATGGGTGTGGCCGATTCGGGCCGGGCGATCGCGTTTATCTTCGTCGATTCTCTTTCGTTCTCCTTTTCTTTCTATCATCTTTTTTTTTTCTTGTCTTCGACGGGCTAGTCAAGAGAGGAACAACGGAGCAGGCAGCTCTAGTTGGAATATCCCGCGGATCAAAGACTCGAGGCCCGCCTAGCTCATTAGTCATAATGACCGCTCGTCGTATAGAATTATCGCGAATCACCGATTCGCCGGCCGCCTCTAACCGCTCGAAAATTCGTAGCGCCGGGCTATGAAAAAAGGGACGAGACGGCTTCCAGATTTTTATTAAAAGTTCTCACGTGCCGCTTTTTTCTCGCGTGCTAGCACAAAATTCATTTCAAACGGTTCTCACGTTATTTCATTCTTAGTTACGAAAATGTAGAAATATCGAGGAAAGATCCATCGTCGCCCGTAGACCAAGGTAACCAAGGCAGCAGAAAACGAAGAAGAGGAAGGAAGGAAAGAGATATAGGTATATAAGGGAGAGAAAAAGTGGAAGGACGATGCGGGGGGCATGTCCGCCTCAGGCGTCGTGCCGCGTATCGCATTTAATTAGCCACCATATGCGGCAATTAATTAAGAATTTCTCGCGTTATTGATGGTTTCACCCGAGGTGTCCATTAGTCGCTCGAACGCCAAGCACCATTTTCGTGCCTTCGCGAGCTTAGCCTTCGTCGTTTTGCATGCGAGAACGTCCACTGATTTACGACACTGTATAGGGAAAGAGAGAGAGAGTAAAAGATAGAGAGTCGTTCCTTCACAATTTTTTTTTTCTTCACACCAATCGCGTAATTTGTAAACAACAACAAAAAGAACGCTGAGAAATACGTTTTGTAATTTACACAATTTTATAATGTACGGTAACACGTTTTTCATCTCACCAGCGAGATCTATCGTCGTTCTCGCGATACCAGCGATTATCTTGATAATCAATCGTCCAGTGAGGTCTCCCGTACTCGCATGTAAGTAGCTAAACGTAGGCGAGGCGTAAGCGAGAGCGGCCTTTTAAACGTACTTTTCCCGCTCTCTTGCTCGTGACTCCGGTGGAGAGTTGCGTCGCGTCCGATCGACGGTCCGAGCGAACGAACGACGCTCGGCTTCTAGACGAGAATTCCATTGCGATCGAAGTTGCGCATACCGTTGCTCTCTCGCGCGATAACCGGTAATAGCCTGGACGCGCGGTAACAGTAACAGTATAACTGACCTACAGACTGCCGCCACCACCACCACCACCATTGGCTGCTACACACCTGGATGCTCCGTGAAATCTAGACTCTCGGACGAACGGATCGCGCCCGGAGTGTACATACTTACCTACACGCGAGTTTGCCAGGGAAATTTACGTTCGGTGCAATCGACCGATAATGCGAATCGCGGAATTTGCGAACGGTGAATATTCTTCGGCTGACGTGGAGGGATATATAGGGTGTGCTTGAATTTGTGGTGGAAGTGGGAAGATTTTGATTCTATGGGAGAAAGTAAGTTGAAAGTGTGGAATAAGGTTTTTTTGTACGGGGCACCGTTCTTGAGAAAAATGATTTTTTAAGTACGCGTGTAGTTAATCATTTATTTACTCAAAGGATCTCGTTGTAGATGATGGATACATGTTTGGGTTTATGTTTGTAAAGATTGCTAATGTCGTGACTTTTGCTTGCTACTTATTTTTGTTAATTTAGTTGGTAATTAAGGATACACGAGAGAGAATTTTGAATAATTGTATTTATTTTTATACAAATTCTTGAAAATGTCTCCCAATTTGCCTGATACTTAACTGTGCTTTTCGTATTAGTTTCAATTCTGTATTCTTTATTGTGTATGCTTAATTGCCAACTATAGTAAGAACAAAAATATTGGCTACTAAAAGCATAAACCTAAGCAGGCATCGTCTACAGCGCGACTCGTTGAATACATTACCTTATAAACTTTAAAAATCTTTTCTCTGGAAAACGATGCCCCGTATGAAAAAGTTTTCTTCCTCATTTTCGATTTATTTTCTCATGTAGAATAATCTTCCTAGTTGAACCACTAGTTCGAGAACACCCTGTACATATTTCGTTGAAGAATATGACCGACCGAGAGCTACCTTTGAATTACGAGCGGAGATCGCCACGGATTAGTCGTGTCGATCTTTTTCTTTCGAAACGATCCTTTTTAATAATCCTCCAGCAAGGCTAACGGTACCCCAATGGATACGCTCGGCCGAGGGTCGATTAATTGAAATTTATCGGAAGAAACCGTAGGAAAGTACGCGGGCTCGTTAGCGAGAGAGCAAGGAGCCCTTGTAACGTCTTGGCCCGAACGATCGATATCCGAAAGGTATCGCGTTTCGATTCCATAATTTTCTACCAGAGCGCCTCTCGAAACCCCGGCAAATCTAGTGTAAGTCGATTTCTCTCTCTCTTCTGTGCTTACATCTCTCTTTTCTGTTATCTATTTCAATTTTTTTTTTTTGTAAATACGTTGGATCGCTGTATCTGATTGCAACTTTCATTTTTCAATTCATTCATTCATTCATATTCATAACTTTTTTAGTGATGGGCACCCTCTATTTATCTATTAAAGAAATTATATTTATTGGAAGATAATTGACAAATAAATACATCAATTTACCTACATATGCTTCCAAAATAATGTTATTACAAATTTCAAAACTTTTCCCACACCCAAAGTTAAGAACCACCTCTTCATGGTATTCCTCGCGACAATTTCCTCTTTTTCTAAACCGCATAAACCGTACTACGAACGACCCGATTATTTACTCGAGCGCATCGAAACTTTTCGATCCGCGAATAGTTCTCACGCGTTTCGCCCTTCGACAATCAAACGAGAATTCCGTAATTCACACGAGCTATACGATTTATTTATCGCACGTTTCTTTCGGCATCGAAGACGCTCGATCCTCGAATAAGGCAAAGCATCGCGTCCAAGGAAAAGACGAGCGCTCGAAACCTTTTTGGTTTTCATATGTTTCCCACCTGCGCGGGATCCACGGTATTCGCGAGGCTTCCTTACGCGTCGTCGCATGCCTGCAATAATTGCGCTCTTCGCGAGAGAATAGTATAAAAGGACTGTGGAGTCTCGACTGGAATCGGCCATTTGTGGAACGCACCGAGTCTCTATCCCCACTCGACCCTTCTACCACGTCTATATCCATCTATCTATCTCCCAGTTTCATGCTCTCGGTCGAATAGGCTTTTGCAATTACCCTGGGTTTCTGCTCGCTCGAGACGGATGTATTGTTCCAAGCTTGCCTGGTTAATGTCTCGTTTCGCCAATTCACGGATTTATTGTTTAGACGTGGTTATATCCTTCCCAACGTGCGAATTAGAAACGTTAACAGAGATTCCTTCTTCGAGTCCTCCGAATTTCCTCGTTCGATCGAATCTAGGGACGATCTCGAGCTATCGGTTAGAAAACAGTTTGCGTGCATTAATGCCGACCGTGAGGTAACGGATTGTGTGTAATCTACGACAATCGGCCGGGATGCCGGAGAAAATACCGTGGGACTGATCACGGCAACTGATCGGGGGATAAGGGATATATACTATATGTATATGTGTGTATCTATATACATGTATATAAATGTATATACGCTAACTTCCTCATTTCCCGTAATTTTCATTCAAAGGAAGGAAGACCCTCCATCTTCCCTTTTAGTTCATTAACCCGCGTCTCTCGGTGCTCGTTTATTTTAATTGAAATTCAAAAGCTTCCAGATTAAATTTCCGAGCGATTTGTTCAATCGAGTTTTGCTCGAACGTTTCGATATGATTTATTCCACGCAAAATGCACGTGCTCGCAAATTTTCTCACGTTAACGACGGTCCGTCTGCATTTTCCTTGGACCGAGTGTGCGGTGTAGACGATAAAAAATACAAAAAAAGTCGCCGCGTAGTTCGACCTCCTCCTTCTTTTTCTCGTTCGCGTATGCATTCCGCATGCGCTGGTACGTGACATAATCGGCACGACACGCGTGTACAATGGTGCCATTATCCGTGGACAATGGGACAGATCGAGGAGAGGACGTTCGACTGGAAAATCCAGTCGTCGAAGCTCTAAAACGTTATTTCTCGGTCCTGTCGATGATTAAATTTGAGAAACCATCGTCCCAAGAACGGAGACTATCTCTCTCTCTTTTTCAAGGACTCTCGTTAAAACTCTTTTACCACCTGCATCGAGATTTCACATTCGTCTCTTTCCTTCCCTCGTTACCAAGTGTTTTCTTTTAATCGAACACGTACGGAATAGATACACGCCGTTTGATCCTTATACGTATTTTGGTATCCACTGAGATTTTCTAAAGAATGTCTCTCTCGGCAAATGAATTTCTCGTTGGGTCAGAGAGCCCTCCTTTCAGAAGGGACGCGTATTTCCTTTCGAAAGCTCGGGATTTCCCTCGGGCCTCCGTGACCCAGATAAGTCGTTGAATCTTCTCCGGGGAGTCGATCTCTCGTAGAAGACCGATTTGTTGCTCCCGACGATTTCGTGCAATTACCGTGGAATCCTGACGGTTGACGGCTTATATACATATGTTATACCTACATATACTATATAGGAAGAGATGTAGTACCACGTAGGAGAGTAGGGATATTGGAAACTCGGGCGATTTTCTCCCGAGGGAATATGAGAGCGAGCTTCTATCGGTCCGTGATTGAAAAGTGTGCCAAGTACCGAACGGCTTAACCCTCTATCGCTTCGACCGCGAGAATATCTTTGAAAGTGGGTAGCTTGGACTGTTTTCTCGCGAGTTTGCGACACTTTATTCCGTCGTGTCTCGAGCACCTTCTTCCGGTTTTCTCCGGTGATGGAACGTGACAAGAGCACGAGGAGTCCAGTCTCTTCTTCTCTCAGAGTCCATCCGTGGAGTTTCAATTAGATTTGGTCATAATAATGCTCGGTCCCGGCGGTAGATGGTTGATGACCCTTAGGACCCCAGAGGAGATATCTACCCCGAAGGGTCCAGGCCTTTCCTTCCACCTTCGTGATACCGAGTTGTTAGTCACGGTGTTTCCGGGTTGCAGGACGAGATTCTTTCTAGCGATCACGACGTGTCACGCCATGCTCTCGTCCGCTTCTCTCTTTTCCTTTGACACGACCGTCCTTCTCTCTTTCTCCTCTTCCACGGCTATACAGTCATCTATTTTAAACGACCATGTTCAACGGTCGCCTCGGGTCGATTCGTCGGCGATGCACGAGAGAAAGAAAGAGACCGGTTGCCGCGATTACGAGTATACCATTTTTTCGCGAACTTAGAATAATCATCCTTCGACGTTGTTTCCTTGCCGTGAACGATAAATTTTCAAAAAGAAACCCAGTTTATTTCGATTTATTTTCAATTGAAAAAGAAGAAGGGAGTAGACGATACGTTTTATCGTCGTTCGATCTGAACGTCTATCGCGATCCTCCGATCATAACCGGCGGGAGTCGAAGTAGGTACGTATGATTGCGGGTAAAAGACGTGGACCAAAATCCGGTTCGGCAGATGCTGTCATCCCGAATCCCGAGGGTCTGTCGGCACCGATCGTTTCTGCATCGTCGAGCTAAAAGGCCAAAGAGAAGTCCGACAACGACCTTTTTCTTCCTTTCTTTTCCTTTTTTTTTTTTCCATTCCCTCTTTACTCTCTCGCTGATCTAATTTTTTTCGTCCCACCTCCTCCTCTCTGCTTCGAGTATCGATCTCGTAGAAGGGATATGAACGACGATGGGAGGAAGATGCACGGGTCGTCGACAAAGTGGATTATATCGGGCCCCAGGAAATATTCCTGAGATCTTCCAAACGGTTGTTGGAAACGATTTTCGTGTAAAACGAGAGCTTAACCCAGATGTCGTTTGATATCGTCCGCGCTAATTAAGCGAGAGACATCGGGGATGAATCGTCAAGGAAGAATAAAAAAAAAAAAAAAAAACGTGCTCTTGCGAAAGGGAAAAACAAGGAGGGGGTTGAGGTAAAAAAAAAAAAAAGAAACAAAAGTGGAGGCAGCGGTAAAAGCCAGCGAAACGCCTCTTCGAAGAGAGAAAAAGAGAGGCGGGGGTGGTGTATAGACTACGCTAGATGCGCGCGCGAGAGCGTGGGTGCAAGGGCCGTATGACAGGATCAAGTACCTCGAGGCACCTATCGGAGAAAATGAACATACGAGACGCGTACGCGTCGACGCGTCGTCGACCGTATTTTCCAGGCACGGACGAAAGACAGAGAGACCGGCCGAGCGAGCGAGAAGCGTGACAGACAGGGAAAAATAAAAGCCGCGAGATTTATCACAGCCTAATTACTCCTCACGCGAATAAATCATGATTTTCGTGCCGACAAAACGAAGAAAGGACGATTTCCAGCTATATATTTTCTAATTTCTTCTTCGTTGGTCAAAGTTTACTAAAAAAAAAAAGAGAAAAACGTGGACGATGGGAAAAAGATACTTTTCGTTCGATTTCGTCGATTCATCGATCTCTACGAGCACTCGAGTTACGTTGATTTACGAGAACCCACTCCGGGGGTCTCTTTTTACAAAAAAAAAGGCACCCGTATTTTTGAGTTTGAAGTTCGCGACGATCCCGCAGCACCGGAAGGGAGCAGTCTAGGTTTAAGTGGAACGACGCAAAATTTATACGACGGCGACGAGTTCAAGTCGAGGTAATAATACGGACTAACACCCCTTTTCTGGATTCTCTTTCTCTTTTTATCACCATTCTCCACTTCTCGCTTCTCCATCTCTCTTATTCCCTCTCCGCGCACACGCTTTCGTCCTTTCTCTCTATCTCTTCTCTGTCTCTCACCTTCTCTCTCTCACCCTCGGTAGGATCAATAGTCTGGACCAGAACAGGGCCGTCTATCTAGGGCGAACGAAGGGAGACTGAATTTAATCTGGAAACAACAATGTTTTCTCAATGATAATAAAACCTTGTCAAATAATTTTTTAAAAATACTATCTTTCTTATCTCAAATATATTATTTAAACATTGTTACGCTAACATGAGATTACAATTTTGTTGTAACCATACGGTGCACCGTTTTAACTTTGAGAATCTTTCGAAGCGAGTTCGTACCTTTTAAGAATTCGCTCAAGGCCGTACGAGCATACGAAAGAGAAGGAGAGAAAAGTAATCGTAAAGTTCTTACGAAATTTCGCGAGGATTACCATGGCTCGTAGAACGAATGGCAATGGGCGAAACGGACTTTAAACGATATCTAGTCGGGTCGATCGTCGTCGTTGGCTGCCTACGCGACGGACCGGGCCCCGTTAATTAGTACAGAAATGGGCTACTTCGTTAAACGTAATTGCATTAAGCGTACCGTGTGCGTGGATCCGTGGTAATACCGTCTCGGAGTGTTTGCGAGCGCGCACCTACATTTCTTCCTTTCTCTTTCTGTTTACAAAGAGAGAAATGAAAATAGGGTCGGTGAATGTGGAGCATACATTTTAGATATAATTAAATAAACGGTAAGATACGTAATGGGGTTTGAATTAAGATAAGTAAAGATTTACATACGATGTATAGACATAGCTGGAAATGAATGTAGATGCAAATAGAGATTGTAGGTACTCTGTAAGGGTATAGAAGTAAGTTTAAGTAATAGAAATGAGAACGAGCATAGGAATAGACGGATAGACAAAGTGAAACAGAGAGAGAGTGCTTGGTAACGACCTTAGCAGGGAAGCTGCCACCAAATCAGCCGCTTCATATTTATTCATGAGTCTCGTCATAGTTAGCGTCAAGCATCGGCTCGAGACGCAACGCGTACCACGCACGCCAACGCGTTCCTAACTCTCTCGTTCCCTTCGTACGCACGCGAATCCCATCGAAAGGTACGCAGCTACTGTAAGGTTTTCCGTAAAATGATGACAGGATGTCGGTGGATGGATGGTTGAAGAAGGTGCGTAATTAAATCAAAACACGGAACCGAGTTTCGTCTCATGGGTTTCAATTACAATTCAAAAACAATAGAATTTTAATGCGTAGGAATGTACTCATTTTATACAAGTTGAGTTCGAAAATGTAAAGGGAAGTGGGGTATTGTGGACCACTACAATATTATGATAACTAATAACACTATCTTAAATGTTCATTACTGCCACGACAACCTAATATAGGGGAGACCGGGGCTAGTTGTCCCAATTTTAGGTTTTTTGTTTCTACAGATTTCTGTAGCTTATATTTTCGAATTTTTTGGTGACCATCATAAAGTTCAACTTCTTAGCAATACATAGAAATTTTTCGGCTTGCATTGGGGAGTTTTTAACACGTTTTTTTCAATTTCAAGCAACCGAGTTTTCCAAGGAAAATTCCTGATGTATGCATCATGATTTTTGCGAAAATGGACACCACTGCCGATTTCAATGTTTAATGTCCCATTTTAAAGAAGAAAGCATGTAGAATACTGTGCCGTTGTCCGTTTTTCGATATCGTTGCGGAGTGTTGAAAAATAAATTTTTTAAGTGTCGGAGTATGGGTCGTTTTCAAGAGAAAAATTGCTGTAACTTTTTAACCAGTCATTCTATCGAAACACGACTTGCATATTCGTAAAGAGGAGACTTTTCTCTTTCGAACGAGTATTTGATCGGGCAAATTCGAGATGCTTCGATTTTTGACAAAAATCCATAATGATAAAAACAAACGTTACAGCAAAAAAATGAGGATGGGGCAAGTTGTCTCAGATCTCATTGTCGGGACAACTGTCGGGACAAATGTTTTTTATTCATAAAAATGTTTTGTTTTGCAATTACTATCCTTCCAATCGATATCCAACGTATAATTATCAATTAAATTGGGTGGTCCAAATTACCTGCACCTTATCAAAATCACATTTTCTATTTCCTTATAAAAATATAAAAATTCTCTCTTTTCCATACGACCTAAAAAATACACCAATTATTATAACCGAAATTAATTACCCACATTGATCGAAAAATTAATTAATTACGTCTCCAGACGTAAGCTATATACCGCGTTGTCACCTACAAATGCCCACTCGTTTAATTGAAATAAATGTACGCTAAAGCAGTACTTTACCCGTATATATAAATAAATAATATAAAAAATCTCATCCCTAAGTGGATAGATAACTTATCAAAATCGACGTCGTTTGATACCAGTCGCACCTTCGAGCGTCGTCGTCGACTTCCGTTCGATCTCGTATCGTACGGTCGCATCGTTTCTCGATTGGGAAAGGCAGAAAAAGGAACGTGTTCGCAAGAGTCGCTTGGTTACGGTAGCGCCCGATCTTGCATTGTGTCCGGGAATCCGTGGGTACGCGGCCGAGAAGCCGACATTAGGTCGAGACGTCCGGAGAGCGGGACAATCGCTCGTGCGCTAAGATATCGCTTCGTTATATCCGACAGGGCGTACTAGCAACGGGCGATGCATTGTGGCACCGCCGTTCGTGTTCCATTAAGGCCGGTGCTAAATGACAGCCAGCAAAGGAGACGCGATTCTCGCGAGAGTGCCTGTTCTCTCTCTCTCTGTCTCTCGTTCTCATTTTCGGTCTCTTTTCTTCTCAACGTATGCGTGCGTCTACGAACGTGTAGCTCGGTACACTCCGATCAAAGGAGAGTCTCTGAATACGCGCGGGCACGCGCCAAAAATAAACGACACGATAAACAAATAAGCGAGACGCCGCACGACCAGCCACGATACTCTTCAGTGGTTTCGCTTTTGATGCGATCGGACCGAGCAACTCTCTCTTTCTTTCTCACGGATCCTCTACGTGTTTCTCTTTATCGTTCATCGAACAGGACCGACGAAAGGGAAGGGGGTTAGAATCATTCTTCTTCCTTTTTCCTATCTCGTATTTTCTTCTCTCCCGATCGTTTCCAGTCTACTGTGGGGTGTCGATGCCAGGTATTTCAGATATCTCGTAACCGTGGAAATTCGAAACTCGCATCGACGAGTCACGTTTCATCGTGCGATAATAGATTATTACTTTAAACGTTTGGAATTAGATAATACGGATTAAATTAGATCATTATGGGTGAACGAGCCAATCGAGTCGTCTCTCGACGCACGATGAAACTACCAATCGATTTCGAAGGGTAGAACGTAGAGCGAAATTGCGTTGATTAGATCTAAAATCGTAATCGCACGGTAAACGTTTGGAAGTAAATCGTTAATGGGGATTGTGATCTGTCGATAAGCCAGGGTTACTGGTTATTTCATAAAAATAGAAGAGGATGTAATCAATCGTCTCGAGATTTTGTCATTTTTTCTTTACGGAGGCTCGTGCAATCCATGGCACGTGGTGGCGCATCGCGGTTGTTATGCGATCGCGAAAGGAGAGGCCGCGGCGCGTCCTTTGGAAATCGTTCGCCGGCTGGTGGACGAACAACGTCCTTGAGTCTTTCTTTTTTTTTTCTCTTCTTCATCCACGCTCCTCGTCGTCTCTCCTCTTGCACACTCGAGCTAGCAGACGATATTTGCCTGTTTTTTTTTTTTTCTTATGTTCGAAGCGAACAACGAGAAAGAAACACGATCCTCGCACGCTCCTGAGGATCCTTGGTTCTCTCTGTGTTAGACTCGAGTGCAACGATACAGAAAAGCAAATCGGAAGGAAGAAACGATTTTTCCTTTCGAGAAGAAGAGGAGGGAAATGTTCTTTGTGAAAGAGTTAATTTTCTTCTTTCTCTCGATAAACATTCTCCTTTTTCATCGAAAGTAAATTCCAGATTGAAAACGTATAAAGAATTCGATACTAGAAGAAAAGACAAACGATGGGATTGATAATGAAAGGAGAAAAGCCTGGAGCGTTTTGGAGTGGGGGAAAATCACGCGAAAGGGTGGGCCCATCATCGAAACCGAGGGTTAGCTGGCTGTCATTAAAGCTTTATCGGCGAGTCGTGAGATCGTCGAAAGCTCGCTGCTCCGCTTAATTAAAAAGGGGGGGAGTTCTTTGAAACTGTACACTCTCGTCCTTCTCCACCTTCGTCCCATTTCGTTCTTCTCCTCCAGCCGCTCTAACCCCCTTCTCTTTCGCTTCATCCTCTTTCGGGGCCAGAGGTCGTAGGGCAGACGGGTCGTGGTCGAAGGGATTTAAGAGAATTACCGCGGAGTGGGCTCGATGTAATCTGGCGAAAATCCTTAGACAGGAGAGACCGAGAAATAACGAGATCGCGAGTTACGAAGGAGAGACAGGAAGAAAGAAGCTAGACACTCGTGATAACGGAGAGACGGTGGCAGATGCTCACCGAAATGGGCGAGAAACGCGGCGTGGAAGATTAAAAGGCTGCTCGGGAAAAAACGAGGAAAAAAGACTAAAACGATATTCCTTGGTGTATACCTATAGAAAGAGAACACACCGAGATAAGAAAAGAGCATCGGTGTATCACCGAGATGTCTCTTGGTTGAATCGAACTTTATTTTTCCAACGATCCATTTACGTCTATATTCTCCATTTATATTCGGTAGAGGACCCAGGCTGACGAATCCATTTTGATGCGTCCTGTACAAGGATATATACACAGCTATGTATATTCATCTCCTCTTTCATCGGCATGATGGATCGTCGGGAGACGCGACGCCTTAAATTTCTGGCCAAACCACTCTCCCCTTCTTTCCCGCGAAGAGAGTCTTCCGAAATTCAAGGCCGATCGAAGAACCGTCTCATCGTCATCGGTAGCTACTAGCAAATCTCGTTACTCTTGTCAAACGTTTTTTTTCAAGATTTCCTTAGAATTTTTCAAAATCACCCTGATCTCTCCATTTACCATTGTAAAGATGGGCTCAAAAAATCGTGATCGGCTCTGGACGATCGTTCGTCATTTTTTATTGGGATCGGGACAAATAAAAAGCATTTGTCGTGGTAGTCGAGGGTGAAAAAGGGGAAAGGGTATAAACGATAAAGTTTCCTTCTTCACCTGCAGGTATCTTTGAACGATCGTCCTTTCGGGATAAGGCGCTTAGTATTTCTGCACGGATTTTCTCTCTCACGACGACGTGTGCGAGCGCTCACGATGTGTGAACATAATGCACTGGCTGCCTCCCCATCACCTCCTCTCTCTCTCTCTACCATAGCATTCTCGAGAAGGAGCATAGGGTGGTCCGACAACAAGGTGGTTTTAGTCCTGAGATTCGGCCTTTCGGGTCATCGGGGGTCATAGCAACACTCCATTGTACCGAGGCGAACGCTTCTAACTCGGTGCACTGAACCCAGGGCCGTAGGATACCTTCTGGTGAATGGTACCGGCAAGATATCGGACTATAAAGTTCTCTTTCGAATAAAAATGATTTACTTTAATACCACCGTCTCTTACACTTCGTTGAATTTTTCGAGTGGATTGAAAAGGTATAAAAAAAATTGACCGCAGTGATAAAAAAAGCATCTGCAACCCTTGCGAAACGTTGCAATCGATACGTACCTGGTCGATGCAGCAGCCCCAAAGCAACGACACGAAGGTTCATAGCGTCTGTGCGGCACACACGGCGGCAGAAACAGCAGCAGCAGGAACGGTAACGGCAGAAGCGGCGTTGGCCAGATCAGTGGCTGTGCAGCAGCAACCGCAGCAACTGCCGAGAGTTTCTACTTGTGACTCTCTCTCTCTCTTTCTCTCAAAGCGTGGCTGCATCGGGCACCCCGCTGCCACACTGACTCTGATATACTCGCGAGATATCCGGGCAAGATTTAGTACATCCTTTTGCCAGCTGCCCCGCAGAAAATCTGCGCCGGGAATCTCCCTTACAACCGATCGAAATGTTTCTCCTGTCCTTGAAATGAATACCATGGGTGGGAAAACAAGGTGAGCCTCGATACGATTGCCGAGCCTTCTTCTTCTTCTTCCACTACTACAACTTCTGCTGGCACCCCAACGATGCGCCACGATTTCGCTCTCTTCGCCCGGAGAAACGATTCGCGAAGGAGAACCTTCTCCAGGATACGCGTTCCATCTCTCGAGATGAAACGATGAAAGCTGCCGGAGAGCTCTCCAAGGGGAAAGAGAGAGGATTATTTCGAAAAAAAGAAGAAGAAATTGCTGCCGGCAATAACTTTTCTTTCACCAAGTATCGAAGCAACGGGCTGTCTTCTTCGTAGGATTACTTCGGTGAACAAGGTAGATATAGGGAGGAGGGATGAAACATAAATCACGGAGTCGAGTTTAGACAAATGCCAGGCAATGTCGTACAAACGTTCGGCCAGATTCGCGAGACTCGTCGCGGATATACCGCGGATATGAAGGACGAAGAAGGGTCGGTAGAGCCGTTGTACGAGCAGTTGCCAGAGGAAAAAGGGAAGGAAAGAAGAGACAAAGAGCGTGCAAGTAGAGAGGGGGAAATTTCGGTTTTTCATCGCAAGGAGAACCACCTGCCAGCCGCGAATCTCCGCATAAATTCTCCTCTCTCTGGCCAATAAATCCTGCGTGGGCCCCCCTTCTTGGTTGTAAAACGTCGCGTTGGCGAGGCAGCGCTGCCTCGCGTTATACCTCGCCCTCCTCCGGAACTCCTCCCTCTTCTTCTCCTCCTTAGAGACTACGTTGCTGCTGTTTGCTTCTTTCGGATTTTCTCCACCTTAAAGAATATGGATTACTTTTGTCTCTTCTCGAGAAATTAAACGAGAATAAAAGTCTTTCTTTCGAAGAATCGTCCTTGGAAATGATTTTTATTACTCGACGAGATCGATTAGTCCCTGAAAAGGGAGTTCAAGGAACTCGTCTATATCTCTCTATTTCTTTTTTCATCTCCTCGACGATCCCCTTTTTATCCTACTGACGCGTTCGGCCTCGTCAAAAGCGAGCCGGGTAGAGGTCCTTTTATTTTTCGCGCCCCGTGGCCATGGCTTTAAATGCAAATTTCGGTGCTGGGCAACACCTGACATCGAAACACGTAGGCGCCTTAGCATCATCCGATGGATTCGAGATGAACCTTCTCCCATTTTGTATCTATCTTTTTTTCATTCTCTTCTTCATCGAGATTGATCGGACGTTCCATCGTCCTCGCAGTAGATCGTCCGTTCGTGCCAGCTACGAACGAGCCGTTCCATGGGAATAGTAAAATACCGAACGAAATCAATCATTCGTTGGCTCTAGGTAAATCGAATAACATAGACGGCTGTGTCCACGTAAAGAGTGCTTCGATAGCGCCCCTAAAACGGATGCTTTGTCCTCGATTTTTCTACTTCTTTCTAATTTCCCAACAGACAAAGCGACGTCAAAGGAGAACGGTGCGGCGTTTTGACTTTAAAGAGACTTCGGAAAGCGTAGGATCGACTCCACTCGCGTTTCACACCCACGCGTCTATCTCGTTCCCTTGTAGAGACCGACCGCATAAATTCGTGGAGAATCGAAAGAAGGTGTCAGGGTGGTCTCTCTCTCTTTCGAGCAACTCTTTTCATTGATTCTTTCAACGGAGTCCGAAAAAGGCAGCGACCGATGAAAAGAAGAAAATCAACGGAACGAACGAGTAAAGCGAGTCGCGCACGCCGATAAGAACGGACAAGCACGGCGACGAGAGTGAGAGTATACCTTTATAACCGTGTGTGTGCGTCTGTCTTCGTGCTGGAGAGTTCGGCAAAAGCTACTAAAAGGGGTGGGAGAAGGAGCGAGGAGGATGGAGAGCATTGGACAGGTAGAGAGCGAGAGTGAACGTGATCGTGAGAGGAAGAAGCGATGGGGGAGGGGGTGGAGGAGGCTAAAAGCGAGCCGCCGACACCGTGGAATGATGAATGCGTTTGGGAAAGGAGCCGCATAAATCGTCGAGGATAATGCGACTGTGCGAGGTTCTCTCACACGTTTCGGCCGTACCTCCCTTCGAATTTGCGTAAATGCTTTTCTCCGCGAGGAGAGAGAAAGTCGTGTAAATACCCTACGAAGATTACACTTTTTTTTTGTAGAGAAAATGTGTCTCTGCCGGAAGAAGAGAGTGTCTTTTTTTTAGAATTTATGTGCTCGGTGCTGATCGAGTACCATCTTTTCCTCTTCTTTTCGAGATTTTCTTGCATTGTAAATTTTTCCTTGTCCGCGAAGCATCGTTATTAATAGTACATTTCCATTTACATATATGCATGCAAGAGGTTGAATCATGTAGGAGTCACGATCGAAAAGTTCCAGCCGCGTGCCGCGTCGTTTTTTAAGCAACCAGCAATAGGACGAGAACGGTGGATAATGCGATTAGGATTTGTCTCCTTTTGTGAAAGCGAAACGGAGAAAGATGTCTTTTGAAGAATGCAAAGGGATGGTGGATACACCTTTGGTTTGACCAAGAGAGAGAGATGAAAGAAAAGTTTGCTGGCTCGTAACGAGAGAATGAGAGAGATGAAGAAGGTACAAGATGGTCTCGCAGAGAGGCGTGGGAAGGCACAACGAAGGGTTATGTTTATTGCAGAAATATTTCAGCGTCTTAGGCGGCCGTGCCGATCCGCGCATAGGACATTTATCATGATAAGTAGCACCGTTGCGAACACGGTCACCAGGAATTAGCTTTTCCTTCGTCGTTTGCAGGAAGACCCTCTTTGGAATTTATATCGCGGAAATTCGCGAAAGGAAGGGCAGATCTTCGCTTTCGTCGAGACATTGTGCTTAGTGTTGAACGATCCTTCTTGGGAATATGCTCTGAAAAACGAGGAACTGTTCTGATGGGACTGATGTAGGGATATTTGGAGATAGGAAAAGATTTTGATTTTTTTTTGAGAGTAGAAGGTTTATTTTTTTGTAAGTTTGGACTATTTTTGATGCTATTGAAAGATTTAAGGTAATCTCGGTTGAGTGGAGGGGATTGCTGAAGGATTAGGAGGAGTAATTGTAAAACGGTATTTTAGGGATTGAAAAGGTTTGTTCTCTATCTACATATGGAAAAAGTGTCCTGACACACCAATTCGTCAACGCCCACCGTTTAACCTGGAAACGAGAAATTTTGCTGGTACAGTTGTTTCATGACGTAAGCATCCACTAAGGAAAGATTTTTGGAAAATCTGTTCCTAAGGGGGTGAAAAGGAGGTGAATCTATAATTCAGAAACCAAAGATACTACATACATGAAAATTGGTATCTAGATTCTTCATTGAAAATAAAAAAATACGTGTGTCACCATTTTCTTAAAATCTACTTAAAAAAACGAGAGCTAATTTTTGTAATTAACATTCTCGTTCCTCAAAATCTATAAATATTTATACAAAATAATGATAGACTTCTTCTATATATACAAATCATCCGTATGTATGAAATTTCTATAAAGGAAAAACCATAAAAGAACACAAGTTGTCAAAAGCTAGATAGAACACATATGTAATAAAGGTAATTAAGCAAAGAAGAAAACAAGCAAAAAACGATGAATAAAAAAGGGAATGTTTGTTCTGGCATAACGGAACGAGCTGCTCGCGCTACTTGGCGTTATTTAACGTACGAAGGGGGACCGATTCTACTTCGATCACTTAAAACGGAACGAGTATAAGAGAGAAAGAGAGGGATTGTCGCTGATTGAGCGATGCCGATGAAACGATCGAGCCGACGATCGATCGGCACGACCGGTTATTGATTCGCCCTACTAACCCTACAACGATAAATATTCTCGAACATCGACGGCTACTCTCGTCTCAACGATACCTCTGAATATCGACCAGTCGAGCGTGCTCTCGATGTGTATGTACATCACGGATCCACTTTGATTTAACGCTAACACTCGGTCACTTTTATCGTCCTCTCTAATTCATCCTCCGCTATGAATAATAGAATACACGCTCTGGCGTATATACCTACCTGGAACAGTAATATAAACCCTATTCCATTTCGTTTCTAATCGTAAGATTCAGACGGCAGACAGAGAGAGAAAGAGCAATGTTACGAATAATTTCGTGCTTCAAGATATTGCAGGAAGAGAAGCCCGAGACGGATGGCCGACATTTAAAGGGTTCTTATTCCTTGGTTACGGATATCCAGGAGGGAGTCTTGGTAAACTGCCAAATACGTGACAGGAATAAGGTTAAAGGCTCTCCGAACGACAGGCTCGGCCGTCTAGCTGCCAAAATGCCGAATCGAAGGAGTAACCAAGAGAACGCAATCCTCTCACGGCACCATGCCCTCCTAAACGAGAGACAAACCTTTCTCTACCTTCCACCAGGATAATACCGAACGTCCTCCTATCGGTCGTCGTTGTCATCCCGTTCAATACCCAAGAACCTGTTTCTTCGAACTTTTGCTCACGAAGAAAAAAAGGCAAAGATTTGTGAGGAGGGAGAAAAATAGTGCTGCGGTCGAACCGATCGTTTAATGGATTTAATACGCGATAATTTCTCCATTCCTCGTAAGCCTCCTTACCACTTCTCGTAACCTCTCTCGGCAAGGATATATACACGTAGTATCTATATCTCTATACGTATATTCTTGCGAGACGAAAGCCCGTAAGACGAAGTGCACCGACTATATACCATATCGGACGTGCCTCCCTGGCGCGCGAGGTAGGCAGCAACGATGCGGTATTTACAGTCCTGGCTTACCTACATCTACAACAGAGTTTACTCTTTTACCCCGTCCTTTTCCCCCTTCTCCTCGCCGTTGGACGCCCACGCGCAAACACGCGCGGGGTAAACGCGTCTGTAAACGTCTATACGTTATAGGTATCCTCGCCTATATGGCGTTGCAGCTTGGCCGAGCGGCTTCGTGCCAATATCTCCTCCTCCTTCTCTTTTACCTCCTCCACCTTCTTTCTCATAGACCGTGCAGCGTTTCTACGAATCTCGAGGAACACCGCCGAGTTATTCCCAAGACTTTTCCTCGCGGTCGTTCATTGTTCTCCGAAAAGTTTTCCTTACCTCGCCTTTAAAACGTCGCCAGCATGGTGAACACGGAACGCCGATACTTTCGACTCTCCCGTTACCCTCGTCCTCTCTTTCCCGATTCTACAGGGATTCGATTAAAGCGACTCTTGGAAGCTACCGAAGGAGATTCGATTCGAAGTTCAATCTTGAAAGTTTCCTTCGCGATATCGTCGCGAACTTCCGCGACTCTCTCGAGTACAGGTAGTAGGTATACTCTCTTGTTATCACGGTCTACCTACCAGCTTTTAGAAGAGATCGGTTTAATCGACCGATCGAATCACGAGTCTTTAGATTCGACTCGATAAACGTGCTCGAGTCGGTGTTAATCGCGAGCTTGCGGTTCGTTGAAAGCAATAAGGTATCTCTCGCTCTTGTAAGGAGGTTCCACCTACGTCTTTTGTAAGAGAATGAAAGAGAGAGAGAGAGAGTTGAGCCTTCCTTCGTTAGATAAGAGAGACTACGGAGAGACGTACAAGGAGTAGGCGGGTGTAGGTAGCTTGGTACGATAGCTGACTAAACTGACTCTAAAGTTAGAACTTAGCGGTAACGGCCGAGGGGACTTCCTTAAATCTTTCTCTACTCTCCCGGCAGGATATTCCTTCCTGTCTTACGTGGGATTTCCTGTCCTCCCTTTCTTCTCTCCTTTCTCACAGAAACGTTATGGAGTAACGCTCGGTGTGAATTACGCTTCGGCTCTCAAGATTCTTTCATTGTCTGCGAAACCGGCCGACAGGAGGGAGTTGGGTGGTAGGAGATTGGGGGAAGGAACGAAAGAAAAGTTTTACGAGAGTCTTTCGCTTCTTGGAGCAGGAAGAACTTCAAAGTTTTGCTCCCTTCTTTCTTAACGCTAACGAGGGCATTAAGCCCGATTGCCTCTTCTAAATAAACAAGAACACGTCACGGAGGACCGCTGCTAATTATGAATCTTCAAGGAGAAACTCGATAAACGGTTTCTTTCTCGTAATGGTTTGCGAAGTGGTGCGAAAACGAGATCTCGATTTATTCGGTTCTCAGCTTCCGATAGAAAACCATTCGGTGGAGAGTGGATAGAGAAAGAGTGAAAAAAAAAAGAAGGAAGGAACGGACACTCCTGACTGCTAAATAATGACTAGTCCTTAGAGACTAGCTGACGCACGTCCGTAGTCTCTTCTCGATCGAAAATACTCTCATTTGAATTTTCATTAGAAAGCTGTCCGTCCTCGCGCTTGATATTCTCTTGGGAGAACGAAACTCGTTCGGTCTGCCTGATATTCGGTCACGTCGAACGTTTATTAAAATCGAATCGATGTGACGGGGTCTCGTTTTGTAAACAAATATTCATTTTTCTTCATTAACAAAGTTCTTTACAACGAATAATCATAAATATCGTACCTAACAACCGGAAAAGTAAGAACCGTTTTCGCGATCATCGTTCCGGAACTTATGGTTGCTCCCTCGGACCATCGAGAATCGTCTATTACGTCGTGGGAAGATAGTTTGTAACTTGACTTCAAACGAGGTTCCGACCGACTTAATTAGAGTTCTTTGCAAAACTCCGTGACACTCGCGATAACTCGACGAGTTATGCAAAAATCTCGTGAGAAACTATCGAGGAAAGTTAAATAGTAACGTCCGGAACAAGGTTTCAAGGAAGCAAGAAGGTATACGAAGTTTTCCCTCGTGCGAACTAAGGAAATTCTATGGTCAAGTGCAACGATCGTTTTTCTCTCGTACGAGACAACGAAGAACTACCCTCGTGAGGGTCGAGGAAGGCGATGGATCGATCAAACGTCAAATATACGTCGCGGCCGGTCCTTTGACGCAAAACCGTTCGCCCTACGTTACTCTCGTCACCCCCCATCGGGTTTCCTAAATTAATGGCTCGTCGACACCCCGAAGAGGGCTAGGCCACGAAACTCGATCGGATCCTTTGAGAGCGGCATTAACGTCTCGATTGGACGTTACCTCGAAAGCCTCGCCACCGATTTAGCCTCCCAAAAGTTTCCAACTTGGTGCGAACGGTTAAAATTTTCAAGCTACCGATGTTTATCCAATTTTTTCTTCTTATAATCGTCGAATAAAAACAAAAGAAAGGAATGGGGTAAATTGTTAGCTATCACTGAATATGTATACCTCTTGAACGTTTTAAATGGTTCCCGTTTAGCGACGACGATGGGCGATGACAAAAAAAGTAGGGGAAGAGAGTGTCACATCCTGCGCTCCGCGAATTAAAAGCCGGAGGGCCGGAGGTGCCACGCAATCGAGGTCAAACTTCGAACGAACTAAATTGGACGCGATCTAATCTGAAAGGACCTTGCACCTACTTTTTCACCCCCCGCCAACCGTAAAAGAGCTGTCTCCCGCGATATCCGTGCCCGTGTGACGCTGGAAACGGACGTGGGTGTCGTCTGCTACGCGTCACTCGAGGGAGATGTCACTAGAGAGAGAGAGAGAGAAAGGAAAGAAGAGAGGGAGACGTTATCCGGGCATCGGTGCTCTTTTTAAAAAGAATTTTTCGAACGAGTTCCATCGCTCTCACTGTCACGCCGACGACGTGTCGTCTCTCAATCTTCTTTTTTTTTTTTCATTTTATCTCGTTCTACCCGATCGTCATAAAAAATTTGGACGTTACCAACCTTCTATCCTCTCTTAGTTGATTTTCCACGTACCATACGAGAGTAATGACTCTTTCCAAGAAAGAAGATTCTTTTAGGGACGTTTCTCTTTACGCGAAAAGAAAGGACCGAGCGAGTTTCTCACGTTTCGAAAGGCGCGGTCCGGTCACGTGAGAAAAGGCCGGGAGCAAAGAGGTCTAATAATACATTTTCGTAGTCTGAGGGGTCGCGAGAGTATTTAGGAGGATCCAGTTGCTAGAGGAGAGTATCGAGGACATTAGGCAGGACTCGTCTCCTTTCATTAACGAGGCCGAGCATGCGAATGCCGAAGGGCAATTACGTTGGCTCTCATTGTCGCGCTTGGCTTCCCTTCTCGTTAAGTGAGAGAGAGATAGGTATATGGAGACGAAGAGAGAGAAAGGGATGCAGGCAGTTTGGAACCGAGTGGAACAACGAGACCCCTAAAGAATCTACTCTCGAGGGGCAGGACAAAAGGATTCGCGTTCGTAGACGATATTTTTTTCACCCTTCTTCCCCACCTCACATCCCCTCTCGAAAAGTCGCGCCCTTTTTTCAAGCACTCGTCCAGAATCTCTACCTTGAAACCAGAAGCACCATCGTCGCTTCTGAAAGATACTTGCCTTTACGCGGGAGGGTGCAAACTTTTCTTTCGTTAGGAGGCCAGTCTCCCCCTTCTTCCTTATTTGCGCGTCGTTTCGTCTTGATTACGCTCGCGTTCGTCGTCGACGCACCCTATTTTTCTTTTTTTTTTTACCGGCTGTTTTTACAACCCTAATCCCTCCTAAGGATTTATTCACCCACCGTTTTCATAGTTATCTCTTAGCAAGAACGATCTCGTCGAACTCGATCGATTCTCCTCGAGGAGTTTTAGTTTAATGGGTGAAGCGAGCGTGAACGGGTATGTGACAGAGCGAACGGGAACTTCTCGCGAGCTTTATGCCAGAAACTTTACGGGGTTTCCCTGTGCAAGAAGGGGTGGCTAAAAGCCTCTGACATATAGGTGGAAAGGGAAACGACAAATATAGGCGTATCGTCCGTACAAGAGGGAACGAGATGATAGACTTCCGTACTAGTGCTATCGGATTTTATCAAAGCCACTTTGCAAACGTTGTTATTTTGATCTTTCGCAGTTTATCTCTCTCTCTCTCTTTCGCGTACTCCTTTACGCCTCGAAAAGTCACTGCGATCCCTTATCGAAGATATAGTACCTGTAGGTAGTCTTATTTCATCCTACGAGATTTGTTTTTTTTTCGACGTTCAATTTTACGATACCGTATTTTCTTTCACGTATTGCAAGGAAACGGTAAGAGAGTTAGGTACAGGCGTTAATTCAATCTCATTTGTTAACTCGATTTATTCGCGCTTCGACCGACTGGATTTCGCGCAGCTTCCGTACGATAACGACCGGTAGTAACGTAGGTACGTAAATTTATGGCAGGGAAAGTTGTCGCGCACGTTGCCTAGCGCAAAGTAATTAAAATTTGATACCGTGCTTTCGATCGTAGTTTCACAGGGATATTTTCTGAATCACGTAACTCCGGTTACCGAAAATCTATACCTATCGTTAATACATATAATCAAATTGTAAACAAAGTAATTTTGTGCATTGAAATCTTCTGCGAAAATATATAAAAAGAAAATGGATTTAATCATTTTCCCCAAAATCCATTCAAGAGGGATGAAAAAGGGTAGGAAACATGTTTTGTACAAGAATATACCTATATCTCTAAAACCGAAGATAAAAATAAAAAAAAACGTTTCACGATTTTCCGAAAATCTACCCAAAGGGCAGGGGTCCACTTTGTTTAATGAGGATTTTTATCAAAACTGAGTCAAAAACTGAGTAATAGATTTCTACTGTACATACTGTAATAGAATTTCTTCGGAAAGAAAAATCTATGAAAAAACTCGTGTTTACATGCGAAAGCAGTTACAGGAAAAGTCAGTTAATTATAATTAACGTATTTTTCTTTCCACTCTACCTCGAGTTTTTTTACTCACGATCGATCCACGAAAATTATTGTTTGGAGTCTAACGAAGTTTCAACTACTTTTCACCTCTTATCATTCGTTTAAGGCGGCATCGAACGAAGCGCGAAGTGGCATTTGCATATTTATGCGATTTATCTCGGATGAAACGAGTAAACTCTACCGAATATTCTTTCGACCAACTGAATTATAACCGGATGCAAAACGATCCGCGAGTTCGCCGTACCTTGCCTAAGGTCATTTCTGTTTCGTATTCGCGTAATGGAGAATACTATAGGTAGATATACCCCGTGCAGTGTTCTTATTGATTGCGAGCGATGGATGGCGTAGCATGTATCGGGAAATCTTTCTAAACAATTCCCCCAGCATCGACAACCACTTTTTTTTTTTAATCTCTAGCTCATACAGAGCACACTTTTACGATAACCGCACGAGGCAAAGCGAGCTTTTTAATAAAGTGAAAAAACGCGGTTAATCGGCTAGGTACGCGTTCCGGCGAACGTCCCGCGAGTTTAGCGCGAAATGGATTTAGAGGGTCGACAAATGAAAAGAATACTTCATTGTACTCCCTGACCGCGTAAAGATGGAAAACCAGAGAGATGGAAGAAGTGGTTCTCCGTGGAGAAATTAATTGGGTCAGCGTTCCATCAGTTATTAACGGGACGGTTGAGCGATCGAAGTCTCGGTGAAGCACCAAACGAAAATACGTTTATATCTGGTAACAAAGGTCCCACCGTTGGGTTACCAAAAATATGAACTCTGGTAGTCTTCCAGCGAAAGAATAAATACACTGTTAGAGAAGAAAAGCTAGAAAAATTGTTTCTCACGAGGGGCTGAGTTGAAGTTTCCACGAGCGTTCACCCTCACGCGAAGCGCAGGGTCACGGGCAAACATTCCTCTCGACTGCGAACGTCGTCGACCAGAGGTTGGCGAAAGAGTCGAGGGAAACAAGAGCAGCAGGAAAAGTAACGAAGGTAATCCGCTTTGGCATCTCCGATCGATTATTCGAACGAGACTCGGGGGACACTTTGACGGGATCAAAACGATTGCTCTTCTGGCACGCACACGCGTAAAGAAGAATACAAATTCAATATTTGCGAGAGAAACGGGAATTTAAATATTTGTCGATCGATGCTCGCTTCGACACCCCTAATTTCCTACCCCTACACTCGCAACACAGTCTCTCTCATTATTGTTTAGCATCGAAGGTCCGACCGGTGAAGCGACGAGAAGCGCGTCTCGCTTAAAAAGCAACGCATAAATGTAGAAAAAAGGGGGTGGTAGAGGGTGGTAACGCGTTAGGAAGAGCGTCTCGTAGGCGGGAAGGCGCGCGTAGGAGGAGGTGAGTGCGCGGGGTTGGTACGGTCGGTCGATCTCTCCTGGTTGCCAAGCGACCGACATATCCGGAGGTTGGTGGTGGCTGCGACGATGGCGCCACCTCCGAGCGGCACCCCTACGAAGAGGACAGTCGCGCGATGCACCCCACGGTGGTGGGTTCTCGCGTCTTTGGCGCGTCGCTGCCTCTTCCGTCGCCGCTACTTCGCGCTTCTATCGATAGCGCGCTCTGCCGCTTTCGACTCTATCTTTTTACATCCCTCGGAGGGGAGATATATCGTATGCACTAAAACGTGAAAGAAAAACGTACGGTTTCGAGTAAACGACTCTCCTTCGATCTATCTTGTTTTTCTTTCTCTACCATTTTATCGTTACCCCACTTCCTTTCTTGGTTAATCCTTGCCCGAAGAGCCGATATCGTCGCCATCTTGCCGATACATGCTCGTCCTCTCTGTGCCACCCTCTTTGACTATCGCGGTGGCGGCGTTGTTGGTGCACTTTGGGAGGGGGTCGCAGCTTCCGGGGGTTGTTTTTGGCAATGGCTGCCCGTGCTGGTGATATCGTGCGCTAACCTGGGTCGAGCAGCAGGGGTCGTTGAACGTGGGGTAAGTCAGCCAACGCATCGGCACGTGCTTCGACACTCCCGAGGATTTTCGCTCGGCTACTCGGTGACCAAGAAAACCACCACCCCTTTTAGTCCCCCTGGCTTCCACCCACCTCCTCTCGACCTCCTATTCACCGGTTCTTCGCCTCTCAACGTCTCGACCTTCGACGGTTGACCTTGCGACCCTCCTGACCGATGGAACGTCTCGCAAGGCCGCTTAATTAAGTCGCCAGCTACAACGTCGTTATCTTTGCGTTCGACTCTGTGTTTCTCTTTCGTTCTTTCTTTTTATCTTTTCAACGTCTCGAACGAGACTTGGAAAATTCGAAGAGTTTCGATAGAAGTATTGGACAAAAGATAACTTTGGTTTTCCCTTGAGCAAATACATCGTACGTACGCACGTATGTATAGCTCGCAGATCGGCCATAAAATATTCATGCGTTCTCGATCACCCACGTTCTCTCTCTCGCGTTCGTCACTCAGCTCGCGAATATGGGGCGGTTGCTTGTTCATGCAGATGATATCCCATCGGATGCCGATTAACGTCGTGTAGCGTATTATTGATGTAGCAAAGGTCAGCCAAGGCGGACTTTGCCGTCGGCTTCGTTGAAACGTTTGGCTGTGTCGAGAGAACGATAGAATAGAATGGTACATTAAATCTTTGGCAGAGTACTCAAAAAAAAAAACAGTTTGCTTATGAAAATAAGTGGAATAACTTTGATTAAGTACAGAGTGCAAAAAAATAGGTTAATAATATAATATAAAATACATATGTACATCGATCTTTGCATAATAATAAATAGGTAGTCAAAAAAATGGATAAAAAGTTGTCCAATCGCGGCAACCTTCCCCTACAGAGTATAAAAAATAAGAGAACAAAAGTGTACACCGAAAGAGACGAAGCAAAAGTGAAAAATAAGAGACCCCACAGGCATGCCAATAATTTAAAGAAGGGAAGAATGATCGATAATGTCATCTTTCGAAGAACGTCTCTCGGAAGCTGTCTTCGTAAAGAGTCCGGAAGGGGACGGAAAAGTTTCTTTCGAAAACGAGCGAGAGTGCAAGCAAGGCGAAGAAACGAAGGCGCATTCCCTCGAGGGCGGCTGCACCCTTAAAGGGGAGTTATCGACGTGAGAAAAGGGACGCGGTATAAGAGCGAGAGAGAAGCGAAGGAGAATGACGCGTGTTATTCTTTCTTCCCTCGCTGCGACGTGTTCCTTTTTTGCCCGGCCATCTCTCCCTTTCCTCATCTTCCCCTAGGTACGTTAGCCCGCACGTACGGCCCGGGTTAGTTACACGCGTCCTCCTGATCGCATCGCGACAGACGCGCTCCTCCTCTTTACCCTCCTCTACTTCCTCTCGGCATGCACCTAGCCGCAACGTTCAACACCGTCGACGATGTCTGGAAAACGTTTTTGTATGGGCGAAGGGTCCGTCGAGCTAGCGCGATGAAAAATTCAATGGACCGAGACCGGATAAGTGTATATACGTGTATTTTCTCTCTTTTGGTCTGCTTTTCTCCAGGCAGTGATCTTCGACGAATCCTGTTATTTTCTTTAACGGTAAGAAGGGTTGTTTGCGAGAGGGAGGAAAAATAAATTCCTTCGGTAAATTCGAGAATAGGGTTGGGAAAAAGGGTGAAATTAATTTTCTTCCTTTTTCGTCGTCTTATTAACGTCGTAACGTCCTCTTCAACTCGAGGGGGTAAACGAAAGGCACGCTAGCTTCGGAATCGATCCGTCGATGTACTACAGTGTACCTAGGTATATACGATGTACGTACGAACGTACTCTTTTATTCGCTCGGTTCGATTAGTTATTTATGAAACGTCGATGGAACTCACGAGAGAGGACGTTTATTTTTATCGGCTCGTCTCATTGTTTCGTAACAGTTGGGATGGATTTTTTTTTTCGCCGAGTCATTTTCTTTCCTAGCCGGAGGCGTAATCGTCGATACGAGCTGGTAGTAGCACGACTCTTAAGTTCGTCGCACGTGCGTTACGGGCGTGAACGTGTGACCACGACAGGCGCCTGCCACGACGGGGAATTTCCTCTTCGTGTACCTTACGCGTACCTTTGTGTACCTTGCGTCTGAGAAGCCCCTTTGTACTCGAGTACGGGGCGAAAGAAAGACCCGATAGAACGTTCGACTTCTTCGACAGCACCGAACTTTTTCAACGTTCGCTCGACAAAAATTGTCGAGAAAGCGGAAAAATTTATCGAGACTGCCACTCCTTATATTCTGTTCCCCTCTCTGTCTTCTTTCTTGTAACGTTCGTTAACGTAAAATCGGTGAACGATCGAGGACGATTTTAATATTTTTTATTTCTTCTGTCATCGTTGCATCTATCTCTAAAACTCTTCTTCAATCATTGTATACCGATTCCTTCAAACTTAGGCTTTCTAATCATCTTTTCTATTCTCAATGTAACTTCTAATCTCTTCTAACTTCTCCTTCTTTCTTTCTCTGAACCCTTACACGTCACTGTACATTTTTTAAATTTATTTTCTTCTTATCTTTACTCGTATTTTTTCGATTGATTTTATTTTTCTAATTTCTCATACTCTCTTTTCTGCTTGGTAATTAACTATACCTCACCGTAACTAAATTTGTACACTCTTGTATTCTACTCACCCTACGGTCCCTCCGTCCATGATGAAATAAAACGATCGATCTATTCAAAGGTCCACATTCTTTTTTTTTTTCTCGATACCACGGTAATTTCGTTCTAGCAAGTTCAATTTAACGTCGTTGCAACGGGACAATACAGCTCGACGCAACGACTCCACCGCAGCAGTATTTTCCATTCGTTCGTAATTATAGCCGGCTCGTTACACGTGCGTAACATATGTCAACGTGACTGCGCGCGAACTTCCTCCTGGCTTGGCGCGTGTCTCTTGCTTTCGTTTCTCTTTATTAAAATTTTCTTTACCCCGCCCACCCTCGCATCGAAGTCACGAAAATTTCTTCCTTTCGAGTTTTGAGCAACGTTTACGAAGGTCGTACGGTTCACCGTAATTACAGCGAAACGCAATAACACTTAACGTCGATCGGAGTAGCGCGAGCCGCGGCACTCCTTCTACTTTTTTCTGCATCCGTAGCACGCGCCCAGTCTCCTGTTATTTCACCAAAGCGAGATCGACTCCGAAACGAGAGTGGCCCGTTATTCCGTTCCAAGAAATTCTTCTTGAAAAGTCTTTTTAAACATCTCTCTCTCTCTTTCTTTTTTTCTTTTCTTCCGTCCTTCTCGTCTTTCTCCTCTCTGTATTTACGCCCTTTTCTCTGTCATCCTCTCCTTTCTTTAGCTTACATAATTTGTATTTATTTCTATTTTACTTTATTTCATTTTCTTTTTGTAATCTGCATGAAATTCTTTCATTTTTACGACCAACTCACTCATAGATGTAATAAACAGTACACTCCCTCTCTCGTTCTTTCTCTTCCAACATGCAAATCATTTACCTTTTTTCTTCTTCACCACACTCGAGCGTGCTCTCTTCTTCCTGAAGAAGAAAACCCATCACCCTACCAACCTCTCTATTGTGACGACACGCGGAAACCGAACGGAAATACACCGTCGACTGCAACGAAGACTCGCGTAAAGAGAGACGATTCACGAGCGAAAGAGGATTTTCGACAAAGTCCCTCGAGTTTTCTCTCAGCGACTTAGAGAGAGAGAGTCTACCTGAATTACTCGGATATCTTTTCATATTCGCTGCATCATCGGTGTAGTACCGACAAAGAATTCTCTTCGGTGGGTGTCACGGGAAACGTCACGAGCCGCGCCTAAGCGTGCGATTACATCGTAACCGAGCAGAGTACTAGACGGTGGAACGTAAAGAGAGAAGCCAGAAGCAAGGAATAAAAGTAGGAACGTGTCGGCTAAGGAACGATCCACCCGAGGAATATTACCATCGTGATAATAAAAAATGGACAATGTTGCTTTCTTACACGTGCGAGGGAGAGGGATAAAGACGTAACGAGGCGATCGCGAGCGTGCTATACGGGCCATTAGCTAAGCGAGACGCATATCCTACGAAGGGAAAAGCAAGTAGGTTCGCTGAGGTTTCGTGAGAGGGGAGGTGTCACGAGACCGGAACTATAATCGTATAGTTGTCACTTTTGGTATGCAGATGGAATGGAAGACTGAGGAGTAAAAGGCGACTTCGTCGTCTTCTTACGTAGAGGGGAAATCTGACTCCTCTCGCGTGTTTTACGTACTACTCTTATTCCTCTCTTTCTGTTTTTGCTCGATTTTCATTCCTCCTGGTACGTTACGTCAGATAGGAGCGCCTTGGAGCATCTTCGTAAATTAATTAAAGCGGCACGCGCGAGTACCGGGTAGAGAATCGACAATGTTTCGAACGAAACGATGTTATCTTGCAGAGGGTGATGGTTCAAAGTACTAGGTATTTCGTTGCACGTTTTATTGGACAGTTTCGTCGATACTCGAGAGGAGGAATAACCGAGTTCTGTTATCTTATTATCCACCTACGCGTCTTTTCCTCGTAGACGAGAGTTATCGAAAAGGTGTTAAATGTTTGAGGAGAAAAAAATATGGATAATAATGATATCGACTCGTGGGAGAGAGATGAGAGAGGAATGTCATGGCCGTCCCTTAACCTTTGTCGTCCTTCGACGATCCTCCCCCAACCTCGTCGTTGTCCTTTCTTGTCGAGCGTACCTATAGCCTTGACGATTTTTTTTTTCTTCTTTCTTTTTTCGTATTAATTACGCTCGAATCACCGTTAAGCACGACACTGTGTCCGACATCTTTCGAATTAAGCTACGGGCAGTTAAAAAGCAAGTCCGTAAAGACGACTCCCACGCGATACGTACCTGCTGTACGCACCTACGCTCGTACTCGTCTTTTCAGGGGCGGATCGACGTGATCCACCCTCCCCCTCTTTCTTCGTTAGGATACCTAGAAGAACAAGTTTGACGACCACGAGAGTCGTTCCTCGCAATGAAATGGTTCGGACGATTGAAAATTTCCATAAGTACGAAACATCGATGAATTTTGAAATCCAGTCGCGATACCAACCCAAGCTGGTACGGCCCTGAATGGGCGACCACTCGCGGGGTGGCCAGACAGAAAAATCACAAAGCCTCTTCACCGATGAGTGCCACGAATAAGGGCCACATAAAGACGGGTCATAAAACTATGATTTACTGCTTGTCATTGATGCGTTTGCTGTCCGTCCATACGATCCTTCTCTCCAGTTCATCATCGTCTCCCTTCGTTCCCTCTTATTATCTTTCTTATGCTCTCTCCTCTTCGTCTTTTTTCTCCGTTTCTTCTCTACTACTACTTCTTCTTCTACCGCGCGTCCAGCCTCGCGGGACTGACAATAATCGATTCCACGCTCGGAAAAGAGATACGTCCTATCGATATCATCGTGGTCGTGTCGTCGAATCGGAAGCGAAATGGATCACGGATGAGTCGTGGGGAAAGAGGAGTGGTTGAAGAACAAAAAGTAGAAGACAAATTCGCATGTTGGTTCAAAGGGAAAAAAAAAAAAATACATCATCGGTGGATAGGTCGAGCGATTATTCATTCGTTCGTAGGAAAGGATCGTAAGAAAAAGTTTAATCCTCCTCGAGGCTCTCTCGTCCTTGAGCGAGTCTTCATTCTTCTCGCATTGTCCTCGGAGCGTAAGTCGTATATATACGATGCGGTCAGTGGGTTATTTAAAGTTTTAACGCAGCCAGAACTCTCGGCAAGAAGACTCGCCCGTGTTTAATGGTGTCTGCGGTTTCCCATCAAACTTCTCTCGCATACCTGACATCTCGCACTTACCGTCTACGCGTACTCTCTTTGGGCGCGTTTCGCCCCGCGGGAGTCTCTCGATCTCCAACCCCTCCCTCTTCCGCACCTTTAGCAACCTCTACCCGGCCGCGTTCAAATCGAATCTTTTGCTTGAATATTCGTAAATTGATTTTTCTCGCTTTCCTCCTCCTCCGTTCGTTTATTACCACGGCGAAAGACCGGTCGGCCCTGCATCGCTCTTAAACTCCTCCCGCACGTTATTACTCAGCTTGGGCTTCTCGCGAATCTTCGAGTATAACGCCAATCTTTTTGCCGACGTATCCGTCTCGAGATTACCAATTAACGAGCTCCAAAAGTGAGCTACACGATTTTTTTCGCTAAATTTCTGGAAAACGGACCCTCTTTTAAAGGGAGACTCTTATTTTGTCGAGGGGAGTTCCTTGGATGTAACGATATGTTTTATACGGTTGGTATTACAACGTAAAAAAATAAGTTAGCTATTAAAATTGTTATTTTTAAAACCTGTATCTTGGTGCTAAATGTTCGAGGGGTGGCTAATGTCTTGGGGAGAGAGTCCCTCGGCACATTAGTCAACATAGCATCTGGCAGGAAATGGAAATTTCAAATCACATATACCGTTCACTTTAGGAATTTGACAATATATAGCTCGTAATATTCTTGATTAGTTTCTGCACAAACCAGTGTTTGTTCAAGAGACAAACATTGACTGTGCTATGTCTTATTTCTACACAGACCAGTATTTGTGCCTAAGTTGGGTCTTGATACTATCTGATCTTAATATGCTGCGGTGACAGCTGCATAAAACATATGTTTAGGGAACCCTCTTCTACAAAATAAGACACTTACCCAATTTCTTTTTCGATTCTTCTGCTATCATAGCTTCTTCTATTCCGAACTAAGCAACATAGCACTCCCCAAATGTTAGCAAACTCGTAAACACAGAAATCAGGTGTTTCCGATAGACGACTTTGTTTGTGAGCGTCCCCTCAGAGTAAACAATACGGTGCGGATAACTTCCGACGGGTTTTAGTCGATAACAAGCACAATCGGTAGGGGAAAAGACGTTGGTGTTACGTTGGAATACGATCACGAGCGACCTATGCCCAACGACGTAGAAGAGGAAGTAATAGATGGATGAAGAAGAGGAGAACAAGGAAGGTCTATGCCTCGTGTCGAAAGTTTTCAGTGAAAGTGCATTCGCTGCCGCGTTCATCCTCGAGACGTAAATTATCGTCGAGTTCTCTCGTCATCTTTCGAAGTGCGTTCGCGCGTCGAGTAGGTCGCGAACAGGGATTCGCAGATGCGTGATTCAATCGTTTTATTTTAACGAAAGAGTTTATTTTATATTTTAGCTATCAATTAAGTCCATAAAAAATACTTTTAAAATAATTTTAGGTGAAGTTCGTTGGTTAATTTCCAAATTGGAACAATAGACTTTTTTTTATTTATTACTTTAGCATACAGATTAGCTTGGATAGCTACAGGTTATGATTTGAAAACCAAGAATTAGAACTTAATTCACTTTGGCTTTAAAATGTTTTTTATCTGATGTTGGTGAAATGAATTTTTGTTTAAAAAATGGACTTGATCCATTTTATCTCTAAACGCCTCATTTGTAAGATATTAGAAGATAGTTACTACTTTGACGAGCGACAATAGACGAGACGCGGGTAGATCAATGTCGTTTCCATTCCGACGAGTCTCTCTAGTCTCCCCCTTTTCGTCGACTTTAAGATAACGACGAAGACGACGACGACTCTTCATCGTTCGTTCTAGCGAGGTTGCTCTCACGCAGTGCTTTCTTTCCGTCTGGTTCTTACGAGCGAATCTCCGAGAGGCCGATGCCAACTCGCAAAGAGAGCACGTGAAGGGAAAAAAAAAGTAAAGAGGCACGTCGGTAGTACGAGCTGCCGCGGAATATAAAAGTCTTTTACGATCTTTAAAAATCGCCGTGGCGTCTCGGCGCCATTTCTTTATTTCCATTACGGTAATCCCGTCCTTCTTACCGTTATTCGCGCGGCTCATAAAAGGAAAGAATCCATCGCAGTTTTAATTTCTCTTCTTCGTCTTTCGCATCTATGCATCACCACACCCAGAACGAAGCTTTTCTTCCTCGGTCCGTCGAGTACGTAGATATCTCCAAGATTCTCTCGAACCTGGCGTTTATGGCGTTTACACGCTTGTTAACGTATCTCTCCTTCGTTCTCCCTCTTTCAATAGATCCCACAGACCGATATTCATCTTCTCGAAGATGTTCGACCTACCTAATCGCCAGCGGCTTTACCAAGCACACCCTTACAAATTCAAAAGATGAATTACTAGATATTCTAAAATTGGTATCTACCTTTTTCTCTGTTATAGATGTGATTCCGTGACCGTGGAATCCTCAGGAAGAGCGAGGTCCTCGCAATGGAGGCGGGACCGAATCAGCAATCACAGGCACAGCAGCAGGGTCAGCAGCAGAGCAACTCCTGCCAAGCA
Source organism: Ancistrocerus nigricornis (assembly GCA_916049575.1). NCBI lineage: Eukaryota > Metazoa > Arthropoda > Insecta > Hymenoptera > Vespidae > Ancistrocerus > Ancistrocerus nigricornis. The sequence continues at coordinate 31,739,592 of OU696666.1, forward strand.
CAATCTCAGCTGGCCAGTCCACAGACCGGTGGCTCGGGCCAGAGTCAACAACAACAAAATCAAGATGCTGCTGCAGCGGAGGCCGGACCCGTCGAGGAGGGTGTCCTTCTCGCGAGGGTTCACGTCCCGGAACTCTGCGTCAGCAAGTGTCTTCAATTCCCGAAGGATCAACTCGTTTGGGACGTGAAGCAACAATGCCTGGCGTCTTTGCCAAAGGTAAGATCCTTCGTCCTTAAAAAATCTCGATATGTTTTTCTTCCTACCAGTTTCCTTCTGTACCGGAGCTGCCAGCGTCTTTGCCCTCCTCATGGATCGCGAAAGGAGGAGAGCGTTCTCGAAATTAGCCCAGACTCGCTATCGACCATTATTTCCTACAAAGTCTTACGAAAGAAAGAGAGAAACACGTTAAAGAGCGGATCGATCTTCGTTATAGCCTAACCACGATCATTATCGATGAAGACCGAAGAAGCGTGCCTTTAAAAGCGGATGGGAAGAGGATCGGGCTTTTTTCAAGGACGCTCTCATTACCGTTGCCTCCTTACAAATAGCCCTTCCGCTTGTAAGAGAAGCGCACACACAATGTCGCATCACCGGGGCCTGCACTTTACATCCCGATTTCGAGAAATTGCAGAGAGCGCGAAATTAACCGTAGCCAGAGGGACCGATAACGAGTTCCCGTGGCGAGGACACGAGGATACCTGTGTATGTTTCATCTTCTTCCGGGTTCTTTCTCCTTTTTTTTTTATCGGTACTTGCCACAGAGTTTACTGAAAGTCATACCGTGTACGCAGGATCGAACGTTTTCGGGAAAGAAATGGACGTTTTTTTTTTTTCTCTTGTATTTTGATGTATTTTATCCCACGCGAATTTCTCGTTACGCGTTTCTAGTATCGAGACGATGATCGTAAAGGAGGAAGCGTAATGCTGTCCTTTAAAGTGTATCATAAGTGTCGTACCTTTGGGCTTTGTAGTTTAAGCAGTCGTAAATCAAGCAGTCGCTCATCCCACGTCGTACCTACAGAATCGAACGATTTATCGATGTACGAGTTAAACGATCTATTAACTAGCATGCTCGTAAGAAGGACCAACGTTCCTCCCTGCGTACCATCGTTTGACGACAGTATTCCTGAGACAACCATCGTATCCATCAATCGTCTAGCTTTAGAACATATATACAGATTTTTTTCTACATATTATATTATACATACATGTGCCAGCGAAAATTCCCAGGGACAAAGTCTACGGATATATGTGGCTTCACGCTTTTCGCCGGATCGTGGCGCTCCCTTCCTTTCTTATTTTCTTTCAAACTTTCTTTCTCGAATCCTACCATTCTCTTCCGAACGGTGGTATTTTTCTTTTCGATCGTTCGTTATTCTTCTCATCCCACCCTTCCTCTATTCTATTTTCTTTCTTAACTCTTTCCTCCCTTTTCTTTTCTCCGCAACTTTCTTCCACGTACTTTTTCTTTTCTCTCTGCCACGCAAGGATTTTCACGCGTTTCGTCTTTTCTGTCTCACATGCTTGCCTTCCGGGACATAGGAGGTACAGCACCAAAAGCCCCATATAATATTATAACCGTATCCCACTTGTACTCCGTGGTTCCACGAGCTTGCGCCATAGACATTTTTGTTTTTCATCCCCCTACAATCAGCTTAGAGTGGATCCACGTGGCTCGCAGTTCGTTTCCTCTTAATCCTCTCACGCTTATAATGGCAAAGTTTATTACGAGTCGACGCTTCGTTCCACGAGAACTCTCAAAAACTTTAACCTTTTTGGACGATCGATCTTCGTCCCTTTTTCGAAATCGGCTTAACGTAATTACTCCAAAAGAGTGAACGAGAAAGAGGCAAAAAAGAGAGAGAGAGAGAGAAGGAATAAGAGAGAAAGAGGGAATCGTGCGTGAGAGGTTTAATAGAAAGAGAATCGATGTCATTCACGTTTCATTTCCTCGATATCGTACATCGAGTCTTCCGCTTTGAAAATAATCCGCATAATAATCGCGTCGTGGACGAGTTCGACGATCTTTCTCTATTAAAAATTACTTTAAAAATTGATTACCTAGTGGAATTAAAAAAGGATCTCGAATTCGTCCCGGTGCTCACCCACGCGTGCATATTTACCCCATACTTGATAATATATATATATATATATATGTAATACGTGTCATACACATATCTACAGATATATACGATGTACCCTAAGCGTCAGGTATAGCTCACCAGTATAAAATTGACGGTAGGCTAAATGTCTAGAAGTGGCCCCCCTCCTGGTCTTAGTTTGTAGAAGAGGGTTTCTTGAATATAACAACATATTTTTGATGTAAATAGTAAAAAAATATGATAGTATTAAAATTTTGATTTTTATACCTCATATCTTGGTGGTAAATGTTAAGAAAGATCCAACCCTTTGGAAGGATGACTTATGTTGTAGGGAGACAGCATAGGTCCACACAGTATCCGGTTGGTAATGAAAATTTAAAGTCACATATATATACACAGCTCATAATGTCATTGATTAGTTTAAAAAAAAAAAAAAAACTTTATACTTTATCTTATTTCTACACATACCAGTATTTGTATCTGGGTTGCATCTTGGTTTTAATACTATTCAAACATACGTTGTTACATTCAAGAAACCACCCTCCACAAAATAAGACCACCCCATTTTCTAGACATTCTAGACAAATATTTCTATACTACCTCTGCTATTACCAACTTCATACAAATAATCAAACTATACCAAACGCTTATCGTACATTTACATCGATGTATAAAACTCATCGATGTAGATAATTATTTTTGATGCACCGTGATAACAGATAATTGCGAGTTTTTTTCTGACCTGTGGTGTTGTTGTTGTTGTTTGTTGTTTTTGCTTTTGCCTCGCTTGCACGGGGCGTGCGACACACTACACCCACCACCACAACTACTACTACTTCTACCACTACTACTACCACCACCACTACCACCACCCACCAACCACCACTTCACCTGTGCTCTCGTCTTGTGCGTTTGGACCACCCGCCACTTCGAACGTACTCCCGTACTGCGTGACACACGCGCGCCAAAAAAAATACACACACCTACGCGCGGATACGGGCCCGATTCGACCACCCACCTTCACCCTCCACTTACGGTCGTGTTGTACGGATAAACCATCGCTTCTCCGACCCTTCGCCCTTTCGAGCGCCTCGCAGGTGGCCACTTGGTACAGGGTACGTCTTCACTATTACTAATAGCATGCAACCCCTCTTGATTATTATACAATGTACTATATTTTTGACCAGCTCAATTTTTATTCGCATGGTTAGATCGATTAGACAAAGAGATTAGATGAAAGAGGTGGTACATTACGGATGCTGGAGTTTGGAATAAAATATTTCTTTACCTATCTCTTCGAACTTCTACGAGAATATATATATATACGGGGTGTCTGGTTCCAGGTGTTCAAGCGGATAACTGCATGTGCACATCAATGATTCGAGTCGAAAAGTCTAATACTATTTTCCGAAATTCGGCTCAGTTAAATAATTATTAACTAACAAAGATCGGCCAATCACGGCAAGCAGCGACATCTAACGTTGTTTATTGTCAATTGTTCCTTCTACTGCTTCATCTCTTGCCTAGTATCGAGCTCGAGTGAACCGCCTTTCTTCGCTAATCGCCGTAATTGGCTGATTTGTGTTAGCTAATAACTCGTTAATTAAGTCAAATTTTGAAAAATTGTATTAGACTTTTCGACTAAAATCATTGATGTGCACATGTTGTTCTCTGCTTGGACACCTGGAACTAGACACCCTGTATATGATATAGAGTATATACAATAGTTCGAGAACGATAGATAGACATATACTCGAGCGTGAATGCGATCCTCTTGCATGCTTCTCGCATTCCCTTGTCTCAAGGACGATCAATTCGACCGATGAACCGTTCTCAATGATATCGAATGCATGCCTACTTTAATTAGCCAATCTTGGATATATACTACTTACTATAGCGTTGGTTCACTCAACGATGTTACGTTTTCAGCGTCTAATTTCTCATGTCGAATGTTAAACGTTCGATGCATAACGATATATCTCTTTAAGATGAACTTTACAGGATATTTTTCTTTTAGAGGGCACTCGCGCGATTACGTTGGATTTTACATCACACCGACGATGGCAGGATGACACGATAAACGCGCGAACTCGGTGCTAGTGTCCTCGATCGAGGTCAACGGAGGCCTCTCTCGCGCTACCGTACCAGCAGCGGTGACTTTCGTTTTCGCTGCGAGGTTAACGAAACCATTCGACTCTCATCCCCGAGTTCTCTTTTTCTCTCTTTTTCTCTCGGGACTACTTTATCGGATGTAATCTTTCCAGGTGGACGCCACGTCGGTTCGATCTCGCGTACGAGGATCTTTCGACCGGACGAGCGATTCTTCTTCCATACATTTTTTTTAATACTCTTCGTCGACGTTTCATTTTGTATCTTTCGTCATCTTTGGTGAAATTTTCCGTGAATAATTAAGATTACGGTAATACCCCAAGTTGGATTCGACGGAAATCTTTTAAGTCGAATTCTGGAAAGTCGAGGTACAACTTTGTATATAAAGATATATAAAGTTTGTTTAATTGAGAGCAAGGATTAACAAAAACATTAATTTAGAAGAACAATATTTAATAAAATAGCAGTTCTTTATATATATTAGTACAAAATATTAAAAAATTCGCGCAGAATCGTAATCGTGTATAGTTCGTCGTGCGTGACTTATCATGCGTATCACAGAAAAAAAAAAACCAATTGAAGATAGTGGCCAGTAGTATTATCAAACGAAAAAAAAAGAAAGAAAAAAAACAATATCGCGTGCCGTCGTAAATGGCGAAACTTCGAGTTCGCGTAAGTCCGGGTATTACCGCATTAGTAAACTTTCTTGAGAGACGTCGATTCGAAATTCAATTTCCCTCTAATAATCGACGCGTCTCCGGCATTTCCAATTACCGAGCTAACGGGAAAAGGTTTCGAAGACTCGTACACTCAGCTTCCCGTAGTAGAAAAAAGAAGGAAGACACTCTTTTTATTACAAAGATCGTGGAGCACTTTTTCAAACTCGTTCCTTTTTTTTCCCACCCCTCCGGTAGATGGTCGTAACGCGTGCCAAGAGAGTCGATTCCCCCGCATCCCCCTTTTGTATCGTCGTTCCTTCTAAATGCACATCCGCCGGCTCGTTAACCCTTCTCGTACGCGCCTATCGTTTTCTATGATCTCGGCTTGGCCGGTCTCGGGTTAAAATTATCTCAGGATGCGTCCCTTTGACCCTGTCTTCCGCGCCTCCTTTTTTCTCCGTATACCTGTTCCAACGAAAAGTGCTTTTAGCGTAAAAAGAAGAGTAGGAAGAAGGATGCGTCCTGGAAAGTCGAGCATCCTCCGGTGATTACGCGGTTATTACTTTCGGAGATGGTCCCGGCACGATCTACACGCTCGTATTATACCTTTAACGTGCCTCCGGTCGCCAAATATGCCAAGAGATTTTAAATTTCCTTTACATCTGGCTCGTCCTACTCGGTCCATCCTCCATGGTCTCAACTTTCTTATAAAACAACGAATCGATCGAGCTGACGACAATTTATTAGATCGTGCTAATCGCTTTGAACCGGAAAGAGTTTGTCTCGGTATTGTTCCTTCGAAAGATATCACTGTTGAAAGGAGAGAGAGAGAGAAGAAGAACGGGGCAAGTTCGTTCTGGCTCATTGAGGTCGAACCCAAGACGTCTTACTTTCTACGAAGAATTATATCGTCCAGGGCTTGGATCGGGGAGGATTATGTACTTATTGTTCCGACACTGGTCTATTCCTGGCCACGAGAGAGAGAGAATAGGGTATAGCTCTTACATGAATATTATTATCGAGCTATCAATATCGTGGGACAGATAACGATAACGATATTACCGAACGATCGTGGTACCTTTATCATTACACAATGGCTGACCGCCATCAACGTGCACGTATTTCGATATAGCAACGTACGTAGAGGTATGTAGAAGAGCGTACCGGAACCGTGGAGCGCGCGTGCGCGCGTGTTACCGGTGCCAGCACCGGTACACATCGACGTGTACCTACCAGACCGCGTGTGCAAGGTTCTAGGCACACGGACGTATCTCTTCTCCGCGGATAAATCCATCGCGAGAAACCCGTGCCTTTCGAGCCCCGAGCAAGCTACGTAGGCGTAAGATCATTGTGATCCGTGATCGTGAACCTGGATCATCCTTCACCTACGATAGGGATCCTTCTCTTGGTTTAAACACCTTTCACTTTCTTTGACAGATTTTTTCAACTCTGACAGTAACACCCTTTTTTTTATCGTTTATTGCACCCTCGACTTCTTTTTGAAGCAATATTTCAAGCTGATTTATTATTTTTGATAAGTCAACAGTAATGTTAATACAAATTTTTGGAGAAGAATTAAGTTGTAAAGTGCACTCGAAATTATATTATTTTAATTAGGTATGAGAAATACGGTATTATAAAAAAAATTAACCTCATTTTTATGAATCTTAACGATATTTATAAAATTAGGTATATTAAAAAAGTCATATGATTCACTGAAAATATTCTTATATAACATAGGGACTCTGTCCCTAGGGGTATTTTTCCCTAGGGTATTTTTAAAGAAACTAAAAGTATTCTCAGAGAAACGAATCTTGTAAAAATAAAGACAACGCGAGTATTAAAAAATTTTCTTTTAAGAATTTCCGTCTAAGGTACACCCAAAGCCTTCAAAGCGTGTTTCAGAAAAAAAGAAAGAACTTTTCTTAGGTAATAAGAGGGAAGCTCGGTTACAAATGTGCCAACGTGTAGGACGAAAAATAAGAACTCGCAGACCCCTCGGGTGTTACTGTCAGGGCTACAACCTTCGTTAAAAAATTACAAACTAATATGACTTTTTGAGCACTTTATTTTCTCGTTATCTCTAACGATTTACGGTCCCGTAAGCATCGTCACGGACGTTGTCTCGAGGAAGTTTAGAAACGGTCAACGGCGAAGCGGTAAAGCACCGGATCGGTATCCAGATCGCGATCTCTTCTGCGAGTAAAAAGAAAGAATGAAGAACCGGTCGAAGGGAGGAAGAGCGATAGATTTTCGCAGGAACGGGCGCGTCTTCGTTCGTCCTCGTTGCCCTATCCAAAGGAAGGAGATACGATCTCGCGGGTATCGTAAGTTTTCTAACGCGGAAGGCACCGGCTTCTCGTCGTCGTTCGTAATTGAATGTTGCGTCTTTTCCTCCTGGTTCGAGGATCTCCGAGACTCTCGCGATAAGTATTATTTTTTCTTATCTCTTTTTCCCCTATCTCTTTCCTCTTCGCATCCGGGTTTCTTCCTCTTTCGACTTCCTCGCTCTTTTATTAACGTGCCTGCGCGAGCGCGTTAAGGGCTATCTTTAACCGGTAATTTATTATACAAAGTTGCGAGAGGACGAACGTATCGAACGAGAGCGGCTGGTTCTTGCTGCTTCTTACGATCGATACGATTTGTTGAGAAGATTGTATACAGGGTGAGGCATTTAAAACAAGCTAGTTAAAAATTTATTCGAATGAAGATCGAAAATTCATTTAAGTGTTTAAAACCGTGGACATTGATGCATGCTCCAAAGGCTAAGTCCTTACGTACGCAAACGTTTAACAACTTCGAATGATCTTGAACCATAGGTCGTTGTACGCATCTTAAAATATTCTACTAGGTGATACCTAAAGAAATATTTGACCTTTGTAAGTCCTCTACGCGTCCATTTAATAAAAAAATCTATTAATACAAGATTGTGTAATTTTAGATATCAACCAAGTTTAGTCAAATCCATTTTTTTCTATCACAAATAATAGCCAAGTTATTCAAGCGGCTTGTTTTAGGTCTTGCCTCACCCTGTATAATGATATACGTACCACGTCGTGGTAGATCGTGATAAATGTTTTCGGATCGATTCGTTGGTAGAGTGGTAAATTATCCTGGAGGAGTTATCGAACGATTCTACGTACCTACGCTAGTCGCAAATCGCGAGAGAGAGGGGACGAGTAGCGTAATAAAATGATGACGGAAGAAGAAGGTAGAGGACAGTCGCGCGCTCGTGAGGAGGGACAAACGATCTTCTCGTGAATATCCACTGTCAGGATCAACAAATCCTCCCGCCGTGGACGCGGAACAAATGCGGCCGAGTCGTCGAGCACCGCGTACTACTCTTTCTCCCTGCTCGGGTTATTTATACCGTAGGCTCGATGTGGACTCATCGGTGGAGTAGATCGAATGGAGATCGATGGTCTCGCCTTTCAAGAACAGAAGACAACTCGGTAGTGAGGCTGGAACTAGCGTAGGACTCGATCGAGGACGTACCACCGTCGATCGTGCCTTGCGTAGAGTGGATTGCTAGGGAGATAGAGAAAGCAAGTATCTATAGAAAGAGAGAGAGGATTTCGAGTAGCAGCTTTCGAGGAAGTCCATTCTCGACGATAACGCCGACAAAGTAAAGTCCAATTATCGAAGATCGAGAGATCACGCGGCAAGGTTCGAAAGATCGGTAGCTCGAGAGAAAGAAAGAGAGGAAACGAAGCCGGATATGTACGGACACGCGAGGAATAACTTGGACGACGAGTGGGAATAAGAGAGGAGACACGCGAAAGCATCCCTTTCGAAGATTATCCTCTCGCCTCGATACACTATTACGAGATATAGTCTTAACAAAAGTGTCATTGTACTCTACAAATTACGATCATTTCTACGTGGTAATCACGGTGACGCTTATTTATCTTTCGAAGAGTTCAGGAAAATGGAAATGACTGGGTAGAGGGCAAATTTTTCTAAAGACTGGACCTAGTATTCGCCCGTATCAAATAGCGCCGTTTACAGGGACGTCTAGGTAATTTTAATCGATCGTTACTCGCAGCTTTGTTTAGAAGCGTAGAACTTCTACTAGAGAGAGAAGAAGAGAGAGAGGTGAAAGGCTTAGTCCACCCCGTGCACGGTGGTAATCTTTCTTTTTCTCGAGAGAAGCCTTTCAACGCGAGAGAGTAGCCAGCATCCACGGCAGCCATTTACCCGGGGCTCTCCGAGTGCAATCTCGTATTCATGAATTCCTTGTACGTAGCCCCTTCGCCCTCCCACTTCGCCTCCTCCTTACCTCTTGTCTTTAAGAATCCTACGCGCGCCTCGGCACTGAATCGAAGTCACGAGACACGACGAAAACCGCGCGAGCGATACTCCGAGTCATGGTTATGCTACCTCGTCGCGACAGCCTCATGAGTTCCGATCGAAGAAATTAATTATTTAACAGAATTTTTGTTATAATTGTTAGCAATAAATTCTCTTTTCTCAGATATATTTTTAGTTCTTGAGTTCGGTAGAACCTTACCCCTTTATGGGAAGTAATTTATTTCTTCGGACTTTTGATATTTATTTGTTTATTTTCAATGAGAAGTAGTTCTTTTAGTATAAATAACTAGTCATTGGTGAAATTACTAACTGAGATAAAATGTAATTTACAATTTTTATTAATATTTTATTATAAAAAAAACAAATTCTAAATTTTGAAACTAAAACGGTGTATATATTTACACACGTATATCACACTTTATAAATGAAAATCCATGAAGTTTTGCTCTTAAAATCAAAATTTAGAAAATACATAGATATATGCGGGTATGTAACAAAGTTACGAGGACTCGCAGAGGGTTAGACACGTTCCCTTCATCGTAAACTCGGCAATCAAATTTACGAACGAATCCAAAAAAACTTTTAAAGAATTCCGCAAAAGTGAGTTTTACTTCGTGGCACTCGGCATAACATAAATCCCGTTGGCCGAGTCTCCCGTGTGTCGTAGTGGAAGATTTATCAAGTCGAGTCTCCTAAAGTTCCTTTTCAAAAGCTCGTTACATCTCTTATTCGAACTTACGCTAGAGAGAAAGTAAAAGAAAAACCTAAAAGGGAAAGAAAGACAACGTTAATAACCAGGACGGTAGACACCATCGACTTTTCCCGTTCGCAACAATTTTCGAGGGAGAAAGAAATTTGTTCCATTTCCCCCTTGTTAATTTTCTCCTCCTTTACGCACGAGGAATAAGATTCCACTAGAAGTGAGACGTGTACGAATCGAATATCCTCGAGTCTTTTCTCTCTTCGGCACGTTTCGACAATATCGTCGATTCCTCCCTCCTGATAATTACACACAGAGAAATCGGGAAACGTAGCTACCGTCGAGGTAATAACCATAACGATTTCTTGCACACTTGACGCGCGGATTATGCGTGCATTTCGCACGGTGAACGTTTTATGCACGCGCTTCGCCATCGTAGCGTAGTTAAACGGTACGTTTCTACAACGAGGATATTCTACCTCTCTCTCTCGTAACGGTTCGTCCACAATGTCTGCGATCGTGAGCTGTAATTGCCAGGGATGTAGGTATCGTTTGTACGAAGCGTTTTGCGTCGAAGCAAACCATTAACCGAGAGTCGCAACATCGAGTAGGATGCGAGCTTCGCTCGAGTTAAATAGGTTCCACCGTGATCATTTTCCGATAAACTCTCTTGCGTCAAAGGGTAACCGAGAAAAATAATGTTACCAAGCTCCGTCGTATCTCACAGCGAATTATTTTTCAAGAGAATACGGAAAATCTACGCGTCTTTTCTATAGCATCGAAGCTGAGCGAGAATTTATCGGTGTTCGGAGAAGCCACGCAAAAGGCGCTCGAAGCTTTTAACGGAGCTTCCCGTCCGGAAAAAAGAGACGGAGTGGCACTTTTCGAAAAGTGCACTCGCGAGCTCACCGACACGAAGAGAACGCTTTGAAAAAGCGCCTATCGCTCTTCGTTCTCTTTTCTGTTTCTCGCTTTTTTTTTTTTTTGTTCAAAATAAATATATTTCTCTGCGATCTTCTCGTTAAATTTGCCATGAAAAGAGCTAGAGTTAGAGAGAAAGTTAGAATGACCCTTCGATTCGCGAGAAAAAAATTAAAGCCACGTATTTTTTTCCCACTAGAAAAGTAATTGACACCGATATTTATATACATATCTCATTCAGAGTATTTTTCTTCTTTTTTATTTTCGGAGAGAAATCCGAGCGAGACTCGAAAGAGCTCGTTTGCGAGCCACGAAATTATCGAAAAAGCGAACTGTGTCGATGCTTTTCGTGCTAGCCGAAAAAACTCGAGGTTTTTTATCCCCCTGGCGTTTAATTGCTGCTAAACGTACTGTCAAAGATTTCACATCGGCTACCAATATCCGGCAATCTCCGTTAGCGTATAGTTTGAGAGAAACGAGCACACAGAAACACGTAAAACGGAAACAGAAGCGTGAACGCGAGGGAAAGGGAGAGAGGTACTTTTCGCTCGCGTGGAGTAACGGTGGCAGCTCGTTGCTGTAATTTCCAGTTCGATTAGCCGAGACCTCCGTGCGAGCGTTTAGAGAAGATACGGATTCCCTCTAACGATGTAGTTAAACGCTTGATTAAAATTTGCGAGAGAGGGAGAGAGTCGTCGCCGTCTGCCATTTCCGGGACGAGGGAATTTCCCAGTCTCGACTAAACCGAACGAAATCTAATAATTTTCGAGTTATCGCTCGCGTGTAAAATTGTTCCAGTTGTCGTGGCACGTTTCGCGTGTAACCTGCTTCCTATATTTGTATACGTACATAAATTTATCTAATTCGTTTTTTACGTGATTTGCACACTTTTTTTTTATTTACATTCCTTGTAATATATGTTTATGCATACAATATTATATAGGGACAAACGAAAAAAAAATGCAATAAAAGATACTAATTTATATAAAGATAATTCATTTTAATAAAATACAAATTGGTAAAATATATCGCAAAGCGTAAAAATAGAAGTAGGTGCATATGTCGATATGTTTCACACGTGTAATATCTCTCTCCTCTTTTCATTCTTTTTACATCCATTAAGCAATGAAATTCACCTTAGATTTCACGTTTCATAAACGCTCGAGCCCGGAGCATGCACAGAGAGAATGGTACCCCCTGCTGATCTTTTTCATTTCGATTTTCCGTGATGTTTTCTCGTGCTGTCGGAAAATGAAGTTTTTTCATGATAAATCTCAAAGCGAACCAGATCGAACAAACGTGAAAAAGGAGAGAGAGTGTGAGAAGGGTGTGGCAAAGAGCATTTCGATCTTCGGTGAGCGCTACGGATCGATCGATCGCGAAATACCGTCGTCACGTGCCGCCCAACTGCCTCCGGAATTGATTGCCAATTACCAGCGGGACGACGCAGACTCGATTCCACGATCCAGAAAATTGAGTTACTCCGCGAAAGGTGCTCGTCGAAATTGAACGACAGCGGACCTCGAATGTTTTGACAGAAATTCTCTGACCCCTTCTTCTCGTATCTTTGCAAAAGCTAGAAGCATCTATCGAAATTAAAGATGGAATGAAATTTTCTCGAGTAGCTAAACGAGGAAGGAATAATCGTCTATGGATGACGTCTTTCTCTTAATCGAGATTTATCTGCTTTCGTGGAACGTCACGGGAAGATAGGATGGCAGTGAAAGAGCAAGAAAAGGAGACAGAAGAGGGTGGCAATTAGCGAGAACGATGATTAAGGAGGTCTCTCAGCCCTTTCGCGTTGATTCGGTAGACGAGGGTGGAGTCTTATTCTTATTTAAATCGAAGAAGACAATGCCGCGCGTCACCCTTTGAAACGATAACTTACGGGCTACGATTCGCGAAGGATTTCGCTGAATTTATAATTGAATTACTTTAACGGAGGGGTTGCGACAAACGTACCGATACCTTTGGGATTCCCCGTCAAGACATCGTTTCGATTATCTTTGCGTTCTACGTCGAACGTTCTTCTTAGGGTTTACGAGAAGTAGGAGATGACTCCTATCGCGAACCCCCCTTGATGTTCACTCTATTTATAAACTGGTTCCGTTATTACCCCATCGAAGGTAGAGAAATTAACGCGAGAATTTAACATCACCGTACGGAGCAAACGGGGTGATCGTCCTTCGTACCATCTCGCAAATCCACTTTCAACGTCGTTTCGTTACACGAGAGAGAAAGAGAGACAGTTGTAAGGAACGGTCACCGTCCGATCTACCGGTTCTCTTCATTTTTCCCCACTACTGTCCTCCCGCGCGCGCGGGAGCATCGTCAAGGAGTTCTAGGAACGAAAGTGTAAACCGGAACCAGTCGATGACTCGGGCGGTTCCGAGGCAAAACGTCCGGAGACTCCCTCGTGGCCATTTCCAAGCCGGATAATCCCACTCTCGCGGAAACCCATAATTCGTGTAATAAGGTCATTATCGTGTGACCCGAAGTCTCGATGCGGTGCACGAATGCTTTACCTCCAAACCCTTTTCGATTTCTCTCTCTCTCTCTGCTTGCATAAATACAGATTTCCATTTATACTTGGATGCACGTATTGCCTATATAGTCTCCCGCTGCTCTCTCACGTGTATACCCTCGACAATGGCGTAACCTTGTGTGCTCGGGTTATGTCGAGCAAAACGGGAATCGTATCTACGACGATGATATCGAAACGAACTAGGAAACGTGCCACGGAAACGTGTGCATGCCTTCGCGTAATACACCGTGAAAGCAGCTCTCCGCGACCTTCCGATTCTAATATCTTTCATCCTAGTTTATATTTTAACGCGATTCGAGTATTTCCCTCTCGTGGGTTATCGAGCTTGACTCTTCGAGTGCTCGGTATTTCGCTCGAGAAAATATTCCGAGAGAAAGATTTTTGCTTTGGATCGTCGAATTTATTTCAGAGATAATGGACCACGTTCGTGGGTATAGGAAAGTGGTGGGTTTTTGACCATGCGTTGATTTTTATAAAGTAATTTTTGATATCCTAAAAGAGAAATTAAATTACTTTCCTTCACGATGCTGGAGTGAAATAAAATTTAAAGTTTTTCAAACATGTAAATGTACAAAAGATTAATCAGAAAAATTCGGACAAATTTTATTCGTGTGGTAAAACTATTTATTTTAAATAAAATGTGCTGGTAGTACTCTCTGAAAGCCAGAAGATAGTACCTTTATCACATTTTCGAAACAAAAGAGACTAAAGTGGATTTACATCTAGATAAATTCAATGTTGAATTTATAAAAAAAAATATTTCCAAGTAAGGCTATTGACTCAGTGAACAAAATTTGACCCACTTCTCAAAAATGTTCGCACATCACTGGTATAAGATCATCGAGTATAGAAGGTGATCCACTTAAATATCTCATTCACTTGTGATAACATAAAAAAGATTTAGAAAACAATAATATTCACCTCGTGATATCATTTACATTACATTAAAAAATATTTTCTATCTTATCACAAATAAAAAAAAGATACTTATGTAAATCACCCTATATACCGTTCAGAGATCGTCAAAAGGCGTTGGTAAACCGAGACAAAAGTTCAGGAGCTCGTCCTCGAGAATGCTTCTACGCCACTGTAGGTCGAGTAGGACGGTGCATAAACGCGCATACGTATGTACACGACAAGAGAGGGGGTCTCTCTCTCTCGAGACGCGCGCGCGTGTAGGTACGTAAGAGAGGTCTGGCATACCATCGACTGTCCATAGCCACCTAAGCAGATTCTGTCCCCAAGGTACAAGGAGAGAGGCAAGGATTCGCAGCGTTCAATTTGCATTCTAAAGTCCTGGCAATGCTGGAGGAAGAGCGGCACGACTGTTTTCTTATTCGTGAGTTCCTCCACCTATCATCGCGTATCTACTCGCACGCGTGTGTGTCGCGCACGATAGAAGAGAGTATTCATCGTTCTCGCGTTACGTTGGAAATCTCGATTCACTTTGTTCGTATGCCCGCGTTGTCTAGTCGATATTCAAACGTACGAAGAAGCTTTCGTAACGTATGAGTTTTATTCGATCTCTTTTTTTTTTTTCTATTCAGGGTGAAAGTGTCTCGAGGAGCTTCTTTCGGTTAATCACCTTCGATACCTGTACGTTGATAGGTGTCTCTTTGATCCTTTCTTTCTTTTTTTTATTCCTTTCTATTCATTTATCCGTCTAGCCGGTTACCATTCATCTCTCCCTCTCTCCTGATTCTCTTTATCGGCATCCGAACTTCGAGGACGACGTTCGTCCGACTCCTCTATGATTAATGCTTCGTGTCTTCCGATCGAGGAAGGTAAGGAGAAAGAAAGATGGTGGAATTGTCGGCGCCAAGAGCACGCAGGGTGGATGATAAATTCCAAGGACGATAAGGAGGATGTACCATCGCTTACGTACCTACATCGGAGACGTAATAATTAAGATTCGTGGCAGCGAAGGTAACTCTTAATCGCGTCGCGAGCATCAAAATGAACGTTTTAACGATCCCTTCGTCCTCTTCCGACTTTATTCATCTTCCCTCTCTACATGGGAAGTAACGGGCGATCGTTAAATTTTCACAGCTTCGATGGGTTTACTTCGTTTTTCGATGCACGTACCCACGTTGCACGCGGTTGTGTATACTTTCCCTACGGGTCGGCCGATGATGCAATCGCCGTGGTAATCGTTGCATTCTGCAGCGAAGGCACGAGGCATAATCTTTCGGACTGGGGTTCGCGGTAAAGTACCCACGGATTCTTGGAATCGAACGAACCAACCGCATTCGAGACCGTCGAACTCGATGACTTCATCTTATTTTCTCTCTTTTTTTTTTTTTGTTGTCTTTTCTCTCTGTCTTTCGTGAGTAGCTCGACTGGAAGGATGATGAGTTCTGGAAAAGAGATGCCTCGCACGCGAGCATTCCACTTGAGTTTCTATCGGTCCTTTTTTCTCGGAGAAAAGGAGAGTGGAGGGAGAGACCGGAAGCGAGACGCGTCAGGTACATTTCGGAAAAAATATCGAATTCTCGCCCGTTCTCTGCGACGTGTATCGAATAGGAAAATATCATTGATAGAGGTACATGTGTATAGTATATACCTGATCATTTTTTTACACGATAAAGGCGTATCGAGTAATAGATAATTGTATAAAAAAAAAGTTATGCATATACTAATTAATAGAAATATGTATATAAAAGTTTGATTTAATTATTACCGTAAATAATGATATAACGTTATTATCGACTAAACTTGATATGGAAAATAAATGCAATTAAGTAATGGAAAAAAAAAATTATAAATCTGAATAAAAAAATCCCGTGTAAAATGAGGATACGATCGAAGAAGCATCGTTCGCCGACGAGATGGGATACGTAAGCCTTCGATCGTATCCTCAAAGAACGTAGGTAGTTTTATTGTTCGGATTCGTCAGCGTCGTTCTCGAAAATCGACGATCGATCTTATCGAAAGTTAATCTTTGTATCTTGCGAAATTCGTGCGTCACTCGGTCGTCCGGGAAAAAAATTTCGCAAGATCTCACGATGGCACGGGATGTCGTTGAAAGAGGATCGAGTTAAAAAATTTATGGTAAAGGATTGGAAGGCGTGGTGTCTCTTTGAAAATATTATCTTATTTTACACTTTCCCCTCTCTATCTTGGAGAAGAAGATGACACACTGTCTATGTCGAACACGCACGCGAGCGGAAATTGTTCTAGGAGGGAAAATATGAAGAGGAGGAGGAGGTAAAGAAAATTATCGAGTTCGATCGAAGGAATTTTTTTTTCTTGACAACCTTCGACGTCACCGTCATTGTTTTGTCCATGTCGAAAGACTCACCGTTAAATGCAACACCGTGATTACTTTTTTTTTTTTTTTAAAGGCATGGCAATTCGATTTTGTATTCCGGTCGTCCCTCTCTCGGTGCCTGCCTCTCCCACTTGGTTCCTCTCTGGATGCGCGGTCCACGGCACGTACATCGAAGGTTTATGGGTCGTATTTCCTCTTTAACGCCGATGTTGTGCCCGGCCGCGGGTGATTCCACTCACCTTTGTGCTCTTCACTTTCGTCGTCTCCTATATTCTCTCTCTTCTTCTCTCTTTCGCCCTGCCCACTGTGCCAAACCCCCTCTCGTTCCTCGGCTTATCGATATTTTCTCGTATCCGGTTTCGTGGCGAGCGATCTAAAATATCGACGTTCCTCTCTTTCTCTTTATGAATTCTATGCTTGCACGAGAAAGAGGGAGAAGATAGGTGTAGATAGATAGTACGTTTATTCCAGCTTGGGAAAAGTGTCTGTATGGATTAGAAAAAGTGCAATTAGAAGTTGCATTCGAATTTTCATATGTGCCCTTTAATTATGAAAGTGGATTAAGTTGAAAATTTAAAAAAAAGAATTTATCACTTATTTTGCATTGCATCCATTTATATCACGATAATATAAAGCAATTTTTTTTCACAAAAAAAATGTGACAGACCACTTTAATAATTAACGAGCTTAGTGGATAAATATTTTAAGTGACATCTTCAAAAAAATTAAAATTTCTGGGTGGAAGAACATCTTATGATAGGTTCTAAACATGGAACGTATTTTCTAAAATTCACAAATATACAGAAATAATTTTAAAAAAACAGGAGAGATCAATTCATGAATTTTTCTACGATTTCTCTCTAACACAGTGAAAATCGCTAGAACGAGGCTCTATCGACCTACTATGATTAAAAAAATTCGTTTCTACAAATCATCCGTAGAAAAATCTTGAAATTTCCAAACGAAACGTAGAAATTAGCACATACGAATCTCGTAAGTTTTCGGTCGAGGAACTCTCGTCCAAAGCGCGATGACCCTCTCGAAAGCGATCGACCGTATTGACACTGTCGATTAAACCGGCCTCACGAAAATCCATTCGCCCAAAGTATTCTCTTCGCGAAGAGAGAAGATCGGCTCGCACACGACGAAACTCGTTTCGTGCTTCGTTGCGAAGGTTAAAACCGTAACGTTCTTCTCTTGGTCCCCTCCTTCTCCATCCCTCTTCTCCATTCTTCTTCATCTTCTTCGGACCATACCAACATCTTTCCCTCCATACGGTGCGGCACATGAGCCGCACGAGCTTAACATCGCGGCGCGGCCTCTTGCCAGACCGCAATTACATCCCATAAAGTACGATTGAGACACGGTTCGACCATTATTCTCCCATACAGGGCCGTACAAAAGACCGTCCCGCCGTTTAACGCGGACCGTACATCCACGAAACGAGATAGATACCTATTGCTCGGAAATGAGAAAGTCTTTAAAAAATTTTCGGTAACATTTATCGGGCTTTCGAGACCATCGATATGTAAGATAATATGTTTAAGAAAGGTTTATTTCAAGTAACTGATTATATAAATAAAGAGAAATACAAAAAGAAGACTCTAATTCGCACATGGATGGTTAAATGTCTTTCGACCGCGCGTGTGTAACGTCGTTGCTAGACTGGCTTTAATTTGGCTGGCCCAGCGACACCTTCTAAGTTTGGCATTGTTTTGGAACACACGTTGTGTCGCTCGCACTTCCTAACAATACATATAATTCGTCAAATAAATCTTCGTCAATGACACTGTTACCGTTGTCACTACAGATATGTTTTAATAATTAAAAAAAAAGGTGATTCATTTACCATGAAAATATATCAAACTTGATTCAAAGAGGATATCCTCGTCAGTTTTAATGGATCCACCAAAGAAGCCGATTATCTTAAACGTTACCTACATCCCGTCGTTCGGATCGTATTACACGCTTTAGAGAATTCTCGCCGAGTACCTACGTATAAAGGGCTACAAAGTTTTACACAAATTTGTGCGAGTAGGTACTGTGTACAATTACGTTTATACGTTTACAAGAGGAAAGAGATGGGTCTTTCCATCTTTGTTGCAGTCGTTGAAAGGAACGTGCGCGCGCGTCTGGCAGTCCGGGGACGTTTCCGGTGCAGGGGGAAAAAAGAAGATGAGAAGGAAAAAGAGAGAGAGACTCTTCGGTAGTCGGACGAAGCCACTCGTAAATTGGAAGGCTCCCGTTGGAAAATGCAAATGCGATTCTTTTTTTACTTTCTATCTTTATTTCTCGCTCCAAAGGAAAGAAGAAGTTTCCCTTTGGGAAAACTGATCGAGGGTTCGTGCGTGCCCTTTTTCCCGATCGTGAAACGAACTATCTGGAAAAAAAAGGAGAGAATTAACAGCGTTTGATTTTGACCTCGAAGCGAAAAAGTAACGTTTAACTTTATTTTCCGGACACTCGATCGGCTAGGTAGCTATAGGGGAAGGTGGGGCAAGACGGGGTACTTAAGGTTTGACAACGAATAAAACAATGGTTTTTGCATTTAACGAATCCGTTTTACTTTCTAATTACTCTTTGGTAATCGGTTTTTCATTTGAAACACCAACCAACCAATTGTTTAAAGTCTTATGAACTATATAAACAAAAATGTAAAAAAAGTCATTTTTCCCCGTCTTGCCCCACCGGCAGGGCAAGATGGGGTACCCCCGTGGACAAGCTTATATTCCAATCAACCAGCAAAATTGATAAACAAATAATATAATTAAAACAAAAGTAGGTATAAGGTGTGTCGTTACTATCGCCGACGACGAGATATAAGACAACGTAGTAGGTGGCCGCGTGTAGGAGTTAGATAAAAATTTAGACTTTTTGACATTTCTCGTATTATTTTTATGCTTCCTTTCACTTGTGATGTTTGTTAGTGCATAGAAGTTTTCTTGAGACAGAATTACCTTATTATTTCTCATTACCCCATCTTGCCCCTTCTCGTCATATCGCAATCATATCAATATAAAACCTCAATGCAATGTACGAAAGTAAAAAGTAAGATATGTATCTTATAGCTGGTTAAATTCTGTATCAAGAAAACGTATGTGCACTTTGGATAGTACAGATTTTTATGCAAATATCGCACGTGAAAGAAAGTACAAAAATAATATGAAAAATGCCAAAAAGTATAAATTTTGATTTAACTCCTACACGCGGCTTCCTACTACGCTGTCTTTTGGCTCTTCGTCGACGCTAGTAGAGACACATCTAATACCTATTTGAGTTTTTAATTATTTCGTTCGGATCATGAGATAAAGGGGGTACCCCGTCTTGCCCCACCTTCCCCTATTTGCTGAAGGAATTCAAACTTTGATTTCGTTACCTAGGTAATTATTTATTGAACGAAAAGAAGAGTCGATCGATTCGGATGAGATGAAATCGATAGAACTAATTCGCGTCGTTTTTAAAGGGCCGTTCGCATTATGCACGCGTATATGTAGATGAGGAGTTCTCGAAGAGGAGATGCAACAACGGACGGCGCCTCTTCCCACTCTCTTCGTTCCAAACATGCTCTCTCGTTCCCTCTCCACTTCGATCACCGTACGCGACGTTCCCTCATACATATATGCATTTTACGGCTCGCATTCGCGCCGTACTCTCGCTAGCCGTGTTCGTTAAAACGACGACGCTGCTCGCTCGCTCGTCGAGTTCCTCTAAGCTTCTATCGAATTCAAGAAACTCGCCTAATTTAGACGCTTTCTCAACGAATCGTCTTAGGCCAAATTCAGCCTTCGATTCTCTCGAGTCTTTGAAAGGAAGGGAGACGACTCATATAGGGGTTATATTTCACGAGGGGTATTTTACCCTTTGCACTCGGAGCGTGACTAGACGAGACTGATTTTTTATTTATTTATTCTCGGGTATCACCCTCTGATAGTAGAATATAGTTTAGAAAAAAAATACAAACTAAGATAACAATCATGAATAACGCAATATAAAATATTATTTATTATTGTTTGTTATATTCACAAATTTATCTTCGATTCAGCTACCAGGAAGTCGAACATATTTTTCTCATAATATAACCAGAGATATATCATTTGGAATGAGATGATATAAATTTTGTAAATTTACAAAAGTTGTCTTACCATGGTATTAATGATTACCAATTACCATTACCACGAGTTCTGACTACTTCTAACATTTAAATTAAATTATATTGATTTCTATTCTTCATGTATTTTTAGTTTCATTTCATAATTTTATAGTATCCCATAGCTTCAGTACACTTTGAGAAGAACTTCGAATAAAATAATATCATAAACTAATTTTCGCTGGTTTTTCCTGTCTAATACCCCTATGTGCAACGGACGGTATATTCGTCTGGATGAGGGAGACACCACGAGAGTAAGAGAATGAGAGAGAGGAAAAGCACGTCGAGTAGGATCGACTTTCACTCCAAAGACGACGGTACTCTCGCCTTTTCGTACGTACTTACGCACGTGTACCCACCGAGATGTACACAAGACCGTTTCGTTTTGTTAATGCATCGATGGTAAAAAAAAAAAAAAAAAGGAAAAAAAAAACAGGAGAAAAAAAGCACTCGCCTCGACGTCGTTGCATCAAGGCTCGTATTTTATGCGTCGAGCGTATTTCTTTCTTTTTTTTTTTTTACCTCTCTCGGGACTCTCGGGAGGCGTAAACCTCTCGTTGTGCAACCCGTCTTCGAATCTCCGACGAGTGACGCAAGTAAGGAATCACGAGACAACTTGTTCTTCTTTTTCTTTCGATCGGTTTTAAATACCTCCTAGGAATTAGAAGGTTAAAAAGGAACGAGGGGAGATCCGGTAGATCCGGTTGTCCCTTTTTGCGAGATCTCGCGCGATCTCCCGTTGTCCAGCGTGCTCTCCGACGAGTCTCAAGAACGAGAGGGAAGCTCGCGTTAGCTCGCCACGATTATGTCGCTTCTTAAGACTTTATGAAGCAATTACCGCGCACTAATTAGAGTAGGAGCGCCGGTTTGGCAGGTCTACCTTCGTTTTTGCTACCGATGCGAGTCGGATGCGCACGAGCACCTCGTGAATTCGATGCCGAAGAAATTAATGGTTAGAGAGGAGACGAAAGCATTGTTCGATCGTGTTGAAAACCTCGCAAACTTTATTAAACACACCCTCTTTTTTTCTTCTTCTTCTCTTTTCTATCGTTTTTATTTGAATTTTTATTTATATTAAAAGAAGAAGTTCGAGAGACGATTTTTATTGACCGAGACGAGAGCAAATAGATTCGTCGGAATCGCATTGTGTTGTTTAAGCCGTCAGGAGTGCGAAAGGGGAGAGAAAAGGAGGAGAGAGCCGAAGGCGAGGAGAGACGCAGTAACGGCGCATCATTAGATGTCCCTGACGAAGTCAACATTTACCCTTCCTCTTCTATGCTACCATTTTCCTTCTATGCCGTTTTACTATCCCACCACCTTCTCTCTCCTTTTCCTATCTTTCTAGGAGAATATAAAAAGGTTCTTTTCTTCGAGGTCTTTTATTTTTTTCGTCGCTTCCTCCGGGAGATTCCGCAAAAAAAGAACTTCTCCCTTGTAGATGCTGCGGAGAGACGTTCGTGTTTACACGACGTAGAACGTCGCGTAGTCCGAGGAAAAAAAGAGAGAGAGTAAGGTAGATTGTGGGTGAGGTAGGAGGAGTTCGTTAACGTCTGCAGAATTTAACGAACGTCCAGAGGTGTTGTCCTCCTTTTTTCTCCGGACGGGAACGACCCGATGATTACGCTCGAGCCAACCCTGTATCCCCTTTTCCCCGCTGAAAACCGTCCCCTTGTCATGGACGTATTAGCAGATCTCGTTTGGTTGTGTACCTCTGGATCGTCGTTAGTCTCTCTTCTAATAGTTACTAACGAGCCTCGATAAAGGTAGACGATTAAGAGAATCCACCTGGGACCGGACATATTATTTTCTCTCGTTATTCTTATCGTTTTTCATCTTTATTAAGACGGATTGATCTCGTCCCCTGATAGAGACATAAAGAGAAAGAGGGACAGGGAAAATGATGAAGATGAAACGCGAGATTCCTCAAACGCGTAGAGAAATCGTCTCATTCCTTTTCTCTTCGTTCGTGGTAGACGAATAGACGCATAGGTCCATCCACTCTTATCTTTTTTTTTCCACGACAGCTTTTTCCACGGTCCGCCACCACGTTCTCGGGCACACCCCCGCGGCCAACGGTGAAGCTTTAAACGGAAAGCAGACGGTCGCGCGTGCATCGCCGCTTTCGTTCGAGCCCTTTAATTTGGCACGTGTTCCACTCTTGGCTATTGTTGCCATGATTGTCGGGTGGATCTCTTTTTCTCTCTCTCTTCGTCCTCCTTCTTTCTCGGAGGCCTTTTGTGCGGTAAACGCGTACCGTATGGCGATAATGCGTGACTTTATCGCGAAATATTCCTTTACGAGTATTCGTGATGTATCGACGAAGATCCGTTTTCGTTGATCCATGAATCCGTTTTTTAACCCATTTTTATTCGATGTCGAATGGGATTCGATATGACCGATTTTTCCTCGAGGCTACATTTTTTTTGTACTCGTAGATTTTACTTCTATTCATTTATCTGTAACACGAACATATTTTTTTTTTTCATTGTAACTAAATTGAGTGGTTCACGAAGCGGGTTTAATTATTTTGGTACTAGTGGTCGGATTGAAATTTTTGTTGGTTTGTAACATGGTTCAAAAGAAGCTTTAAGATGATTATAGAACATTTTTTTTCATTTTCATGAATAACAAAATGATAAAAAAATATTTGTTACGTTACTTGCTGAATTCGTCTCAATATCTGCTACAAGATAGGTGTAAAACTAAGGTGACTTTAAAATCTCTGAACAAAATTAGTTAATGAAAAATTTACTCGTAAAGTTCTCTTGGAATCATGTTACTAACAAAAAATTACATCGTACCACTAGCAGAAATCTAATTAAGCTGATCACGTTTCGTGGACCACCCTGTATACCATTTGAAATAAAACGATATAGCATTAAAAATATATCGCTTCATGGACGACGGTCGAGTGCAAAGGGTTAATACCTACATTTTGTACTTGTTTTTTTTCAAATTGTCTTCGTAAGTAAAGGACTTAATTTCCTAAAACGATAAATGTCGTTTTCTTTCTCCATCCTTCCGTTCCTTCCTCTCTCTCTTTACCAACAACTTTCGTTTTTCATCACGACTGGTTCTCATTGCGAGCGAAGCACTCTACGCTATTTACGGGCAACGCACCGTAGATAACTGTATTTAACGTGGACGTTTAGCCCTTTCGGTATACTCAGGAATTATTTAGCTAGTCGATTAATATCGTTTACTCGTTGAAACGGTCTCCGAGTAAGATTTCTCGTGGACGTTTTCCATTTCTTTGCAACGATATACCGAGAGTATCGATCGTTAAAACGTAACGTCGTTTGAGTGAACCATGCCAGCGCGCAAAAGAGAGATACAGAGATGTTGTAAAAACGATTTTAATTCCTCGTGTCTCCAGAGAGCATCGTTTATCTGGAAACATCGAAGAGATCTCGAGTTTGCATCCCTTTTTTTCCGATCTATTATTATAAATGTATTTTCACGTACGATCGATGTGAATATCTACCGACTGACCTATTGTGCAAGAAAATGCATGCGTAAGAAACGTGGCAAAAAGGTGGTGGGTGTTTCCGATCACCACGCATTTTTTAATCGAACGTGTCCCGTACTTTGCAGGAGCTGAAGGAGAGCTTCAATTACGGCCTCTACTGTCCGCCGGTGAATGGAAAGGCGGGGAAATTCTTGGACGAGGAACGTCGCCTCGGCGATTATCCCTTCAATGGTCCCGTCGGCTACATGGAGGTGAGAGGCATCGTCCTTACAACGTTTTACGATCTATCCACCTTCCCCTTTATCCACCCCTGCTTAGAAACGATCTCGTAGGGACGATTCGGAATCGTAGAAGCGGAAATATATTTGAATACCGTCGAAGGTATATACAGGGTGGTTTAATCTCTTGAGTTCTCAGGTACTATGCATGGTAGGTAAGAAACTTTTACGAATGACGTCCATTCCTTCATTCTTCGAGCAGGAGGTTTTCAAATTTTCCGGTGCCTGATTTTTTTTTTTACTATTTTTTCCATATTAAATCATTGTCAATTGATATGCTACAAGAGTTTCAAAAGGAAATTTTAAAAAAAGGGTGTCTGGAACTCGGGAGGTTAGTTAAATGTTGCCAGCTAAATATTTCCTTTATTTCTGATGACGGAATAAATATTTTTAGTGCAGTGCAAATGTTATTTTTTTCTCAAGATCATTTTTTGAGATATAGGTGGCTGGAAATATTTAGGTGGACCACCCTGTATATATTACGAACAATATGTTTAATGTGAAAATTTTGTAAAATGATCCAGCATTGTATAGAATTCCCAAGTTTTGGGCAATGTGTCAATACATTTTTTTTTAACAATCTTACTGCTCCCACCAAAAGACACCCCCACCCAAACCTCTTTATTTTCTAAATAAAAGATATAAGTCGAAATGAAAGTAGTTCTTGCGAGGGTGTATCTTATGTTGCAAGCAGAAAGGTATTATACACATCACCCAACACAATTCGGCATTCTATACAATCCCAGTTCATTTTACAAAATGCCAACGGTTAAACACATTGACTATAACATATACAAGTCAAGACCTCGGTCGAAGGTATAACAAGTTAATCTGAATATTCATTTCTTAAGGCCAGCGATATTCTTGTCACTCCTGTTCGTAGCTTTCGTAGATATATACTTTCAATGCGAAAACTTAAATGGCTTCCTCCGGGGAGCGCATTGACGCGACTCGAAAAGGTTATTTCAGCGACGAAATGGCCCGGAACCGTCGGCTCTATTTCGCGAGATCCTGTATAAAAGGGCCAGGAAAGAAAGAAAAAAAGCAAGACTAGTAAAGTCGTGGAAGGGTTTTTCTTTGCTCTCTTTTTCTAACTCGGCACCGAGAGAAGGAAGGTTTTTAAATAACGCGTGTTCGTTTCTTGACCCCGTTCCTCGGTCGACCGAGGGTGTCAAAACGGGCTCGACCGAGCGTTTTATTCTCATCCACTGACCTGGCCGCGATCAAAGGGAACCGAGCCGATAATCGGGCCAGTGGAGTTCGACGACACCTTTCTACTCACGGCTAGCTTCTCGAAAGACCGTAAATATAGGGGAGGAGGGCCCAAAGCGGGTATAGTAAAAGTAATTTATGAATAACACAGGTTTTCCAATAGATACAACCACAGGTTTGGTGTTAACGGTTAGTAAATTTAATGTACTTTCAAATCGTATTCTTATTATTTGCTTCTGAAGATTAATAAAAAAGATATAAGCAATTTAGGAAATGTTAGCAAAAAACCGCTTTGCCCGAGACTGTGGCCCAAAGCGGTTATACCTTCTGGACAACGCGGGTATACCCCCAAAAATGTCTATGATAATAAACAAAATGATGATAAACCAAATGATGATAAACAAAATGATAATAAACATATTGATAATAAACAAAATGTTAATAAACATAATGTTAATAAACAAAATAATGAAAAACAAAATGATGATTAACAAATTGATAATAAGCAAAAGGTTAATAAACAAAATGATAATAAACCAATTAATAATAAACAAAATGTCAATAAACAATTTGCTAATAAACGAAATGTTAATAAAAAACATAAATAAGTTTCATCAGCTTTAATCTTTTACTTTTAAAATTAAATTTTGTGACACTCGTCACAGTAATAAGAGCCAAATCTCAATTCCTACCGCGAATACCTATACCCGCTTTGCCCCTTTCGACTTTTATTTTTCACAGCGCGACATACCTCAAAATACAGCACGTACAGATGTCTACACAGTTTTAAAATACTGTCAAATACACATACATTGAAATTATTTGCTTACTAATCTCATATGTCCTATAGAAATGACGAGAACACAATCTACGTATCGTACATTTTTCTTCAAAAAGCAGGAAAAAACAATTTTTCATTCGTGCTTTCACACGCGTGATCGGAGTTCGACCATACGAATGCCTCAAGTGAAAGGGGGGATCGGGAACTCCTCCACGAATTTTCGAGCTGATAGTTACAAAAACGTGAGTTTTAAAGAGAAAAACCGCTTTGGGCTCATCTCCCCTACGAGTCTGAATTTTGTCGAGGGAAAAAAAGGCTCGATCGACCTATCCAATCGGTTGATCAGCCTCCCGAAGGTTCTTCTACTACTTAGAAAAGAAAGTGCGTAGAAAATTAACGAGAGATTCGAGCAAAGTTCTCTCGCGTAACGGAGGCTCGATTTTCTTTCGCTGTGGACGTTATTGTCGGCGACTCGATCGTTCTTAAGTGCAGGTTACGTGTCTTCTCGTGCGTACGAGAGAGACAGAGCAAGCGAGATTCACTTTCAGGGACAAGCTGACTCATCCAAGGAGGCTCCGTTCTTCTTCCTCCAAGAAGAGACCGTCCTTTAGGTCTCGTTCACTCGCGAAACACTCTCTCTCTGTTTAGGAAGCACGAGTGGGTGCGAGGGAAAAAATACAAGTATCTTTAAATTTTTCAAAAAATCTTGTTACTTTTTCGAAAGATCACTGATTTTCAACTATTTTTGCAATTTTTAAGCGTTCGTAGCCAAGAGCAATGTTAATGAAATTTACCTAAATCTGCAAAGAGGAATTTTTTAATTTTCACCATAAGCTCGGATAAAAAAAATCCCTTTTTTTTATTTTCTTTGTAATTATGAAGATTCTCATTTACTTTTAAAACAAAAAATGCTCTATGTTCTAGTCAAAATTCGAGTCGTTAAATTATAAAAAAAATTATTATATTTTAAAAGAATGTCTCTATACTTTTATCCAGTACTATAGTTTGGATCTATACTATACTAAATATCAAGTCAAGTTAAATTTAGCTTACAATCTTTTGACTGGACATATTCACAAGCCAAACTAAATAAAAGCTTGCAAAAAAAAAAACAAACAAGGATTGCCGGAAGAGGAAATGACTTACTATAGGAAGAAACTTTCTGAAATCCTTGAAGGCGATGACGACAATGACGCGTAATTAATTTCTTTCGAACGGGATTACGTCGTCGTCGCGGACGTTTCTTCGTAAAGCCGACTCTTCCTTTCTACGTCCTGCTCCATCCGACAGAGTCCCTAGAGCGGATAATCGCGATAATCGTGTTGCTTGGGAAGCTCTCGCGAGATGTATCTTTGTAAGATCTATCGTGGGATCGTTAGAGCGACGCGCGAAGCTAACCGTTAGCCGTGCGATCGAGCGCGTCAAGTACTTGACAAAAAAAAAAAGGGTTAAAGGATAAGATGTCCAAGTAGAGAGAACCTTCTTTCCGTGTTTCCGCAATGTACGAAGGCACAATAGCCTTCTACCTATCGTCGTTTATTGTCACTCGTAACGAGCGCGAGATTTTCTATCGATGTTATCGGATCACCTTTGTCGCGAGTCTTATCCGATCGTAATCGCGTCAACATCGTGGCATAGGCGATAAAAATATAAAAAAACTGTCTTATCGATAAACGTAAGAGTCATCGCGCTTTTCTGTCAAGTTTGAGTCAGTTATCGAGTTGCTTTTGGTCAGTCGGTGACCCACAGTCATCGTGAGAATGTCTTTCATTGGTTGTGTCCAAGTAGTTGGATAAAATGGTTCGTTTAAAATTGTTGGACCATTTTTCGTTCTTACTTTAAAGACTTTTTCTTTGCAATTGTTTTTAGCTCAAGTACAAAAGACGAGTCTACAAGATGCTACACCTGGAAGAGAAACAGCTCAAGGCGATGCACACGCGAACGAATCTCCGAAGGTTGCTGGACTATGTCGCTAACAGTCAGGTCGAGAAGATAGCGAAGATGTGCAGCAAGGGGTTGGATCCAAATTTCCATTGTCAGGAGACCGGAGGTAGAGATATCTCTTCTCTCACCGTTTGAAATTAGTTTTTCTCGAAAAAATGACCGTGGATGGAACGTGGCCGATGTGTCCTTGCAGAGACGCCGCTCACCCTGGCAACTACTCTGAAGAAACCGTCGAAAGTGATCATCGCTTTGGTGAACGGTGGTGCTTTATTGGATTATCGAACGAAGGAGGGTTTAACGGCTATGCATCGAGCCGTAGAAAGGAACAGTTTGGAAGCGGTGAAGACCCTCCTGGAGCTTGGTGCCAGCCCGAATTACAAGGACACCAAGGGTCTGACGCCATTGTACTACAGCGTCATATACAAGACCGACCCGATGCTCTGCGAGACTCTCTTGCACGATCACGCGACGATCGGTGCTCAGGACTTGCAAGGCTGGCAGGAAGTTCATCAGGTTTCTCATCTTTTTCTAAATTAGCGATGGCGAACCTTTTTGAGAAGTGGATCAAATTTTTTTTCATTATTTTCTACTAGCTCGTGAATCACTAAGGCGGTGACGTCACTTGGAAATATTTTTTTTTTATAAATTTGACATTAGATATTAATTTTATATTGTTCCTTATTATTCTTTTAATACTAGCCCATGAAGAAATATTTTTTTTTATACATTCAACATTAGATATTTATACTTTAATTTTTTTTCGTTCTTTTTTATGATATAAAAAATAAATTTAGAAAAATCAACACGTGGGTCAAACCCTTCGTGGGTCAGTGTCACACGAATAATAGGTTCGCCATCACTGTTTTAAATCATTCTACTCGCAAATTTTATCCAGAAAGCGAAATACCTTCTCTCTTTCACTCCCACTCTATCTATCTCGACGTTATCTTATCAAAACAAGCTAGGTAATTCTCGCAACACGATTTTAGGCATGCCGCAACAACCTCGTCCAACATCTCGACCATTTGCTCTTCTATGGCGCGGACATGAACGCTCGTAACGCGTCCGGCAACACGCCGCTCCACGTCTGCGCGGTGAACAACACCGATTCCTCGTGCATCCGTCAGCTGCTCTTCAGAGGTGCTCAAAAGGACAGCCTCAACTACGCGAATCAGACGCCCTATCAGGTCGCCGTCATCGCTGGTAACATGGAGCTCGCTGAGGTCATCAAGAATTATCAGCCCGACGAAGTCGGTGAGTTTCAGCGTACCTCGCGTCGCGTAATATAGTACACGTCTTTCGAATTTATACCTAATTCTGTTTTTACGCGATAGATATATTCTAAAAAAATTTGCATAAAAAAATCGCGTAAAAAAATACAATTTCCATATAAAAATGGGGCATTGGTTCTACATTTGATAAATCCATTAAAATAATATCATTAAAATATACATATTCATCGTTTTTACGCACGTTGCAAACTTTTTTTTATTTAAATACCATATAAAATATGTTTTTGGATAGAATATTACATAAGGAAAATGAAAAAAATACTAATTTAACCAAAAAAAAGATTAATATACATATTAACAAAAAAACAATTCATTTTAATAAAATAAAAACAGGCAAAATATATCGTAAAGCGTATTTTTCGAATCGCGTAAAAAAAAGGGCGCGTAATAATTTTTTTTTCGTCATGAAAAAAGCTCGCGTAAAAACAGAATTAGGTGTATCTCAAAGAGGAAGCAATTGAAAAGAAAAAAAAAAAAAAACAAGAAATAGTAGTCCGACGAAGAAAGATGTCAACGATCGCGTTTAATATAACTCTTCTTCCTTTTTTCGCACTATCTCTCTCTTTCTGCTTCCTCTCGAACATAGTTGTGGTACTACATACGTAATCGTCAAACCGGTCGAGCGGGAGCTATTATCGACGGACTTTTCTTACGTCGAATGCGCGAGTGGCCGAGCGAAAAATCAACTCGAACGGGAAGGGAGTATTTGTCGAGCAAAGAGAATAAGAGAAAGATAGAGAAAGGGGGAGATAATGGGACGATGATCGCCGCGATAACTCCACCATGAGTGACAATCGATGTTTGCTAAAACCGTTTCTCGTTACGACGGACTTACTAATCGCGAGCGGAGATAGCATCGATCCTTTCCCCGTATAATAACGTGATCTTTTTTTTTCTTTCTTTTTTTTTTTCAAAAATTCCATCGTACTCACAGTCTCGTATCGCGCATTCCACCCAACGATCGGCGAATTCGCTCGATGCTTACATAGCCTCTCGTCCTTGATATTATCTCGGAGAAAAATATTCTATTCCGCGAAATCGCGTCGATCGCGTAAAAGAACTATAGGGACGGACGTCTCGCCGATATATATATATTTTCTATATTACGCTGCATGCATTCCTATCGAGCTTGGCATGTGAATGGTTGCATGCGACGCTTTCTGGTACAACCCTAGAAGTAAAAGAAAGGGAGATAAGGGAGTCCACCCTCCTTTTTTTTCCCCCCAATAAAACGCTAACAATCGTAGAGCGTAGATATCGTAGTGACGTATGCGTAGAGAAGAGTATCACCGAGTTGCTTATGAATAGACATATATATATAGACATATATGTATGACATTGGTACGTATGTGTATGTATATTTGTTTATTCGTATATTGCCCGATGTACATAAGATTTATATTTTATATTCGTATATTAACGAGAAGAAACGAGTAATGCGAAATTTTGGACGATGTATGGTGGGATATATTTGGTGGTGATGGTCGTGTAAATCGTCGAGTATTTTTGTCACATAAGATACGTCTTGAACATGAAAAGGTTTGATTCATTGCTTTTGAGTAAATACGCCGTTTACGTAATCTAAATCGTTTTAGAGCGCGATGCTGCTAGATCTTTTTTCACGTTTAATAACAAAGAACAAATAATCTCGTGTTCCCTTTTGATCAAAAAACAGTAATTACTCGTGTCCCTTGGATCTGGCAGCACCGAAATTTGCAACGATATTGTTGATTGGTAATGTCTTTGTAGTTCGAAGTACGTTGTAAATCTGTGTATCGTCTCGAATCATCGGAAGCGAAAGAAAAAAGGCTCGAGAAAGCTTTTCGCTCGAGATGGAAAATAGAGAACCAGGAATCCGATGGTTCGTCGACGGTGAAGTCGATCTTTTGTGCACACGGTATGTCTAATGAACGATGAATCGATTTTGTACTCCCCTTAACCCCGAAGCGTATATTGTATCACACAAAACTGATACAATTACAAATGACAAAAAGAAAAAAAAAAAAAGAAAGAGAACGAGAGACGATCTTTCTGCGTGTGCTTTTTCACTGCTTTCTCGTGTACGATCGATACGCGCTCTTTCTATCTCTCTCTCACTCTATCTCTCTCTCTCCCCTACTAACGACGAGCGATCGTCCTCTCTAACGTACGGGCACACACACGAAGATCTGAAAGAACGGAAACGAGGAACGTACTTTGGGAATGAGATCGACGGTATCTCGCTCTAACACCTTGCGGTTGGCCAGCACGCAGCATCGAGCTTCTTCGCACGTTTTTCACGAGAGTGTGTACGACGGGCAAAGACAAAAATATAGGATAAGAGCAAAAAAAAAAAAACAGTCAATAACTAAACAACGCCGGACGAAAAGGATCGCATTCGGAGAAAATAATAATAATAAAAAAAAAACTATATATATAAAATAAAAAAAAAAAGAGGGCCAAGCTACTTGTAAGGCTAAGTAACCTTTTCTTTACTTAACCTTGCAACCGTCGATTTTCCAGTACCATTTAAAGGGCCACCACGCTACAACCCAAAACGAAGATCCGTGGCTTTCGGAGGCAGCGCCTCGATGTCGACGTTGTCGACGATTTCGACGAGCTGCTCGGCGAGCAATCTGGGCACCCTCACCAGGATACCGTCCACAGAACAACACGCTGCAACAGCTAGCATTGGCGTTTGCGGCAGTCTCACTCGAACCGTCTCCGTCGAACAATACTCTAGTACAGGGAGCGTCACGAGAGTACCGTCCGCCGAGCAATACGCCACCACGGCTAGTCTAACCAGAGTACCGTCCACGGAGCAACAATATTCTAAGGGTGGTATACCGTCCGTAGAGCAATACGCCGCAACCGGTACGCTCGCAAGAATACCTTCCACCTCCTCCTCCGTTTCCTCTGCATCGTCCTGTGCCTCATCCACGGCTTCTTCCTCCTCTTCCTCCATCACGACTGAACAACAACAGCAGCAACAATTACAACAGCAGCAGCAACAGTACGTGTCAACGTTGAGCAGAGTAACCCATCCTCCGTCCACGGAGCCCACGACGCCTCTAGTCGTCGTTGCCCCACCTTCGAGCGTCACGATCAATCGAGTACCGTCCATCGAAGCGAGCAGGAACGAAATACAGAGAATACCGTCCGACCAACCAACGCAAGTAGTCCAAGCGCAATTGCAAGCCCAACCGCAACAACATGTTGGAACGATCAGATCCGAACAGAACGCCCACCGGCATACCTCCGAGTACCAGAGTCCAAACTCGCTGATCCGGGATCCGAATGCGAGGTAAGCATAAACTGTCTTTGCTAACGTTCCCCTCAATACCGTCTTGCAACGCGTGCAAGCACGAGGGGTGGTAAATCTTGGTTGGAAACCGATCTTCTCTACCAACCAACCAACCGATCCCAAATATCTCACGCGATCTCTCTTCAAGTCTCGTCGCTTTGTCACGCTCTTTGGTCCAGATTATATTCTCTTGCGAATCGTCTGGCCAAGAACCCCTGCAAAGACAATTTACGCTGATCTCGCTCTGATGTCTCTGCTAACGTTCACTAAATAAAAAAAAAACACATATTCAGACAAATAATAAAGATCACGCGTACGTTAGACACGAGAATCTCCTTCCTACGATATTACGATACGTTTCAAGATTGCCGTCCGCGGTGGAGAACTATCAGAACTTAAGAATGGAGGGCCTGACGAGGCTGCAGGAGCATCGACTCGAGTTGCAACATCGTCTGGACATTCACAGGACGATGGAGATGCCACCGTCGCCTTCCCCTAGCAGCAGGAGTCTAGCACCTTTCAGCTCGGCTAGCTCGAGCTTGTCCGAAGGCAGCAATCAACCGTCCGGCGAAGATTCCGCTAGCATCGTTACAGGTACAACCACCCTCTCTCTCTCTCTCTCTTTCTCACTGTCTCTTTTTTTCAACCTTTTTTTTCTACTACGTCGCTCCTCCCTCTCGTAATCTCTCTCCTATCCCGTCGTCCGCGAGAAAGTCGTCGACGGGTGTGTATAAGAAACGAGGTACACCGAGAGAAAGGGAGGATGTGAAAGGGTTAGTTCGACGCAATGTCGTACGTAAAGGAAAGTCATCGACGATCTAACGAGAATGTCGAAACCATCACCACCAAAAAAAGACGATCGCCCTTTCGTGCCAAAAAATTGGCTAGCGATCGATATTTTTTATTATCTCTCTGCATGAATATATATATATATACCCTCTCGATGTGTCCACGAGTCGGGTAGCTCGCCAACGAATTCGTAATGTTCGTTATTATTAAAACGCGTGACGATACGATATCTATCGATTTTTCGGACTTTTATGAGTTAAGGGAACCTTTTGTTTTGCAGAGAATCAACGATGCTAAAGGCTTTTTTTAGCCTTGGTCAAGGATATTATATATTATACATTTAGCATAGTTTCGCATGAGGTATATCTTTTCGATATTCTAGGACGATGTCCGAAAAAATTGCGAGGAAGCCCGATCGTTTCATGTACCTTTATAGGGTATCTGCCTATTGTTTTTTTAGACAAAAGTCTCGGCGACACAGCATCCGACGTGATCAGCGATAGCTCGGGAGTCGGGACCTCGCAATCGGACACCACTAATTCTTTGTCGATACCGGGGACGACCGTCGTCTGCGTCGAGAGCTATAACAGCGGTATACTCGGACATCTGACTATCAATCAAGGAGACATTCTCGAAGGTAAAGCTCCTAGGCCACCGGTCGAGCCAACGTCCTCCTCGATGTTTTCTCACTTTTTATAGGCTTCTATTAGTTATTGATTTTTCTCATGGCAAGCATCTTTTTTCTTTATTTATTTTTAATAGTCACCGGAGCCACGGACTGCGGTCTTCTCGAAGGCGTTTTACGCGGTCAAGGTACGGGATTGTTTCCCGCGCATTGCGTACAGGAAGTCAGGCTACGTCATACCAATATCCCGTTGGGTCCACAGCCTACGAGGGATGGTCGAAACAGAGTCCTTGGTCGTAGAGAATCGCAACACAAGTACTTTGCTACCGCACCGAGATTAAAGAAGCCGTGAGTAGTCCCATAGGTTTATACGAGGGTGTATCAAAGAGGAACTGGATTGTACTCGTTTTTTTTTGTTATAACAATCGAGCAGTAAAGATGAATATTTTTTTTGTTATATATAACATATTTGCAGCTTAACCAAATTTGAACATTTTTTTTAACAGAAGTGGAAAACGAGGATCGACACAATTCTATCACGAAGATAGGTATAAATCTGAACAATCTCTTACATCGTTTGGAGTGATGGCAAAATACTAGCTTTTAAAAAAATATTCTTGAACAATCGTGATTAATCTAGAAGCATGTTTTATTATTTAACAAATCCCATCTTTGTAACCCAATCGTTGGGACAAAAATGACGAATGCAGTCCCGTTAGTTTCTGATACACCTACGTACATAAGTAAGCTGTTTCCTCGTAAAGTAACCTTCGACACGAACCGTAGAGTCACCTCGGAGCCACGAACGGTCGTCCTGCATCGATCCAGGAAAGGCTTCGGTTTCGTTTTACGCGGGGCCAAGGCCACTTCTCCGTTGATGGAACTGACGCCGTCCGCGAGATATCCGGCTCTTCAGTATTTGGACGACGTCGATCAAGGAGGCGTTGCCGATCTGGCGGGCCTCAGAAAAGGCGACTTTCTTATACAGATTAACGGAGAGGACGTCACGACTGCCTCTCACGAGCACGTGGTCGATCTAATCAGGAAGTCGGGCGAGCTCGTCAGAATGACCGTAGTTTCACCCGTGATCAGCCTTCCAAATTCGCAATCGGCAGCTGCATTGCCGACTAGTCAACCCATTCAAAGACAATACGCGACTTTGCCGCGTAAGGGAAATAACAACGTGCCGATCGGCGGCACCCTTGGCAGATCTCCAGCCCCGATGCCACCTCGAAGAGATCCGAAAACCACTCTGAGCGTCGGTAGAGCGAGAGCGAGGTCGATGGTCGCGGGATTAGGTAATACATATATTCAATATGGTATTCTACCTGAGTCGAAATTTTAATTTCGAATTAAAATTTTATTTTAAAAATGCTCTGTACAAAAAGTTTGAGATTAAAAGTGAAGCTTATGGAATAGGAAAAATATATCACCGAGTGGTTATGTCCAGTTTTGAACAGTTTAGGTCCAAAATGTTATTTTTAAACCTCGATATGGGTCTCTAAATTCTACGACTTTAAATTTTTAAATGTCAAAATTAGATTTATAAAACTCCATAAGACTCTCCCAGTTTGTAACTCTTATTCGAACTCTCCTAGCCCTTTGTAAAGACAAATTGAAGCTTGGATCATTCGTTAACCCTTTGACAAGCACAATTTGTATTCACTGAACCCTAATTTACAAGAATAATAAATCACAAAAAGAGGACAAAATTATATAGAGAGTTGTGTTCTAGATGAGTTTAAACTTCAATTTGAACCTACTAGGCCTAACACAAGATCTAGAGTAAAGTCTTAGTTTCAAGCGGTATATAATAGAAACTTAAAAAGAAACGAAGCTTTCGAGTGCAAAACCAAGATTAAAATTTCGACTGGGGTATCCACGTTCGAAAGTAGGCTACCGTTTAAGAGCCCGTGAATATCAAAGTGTTTTCGAACTGCTTTCAAGTAGAAGGCGGAGGCGAGCGCGACGACAGGGACGAGATCACGTCGACCGGGGCAAAATCCAGCAGCGCCGAGTCGATTCACTTGCCTCAGCAACCTTCGACGGGACCGAACACCGGTCAGAATACGCCAGTTCAACCAAGAACAGCCAGTATCCGATCGAGACCGACGTCTAGCAGAATCACCGCCGCGGAACTAGAGGTAGGACGACATCTCGAAACATCTCAGCTTCTACATTTCTTGCTCGTCGAACGAAAAAAGATAAATAAAAGGAGACGACCTATCTCGCTTCCACTTCTATGGCATTGGGCACGATCAAATGCTTTAGCATCCACCTTCCTTTCTTCCAGGAATTGTTTCAGCGGCAACAAGGTAGCACCGGTGGCCAGTACAGCTCGTCCATGATGAGTTCTCACTTTCAAACTGGTCAGTCTACCAAGTCGCATCCTTCGTCACCCGCCAAGACCGGCAGGGTCTACGCGAGCGTAGCGGAAATGAAACGGAAAGGAAAAGTAAGAGCGCCGATCATTCGTCGTAAACTCGGTTTATCCCACATCATCGATCGTACACGTTTCATATCGATTCTTTTAAAAAAACCCCAGTGTTATATTCGTATACCTATATGTACATCGATAAGAATTCTTCGAGTAGAAGGTAGAAACGTTACTAATCTCACGATACTAATGGTACACTCGAATTCCGCTTTCCAGTAATTCGTAAAACTAAAATTAATTTCGATGGTTGTATTTCCCATAAACTCTTTATCGCAACCCCCCCTACGCCCCCCCTACTCTTTATTACTTTTATCGCTCACTATCGTAATCGAAGGAGCGAAGGAAAGAATCTATCTATGGACTCGACGGAGTTGCCGTAATTTCGGTGCATGCTCCTGGGTAATGGTGGCTGTCTTCTTGCATGTGTGTTATAGTTTGCTCGCAAGAAAGTTCGTGTACACGGCAGGGGCCACTCGAGGTGCGGGCAAGACGACGAGGACTACTTATATTACTGATCGAAAATACTTTGTTTCTAGCGTGTCCATGGCTTGCATGATTCCAGGTGACTAAGTAATTTGCTAACGAAAGCCTGATATTCATGAGAATGTCAGGTGGCACTATTTTTAGCTTGATAACACGCCTCGCTAAATTCCTTCATTCCACTGTTCGACAAGAAGATTTTACTTTTAAACCCTGTTTCTATGGCCCCTTTCCTCTTCCTCTTTTCAATTTCATCCAATCGCGGGTCGCGAATGGGACAAACCTCGCTGGAACAGAGGCCGCGATGCTAAATGCGCGCAAGAGAGGCAGGACGTTAAACGCAATTGAAAAAATGTATGCTCGTGTTTAAATTTTACAGTCGAATTCAAGGGTACGCTTCTTTGGTGGGTTGGGAGGTGGTTCCGATCTTCATCGAGACTTTCACAGCACGCCGGATCTGAACGTCCAAGCACAGTCGTCTATTTTGGTTCCGAAGGGTCATCGAAGTCAGGAGGACGTGAACGCGGTGAATGGTAGGAACGGACTCCCACCACCGAATCATCCTCCGCCACCTCCGCCGGTCGGACAGGTCGTTAAAGTGAACGTGGGTGCCAACGTGCCGGACGTGGTCACGCCAGCTTCGGTTTACGACAATATGGCGCATATTCAACAAGTTAAAGGTATTTATTTTCATAATCTTTATCTTGATCAATATCAAGTTTTTTTGCTTCTTTTCTATCTGTTGTATCAAGGGGTGTTACCCGTGAAAAATTAAATATAAATACAGCAATACCTCATATAGTCCGGGTTTGATCATTTCAGTTTCACTATAGTCCTGTTAACCCTTTGCCTTATGATACAATATACTAGAGAAAAAAATTAATCACAAGTTTGTCCAAACAGAGATTAATGAATCCTAAAAAGCAAATAAATTGAATCATGATTTTGACTCGTGCTTTCTATCTTAGAATTTATACCACGAGTCTCACACGATATTATAAGGCAAAAGGTTAAATCCTGTTTGAAACCCTCAATTGAATATATTACCCTGGATTTATTTACTGAGAAACAGAAAAAAAGAAAAATTGCTTTTATACCAATCATTTCAACCTACTAATGCGAGGTATCTCTGTCCATTTCACGACCAATTATTCTCAATTTCATTCACTGATCCTTATTTCTCGATCCCCAGAGCTCGCAGCAGCAACGGCAGAGGGAGGTTACGGAGTAATGTCGAGTTTCCGGCCGTCGAACAGTGCCAAACTGTATGCCTCTCCCGAGGATATGAAGCCGGTGGGCTATCGTTCGAGGAGCTTACCGGCACACACGACCAGATCCCACGTAAGAAAGTCTCACAGTCTTCGAGCGGCCAACAACACGACGTTCAAGCCATCGACTGGTGGTCAGCAAGGTAGTGGAAACGCTAACGGAGGTGGTACGGGTAACGGCACGGTAACGAATTTGTCGAACATGAACAACAACCAATACGCACAACCATTAAAAACGAACAGGAGTCACAGTACTGCTGGTATAAGGGAACGAAAGAAGAAGACTATCGGTACTAGTTCCTCCGTGACGAATCTCTCCTCGTTGAGTAATAGCAACGGTAATGGCGGAGGTGTCGGAGGTGGGCAAGTCGTGCCTTCGTCGGCACCACCGATTCCCGAGCCAGATTACAGTCTCTCGGAATCTGAGAACGAGGACGAGGGTGAGGAAGAGACCGACGAGGAAGTAGAATCGGAAATTGCGAAGGAACTGGAGAAGGCTGCTGCACGCGAGAAGCTAGAATCGACGCGAGAAACGTCTGGTAACTCGAATGCCTCGGGTTCCAGTTCCTCCGGTAGTAGCTCTCTACCGCACTCCTTTAGCGTAGAAGAGATACAGAAGGTTAGGACGCAGTTAAAATCCTCGAAGAGTCATCCCAACGACTTTTTACTTCAGCAAACGCAGCAATCTCTCGTCGAGGACGGTGACAACAGTTCCAGCGGCGTTAGCTCCGATCAGGACGTCCCGGTTGGTCCACCAATGGGTTTCGACGATACCGCAACGGCTGCTACTACAGCTGCTAGGAATCACGCGAACGAAAGCTCCATGCATGTTGGTAACAACGAGAAAGAAAGTGGTACGAAACGAACGAGCTACGGTGGTAGCGGTATGCTAACGAGGCACGCGGTCAGTCTAGCTCAGTTACCACCTCCTATCGAAGCCGACGCCGAAGATCAAAGCAACGACCTCTTCGTCCCACCTCCACCCGAGTTTAACGCCGGTCCATCCGCAGGGAACGCGGACGAGCTGGTCTTCGCTCCGCCTCCGCAATTCTGCGACAACAGTAACAACAAGCAACAACAGCAACAACAAAATCGCGTGAAGATAATTGGCGCGATTCCCAAAGTCGCTGGGAATCAAGTAAAAGCCTCGGCAGGACGATTGCACAGCCAATGAACGGTCCATGAACGATCTTTGTAGCAACGAGACGTCAGCCTCTCTTCAATTTCAAGTCAATATTCGAGTAGGATCATGGCACCTCCTCCTCGACGGGAGTCCTCGGAACCAATTTCGCGCCGCTCCAAAGAGCACCAAGGCCTAACGAAGCTCTTCAAGCTAAACGTTGTCCTCATGCTCTTCCGTATGACATAAAGAAAAAAAAAAAAAGGAAGAATTGAAAATAAAAAAAGAAGAGGAAACATTGTACGAGCGAATGTTGGGGAGTGAATGTTTTAGATCGTCGATTTGTTTTTCCATGTTTCTACCGATTATACATAATAGAAGAAAAGCAAGCGTGTCGATGAAGTAATAATTCTTATCGTATTTCTCAGGCGTTCGACTTTTAGCTAAACTACGAACGAAGAATCCTCGCCGTTATTAGATATACCCTCGACGTAATGTGCATTTCGCGATAACGTAAGGTGCGTCCGGTACGCTTCGTGTTTAATACGAAGAGAGCTACACCGACGTATTACGTGCGAGCTTAGAGACGAAGGATGATCATTAGTTAATTATCGTAATGTACATTCTCATTTTTCTTCTTCTCTTTTTCCTTCTTTCTTTCTCGCGCGAGCGTGTGCTCGTCGTTTAGACGCATGAAAGCCTAACTAAACAAAAAAAAAAAAAAAGCAAGCTCTACTCGTAAAGTCATTAGGGATCCTTTTTAGTTTAATAACGAGTATCATTATTATTATTATTATTATTATTGTTATTATTACGACACCGACGACTATGAAAAATGACTATCTACCGATAAGCTCGCGAAGCGTGCGTCCGTCTTTTACGCCAGTCACTGGAACACAAACGAAGCAGCACCACTATTAACGCTTGTAAAATAGATCGCATTCTTTCCATTCTCATCCGAGATCCCGCGAGTCGACGAATTCGGGAAGAAAAATGAAAGAACGATGAAACGTGGGAAGGGAAGAGGAATCGATCGATCGAAGGAAACGTAAGAAGACACGCGGAAGCTTTCGAAGGATCTCGCGAGGATTCGCTTCACGAATCCTTTATCTCTCTCTCGAGACTCGAACGTCGAAAAAACGTTCGGGCCGAGGTTCGCACGTTTAAACTTTTATCTCGCGTAAAGTTAGCATTTTGTATATATATATATTATATAAAATAAAAAAGAAGCAACAACAACCAGAAAGGATACATACGTCGCGAATCGATGACGATCGTAGATCGAACGAACGATTTTTCAGCTCTCGGCGATAGTGCTACATATTGTATATATATATATTTAGCGATTATGCTGTCTGTCGGATATATCTTATTATTATTATTATTATTAATATGATTATAAATAATTATAATAATAATTCTTATCATTATCGTCACGACCCTTACGTTCGCTATCGTTACGAACGGATCCGCTAAAGCTGATTTACGTGCAAAGTCCTTTCCGACGATCGTTTCTTAATCTTTGCGCGATAAGACGGAGGAGAGATCACGATGCGTATATATATACATAAATGAAAGAAAAATTAATAATTAAAAAGTCGCTGCGTGCTGGTTGCGACGCGGACGAACGGTGAATTTGTGTGTCGGACCCTTTATATAAAAGATAAGTATATTGAATGTTCCTTAGATACTTTGTCGCTTGTTTTCTCAACGGATAGACAGAGAGAGAGATATGGTAGCGAGTGATACGAGGAGAGGGGGAAGGGGGGACCCGGTGGAGCGCGCGTATAAAGCTCCATAGACGACAGAGAAACGCTGAAAGCAATAGATTAATTAGAAAAAAGAAAGTTAAATTCATCCTTTTCACACGGAAACTCTAACCGTGATTTTTGCACACCCGTTAAGGAAACGAGCCCGCATACGCGCCGTTTTAATAAATCGCCGCGTCGTCGAGCACGTTACGCGGTTAGAAGACTATAGTTACGACATTCCTGCCAAAACTAATTATAATAGTATAACATATACTTTATCGAAATTTATAATGAGAGTTGACGATGATAATGATATGATGATGGTGATGATGATACGGATAAACGTTGCCGCCGTCTTTCGCTGCACGGGCGCACATACAAACGTCGTACGCACGCAGAGGCACGCGATGCGGGAAAATTGATGATTCTTGTGACGAAAATATGTGCTCCATATCGTTATTACTTTGTGATCTATCCGTTTTCGTCTTCTTTTACCGAGAATGAAATGTTTTAAGAGAATGGAAATAGGTATGAGAGGAAAGATGCTATACTCCCCCCCTTACTCCCGTTTAGGGATAAGAGAAGTTTGAAGTGGTTAGAAATTTGCTTGAGTTTAATCGTTCGTGACAAGATTTGGAATGAATATGAAACTTGTTTCTTTATAGTGGTATTTACTGTGACGTTAAATAGTAAGAAAATTTATTGAAATTTATTCCAAAGTCAATAATATCGGTGCTACAATTAGGTGAATTATATAAAATTCCTTTCCATATTTCTTCTTCCTATAATCCTCTTTATAAATTAAACCTTTGAATGATTTTTCTTACTCTTTAATATCGTAGTAAACGCATTTACAAAAAACAAAGTTTCATATTCATTCTCGATCTTGTTACGAACAATTAAACGCAATCGAATTTCTCACAATTTCCAACTTTCTTTGTCTTTTTAAAGCAAGAAATAGACAACCGCGTAATTGGGAATCGAGCGAGGAGATAATAAAAAATTGATGGTAAGTGGATGGGAGAGCCCGTTGACGGAGAACCGGAACAAAGTTATACTATATAGAGCGAAAGAACTGAGAAAAAAAAAGTATATACGGAGGAGAAGGCACGAGAAGCGTACATATTTCGTCCTTGTATAAAATTTAATAATAATTATCATTATTATTATTATTGATTATTATTATATATGTATATGTATACATTCTTACGTATGTACATCGCCATAAAAGGCTTCGTTATTTCTAATTAAATCCACGAGGGCGTTCGTAACGTTCGGCGAACGTTGGACGCGTATATATATAAATATATAAATATATGTTAGCGTGGTCCGCGAAATCGATCGCGGTTCTACCACCCGTAACTTACGATAGATAATGTTGCGTTGCGAAAGAACTGAATTCCCGAGACGCCATTTGTTAAAAAAGTTTTCCTCGTCGAGTCGAATATATTTAACCCCTCCCCCTTTTCCCCGCGCGACCCCTTCGGCCGATAATCGCCGCGCCTTTATCGTGATTATGTTTATTATTAATGTTATTATTATTATTATTATCATCACTATCATTGCTATGATTACGATTACGATCCTTATTATCATTAAAATGCGCGATAACGATTAGTCTCTTTTGTATTATAGTTATTGTAATTGTAAGTTGCAAAAGTATGTGCAATTTTTTGACGATGACGAATAATAACCAATCATGTTCCATCAATCGGACGTTGTTTCAATCTTTATTTACCTATCCCTCTTTTCCTTAATAGTCTGGATGAGTTACCTGAAAGAAGATGACGAAGGTGGTGACGAAGAAAAGAAAAAAAAAGTAAGATACCGTAATCGTGAAATTATTATTATTACTCTCTTACAATATCTATTTCTTTAATGCTCTTTCTCGACATACAGACAAACACTCGTTCAAGATTCTCTTTCATTCTCTCTTTCTCTCTCGTGCTGCAAACGATCGTTCGTGTTTGTACATGAAAGTATCGAAAAAAGTCAAAAGCACTGTTCGACGCTCGTTTCTTATTTTTAAATCCTCACTAAAAGGTGGGCGTTAAAAAGTCCTTCTCGTGTGCTTTAAACTATTCATTTGTGAGAAGTTAACCACTACGTGGACTTATTGAATGAACACCGGCGGTGCTTTCGACGATCTCTCGTTGACGATCGCGTCTTCGCGGGAGACGACGATTCCTTTCTCTATTTTATTATTCATCTCTCTCTCTCTCTCTCTCTTTAGTTCTTTTTTGGCAGTGTGAAACAACGATAACCATATTCTTTGTTCTCATTTTACTCTTATTTCCCTCGTTACCGAGATTTTATTATTACAGAATTGGTAGTCGGGTCGTCGGAATATAATAATTAGGTACAATACGATTTCGTCGTGATCGGAACGGAGAGAAACGACAAGAGTTCGTCGAGCGTTCCTTTTATCGAGACAAGAGAATGAGACCGATTAATGACAAATTCGTGAAAATGGAAATTCTTATTAATCAGGCACGTTTTTTCTCGACGACTCTTGACCCTTCCTCCGTAGCGTGAAAAGATCTTTATTGTTCTTTATTCTCGTTTATCAGAAATTATCGAGCTTTAAAGTTTCGAACGAAATTCAAAGACGATTCGACGATAGGCTTTCCAGTTTTCATTGGTCGATTTTAATAAATTCGCATTATATCAAAGATTCTGCCAAGCTAATCGATCGTGGATACCGAAAATTTTACGTTCGAGCCTGAAAATGTACATACACCCACTATCTCTCTCACTCTCTAATCCTTTTTTTCTCAACGAGTCATCGCACACACGCTCTCTCTTTCTCTAATATACGCTATACATCATTTATATTCGAATCTATGCAATATATTTTTCTCTACCTTTATACAAGTACAAGCATCATCTCTCTCTCTCTCTCTCTTTCTAACCGAAGCAATCTCGAAGCGTTCGTGACGAAGACCCTCGCGCGAGAGAACGCGCGAATCAACGAGAAAAGAAACCTGTCGAATCTTCGTATACCCTGTTAACGCGCGTGAACGGCTCGTTTATCTCTTTTTTTTGTATTCTTGTTTCCTCTAGCAAATATCTAAACCCTCCCGTCGTGGTTTTACTTTTTATCAAGGAACTAAATTCATTCGATAAGATCTCGAAATTATATTTAGGAATATCTTAGCACGTCGTTAATTATAAAAAAAATAATAATAGTAGAGATAATATTAAAATAATAATAATAATTAATAATTAATAATAATAAAAATAATAATAATAATAACGTCGTTCCCGTACGATTATCTGAACTTCTTTTCCTAGGCGATAAATGCGGAGATAAATAATCGATCTCGTTCGTAACCGGCATTGGCAGTAGAGAACCGTACAAGTCCCTCGTC
The DNA here is from genome assembly GCA_916049575.1 of Ancistrocerus nigricornis. NCBI lineage: Eukaryota > Metazoa > Arthropoda > Insecta > Hymenoptera > Vespidae > Ancistrocerus > Ancistrocerus nigricornis. Next base: position 31,784,457 of record OU696666.1, read on the forward strand.
ACAATCACTGATCTCGTGTCATGCTTTTACATAGAATTTATAATAAATGCAAACACCATATTCGTAATAAGCTATGCCTAGGCGCGGGCACGCCCGAGAAAAAAATGCTCGAGTCGCGCTACATTCATTATATACATTTTTCGTCGTCGTTTTTTTTTTCATCTTTTCGTCTCTCTATCCGGTTCTTTTTTTTTCTAGCGACACGAAGAATCCTGCGAAAAAAATAATCGCCTCGATTTGTCCTCGCGTTTCTAGAAAAATTATCATTCAATCTCTCTTTTTTGTACACTCTCGCGATCATCATCGAGAAATCTTTAGCACACGCTCGAGAAGCCGTGAAAACTAGAAAGCCACGTTTCCTTTTTCCTCCGGTAGTCTTAAAATACCCTTAAATCAACCCTTTTTCGAACAGCTGTTCGCGAGGACCTTCGAGATCGAATTCAGAGAGCAATCCTTATACCCACGATTTTATTAACGATCCTTCGGAAAAAAGAAACGAATCATCGATCTTCGAGGCTTGCGATACGCGAATCAGGAAGGAAAACAGAAAATTGAGCAACCGTGTACTCGACCCGACGTCTGTACACATCGCGATCACCGCCCCCTTCCCGTCAATCATCGATTTTTCCCTTTTTACGCGTTCGTCATCCTATTTTTAATCCCGTCCCATTAATTTTTGCAAAAATACATCCCCTATAATACTTCCGGTCTCTCTTTCTCTCCCTTTCTTTCTCTCTTTCTCATTTTCGCTCTCTTTCTCTCTCGCCCATATATCGTTTCTTTGTTCCAAAATCACGGGTTATCAAAGTACGGACTCCCATTGAAAGATCGCAATTCGCGGATCGCCGTTCCTTCGTCTTTTTTCTTTCATTTCATCCCTTAATTATGTATGTATCGTATATACACGCTTTATAATCCGAACTTTGTGTTTTACGACTTTATAACTATCGTTCTCTTTCTTACTCATTCTTCTGTATTATTTTTTTTTGTCTGTATCTTTTTCATATAATAATCACACGCGGCTCGAAACCGAGGAGGAAAAGCCACCATGGATGTACGCGTCCGCTTTTTAGAATTTTCACGTTTTCTCCTATCGTATCTGTGATTAGGTATGCAAGAAAAAAAAAAGGATCGGTCTATCTCATCGTAGCTCTTCGACTCACGTACTCACTCACACAATCTCGCAGTCACGCTCGCTCTTTTTTCTTAACGATAATGAATATCTAATTAGATTACACAAAACTTTACAACATCTCACTTAAATATACATTTATATCGTTTAGTGCATAGAATCGTGCACGAGTAAAAATTAAGGCTAGAGTGTCAAAAAAAAAACAAGTAATGGGAGGAAATGGGTGTGGGGTTTTGGGGGAATTCGAGTAAAAAAAGAAAAGAAAAAATCTTACGTAGAACGCTGGAAAAGGAAAGGAGAATCCCCTCTTCTTTTTTTGCTTTCTTTATTATCATTATTATTATATCCGCGTTTTTTCAACAAAAACAACGGTCGTCGCTCGTTTAGTTTCGACTAATGTTATGAAAAGTATGAAAAAAAATTGGCGATATATCCGTCGCGCGTTTCTTCGCCCTTTTCATTCCAATTCGAGTCTAGAAGTTACATCGTTGAAACGTGAACACTCTTCGTATCGATATACATTAACATCGTAATCATCATTTTCATCGCGTACACCTTCTTCTTATCACGAGATCAAGCGCGAGCGAGCGACAGAGTGTCCCTTGCTATACGTCGATCGTCGTTCCTACCTTTTGCTAAATTGCGAAATATTTCAACTTGACGCGTTTGCTTGTGAAGAGCATACGAATTTTCGAGATAAATGATAAATATATTAAAAAAACACAAAAAGAATGAAATAAGAGAACCAAATATAAAAAAAACAATACATTAATTTCGCCAAAGGATAAAACGAACGATCGGCTCGCGATCGCGCCACGAGGAAAAGAACGTCGTACTTGTATGATAGCACGTGCGATGAAACGTGAAGAGAAAAGGACGAAAGAAAAGGGAAAAAAAACGATGAAAACGTTTAATAAAAGAAATGAAAAGATGAAAGAAATGGTATGGCACCGAGAGCGGGTGTCTTGTCACTCCGTGGCTCGAGGAAAATGAAAAATCCGACCGAAGGAACTGAGATTTTTCTCCTATCTTTTTCTTTTCCGTTAATCTTCGTCCTTTCGTATAAAACGCGTTGATTGCACCTAGACTCGATCGGACACGCTCTTTGATTTGTTTTCCTTCATTTTCCTTCTATCTTCGTCATTGGTCTTTTATTTTTCTTTATATTGGCAGTGCCTCTCCATACAACGAATAACGTTAGGATCCTCCGAAAATTAACGAATCGAAGGACTGGCAGTTTATTTTTATATCGAGCTACGCGGAGGACAGAAGGCGCGCTTTTTCGAAGAAGAGAGAAAAGGGAATGTCCGAATAAAGAAACGAGGGAAGTGGAAAAGAAATTTTGGAAAAGGGATAAGGAAAAAAAAAAATTATTACGGAAACACTGTGCGGGGGTCGAAAAAGGACGTCGTTAGTAGCGATTATTTCTAGAGAACAAAACGAAGGCGCGAGAGAGATGCGCTTTATTACACTCTCTCTTTCTTTCTTCCTTTTTTTCCACCTTTATCTCCCTCGTTATATCGTACGTAGGCACGTACATAACATTTAAGCTGTCGCAAACATACGCGACAGCTGGCAGTGCGCGTTTTTGGCAGTGACGCGTTTCTACTAACATGAAAGAACGATGTAGTAAATGGCGACGATGGGAACAAAAATAAAGGCAAAAAAAAAAGTAGAAAGAAATGCAGCTTCTCTCTCGCACGCGCGAGGTGAGATAAAAAGGTCGGGAAGGAGGACCGAAACGAAGCTCTCTTCTATCCGTTATAGATTAAAATTCGCAAAATTCTTGTCCATTTACAAAATTCGACCAACCCCCTGGTGTATCTATCTATACGATTTTCGCTAAATGTAATTATCTTATTAACGTCTCTCTTTTTTTTCTCTTTCTCTCCTTCGTGTCTTCTTCTTCGCTTCTCGGTTTAGCCTATGAATAACGAACGATTAATTTCGACTAACTATTTACATTCTTAGAGCCTCCGATAGGTGCGCTCGGGTTTCCGAAAAAAGAACAAAATGGGAATAGTCTTTGGACCATACTTATGTATACTTATAAACACGGCCTAAGATAATTAGCTGTGTGCCAAGTGTAATATCTACTATTTAACGTCACATCTAGACAAAATAATTATATTTTAAGTGGCCAGAATCTTAGATAAAAAAAAAAGAATAAAAAAAGAGCCTCTCAAGCCACCATATTGAATTATCTTTTGCTCATACGTAAAGTCACTTAGATTATATTACCTTGACCACGCTTGGTCTCATGGAGTCCTATACACGGACACATGTCTATAAGTATATATGGTCTAAGGAATCGTCTATCCTAGTTTAGAAAGTCTACCGTAGTGCGATCGAACGTAACGAGAGGTAAGCGCGGGCGCGAGTCTTTTAAAAAATCGATATCTCTCGCAGGGTGAGTAGGATGAAGGGATGAAAAGGGAAGAATACCGAAAGTGCGAGCGCGCGCGATCGGAGGGAGTCACAAAAAAGAATAAACAAACGAACGTTATTTTTTTTCCGCATCGATCGGAGATCCATTCATTGAGGGGGGTTTTCGATCGATCGTAATTAATAATAGTAAGATTAATCGTGTGTATTGTTCGACTTCTTTGTAACCCTAGAAACGCTCTTAATTTACATGAATTGGCAGTGTTTCTTAGCTGGCGTGTGTGTAGGTGTGTGTAAATCCGTAATTTATCCTTCACACTTTCTTTTACTCACTCTCTCACATACGTTCACTCGTTCGTTCGTTCGTTCGTCTTTTTTCTTAGCCATAACTGTACAAAGTATCTTTCTCTTTTTTCTCTACATAATTAGTATACGCTCATAGACATCACGTTTCATATTTGCCGGTAGTTACCACGACCAGAGGAACCAAAATTCGTCGCTATCGTCGTGGTTCTAACCGTATCCTATGAAAAATAGTGATCGATCCTACGCGAAAATCGCTTTTTATCTTTTCATTTATCATTTTCAACGCATTTTTTACCGAGCAAACCCATCCCTATCTTGTTTGAAATTCTACTAATTCCGTGGGAAATTTAACACAGCCTTCGTATCTTACCCACTGGAAGGTAACAGCTCATTGGTTATTAACTCGTGCGGCATGATTTTCTTTTTCTTATCGCTTTCTATTTTTTTTTTTTTATTTTTTTATCTTTATTATTATAATTTAATTCCATCATGCAGCACGAGACTCAGCAAGAAAGAAAAATAGGCGACTATGAAGTAATCGAGGCACGGTTCGGGCAAGCTCGAGAATTTCCGAGTAGATAGACGACTAAAAAATATAGAAAAAAAAATATATCGTTCGAATTTGAATCTGGATTTATAAACGAGCGTACCTTTGGCCGTGAGAGAAATAATTTCTCTTTCTTTCTTACTTCATTTTTGTACATCTAACTTTCCAACGTGGAAAGAAAAGATAATTTCTCGATAGAAACCTCGTTGGCGTACAAGTCGTCCGATTATCCTTCGATAGTGACGTTTTAATATGCCGAGCACTCAGCTTTGGAGACTGTCAACCCCGTAGAGGGAAGTAAACGGGCCGAGCGGAGCGACGTTTCGTGCAATTTTTTCACATTTTTCTTCTCACTCTCTTTCTCTTCATTTTCTCACATTTTAATTCTCTTCCCTTTTATATATAAATCCTATTCTCGTTCGTTCGAGCTCACCCCCAAGCGCGCTTTGTTCTCATGAAATATACGCTACGTTGATACCATTATATCGTTCCTTCTTTTTTTCCATTCGTTCTTTCTTCATATACTTGCGATCGCACGACGGCAGCCGTCGTCAGTTTCTACCGAGTCGAAGATCGAGGTAGATCAATGCAATCTTCTCTTGAGAGTAATTGGTCGAAGGTTCGACGGTTCGTCCGAGAGGTGGTCTTTTCCCTCGAAGAAAAAAAAATAACCGTCGTGGGTGTAGCAGTAGTAGTAGCAGTAGTAGTACTAGTAGTAGTAGTAGTAGTAACAGTGCCCGGAAGTGCCAAGGGGCCGGGTGTTAGATATTAATTGATTCCTAAGGCCACCAGAGTGATTATCTCCTTATATTCTTTTAACTAACGCTTAACAGTGAGCTTGTTGCTTTCCTCTATAGACTTCTTTAGAAAAATCGAATTTTTATCGTCGAAGCTTCTCTTCGCTCTTTCTTTCGCGTTACTCCATCTTCGGCGTCACTCCTCCGTTACGTTGCTTCGTCGAATCACATTTATTTTCTCCTCTTCTTCTTCTTGCGTTCGAACGACGGTAGTACAAAACGTATCGACGGTGAGGCACTTTTGAGGCCCAAACCCAGCTCTTCCGAGGCCGCTCGAGAGTCTCTTAAAAATGTGAGACCCCTTTTAAACAGGAAAACGAGCCCAACTCCATTGAGAGGTATAGCGCGCGTGTACGTGTGTATTATCGAGGAGACAACGACCGAGCGTTGCCACCGCTCGGCTCATCGTAAAAGACCTAACTGATTCTTTGTTTTTTTTCTTTTTATTTAGGCTAAATATATTAGAATATATTTCTTCCTTCTTATTATTCATCCTCTTTTGTCTCATGATAATCGTACTATTGCTCTTCGAGTTTGTCCTTCCCCAACGTCAGCAACTTTGGCCATACGATTCGGATCGTTTCGTCTCGCTTCGGTTCCTCCTTTCATCCGACACGTTCAGGTTCCAATTATACTATCAGGCTCCTTCCATCGCACATCCGGATACGACCGAGTGGTCCTTCGAGTTTACAGGGCTATTGCCCGTCCACGTGCTCTTCTTTCTCGCGTTCTCGTCCTCGATGCCACGGGTTCGAGACATTATCACGAGTCCTTTACCGGTTTTCGACGTTGCTTCACTCTCGTCAACGGTACCGCTCCGCCGCACATCGCGGGATACAGGGCTAAGCCGACTTCCTCTGGATTTCTAGAGGCCGCCTGCCGAACTTCTACGTGCTTCGTCCTTTGTACTTCCGATTCCAAGACCCATTCGTCAGGCTCGCTGTGGAAAACCAACAAAAAATGTTCAGTGCGCTACGTGATAGATATTAGATTCATTTGATGAATGGGTACTCACATGTCTTGGGGATACCACCGCAGGAGGACCTTGATCTTCCCGTCCATTTCTACTCTTCGTGCTAATATCTAAAAAAAAAATAATCGATATTTTTATTAGATTTTTACTCACTTTAATCCAATCTTTTCGAAAATGAGATAGAAGTACCATCTTGGGGTTTTCAAATAAAGTTTTACTACATAAATAAAATTGGTCCTTTGTACATTTACATGTTGGTAAACTAAAAATTCTATTTTTCTCCATATCAATTATTTAAGTGGAAAGTGGTTTTACTCCTGGACTCTTTAATTAAAGAAAGAAATCTTTTTTAAGAAACATATACTCACTTGACTAGTTAGGGCCATCGAATCTCCCGGCGTTTCTGCTAAGCGACCTTGCGTTCTCGACTTGGCTAGCTCCAACAGTCGATGCTGAAGACCCTCCATCACTCCTGAATCGAAGTAGTCAAAGAGTCGTGCTGCAAAATAGAGAAAAAAAATTAGTTTACACCCAAAAGTATGATATTACAAGATTAGAAGAAAAAAGATATGTAACTCTTTCTCCTCTCACCGGACCACGGCTGTCTTCTATATCTAAGCCTCTTTCCATTTCTCCTTACAAGTTTTCCACCGTTCTCGCAACTCCTTCTCCCGCTGCTGCTACTCGTTTCTGGCTGATTGAAGTGACCGTTCACGTGCCTCTCGAGGGTGGTCTGAAAAAAAATTCATACCTTTCGTTAAAACCATGAAATTCGGCACTTTCCAGGGAGAGCCTCTTCCTGAATGAGATTAAAGGGCCTGCCTGGAAGTTAATTCGTAGCTGATGATTAATATAAATTCTTTCAACACTCTTATTTTAATACGACGATCTTCTTGAATATTCGACGACAAAAAACAGCGATGAAAGAGAGTGAAGTGCGCGGGCAGAGGAATATTGTGGATCAACGACGATGACTTTAGCTCTGCTTCGTCGACGACGTACGATTGGAACCAACAAGTATTCCCTGGCTGAGAGAGAAAAGTTCTCGATGGGTGAACGAAGCGGTTTCAGCTGTCACTGGAAAATGCCTACTGGCGGATACGTCGAAGCGCCGGGAACACCAGGGACGGTTAAGACTAAAGACGTTTCTTCGCTCCCCGATACGCTCGCGCGTTTCTTCGAAATTTTCGGAATACTTGTAACGTTACATCGAATCGATAAGAACTTTTTCGAAAAGATTTTTTCACGCAAGCGACGCGCACGAAATCTCTTTGGTACTTAACCGACACGGATGAACGTACGACGACGATATATATGTATATCTATATATATAAAGGAAGATGGATTAGAGGATAACGTTGCGCAGACGAAACGACTGATCGATTCTCGAGGAAGGTCTCTTGAAACTTCCGCTACATTATAATGTCCTCTTCTTCATTCGCATATGACTTTTTTCATCAGATTCATTGATTTCATTAGAAACACTCGGAGGGGAGGAGAGAACGTCTTCGTCATGTTGTATTAACCGATGCACTTTGATTAACCGGTCCCTTGTTTAAACGTAAAATACATTACCCAAGACCAGAGAAAAGGTATAAAAGATAGGAGAAACACATCGCCTGACCAGGATGCCGTTCCACCATAGTGATACGAGGCTCGACGAAAGAGAACAAGTAAATGATTAGTTCGTTGACGTTCGTGATTTCTGTTGTTTGTTTTGTTTGTTTGATGAAAAGATAAGCGGATGGCAGAAAAATCGGTCCATCGGTCTCTCGAAAGATGATAAGAGGGTTGGGATCGTCGCAAAAGGGCGACAACTACTCGAAATAATACTTTCGCTTCGAGTTTCCTTCTCTTGCTTTTTCTTTGTTTTTTTGTTCGTGTCTTGGTTGCTTTTCTTTATATTCATTTTTTCCAGCAGAAGGAAAAAAATGATACGAGGTTACGACGATCGTCGCGCGACAAGAGGAGTTTTAACGAGAACGAGACGAATTCGTTGAATGGATAATTAGAAACGAGGAGGAAACGATTCTTGGAGTACCGTCGATCTCCACAACGACCATCGATCTTTTAACCTTCGTTCAGGGTACCGCGAGGTTGGCCACCGGTCTTTGTCAGGAAGACGATCCGTTCTTTTTTTTTCTATTGTTGTTCATTCTTTTGCGATGTAAAAACGTAGACGACGAGGAAAAAACGAGCCAAGGAAAAAATTGACGAACATGAGAGTGGAAAAGTAAATTTCGATGAGGAATATACTACGATTTTTGGAAAAATTACGAAGAGGCATCGAGAAGCGGGCCATCCTCCGTCGAAGCACCGGCCGCTCCTCGAAATAGACATTTTGTCGTGCCATCCGAAGGAGATAACTCCGCGGTAGCGCGTCTGCCTTCGTTTCGGACCCGGTGGACGAAGCTGTACCTGCGAGCTGAATCTACTGCCGCATCCATCGACGATACACCGAAAGGGTTTGTTGCCGCCGTGGGATAGGACGTGTCTTTCCAGCCATCTTCTAGAGCAGGACGTTCTTCCTTGAACTTTGCAGCCTAGCCAATGGCAAACGAAGTTGTCTCCTCCCGTTTGGGTGTTGATATGCGCTGCCTAAAAGATGGAATGAATGATATATTAGCTTTCTGGGTTTTGTGGATCATTTTTGGGATCTTAAGTATCCTATGCATGTACAGTTTATCTAAACCATGGTCAGAACTGAATTGAGCATATGCCACGGGTCTCAGTTTCTCTATTTTTTTCTTTCATTTGTGTCAATTTCTAATCCCTTGCTGTACTATTTGACTAATCAAGGAGACGCTAGCAAAATGTGTCAGAATGGAAAAAAGTGACATCTACTAAGTAATAAAATACAAAAAAAGCATTTAAACTATACTTCTATAGAAATTACAGTCTTCGTCAGTGGGAATCTAATAATTATATTTAGGTATGTTTAGCCTAAAAATTGTTATTAGGAGTCAGACTTGTCAAAGTACAGCAAAGGGTTAACAATCTTCTGTTTCTATGCATCTGACGAGACTGAAAGATTACCTGAACGAATTGTCAGTTAATTAAATGACGTCACAGGTAATATACTGACATTATACCTGAACATGTATGGGAAACTCTTTACAAATCGTATTTTTCTGATCCATACCTGTAGATGTTCGAGAAGGCCGGTACTGGACTCGAAGCTAGCTTCGCACTTATCCCATCGACAGATCCCACTATCCGTGGGCTGTGACCTGTCCTTTACTGGTGCTCGTGCAGGAAAACGTATCGTCGTGGGTGCCGAAAGGATGGGAGAGAGCGGAGTTTTGGATTCGCTGCTCCTGGAATCCTCTTCTTCCTCTTCTGCGTCTTCCTCGTCGGCAGCGGGTGACGCTCGGGGTTCCTTTTTATCGTTCTCCGGAACTGATAACCTCGAGAATGGATCTTGGATGGTTTGGGAACGTAAGGAACCAAGTATACCGTTGGGGCATCCGTTGGTGAGATTATTGTTCTCGTTGACGTGTGGTTTCGAGAGAATGCATCCTTTGAAGTCCAACGGTACCGACTCGTTCGTCAAAGGGTTCGCTGTAGGCGTCGATGGTGGTGAACAGGGTTTTACCGCGGTTGGACTCGCGTCGGACGTCAGCCTGAGATAGATGGATAGAATAATTTATTATACCAGGAATAATACAATGTATTATGACAGCGTTTCCCAAACTTTTTCGACCGCGGACCAGAATTTTTTTTACAATTTTTATACGGTTCTCTTTTATATAAAAAAAGATATCATATTATTTAAAGTGCTCAGAATTCGGTTATTTATTTTGAATAGACTTTATGAAAATCAATAAATTGCACATTACAATATAAATTACGAAAATTGGAAATTATTACCGAGGACTGGCATTTTTTGTCTGTGGGCCGAACCGAGAACTTCAGTATAGGAAATGCTGTATTATGATATTACGATACAAAATCAAGTAAAAAGTAAATAAAAGAGAGAAAAAATAAAATAGAATAGAACATTTATTAAATCTTGGGCAGAGTGCCAGTACATATTAACAAAAAAAACCAATTTGTTTATGAAAAAAAAGCATAAGAAATAAATAAAGGAGGAAGGAGATGATTAAACGATCGTGAAAGATAAAACTGAAGTCGATAAGCAAACTCGTGGTTACCTGAGAGACGAGATCTTGCAAGCAGGCGGCATATTCTTCAACACATCATTAGAGATGGGTAAACTGGGTACCGGCTTCGGTAGCTTCTTATCCATCTTGGCATTGGTCCTAGGCACGATGACGGGAGGTGACTTTTTGTTCGGTGGTGGTGACATCGCAAGAGTTCTCACTTCCCAATCGTTGCTCGTTGGTGTATTATTTCGCGTATTCGAGGCAACGGTACCAAGGTACTTGGCGAGGCCGCCCTTGTTTCTTTGTACGGTGGGCGGCCTCCGGAATTCGGTGGAGCTCTTAGCGACGAGCACGGACATCGTTTCCGCCTTCTTGATCTGTCGAGACGAGAATAGGAGTACGGGATGACCGTTTTGAGACGACGATGCCGACCAAGAGAGGATCACGAAGGGATCGAAGATGAGGAGAATATCAGATAGAGAGAGGTAGTTGCGCTCACCTTGGGCTGTTGGGGTTTGATCTGGGTCTTAAAATACTCGGTGATCTTCCCCTGAGAAGAAGGCTCGTGATGTTGTTGATGATGAAGATGATGCTGTTGCTGATGAACAACGCCGGGGGCGATGGCCGGCTTCAGTTGGTTGCCCTTGGTCGATCCCCGCGAGGTCGGATCGGCAGCGCCGGACCTCGGCAAGGTCCCGGCCTCGGGCTCGCCCTTCAGTCTCTTGTAGGTCGAACAAGCTGTAGCAGCCAACGGCGGGGTCCAGGGCCATTGGGGCCTGGTCCCTATCTGCGAGGACGGCGCCAGCTTGGGCAAAGTCGGCAGTGGGCTTGCCGAAGCTCCTCTTATCGCTACCCCTTCGTCGCTGCTCGTACTGCACGGTGAACCAGGCTCCGTGATGTCGCTGGTACCGCTGCTGCTGCACTCCCCGCACGACACAGCGACGCCACTGGAAAATCACGCAAAATCTCTTAAGTCAAAACATTCGTTAACCTTTCTTTTTTTGCTCGACTACGTTCCTTCCTCTCCAAGTCTCATAGTACACCATTCCTATTTACCCCACCCCGGAAAAATTCCATTTGCAAACTGGAGAACGAGCATCTCGTTTCGCGGACTACCAGGAAATTGCGCGATCGCATCGGCTAATCGCATTATCCAACGGGGCAAACCTAATTACGGTACCAGACATTTCCAATTGGCTCGCAACTAGTCTACTCTCTGTCTCTCTTCCTCGCTAGGTCGCTTGGATTCTAACTCGCCCCGGGCACGATCGTCCTTGCTCCTTTTTTTGTTTTTCTTTCCACCGATTTACACCCGAATCGAGAAGAACTCGGACTCCTTTGGCTGGAACCAGTCTCGAGCTTATTTTTTTAAAAAAAAGCTGAATAGTAATCTCTTCTTCTTATACCCCTCTACCAAAACAGTTCGTGGTGAAAATTGTGAAAAAAAAAAAGAAATTATCGTTCATCATTCTCATCCTCCGTCACATTTACCGTAGTCGCGGATATTTTAGGATCGTACTCATTCGCTTGCTTGCGCGCGCGCGCTCACGCCGCGACGTCACGGTGAGAGAAAGACACTGACCTTTCCACATTACGATTCCGACATTGCGTTTACGCAACGACGCACTTCACCGCGCGTCCGAGCGAGGGGAAAGTGCGCGCGCGCAAAACAGAGTAAGAGAGAGAGAGGGAATGAGAGTAGCACGTTTGTTAAAGCTGCACCGGAAGTACGGTCAACTTCGATGACCCGAAATACTAGAGACAATTTTACATTGTAAATCGTACAATTTTTTGGTTTAAATTACCACTAGTTTACCTCTCGTAGCAGTACCCTTTTTTTGCAGAATGATATAGCATTCAATTTCATTGTGGTGGAGAATAACACGAATGTTCAAATTTAAAAGCAGTTATTATTTATTTAATTTGGAATGAAATAATTGTGTTTCCTGGATGCTATTTTATATAACTACTAAATTGTGATACTTTGTCTACTCTTACGAAATATGTCTAATCAAATTTCAGATATTGCAATTGAAAGAAAAAAAGTCGCCTGTCCATTTTTGCAGCTCAGTGAAATTAGCTTTGATTATAAGCAATATTTCGTGCTAATATACTATTTTTACCACACTAAGTCAACAATAATAGTAATGATAATGTTTGAGAAAGTATTAAATTATTAGAACCCAATCAAAATGATTTATTATTAGAACGGGTGTTCTAAAGCCTCGGGTATTACCGTAAGGGTTAAGAGAAAAGAAAGAGATGCTGACGATGAGATGAAATAAGAACAGAGAGAGACAGATATAGAAGAGGAGAAATATTCATTCAGCGTGCGAAAGGTCAAGAAACGCGCTCAACCTCGATCGAAACATGCGATGAATGCGAAATGGGCCAGCGTGACGCGTCGCGCGGACCTAACTGGACACTGTACGATCGCGTCGAATTGAGATATACGACGAGTTTGGTCCATTATCGATCTTTCTTTCCTACCGTCTTTCGACACGCCAAAGATATCTTTTAAACTTACCGCCCAAACTCGAAAGAGACGAAAGAAAGCGAGAGAACCGCTGGTACGTGAGAGATAACAGAAAAATGCAGTGAAAAGAAAGATAAGTGCATTTCTCTCGTGGTAAATCATGACAGAAATTTGGCTAATGAATTTGTATGAGTCAAAGTAATTGGACAGATTGCGATGTAATCGCTTGAGATCTTAATAATTGCATTCTCCTTGCAATTTTTTTTTTTTAGGACAAAGTCGCTCGTTGGATGGACAGAGAGAATGCAAAGCTTTTAGAAAAGAGATCGTCCTTGCAGGTGGCTCCTCTGAACGGAGATGCACCGAGGCTTCGACCGTCTCTCTCTCACGCCCTCTCTCTTTCACCAACACTATCCCTCTTCGCGACACGCCGTGTCTCCCTCTTTTCCTCTCTATCTACGTTCGATCTACCTCTCTTTTTCTCTTTTCCTCCCTCGCTCGCAGTGCGGAGGGACTACCAGCTAGAGAGTACATTTTACTCTTGGATCCTATCCTCTCTCCGTGGCGCACCACTCTCGTGCTCGTACGGTCCTCTATTGTTGCGCTCGCTCTACCAATTTCCCTCTCTCTCTCTCTTCCCCACGCCCTTTTTGCTTCTACTCTTCTCTTCCCCGCAACACCTCTCTGCTATCCAACTTCTCTCATCCTCGGAGTCCTTCCACGGATCCGAGCATTCTCTCCTTACGGATCTCTCCCTAGCCTTTTCTAACACTTTTCGTTCCTCTTTGTCAATGTTTCTCGCTGTTTGTCTCGATTTTTCATCTTTTTCTCGAAACAATCGTTCGGAATTTATGTTGGAATAGTGTTCCACGAATTCGTTAGATAAAATATCTAAGAATTATCGACCGGATGTTGGTTAATTTAGTGATTATTGGCGTTTATTCCAGTCGTACACAATTCCTTCAATTTTTATTCGAATGCAAAGTAATTAAGTAATGATTGTAATCACTGATCATGAAAACTAGAATACTGGGTGTCCTATATTCTGGTCCCCAAAAAAATGTTTTGTTTCATAACATACAAAGTTTGTCGCATCATCAGAAACAAAAAAAAATATTTAGGTGGTCTCTTTTAGCTGGGATACTAAAATTTCTATCACCTTTTCGAAAATTGCACAAAAAAGATACCAAAACGTCAAGATTTAACAGACCACTAACATTTTACTCTTTTCTATAATGCATAATTTCTGATTAAGAATTATTTAATTATTTACATAAAAATGCACGGTAAATAGATTCCATGCGAGATTATTTAAGAAAAAAAAAGGTCTAGTATACTCCGCGAACAAGGAAAGGGTTTCTATTGACCTATTATTCGTAAAACTCATCCTCTTGTCGTCTCGATCGATGCTTCCGTCTTTTCTCGCTTCCAAAGTTCCTTTCGATGGTACTTACGGTAGACGAGAAAGAGAGAGAGAGAGGAAAAGAGAGAGCCAACACGAGAAGGCACAGCGATGCGACGTTCTAGCGGCCTTAACTTCCTCTCTCGCTCTTTCCTTCTCTCTTTCTCTTTGTCTGGCACACCACGGCGGAAATGCATGCTCACCTAAATACCTTGAGTTATATTCACAGCCAGCAACGAGAGAGCAGTGCCGCACGAGTACGGACAACGAGAAGCCGCGTTTTTTTCTTTATTCAACATTTTACCTACACATGTATACCTTTTGAAATGGAGAAAAAAAAGAAACGATAATAAAAAATCGACGTCGAAACGACCCGTTTGAGAACTTTGTTCCGTCTGGAAGACCATTTTGGAGGTATACGTACGTCCTTTGATCAAGATAATACCGTTCCACCGTGCAATTTCTACTTTGCGAACGTTTAAATACTTTATACGCACGCCGCACGAAGTACACGCGGGTAATTTTTGCGACGAGTGGCAAAAGGGTAAGTCTCGGACGATATCCCTAGCCGTTGGGGTAGGACGAACCCTCCTAGCCTGTCTCGATTAATATTCTAATCGGAGGATATGGATTAATCGAGTCGAACGATTTACCTACTGTTTTTTTTTTACTGTCTATTCTTCACGAAGAAAGAAACACGCTTTTTCCGAGAACGGCCATCTTGGAAGCAGCCCCGTGCCATTTCACGTTTTTCCCTTTATCCGTCCTTCGTCCCGGAAAACGCGTAGACGGGTCTCTTCCCTCGACACCGGTCGATTCCCATCAATTTCGTTAAATTTTTCATCGAAAGCCACGACAGAACTCGAAGCTCGACCTTCGCGGTAATCCTGTCGAACGGGATCCGAGGGTAACCATTTTTACAACCCCATCGAACTTTCCATATGAAATTCTTGATAAATATCCTTAAGACTGAGTTTATATTTATTTATTTATTCGTTGGAAAAAAAAAAAGTTATTTGTATAATGGACGGATCTTCTCGACCAGACGATGCGGAAAACTTCTTGGACGTCTTCCACGAATCGATATATCGAACTTTCTCCTGGAGGTTTGGCACGGAAGATCGAGGGCAGATTATGATTTGGCACAGAACGCTCGCGTCCAGGGTGGACTCGTTCGATAACTGACCTACACCCACTCGTCCCGTTCGCGACACGGTCACGCGAGCTTGCCTAACGCACAATGCCACGCAGGATTTCGTCCCTTTCCTCGGAAATCGTCGGAAGGGTTGAAGACCTATCACCCTTGTCAACCCTGTCACGAATTCGAACTGTCAAAAATTCGATTTCAAAGAAAAAAAATTGAACTATGGATATCGTTTCCTTTTCTCGTATGGCTAGGATCGAAGGAAAAAAATTACGAGCTCACGGGGTCGCGAAGAAAATCCAAGAAGATTGGCAGAAGGTCTAGGTTATTTGCTCGGAAATTGCGAGGACGATGCCTCCTCGAGTAAGGCAACGTAGGAAGAACGTTGTCGAGGGTCGAAACTTTGATAAAGGAAAAGAGGAGGGTTCCGAGAGGGCCAAGCTCTCCTGAAAAGGTTCCCAGGGTTACGTCGATGGGAAACCCTTCGCGAGAAGGAAATCTTGCCTTCCAAAACGAGTAAAATCACCGATGGACTTGCTTCTCTTTTCAAGAAAATTCGAGTCGACGAGAAGATGGGAATATTTTCAACACGTTTCGATGCACGGAGAAAAATCGTACCGTTAAAAGCACTTTTAAAGTTCTTTTCAACGATAAAGTCGGACGTTTATACGCGCTTTACGTCACACGGATTCCATAGCAAAGGTGTATCTTCGCTTTTAATACGGATTTAAATCCCTCCTTTCCTCTTTATTTCGAGATAGCGAAGATTTTTCTTTCTACTAGAACGAGGGTGAGAGAGAGTTTAGCTAATGAGACGTCCGTCAAAATGATAATGAGAATTGTTAACGAGGAAACAGTCGAGGGTATTTTTTTATCGGCGATATTTGAATGCAGGTTGAACAGCTGCCAGCTTCGAAAACAATCCATCGCCTACGGGTACAATTTAAACGTCATTATCACGACCAATAAACAATGATTCTACCGGCCACGAGAGTTCCACGATTTCTCCCTCTCTTTTTCTCCTATACGTACGGGGTTGCGTCTACGGAGTACTCGAGTCGAGAGAGCCGCTATTTCAACGATTCGTTTTGTAAAGGGGAAAAGAGAAGGAAAAAAAAACAGATGATTGACCCCAACGAGAGAATGGATCTCGATTCGGTT
Source organism: Ancistrocerus nigricornis (assembly GCA_916049575.1). NCBI lineage: Eukaryota > Metazoa > Arthropoda > Insecta > Hymenoptera > Vespidae > Ancistrocerus > Ancistrocerus nigricornis. The sequence continues at coordinate 31,800,886 of OU696666.1, forward strand.
TTGTTTCGTTTCCTATAATGTTATCGAAGAAACGTTGGATATTTATAGGTAAATATCTTGAAAATAGCAACTCTCTTGAAGGAGAGGGAAGTAAAGGGTGTCTTATTTTGTAAAAAGTTCCTTGAAGTATAAAAAAGCTGCAGTATAAAAAATGTGATAGTATTAAAACCTAGACCCAACCTAGACACAAACACTGTTTATTTCTACACAGACTAGTGTTGGTGTCTGGGTTGTGTCTAGGTTCTAATACTATCATATATTTTATTCTGCACAAACACTGTGCAAAAATAAAATATTATATGGAAAGTTGTGCTTTATAAAGGGTTAAATAGGAGGGATACTATGTGGACCAACATAAGCCAGCTCCCACGTCAAATCAAGGAGGAAAGGTACTCATTCTTAACATTTACCACCAAGACACTTGGTTTAAAAGTCCCACTTTGAATACTATCAAATTTTTAGTTTTATATTAAGATGACCACAGCATAAAACATATGTTGTTATATTCAATGAACCCCCCTTTACAAAATAACAGCCCTCTTTCCACAAAAAGACTCTTTTATAGACATTTACCTATTTTTATTCAACTCTCGCCAATCTGACCAGAACAATGACATCGCGATTCCAAAATTCACCAGAATACAACGATCCAAAAATATCCGTGCATTGCCACCGTGGAAGAATCACGTAATTATCAGGACGTTGTCGTCGCTTTAACGTAATTTTTGTAGGACGAATTTAGAAAGTCGAGTGGAACGAATGCGAGAACTTAATTTTCAATGGGGGTACGAAGACGGACGGATAAATGGACGGTCGGTGACTCGGTTTTAACTCCCGAGAGCGACATAATTAATTGCCATCGTCGATTGGTTACGGGTGAATGTCATCGAAGCCGTACGTACATTAGATTAATAGGCAAAATGCTCCGTCAAACCGCCAATAACGCGTTCCTGGCCTTTTGGAGTATATACCAGCTTCGATGCTCTGTATCGAATCCTATTATCCGATGTTCGATAAACGCGAGAGGAAAAGAGAGAGAATCGTTAAACGTGGTCGCATTACTTTCGATCCCTATCTCGCTTCTTCTCATTTACTCGATATAACGAACCATCGGAAATAAATTTCTTAATGAAAATGGTAAGCTTAATACTTTTGACACGAGTCTCTCGGGGAATGTCTTCTCTCGGAATCATATCGTAGATCGTGAAACGAGTTCGATTAGAAGGCAGCTAAGTAGAGAAATAAAAATACCGAAGAACATTATAGACTCTACGCGTTCCTACCGGTTTTTATCATCGCTCGCGAGTTACACGAACGCGATCCGGTCAAACTCGCTTCGTTCGATGATCCTCGAGATCATTGTGGAACTCAGGATCAACGACTAGTCGACGTTCGCTAGAATCTCGTCGTAAATGCTCGCGACACTCTCCTTATTCCTATACTTAGAACTCGCACCGTCTCATCTTCCTCTTTTCGTCTCGTTCTTCCGCGTAGCGATCTCTCCCTTCTCTCTCACGAGAGAGACGAAGAGTTCGTTTTTCGAGCTTTAATAGAGACACGCGAGAAAGGGGAACGAAAACTTTGCAGCGTCTCGGTGGACGACCAACTGCTTCGTTTTTTTGAGAGAGAATAAGGAAAGAAGGAAAATATTTGGAGTACCTTAAACGAAACATCCTACAATAATACAGACTCTTTTCTCATCGGTTTATTAAAGGCAAACCGATAGAAAGAGAAGCAACGAACGAATTAACGTTCAGTTAATGAGGAAATAAAGGAGAAGGAATGAAAATAAAAACTAACGAGCTCGTAGTTCGATCGAGCAGGAAAACGAGATAAAACTCCGTTTACTCTCGACAAAGCGGTCGTTTTCCTTGGTTCGAGGGCGGTCGAGCAGGGAGGAAACGTGGAAATTCGAGACACGGCTTATACTCTCTCGCGTTTTTCCCCTCTTCTCTCTCTTTTATAACAATACAACGTGAAACTTAATCCAACGTGTCGGTGACCCTCGGCACCCTCGAGACGACCGATTGGCAGGTTCTCCCTCTCTCTTTCTTTATCCAACGAAACAGGCTCGCCCTCGTCGCATTACTTCTTCCTACGACATCGAAAGAAAGGTGGGTGGAGGGTTATGGTTAGTTCTCGAGGATACCTTGAAAGCCTAATCTTGTCCGATACCCACGTAGCCGGTCGTGTCATGACGTTTCTCACGTTTTCGAAAAAGTCTACGTAGACCAGGGATGAGCAACCTGGCTCACTTTTTCGTACAACTTGTCGAAACTTTTCTTCTTAAATATAGAATTTAATATATTTAAATAGAGATAAGTTATGTTATGATTTTGTTATCTATCGTTCGTATTTTAACCTTTAAATACCTTCTAAAAGTACAGAGGCAAGATCTGACAGATCACTTACTATAATGACATGATTATATACTTCAGATGTTTTCTATATGTTATTATTTGACTTCATTTATTATATTTTGTAATAATTATAAAAACCATATCAATCACAATGCCTTGCCTTATAGATGTTAAGATAGACATGTAAAACACAAGTTGTACATAATTCAATTTTAATGAATTAATTTTTTGGAATTTTGAAATCTTTGTATGGGCAAGTTTGTGAACCGTATTGCTTGTAACTATATTTTTTCTCAATTTCTAATACTAATTTCATTGTGTGTCAAATGAAATCATAGGGCAAGGGCACACAATTTTTTTATCTATAGCCGTCCCGTTGTAAAAAAACAAGATTGCTCATCCCTGATGTAGATCATTCTAACGAGAAAAGAAAGACTAGCGTGTCCAAGAGCGACTCGTTTTCACGAGGAAGGTCGACCGAAGGAAAGTCCGGGAGCGAGACCGTAAGAGCAAATTACAAAAGCGACACGACGCTTAGAAGGCATCCTTGACACACTTACGCTCATTTATCATGGATAAGAGAAGAAGGATCTTCCGTGGTATCTCACGGTAGAGAGACCGCTATCGGACGATCTGAGATTCATCTCTGGATCGAGAAGACGATGAACGAGAGAAGGAGAAAGAAGAAAATCCTTTGCTCCGTCGATGAATCGCGAGAGACGGGAAAGTCGAGCCGGTGCTCCTTCTAAGCGACACGCATACCCTTCTATCTCACGATCTTTCTCTCTTTGCGCGCGTGTGAGCACCGAGAAGAAAGAGACAGTGACGAGGAGCACCAAGAATCTCACTTTCGGCGAATAAACCGTTAGCGGAGTATTACGTGTAGGTAGCGGCACGTACTTCGCGTATGCACGTATATACTACGAGTTTGATCGACATTTTCGAACATTCTACGCGAAAAGTCGCGAGTTCTCGCGTTTAAAAAGGTGTACGAACGTTCGAAAAGTATCAGCTTTCCTCGCGCGCCGTCGAATCTCTCGCGTCTATATCGCCTCCTCTTTTAGACAAGTATGCGCGGTGAAGGTGTTACTTGAGAAGAAGGAGGTAAAAAAGGTGAGAGAAGGGCCAAGGTTCTTGTCGACGTTGGTGGCTGAAAATCGACCGGGAGAATGGAATAAAAAGAAATCGTCTTTATTCGATTTTTACATGCACTTCGCTCTGCTATATATCGGGTTGGTAAGAAATGTATGTTTAAACTTTGATGGTTTAATTTGAGTTAATAACTTTATTTGATTCTGTTTATTTTATTATTAATTTGTTTCTTTGTGCTCTTATATGTTATCTAAATTGTACTAATAAGTTTTCTCATGCATTTGAATAAATAGACCCAATCCAGGTCTACTGAAATTTTGATCAACATCTGACTCAGGTCAATCAAGAAATTTACTCGACCACACATCGCTCGACAAACATGGCAAAACTTTAAGAAGAATTTGTCCCTGAAGAGATCAAAGATAAAATTAAAAAACCGACATTAATATCTTACCAACCTAATAATTCCAGCATGAATTCACTTTTCTAAAGAAAATTATACGACACGTATGATTTTTCTTAACACGAACAACGCATACGTCGCTCGTTTGCGGTTTTTCGTGAAAAAGGGAAAGAAGAAAAGCGAATAATGAGAAGGTACGAGAGCTTACGCGTGTAAGCGGTTTGCGTGCGTGTACGAGGTCATTAACGATGCGTAATAATCGTTTTCGAAAGAATGCAAAGCGACGTTGCTCTCTCTCTCTTCTTTTTCGAGCGTTCCCCTTGAAAATCGACGACAATGCATAAGTCTCCCTTCGCAATTAAGACTCGTTCCACGTTGGTCCTTACCGTTCCTTCGGGCTCGCCATTACCGCTACCGTAATTGCCATCGAGTCGACTCGGCCGGTCGGTGACTCCGTCGACGAAATTACGGCATCGAGTGGCATTTTTTTTTTTCCCTTTCTCTCTCTTTTTATTACAACAGTATAGAATTGTTCGACTAGTATCGAGGTTAGAGAAAAAGAACGGGTTTTCATTTCGCGAGAGATCGTCGAATTTTAACCCCGTTTGAAAATCGAGATAAAAAAAAAAAAGGAGAAACGATTTAATTCAACACCGATGAAAATTGGCCGGATGGGGCGGGACGTCGAATAAAAGGGCCAGCCCTTTTTTCACTTTCTCCTATTTTTCATCGACGCTCCCGTTAATTACCGAGTGTCTCGCGCGCTTCACAAAATTACCCGATCGTCCGACGAAACTTGTCGTCCATTTCTCTTTCGAATCGCGTTCGTGCCATTACCGTTTTCGTCGGCAAGCGTTCTCCCCGGAGCTCATATCGGAATTCCGTGAGCGTGCTTCCTGTAAACGAGTTTCGGGGCTTCGCTGGAGACGGAAGGAGGAAACTCTCTCCCTCTCTCGAAAACGAAAGGAAAGAGGTACAGAAACGCGAGAGAACTCTACTCTCTTTCGGTATCGACGGAAGCTCGCGTGAGTCCTCGACGTTAAAAGGGCGATTTGAATATCCCTCGCGAAAATAGGAGAGTATCTTCTACCTTTAAACGGATAATCGTCCTTATCCTTCGACCGTTCTCTCCCTGTTTATTTTCTTCTCTCTCTCTCTTTTTATACCCAAAAACAATCGTCACCTTTTGAAAAACACGTTCGAAGAAAAATAGTAAGATCGTGCCACGATTGTGTGACGTGGTTAGAAATGTTCTGCTTGTAAAGTAAAAATATTATCCCGCTTTATTGGCACGAGGGCAGGATAATAACCGTGAGATTATGTCGATAAGATCGTAAGAATATATACGTATATACCCTTGGACAGGCTTGTCGTACCTGCCGAGGATAAGGTTGGAGGGTACTCGTTTACACGGGCTGCAAACTACTGTTACTTTCACGGAACTGTCATAATACACGATATAACGGGCTGTACCGGGCGTCGAGCCACGCTACAATAGCGCCTCCGACGGTTTATTGCATAGAAAGAGAAAGAAGTAAGTGAGAGAGAGCATTCGCGCGTAGGAGAACCCGTCTCCGTTCTCCCTCTTTTCCCCTCCTCGTAAATCGGAGTTCGACCGTAATTTTCTCTTGGCTGGCCGAGCTTTTCCATTGGCCTCTCTCTATGATCCTAGTATACCGTTTCGAGGCACGTAATTGCAAAAATTCCTTGGAGAGGCTAACGAGGGATTTTATCACTGGAAAGTACCGACTCCCTGCTGTAAATTAAACGAGGAGAATCCCGAAAAGGTTTCCAAGACGTGGTACTTTTCTAGGTACGATTGTACTTTTGGCTTATGATGGTAGACGAATGACTTTATACTTCTATTCAATTTTCAATCTATTAACATAGGAACTACCACCAGTAAAACTATATTTGTAGCTATTTGATAAGTAATAAAAAAAAATCATTTTATTTCCCATAGTTAAGGAATAATATTCAATAAATGAAATAGGTAATAAATCTTTACAAAAGTTGTTTTGTTATTAGAAAAATGGTGAAATAAGTGTTAATTCTTTTCATAATGCTTTAAGTTTAGAAACATTTCTCCTTTTAATGAAGGCACAAACTCTTAAAACAAACGTTCGTAATTTTTTTACATATTCAAGACAACCTTCCATACGTTATAATTTCCTTTACAAAAATTGAATCTTCCCATTTCAAACAAAAGATACCTCAAATATTATTAAAATTAGATTACATACTGTTAAAAACACGTGTCTTTCTTTTATCCCAGACACACTAACCTCGTCTCTCGAATCATAAAACAAGAGAAAGAATCGTAATTACGCGCTTTCGTTTCTTCTCCGGAATATAACGTAGACTCCACCCCCGGTCGGTGAAACTTCCGTGCGAGTTCATTGTCGTCAGGAAGAACCTTGCCCGTGGCACGCTACGCCAGAAACACCGGCAGGTGACCCCGGAAACGACACGACGAAAACGTTTCAAAGTCCGACTACGCGTTTCCGGAGACTTTTAATTGCCTCGAGGAGAAGTAGGTACGAATTTCTTTTCATCGGTAGCTCGCCACTTCACCGGTCAATTTTTTTTTTGCCGCTAATGATTAAAAAGAACTATATATTTCTATACTCGTGAAGTTATTTTTCCGAGGACGAACGCCGGTGAATAGAGGAACGAGCTAACGAGGAGAAGAATAGTTAACGAGTTAACCTCTCGAAGATCCTGTTCCGAGAGCTCCGATCGTCGTCAGAGGAGAACTAATAGGAATATATTTTCGACGTCCGTACTCTCGAGCTTCCGGTGAAAAAGAAAAGAAAATTAGCGACGAAATTGCGAGGATCGCGTGAACGCGGTTTCCCTCTTGGCATCTAAACGGGAAACAGCTGGAACGCGAAGACTTATCCCTTCTTTCTCTTGAGAAAAAGGTAAAGAAGGTACTTCAAAGGGAAGAATGCTAAAGCGTGTTTCGAGCTGGGGGCAGTATTTAAATACACCTGACGGACGCGACACGCTCGTGTCATAAAAGTTGGACATTTTTTTTTTTCGAAGACTCGAGACTATCCAAAGTTAAATTACGGAATATAAAAGATGTCCAAGAGGGGAGGTGAAAGAGGTGTAGGTTTCTTTCGTGTCCCTCTGGAAATCAGAAATCCAATCGAAAGTAGTCGTGTGATCGGAATTTTGTCGCGAAGATGGAATAAGGGAAGAAAAGAGTACGGAAACGTGGGACGTGAGAAGAGGTGAAGAAAAAAGTTGAAAAGATGTTACGAGAAAACGTGTCGTTTTGTAAATTGGCTCGTTCGGATTATGGTAATCCTATCTACTCGTAATTCGAGACTTTAGGAAAGCTTTATCGGGTCCCGGTGGTCAGAGAAGAAAGAAAGATCGATGAAAAATATTAAAATATTCATCGTCTCATCTTCTCTCACTCGATTAACAAAGATAAATATTAAAAGAATACAAGAAGCTATCGGTCGTGGCTTATTTAATGGCATACTCGAAATCGAGTGCACCCTGAAAGATTTTTCTCTTACGTCTCGTTACGTACAACGAAGAGGCACTGTTGCTAACGATAAGAAGAGCGTCGAGAGCGCGTATTTCATTATGCATACGGATCGAAGAGAGAGAGAGAGAGGATCAACTCTGTCTCGACTGCAGTCTCCTGGGGGAGGAAAACGTAATGATCGAGAAAGGACGAGTCTGCTCTACGTGAACAGAAGAAAAGGAGAAAGATAGGGGGAATGGCAAATTACGTGTGTCTGGATAGACCCTCCTTGTACCTATACATATCTAATATACCAACATGCACGGATGGATATTCTAGACGCTTGAAGAAATCTAGGACAAGTGCGTCTTCGCACCGACGGCTCTCGAAATCTGGCGCGTCGTAAAGTCTTGGAGCTCTCTTGGAAAGGGACTTTCCGACGACCTGGGCCAACGTTAAGCGTTCCGGATACTCGCACGAGTGAAAAAGAGACGAAGATGTTATCTCTGGGAACGATAACCACGACTCGTCGGCCGTGGAATTTATGCGGCTCGATGTAAGGAATAGAGAATGCGTAGAATAAAAAAAAAAGGAGGATGAAATTACGAAGTTGCGTGAGAAGGAAGGTACGCAGAAAAAGAGAGAGAGAGAGATGGTTATCCCGAAGAGCGGGACCGGTGGCACAGGATTCTAAGGTGTAGTTCGAGCGAAGTCTTTCGAGAAGGAAAAAGAGAGAGGAAGAGAATCAGAGAGGCCGGTTCGCAATTAAATGGAACGCTGCGGCTCTGTACGAGAGAAGGCGAGACCGCGAAGGATACGTACGGCGATGGACCTTTTAACGAATGTGCATATCGGCCGGGTCGTTAGCCAAGCACTTACGACCCTCCGTCGCCAAGCCGCTCCCGTCGCTTCTCCTATTTCCGTTGGCGTTAATGTCTTCGTAAATAAACGATATGACCACGGTGGTGGCCCCACATTTTCTCTCTCTGAGGTAAGTATTCTCCGAGGGCGAGGCTACGATATCCCAAGCGTGTTACGATAATTATTACGAGTGATTAACTAGTCATCTTGTAAGAAGAACGATGTATCAAAGAAGAAGAAAAAATGAGAAGGAAGTGGAGAGATAATTCGAGGACGAAACGAGAGTAAAGTGCTTAGCTAGACACGATGAGAACGAGTGGAAGAAGAGAGCTCGTTTCCTCCTTTATCTCGCGTCTCTACGTGTTTCGAATTCGGCATTACGCGAGGTCGGGACCCCCAAGATCGCAGATTACGGCCCACGGGATTCGACGAGGAGGTAAACGCTCGCCGCCAGCGAGATACCTATCGTTCTCTTCGCGAGTAACTTTGTCTTTTTGGACAAAAATCTATTCTCTTGGTATATCTTGTTCCCTTTTCTTTAAAAAATCTTTCCAAAAAAGAGTTCGTTCGTTGAGATAGTACAGGAATATTGAGATGGAAAAATAGAGAAAAGAGGAGACGAGAATGGCGAACAGCTGCTGCTCCATCTCATCCTTCTCAACGAAAAGTTGGATAAAAGGGGGGACGGGCCCTTTATCGGGCAAGCCTGCGTGACGACCGAGGGTGGGTTTTCTCTCTCCTATTCCTCGTCAAGACCTCGTAAATGTTTATCTCATCGATAGTTTCTCTCGATCGTATCGTTCAATGAAAAAAAAAATAAAGAAATAAAAACTCACTTTAAGACCATACCACGATCCTCGGGATCTCGTTGAAACGATCCGAAATTTTGTACACCCTTTATTCGAACCAAACGATCGATCCTACGACTCGTAGCGACCTTTCGAACCGGCGTCGGTTCACCCTCCCCGAAACAGCTGGCTCTCCTCATCCATCAACGGGCTTTGGAAAACGAGGAAATTTACAGAAAATTAGCTTCTCCTGGGTTTCGAGCGAAATGTACAGCACCGATCGGTTCGCTTCTCGTGTAAATGGGATTCGATTACTCGGGCAGAACGGGCTCGGATCACTGAAGTCCACGGTAGCAAACTTTCCCTGTAATATCCTTATTCCAAGAGGTGGTTTGTCTTGATTATACACTCTCCCAACATTTTTTCTATCGATATCACTTGGCACAAAAATATCACGATATAACACACGAACACCAAAACGAATCACGGAACTGGAAGAAGTATAAAAACTTTGATGAAATATCGGCTAAAGTTTATTAAAGCTATCTTCCTGGTTGTAAAAGAAACGACGAAGGCCGGCTATATATCGGTCATGGAAATTCGTAGACACGTTTCACGGATCCCCCTGCCGCGTATATCTATCCCATGGCGGGGCACGAAGAAGACTGGAATGGAAACCGAATTGTAGGGGTCCCTTCGTAGTGCGTACGTGACGGGGTGAGGAGGGCTCCAGAATGAAAGAAGGAAAGAGAGAGAGCGGGAAGGAGGAGGGGAGATATTCGAGAGGGGTGGCGATGACTGAGAGAGGGTCGGTTTATCCTGCCAGTGTCCCGTTCGATGGAAGCTCCGTTTCTTCCCTCTCTCCTTCTCTCTCTTCCCTTTTTCTCTCTCTCTCTCTTTTTTTCTCTCTCCCCATCCTTTTTTTCTTTCCCTTACACGACCTTCGGCGCAGGCCGGTTGAGTCACCCGGTATTAAACGCGTTAAGAGTTCAGGTAGAAAAACCTGCAAGCTGCTAGGACTCTACTATTCGTCGTGGAAACCGACGCCCGCTGCTTCTCCCTGCAACTTCCTTCGGAGTCGAATAAATTTTTACGAACCTCTTCGACTACCATCATCGTTTCTATGTATCAAACAAAAAATACTCGTTTCCTATCCCGTGAAAAACACATTCGATTATATCATATTTTTCTGTCTCGTCGGCTACGTTTTCCAATAAAATTTTTATTCCTTCCGATAAAATAACCGCGATGCTCCGAACGATGGAAATGAATCAACGAATGGTTTATTACATTCATGAGCAAAATATTAAAGAAAAGCAGATGGTTTACAAAAGAAATATAAGAATATATGTTTTCTTTCGAAGACACCCGTTATAAGCCGTGGCAACGCACGATAGCCTCGGATGAGGCACCGTTTCGTATTAGTACCACAGATCGTAGAGCGTCCACTGTCGGACACGGGGGTGGGGGAAGAGAGTAGGAGTATTAGTACAATGCTCGTGTATATACGTGCACGCGTAGAAGAGTGAGAATCTCTCGAACGCGCGCGCGCTCGAGCTAGCTCGCATACACGCACGTGTGGAAGCGTAACGAGCTCGCGTCGATGCAGACGCTCGTTCCACGTTGACGTAACGAAAGGGCGTTTCCGGCCTACACCGCTCGCTTCCGCTCAGGGCTGCTCGCATACTTTTTCCACCTCTTTTTTATTATTCTTCCTCGCTCCACCCTCGCGAGCACCGCTCGCGTAAATCGCACGCATGACAGACCGAAAAAATAAACACGGAAGGGAAACGATAATTAAAAGTCATATTTGTAGTCTTGCTTCTCTTTCTCTTCGATTTCAAAATCACGGTTATAGGAAAAGAAATGAAAGAAGGTATTACACTATGGGTAGAATGGCATTTAGGATGAGTAGGATATTTAGCAGTTGTCGAATAAAGCAATCGTTAGAAAAGTAAATAAAAATAAATAACAGAGAAGCAGTAAGTCATATTGCAGGAGACAGAAGGATAGAGAACTTGACGAAAGTAAAATCACGTTTATAGGAAAAGAAAGAATGTAGAATGTCCTTAGGATGAGTAGCAGTTGTCTAGAAATGCTATCGATGCAAGAGTAAATACAGAGAATAGAAAATAAAAATAAATAATAGAAAAGCAGTAAGTCATATCGCAGGAGACAGAAGGATAGAGGACTTGACGAAAGTAAAATCACGGTTATAAGGAAAGAAAGAACGTAGAATGTTCTTAGGATGAGTATCAGTTGTCTAGAAATAATATCGATGCAAGAGTAAATACAGGAAATAGAAAATGAAAATAAATAATAGAAAAGCAGTAAGTCATATCAGAGAGAGGAGAGAGATAGATAGAGAACTTGACGAAAGTTTGAGAGGACGAGTCGTTAAGATAGAACACGGTTGACAAGGGGAGATAGGAGAAGATGAACACGAGCAGCATCGACTCGATTTGCATAAGGCACGTAGATTCCATTTGCATAGAACATAATACACGCGAGCCAATAATCCTTGCATAACGTTCGTATGGACGATCGTGCCCTTTTTTTTTTTTAATTTATCCATTCGATCTCCGGGTGAGCAAAAGATGTCCCGTTTAATGCATTCGTTGGGTTCGTTCAAGAGAGAGAGAGAGAGTATTCGTAAGTTCGAAGTGGAAAATTGTGACGAACGAGAGAGGAAGTCGCGGGTGAGGTATATAAAGCGATCGTGAAAGGGAAATATAAGAGAAGGTGTATACGTTCGATAGCGACTACGATGTTCGAGAGGGAACGACGTGTATCCGTTTATTATTCATCGTCGAGAAACTACACGTCGTAAAGAACTATCAGCTGGTAAGATACAACGCACCGGTGCACAGCTAGCGATCGCTGCTGCCGGTGGTAGCCCTAGAGAGCGAACGACCAATCGATTTTCCGTTCTCTCGATCTCCAACCGTGCGACCGTAGATCCTTCTCGAAGTTACGTTCCACTTTCGCGAGTGATGACTTTAAGATCGTCGTTCAATTTCCTGAGTAAAAAAAAAAGTTTCAGGAAGGATCTCTTCGATCGAGCATGGTACCCCTTTAATACGGGAAGCTTCCATAGGCGCGTGCGAGTGTTTGATTCACAAATCGAACGGTAATTCGCGCATTCTTCCGGCTCGTCCTGCCATGAGAGACTCACAAAGGGTTCCAGAAACCCCTGTAGCCAACGTGCCAACCCCTTCCTACCGAACCACCATCGTGTCATCTCGTCGTTGAGATTCTATAGAAAGAATCGAACGAGACCGACCGAAACCAGACTAATTTCTATGCGGTTCGAAAGTTTCCCAATTTTCCGAGCGATTCCATCGGTTTGTCTACTCTTTTAAAAAGAATCGGAAAAGTTTAGTCCTGGCGTGCGAATTTAACGAATCACGACCACCCCTTCGTCGAGAACCACAGTCAACAAATTTCTAACGCGCTCGTATAGCCGTGTCCCCTTGTTTCGAAATCATAGCCCTAATTAATCCCTATTTAGAGCATCGGTTTGCTCAAGCAAGGGCTCGAGGGCACGCTAAGGAAATTATTCAAATCGTGCGAGTCAACCGTGACCGTCGGCCAAGTATTTTTGTATCCTCCTACCACGTCCTTATTCGCTTACCTTCTTGTTTGTTTCTAGAGTTTGGCAGAATACCGATTTTCGAGTTTACGAAAAGAATTTGACGGGAGTTCTTTCGAAGTTTTTATATGCTGCAAGATGCTATAGCAAGCTTTGTAGGTTTAAATCGAAGTTTAACGAGTGATCTAAACTGTGGTCTGACTGTAAATAAAGCCAGGAGAGTGCGAATAGAGGTAAAAAAATTGGGAGAGTCATATGGAATATTTTAAATCACATTTTGGTACTTAAAAGCCTTCATTTATAGTTTTTTGAAGTCCATATCAACGTTTATAAATACCATCTCGAACTTCAAATTCTCAATATATATTTTTCTTACTCCATAAGCTTCATTTTTAATCTGAAACTCTTGACGGAACATTCGGGTGGGTCAAATCGCGGTTAAAATGTCGAGATATTTGGAGTCTTTTGTATTCATATCGTAGTCGGCAAGTCGACGATAAAATTCAGTGGAAGTAGCGTTGTAACGATCGAGAGAAGAAAAGAGGCAAACATGGGAAGAGGTAAGATATTTTCTCGTGAAGGAGTCCGCATTTTTGTCCACCTCCCCGTCTCTTTCGGCTTTCTTCCAACCCTTCGCTATCGCCTTTCCTTATCTCGGCCTTCCGGCCTCTTATCTGAACGCGAGACGACGAATCTAGCGGAGAAAACGGTCGGAGTGCTGATTAAAATTTCAAGAGAGAGAGTCGCACGAACTTGTCAAAGCCTTCCTACGTCGGATCGACCGAAGGAACGAACGAAGAGCTGAGGGGTGAGAGGAAACAAAGGAGAGAGGGCGGCACTCTAAGTAATTAAAGCCCTGTTCTCTCGTCGCGCCTCGTGGTATTTATTTCCGCGACCTTCTCGCGATTCAACTTCTCCAAACGCATTGATGCCGCTGCTGTTGGTCCGAGTTGGAGCAAAAGGACAGAAGAAAAAGAAATTTACGAGACTGGTAGACAATGCCCGGGAAGAAGATGGTAAGTATACGTAAGCTCCGTTTCATGGCAAACGGTAGAAAACCCTTCGATGCTAATAAGAGTCAAGAGAGACTTTGCGCATAAATGCTAATTTTCATTTGCTTTGTGTCATCGATCAAGTCTCATCCCTTTTCGAGAACATCTCTGTCGTAGGCGTTTATAAAACGCCGAGTTGGCTCCCATCGATTCGCGAGAGAAATTCGATTATGAGAACGTAGAGACCAGGACGGAACGTAGGAGCTTTTTACTTATTCCAAAGAAGAGGATTTTATCCTAGCGACGATCCCTTTAGAAGCTTACCTGAAACAGAAAGGAGAGACAACATTATATTCTCACGTTGAACATAAGGTAAACGCTAAAAGGATGGAGGAAACTATCCAGGGATAATACTTTTTCCGTCTTACCCCCGCGCGTGCGAGCGACCTCCTATAATTAGCGCTCGTTTATCGCATTTAACTGTTTTGCGACAGTTCGCTTTTTATCCTCGACTCCGTGCACCATTTATTTCATTTAATCCATTACGGCATTGGATGACACGCTAGCGGTGGATTTTTGTGGCGAGCCGCAACGAGCGTCGACACTCGTCCGAGAGTTAATAATTAATTATTTCGACCAAAGCCGATGCGGTGCCGCGCAAATTGACCATCCTGAAAAGTTGAAAGGAACGAAAAGCGAAAAAGATTTTTAGTAGAAACTCATCGAGTTCTTTCTCTTCTTCGTTTTCCACACTCAGGCCCGCTTCTGGCGCAGTTGCTACGGGTCCTAAAGGGAAAGATAAACAGACGTGGCAACGGCAGAAGTTGCCCTTTTCGAGTGGAGGGGGAAGTTTTTTCTTCGTATCGTTTCTCGAGCGAAACGAAAAGGAGAGGAGAACGTCGGTCATCCCGTGTTTTGCTTTTTGGCTCTTCCACCTACGTGGGTGGTCTCCTCCCACTTCTTTCACGACCTTTCCAAGTATAAACTCTATTACGAATGCAGTGACGCGAACAAAATGCTTGGAATACTTTTTTCGAAGAAAAAAAGAAAATTCTTTTTTATTTTAATAAAAAAGTATCGGACTCCAACGAAATTGTATTCCACGCACTGTTGATTCTCGAGTAGAACCGCAAGCTCGTATATTCCGAGACAGGCTTTATCAACTACTCCCAAGGGCCCCGTCCTTCATCCGCTCGACAGGACCGACCGAACCAACCCCTCTCCCTCTATCAACCTTTTCCCTCTGCATATTAGATAAACACGGCCCCTCTTTTCGCCACCCTCTCGCACGCTCGATTAGTCCCGATCTATCGCATTACGAGCTACCAGGAGAACTCGATTCGCGATTTCTTTCTTTTTCGTGCTTCTTTCGTGACTTCCGTCCTCGTAAAGATTTGTTCCTTTTATTTCGAAGAACGAGGCTAATGGAAAGAGAAGAACCTAGTCACTTTGGACGTTAAAATCTACGTTTTACTTATGTAAATGCATATAAAAGAGGGACAAAGTCTCTTAATCCTATTTTCTCTCTCTCTCTTTAATCTCACCTTTTAACACTAAACCTACCCTCGCCAAATGCATTTCTATTTCCATCACATGTATCTATTCCACAAATACTTAAACAAAAACATGTTATCTGCTATCATTAATAAATAAAATTGATAATAAATTTCTATAAATTAATTATTATTATTAAAAAAAAATCGAGAAACAAGAATCTCATAGTAAGTTTAATGTTAAAAGTCGAACAGGCACTGGAATATTTCGGCAAAAGAATTAATCCGACATCGAAAAGATACTATACGTCGCCAGGTTTACACTTTCTTGTTAAAGATTATAGAAAAAGAAAGGTCAGTGCTCAGAGTAAAACAGAATAAAAATAAAAGAAAGAAAGATACGCGTTCCACTCGAAGCGTTCGCGCGAACTTATAACTGCCGCGAGTGAATTTATACGCTCGATCTCGTGCACGTTTTCCCTCCTCTCCGTTGAAACCTTCCTCTCGCGGCGATTGCGAACGTACACGCGATGCCAGGACACGATGTTTCAACTTGGCGCACATCCCTCGTCCGTTTCCCTCTTCCGTTTCCCTCTTCCGTTCCTCTCATAAACCCCACCGTTTCTATTTTTCTTTCGTACAAATTGCCGGAACGAAATCTCGCGATCCCGTGCGATGGTAGAGGAAAGTAACCAAATGTGGAATAGTATCCCTAATATGGAATACCGCCATTTCTCGTAAACAAATACTCCTCGCCTCAATAAACAGTGATCTTCTATTTCTTTCAATCATTATACGTGCGTACAGGTCGCGAAACTCCTGACTCAAAAGATGCAGAGTGTATATTCTGTCACAGACTGTTTTCTCAAGATACTCGAGGAGAAACATGGATCAAATGCCTCATGTGCGGACTCTGGGCACATAATGATTGCGCTGGTACAGAGTTCGACATGTGGATTTGCGATTATTGCAAGTAGATTTAGTTCCTTTTTAAATTTGACCAAAGATCCTATAGCATCTCATAGAAATTAAAGTTTATTGTTCATAGTTTTGTAGTGTTCCATATTTGGGTACCTATTTCATAATTAGATACCTTTATGTTGATTTTGTTTTTGAGAAAATATCATACTTTTAATTAATATATATAACACAAGACTGTTACTAAGTTAAGCGCAAATGTATGACTGATTATAATTACGATTAAAAGTTTTTGATTTATATTATTTATTATTTTTATGTGTAAAAAACAAAACAGTATTCCATATTTGGTTACTTTCCTCTAACGTTTCGAAAAGTGGAGAGAATAATCGACTGGACGTAGTTACAAGTTGTTTTGAAAAACAAAAAAATTGAACTAGCGACACAATTTACACGTACATAGGTACATTACCTTTAAACGGAACGAGGGAATGACCACCACCGGTTTGAAATCACCAGCCAACTCGGTTATTCACGATTATTCGATTAACATCGAACGTATGCACGAGTTTGAATTTCCTGTGGCAACGCGCGAAGCACAGCCGCCGATCCTGTTTCGAATGCGATATGGAATAAGCTCGTGCCTTAATGCGACCACGAGCTGGGAATGATTTATAATAGGCTTTAGGATGATGTATACATATATTTGCACGCGCATTCTCTTTCTAGCATCACCGTACGTAGGAATAGACTTTCTTTTCATTTTCGTGCTTTCCTTCTCACCCCTCCTCTTGCTCTCACCATCTACGGAAGGATCGAAGGTAAGATGGAGAAAAATCGGAGCAGGTTGCACCGGTATCCTTATTCGCAAATGTGTGTGCGCGCGCGCGCGCTGGTAAAACGAGTTTTAAAGTGCCGGTTTTATTGTCGAGCTTACATACCGACAGCTCCTTAAGCGACCGACGACGACGATGACCACGAACGTCGAAGTGGAAGATGACGATGAAAGATCCTAAGAGACTTCTTTTATTATTCGATCGAACGATATCGGTTTCCTGAACCCTTTGCACTCGGTGTAGAGTCGACAAGACCGATTTTTAAGATAAACACGACGTCGAGTGTTTCTCGAGGCTCAATTTTGTTTGTACTCGTAGATTAGTCTTTAATTCATCTACAAGCACACCTATCCTTTGATTTATACGGTAGATACGTTCATCGAAAAATCGAGTAAACTGAAAGTGTGTAAAATGAGATAAAATTTATACAAAATAGAGAACTTTCTTTTTTGTTTACCTATTATCAACATTCGCTTGGTCGTTTTACTGAATATTTACTTTCAAGTTTGCGATTGAAGTTTGCGAATAGGGTGCTTTAAGTCTACTTTAATCGAGTTTTTAATCAAAAGACTGCGTTCATTAATATGTATACTCTCTTAATCAGAATAAAAATCAAGAAAAAGACATTTTTGTTCTCATTTACAAAACGTATAAAAGCCAAACCGTGTAAATCAAGTCTCATGCAAATCGAGGAATAGTTTTGTAACAATGTATCCAGTGAAATATCGTTTGAAATAAAAATGGTACAGTCGTTAAATGCAATATTTTTGATAAAAAAATGATCTCGTTGCGTTCTTACTAAAACAATAACAAAAGGTATCGCGTGTCGGGCAAAATTTTCAAGAGAACGAGAGTGAAGAGAGAGGTCGGGTCGACGCCCACGCAGAGAAATACGGCGCGCGGCCCACACGATTGAGCGCTCAGCATCCATAGGGGGAGGAGAACGAGAGAAAGGGAAAGAGATAGAGACAATGGATCCTAAACTTATGCATTGAGATTGCCGGCTTGTATATGTCCTACCAACGAACGACGCGGTCCGTGTTATGCCTATAACCGGGCTCTCCGCGCGTTACTCGACGTTTCTTAAGAGGTGTATACGCGTATGCGTAAGAGGAGAGAAACACGTGCGGCTGTTGGAACTTATACACCGGGTGTTTCGAAAAAATTCAACCAAGTTCTTTTTTTCTTTATTCTTTCAACGATCGTAGGTAGCAGCTCCGTTAAAAGCATCGTACTAGGAAGAAGTTTATCGTTGAACGACGAGGTCCCTACGCGAGGAAAGCAACGAAGGAAGGTCGAAAGTGCATCGACTGCTACGGTGGTGCCGTGAGACGAGACTTAATCGAATGCAAATACGTGCAAGTTCGACGCTCGTACGCTGGCTATAGCTATCTACCATCTCTGTCTCGGTCCCGTGTGTCGTTCCATTCACAGAACTATCGGCTTTCGCTATAACCCTCCTCCCACGCGTTCTACCAGTCTCTCTCTTTGCACTCTCACCTTCCGATTCGTAATCCCACACGTTTCTACCTTCGAGAAGGTATCCCTCTCGTGTTATTATATCCCACTCGCGGTATCCCTCGAAAGATTCTTCGCTCGTAGCCGAATCTAAAGTGCGAGAATTACAAGCTGAAATTTTCTCCCCTTCGAAGATGATTTTCTACGAAGAACTTCTAATCAAGATCGTAGTCGAGGTAACCGATCAGCTGATAATCGTAATTTTATTAACCCTTTGCACTCGAAAGGTGACTCTCACACACCACATGATTTAAAGTAATTGCATTCCTTATGTACCATTACCAAGGGTTGTATGTACCAAGGGTTTTTCCCGTTTACCAAATAAATTAAATTAAATGAAATGAAACAAAAACAACAAAAAAAAAACAAAAAAAAAACGAAAAAAAACAAAAATAAACAAACAAACAAAGAGTTGCTGTTCGTTTGCTCGAAAACTGTTTCGAGTGCAAAGGGTTAACCCTTTATGAGTGGGACTCTTGTTACAACATACATGTAAAATACGAGTTGAATTTATTTTGTTAGACAAGCTAGTGAATTATATTCATATGTTGTAATATTTATTTCATTGTACGTCACATGAAATTATAATGCAAAGGGTTAAAACGTTACGACTGAACGATCGACGATAAGTTCTTGGGTAAATGCACGCCTTGTACGAGTCGTATAGCTCCTTCCGTACCCGTTGCATGGTTCACCGTACTCTATCGCTGCCTAAGAACGTCGTGAGATACTCGAGCGAGCTCGTAATGGACTGAGACTTTTGAAACGATGTTGGAAGAAAGAGAATTTAAATATCCCGAGTCGGTTCTACCGTGTATACGCCTAACTCTTGACACGCGGCTCTCCCTCGAACGATTACGAAACCATCGTACTTTCTTACGTACATACACGTATCCACTTCTAATGCAGATTTAGAGTAAAGACCACTAGCGAAGGGTTAAGTTATCCGGTCGTTTCTTCGATTTCTTACGTTCTCCGAAAGAGACGACGAACGGACAGTGAATTTTTTTCAAAGTGGTATAAGTCCATTTTTTTATGATTCTAATGTTTACAACCATAAACTTTTTTTTCCAAATTTAGACATATACTACTTTTAAATTGAATGACTCATTTACATTTAGGTACAGTATATTATTAATATCGTTATACGTTTATTTTACCTTCCAAAACCATAAATATATATAAAAAAAATTAAATATAAATAAATAAAAATTAAGATATTATTTTACAAAAATAAATGTTGTAATGATACAAAAAAATAGAAATTCTTTTCTTAATAATTTTATTCACCTAGATCATTCAAATTGCCCACTCTGCGACGAAAAGAAGAGTCGAGCCTACGCCAAGTACACGTGGCTCCTCCTCCCATGTCGACAACAACGCGCGAAAACCTGTTTAAACAAGGGATTCGACGCTATACACGAGCCAGAAAGGAAAGAGAGGTCGTCGAAACGAGTGAGACGGAGAAGAGGCCACTGAAATCTGGACACCGAAGAGAGGGACCTGTTTCGCGAAGAGAACCTGGAGGGAGAGTGCAATAAACGTAAAGCCACGACGGCGGAACACTTCGGCGGACGAAACAATGTTGCATTGTGTCTCGTGGCAGGCCGTTAACCCAGGTCAGCAACTGCAACTGCACACCCTCGCTTACTCTCTCCCCTCCTCTCAATCCTCGCGTTTCTCCCTCTTCCTTCTTCTCGTTCCCCCATTTCTTCTACTCTTTACACGCACACTCACGCGGACGTGGCAGCAACGCTGACGTAATTTCGTTCGCGAGCTCGACAGGAAGCTAGCGATCCGCTTCCGAGCAGCTTCCTCGGATGAAATCTTCGTATAAACGCGTTCCACTGTGTTCGTTTATATCTATGGCGACCTTGTTCGATCAGGATAATCTTTCGATACAGTTTCATCGAAAAAAATCGATTGGGAGGAAGGAAAAAGAGATAAGAGGAAAGTTTAGAAGAGTAAAACGAAGATGGTTCCTCTTCGGAGAAAAATGTACGAGCGGATAAGGCGTAACGGCGACTTTACGTCGGACTCGTGACACAATGTGAAACGAGCTTGTCCCTGGCCCATATAGCCTTAGGTAAGCTCTATCCGCGATTGCGTAACGGCCGCCGATAGTAGAACTCAACTGGCAGCTCCGTTCCTAGTGCAGCGTGCCTCGAGATACGATGCAGTCGCGCTGAACCACGCGAGACCAACAGAAAGAAACAGAACGAACCAATGTGAAATTCTTGTTCCACTTGGACGAACGCTTTAAAAATTTTTATAGTACGGATCGAATTTTTTTTTATGTCGGTACTTTGAATCTTTCAACGAATCTTCTTCGATAGAAACCTATTTCTAAGCTGTGGATTTACTCGGTTTAATGCTTCAGCTGGTAGATGAAACTTGTTGTACGATTGAAATGGAACTTAGAGCTTGAGCTGACTGAAAGAGTTTAGGTGTTCCGTGTGTCGCGTGCTTTGTAATAGAATAGACTCAGACCTTTGTGAAATATTTAATAAGTCTTGTTTCGCTAATGCTATTCTTAATAAGTTGAATCGATGGGTCGATTGATGAGCTGGACACAGAACAGCTGGAGTTTAGTATACCCAGTTTTCAATTTTTTAATTTTATTTATCGTTACCAAAGTGAGTCATTATAATCTTGGATTTTCCCCAGTAAAAAAAGAAGACAGATGTCAGATAAGTGTTTCCAATTTATACCTTTTTCGTACTTGTTGGTTTGTCTTCATTGTTCCACAACATTAAAAACGTTCCATTCACGGATATGTCAGCTATTCTGCCTCTACCAAGAGCACGTGATTGTCGACTCTGAGGCAATATTTTCAACACTGCACCATTTCATTTCAAATAATATATCACTGGTTATATTGTAAAAAAAAAATATGTTTGAGTTATCGATAGGTGAATCGAATACAGATGTAAACGATTTATCATATTCTGAATTATATTGAAAATCGTTTTTGTCGAGTCACACTCGACAGCAAGTGCAAAGAGTTCGTCTTGTAATAGATATCATAGTAAGAAAAAAAGAAAGAGACCGTAGAAACCCGTATAAGGAGAAGGATATGTAGGACTAGGGTCAAACGAGCTTATCGATAACAGTAATTACAACTTCGTTCGTTGCTATCGCGATTTCTTTACTGTCGCGACCACTCGACCTTTCTTAATGGAACGAGAATGCAGGAAAAGCGGAGATAAGCTCGTGGCTGCCGCGATAGTCGGTATCATCGACGATGACCCAACAACATAACGTGACTCACGATGTAACTTCTCTTCTTCCGTGCGACGGACTTTTTGCTTCCTGTCTCGTAATTTACCGATTCATCTTTACGTCGATCGTGATTCGTAAGATGTCACGAATTCGTTGGAAATTTCACTTCCTCTTGCTTATTTCCTTTCGTAGAAGTTTATTCAACATATATTTTTCCATAAGTTTCCTTTTAAATCTCAAACTTACATTTTTGAGGCTCAAATCACGGTAAAAAATTGGAACGCAACTGATTAAATTATATATCGAGGGAGAGCCGATTAGGTGTTCCCTTCGAGCTGCTTAAGCGATAGGTAAATTATCTTCTACCTTCGTTTAATCTAATAAGTAATAGCTCATTCAAGTTTGAGTCACCATAATCTACGATATCCAAAGACGACGCAAGGAAATTACAATCGCGAAAACAGGAAGGAAATCCCATGCGACTTCGCGCGAACCCGCCTTTACGATAACTCACTCGCGATGATCTCCACGAATTGAACTTTACTCTCTTCCTCCTTGCTTTTAGCCTTGCAACATTGTAAATCATCGTACATAGGAACCTACGATGATACGGCTGACCTCGCGGAAATCCGTACGAGCTTCGTCACCGCTTGAATTTTATCTTTCTTCGCTCGAACGCATCGCGGCTCGTAATTTACGAAAAGCCTACCTCTTCTCTCTCGCACGTTTTTCTTGTCCCTCGTCGCGTTCGACGATAAATTATTTTTTCTCGCGCGAAAGCAAAATTATAGGTGTATCCCGGAATCTGTTATGCACAGTGCGTTTATCCTAAGGCATCCATTAACGATCGTCTCGCGTGGAACTCCATTTACCTATCGAGCGGTGCTTCGATATTTCATCTTTTTTTTTTCGCTCGGTGTATTTCCTTGACTTTTTTTTATTTTTCCTTCTCACCAATCGAGACAGCACCACGTTGAAAATTGGTCGTCCCGTCGTCGAGAGCGATACGAGACGGGCCGGTCGATGAATTTCGAGTCGAGCACCTTTCACGCGATATCCGAACACCGCCTGCTTCATTCTTCTCTCTTTCTCTCCCTCGTTCTCTCGGTAGCTCATAAGATTGGGTAGTTCTTTCCCCACGATTTATGACGCGGCGTCACCCTTCTCGACTCTTTCACCGCACCGGAAACGACCGTTAGAATCGACGACGGAAACTCTTCTCTTCCAATTAGACGTTCCTTGGTATGGAGAATAAGAAGGAAAGAGATATGACCATTTACAAAGTTTTACCTCGGGCTACTCGTGCTAATGCGAGCGTAAATCAACGAGTCCGCTAGAGAGAATCCGCGATCCGAAACGCCGAGATCCTTGCGATTCTTAAACGAGGAAACCGATCGTGCGTTTCTTCCGGCTGTCTATATTTCTCGAAATCGATTGCTTCGAGATTATTTTCTAAAATGACGTTTCGAATTTTTAAAGACGTCTATCGGTATCCTTACATACCGATGTTACTTTTTTTGAAAAAGAAATCGGTTCGATCGAGACGTAGGAGAAAAGTTAATCGACTGGAGAATCGTTCACGGTTGAATGGCAGTCTGAAAGTGCGTCGATTACGCGTAGTCGATTTTTTTTTTTGACTTTTTTTTGCGTCGAATGTACTCTCCCGTCGACCAAGGCGATACCTTAAGTAAATATATACTGTGACTTATAGAAATATTCGGACACTTTATAAAGAGGAATAATTTTTTTATAATTGAACCAAACAATTTAATTTCAAAGAAAATAGAAAGCCTTTGGTATTATATTGTAAATTAATATTGCAAATGTCATCCCAATCGGTTAACGTTATTCCGAGTTACAAACGTTTAAATATTGCAGAAAAGCAATACTGCTTTATTCTGCAATTTTTAAGCGTTTGTAGCTCAGCAAAATGATATTAAATTTTTTAAATTTTCATTATAAACTCAAATAAAGAAAGTTGAAAAAACAGTTTTTTTCATTTCTTTGTAATGTGGAAAATTTCTATTCTTTTTAAACACGATATCTAGTAAACAAATCCTTCTATATCCTTACAGAAATTCAACTTGTTTGGTTAAATTACAAAAAAGTTATTCCACTGTAAAGTGTTCTATTTCCGTAAGTCACTGTTAGTAACACGGTTCGTTGAACCTCGACGCGGAAAAGTAACGCGTCTCGGCGGTAATATACCGCGCAAATTCGCGAAATTTCTCTTAAATCGCACTCCCGCCCGCTTTATCGATTTTGCATCGTACATAAGGCGGGGAAAGGACGTTGGTGGCTTTTAAATTGGTTCTCGATTACCACGTTTGGTAACTACCGGTGTGCTTTCGAGACATTATCGCTCAACCGAGAGCAAACTACACGCTACCTTTCGCACCGACTCGAAGAATCCTTTCTTTTTTACACGTCTTACGAGTAGCTACCGAGATGACGTTACACGACTGATAATTATGATAAATAACTCGCTCGGATCAAAAGGGAAACACCTGCTATCCTACGAACGGCGTACGAAAGAGAGGACTAACTAAGAATGACGTTAAAATCCGATAGGATTCTATCCCATAATTAGCAGAATGCCCATTAGAAATTACTAACGAACGTAATTATCTTCGAAAGGTGCCACCCACGTTGATCATAAATCAGCTGACTCGAGTTTACCGGCACCCTACCGGATGCATTGTTCTCTCGCGAATAGAAAATCGAGTCACCGTTCGAGTACCGAATCATTCTCGAGAATCGAATCGATATCTTCCGTAAGCAAGGAATAAAATAAATTCCTTCATGGAGGAAGGGTAAAAAAGGGAGAGAGAGGGAAGAAGGCTGAGAGTAGGGTCGATCCTTTGGCTCATGGAACGTCTGGAAAAGCGGAATATTTCGCACGCATAACCGGGATAGCACGGACGGGCTTATCGATTTGCAGTGGCAGCAGCAGCCACGGCGCAGTTCGCTGGGTACGTACCTGCACGAAACTACTGCTACGTCTCTCTACGCGACTATCTTTCTCTCTTTCCGAACATGCATTCGTATACCACGTTCTAAGAGACCATAAAATATTTATCGCTTGTTGGTTGCCATAACAGCGCGAGTACTTCGTGTGCAGGACGAAAAGTTTCTTGGCCTCTTATTTTTTTGACTTTTCGTCGAGCTCGTCGAAAACATTACGTTGTCCTCTCGTTCGAGAGAACGTTCGGACGTAGGATTTCTGCGAAGGCTTCGGACCGAAAAGGAGGGCCCCGAAATCCAGTTTATTTCTTAACTCCTTCGGCTCCCTCCTTTTTTTCATTCGCAAGGAAAGAGAAGAAACGACGCGCGGCAGCACGTGGTATCCGCTTTGCCCGGCAAATATATCACGGTGCATCCCTAGTAGTGGTAGGGCGGGTGATGGTGGTTGTATGTCGGTGGTGGAGGATGCGCATCGCAAGCGAGCGAGCGAGCGAGCTTGTGTGCGTCTAGAATGTGTCCTTGGCTGAGGTGCGTTGACCTTCTCCGCCGTGTGTTAGAGAGAGACTCCAGACTTCTACTTAGAGAGGGTTAAACTTCTCCTTCATCGGGAGAAGTTGGTCCTCCAGTCGTTCTCCTCCAACGACTCCGTATCTTGCTCTCTCTTTTTCTCATCCTTGTCTCAAACTTCGATCTTTCGTGGATTCGAAAAATCAATCCGATTAGATCGCATTACCTTAGATCGAATGATCGCTGGAACGTGTTAGCGATAGATCTTCTATAGATAGAATACCCTGAACCGTGAGTTAATCGATATGCTAATAAACTTGACGTTGCATCGATATAAATAAATTATCGTGAATATTTAAAAGCTTCGGAAATGGGTAGTTAATTTGGCATCGTTCGTTAACGATATTCTAAACGATTCGACATCGAAGAAAATTGTCTCGGAACTCTCCGGATGATGACTCGGGAATCTCGTTAGAGTCTAGATCGAATCTTAACGCGAGGGCGTTTATTATAACGATGGGAACGATCGTTCAAAATCAAGTAAATATACGTGTATCTCTGCATAGGTTGTAAGTAAATCCGATCGATCGATTCGCTTTATCGATAAAGATAAACGTTGGACGGGTAATTAATTTGACATTCATGGTCGTGCCGCGTTGACACATTCGACGACTTTACGCCGATAACGATCGAGATTTGCGCGCGTCAACTCGGAAGAAATTGCGGCACGGGATTAATAACACAGGTGGACGCGTTCGCGAACGTGTAATTATTCTACGCTGCCGGCGTGGCGTCGAGATGGAAGATGAAGAAAATGCTTGAGAGGAGAAATGTCACATGGCATGATCGAAGATGAAGAAAATGTTTGAGAAGAGAAATGTCACATAGCATCGAATCGTCTAGTCGTTAACGAGCTCGTTTCGATCGATTGGTAAAGTTATTGGTAGGTAAAAATCTTTGAATCGTTCGAGCGTGTAAAGAGGAATCTGACAAAGTTCAATCGGTTTGGATTTCAAAGAGAAACGAGATAAAAGGAAGGAAGTAGAGAAAGAGTGACTGAACGAGGAAGGAAATATCGGTACTGGGGTTGCAATATTCTTAGGATGGTATCGATATTATGAAATGGATAAGAAAATATATCAAAAAGAGATTTAAAAAATTAAAAAGGTACCATAATAATAAAAAAATTTGTGAATCAAAGATGTCTTTGTTTTTTCTACATCTTTCTTTCTGTTAGCAATTATAATATAATAAAAATTGTTGAAACAAACGATTCAATTTTGTTGTCCTTCCCAATTTTATATTAAAATTACGAAGGACCTCTTTTTTTTTCGTTAATACCTTAATTACCTTCCTTAAACCATAATTTTAGTCAATACATCTGTTTTTGACGTTTAATATCGATATAACGATAATATCGACTTCCGTTCGTTTATCGATATTTCTGAAACTCGAATAAAAATATCGATATTCTCTTTGACTTGCATCCCTAATCGGTATTCGAAAAAGATTCGATCGGGCAGCGAAACCTTCTCTCTCTTTCGTATGCACGTTAACCCACGCGAACGAGCATATACATAGAGAGACAAACTCGTGCCGCTGGGTAAGAGAAAAACAGTATATAAACCGCTGCTGTAACGCGGCCTTCTCGCCTCGCTTATTTTCCCTCCGTTCGTCGAAAACTTTTTAATACGGCCGACCGTACGATGTGCGTGTACTTACATAGAGAGCTACATATACCGGCACGTTCCGCTACGAGAGGAGAATCCGAACAAGCCGTGCTTCTGTCCCGCTGCTGATATGAATAATGTATCGCGTGGTTCTCTGTAGAAGCGAGAGGAGAAAACCAGAAGAGAGAGAGAGAGGGACGCGAAAGAAGGCGAGAGAGAAGAGCAAGGTGGATTATGAAGCCGAAGAAGGGCGATGGGACGAGAAGAATGAGAGGAAAAGAAGGAGAAACCCTCGAGTTGGAAGGTGGAGAAGGGTTGGTGAAGGGTAAGAGGGAGAGAAGCTGGAGGATGCGTTTCTTCCGTCGCGGATGTTCCTGCGTAGGTATATACACGCGAGCTCTTCTTTCCGACTCTCCGATTTCACGTAACACGCTATAATCGTTACGAAATCATTGCGTCGGTATTAACACGTTCACCGACACGAGATATTCTTGGTGATGCTAAAAATATTCCCTCTACGGTGAATCCTTTCTACCGGAGTCAAAAGACTCGATCTACGACGTATCCAGCGTTATTCAAAGAACTAATTAACCGATTCACTGGTACTCCCGCGATCTACGTTTTCTGCCAAAACTAGTGTGAGCCAATAATCTCGAATTCTACATGGAAGACTGTGTATACAGGGGTTTCTTCTATCGCTGATGACGAATCCATGATCAAAATTTCAAAATTTTTTTTGATTTTCTATTCATAACCAGCGACCTCGAGAACCCCCCAGTATCGGGTTTAATCCAAATAGAGTGACTTTTTATATTCCCGTTTGACATATTGGATCTACAATTATAAATTTTGAAATTTCGCCCATTCATCACAAACCATTTACAAAAAACATGCGTATATCAAGTTTGATGTAAATTCATTTAAAGTTGATAGAGATATATTCACGGTGCTTGGATACGAGTAATTACCAGTTGTCACACTTTGTTTTTCTACTGGTATATGAGTAATTACCAGCGACCTGGTTAATATTAAAAATTACGTACAACGAAGAAAAAATGGTTAGACGTTTGATGTAACATCGTGAGACAACCGTTGATCGTATTTTGTGGTCACCTATTCGATCATCGATCCGCGTCGAACGGCTCGTGCGTCCCTGCGAGATCGTACAACAACCAGTTTGAGCAACGACGGAACGATGGAACGGGAGTCGGACTCGTTGGTAGACGTAATTACTAATTACGCGTAACGCAGCGTGTTTCTTCATTAGCGCATGCCCGGTCGTCCACTCTCTACATCTATTCAACATACTACACGTATATTCGCGTTATTTCCGTGGCCAGTTTACCATTCTCTCGTATCGACACATATTTCGTGCTTGATTTCGACACGAGGGAAATGAAAAACGATCCTCGTAACAAGATCCGTACGTGCAAGCCGATCGAGGAAAAAAAAATGCATGGAGAGTAAGAGCCATCATCAAAGTTATTAATTTCTCAGAGTACGACTTGTCCTTGTATACAGGGTGTCGCATTTGATCTTCTTCGCTCGAAAACTTACATATGCACGAGTATGGATCGAGTCGAAGAGTTTAATAAACTTTTTATAAATCTTGCATAGTTAACGAGTTATTAATTATCCTCTGAGGGGAGTTGATGCCAAAATTATATTATTTAATTTCCAATTGCATATTACTCACTACACTGTTAAAAAAAAAAAATAACATTCGCGTTGCGAGTAGGTGAATCGAAGAAAGATCTCTGAGTACAAAAAAGAATCTACATGGAATAAACCTTAATCCATATGGTATTGTTGCAAAAATGAATCTTGTCAAGTTACACCAGAGATCCAAAATAAGAGTTATATTTAAATTTCGTAGAAAAAAATTTATTAAAATCTATCCAAATTAAAAATAACTTAAAGTGATTATTAAATATTTTTGAGTGATAGATTTTCCAAATAGTAATCATGACTTTAAGTTATTTTCAATTTTGTGACGTTAACTAGACCGAATTTTGGAAAACTTTATTAGACTTTTCGACTCAAGTAAATAATACGAACATGCAGTTTTCGGCTAGGAATGGTAAAAAGAGACACTCTGTACATTTAGTGGGTCTACCTCGCGGAAAGCACGAGTCTGCGTGTCGTCCTACACGCACGGCCGATCATCCTCGCGTGTCTGCGAGAGAACGACGCAAAAGCGAGGCGAGAGCAGCGCGAGGAGCGGGTTACACGTGAGGCTACCCGTCGAGGGTATCATTCCTGATTTTATCGGCGTGGACCTGGCCTTCTCTCTCTCTTTCCTCTCTTTCTCTGGCACGCATTCACGCACAAGTTCGACCGCTTCTCGATCCTCTTCCCTCGCCTACGAGGGTTCCTTAACCCGTCGCTACATCGCAGAGAAGCAATGGCCGAGTATGCGTGCGGCCAGGTGACCCCTTCGTGACCCGTGATGACGTTAGCCAAGGTTAAGACGCGTCCAGTTCGAAGACGTTTCCTCCGAAATGCGTTCGCTCCAGTTTTCATTTAACTCACGTAACAACAGCCTAAGAGACCCACGAGCTTTAATAATAAATCAATTATATTTTTTAATTTTTCCCCAAACTGCTATTATTATTATTACTATTGTAATAAAAAATTATAGATGACGAAATATTACTTCTAAGAAAAGTATTTGGTATTTATTCGGTAAACGAGTTTAAAACCTTTTACTATAAAGAATATTCATGTATACGAGAATAAAATAAGAAGCAAAATATAATAAGAACAAGCCCAAGGTAATTAAACCACATAATAAAGGACAAAAAAAGAGTGTTACCGCGAGAGTTAAGTTCTCCTATCAGCTTTACGTAGCTGTATACAAGTAAGAAGAAAGATTTTCGAGTGGCAACGTACAATGGTTTGGTGGTGCGAGGTCGACGAGAAGGAAGAAGAGGCAAAAGTAGGATATAAGTGCGGAAGGAAAGAGGAGAGACGGAAGAAGAGCGCGCGGAGCGAGTTCGAAGCCCGACTCGAAGTCGGTCTCGATATTCCCTTTCCTTTTCTCTTTCTTTCCTTCTCTCTCTTTCCGCTTGGTTCCGTCGTCTTCGTCCTCTTCTTCGTCGTAGCCCTGCCGGGGTAATTGCACCCTACCAAGGCCGACAGCTGATGCAGCCACCAGCACCAACGGAGCAACATCATCGCCACGAACCCACGACGACGAAGAGAAACGTGGTGGTATCGTTCGTGCCGAGCTATATGCACCGGCAAAGGAGCAAAATACGTTTCCAGGACGAGCTTCTAGACTCGAGTGTGAGTATATGCGCGCGTGCGTGTTTCTATCTCGACGGTATACGTACGAGCGTGCGCATAGAGCCCTCTTTCGCGTGTTTGCGCTCGCTGCTCGGCTTCAGGTATATCCACCTCGGCTCCGACATAGGGGGGAACGTGGAAAAGAGAAGGAGTGCTTACCCACGATGTGGTAAACACAATGCCGCCATCTTTAAACACCCCTACCTGTAATGTTTGCTACCGTCGAAACACGCCGACGAGAATGAAAAAGACCGCTCGCCTCTTTTCCTTTCTTTTCATCTTCCCCACCCTCTTTGTACCAAAGAAACCAGCATGTTCTTCCCTATCTTTCTCTCTCTCCAACGAGAAAATTTCTTCCGGCGACGTCTCGGAAACTCGTCGAGCTTCCTCGTCGAGGCCCTCGCAGATGCTCCGAGCGACCATGGAAACAGCTGTCCGTTGGCAGGCACAGCCAAAAAGGATGTGCACCGTTTCTACAGTTTTTCATCCTCAGATTTGACGACGTTTTAACCGATGAAATCGTGTCGGAAATTAATTAAAAGAGATCCCCGAGAATTCGACGATTCTCTCTCTCTTTTTTTTTTGTTATTGTATTTTTCTCCTTTCATTTCGACGAGCGGTGATTCGTTTTTCGAAAAACAGAGGAAAAATTCTACCTGCCGATGACAATATTTCATTCGAACGAGCGAGAGTTATAGAATCGTCTGGACCATCGACTGGTCGAACGAAATCAATGGAGAGAATTGAAAAACAACAGTACACATATCGCGTGGTATCATTGAAAGAGGGAATGGGAGAGAGAGGAAGGGGCGAGGTTGGTCGTTTCGAAGGTCTATTACGAAAGGCCGATTGAAAACAACGAGAGTGGTTAACGATCATGGGCACTCTTTTTGCCGATCGTCCGCGAAAGCGTCGCCCGTAATTTTTCGAATAGTTTTTTACTCGGTTAGAGGGAAAACCAATTGTGGTTTAAACCAATACAAAATCAGTACGTAGAGTAGACGAGGAACGAGTCTTTTCTTCCGTTCTTTCTTTCAGAGGTGACACCGGAGAACACCGTTATATCAAATAAACGTTCACGGATGTTTAAAGAAAAATATTATTTCAACGTCTCACGTTCACAAAAATAACCATCGTTGCTTCCGTGATATTGCGAAAGTACAGGTTCGAGGCCGTAAAAAAAAGAGAATTCACGAGGTTAACGATATGGAATAAAAAAAATTTGTTAGCAGTGAATCGAGTTTTCCGTCATTCACAAAATATTCTTCTTTTCCCTGAAGTCCGTTGGGCATTCTTGAAATCTTTTCGTGGGTTTTCGTTCCCATTGAGTCGAGCATTGTGAAACGGTACGACGATTCTCGACCGTCTCCTTTCGTCTCTCATTTTTCAAGCCACCCTCTCCCTTAACAACCGTCGTCCTTCTACTCCATAACCTCCGTGTAGTAAATATGTGGGTGGATGAATGCGTCCCGACTTCCAGCCCGTACCTAATTCTTTCTACGCGAGCTTTCCGTCGTCCACCGTCGGTTTCATTCTTCAAAATGGAACACCCGGAGCGTCGGGATGAAAACATTTTCGAGCTAGAAAGGACGAGACGCGCTATCCGTGGGTGGATCCTCGACTAAAGGCCTATCAACCGTGGCTACCGTAACTTTGCCTGAATTTCAGCCGTTTCGCGCCTCGCCTTTCCTATATTTCATTCTTTTATAGACCGTAAATACTGGAAATTCTTTCGATTAGGTTATAAGCTCGATCTCTTATTTGTTATGTCATTTTAGAGCAGGGATGGAAAACCTTCAAGTGGGTCAAATTTTGTTTATTATTTTTTCTAACCTTTAAGTACCGACGTGAGTGTGTCAACTTTAAAGATTAAAAATGTTGATGTGTTTTGTTTTATGTTTTCTTAGTACATAATTAACAGTTGGAACATATTTTAAATAACTAATGTTATTATTAGTACATAATAAATGACCTGGCTAAACCACGTCGATACTCAAAGGTTAATACTAATTCGTGGCGTCACTTGCGAATACATTTTTTTTCTCAATTTGACATTAGATATTAATATATCAATTTTTTAATATTCTCGATTGTCAGTTTCATATTTCATTTATTTTCAACGAGAATAATCCCTTTAGTAAACATACCTAGTACGTATACATACAAGCAAGCATCTACACGTTCACTTTTTATAATATAACAAATTTATAAAAATCAACGAGTGGGTCATTTAAAAAACCTTCGTGGGTCAATAGCTTACCCATAGGTCAGAGGTTCGTCCCTACCGTTCTATAACCCTGGAAAAAGACTACGAAAGGAAAATGAAACGCGAAAGAGAAGGAGAGAGAGAGATCATACGACAGGATAAGACAGCGACCTACATTTGGCGAGCAGGTGAGTCTCGTCTTGAAAAAGAGAAGAAGATGAAGAAGAGTGGAAGAAAGGGAGAACGACGACGATGCCTCTCTCGTTACGCAATTCGAATTAACGAGCGCGCGATGTTAACCGAGGTAAGTGAAGCCGCTCGATCGATCGAGATCGCTCGAGATCGATCGAGCTTTGTCTTTCGCGACGTTGCCTTCGATCGATCGAATTAAGTCGTCTCTCGTATGTATCCTATACTCTTCCTAACTCGAACAACGTCGACACAGCTGTCGTCTCGACGAGCGTACCACTTTTCGGCGTTTGCACAAAAGCGAGAAAAGTAAACTACCGAGAGGGGATTTCCGCGAAAGTGATTCACTCGACGGCCGCTTTTCGACTTCTCGCGAGCCATCCAGAGAGAGAGAGAGAGATAAAGCCGTGTTCGTACGATGTTTGCCAGTTTTTACGTTCGCGATTAGATTATCGACGATATTTTACGGGCTCTCATCGGCGAAAAACGTTAGGAATAAAAAGCGATAGGCGTAGCTGGAAGCTTCGAGATAAAATCAAATGTTCGTCTATCTGTGAACCTAGCCAATCGTACCTTCCTATTTATACAATTTTCGATCGATTCTATCGTTCGAAGTAAATTTTCTTTTCTATTTTCTTTGACAACCCTTAAAGAATTAGTAATATACAGAGTGTTTTAGAGAATTTGGGCATAGCTTTGGGGGTAGATTCGGTATGCTAAAATAAGAAATAAAAAGTTCATATAAACGTATGGTCGATATGATCTTGTTTCCGAATTATAGGTCATCATATTTTAGTTGACTAGCCGAAAATTTTTTAAATGATATGACGACATACACGATGATATCAGGCTTATGTTCGTATGAAGTTTTTTACCTAAAGTTATGCCCAGATTTTCGGAAACACCCCGTATACAGAGTAGTCCAGCTTAATATAGCTACCTAAATATCTTCTTTATTTGCAATGACATAAATATTTTTACTGCAAAGAGAACTAAATTGAGAAACACATTGAGAAACAAAATAATATTTGCAAAGCATTACCTTCGTGACACAATTTAACATCGCATTAAAAATATTTGTTATGTCATCAAAAATAAAAGAAGATATTTAGGTGGAACACCCTGTATAAACGGTGAACGAGCGTCGAAGCGCGAAACGTCTTGAAAAATAAGTTCGAACGATCGCTTATTTACGCGACACGGGAAACGATGTGCAAGGTGAGCAAACAAACGACGACGATGATACGAAACGAGGTGGAAAAAGACGTCGAATGCGAAACGGTAAACATTTCACGACGATACGCGTGGAAAAAGGTCTTGCGTGACTCGCCGGAAGAGTCGTCCGAGAGAAATATTTAAAGACGTCAATTAGCTGTACCAAAGCGAACGACTTTCCGAATGTTTTTTTCGCAAAGATTCGAACTAGGGATGTTCGATTCCCTTGAAAGAATCGATTTTTTGAATCGATCCTGAATCGAATCGCCGGAATCGATTCATCAAAAAGACCGGAACTGAAGAATCGATTCTCGCAGAATCGATCTTCGGATCCCTGAACTTCCACTAATGCCACGAAAGACTCAAATCGACGAGCAAAAAAAAAAAAAAGAAAACCTCTAATTCATTCGTTAAGAAATCGATTACTACGAGAATCAAGAAACAACGAATATTCGCTCGTTTTTCCCTTCAATGGGGATTCTCTTCCGCGGATCGGCTAGGGTCGCAGAAAAATTGATGTTTTTTATACTAAAGAATCAAATCTCGATTCTCGGGGTGCAGAATCGATTCTCTAAAAAATCGGAAGGCGAAGAATCGATTCAAAAAATCGATCTTTTGCACCAAAGAATCGATTCTTTTGAGAATCGAATCGGAATCGAACATCCCTAATTCGAACGATGCGACACGATATGCGGGTGGGCGTTATAATTTCATCAATGTCATCGGTATAGCCAAGCGGCGTTTTCTCGATTAATTGGCGAAACGGGTCGTTAATTAAAGACCCTTCGCCGAGCTGACGATGCACGTGCTCCATCGCCACCTTTCTTTTCGAGAAGACCAACGTAATTGGTTCACCTCGATGAACGGAAAAAAGTAATTTCTACGTAGGACGCACGTAGCTTTCAGTCGAAGGTGTGATTCACAATTACACGTTATTAATCCAGCTATTGCGAACCGATAGAACGATTTTAAAGCGCATAGAGTGTACGAGAAGCTAACGGAGTAGGTATTCGGTGGCACAAATTAGTTTCTCCTTTATAGAGAGAGAGAGGTATGCCTTCCTTCCTGCCTTTGTCACGAGCAAGTGTTTAATGTTTCGTCCATTTAAAGAGCCGTAACCACGATCCACTATCCAGTTTCAATGTTTATCTTCGCTGGCCGAGCGTAACCACTGTTCGTAGCTAACCCTACGTGGACACACTGGTGAGAATAAGAGAGAGAGAGGCTACTCGTAATTGCACGATAGCGTAGAGGAGTCGTTAAGTCGAGAGATAAAACGACGGCAATCGTCGCTAAGAAGAAGAATAAGAGAAGCAGAGATTTGCGATCCTCCTCGAACGGCACCCGTGGACACTTTTATACTCGAGTGTTCTTAACTTTCGCGTTCATCCTCGTTCAAAGTCCACGGACTATCATAGGACTATCATACTTTTCTGTAATAATATGATACGCTCGCGAATTTTTAACTTTTCGAGCAACACCGTCCCTATCACGGAATGCAGCTTTTCATATCGGAATATTCGAAGTAGTTTAGAAACGGTTGAAGTCTACGCCAATGGAAGACGGTCTCGCACATGCCTTTCCTGCGCTATCTTAGGCGATTCCGCGCGTGCATCGTCGGGTCGCTTACGCAACGAAACTCCACGGCGAAACTCGCGAGGATCGCGAATCGAGTTACTCTCCTCGTGAATTCGTTTTGTCCGGATAATCGTTCCTTGGTATCTTCTCTTCATTGAGGTATCTTCCAACGTGATAAGGAAGGGGAGAAGTGAATTTTTTGTTTTCTCATTGGGTTTTGAGATTCTTGTAAAAATTCGGAGGAATAAGTATCCACGTACGTTGGTATGCGCGAGACTCGCGAAGAAATTAGTACCGAGACTCCCCTCCGGTAATACTTCTGGTAATAAATAAGGGAAGACCTTCCTCTGCTGTAAACGTGGTAGCCGGAGCGATTAATATACGGTGCCCTTTAAATGCCGTCAGGGGGAAACGCGCGAATCGTCTACGCGAAACGATCTTTTCCTTTTTTTTCTCTTCTTCGAACACGATCGTGGATCTATCCTTGACCACGTAGTTTCTTGGAACTAGTCGCTATTCTCACGTATTACAATTACTTTGGAGTTTGTTTTATTAATACATGTCGCGATGCAGAGTGACAAGTTTCGTTGAAATTCTGGCCAAAATTAATTTTTTGAAGTTTAAGATAAATTATAATAATATGACTTTAAAAGAATTATAACGTGATTTTTTTAATGTTGAATATTGAGTAATCTTAATTAATCCAAATTTTATAAAATAATGCTCTCTGAAGCTTGTTTTTGATAATAAGTTATCCTATGTTCAACTAAAGTTCTGAATTAATAGTAAATTTGAACTATATTGAAACAGAAAAGTTAAAGTGTAATTTAAAAAAAAATATTGCTACAACTATTTCCTTAGGAAAAGAGAACAAATATACCTATAAGTTTTGATTCTCGTCTAGCTAAAAAATAGCTACCAATCCTAAAAAAAGAGGATCATAGTTCGATAATAAATCCAAATATTATTTTCACTTCTTTTTAAAAAATTTAGCATTATGAAAAATTAATCACTTCGAGCTCGCATATCTCTAAAAAAAAGTTGTGCTTTGATAATTCATAAATACAATCCAAAACATAAATCTTTAAAACAATAATAAAAAGATTTCAACGAAACCCGCCACCGTTCGACGCATCGGTCCGTTAAATCTTATTAAAATCGGATCGTTACTCACTTGGCTTTTCTTTTCATGATCGGATCTTCGACAACGATGACGAATGGTCGAGACGTTAATTAATTCCACCGACTAAACGAGAATTCGTCGAAAGGAGCAACGAGATACGGGCTTTAAAGTTTCTCTAGCGGGTGCCTGCGGCAGACTGTCGGTCCCCACGTGGGGGCCCGCCTCGCTAGCTTTATTTTTGTCGATGGGCTTAACATAAAGTACCCCATGGACGGGGCCACGCGACGAGAGTACGACCGACCGACGGATGAAGAACAATTCGAACAGAAAATTCAATGAATTCGACCCGATCTCGAAATCTTTTCACGTTATAATCCAACGTACCAACGTATGATCGAGATGTAGCACATCGTTCGTCCTCTCGTGCAAAGAATACGTACCTGAAACAAAAGAAAGATGCTGTTAGGTCATTGTCAAAGCTAATATACGCTACTTAAATATACATATTCAAAGGTGGAACGAAGAATCGTGGTGATTATCTACCGAGCTATCTTAATGACCGTCGCCGTAATGATTACTGTAACCATAATGCGCGCGATTACGTTTCCACCCGCATTGTCCGTTACCGTGCAGCCGGTACCGGTGATGAGAGCGAAGGGAATGAAAGAGAGAGAAAAAGCTAGAAGGGGGGGGAGAAGAGAATCTGCTCGGCATAAGCGAGAAAAAAGAGAAGAAAGAAAAGGTCGCGAAGTGCGGGTAATGAAATTAACGTCGTGCTTCAAATTATCGAGTTCCTTTGCGAATTATGCGAGATGTAATTGAATAATTCGATTACGTGTACGAACGGAGGAAGTAGATACGATAAATCTTGATACGTATCGAAGATGAAAAACGAGAAGAGAGAGACATGTAAGAGTGTTCTTCGTGGCGAGCATTTAAAACGAGCGAAATATATTTTACCGTACGTCACTTTTTGTGGAACGTCGCGAACGTACCAGCCCGTACAAATGGTGGACAATGATAAATTAGGCGATGGCTACTAATTTGGCGCGCGTTGAAGGTCGATACAAAAAACGCGATTCTCGATCGTACGAGATAAAAGGCTGTACGGACCTTCCTTTTCAGCGTTTGCTTCCAGAATAGGTTTCTTCCGTGAAAAAGAGAGAAACGCGATCGATCTAATCGAGAAGGCAGATCGATCTGCTTGGCAGATTTAGATTTGATCTCGGTTAGAAATATGGAAATCGAAGTTTCCTTTAAGATTGATTTGGAAGGAGACTAAATTTATCCGAATACTCATACGTACGTGTTTGATATTAAGGTCGTAACCGAGAAGAGGGGTGGCCAGAACGTTTATACTGATTTTAAGTTGGCCGAAAGTTTCAGGAACCCTAATCCTAGGAAGTAATAAGAAGCGTCTGTGGGAATCTCTCGTAATCTATACTCTTCATTGACGTTTACATCATAGAGAGACCGATTCGTACTACTTAAATGAAAGAAGGTTTTAATTAAGATAGAATCGTTCTTACTCGGTAATCCGTTTCTTTTCAAACACCTAAAACTCACTTTTCACGTTAAAAAAAAAGATTATAAATCACAAAAACGTCGAAGCAAACTTCGACTTTCCGCTCGACGACAAAGGGTAAGTTTGTGGTACGAGCAAAGAAAGGAGGGTGGCTTCTGCCAAGGCACTTTCCAACGACTTCGAGTACCCCCTAAAGTTTCGCAACCCTAATTTCGGTAAGTGCCGAGAAGTAACACTTGTAACTCGTACGTTTGCCTTGGGAACACTACCGAATTATACTCTTTCTTTTTCGTATAAATTGCTTCGCCGAAGGAAAATAGAAGAGAAACGAAGAAATCGAATTCACTAAACTCGAAAGATTTACCGGTAGTCGATGAGAAGGTTCAAAATGAACTGACCAAGAAAATCGAAAGAGGGCAGTTAAATATCGTTCAAGAGTGATGACAAGGGAAGCATCCCCTCTCCGTTAGTTTTGAGAAGACGCGACATCTTTCAAGTAATCGAGGCAACAGGTGAGTCGCTTTTCCTTCGAATAGGAAGAAAGAGAGGACATTTGTGAAAAATGTTAAAAGCCAAAATCACTATTCATTTCGACGTTACTCGTTTATCTAATGGAAAAAAAAAGAAAAGAAATATCGAAATGGACGAAAACTCGATCGAATTCGAAACGTTCAACGGCATTAGTCGAAAGAGCATTACGAGGACTCGCTATTGTAATAGGATTTCGATCGACACCGTCTATCGCGCGTCCATCGAAAAACGAGCTCTTTCCCGATTAGACCACTCGATGGAAACGTTCCCGCACGAATTTATAAATAAATCGACGATGAGTTTCCTTTTATCCATCGATCCATACGTTTATCTTGGTCTTTCGCGTATCGACGGTACGAAATTAATTAAGAATCATCCATATATAGCTCGTAGATGAATATCGCGTATCAAGGTGCTTTCGAAACGCAGGTGTTATTCGAGAAAAATCGAAAGATCGGCCTTGGCTCTTTCTTACTTTTTTTTTTTTCCTTCTTATTCTTCTTTTAGTCCTAAGAGAGCAAAAGAGAGAGACCCGTAAGAGCATTCTCTAGGCCGAAGTTCCGAGGCACGCGTGTCGCGCTAATCGTCGTCTAACTCAATGTCAGCTGCTTCCAGGTTCTCCGCAAAGGAAAGCCTACCGTGCACTCCTACTCTCCCCATCTGCTCCAAGTACGTAGCCTTTGTGCGAAGCGTTTACTCTCTAGCCTTGTGCCTAATGACACGTCGACGAAACTAGAGAGGAAGGGAGAGAAAGATCGTGTTTCTTCTTCTCGCAATATAAAGTCCCTCTGAATCATTTCGCGCTCCGTTATCTCTGGTCGTTCGCATGAGAAAGGCACGTGGTCCTTCTTGGTGATCTCCTCGAAAGGACGATACTTTGAAAGATCGTTTCGACCTTTCGCGAAACGTAGTACCGTCACGAGAGAACGATTCTCCAAGGTTCCACGATTATGCAAACGCTTATGAACCTTCTGCACCGCTTCGCGTGTATATTCGCGCCGCGTGCCGGTTTACGTCGCGACACGGTAAACTATTATGTAAAAATGGCCTTGGAAGAGTGCAGAGGTTGCATTCTAGCATCGTACACCATTCTCGCTACCTTCCTAAGCCGATGGGCTTCGGATTTTTCAATGACGTAAAAAGTCCTAACACGATACTTAGAGAAGAGAACAAAAGTAATTCATGGATGACAGAGACTAGACACCTTCGAGACTCCCTTTCTCTTGGTTGCCCTTTTCTGCGGATCCTTTGAGAATGAATTCGTGTCACTGGATGATTTAAATAGGGTTATTCTCTCTCTATAGAATGTCTTAGAAATAGAGTAACAACGTGCCCGATTGTATGAATAAATGCAAATCAGTTATGCTTCGTTGTCATAACATTATGCCACGCATAAAAGCACTTAATGGTACGGTGATTTTTGTTACGAGTCTCTTACATCGATAACCTTGCGTCAAATTTTCCTGACAACTTCTGCATTCCTCGTCAAAGTCTCGTAATGAATGAAATTATTACGGTGGTCGATCGGTTTACGCCATGTCAAATTTCGAAGCAATTTTCAATAGACCTACGACAATTAGATCGTCCTTGTACGCTCAACCGGAGTAGAATAAAAGCGAAATATCTTCGAAGGGTCGGTCAATGTCACTGAAAGAAAGAGAAGAAAGACCGAAGGTCTCCCACGAAATTAGAGGGTGAGAATATCGCTAAATTATTCAAGGACGCTTCGAGAAAAGGTGAGATCGTCCGTACGATCCGTAAAATCACCCTCGAAGGAAGTAACTCGCCTCGTACTTTTCTCCTTACGCTTTTCTTTTCGCCACTTTCTTCCTCTCCTACATCTCCTACCTTTTCCTCTAACTCCACGAAAACCCCGCCGAGCTCGACCATAAATATGTAAATACGCGACTCTACGGCCGACTTGTCGAGGCGTTAGCCAGGATATATACCTATACATAGATGCACACTGTGGAATAATAATTTATGATAATTTTTTCCCTCTAATTCGTTGGAAACGTTTGCCAGTGGTTGTCCCTATGTACTATACGTATCTTCTACCCTCGAATATCGCGAAGTAATGGGAAAAAAAGGCGAAGCATAGTCGAAAGGTTTCGGCTAATTTAACGATGCTTTTATCATGATAATGGTGTGCACGAAAAAGAGAAAGGGAAAAAGAGTGGAACGTGTCCCCTTGATTTCCCTTTCCTGGATACGCGTTCTATAATCTCTTTCTCTCTCTCGCTTTCCATATTTTATTACAGCGCCAAAAATATCGAAAACGTCGATAACCCCGAAGGCACGGAAGAATAAACATTTTCGGTATTATATTTTTCAACCTCGATGTACATTAATTTTATCCAATTAACCCAACGCAATATGGCTCCGCAAATATTCCGTGCGATATATCCTCGAAGCGTAACAATGCGTGGGTGAATGAAATAATAAAAAAGCAACGTGATTCGATTGTCCATCGGCACGGTAAAATCTATATATAGCTATAAAGAAGAATGATTGTTTGTTTGTCATGAATACATTTCTACAGTTTTATTCCGATCTTGATGAAATTTTGCAGACTTGATCTTCGAAAGGAGAGAAAAGTGCCTGTGTATTTAAAAGTTCCCAAAAATGTCCCTTTCCTAACCCTATATGTATTTTTTACAAAAATGACGGATCAGACGTAATCGATCCCAACAATTTATAAAAATAACTGTTAACGTCTACCTGTAATAATGCCTGGAATTCAAGTCACAGTATCAGAAACGAAGTATCATTGCAAACCACGAACAACGTAGCTACTATAAAATAAATTCGCAAGAAAAACAAGAGCCATAGGTTCCCGACGAAAATGAACGATCCGTGTACCCTTTTTCTCTCCCTTTTTCCTACCTTCTTCTCTCGAAAGAAAGAAGGATCGGCACCTGCCACGGCCAATGATAATGATTATTCTCCGGAGAAACGAGGGACGCGGTCGGTGGCCGCGAGACGAATGCAGAATCGCGCGCATATCCGCGAGGACGGCACGACGATCATTCGCAATGAGACGACGAGAGTTCTCCTCCAGCACGAATCCCTTTGTCTCTTGCCGTTCGTAACCTCGACGTAACAGTAAAACGTTCCAAGGATAGATTCTGTAGAAAAGTCGATTTTATCGAAGGGGACAACGTAAGCGACACCGATGTTTGATTTTTCCGAAAGAGAGTCGTAACACTGCTCGATATACTTACGCAAGACGGACAATCGCTCGAATTATGAGAATAATTTGGTCGAATGCGTTACGATTGTTCTTCTTTCGAATAGAATAATAGCTTTGTTATAAACACACGATTATTACGGGGCCTTTTTTTCTTCCTCTACTCTTATCTTTACACTTATTTATTTATTTATTTTATGTATTTATTTTTTTTATCTTTACACTTATTTATTTATTTATTTTATGTATTTATTTTTTATCTTTACACCTATTTATTTATTTATTTTATGTATTTGTCTTTTATCTTTACACTTATTTATTTATTTTATGTATTTATTTTTATTTATACACTTATTTATTAATTATGTATTTTTATTTATACATTTTATTTATTTTTTACTTATTTATTTACTTATTTTATCTATACACTTATTTATTTATCTATTCATTTATTTATTTTTGTTGTATAGTTTCTGGTCTATACCTCGTGGTACACCAAAGGGCTCCGCAATCTTTAGATTTAAAAGCTGGCACAGCTGCCTATTGTCATTTTAACGTTTCTTTTTTCTCTGTTTAGACTACCTCTCTTCGCATTTATTATATTAATTTTATTTTATTTTGTTTTTATGCTAATTACTGTTATTTCTATTTTATTCTATTCTGTTTTATATATATATATTTTTTATACTCTCCTGTTATCTCTATGTACACCAAAGGGCATACAGCCCGTATACTCGAATAAATAATAAAATAATAATAAAACCTGTCACGACTTTACATTGTCTAACGTCGGTATACAACAATATATCGACGATGCACGTGCGCGCACTTCGATGTAACAGTAAAACGTCGGGGCGTGACGATCGAGACGTACTATCCGAAGGCCTATAAGCGAGACGTCTCTCTTCCGATCGGAAATGCCTAAAACGAGTGCCGCGAGGAATCGAAATGACGCTAACGGGAGTCCGTTTCCGAAGGAGTCTCGGACTTCGAGTTCCTTTGATTTTCGAGGTCAAGTGGATCTCTCACGTAGCAAAAAAAAAAAAAAATGGAAAATAACAAAGAGCTCGTGAATGTGACAAAGGTGTCGATAAAACGTTTCTACGTAAGTATAGTCGCGTAAGCGATATATTTAGTCCTCTAGCTTTCCTAATCTCGAGTATAGTTACAATGTACGAGCTACACATATAGCCACGTAGGTAAAGCGTTCTTAATAACGGCTCGTCGACGCTTTCGCTTTGCGTTTCGAGAGAGGATTTGCCTCGTGGTGATCTAGAGACGGCGGAACCCCACGCACGAGGGTGTGGCTTTCCGTAAGCAACGCGACAGACTGAGACGTAAACACGCTTTAAGCGTACATTTATAAGCTTAGAGGGTAAATGCTTGTACGTAGAAGACGAGTAATGTAAATTTTCGTTTAATTTGACGAGACTAGACGAAATATTTTTATTATCGTTCACGATCGAATCACGACTTTATCAGCGATGCTTTCGACCACGGTGGTCGATGGATGTCGTCGTCTATGCCTAGTACGTACTCTTATTTCGTAGCAAGGGGCTTTTCGAGCCATATGGCGTTCGCGTCATTCATTGTTCACGCGTCAAGAGGCCCTATCGAGCGACGATAGACGACGAGCATGACCGCCCGAGGGTGCATTTCCACGAACCACCATCATCTCGTGTCTTGTTCTCGAAAGAATCGACTTTATTTTTTTTTCACGCTTTTCAAGTAACAACAAAATGTCTTTTTAAAAGTATCAAAGATATGGCTGTAACACATATGAGCCGTTTATTTTGAAAGTGACCTAACTCCATTTTTTTTTTGTTTTCATTTATATCCAAATGTAAATCTTAGGTAGAAATATGAATATTAAAACAGCTAACTTGATTTTTTTGGAAAATGGACTTAGGCCACTTTCAAAATAAACGGCTCATATATTTTATTAAATTGAATTATTTGTTGCGTGGATTGAAAAGAAAGGTATATTAGGCAATATTAATACCTTTTCGTGCTCGA
The DNA here is from genome assembly GCA_916049575.1 of Ancistrocerus nigricornis. Lineage (NCBI taxonomy): Eukaryota > Metazoa > Arthropoda > Insecta > Hymenoptera > Vespidae > Ancistrocerus > Ancistrocerus nigricornis. The sequence goes on from OU696666.1 coordinate 31,844,447, forward strand.
CAAGCTTTCAAGATAAATAATTCAACATGATATATTATGTGTTACATCGATAACTTTGACAGGTACTACTTTCTATTAGAATTCACCCATTCGAACTATGTCCACATATAAATACCATTCAGTATTTCCTCGATAAAAAATTATTCTTATTGCTACACGTAATAAAAGCTTGTTTTTATGTTTTTACATATAATTTTATTTAAACTCGATCCGTTAATTCGTTCGAAACTCGTTCACTTCGATCGAATCGATCGATCGCCTGTGCCTCGAGGAATCGTATGCAGGTAGGTTTATACGTCGCACCTGACCCGTCTTAGACGGGCTTAATCGTTATCGCCTCCTCGTAACCGGTAATTACAGGTGCCACCGATTGGATCCACCTGTTACGTATGGGACATGTTACGAGCAATTTCTGTTTCTGTACGTCGTTAAGCATACCAGTGTCTAGTACGATTCTACTTATCAGAGACATTCGATGCGTAAGAAGTGTTACAGTTATGCGTCGACCTTCTACGTTCTAACGAGGCCGCTAAAAATGTTACGAAGGAGAAAGATGAAAAGATCGGAGGAAGGTTGCAACGATGTATCGAAATGTTAATAATATCGATATTTTCATGACCGTTTTATCGATAATAATCGATGCATTGATATTTTTAAATGTATAGGAAAATCTAAAATGACTAAAACAAGAAAAAAGGTCTTTATTACTATCAATTAGTGACCATAAACTTAAAGACCATGTTTTTTTAAGCTTTCAACAATTTCTGTTATCATTACGTTTACGTCTTTCTTCCGGTTGGCAATGGTTGCAATCGAGTGAAACAAAGAAGCTACGAACAAGTGAGTAATGCAAAGAACACGTGTGTTTGCTCATTTTATAACGTAATAGAAATTGTTAAAACGAACGATTCTATTTTATATTGAAATTACGAAGAATCTTTTTTTAGTCATATCTGTTTTTTGACATTTTTATCTTCATATCGAATTTGGACGCCCGATATATCGATTATCTATATTTTTATGCATATTTACTTTTACTCGCATCCCTAATCGGCGCGAAGGTCAGTACTTTTTCGATCGACTGGTATGTTCTTTCGAAGTAGACGCTTGCTTTTATTGCGGTGCGGAAATCTCGCGAGATCGAAGGGAAAGAGTCGGTGTCCGTAAAGATCGTTTCCTTTCGATAAGAGTAATGTCCAGGGGCACGGAAGGTCTTGCGGTTCTTACGAGCGGAACGGCGGGTAGGCGTTGCCCGCGAAAACGCGATGCTTCGAAAGATTCTCCACGCTCTTTATGAACTTTTTAGTTGAAGGATCGAAAGAAAAAAATAAGAGAGAGAGAGAGCCTCGGGTCGTGCCGCGGAAAACGCACGACGCCGTAATTACTCGCGAGCCTACGGTAAAACGCGTCCCTCTCTTTCACTTTGTGTTTCTCTTTCTACAACGATGGTCTTCTAAGGTGCTCGCTCATTTTATAATGGCACGTGGGAAACGGCCAAGGCGATTATAAAAGCCACCGTATATAGAAGTAGGCATTCGAGTACAAACGCCACGTCAGCGGGAGTAATGACGCGAGCGATGAAGGAAACGTGATTTATGTCGAGACCCACGAATCGAGAAAGAAAGACAAAAAGATTCCTGGATCGAATCATCGTGAATTTTTCTCTTTACGATCGATTTAACAACTACCACATCCTTGACGAGACGATCGATAGTCGTAATTAGCTTTATCCCAGAGATTTCGCTTCCAGGCGTGGTCGAGATAACGATCGACTCCCGTTCGATCGGTATCGATTTGAATAATCGAGCTCCGCGCGAATCTTCGAAGCATGCGGCGCGTGCTTTCCGGTGGTCGCGATTAAATTGATACGCCCGAGGAAACGCGATATTAAACGCGAATGAATTCTTACCTTGCTTGGAAAAAAAAAAAGGAAAGAAAAGAGAGAGATAGACACGAGCTTAACGCGTTCCACCAGCATATCGTAATTGCCTATCCTTTGGATTTTAACGATCGAGTAAATGATTTTACGATCGTCGCGAATCACCGCCAGAGAAAGAGGGGATAGACGTTGCCCGATTGCGTTTTACCGTATTAAATCGTTCCGTCGGTCGGTTTTCTAATCGACCATCATTACACGATTACGCGAATCGTTATATTACTTAATTGTCGCTCGACCGGTCGACCCGCTCGATATTAGAAATTAAAAGTCGATCATCTCGATCTTGCCCTCGAATCGATAATCAATACGATTTTCTTTAAACGTTTCCTTCATTATTATTCGTACTGTCGTTCGCTGGCAGCAAATACGTTACGTGCCTAGAACTAAAATTTCCTGGTTTTACTTGTCACGCTACCGATGTTATAATACACGAGAATCAAATAACTTTTCTTTTTGAATGATAAACAAAAAAAAAGGTTTCGTGGAACGTTCGTGGAAATCGAGTTACCGATGGAGACGTTAAACCGTAGATACGTACGTGAGATTAGACCGGATAGCGTGGGCGTACGAGATAGTTCGTTAAGAGCGAGTACACGGATGTAGAAAAAGGTTCTTAATCGTTGCCCTTTTGCGAGGGAAGGCTTCGCTTTTGAAATTGCGGACGCCAACGTTATCTGGAAGGAAGGAGGAGGGGGAGAAATTTGATTGGGCGCCAAAAACGTGAGCGAAGATTCAAGAGACGCTATTTGTGAAATTTGTTTTTTACGGGTTTCTGCTGTTAGAAAATTTTCAAAAAGTTTTGACAACTGCGATTAGATTAATACCGTGTTTATGTTATTATTTATAACAACGGTGAGCAAATGTAGCGTCCAGGGGCGCATGCGGCTCCAATTGAAGATTTAAATTCTTTTTTTTTTATTATTGCAGGAAATTTATATCATTAGAGATAGAAAAAAAATTGGGATGTAAAACTTGCATGATATTTAAGTATAGTGTACCACCCCTGATCTACAGGTTGAATCACGAATCATGATTCGTAGAGATTACTCTGTTATTAACAGTCCGATCGAACATATTTTTATCAGCTTTGGCTCGGTTTCAAAAGAGCTTTAACATATTTGTAAATCCGTAAAGAGTACTTTATTGAAAAACAAAGCTCCTTGTAATAACTTTGAAAAGTTATGTTCCGATATTTAACGAATTTATCGTAAAATCCTATAACAAACAGACGTAAAAAAATTATGTTTATTTGCAAAAAAAATTCAAAGTGACCTTAAAAAAAAACAAAAAAAAATGAGTTGACAAATAATTTTCTATAATCACGTTGAAGCTCTCTTTGAAACCATGCATAAGCTGATAAAAACAGAATAATCTCTCCTGATCATGATTCGTGATTCACCCTGTACAATACTATTTCTCAAATTTGATAAAACAGGATCAGCGTCCTACAAAGACGTCCAATCTTTCGAGCACGTTCACCTTCACGAGAAACGTGCACTTTTCGCATTTCGAAGAAGCCGCTCCTGACGCGAAGCTGTCGCGAAAGAGGTGGAAGAGGGCGGGGACAAGGGGTGGTGCTCGCCAGTGAAAAAGACTCCTCTTGGGATCTTTCTCTCGTGTTCCTCGTCGTCTATCCGTCTCTCTCTTTCGCTTCCGCACCCTTCCGGGGGCCAAAGTAGCGCACGTAGCGCCTCGAGGGTACTTCTCCCCCTTTTTTCGCTCCCCTCTACCTCGTCCCACCAGCAACCCCTCTTCGCTTCTCACCGCCCTTCTCTCGCGACGACCCTTCCCGCTGGCGCCTCCACCGCTTCGACCGGCTCCCCTTCGCTCCTCTTCGCTTCTCGCCACCTCCGCCGTCCCCACCCCCGTGAATCCCACAATACCGTTCCTGCTCTCTGGTCGATACGTCTACCCTGCCCACCTCCCCTCTCTCCATCCCCCCTCTCCATCCCCCCTCTCCAACCACACGAACACACGCTCGCCCTACGCCTGGCACACGAAGAATCCCTCTCATTGGCGTCGACTCTGCTTCAATTTTCTGTGAAATATTCGTCAGTGACGATATTAATGATTTGAAACCCCTTTTTGTATAACATAATATTAGAAGAAACTATTGTATCGTTGAAAAAGAATTCTATGTTGCATCTAATATGAAAAATTAATTTTTTGTTTGTAGGAAATAGATTTTGGACAGAATTTGAAGAAAATGTTGAGGCAAGATTGAAAAATTCTTGACAGCGACGCCACTGGCCACGCTTAGGTACCCCTCGCAGTGGACACGAGGCACGTAAGCGCACCTACGCATACAGACTCTTTTCCGTAGGAGTGTACGTTTACACGTCCGCGAACACACGTAAAACGGTCGTAGCCATCGTCTCCCACCCCTTTTCGTCTTCCGTGACTGCGCCTTCTGGATATAGGACACGAGAAGTGGAGGAAGGGGGTTACAAGAGAGACGGGGGTGAGTAGAGAAAGAAAGAAAGGGAGGGATATAAGGTCGCTCGAGGGAGGCTCGTAAAGACCGAAGAGGAAGCGTCCTCCTCGAGGAACGCCGATAAGATTTCCCTCTTTGCTTCTCCGTCCCTCTTTCCATCCGGTCTCTGACATCTTTCTCTCTCTTCCTTTCTTTTTTTTTTGTCCTCTTTCATGCTCCCTCTCACGCTTATCTAGCGGTCGTTGTTCCCTCATCGACGTAGATCTCATCTCGCCAAATTTTCTTTTCTCGATCGAATGGACATGAACGAACGCACAAACCGGAAAAACGTATCTTGCCTGGAGCTATGAAAAACTGGAAACTTTGTTCTCGGGCAAACGGTTGTCTGTTTTTTTATAAAAATTTCCAAATTCGAAATAACCGAAGACAAAATCCAATATGCTGGCGGAAAAGGGGGAGGAAAAAGGTTTTTCCGTGATACTGCGAACGGTCGTAGGGGTCAGGTGGTTAGCTAGTCGATTCTCTCGGAGGTGTACTCGCTCTCATCCAGAGAGAGAAGAGACGAGAAGAGGGAAACCTTCTCTCCCTACACCATTTCCATATTTCAAGGGGTCCTGGCAATAGCGGGAGGAGCGACTTTATTTTCCCTCCTCTTCGTCCTCTTCCTCTCGATTTCGATATTGCGAGACCTTCGAGATTCTGCCGACGACGTAGCGCGCTGCTTTCGAGAACGGGGGAGTTGAAAAACGAGGAAAGTTCGATCTCGACGATGGTTCGATCGTTACGGGACAAAAGTGAGAACGTATTATTCCTCGAGATTGCAGAACTAATTTCGTCGTTGGATGGAAAAATATTATCGAAAACAACGGAGGTAAAAAAAGAAAAGAGAGAGAGTAGACTTAAATAATGATTAACTGACGAAACGAATAATTACTCGAAACGACGACGTCGATACTCGAAGGTAAAATAACCGCGACTCCTTGACCCCCTGCCATCTTTCTCTCACATTGTCTTACACCGAGCAATAAAATTTTACTACGACTCGGTAATTGCGCTTAACGTTTTACTACGAGCCCACGGCCGTAAAGCTATGCTCGCTTCATCAAAAATCGAGATAGTCGGAGTTGTAAGGAAAATTGAGAGGTAGGTATAGATACGTCCCCGTTGCTCGTCTATCCGGTGTTCCTTCTAATAAAAATGAAGAGCTAGAGAACGATCGTGTTCCGAATAAGGGTCCTTACAAATTGTTTTTTTACGACTTTATTTATACAAGGACCGCGCTAGGGCGTTGTCCTTCGAGGGAGAGAATCAACCGAGAAGCACGATCGAACCTTTTTTCTCTCTTTCACTATATTTCACTAGACTTGACTTTTTAGTAGAAATTCTTATTTATTTTTCTCTGTAAGCTTTTAATTCTCTGCGAGCTTTTAATATGTACTCTCTCTGTTCAATTTCATTTTGTAGTTTATTGCTTCTTCATTTTACTTTTCTTTATATTGTATAATCTGTATGTTACTTTGTTCTATTTATCTATCTATTCTAACTTTCTTTGTTTCCATATTTTTATACTCATCTTGCGAGGTCTCATTCCATGGAATAATAAATCGATCTATCTATCTATCCTAGTTGCTATTATTATTCTATACTAATTCTTATTACCATACTATTGTTATTTCCCTGCAACACTTATAACTATACTATTGTATGCTTTGCCTGAAGACGTAATAAACTCTTATCTAGCAACCTATCAACTTCTTCATCGATACTCCAAAAACACGGACGCGTAACGATAATCGAGATCAGTCGTGATTCCCGTTCAACTTTTGTGATATTTAACGAGAAATTCGCGATTAGTAACACGGCGATTACGGAAAGAGGAAGAAGAGATACGAAGAAACGTTTAATCTCGAAGACGCTTGCGGCACCAGGAAAGAGATACGCCTATAAACGGGATTCTAAGAAAGTAATTAAAGACAGAGAAAGAGAGTGCAAGAAGGATCGAACGGGACGGTCCTTCGTTTAATTTCTTATTGCGTGAGCGCGTGCGTGCATGCTTACAAAACGAAACACGGCAGGAAGCTGTCGGTTTAGATAAGATCTAGACGCCGAGTGCCCTAAGTACATCCCCTAAGTCGTTACACCCCATAAAACGTACCCCCGCGCGCAATAACCGACACCGACCCTCCTTCTCTACTCGTGCACTGATTCCCGCGAAAAAGGAGAGAGAAAAAAGGGAGGGTGAGAAGCTGTCTCGGACACCCGGTATAACGTACGTACTCTCCTTTTTTTTCCTCCCTTTTTTTTTTTCGAGCCTATCATCTGCCTGCCTGCGAACGTTGATATCGAATTTAACCCAGGACACGTTACCGAGAAGATATATATTCCTTTCCGTCCAATGAACGTATTCTCGCATACTCTCATAGAAACACACGTATACCGACCCTCCCTTAATTGGATTTAATGCGATTCCACGTCAAGCAACGAAAAATATTTCTCTTCCCGTTTCAAGAAGCGAAGATAGCGATCCATGTTCATACGTACGATCGATCGATCGATTGAGGAAGAAACCCGAGTCGAAATTTTAACTTTGATTTGACCCTCCAATGGTTAAAAGCGGACATAACTGCCATTTGGAGGTTGAAACCGAAGTTTAACGATTAATCGAAACTTCGATTTGACCCTATAAAACCTACATTTTAGGCCATGTAGGTTTTGGAGGCTCAAAACGAAGTTTATAAGCTTTGTTTTGACCCTCCAATGGTTAAAAACGGACATAACTGCCATTTGGAGGCTGAAATCGAAGTTTATTCATAATATATATAGATATATTGTTCTTGTTCCATAAGCTTCACTTTTAATCTACAAACTTCTAAAAGAGCATTTTGGAGGGTCAAATCGCGATTAAAATTTCGACTCGGGAAGACGAGCGCGAGGTTAATAAATCTCTCATAAATCCTTCGAGATACGAAAAGTTGTTCTTGGACCAAACGCGTACCTACACGCAATTAACGTCGATGTTGGAAGACTCGTATCGTTTTGTATCCAGCACACGACCGAGGGAAAGAAGAATGAGGCAAGATTACTAAGAGAAAAGAGGGAAACGCTAGCGAGGCGTTTCCGTCAGGGAAACCTGACGCTTCAAAGGAAAAGACAAATTGAATTTTCACGTCGAGGCTACGGACGGCGCCCTTGTACCAGACCACCAGCTTCCCGAAGCGCTTGCGCGAATCCCTTGGCCCTTCGGAAACGCCCTTCCCGCGAACGCCCGGGACCGATCGAAACGTCTATCGATGAAATCGATAATATCCTTTAGCAAAAGGAGAGTAAATCGATCGACGAACTCTTTAGAAAATTAATCGAGTAGGGCAAACGATTTTTTTATGGCTTGCCTACGAGCCTCGCTTTTGCGGTTCTTCGCAGAAACGTGGCCGTGAAAAGGGAGAGAATATAAAAGGAAGAGGAAAAAAAAAGAGAGAAGAAGAACGAGAAACTTCGGAATGGTCGAGAGAAACGAGCAGAGTTTCGAAGCGGCGAAAGGGCGCCGGTTCAAAGCGAAGAGTAAATTGAATTTTCGTGCTGGCATCCGGCTTTATCGTGGCGTACCGTAAGTGCGAGCTTACGCGACGGAAAATCATCCTTGTTTGTTGTTCTTTCGCCGCACGTAAGCCGACTAACGTGGAGATTTGATACGGTGAGTGAGAATTAAGAGGAAATCTTTTAAGAGCACGAAAAAAGGGGAGGTCGCGACACTCGTTGGTTTCTTTTTCTCTCGCGATTTATTCTTCAAATAAATCTCGCGACTTTACGACCGGACTATTCCTTCCTACGTTCGTTTTTTTTCTTGTCCCCACTCTCTTCTCTTTACAGTTTGTATCGAATTTCTCGTGACGTTTCCTCCAGCTGTTGGTGCATGTCTTGGACAGGTTCTGGACATATTACGATATCGCGATCGGGGGACGATAATTGCGCAAAGAAGTGTCCTGCAGCTGCTCGCGAAGGTGAACGCGAAAGGATGGTCTTCGAAGAGTAAGGGGGGAGGATTATAATTTCACCACGTGCGGGATAATAATTCTCGATCCAATAAATGTCCAAAGGATACGTCCAAAGCGTCGACAGAGATCGCCGCGATCGTTTATACCGGCGCGTGCCGAGAGACGCGCGATTTCCACTTTTTTTCACCAATTTATCGGCCGATGCGGGTCTCGTGCTTCTTCCTGACTCGAGAGGATACCAAAGAGAGGTTCTCTTTGCCGGCTGAAGCTCGTCGTAATCGACTTAATTTATTACACCGCCTATGCTGCCGTTTGATTTAACGAGACGTTAATTAAGCTGACGTCGAGTGGTTCGCGCGCGTCTTCATTTTTCTTCGATCGAATCGTTCGTCCTTCGCACCCTACCTGGATCATTTCGAGCCCTTCTTGATCTAGTATAATACCGTGACAAAGGAGACCCCCTCCTCTTTTTTAGGCCTGTCAAAATTAAACGAACGAGAACGATCTCGTCACCTTTGCTAACGTTACGATCAATCTTTCTCGTTCTTCGAGTAAGTACCACTGGGAATAAGATCGCGAGCTCGTTCAAGTATTCAAGGTCACGAGCGTATAATATTCTCGTAAGATATCACGTTACATCGGTGTTACGTGCCTCGAATCCGGTGACAGCGATCGATTTTAAAGTAAAATCGATCTGGATCGTTCTGTTTTCTTTCAGAGTCGGAAGGAAACGAAATGTTTTTTTGTCGAAAGTCTATACGAGTGAATTTCGAAGGAACTTTGTAAGTTTGTAAGAAACTTCCATGGAAGTATCAGGAGATTTTTTTATCGGGTGCAATTAGAGTGAAAACATCCCTTATAGTTCAATGACTACTTATGTTCCAGAAAACGATGCTCCTAAATCGATAAACTTTGGTGGTGAGGTATTTTTGTTTATTTAAAAAATGAAAATTTATTAAAGAGCCGATATTTGGCTGTTTTGACTAATGAGTTTGCCGATCGCTGGTATAATCTTTTTTCTTCTTCTTCTTCTTCTTCTTATTCTATCTGTTCCCCATACTAATTAATTATATTCTTGTATATAAGGGGTTTATTCCCGTAAATAAATAAATAAATAAAATAAAAAATAACCGAATGTCCTTTCTAAACGATTATTTCCGTTGTATATACTTACCTCGATGTTTTGTCTTCTTGACGATCGTATTACCGGAAATCGGAGAGCTTCGTAGCCGCGATAATCGATCGACGACGACTACGGTTTAACGATTTAAAACAATTCTAATTGTACTTTTAACAGAACTGGTAACGGTCAGATGAACGTTCGAGCGATCTTTTCGCGAAAAAAAACGATTAAGAACGCCGGAGGACAAAAGAAGAAAATTTTTATGAAGAAAAATTCGATTAGAATGGAATTCTTTCGTTGCTTTGAATTCGAAGTCTCTCACCTCTCGTTCTTCATCTCTCTCGTCGATCTCCTTTCCGTGCTTTTGTATTCTCGACCAGAGAGGAAAGAGAACGAGGTTTCCTCTCTGTCGGGATCAAAAGCAGAATGAAAGGAGAGCATCGTGGACGGAGTTTATCATCTCGCTCGTTCCTCCTCTTTCTCCTCGTACCACGGGAAAGCTTTCGGCCATTTTGGTCGTCGTTGAAAGAGCCACACGTTCGAGCGAGGAAATGAAAAAGGATTTCGCGAATATTACAAAATCTATTCGTGTAATCGAAAAAAATAAAACGCTCGTCCATGACGTTTTTCTAATCATTTTGTACGCGAGTAGAGATAAATCTTATAAATTACGGTTAGTCGGGAAACATGGGAAAAGGGTCTTTGGGGATTGGATCGAAGCTTTTAGGAAGAAAGAAAATGTGGTCCATTGATCTTAAAAAATCGAATTAGGAACACCCCTTCCGGCCAATAAACGTACATCTTACGAGGTATCTCGTACATCGAAGAAGCAAGACAAACGAGATCGTTCTTAAATTCGTAGCCTAAGATCGAAAACTCTTTGCCTCGTGGCTGGATATATTATTCTATGAAACCACACACCCCTCTTACGAAAGCCGAAGCACGACACATGGCGAGGCAAGATAAAGCCAACGAAAACTACGCGAGAATATCTCGCAGGCCCGTTCCCCGTTGGTTTCACCTAACGATCAGTGAAAGAAGGGCTGGAAGAGAGGGATGAAAATGAGAGGAGAAAGGGGCAGAGCCACGATAATTGTAGCTCGCTAATGAAAATAATTCAGAGGAGAGAGTGGTTACCCTTCGCGTAGGACTGTGGGAAATCTCGACGAGTCTCGACAAAACTTGCTTGTCTCGGAGAAACATACATGAATATACATGTACGCATCTATATAAATAGATAGTTACGAAAGAGACACTAATTAGTCGTACAATGAGAAACTTTGACTCTCGATAAGCCTCATCGTGGTTGATCTCATTTTCCAGAAACGGAAAAGAGGCGTGTAAGAGGAAGGAAAAGGAGGCGTCGAGAACAGGTGGCGCGTATCGATCGATTAATCGGGTTGGTACGGCAATTTGCAAGAATAAATCGCGGTTTCGTTGTCGACGGAATTACGGTATACCTAGGCTACCTTCCTCCTGTCAGCTGTCTTTGCCGTAAGAGAAAAGGAATGTTTCTCGGCTAGCCATAAATCTCGAGCGAGGACACGTTCTCCGCGAAGGGGGAGCAAAGGCGAGTACGATTTTCCATCGAAGGAGATCGAGCCTCCTCCTTGCTAATCGCATGCAAAACGATGGCGCGAGGTGTTTCCGTTGACGTCACGCCTGAAAAGGTATAGAAGATGTTTTCTATCCTCTTCTCTCCCGTTCTTTTTTTCTCAAAAAAAAAAAAACAAACCGGAAAGACAGGACGACGAAAATTGTTGAATACAAAGAGAAGAAGTTTGGTTTCTAACGAGAGAAGGAACAACGGAAGACGAGAGAAGTCGGTGTGTCGATCGACAGCGTCAGCTGTTAGCACGTGCCACACAAAGAAAAACGAGTGTGGCGTGCGCGCTTACGCAACGAATGTAGAGGCACGCAAGAAAAGACGCGAGAGGCGTGGCACTAACTTCAAAGAGAGAGAGATAGAAAGAATGACAACGTAACGCGTTACGCGTAACACGCGTCTCTGTTTTCTTACATGTTCATGTAAACTGAAAAACGTGCTTACTATAGAAAGAAAGAAAGAGTGGAGGGTGAGCTTTTTGTATTCGGACACTCTTTTTCCATTTTTTTTTCTTCTTCGATCCTTTCGCCTTGGTAGGTAACGCAGCATGGGAGCCATCACGTGCTTCTGCCGCTCGCATTAAAACGGAAATGCTTTTATGCTACTCGTCTCATCGACCACCCCGTGCTTGCTACGCAGCGCACACCCTTCATCTCGTCACGAGGAGGACGTCAACCCCCTGAACTCGAGGTTGACGCGATACGGATCGAGAGTATCGAAAGTATGCAAATTGGAAATCTCGCTGAAACTACTCGTCGAGTGCGTCGATAATATTCGTTTTGTTACTTTTGCTAAGAAGTATTACGTATACAGGGTGGTCAACGTTACTTGCACAACCAAATAAAAACATTTTTTATACTAAAGTTGCATGGTTTGAAGAAACATATTATATAGCGTATGTATTTTTTTCGGACAATATTTTTTCATATAACTCATATTTTAACCCTTGCAGTAACATCCTTTTTTTGTTGTTTATTACATAGCTTAATTACCTTTTTTGAAAACAATACTATTTTTTTTTTTTAAACACTAACCCAACAATTATTTTTGGAGATGAATTAAGTTATTAAAACGCAATCAAAATGATTTATTATGAAAGTTCGTGGACCTCTCAAACCTCGGGTGTTACGGTAAAGGATAACGAGTGATTCGAGGTGTGAAAGTTACGAGGACCACCCTGTATAAGCGAGATATCTTTTTTCACGTCCATACCCCCGGATAAATTAATCGAACGCGTTGAAACGCTATCGAATGATCCGTGAGATAAGATAGGCGAGAGCAAGCGTCATAAATCGTGTAAAACTGCACGGCGGTGTTGGAAAAATGAAGAAGAGGCGGAGGAAACGAAGGACGTCACTTTGACGTCTCTCTCGTGTCGATATGCTAGAAGGAAAAAGAGAGAGAGAGATTAAAAAGGTATGAAGGAAAGGTCGCTTCCGTAGACGTCCATATAATTACATGCCTCCTCGCACGCTCGACCGAAGAAGCTCGCTCGTAAATCACGTAGCTCGTTACAAAGAATTATAAAGCAAGGAAGAAGGATGAGAGACCGGAATAGGAACGTCGATCGTGGAACTCGTTCTCTCGAATCTACGATTCCCAAACATTCCGGAGATGTTGCCGAGCGTAGTACAACTAGCTTAGAAGTAAACTCGACGCGTCGATTGTCGTCCTAAAAATAGATATCGGCCTGCTAGAAACGAAGCATGCCTATTATTGCCGTCACGCTAAGCATAGGTCGTGAAAAGCCGTACTTCGAGACGTCGTCGATCCGTCTAGTGCCACGATCGTTCTCCGGTAAACGTGACCTTGCGATTCTTTCTCGAAGAAAAACTCGTCTTTCAAGATTTTGTTATTTAAAAAATTTCTTTATCTTCTCTTCCATCAATTGGAAAGTTAACTCCTTATAATATCGAATGAAAATGTCATGACAAGCATGTAAAGCACGAGTCGTACAATAGCTGTCAGATATAGCTTCTCGGTATGAAGTTAGCTGTCATAGAAGTAATAACTTAGCTATCGCCAGCTTCGAGAAGCTATTAATGGAGCTTGAGGTAGATGACTCAAACGAAGTTATTTTTCTCTTAGATTTTATAGTCTTCGTTAATCTCTGTTTGGGCAAGCTTGTGAACTATATCGTCAACATTTTTTTTTCTTCATTTCTTATTTCATCGCGTGTCAAATTAAATCATAAGGTGTTGAATGCCTTGCTCCTTTCTCGATATAAATTTACCTAAATGATACCACCTCGCGATAAAAGCGAACAAACGATCAATCCCGAGTTCTGTAGATACTTACCGAGAGCTTCAGACCGGAGAGACGAATACAAAAGGAGAGAAAGAGACGGAGAATGTGAGAAAGATCAGAGCCCGAAAGAGTAACGAAGCAGGAGCAGCCACTCGCGTATCTCATGCATAGCCAATCGGCAGTCATTAAATTAGCTACCCCCCGCGGTGACATCATTGCTTCAGCATCCTCGCCTCCTCTCTTTCTCCTCCCACCCTCTCTGTCTGTTCTTCTCTCCCCGATCGGACGGATCGACAACGGCAAATCCCGCTGCCATCTCTACGAATCAGCTCCGACGAAACCACCCTCTCTGCGCTAGCACCCTTGCGCGAGACCAAGCGTAACCCTTTTGTTGCATCCCCCGAGGGAGAAGGCGAGATGCATCGGTACCGATATACCCACGCGATTATTCCTATCGCTTCGTACAAAGAACTGGCCCAGATCAACGATTCTTTTTCTTTCTATCATTTTTGACATCGAATTGAAAAACAAAAAACCTCGTCGAAGATCGTATACCAGAGACCATATTCGTGAAATATTCTTCATCCTGACGCCAAATTCGAATTGTATCTCTTCGAAATCATCCTGGGAACCCTGGGAAAGAGAAAATGGGGCTCGCACGCGTCCACGTCGCATGACTCACGCGCGTCTCAGAGACACCCCCCTTAAATCCAACTCACGTCCATGACGGCACGGAGGCAGCTTCCGAGCACGGCTAATGATGGCCGGCAGCGGGCTCGAAACCCCTTGGGGGGCTTACCTCCTGCCCCCTTGACAACCCTAATCTCTTCTTCTCGGCTCTGCGCTTTGAACTCGGTGCACGAGAACTTAATGAAAAATATTTCTAGTCGATATGGTACCAAGAAAACGTATAAAAGGACGCGAAATCACCTTGGTAACTAGCAATGGGATTTGCTAAAATAATCTGAGTTCTACTTCGATAGTGGGGCGACTTGTATTATATTTTTTTATTATGCTCAATTAATCTCAATTCTACTGATTTTATGAAGTTTTTAAGTATAAAATATCTTTGTTTTCATTTTTGTAACAGAACACTTATCTATCGTGTCTATATTCATCTTTACTATAAATACACTCCACCTAGATATTAGAACTACACTGTATACTTTATATCTATATTACTCATTGCTCGCGTGAGTGCGTATGCGTGTATTTCGATTTCTAATATGTAACTGTTCGAATAGAAAAATAATGTAAATTGTCCCTCTATTGAAATAAAACTCGATTATTTTAGCAAATGTCATCGAGTGACTCGAGTGAAAAATAATTACACGAGTCGAATGAAAAATATTCACTCGAGTATCATCGCAAATTCGAGTACACGTGCACTTATCCCTTGAAAAATCTTACTTGAGAACGAGTTAAACCAAAATTCCTCGAATCACTCGAACCATTCGAGTAGCATCGCTAATATAGTCAATAATGGCTTCTAGTCTATCGCGATACGCTGACCTCGCCGAGTTAGAAAACAGAGAAAAGGAAAAATACGAGGTAGGTACGAGGAGCGTCCTACTGATTGCCATAATATCGATCAGGGGGAGCAACCCCATTGAATCGGCGCGATTAATGTTCCTCGCATCTGTTCCCCGCATCGAACCGAGCTCGCTCGCTGCCACAGTATACAACCACGTAGGTACGTGCGTTTTCTGCGACGTTATTGCGCACGCCTGCCTCTACGGATCGAGTTTCGAGCGAGTAGCCTACCACATCGTCTGACCTTTCTTTTATCTTTGTCGGATATCGCGCGAATACGAGGTGACTGGCCCTAAACGTCGAATCGCGATAAAAATACGGACGAATTTCGAGGTACCAGAGAGATGTGGGATTAAAATAAAGCTTGTGTGTGTGTACCGAGTGGAAAAAGATGCGCACGCGTGACAGGATAGAAAAAGAAGAGGGAGAGAGAGAAAAGGGGTGGAGGGAGAAAGAGAGAGACCAGTTTGCAAGGTGCAAGAACCAGGTGTTGGCCTTTAATATCACCATCCTCCTCTTCTTACTTGTTACAACTTCGTCCCTGTAATTTGACTGTCCGTGATCTCACTTTCGATTCGACGCGACACGAACAAAAGCAAGAACTTTTTTTTGTGTAAATCTATTTTCCTTTTTTTTCCCCCGTATCAGAAACGGAGTTTCTTCGAAACAACGGGAAAGATCGGATCGTACTAAAAGCGGATCGCCTAAACGAATATTTCTGCATACTCGATTAGCTTCGAGATTTCCAAGCGGACGTAAAAGGCCGAAGGAGGAAACGAGTCGGGGCCCTTTCACCCTTGGCCCGTATAACGCGAAGGGATCGACCGGAGGCAAATTTAATTTGCGCGTGAGCATTATTTGCTTTTGGTTTTGTCGGCTATCCTATTAAGGGGATTTCTAGGCTCCGGAGTAAAAACTTTACCTCGTGTCTGTATATTCTCGTGAGATTCGATAGGAAAGGATATTTCCTAAGGCTAGGGCACTCCTTCCAGCGGAGAGAGGCGTTCGACCGCGAAGACCCGCACATCGTGGAACTCTTGCTAGCGACTGTACGAGAAGAGGTTCACATCGAAGGGCCAATATCGATTAGTCGACGTTCACGGGAGAGCCTTCTAGGGCAGAGACCACTTTCCATGGCTTTGCCCTTTTTTTTTTTTTCTTCCTCCCTTCCTTCGCGTCATCCTCCGGGAAAGCGTCGTCGACCGGAGAAACAGAATGTTACGATGGAAGAGAGAAAAAGAGAGAGAGAGAGATAGAAAACGGGAGGGAAAAAAAAAAGAGGGCTATACGTAGAGAGAAAGAGAGAGGTACGCACGCATGCGAGAGCACGAGTTCGGTGGACCGTTCTACTGTGACGTAATTTTCTATGCTTCCTGGACACGAACTTTGGAGATCAAACAAAGTCCCTCGCACGCGCTTTATCCATCTACGTGGGAGAAAATTTCATGATGAATAATTATCTCCGGAGGGTTGGGTAGAGCTTCGCCTCGATATTTTTGGAGAAAGTTATTGTATCGTATAATTCGAGAGAAAAAAAAAAAAAAAGGGAAGAAAAATTGTAGACTAAGGCAGCTACGAGTTTTAAAAGTTTCTACGAAGAGGATATTACCTTCCTCGTCCTCGCTCGTTCCGCGCGACCTCGGCGAGTAACCTCCGGGCACTAAAATCGAGCCGCTTAATTGGCCATCCTCGATTATACCTCGCGTCTTCCGCAAATCGTCGCTGACTGAATTTTCGAAGACCGGGATTATTTCGTTCGAAATTTCGCTGATTCGATGTGAATTTCGCGAGACGCTGTCTTACAGTGGCAGATTTCGCAAAAATTCTGGTCATAAGTAATATTCTTAAATAAAAGATAATTGATGGGAATAAATGATGATAATATGACTTTAAAATGATAATAATGTGTAATTTTTTAATGTTAAATATTCAGTACCTCTTAATCAGAATATTCCTTTCCCGATACAGTAATATTACCATTACATTATTATCATTTTAAAATCATATTATCAATTATTCCCACAATTTAGCTTTGATTTGAGAATATTACTTTTGCCCACAATTATAATACTGTGTGAAAATGATAAAATAATTCATAACATCGCAATACCGAACGCGTCCGGTTTTTCATGCGTGAAAAAAACCGACTCGCGCTACACAATAAACGCTTACTTCTTTACGAACCATTATCTTTCGCGCGGCAGTTGGTCGACTCTAATGATAGTACAGCATCCGGTGAGATCGATGCTTCCTTCGAATTTTCCCATCGCGTTTTCGCCGATACGAGACACGAATAAAACGTTCTTACACCGTTCTCTCCTTTTTCGGGACACGAGTGGAGACGAATCAATAATAACCGTATAATCGCATTTCTTAGAAAGATTCTAAATAAAAGATGACACGAGAAACGAGCTTCGAACCGTAGATTATATTTTAAGTTCGTTAATTGACACCTGGCCCACTTTAATTCAACGATATTCCAAAGTGGGTCGAGCGCACGTGTCTTCCCGTCGCGGAAGGAAACGCGTCTAATTTCGCCGACTAAACCGAAAATGGCTAACCGGCAACGTTCCACGAAGAATCCTCATCGAATTTTGCATTCTCGGTAATGTCATTGAAAAGAATGCTAGTACTATTCCGATAATTACTCGAGAAAACGAATTAACGCGGGACGAACGAGACGGATTAAAAATTTCAGAGAGGAAGGATATTGCGAAGGGACGAGAGAAAGTAGGTTGAAATAAGAAGAAAAGGAGAGTCATAATGGTGGATCTCTAGCTCGGGGGAGCGAGCTGCTCGAAAATTAGTACCACCAACCGCGGTGGGGGCAGCTGAATCGAAAAAATGGTCCTGTAAAAGTGCCGAGATGAACGCCGGAAGAAAAGGAACGGTCTGGCTCTTGCTTGAATTCGCGTATCACGAATGAAAGAGAGAGAGAGAATGATCCAAGGATCCTGGCAAAAAATATAGAATAAAGGAACCTTCGGCAGTGCCGTAGCAACTGGTGGACTAAATTCAGGCAAGTACAAATTCGTATTACCAAATAATCCAGAAAAGCTTTCTACGTTCCGCGACGAGCTAGGGGTATTTAAAAAATCATTTGCTACGGTGGCAGTGTTCGTAAAAAATAAGAAAATAGAGAGAGAGAGGAGAGTGTAAGGGCCCGAGGCGGTCCTAAATGACGAAACCAGTTTTAGGGAGCGTAAAAGCGGTAGAACCGGGAGCCGATGGTACGATCTGTCGGTGGTTTCCTTCTGGTTTGTAAACCACACCATGGTTCCAGGTCATGGTACACCACCGAATGTTCGCAAACGAAGCCATGCAGGCCCTTTTTCGAGTCACGCGTAAATTCGACGTTTTCGTCGAAACGAGTGTACTAAATCTTGGGAAGAAAAAATAAGCGGGATATTCTCTTGGTTCTTTTTACGATCCTCCTGTATACTCATGAGCAAAGCGAACGAGAGTTTTATCATCTAGGCGTGTTCTCTCTGACGCATCGAACTTTCAAAAGATATCGAATGAGAGTAATCGAGAAAATATTTTTTTCACGGATTAAAAGAGACGCGAGCCGACCGAGCGTAACGGAATCGTTAAATCATAATCAAAGCGGTCCTGTCGGTCGGCATTCGTGCGTAACCCGTCGCCGGGTACGATTAATTATCAACGGATTTTCCTCCCTCTTTTTTCTCGCATACCACCGTGGTAATCGTGGTACGGTATTATCCTTCTTCTTTTTACCTTTCGCCCAACGAATCGATCGCTCACCGACAATCGGTTACAGTTTATAAACCGAGCAACAGTCTCTGCTTTTACCCGACTCATCATCGACTCCACCTTACCGTGTCGTAACGATCCATACCGAGCTATCGATCGATCGTCCTCCTTGATCAGCTGATCGAGGGAACAAAAATATGCGTGCCACGGCTATTAAAAGTCGCCGCTATTCTCGATTCTTACGAGGAAGAAAGGCGAACGAGGTTTTACGAGCACGGCCTTCGCATCCATTAACTCATCGTTGCTCACCGAGGCCGAGAAAAAAATTCAGTCCCCGTTCGTGAGAAGGTAGTGGGAGTAGATCGATTCTAAACAGCTCTCTCTCGAGCTTTACCTCGTCGAGAAGTTAAGGTCCTCGGCAGGATGCACGCAGCTTCTTCGTCCCGACGGATCCTTTTTGCAATTAAAAAACCGGACGGACTGGTTCCAGCCTCGGACATTCCGCAAATTCTGCCCGCGAAATCTGACGGCGTAGAAAGAGAAGGGGAGTAGGACGTCGTAGGAGAGGTATCGAAGAAGGATAAATAGTGGGGTTAGATATACCTCTCTCTCTCTCTCTCTCTTGCTTAACTTCGTTTCTCATCCTCCCCCACCTACATCTGCCAACGTTCTTCTTCCTTTTTCACACTCCTTTCTTCCCTTCTTCTCGACCAACTCTCCGGTATAGAAAATGAAACTCGTTCTCGACCACGATCTCGAGCTATTAGTCCTTTGGCCCGAGATGGGCAGAGCATCTCGGAGTGAGAGAGAAGATTTTCCCTCTCTCGATAGAGAAGCATACACCAAAATCCTTCAAAAATTCTCTCCTTGACATTCGTCTTTACATACACGTCAGAGTTCCTCGTCGAACGAGGTTATGCAAAAGACCGCTTTGAGTCATCTCATGGGACTTACGATTTCGTCTGTACGATGACCCGGACCACTTCCTCCCGTTCCTCTTCGATTACCATTTTCGTATACGGTATACTCAACGCGTCAAAGAAACAATATGCATTCGTTTTCTTACCTGAAACAAAAGAAAAGAAAATGATTAGAGTCAAATAAAGAGATTTATTTAACAAAAAGAAGGTCAATAACGGTGACAATCGTTGTTATTTCGTAGCCTATCCCAAACTCTACGATCGAAACAATGTCGTCCGTTCGATGCTATCGAAGGTCCCTCTCGATCGAGCGGAAGGGCTCGACCAATCAGGAACGTGCGTGCCTCTACTGATTACTACCGCCTACTAATTGATCATTAGTGACATTCGCGGACCAGGAAATGGCGGTCGGTACACGGAAATTATACGTGCGTCCGTCCATCGAAATAATATCCACGATATCGCGAGAGAATCAAACTCGACCACCTCGGCCTTGATTCTTACGAAATCGATCGAGCAAAGAATAAAGTGCCTTATGAAACAACCGAGTCTATTGTATAGAGGTGTATAATAAATAAACAAAAAAAAATAAAGGAAACTCGTTCGAGGTCCATTGTTCCGATGCAAGAAAGAAAACGAGAGAGAGAGAGATTAGACGTCGATGGCGTGCAAACGTTTACCATTGCTACGGGAGCACTATAAACAAATTAGCTTAGACGCGTAAATAGTACCGTAACGAATAGCAGCGGCAACAGCTACGGCCGTCCGTCGATTACACAACTCTCGTTGTATATATACCTACGTACATACCAACATACATACGTACGAAGTCTCGCATAGCGTGTTCCGAGCCTAGTCGAAGAAAAGGCTGCTGCTCGGCTCTAATCCCATCTAAATCTTGTCTCTCCCTCTTTCTAGTACTTTTTTTTCTTTTCTTAAACGTACCAACCAACGAACGACTATCCTTCGCAAGGGCTCTCTCGCTGCTTCTTTCTCTCAGCCAACGAGAAAAGAAGATTAATTAACAGGACGAAACTGCGAAATGTAGCAATTAACCGCGAACTCTAAGGCGAGTTTTTGCTTGGTAGGTACGGTTCCGAACGGGCCGCGTTATAACTAATTACATACCGATGAGACCGCCTAACCATTACTTCATCTAACCGTGATTTTAATCGCTCGCGCGAAAGTAGTTAAAAGTGTTGCGCATTAAGGCGTTGTGCAAATATGACGAGATACGAAGTGGAAAATGGTAAAAAGGATATCTACGTACGCTGTTTGTATCATTTCGACGAACGTGCGTGTAGTGGGTAGTATCTATCCTTGTCGAGACCCGGTTACGTTCGAATTATCCGCACTTGCGTAACGAGTATATCTTTGTGCCGTTGAAAAGCGATAACGTTTTATCCTTCGAGAGGAAACGATATCGAGGACGACAATAATGACACGCGTTACGGTAATAAAGAGAGATAGATGTTTATAAAGGATTTGTTGGAAAATTGAAAGTTAAGTATACTAATTAACCAGAGAGTGAGTTCCTTAAGCCGATCGCAGGATGGCGGCGAGACAAGCGGCTTAAAGGTCGTCCTCGTGTTACTAAACAGGTGGGTGGGCGTTAACCGCTTCGAAATTGAGCCGACATAAACAAGCTTTCCTGGCATCGACTTTCGCGCGTGCGTGTCATGCTTATTCTATTCATGAGAGAGAATTTCCGAAGAAGTTTCCTGTCGGACCTGCCGAGTCGAACAACGACCCGAGATAACACTCGAAATAACTCGTTGAGTACGACCGTTCGAGTCCAGATTTGATAAGGAACGTTTTCGAGAACGTTTCAAAGAGAGAGAGAGAAGGTGGATCGTCCGAGAAGACGAAGCCAGAGAGATCCAAAGCGAAGATATACGCTCGACTGCATCGAAAATTTCAGCTAGGCTTGGTATGTCGACCGAACCGGATCCCTTTGTGTCTGGGGATACGGACGAAACGCTCGTCCACATTCTTCAACCGCGTTCAACGGCGGTGCATCTACCAGGCGCAATTCCGCACCTCGGTACTTTCGATAATTTGTACTTGCGTAGTCAAAAGTATCAGAAATACGGCTTGAATTAGGTAACTAATTCTGAACGGTCAAAGAAAAATGCCAATTGATGTTTGTATCGTAACGAGTATTCGAGCCCCCCTCCCAACAGGTTATTGCGTTTAGCAACAAATAAATTAAAACTACCTATGTGCTACATATTTTTTAACGCGGTTTGAAAATGGAATTGAGCATTATTTGCTTTCTAATCCTATAGGCATACAAAGATTCCTACATTTATCAGCAATTATTTATTTAAAATATAAAATTAAAACCTTTAATTTTTATAAAATTATTGGGGAAAAAATTTTCTTTTCCTTTTCGTATAGTATTTTTTGTACTCCTCTTTGAAGAGAAGGTTCTATGAAATTCTTCGTTAGGACTCACGGCGTGCATGTTATTATCGATTGAGTTCAATGAGTAATTGCTGAGTAAGTATATAATTTATTTATGCCTATCAGATTATAAAGTATACAATTTTTAACAAATTTCATTTATTATTTACTTTTTTGTTTACATTTCATTTTTTGGCTCTTTCCCATCTTTTTTCTTTACTTTTTCAATATCCTTATCCGTCGTCAAACGGAAGTGAATACGGAAGAGAAGGCTGAATAATCACCTCAATACTTGTAATATACCTATGGACTTTCGATCCGTATTTTTGATCCCTCTGACTACACTATACTGATTCTAACGAACACTCAACATACAAAATAGTCCTCTTTCTAAATTTCTCCCAACGAACCATTTTCCAATTCACTTTAAAAAGAAAATAAATAATCGAAGTAACGATAAAACGAATTCTTCATTTTTCTTCCGCATGAGTCGTTCCTTGTACGAGTCTCGTTGCGAGTTACATCGTTGGACGTTTACCGAATTCCTTTTGGATTATGCGTCACGGTACGATGCCCCTGCTCTCGACGCACGCGCGCACGAAGAAAGCTCGGTAAAGAAACGAGCGAGACGAAGGCGACTCTCAAACTCCGCGGGTCTCTCTTCGAACGTTAAGAGATATATAGCGAGTATAACCAGCACGCCTCATCGACACACTGCTAACCCACTGCGCGGGGCAATGGACGCGAGTAAAGGTCGCGCGCTCGTTATCGTCGCTCTTCCACGATCGTCTTGTACGATCGAGAAGTACAGCGTCGTTCTTGGCATGAAATACACAAACGTTTTATGCTAGATAGGAAATAGATAAATGGGAAACTTAAATGTACAAACTAGAATCGGTTTCATCTCGATTGGTCCATCCGTCGCGAAGCTGTAGTCGAACAAACAAAAATATACAATAATATGCAATAAGCGATAGTTATTGCATATATGCTAACAAATTATTTTATTAGTTTATTACATTGTATAGTTAACAAATTTTTGCATCAACTAACTATTTGTAACGAATTAGCAAAATAGTTAGCAATGTGGTTTGGCGTATATTCAGGTCGTTCGTAAATTTTTTTTTTTTTACGAGCGACTTGAATATAGGGGAGACCGGGGCTAGTTGTCCCAATTTTAGGTTTTTTGTTTCTACAGATTTCTGTAGCTTATATTTTCGAAGTTTTTGGTGACCATCATAAAGTTCAACTTCTTAGCAATACATGGAAATTTTTCCGCTTGCATTGGGAAGTTTTTAACACGTTTTTTTCAATTTCAAGCAACCGAGTTTTTTAGGACAACTTGCCCCGCTGCGGGGTAGGTTGTCTCACGCCAAGGGGCATGTTTTCCAAGGTTTCCAAGGAAAAATCCTGATGTATGCATCATGATTTTTGCGAAAATGGACACCACCGCCGATTTCAATGTTTAATGTCCCATTTTAAAGAAGAAAGCATGTAGAATACTGTGCCGTTGTCCGTTTTTCGATATCGTTAAGCAATGATGAGAAATTAATTTTTTAAGTGTCGGAATATGGGTCGTTTTCAAGCTTAAAACTGCTGTATCTTTCCAACCAGCCATCTTATCGAAACGCGACTTGCATATTCGTAAATTGGAGACTTTCCTCTTTCGAACGAGTATTTGATCGGGCGAATTCGAGATGCATCGATTTTTGACAAAAATCCTGATGTTTGCATCATGAACAAAAACCTGAATTCTGTCGAAAACTAATGATAAAAACAAACGTTACAGCAAAAAAAGGGGATGGGGCTAGTTGTCTCAGATCTCATTGTCGGGACAACTTACCTCGACGTGTGAGACAACTTGCCCCATTTTCATAGGTTTGTTTCTCGGGTAATAGTTCAGTCAGATCAAGGCGTTTTTTAAAAATTCTGGCAAGGAAATGAAGCTGACCAAATTCTCTTTCTATTACATGTGCGAACTCGTGTGCAATCGATTTTCATTAGTGCCTAGAGATGCTTAAGTAATGTACCCAAAGTAGAATTGAACTTATCAAAATATAAATTCGTCTCTTGAAGTAACCAGGGAAGACTAAACACAACGACCACCACTACACTTTTTTTTACTCGCTAAGACCTGTACACCATGCACCGGACGCGTTTCCTCTTCCATCCTAAGATACCAAAACTACGACTGGGACAACTTGCCCCTGGGACTTTTAGCCCCGGTGTCCCCTACGCCAAATGACATTACTAACTATAATATATCTACATACTCGGTTGATCATTTTAATAAAATATTTGTATTCCAAGATAACAAAAGTTCTATTACAAATAATCCACCCAATCCAAAGATATCTGCGATAAATCACTTGGAGTCTGCATCTCCTTTGCACTAATTTATCAATAACTTTCTTAAAAATAAGTTTTTCAAATAAATTTTAAAAATGGTCCCAATGAGAAACTTAAACCTATAACCTAGAAAAAGTTTCACCCAGATTGTTCAATCCGCCGCAAAGCTGTAGCCAAACAAATATCAACACCACCCACCGTCGAATCGAGTAACCTCCTCCTTTTTCTAACTCTGTTAAAAATTAGCTTAACGATCCTAATCGATGGGACTAATAACTCTTTACGTATTTCAACGCGTTTCCATATCCATTTAAATTCCAAGCTTATCGTGCATAGCTGCCTCGAGAGAGCCTGCTGTTTGAGAAATTGCGGTCGAGCTAAACGATATCTGGTTGGTACGTGTGCGTAGGTACAAGAACGTTGGTCCAACGAGAGACTAATCTCGCGCTTTACGATACACGCATATCCTACTCTCGTACTCGTCCAACCGTCCGAGCGAGAAAAGTGAATGAGAACTACTCGCGTTCGTATTACATACGCTGAAAGTTGAAAGCGAACGGGTCGCTGGCTCTTGTTCGGGGAAATTAGAAAATAATAGAGTCACGAAGCACCGTCGCTCGTTCGAAGACGCGAAACCTCGTGTTCCGTTGCATAATCGGAATCATTTCGATGATAATTCGAATCGTTCCACTTTCCTGTGGAAGGAAGAGAAGGGTTACTCGCGTGCATTAGCTATTCCAGTTTCTCAAGATAGAGAGAAAGAGAGTGAAATCGTACGGTCACTTCTGCCAGAAGCTGTCGAGAAAGAGAGAGAAAG
Organism: Ancistrocerus nigricornis; assembly: GCA_916049575.1. Taxonomy (NCBI): domain Eukaryota; kingdom Metazoa; phylum Arthropoda; class Insecta; order Hymenoptera; family Vespidae; genus Ancistrocerus; species Ancistrocerus nigricornis. Next base: position 31,869,527 of record OU696666.1, read on the forward strand.
AGAGATAGGTAGTAAAGATTGCGAAAAGAATTCGCGTTGCAAAATGCAGGCGGGCCTAGGTTGCACGCTCTCGCGGCTGTGCTTTTTAATCCTGACGGTGCAAGGCGAGCGATAGCGATCTAGAAGCAAGCATAAGACCCTAGAAAAGCCACGAGAAAACAACCTCGCTCGTTGCAAAACGAATTCGTTGCTACGACCGACTAACGAGCGTCGATCGGAGCTAGACGCCGAATCGCACGAAAAACTCATACCTCGTGTACGAAACGAGCTTCTTACATACATACATATGTAAGAGGAAAGACGAGCAAGATCGTCTTGCTTCTCTCGCTCTTGGAATCCTAGTCATCCTTGAGAGACTCGAAAGGTAGAAGCAGTTTATCCGTTCTCATAGATCGCTCGACCCGCTTTTGCCCACGCCAACGAAGGAACGCACGCACGCACGCATGGACGAACGAACGCAGGAACGCGTTTGCCCCTCGTCACGATTAATCACGAAGCACGTGGGCAGTCCAAGGGTTCTACACACGAGTGACAACAACAACGGGGTCGTGAACCATCGCGAGTCTCTCCTTTCCACCCCGAAGCTCACGAGCACCGCGAGAATCGAATAGAAATATTATTTATCGATCGTAAATCAACTCACCTCGCTGTCTTTTTATTATCGTACTAGAAAAAAACGAAAAGATCTCCCTTTTACGCGTCGAAGACTTCTGACTTCTCGTAAAACGATCTTGGTGCAACGTTCCTTCCACGAGTAAACGCTTTGCGGAAAGATCAAGAGACCGTCTTGTCGTAAAATCGAATATATTTCGGAATTTATTCTTCCTTCGGAATAGCGTATAGTAGCCATAGGTTTTTGACCCTCGCAGCTCTTCATAGATCCGTATCATTTTAAACGTCCGAGCCAAACACGATAAATATACCGGCATTGGCCGGCATACGTCTAGAGTGACGAATGTTTAGACACGTTGGGAAAAAATTGAAGATTTCGATCGTCTTGAAAAACATAGAAAAAAAAAAAAGGGTGAAACGATAGGGGTAACGCAGTCGATCGCAATTAATGCGCGAGCTTTATAATTAAGAACGATGGTGGCCCTTTCGTCGAAGGGTGCCATCGAGTAGGACACGTTAATTGGATCGAGGGGTGCGATCTTCTCCCTCTCTAGAAAGGAGAGACACCCGGTAGAATACGGACGAAGAACTTGTTGCGCAAATCGTCGAAGAACGGCCGCCGGAATGGAAAGGACGGAAAGGGCCGATAGGTTAGCTTGTATTGATCCAACAGGCTCGAGGTGCATGTATGTGCACCGTTGCACTTCTCACCATCTCTCTCTTTTGTTCGTAGCGTGCGCGCGCGCAATTCATGCAGGACGTCGTACGCGCGGTTGCCTACGAGGATGTAAATTCGTTCTACGCGTCACGAAACATTGACGCATCGATCCACGCGACTCGAGGTTTACCTTCTTTCTTTCTCTTTGCCAGCGCAACATACACGTTGTGTACTACACCTCGTGCATGCACTCGTACACGCTTTCCAAGTTCCAACGCAATTATCTCATTTTCCAGCCGGTCTTTCGAGGACAAAAGATTGAGAAATTATTCTTATGAAAGATGATCATTTTCGATGAGTTATTATTGGAAATATTTTTTGCCTTTGGAAAATAGTAGGTCACTCGATATACGGTCGTTGTCGAGTTAAACGTTCGAAAGATTTAATGAGAAATTATTGGAGAAGTTTATGTTTGGAAAATAATGAGTCACCCGGTACACGGTCGTTGTCAAGACGAACGTTCGAAACATGATCGGTTTCGATGAGAAATTATTGGACAAATTTATGTTCGGAAAATAATAGGTCACCCGGTATACTATCATCGTCAAGTCGAACATTAGAAAGATGATCAGTTTCGATGAAAAATTATTGAATAAATTTATGTTTGGAAAATAATAGGTCACCCGGTATACAGTCGTCGTCAAATCGAACATTAGAAGGATGATCAGTTTCGATGAGAAATTATTGCACAAATTTTTTATGTTCGGAAAATAATAGGTCACCCGGTATAGTGCATCGGGGTATCCGGGCCATTATTTTATTTTACATTAACCATTCAAGAAATCAACAAACGTTGTTTTGAAGTTATAGTAACACTTACAACTCGTACAAAATTTATTCGGGGTCCAGATACCCCGACTAACTATATACGGTCGTCGACAAGTTGGATGTTCCAAAGATGATCATTTTCGATGAGAAATTATTCGAAATATTTTTCGCGTTTGGAAAACAGTAGGTCACCCGATACACGGCCGTCGTCAAGTTGGACGTTCTCGTGCGAGTACGTCTCCATAAATAAATCAGGTTGTCGGCTTATCGACAGATTTCTGTTTGGCTATTCCCAGGGTGAGATTTATACATTCGCGTCCATCGCGACACCTTCCCTCTCTCGCCTTCCTACTACATAAATCTAAATACCTAATGTTTCCTCCGCGTATCTCGTTGCTCTTGGTGATAATACATTATCAATTGTTCGTGCACGTAAAACACCGATCTCTAGTTTCTTTGTTTCCTCGTTGACTCTTGGTGGACGTCACATAAATAATCATTTATTTCGCTAGGAACGTTAAAACGTTCACCGCCACCGCAACTCGTACAAAGATCGTAATTTTGATGGATGGCTCATTACTGGAAAACGTGCTTCATAATTCTCGATCGTGGCGTAATCGCTTCGAAGGATCGAGTATCTCTCCGTCTTTTCTCTCTCGATCCCTTTAGCGAAGCACAATAGAACGGAATTCTTTCTCGATCGAATGCCAGGGAAAAAGTTAGTTCTCGATATCGGACGTCGATCAAGTTGTAAGCCGTTGTGCCGCGACTTTAATGGTTGTTCGTGTTGTAACGCAACCTTCGTTTCTCGCCACGACGACGAGCGTGCGAAGGTGCAGCCTCTCGCTAAAATGGAGCACCGTGACTATGATGAAAGATATTCCGAAAAGAAAAAGAGAAAGAAAATAAGCTGGTACGAAGAGAATAGATCCACGGTCCTTCCTTTCGCAATTCGATCGTTTCCTTACTCGAAAGAATTATTATAAATTTTCGTGGAGATGACTGCCAAAGAACTAAAAATATGATTAGAAAGAGAGAGGGACGGCCTTAAGCTTTCTAACGACGTTTGCGACATCGTCTCCGCGATGTCTGTGCAATAACGTTCGTGGAAAACCTTTAAGAACCGCCTCCGCGTCCACCTCTTCGTTAAGCGGTGCATTTTATGTACCTCACAATGCAACGTTTTTCTTCTCTCTCTCTTTCTTAGTACTCCTATATCTATTTCTAAACGAACGCGTGGGCGAGCTCTCTCGCCGTTACCTTTCGCCCTCCAGTTTGAAATGGGTAATTGTTAGCGCGCGAACGGGCACACGGTGTAATTATTAAATTAGTAATGCTAACGTTCGTGACAACGAACGACTTTGTCTCTCATTGGTTGTCTCGTAACGAACGTAATTATATACGTACGCAAAATGGAACGATTAGAGTCTGCTATTTCTTTATAGTCTCACACGGACTTCGAAATTATCTTAATTAATTTTATTCTATACGAGAGTTTGACCGTTTCGCGAAGAACAGAACGCGAGTCACGAGAAAAGGATGCCGCGAGCGAAGCGCGCGCGTGTGAGAGAGAGAAGGCGAAACCGGCAACCTTTACCTTCACTTCGCTTTGCCGGTTGTTCCACTCGTTCCATTCACGAATTTCACTTTCACGGCCACGGCCACGCGGTTCGGCCTCGCGAGATCGCCCCCGCTTCTTTCTCCTCTCGGTAAAAAGGAGATTTCGCGATGAAAAAAAAATCTCGCGAAGACGTTAAAAGTTTTATCTCTCTGAGAAAGCCGTCGTGAAGAGCAAGAAAAAAAAAAAAGGGAGGAAGTTCGTCGAGAGAGGAACGTAGATTATTAATCGAAAGCTTTGTAGGGAAGGATTAAACGCGGCGTGTCCGAGAGGGATCGACGTAGGTAGGTATATAGATAGGTATACAAGAGCGTCGGTGGAATCTTTCTCAGAGGGAAGATGGAGAAGAAAGGCCATCGACGGCGAGATGGCGACGGTCGGTCGAGTCTTTGGGTCGATCGAAGCGCGATGCGTCCGAGTCACGGTGGATGAACTCGCGGAGATCCCTTCCACGCTCGTTAAAACGGATTCTCTCTTTCTCTCTTCCAACTGCAGCATCCACCATCTCTCTCTCTCTTTCCTATGGATTCTCGCAGGGTCGTCCATCCGCTCGCACGAGTTCGAGATAAAAGAACGAGAATCTTCTCGTCGACTTTCGCGCCGGTTCTTCTTACTCCTTCTCTTATCCATTTCAAACACTTCGAAACGTAAAAACATTCGTGTATAAATATACAAAAGCTTTGGAAGTACTTCCGATGGATTAGTAGGCAATATCCTAGAGTCGTGACTAGTTTTTACTCAACGTTGAGCTTACTACGGTAGGTTGAAAAATATTCGATAGAAAAAAAACGTGAACTAACGTTTGGGAAATAAAAATTCAGAGGGATTAACGAACGATGCCTCGTTATCCCGGCACGTTCGTGTATATATATGTATGGATGCATGTAACGATAAGCCGACGTTGCAACGTCGAGTACTCGATAGAAGAGCAGCTCGACGAGCCGGGCGACGAGCGAGGCGAAAAATAGCGACGGCCCTGGGCTTAAGCGCGGCAGGAGCCATCCTCCTCTTCCTTCTCTTCTACGCCGACGCGCGCGCGCATGAAAAATATTACGAAAAAGCCCGTAGGGCGTACGTAGTCTCTACGCCATATAGATCGTCGGCAAGGATCCTCGAGAAGATCTACGCAGTTTGGTCTATACCGGGTGATTGATCGTAAAACGAGTCTTGGAATATTTTTAACGTTGGAATTATCGGAGCCGTCGTAAAGACGGATCGTATGTTCATTGTGTTACCAAATTTTTGAATAAAATTACTTTTTTATATTCTATTTAGCTTTTTTTTATACTTTTCAGAAAATAACTACAAGTTTAATGTCTGTACTTTTGTTGTTCTAGTATCAATATCGTACGATGTTATGCAATAACAAATATTGGTATCCCAAGTTGAATGCTTTGGAAATGTTAATAATTTTTTAAGATCATTTCTTCCGAAATTTTCAAAGTCTTCGAGATATAAGTGACTAAAGATATTTAGGTGGCTACATTTAAGTGGACCACCCTGTATATTGTGCGATAATCGACCGAATTTTGCAATGTAACGTAGTTTAGTAATAATTGAAGTAATTTTCAAGTAGTGTTTGATAATGAGTGATTAAATTCTTGTAACGAGAACTATGACATATTGAAGCTTGTTCTTTAATTTACGAATTTACGAATACTCGCTTGAGATATCGTACGTATAATATAATATTATAACCATTTTATTAAAAATTATATATTACCACGTTGTAAACAAAATTGAAATTACTTTTAGATAAATATAAAAAAAATCTTCGAATACCAAAACAAAAAAATATCGACTCCAACTCGCGTTACCACCAAAATCGGTCTTATCGAACCACACTCGACGTCCATGGCAAAGGGTTAAACAATACCGTTTGCACGATAACAAAAGTCGAACGAGTGTAGTTCGACGCTACGTCGTTCATCCTCGCGCATCGTCGTCGGTTACAACGATAGCGCTCATGCTATCATTCCAGTAGGAAGGGGAACCTAGAAACCGAAACCTGATTTCGCCGCAGCGAAAAAGCCCTATCGCGTTTAGATATCGGTTGGTCGAGCGATACGAGGGCGTCCTCCTCGAATGAAAATTGTCTCCCTTTCTCCGATAAATACCAAAAAAATATCCTTTCTCGAATCGAGTCTTAGATTAAAATTCTTAAAGTAAAGCATAAAATGATCATCGGAAGTTTGCAAAGACGACGATCGATCGATTGAAAATGCGAAGTAGGCGGAGAAGATCCGCTTCTCGTACATCGCTTATCGCGCGTCACGCCGTTCACGGCTGCTGCATTAATCGTCGATGTCGTAATTCGGTAATACGAATAAGCTCTTTCGTATCACGATCGAGAAAGAAAGAGAGAGAAGGCATAGCATCGTACAGAGAGAACGTATCTCCTCGTCGATCACGAATCGTGATCGTTCGTGACGTAAGCGATCGATGCACGAACTCCGCGAAACCGACTTAGAATAGAAAGTTGCACGACGATGAAAACAAAGAACACGCTTTGAACGGAAACAAAGAGAGATAGAAACTAAGGACGGTACTCTTGTCATGCCTCTCTTCGATTCAACCTGGAATTCGATAAATCCCAAGCTTATACACCACGAGAAATTTATAACACGAAAGTAACTTTGAAAATCGTTCCTCTTTGTTTACGATCCCGTCCTCTAAATCATATCGCAAATACTAGCCGTCTTTGGCTATCGTAAATGTGCTTACGAATCGTGTCTAGATAAAATAAAAGAAAAGACGTGAATACGTTTTTGCTTCTCTTAAACATTTTTCTTCTCTTGTCTGGCATTAAGACAGGAGAGAGAGAGCGAAAAGAAGAACGAAAACAAGTCTCGTGCGTGTGAGATACGACGCGTTCCGTTGCCAAAACGTACACATCGCGAGTACGCAACGAAGAAAGAGAGAGAAGGAAAGAAAAATACGGATACGTTGACCTCGGACGATACGTTCCTCCACCGCGATACCAAACATCGAGAAAAGATACTGTCGTAGTACAAAACTGTTTCCGTACTGCTAAGTTCTCTCGTATCTTCTAAGAAACGATCATTTAAAAAAAAAAAGAACCTAGAAAAGATACGTGTCGTCTCGCTGAAAGCAGGTGTCGAAGGAAAGAATAGAAGAAACATGGCGGCGCCGTTCGAAAACGCTACTCTTTTAGGTTAACCAATCAGCGAACGACTTCCCTTCCTCGAAGGGAATCGAGTAGAAAAGACGGATTGGTCGTCGAGGGAAGTCAAAAGATTGGAGCTTTAGTGTGCCACGAACGAAGAAAGGGGAACCGTTAGGATAGTAAACTTTTATCACCGTTGCCTATCGCGTTTCGTCTCTCACGGTGGGATGGTAAAGCTTTTTCGAAGAGATTCGAAAAAAAAAAAAAAGAATGATTGCCACGTTGTCGTCGTTGGTTATTACGTCACGACGTGTATCGAGAGCAGCGTGGCCACGAGTCGTTATCTCGGTTCGCTATATACTTGGTCGTAGAGCATAGACGCGTGAGTAGGGAATCAGTCGACGACGTTGTCGAGGGAGGACTCGCGTGCTTCGAGAAGAGGAGAAAAACACAGGAGCGTCGTGCTACGTAACTAAAGCTGCCGGACGGATGGGTGGACGGTATATAGAGTCATAGAGAGAGAGAGAGAGTATAGACGGGAACAGGAGGTGTGCGCGTCTCGGTCGCGCGTTCGGTCGACGGACTCGCGAGCGCGGTACAACGACCCCTGCGCGCGCCCAACGTTGGGTTCTCGAATGAACCGAGAAGTTGACACATTATATCGAAGTACTTCTATACGATATTACAAATAAAGAATAAGAGAGAGAGAAATATAAAAGATTCTCGAAAGAAAGAACGTCAAAGTTTCGTTTGACGCGAACGGAGCAGCTCCGCGCTCACCTGTCGGAACTTTCGGAGCTGTCGTATCGATCGGCGCACCGCTTCTTGCCGCAAGGCCCGACGAGAGTCTCTTCGGCCATCCTGACCTGTCCCTTGAAGGGGCTGCCGTTGGACGATGATGATCCAGCGGAACTACTCTTGACGTTGCTCGCGCCACCGGCGATGGAACCGCCACTTCCGGTGTTGCCGACGCCGTTCGGGAATCCACTAGCGATGCTGTTCACTGATGGGGAGGTAGGGGTGACGGTGGTACCCGGGACGATACCGAGGGGAGGAGGATCGTTCGGAGTATCGTCTCCTCTTTTACGTTCCTCTTCGTCGTAACGACCGTTGTCTTGTTGTATATCGATATTTCTCTTCTTCTTAATCTTCTCATCGGTTTCCATCATTTCCACGTCCTCCATTCGATTCTCCCGCTCGTTTTTATAATTGGTCATCGATCTCCCATTGGTTTCGTTTGGAGAAACGATGTTATCTTCGAGGAGGACTCTCGATCGACTTCCGGAAAGCATCGTCGTTACCAACGAACCACCGACACCTCCGAGTCCACCGGCACTAGTATTACCATTTCTATTATTACCACCACTAGCACCACCACCACCACTACTATTACTTCCGATACTCGCGAGAACGCCGTCCGTCGGGTTTTTGATCAAGCCGAGCCTAACGCCACCGCCTCGAGCACTCTCTACCGACTCGTCCTCCTCCTCTTCGTCGTCCTCCTCATCACCGTCGTCCCCCTCCTCATCTTCATCGTCGTCCTCGTCGTCCTCTTCTTCGTCGTCATAAACTTCCTCGCGTTCTTTTCGTCGAATCGCCGTCATCGTTGGCGTTGGGGCGACCACGCGCGCACAATCACCACCGATAGCACAACCAGCACTATTATTTAGATTATTAAAAATTCCACCAACGGCACAATCGCCACCGATCCTTTCTTGTTGTTGTTGTTGTTGTTGATAGCGATAATGGTGATGATGATAATGATGATGATGGTGATGATGATGATGAAAACGATCATGATAATGAGGATGACGTCGAGAACGATCGCTATCGTTGTCCTCACTGTTTCCGTCCACACGATCCAAAGAATTAGCGGCTACCACTACAGCGGCGGCGTCCCCGTGGACGCTTCGATGTCTCGCGTCCTGGCCCGTACTTAAAGCGGACGACGGGCCAGTCGATACAACTAACGCCGACGATGAAGCATCCTGCCATTTGTGTCGTTCCCTCGAGAGAAGCCGAGTATCGCCGCCGGCGGCCGCCTCTTCCGCGGACGGACCGTCTGCCATCTTGCCAAGGAACGCACTACCGTTTTCTTGGCAGTGGCCCTCCTCCGTGTTCTTCTCCACCTCTTAACCGAGCCGATTCTCCTTCCACTCTATACTCTCGGTCTATCTCTCGGTCGTTGTCGCGCACCTCCCCCCGCCACCAACACCTTCTCCTACTCTTCCTTCGCTCTCCTCCTTTTTCTCTCGTGTTACTCCGTCGAATAGCAGGAGCACGGGCCGCGGCACCGTGCGCGCTAACTCGCTTCAACCCGGCCGGCGGCACGCGTCTTGATCGACCCCTCTATTCGCTCGCGCACGGAGCCGCCGCCACCTCACGCCGACGGCCAGCCACTGACGTCCCCCACTCCGTAAGATACGAACGCTCCGTGAGACCCGAGCCGCCGCGACTGCGCACGACAGACGACGAAAATTACCGAGGATGTACGATCGACGTGCTTGGTGACGCGCTCACTCGGCGACATCTAGCGGACATTTTTTGCTACTACGATGGTTACTACTTACCGATACTTCGATTTTTCCTTTGAACAGAACCGTAGAATTGGGTAAGCTTGTGAAAGGAGAGAGGGAAAAGATAATTTTGTCTTTCTCCGTATCTTCCTATTAGTTTATTATCACGATAATACTGAAAAAAAGAAAAGTCGAGTGATCGGCACCACCGGGAAAATACGATCCTTTCTCGCGAGTTACCTCCTCTGGAATGTTCCTATCGAAATTGGCCGGCTTTCGTTACGTCGGGAGAGGGAGAAGGTCGTTGTAGAATTGTAAAACGCTATTAAGTACTCGTACGCCGTAGTTTACATGGCGTGCACTTTACGTTCCGGCCTACATACGAGTGCTTATGTTATATATATATATGTATGTACCTACGTAACGCGATTTGCCGCGCTGGGACTCTCGCGGAATTTAAATTTGTTAAGAGCGATCGACCACGACCGACGGCTTAATCGTCGACCTTTCCGATAAGAGATCTACCGACGCGTGGACGGTGTTAACGTTGTCTCGATTATCCGAGACAAAACCTCTTTAACGATTACGAGACGCTCGAATCGCGAGATTTACGCTTTTTGTTGCTGGGTTTTTTTTTGCACGTAGGCACGATGGAGGCACTTTGGTCGTCGTTGCCGAGATAAACTCCGCGATACTTTCGTTTTGCTCTTGTTGTGCGTTAAACAAAAAAAAAAAAAAAACAAGAAGAAAAAGAAACGGTATCCATCCTTCGCGTTATGCGTCAAACTATGTCGTGATTCGATAAAAATTATTGCTCTCGCCTTTATCTCTTTCTTTAGGACCTTTCATCGATACGAGAATAAAAGTATAAAAGTGATTCGCATGTTGCAACGCTTGCTCGCAATTATTGTCATCCTACCGAGGTACGTCGAAGTTTTAGGCGATGGATAGCTGATTTCGCCAAAATTATATACGACTATACAACGTTGAGATACACAGCCATGATATAGCCGAAGAAGCTAGTAGCACTTATTTTGTAATCGCTCTAACATCCTCGAGGAGGAAAAGTCTACTACGAAGCGAGACCGTCGTCGATATTTTCTTTTTGATCTATTCTTTATCAAAGCTAAACGTTTCTTATCGGAATGTTAATACAAAGTTTTCTGTTCAATTGTCCTCCTTTTTACATCACTGAACAAAGTCCCCCCCGTAACTGGCACGTCACACTCCCTCGATCACGAATAACGATTCTCTGTCCTCGAGGAAGTAAGTAAAGCTCGCGATCGACGGGGAGATAAAGTCCGGCTAAAGATGCGCGATATCGCTGTTCCCTTTATCGTCGGAGTTCCTGGGACCCATCGCCGCTCGCGAAGCTTCCGCCAATTCGCTTAGCAGAAGATTCTCGTTGTCCATTAAATTTCTAGCGTGGTCGCTCCCAGACGAGTGAGCTTGGGCACTGATACTTCTAGCGAGTTTCCTCATATCTCTTTCGCGTTTCTGTTGCTGTCGTTCGAGCCTCATCTTCGTGAACTCGTCGTCGGAGCTGCTGTTCGAACAGACGGAGCTCCGAGGACTGATTATGTCGTCGCCGGTCACGGAACTCTGGAAGCTTCTTGCGGCATCGTACGCTATGCTCGACCTGTTCGTCCTAGAAATAAGAAAAATTGACATCGGTAACGAGGAAAGTTATTGGTAGCGATAATAATTAAATTCAATGGCTCGACCTTGCTCCAGACTCATATTTATTGCCATTTTCGTAATCGTTTCTCTCCTCGTTTGTACTCGTGACGTTGAGAGCAGCCGCGGGAGCGCTGTTAGAAAATAAGTGGCCGTTTCGACCGATATCCGATCCTGGAACGTCGACCGGAGCACTGGCGGGAGGTGGTCCTTGGGGGAATATACTTTGAACGTGAGGCCTGGTCTCGGGCCTCATCGACGTCATAGTCATCTGCTCGTCGACTTCCTCGATCACTCCTATCCTCGTTGAGCCACCTTGAGCTCCTTTTTTAATTAATATGCTTATATTAGTAAATAGTACATTTTTGGCTCTCTGTACACTATAGGGTTTCTAAACCCGTTTATTATAAATAAATTAGCTTCACTTGTAACTATGTAAGCAAATCTTAGAAGTTTATTTAAACCTACTTCTAATTGTCGTATCGATTTTAAACTTTGCAAGTATGTAATCAGAATGAGCCAGGAGGTAGATAGGGTTTCGTGATCGTGGTGGATAGCATAATTTTGTTAATTATATCGTTTTTAACGCGTTAGATCAAAGAAAGTGGTCCACAAAAACAACGAAGAACGTTCGATAGCCTACCAATGATTCGAGCCTGCAACGAAGCAGCGGAGCTCGAATTTGGAAGTCTCCCTGGTGTTTTGGTACCGCTCGAGGCACCGTCCGGTCTGTCCTCCTTACTGAACAATCTCTTCAGCACGCTGGTTATGCTGTTGACCCTGGTCAGTGAACCCCCGAGGTTGCTTGGCGTTGATCCACTACTGAAAGTGCGGTCTCGATTACTCACCCTGCTGGCGCTCCTAAAAAGAAACGTCTATCGTTAATTCCGTTATATCTTTGCCATATGACTCATCGTCGATTCGTCGAAATCGTTTACTTCCGCGTGGCTAACCATTACCTTGACATTTTACCGCTGGTAGTAGCGCTTCTGCCGCGTTGGAAACGTATAGGATACAACGATTAGTGGATCGAAAGGGAATTTTAAGGATAAAAAGCATATCTGGTCGCACGAAAGAACACTTATTTTCTAACCTCGATAATTTTCCACTCGCTGTAAAATGTATTCCCGAGACCGCGTCGTCGGCGACGTCCGTGCGGAATTTTTGTTGATAATCCGGTGCCATTTCGTCGATTCGTATCGAAGATGGCTGAAGTTCTTGCTGAGCAGCTGACAATTGTATCCCAGCGGTCGAAGGCTCTGGATGTTCCTCGCGAAAGGCTTGAGAAGCAGCGGTGTACGGAAGCTCGGCTGGAAATATTTCGTCCCAGTACTGATCTCTTATCAGCTCTGGATGTTCGTGATGCATCTCGTCGACGATTAGATAACTCACCTTTAAAAAAGGGCATAGCTTAAGAAATCACGAGAAAAACAATAAAAACGATTAGAATTCTTCGAAATCTTACTTGCAAATTACGATCGATGATCCAGTTCACTTCAAAATCATCGTCGTCCTCGCCGAAAGGATTTATCAGTGTCTCAGCGACCTTCAACCAACCCATGTAAAAGAAAAACTGTAAAGTAGTGAACACGGGAAAGTAAAGATCGATCTTGGACGTTTTCGAATTTTGGACCCACTGTCTACCCATCACGCTCGTCAAGAAATACGTATAGACGGCCAGTGTAACGACCTGAAACATTGCAGGAAAGCGTTTGATATTTATTGAGAATTATAGCGTATCGATAAGATACGTTCCAGTTTGATCACCTGCGTGTAAACGAGAGGTACGCTAATGGTGTCGTAATGTATCAAGTTGCCGCACATTCCACGGAACTTGTTCAGCTCGTCTATCAGCGTTTTCACGGCAAAGTCGTCACGAATACGACCCTCCTTTCGAGCTCGTGTAACGATGCTCGATGCCCAGACGATAGGAAGCCAATGTTTGCTAGGTTTTGGGAATTTTGCATTGAGACGTTCGAAGATTAACAGTTCGTTATCCAAAAGGAGACCACTGTCGACGAAATGTTCCAACGTTGGGAAACGTTTCTTGACTCGTGGTGACACATTCGCCAGGACCAAGGTCAAGCAAACGCAAACGTACCTGTGCATAGAAGAGAATAACGTTAGAAATTACGCCAGTCGGTCGAACGATCGATCGAGTAAAACTACCTGACAATGGTACGACGCATCAATCGACCTCGCTCGTCGTTACCGTGTATCGTCGCAGAGACGAAAACCGCGATAGAGTCTGGCCACGGTATCACCATATACTGGTTCCACCATCTCGTCATTACTATGCTAACGTAAAACCCTAGGACGAAAGACAGTGGTATCAGATCGCTGTACTCGTTGCAGTAGGCCACAATAGCTTCGAAAATCTTCTTCTGCTCTTCATCCAGTATCAATCGGTAGACACCCGATAAGGAATAATAGATGAAGAGGAATAGGGCCAGGTCGAGCCATACCAGCTTGTATATGCTCGCTCTCCATCTACGAAGATTAAAGTCAGTGAAATAGACGATGATTTTAGCAAGAATAAGATTTTTTTTTAAGAGTTTATCGATTACACATGTTCTGTGTATGGCCGAGATTTATATACAGTTACTTTCAGAAATATTCGGATACTATTTAATGTGAAATAACTTTTTTACAATTGAACTAAACGACTTGAATTTTGGCAGGAACATAGAATCGCGATGTTAAACGTTTGTAGCTCGGAACAACGTTAACCTATTTAAATGAAATTTACAATATGCATATATCTTACTTAAATCTATAAAAATAACAAATTTTGAAGATTCTGATTTACCCAACCAAAAAAAAATACGATATATAATAAACTAATCCTTCTATGTTCTTGCCAAAATTCAAGTCGTTTAGTTAAAGTATAAAAAAGCTATTCTACATTTAAAGTCTCCGAATATTTCTGAAAGTGATTGTATTTATGAATCGCATGGCCGTGAACGGAGATCGCGGAACGATAAAAGATAATATTTCTAGTGGTACGAAAATTAAAATCGCATTTGCTATTGGAATCGTACGATAATACGTGATAACGGAACGTTTAAAGTGCCCTTTTTAAAAAGAAAGATCCTTATCGACCTTCTTCAGAAGACACGATTCGAAGGAATGCGTTTGTGTCACGTTACACACTCGAGTATCGCGGAAATTGCCTACGGTTTTAATATTTTCTGTTGGAAATATTCCAAAAGAAGAGAAGTGAACTTTCACGAGCCATTTACGAGCGAAAAGTGTAAGTCGTGTAAAGCGTACGCGAATGGAATCTTCTTTCCTCGAATCCATTCATTTACGATCGGTCATTTCGTCATCGAGCGATCATCGTAGCGTTACGCACGGTCCAGTATAATTTGTTTCCGTGATACGAGTACGCTTCGAAGCATTCCGAATAAACGAATCGTTTCTTAACGTTGAACGAGCACGCTCAGTCACGCTACGTTTTCCTTGAAATCGAAAGCAATGACGCGAGATACATATCATGTATATGTCTACACATGCAATGGCGATTGCACCATGTACCACATCTCACGCTCATATTTCCCAACCTCTCTTTCGTTTAATAAATCAACCATATGAATTTTCAATCGAAGTGTTTTATCAAGATCGTCAGTGTGGGCCGAAGGATCATCGATCGCTCTCGTTTTCGAACGTCGAGAGATCGATGCCTGGCTGGAACGTTCGACCGCACGAAAGCCGGACGCAAAGTGTTCATTAAAATTCAAGAGATCCGTTGCACGAGGAATGGTTCGTATTGTGTAAACGTCAAAGGCAGAAGATTGAAAGAACGAACGAGTGTCGAATGTGTAAGTTTTCTCGTTTCTTTTAAAAAGTCATTTAAAAATGGCACGAGAGTCGTCTTTTTTATTTTCCACCACGATTCTTCCGTGATTTCGCGGGTAACTCGTTGACGGCGTTCGAATGGCTCGTTAATTCAATTGGGAGATAATAAGCGCGAAATTAATTGTCGAAGCACGAGGATGAGTAAAAAAGTACGTGGAAATCTGTGATGCGTCCTCGTGACATACTTGTCTTATTATCGACTCCTCGTTATGGGACCTTCGAAGGCGTTACGAGACAGTCGTTTTTTTATTACTTCAAGTGACAAAAGCGTTAACGAGAAACAGAGGTGATGACTTTTCCTAACTCATCTTTTATATTTAAAGACGATTTAAAAGATAATAGAAATATGCGTCATACCTGAATAATAATTTAAGGAAGCATCCGAGACCACGGCAGGTAGCAACCTCGGCAGTATAAGTGACCGTCATTTCTTCGATCTCTCGAGATGACGAAACGTACTTTCAGCCTTGATCGGATGAAAGAACCGGCAGCATCTCCCTTCGAGAATAACCTTCTCCGTTTCCTCCTCTTCCTTTTTCTTCTTCCTCTTGTCAATTTGCCCGCGGCAAATTCATCTTCTAGCACGAGTATCGTTACAACGGCGATGACGATGACGACGATGTTCGGAGAGACAGACGAGAAAACTACGAAGGTCGACGACGATGTAGCACCGACTCGCCGGTGATATTATATAATTCGACTCACGCTCTCGATCTTACCGAACGTAAGGCGTGCTTCGAATTAACGAAACTCTATTATTTCGATGTACCTTTGATATGTGTTCTCTAGTCTTCGTCAACGATACTTCTTACACTTCGATTCGGCTACGACTACGAAGCTACGTCTAATCTTCTTCGATCCTCGCTCTCTCTGTATACAATTATAAACCACGAGTAGTAGTCCTGAAAAAAAAAGAGAAGGAGGTGCACACGTGTTCCGAGTTTACATTTACTCGTGAATAATTTCTTTAAACTTTAACACGTCAACTGCCGGTTCCTGGAGACTGGTACTCAATTTTTCAGATTGCTTTTGGGAAGTTCATAAGAGTTCATTGATATTTCCGAAAATGTAGTTATAAAAAGTGTGAAGTGTAATATAAAGAATTAGGGTGGTTTATCTAAATGTAGCCACTTATAAAAAAGAGAAAATTTGCAAAGCAT
The DNA here is from genome assembly GCA_916049575.1 of Ancistrocerus nigricornis. Taxonomy (NCBI): domain Eukaryota; kingdom Metazoa; phylum Arthropoda; class Insecta; order Hymenoptera; family Vespidae; genus Ancistrocerus; species Ancistrocerus nigricornis. The sequence goes on from OU696666.1 coordinate 31,885,581, forward strand.
TCACCATTCAGTTAAATTTATGTTGACCACTCTGTATGCAAAATTAGATAGTAAACAAACAAGTTTCTGCAAAAATGTTACGGCAGTTAACGTTTTAAACAAATACATTCTTAAAAACGATTCTCACCTTAATCCTAGTATTCGTTTAATTATTGAACAAAACGTCAAAATCTTCTCTCCACTTTTCTCGACTTTTTCCGAAAACGTGACGTCTGCTTATCGAAGATCGTACGAAACGTGGAGAACGTCGTGACCGATATGATCATGATTCGTTCTTGATCGAGGGATGAATCGTGTCTCGTACGAGATTCTTTTAAAGACCAAACCTTCCGAACGGTCTCGTGATCGACTCCCGCGATTTCCTCGAGTTCATACCTCGCGCATGCGTTCAGAAATTCCGTGAGAAGATCGCGAGATTTACAGCCTCCTTCTTGGTCCTCTACGGACGACTCTTCGTTGGCACGGAGACGCGCGGTTGATCGTTGAACTAGTTGACCGGCGTTCCTCGATGACGGCGGTCGTTTTTCCTCGTGATATCGCGTAGACTGACGATGATTCAGAACGGTTATGCGCACGGGACGATATCAACGTGCCACGCGCTATCACGCTCTCTGTGACCGGCTTTTCGCTCGTTGTCTATTCAAGAATCAGCAGGAAGTTCCCTTTCTCCTCCTTTATTACGTATTTCCCACGAACTCGCACCTCCCACCAAGGATTTTTATAAATTGCTCTGTCAAAACAAGCAGTCTAGTATGATTAAATAAGTAAGAAAGAAATAATGCCGGTTAAAATAGATAATAAATCAGTCCAACGTTATATCTACTCTCGACAATTTACAAGACGCAAGTTATGACGTTTTTCCTCAAGGCTAGAAGTACGTAGCGAGGATTGATTCTTCCTACCCGTGACATAGTTTTCCCTTTCTCGACTTTTATTATAACTAGGCAGACTTTTTTTTTTACGCTCACGTTTAAATATCAAACCATCCAATTCAATTCACCGACGTTCGGCATCCGCGCCGGTCAAAGGACGCTTTCGCGGAAAAAGAAAATAAACGTGTTTCGTCGGATCAGCTTCGGCCTTCGATAAGAAAACGATGACTGCTCTTTGCTCTCACCTCGTAAAAAGCTAATGCAATACCAAATAATCTAGTCGAGCGATGACGCGCTTTTACGAGAGCGATAGAAATTGTCGGCTTGAAAATCACTTTGCCTTGACGTTCTTATCTCGAGGAGTGACCCGTTATCACGATTGTCCGGCTGTTACGATTTTCCGTGCGTTAATCCCAAGACTTTGTGAACTGAATGAATGGAATGAGAGAAAGAGTAGGAGAAGAAAAAAAAAAAAAAGAAAAGTTGCGAGAGTATCTCGTGTTCGGTCGACGACGAATGCCAAGGATATCGACGGTCTCAAGAAATAAGGGCGTGTGTCAGCTTAGGTAGTTTATAAATAGTCCTTAGCAAACACTATCTCGTAATTACTGAACTCGTGTGCGTGTACTTGCGCGCGCGAGCTACTACCGGTCGTATATCATACACGTGACGACCGTACGAGCGATTCCGTTCACGGACGGCGACCGTCAGTCTCGATCGATCGTCCGACTAACCGGGAACTCCACTCGTTCTCCTTTACCTCTCACGGTTGCAGGACTTCCAGACACGGGTCCATGCCCTCTGCCACGATCTCAAACACGTGTTTTCCCTGTCTCCGATACTCCAAAGAAGCGAACCAAACGCGGTAAAGAAATATTCATCGTTGATTTATTCCAAGAGTGACTTTGACGATCTCGAATGGTACTCGAATATATAGTCACTTGGCACTTTCTTGGCGGGAGTGCGCGTTCCGTAAATACGGGAAACGCGTGACACCCTGCTAAGAAAGGAAAAGAAAGAAAGGAACGAAATGGTCCCTGGTAAGAGGAATTCCCTAACGTATCTAATAAAAGAATCCTGACGTTCGAAGAAGAGATAAAGTCGAAGGATTCTCTCGAAAGTAGATAGAACGCACGGTCGAGCGTGAAGGGAACCGTGCAAGGCAGCACTAGTACCAACACCAGGCAACCTGGTCCCTGCTTATGCACCGTCTCCTTTGTGTTCTCCGCAACAGATTTCGAACATTCGCTCTTTACTCGCCACGTGTTGTATAGTGCCTTTTAATAAAATCAGCATATATACACCACACCTGCCGCACGATCCGATATCCTTGTCACTTTACGTTATCTTCCTCGTGGTAGACGGTAAGTAGCTGATCGTGCAGTCGCATCGCCAAGTGAGAGAGAGAGAACTAGAAACGCGCACAAATGTGTATACCTTGTCTGGTTGTCTCGATGGATAGAGAGAGAAGGATAGACAGAGCGCGCGAGCGCGCGCCAGAATGTCGTCCCTCTCTCGAACCGAACGAATCGCGAGGCACACTGAGCTACGGCATCGAAGTAACGGCAGAGACCAGCACCACCGGCAGCAGCAATGGCACGCCAAAAGCAGTCCCCCCTCTTGCTCCTCCTTTCGACCTTACAATTCTATCCCTTCTACCGTGCGGTTCCGCATGATACAGCGGTGCTCAAAGCGCATGTTCGACGAACCTTCGAGCTCGTAACTATTTATTATCGTCGAGTTTCGTGGTATTCGCTGCATCTCTTTCTTGCCGACACTTTGATTTACGCTAATAAAAGATTTTTTTTCGATTGTTGTTCGGGATTGTTCATGAAGGAAAGATCGATATGACGATGATAAATAAAAAGAGAGGATTTTGTTTTCGGGAACGCAACATTCGTTTTTTATGTCACCTTTCGTATACGTCGCCGCACACGTGCGATCGTTTAACTCCATCGTTATCAAAATACTATGACGGCACGTGCGTAGCGTCGTCGCTAACGTTAAATATTAATACAGTAAACGATAAAATTTGTCTCTCTCCTTTTTTTCCTTCACTCTTTCTATATACACGTACGTAACATATGTATACATATAATATAGATATATATCTCTCTTTTTTTTTCCGCGCATATTTTTTATCTGTAATTACAATAGTAATAACGCAATGGCGAAATGTAGTAACAAGACGCGTATATAACGATACATTATGCGTAGATAATGTAGATCGAGCATGATCTCGGAAACAACATTTACGATTTTTCTTTGCACTCTTCTTCGCGATATTACGTTTTAATCCTAACTCGTCGTAAGTATGCCAACCGACTATGCCACGAACGAGATTTCCTTCCTCTCTTGAGTTTGTAGCAGTGGTAGTAGTCGAGACTACTTTCACTCGTCTTCGTCGATCGGCATCGACGCGTACGAATCTGACTAAGACAGTCTTGGTCCCTAAAAAGTCACAGCCTTCAAATGCAACGAATAAGAGTCTAAGATTTAAGGCCACTCGATTGAAATTAAGCACGATACTACGGCGAGGTGGTGCGAAGGAACGAGAAGCCACCAGTGAGAGTAGCAGCGACGATCCGTCGTACGAAGTTGATGATGATAAGTGATTCGCTTCGTTGCTCGTTCGAGAGCGAGAGTACGGTATTTCGATAGAAACGATAGAAATCGTCGATGCGAGTCTTCGTCTTGGCAGTATTAACGACCTAACATGATGAACAGTCTTCGTCCCTAGATCCTCCTCTCTCCTCCTCCTTCTTCTCCATTGGATATGTCACGCCACGATTGTTGTCAGAGCGTCGTTTTTATTTCGGTAGCTTCCCGGTCTGCGTAGAACGAAAGATCGATTAAAGTGGGCGATCAGGAATGGAAAAAAAAAACAATACTTAGGTTTAATTTATACTCGTGGTAAAAGTTTGTTTTACTTGCCTACTATCAGTAAGATAAAAAACAGAACTACCTGATAGTAGCGTGTTGCGTAGAACGCGACCAACCCGCGATAAAACTGGAATTTCCTCCTTCGGCTATCCGCTGTCGGCGTCCCTGAGTTTTAGAAACCGCAGTAGTGGCACGTTGTATCATATCGGGTACCAGCGTCGACCTGGCACTCTTGTATGCCAATCTTTAATCGAAACCAACAGAAATGCACGAATAGTCTGGAGAAGATCGACGAAACTTTAGTTTATACGATATAAAGATATTAGCTGTTACTACCTCGGTAACGCGGCTAGAACCGCCGTTAATATCACAGAAAGCCAATAGGTATGTCTCGTAATGGCAACTTCCATTACCCAGAAGGAACCAGGTAGTCCCATACAGTTCACGCAAACGGCGTTATAAATCAGGCAGAATCCCATATAGGCACCCAGTGATCCCATTATTGCGAAAACGTGAATTATCGTCTGGAATCGATAAATCTTTTAACGTCTTGTTCGGTTTAGAGATTTAATGTTTCATGAGTATCGATATTTGTGATTTACCCAAGATCTAGTTTCTATTGATGCATGTAGTAACATCGCCATTATACATGCCGTTGTGATAGTCGTTCCAAATTCCCAAATATCGACATCCGTGTCGTAATAGGTCTATAAAACGAAAACGGGACACCGATGTAACTTTTGTTGTAATCGATATACTTTTCTAGTAAAAGTATTGGTCATTTCTACTAACTATGAAGATGGTAAAAAAGATGACGATACTCTCATAGAGGGCATCCGCTATCGTGATCCAAAACGAGTAACGTCGGTACACGAGACCCAGTCGTCCTCTTTTATAAAGTTCTGGCATCGAAAGTAGAACTCCAGGTGTGGCTATTCGATCGTATACACCGAGTACGAGCGGAGGTAGCGAAGTGAACAACAAATTGTATAGCATAAGATAAATTTGATCTATCATTACCGCCCCAGAGAATCCGCAATACAACTGTGAAAAGAAAAAGAATATCTTTAGTAAATACCAACGAGTAATAGGAAATATTGGAAAGAGAAAACGAAGCTTTCGTACCTGGTACCAAAAGATGAGAAACACGAAAGTCGCATTCTTGTAAAAAAAATACAAGATCATCCTGGATAATCTATCGTAACACCAGTGTCCGTGTAAGAGTAAAAGTCTACTGAGCATGGAGAATCTGCAAATGGCAAAGTCCGCGGCCATCACCGCTTGAGTACCTTCCTGACCAGAGATACCAACGCCGACGTCCGCTGTCTGTATCATGCTCACGTCGTTAGCACCATCTCCGATAGCCAAAGTCCTCATTCCCAGTTGTTCCTTCACTATACGCACGATATAAGCCTGCGAAGGTTGAAAGAAAAATAGCACGTGCTCTTGACGTTGTTTCCACCATCCTATTCACGCGAGTACGCTTTCGAAGCGAAACGCAGAGTAAATAACTTACCTTTTGAAGAGGAGTAGCACGACAGGCAAGTACGCTAGAACAGGTTCTCGTTAATTCGAGGAACGGACCCGTTAAACCTGATCGTGGATCGAGAATGACGGTCAGCGTTTTACCATCGACCACGAGAGCGCGTTTCCTTGGCCATGGACTACCTATCCTATGAGCGTCCCTCTCGGTCGAATCGTAACCAAACATCGCTATTCCATCGTCCATCCGGCCCTGGACACCCCCGCTTATCGAGTTCTCCCTTTTAGCTGATTCCAAATACCCACGGATCAGAGTTTCCGCGACCGATTTAGATCTAGCTTGCAATTGCAACAGCTGCATCGCTGGCGAAAATAGACGCGCCGAGTAAGCGACGTTCACCGCTGTTTCTGGCTTATCACCTGAGGCAAAAAATATAGAAGATCTAATAAAAGGTCTCATGTCTTACTATATTTGGTATTAAACGTAAGTATCTTTCAAACCTGTTAGAACCCAGACAACGATACCGGCGTTAACGAGAGCCGCTACAGTTTCTGGGACACCGGCTTGCAATTTATCCTCGATACCGGTCGCACCGAGCAAAGTCAGATGATTCTCGAGACTAGCGTACGAATCTCTTATACGACGTTCACGATTTTCGGTCGCGAGTTCAGCCTCCGAATGCTTTTGATGCCAAGTTTCGTATTCCTGCTGGGTCAACGATCTCCTTGCCATTACCAATGTTCGAAGACCTTGACGAGCGTAAGTATTTAATTGATGCCTGATTTTAGCCGAGGTCATCGAATTTTCTTCGCTGGACGTTAACGAAGCCAGGATCGTGGAGTCGGCACCTTTACTATATAAGATTATTTCGTTGGTTAACGGATGACGTAGCACAACCGACATGCACTTTCTGCTCGAGTCGAACGGCAAAACCTGAAATGCATGAGCATTAGATCGAAAGAAATCGACTGGAATACTTTGAGCTCATATGTCAAGCATACTCGTTACTAACTTGTAGAATTTCATAACTAAGAATCGACTTGTCTGGCAGTGAAATAATCGCATTTCGAGGTGTGCGCTTGAGAAGTTTCACGTCGTAAACTCGTGCAGCGTTCACCAATGCTAATTCGTCCGGACTCTCGGCTTCGTAGATCGCCGAGTTAGGAGTCAGTTGTTCAACGGATCTTCCAGTCATATCGAAGAAAGGACTCAACAAATTACGTCTCTTTTGTCCACCATTCGGAGATTGTTTCCTCGTTAACAGGCCCAATCCTAAACTCGGTATCGAAGTTACATTCAAGAGTTTTGGCCTGCAAACGACGCAGCCTTGAAATAGAATATTTTCTCTATTCATTCGAAACGGTCGTTTCATCGTCTACGTAACGATAGCATACCTAGCAGCTTTAGATGGCAATCTGGGTGTATCGTTAAGGACCGCGGCTGAATCGATGATGGAAGATATCGGCGAAGGACTATCTCCGGTTATACTCGGTGGTGGAGTGGACGATGGCAAAGCTGGAATCGAAGGTGACGGTGATGGCGTTACGCTCCTCGACTCCGACAGTCTCGCGTACCTGAAATATATAGTACATATAGATATACATACGATATATAGGCGATCGATACTCTACGAAATTCAATGCAATAATTACGAAGTAAAAAATGCGTGAAAAGTCAGTCGGTGTACCTCGTTGGGCCGCTACCATTTTTGTGCGGTTCCTCAATAATACCGCTCGAGTTCATAATATCGTGGTGCGGTTGGGTATTAACCACGACGGTGTTGCAAGTCGCTAATACGATGAGGAACTCCTGCAAACGATGCCTGAAGGTGCCAATAAGCAGGTCCTCCTTCAAACGCGGACACGGAGTCATATTTTCACCGTCACCGCTGTGAGCGTAATCTTGACCACCTACGGCGCATTTTCTGAACAGCATCTTGTTCTCCGTTAAGGTACCAGTCTTGTCTGAAAATATGTACTGAACCTAATCGGGAAAAAAACGTGTAAATGTACTTCATTTTCATCGATCCTTCGCGTCAATTACCTCTAGCTTACCTGACCCAACTCCTCGGTAATGTTTAACGCTCGACACTCGGCTCTACGTCCTGTATCCGTGTCGAAGAGAGCATTGTCGCGTCCAATGTGATAAATCTGTCCAACTTTAGCCATCTCGATCGTGACGTATAAACTCAAAGGTATCATCACTTGCAAGATTATGACAAACGTCCAGAATGTGATCATACTATCGTAATTCGGGTCCTGCAGCAACGGGAGAAAAGGGATGAACGTTGTCGTGGAGAAGGAGGACAACCACAGTCGACATCCGATAGCACCGATCAGGCATAACAATATCAAGATCACGACGCACCAAATGATATCAACGTTCATTCTTCTCTCCAAACGAGAACGCTGAAATTAAAAAGGATTCTTCGTCAAATTGTGTTCTTAAATCGATAAATTTTTCGCTCGATTTCCGACGAATCGTTACCTTGTACCTGGGGCCGCCGTTATTGAGCATAGCTTTCGTCTCGTGTCCGGCATAGATCACTATACCTTCGATGAAGTCCGTGTTCTTTAATAAACATTCCCTGAGTAAAAGATTCTCCGTGGAGACTGGTACTCGAGCTCCATTGGGATGCACGACTGCACCGTGAAACCTAAAGATTCGATATATGTAAGAAAGTTTGAAAGTTTTCGATAAATCGTACGTCGTATCGTAATACGAGACATCCTTTTTCGTTACCTGTATATCCTAGTACTCGGTTGATCCACTTCGACCATCGAGCGGAACTTGGCTGGCTGAAAGGTATCTCGAAGGTCGAGAAAGCCTCGTACAACCTGTCGTTGCTTTAGGTTCGTTTCACCGTCGAGGTTACACGTATCGAGATAAGCTAAGCCCTGAGGATCGCTGCTTCGCAGAAGCAAGAGATCGGCTGGCACTATTTCGTTGTTCGAAAGGTGTACCAGGTCGCCGACCTTCACGTCCTTCCACGGCACCGGCATGTACCTATCTCCTTCCCTAGAGAAAATCGCTCGAATCAACGTTTACGCCGTTATAATTCTACTAACGTTAAAGTAGCTTATCGAACGATCTTAAAAATTAAATTTTGGCTGTATTTTTTCAAGTTGTGTTTGAAAGCTAGAGGTTAACTTGTTGTAAGGAAAATTATTTATTTTTACGAGTCAAGACCCTTTGATTGATTACAGTTATGTAAATTATGTCATATATATTATATAAAATTAATGTAATAAAGTTTCAAAATCGCTTTTTTTTTCAAATTTAAGGCAAAGCTTCCATATGTTATAATTTTCCTTACAAGAATTGTACGAGTCGAGACCCTTTGATTAATTACAGTTATGTAAATTATGTCATATATATTACATAAAATTAATGTAATAAAGTTTCAAAATCGCTTTTTTTCAAATTTAAGACGAAGCTTCCATATAATTTTCCTTACAAAAATTTAACCTCTTGGTTTAAAACACGACCTAAAAAGATACGCTAAATATTATACAAATTAGATTACATTAAATAAATCGGTCGAGTACTATACAATATACGATATGTAAAAACAAAATGGTCGTGCATTGGTATTGCATAAATGGGAAGTCGTATGGCTTTGCCAATAGTTGCAACGGGCACGCGTGTTACAACGAAATCGAAGACGAGTCGCAAATAGTCCATGGAATACAATGAACAAAGCGTTCGTTCAATCCACAAAGCGTTGTGTTTTGCTCGGGGAAATGGCGAACGTTCGTACAACGAAAAATTCGTATCGTTGACAAAGGATTCCTGCTCTCGTTCCACGAGATTTCGCAATTTCATTGACGATAAGTCACGATTAATCTAATCCCCTATCCGTTCGCTTCGAGTAAAACCAACGCTTTTGAGCGAGTTCTATATTAATTTTCAACGAATAAACATTGGTGTTTCGAAATTCGAAAATATACGTAGTATCGAAATACCTTTGAGAACTCCGTAGTTCTAAAGACCGATCCGGGGAATTCGTGCCGACACCGATCGCGAGGAAGAGGCTAGACGATGTCGTTGTGCGTCATTGATCGTAATGAGAGAGCTAGAGACCGAGACCGAGACCGAGACCTTTCGAGCAACCTTTCAATGCTTCGCTAACGTATCTATCCGTAGGAAAAAAAAAAAAAAAACAGGATAAATGGCACAACGCGACGACTCGAGTCACGTGACATTTAAACCACGCGAGACTCAACGAAGGAAAGTGTTAGAGACGTCTCTGATTTATTCGCTGATTCTTCGATGGATGGACCTATCGTATGCATATCTCGAAGCTGTTACGTTAGAACGATGATTTCATTAGATCGTACGAGACTCATTAATTCGAACTAATTGACTCTACGGAGCTACCAACCTCTCTAGAAAATCATAGAGTTTAATCGATCAGGGTTAGCTACGATAATTTCGACGACGACGTTTACCTCGAGGGCTAATATCACATCATCTAGGATCCATGCAAATGAGAAACGTGTACGGTAATATACCTGAGTCCGTTGAGGCAAGACAATGCCGTACTATGATTACGTTCGGGGCACGTCCGACGATAGTCTCGCGACTAAACGAGAAGGCGAAACGAGATCTTTTGGTGAGGTAAGCGATTCGGTTCTTCGATGGTATAATACAACATTGATACAATTTAATGTAGTTGAAATGAAGTTCAAAGGCAATTGATTTTCGAACAGCGTATAGCCGAGTCATTGTTATCAGAAGTGGTCCAAAGTTTTCGGACCCCTTGACCAAAATATTTAATCTAGCTAATGGAATTTCTGATAAGGTCGAATTTTTTTCTGCTTCCATCGACATATTCAAGCAATCGTTGAAAGCTTTAAGTTTGTAAAATACACCCATTTTTTTTTTTCATACTGACTCTCGCTAACTGTAAGAAGTGCATCATTGTTACATATAATTGTTTTCTAATCATAAATGGAGCCGTGATTTTAATTTTAATTACATATTACTATAACACAATCTATATTCAGCACCTGTTACAGCAATAAATAAATTTTCATCGGTGTTATTGCCAATCATGATCAAAGGTCGACGTAATACCATCAGGATTCGCTCATTGACGACGTAATACAACGTAAAATAAACGAGAGAAAAGTTACCGGTGTATCGCTCTATCGAAGTATAATATCCCACCCACGTTATTATTCATAAACACGTAACGAAATAATATGTTCGAAGAAATGAAAAAAAAAAAGGAAGGAACATTCGCAGGTCTCCATGACTCGTGGACTTTCGCGATGATCGTTATCGAAGCGTGTCAATGGGTTCAAATATTCTTCCAATAACATTTATATTCATCGACGCGTAGCCTCGAACCAGAATAACAGGTCGAAATTCTTTCGTTAAACGTTCGCGTGACCTCGCGATCGTTGGCGAAAGATACGATCATAGGCATAGATTCTCGCTCGTTGACGATACCTTCATACGCATAACCCGTATAACAGGCCGTTATCGCGTCGGCAGGATAACGTCGCGATAACGAGCGATCCTCTGGGCACGTTCGAGCCCTTCTTGTGTACATAGGTTCTATGTATATATATATATATATATATATGTCAGTACATAGATACGCATATCTCCAAGTGTGTTCCCTCGACTCTCTCATGATTCTAATTAGATCTTCGTCGACTCCTCTCATGAATCGACTTTTGAAAATTTATATTTAACTCCAAACGTATCTTCGAACTCACGATAAAAGATAAGAATATTCGACCAAAATACCCTCGCAATTGATACTTAAACAGCAACCATTGCAAAAATGTAACGTTATTTAGCTGTAGGCGTTTCACTGATGCAATCTGTAATTTTATACTTTCTTAACATGACCTAAAATTTTAATCTAAAAATTGTATATCTAAGTGTTGCATTAATTTTTAAACGCTGGGCAAATAAAATAAGATACCTTTTTAAGAGTTAAATAACAAACATCTTAGCCACGACTCCGTGAACTTCTTTTCATTCACACGATCTAAACCAATTGATCTCTCTATCTACCTCTCTCTCTCTTGCTGCACGCTGTCAATTACCATCGGCATCAAAATAGGAAGACGAAGCTCGAGGAGAGTCACGAATACGACGGGGCACGCATTCGTGTGTCCCACATGCTTGCATCGCGATAGTGTTTGCAATGATGTAACTGATGACGTCATACACCGCTTAACGGCACTCGGAGAAGACGATGGTGGAAGGAAGAATCCTTCGGAGGACTCGACGACTTCTCCTTCTCTGACTTCTCTTCAATGCAAAACGCGATTTCTCCGACGAGATAATACCACGCGACTCGATACAACAAGTGCCTTGTGTACTCATCTGCATCCTCCTCCTTCTCGCGAGTATCTACAGTTATATCCGCGTCAAAGAAACAGACCGGTACGCCGTGACGGATCTTATTGTGAGCCGAGCGAGTTTCTCCTCTTCCTCTTTTACCTCCTCTTGTTTCCTTCCAAGCTATCCCATCTATGAAAGAAGGAGTTTACCGTGATATTCTGAACCGTTCGAAAACTTGAAAATAATCGTCACCCACCAGACAAACTTGAACGAAACGTTTTGACGCACGCTTTACCTCAAGAGTAGTTTCGAAGAAACGAATCTTTTCGTTTAAAAGAGGACAAAAGGATGAAGAAAAACTTGAGAATACACGTCAACCGGTTTTTATTGTCACATATACCTCCTACTCTTTCCTTCTAACGATTCTAACGTCTTCTCATGAAAATGCAAGTAACGCTTAATTTTTTTTTCTACAATTTCTACGATAAACGACCGAGTGCCACAGAGGAGTATTATTCCGTGGAAAAAACGAGAGCCACCATCGTTTCTTTATTCCATCGGAATAGAAAGGAAGCGAACGAGCGAGCAGATTCTTCTTATTTTTAGCATCGCTGTACGGCAAACCACCGCTAACCTTAACGTTTCTCTCGCGATTTCACGGGAAGGAACGTCGGCGTAATCATTCGGTTCCTTGTACTTTTTGTTACTCGAGAGAGAAAGAGATGCTGGATTATTATTAAAGATCTTTCGGTCGACGTGGTTTCTCGTTGGTGCTTCGTGCCCGAGGGAGATTGGAATTTGTATCGTGTCTCGATCTCTACTGCTTCTCTTTCTTTCTCTCATTAACGTCCCTCTTTCGATCTCACGAACGTATGAACGAACGAAATTAAACGAGGGGCCAAAGAAGGTCAGACCACGCGTGCAAGTGCGAGTAAAGTAGGTAGAGGTCGTGCGAGAAGTGGTGTGGAGGCGATCGAAAAAAAAGAGAACCGAGCCTGTCGACAGGCAAACAGGAAACTTTCTGCCCAAGCAAGAACCTACGCGAGCGGGTCCGTAACGTAAACACGCCTTCGTTAACTCGTACGTATCTCCGTTAAGCGGCTCGAATAATAGCCGAGTCGATAGTCAGCTTTGCTACGAAATGCTTTTTATGAGATTACGAACGATATCGATGACGGTGTGGTTAACACGCTGACGCACTGGGTACACCGTTGCCGTCGATCTTCTCTTGTTAGATAATGACAAAGAGAGGTAAATTACTAGCCGATGATATTGAAAATAACGATGACACCTTGTGTAAACTTTAACGAGTTCCTAAAGGACGAAATGATAAAAGGGACGATAGTGGTTTCTAGGTTTTAATTGAAATCGCAACGAATACTCCACGAGACTATGGGAATTCCCACAACTCGTTTCTCTAGATACCGGCGACTGGTCGGTGTGCTTCTTGCACGACTGTCGCCGGACGTTGACTCGAATAAAATAAAATTCTTCGTAGACCGTAGTACGACCCTCGAACGGGGGATCGTAATCTTAGGGAAAAAAAAGTGAATTTATAGTATTTGATCAATCGATAGAAAAGGTTTGCAACGAAAGTTTGCTGTTCCATTGAATTTTTATCTAGATAGAAAAGTGTCTTAAGCTCTTTTTTTAATTCATGATGAAAATAATCTCTAAAAAAATACTTGTCTGCAAACTTGTATATCGTATATCTTGAAAAAAAGGTATAATATATTTTTAAAAAGCTATTTTACTAAATAAATCCTAATGAAAATCCTATTGAACTAAAAGTCCTAATGAAAGTAAAAACATAAAATTTTTTCATAACGATAACAAATTAATAAAGATTTAATATGTATTACTTAACATTAAATGACTAATCTAATGCGAGCTGCAAAGTGTTAGCCCTTGAGGATTTTTCTTAAATTCATCTACTACCAACAACTCGAAAATATTATTTCACAACGTTATAAATAATAGATCACTTGAAATAAAATTATGCAACGCTGTCGCCTTGAAGGTGACAGTCGAGTTAAGCAAAGGGTTAAACGTCGCATTAGATTTTCCAGAGACTGCGTTCGGTTCCGTGCTATTTCTGCATTGGAAACACCAAAGATACGGTTACTCACGAGCGGTTGTGTCTTTCGCAAACATTTAGCGCGACTCGTTCGATCCGGTCGCACCTTTAAAGCTCGTGTCAACAAAGGCGCACACGAGATAAGAGATAAAGATCGTACGGTGACGGGAGTATGGCAAATCGTTCGACAAAATTTGTAATTTTAACCCTCGAACGATCACAAGAAAAAAACTAATCACATTCTAGGTATATTTCATTTATACATTAGCTTTATTATAATTATGATGACTGCACGTCTTTTATTCAATAGGACAATCCTTTATTTCACTAACCTGTCCTTTAAATTTATTTTTTTTCAAAAATCGCTATTTTTTGTGAATTGCCCTTTACTGTCCTATATTTTTGAAGCAAAATAATAAACCAAATATTGGCTCGTATGGAATTTTATGAATTCTTAAAATAACAAATTCTTTAAACAAAGTGCATTCATGTGAAAAATATCAAAATTAAAATTTTTATTACTAAAATGGTATGTTACAAATAATTACATATTTATATTTAAAAATAAATATTATTTTTGTCCTTTATTTTTACTAAAAAAATATGATCACCGTAATTATAATACAACAGTGGATCCGAGGAACCCTTCTTGTCGTTTGAGGGTGAAGAAATCTACTTTCTTACGAGCGAATCGCGTCGGTGTTTAGCGTGGAAAGGAATGCGTCAAGAGTGTCGTATCGCGAGAACGGTGGTCAATATGTTCGTCGTAAATAGCGCGTGACGATTCCGTGTTTAATGGATAGTCGGATAGACAGAAGAAGGATGCTTTCAATGAGAAGTAAATAGAAAGAGACGGCAGGCGCGACAAGTATGGAAACGTTCTCTCTTGGTCTCTCCAAAGACTCGAACCTTGCCAGAAGCGTAAGGAAAAACCCTCAGGGAAATCCGCGTAACTAACACGCACGATATTTCCTCGACCTGGTTTCTCGTCGTTCTTGAAAACGCACGAAGCTCCCCACGAAAGAATCTTACGATTCTTGATAATATTTTCTCTAGTTCCGATTCACGAATAGATCACCAAACGTTATCCTTTTTCGAAACGACCTTCTATCTTATTTAACAAATCCATCTAGTCCGAGCGAAGACTTTTTTCCCGGAGACATTGCCAACGGCAGTTGTTCCTCAAGTTTTTCCCACGTTTTTATCCTCTTTTGGCTTCCCTCCGATAACATAATCGCTCGACCAAGTTAACCATAAATCCGTTCTACTAATAAATTTAAAAGCCTTGGCTACATATCGTTCCAGAAAAAAAGTACTCGTCGAATCCTTACGATCGGCGCATAGACGAGTTCTCTTGCTGTTATAAAAAAAAATTCTCAGTTCTCTTCCGTTCGGAATAAAGAAATTTCTATGTTCCTTTCGAGACGAAAGAAATTCACTTCGATCCGAGTCAACGTCCGATAAGCGTCGAGGAAGAAGCACACCGGGCACAGCTCGTAGTAGCTAGAGAAACAAGTTGTGGGAATTCGCGTTGTATCGCAGGCCAAGCGAATAAAAAGAAAACCGATCGCGATGGTGGTGTGACCGATCGATCGGTCTATCCGTAACGTTATCGACGTCGGGTCGAGCTCAAAGAAGCCACAAACCACAGAGGAAAGGACGAGAGACCCGAGATTTTTCCTCCTTCCTTACCCTTCCGTTGAAATTTCGCCTGATGTTCGATCGTGAATTCATTATAGTAATAAATTCAACTCGCTTTCATTCATGCAAAGGCTCTCCGTTTAAAATTGCTTCTCCGACACCTTCGATCTATTTTCGGCGAGACGGAGCAACACGTGGCTCGACGAGTTTCAAAATCACGATGCTTATTCGTTTTAAAAAACAACACAGTAGGCTCTTTATCGGTATAATCGACTAGTTTATCAAGAGCAAAGTGTGAAAAGCTCGGAGGGTGATCGAATCGAGTGTCAAGGGCGCGTTTACTCGACGTTATCGCGTTATCATAGGAAGGCATGTACGTGTCGCGTTATACGAAGACTATAAACGAAAATGAAGGCTTTGGGGTGTGGGCATCGTGTCATGATCCGATACAAGATAAACGACGAGCCGAGACGATGTAATTTTCAATTGACCGCACGCGAACGTCGAGGAGAAGTTCGTGGCGCCCGAATGACGATTACGACGAGGGAACGCGATGCGAATGAAGAAAGAAAGAGACAAGATACACGTGTACTCGAGCCTATTATCCATGTACAATCGCATTACTACGAATCCTTCGTGATCTTTTAGGAAGCTACGAAGAAAATTGAGTAGCTTTCGAGGCCGTCGAGAATACGTCTTCTTTTAGAGATGCATACATCGGAAAACGATGTTTTTAAAACATAGATGATATTTTTTAATAATCGATCTATTCTCTAATCAGGTGTGATGATCGGTTGCCTAGTGATAAAAAAAATCGACTTGTTGGTTCATGGAAAGGTAAGTTACTATCTAGTACTCTGCCGAAGGATCATATAATTACATATTTTATGAAATTACATCAATGACCGATGTTTTTACCTTAGGTTCTATGTTACACATCGATATTTTTCTTTCGATACTCAATTCTATCCACTTTCTTTTCACCGAAAGAATCTTGATTCCTTATGATTTATCGAACGAATTCACGGCTCGAAGCGGTCGCGTCTGACCGTTGCACTCCTTAACCCCTTGCGTGTTCGAGTCGATGCAGCCACGGCTCTTTCCCTCGAGTTCTTTTTTTTCCCTTTTAAAGGTACCTCTTGCGAAAAGTAATAGTCTACGGTAATCGTGGCAGGTGCGATCGATCGAGAAGTAAAGCTCACCGGCGATCGTTCCGATTAAAATAAACGATTAGGAAAGATAACGATGCTCGAGGGCAACGTCGTCGATGTTCGTGTACGAATTATTGTATTCCACGGAATCGAGCGACGAAGTTGTTAACCAATGAACGAACGACAGCGATATAGGTTGCGCGGCGCACATGTAAAAGCTTCGATAAGCGGATAAATGGCCGCACGAGGAAAAGCGATAACGAAAAAACAGAAGGAGAGACTCACGTGCGACGCTCGAAAGGTCGCGATGATTATTTAAAAAATTTCGAAAGTAGGAAAAGGGCAAGGCCTGCTGGTACCTTCGTTATTTATTTCTTCATTTTTTTACCTCACGGAATCACAATAGATCGATAGGATAGCTCGCGCGAGCGCGCGTGGGTATGTGTCGGCAGCCGTGCGATTAAATTGCATTATGAATGACCTCCGTGTCGCGATCGTTCTACGGACGTCCGACGTACAACACGTGTAGATATCTATGTACGCGTTTATCGACGAAGTAAAAAAAAAATAGTGTGCGCGATCGTATCGACGATTTTAGTCATTAAACAACGATCGTGAATTCTTGTCGCGCTATCCAACCGTAATTTCTCCCTTTTGTCGTAGTTTTTTTTCTCTCGATCTCACGGCACCTTGCGATATCGAGCGGTGCTTGTCGGAACAATTTCAGAGAAGGAGGACGAGAAGATCGAGCGATCCAGTTGCTAAATAGATCGAGGAAATCTTTCGGCCGTTCCAAAATTGAAATTACGGGGAGTTTATTGCTTCAGCTTTCGTGTATACGCGTAGAAATCGAAAGCAGAGAGACAGAGATACGTGGGTGTGCGGGTGTTTATGCAGACATCTATGTATATATCTATACATGTATGTAAAGTATAAGGTACGACAATGAAAATCGCGGTTATACGATTCGCACGGTCGTAATCGTGCCACGGAAATAAACGTTTTACCACGGCTCTAACTTCGCGAACCCGTTAAGGGTTCCAGCGTGATATCTCGTACACGTGCTTGCACCTTCTTAGATATTCGATTCGCGTATCCGGAGTCCTACTCCTGAGACGTTTCCAGGGTAACGCACGTTGGTCGTCCTGCGAGCTAGATCCTTGATCATTTTTACCTCGAGTGATTCTTTTTTCTTTTTCCGAGAGAAAGATGGATATATGGATGATTCGATGATGTCCATTGCATTATCGTATATGGTAAACATATACGAGTGCATCTAAATTCTGTTTTTACGTGATTTGATTTAACGCTATTCGAAAGAATACGCTCTACGAATTGTTTTCGTAAAACTAGATCCTTGATCATTTTTACATCGACTGATTCTTTTTTCTTTTTCCTAGAGAAAGATGGATATATGGATGATGTCCATTGCATTGTCGTATATGGTAAACATATACGAGTGCACCTAAATTCTGTTTTTACGGGATTTGATTTAACGCTATTCGAAAGAATACGCTCTATGAATTGTTTTCGTAAAACTAGATCCTTGATCATTTTTACATCGACTGATTCTTTTTTCTTTTTCCTAGAGAAAGATGGATATATGGATGATGTCCATTGCATTGTCGTATATGGTAAACATATACGAGTGCACCAAAATTCTGTTTTTACGTGATTTGATTTAACGCTATTCAAAGAATACGTTTCACGAATTGTTTTCTGTTAAATTGGTATTTTTTATTTTATTCTTTTTCATTTTTCTTATGTATTCTATACATACAATTTATATACTTTAATGAAATTATTTTTGTCGATTTTTCAAATTTAGAACCAATCCCCTCTTTTTACATGGATATCGTATCTTTTTTACACGAATTTTTTGAGAACTTATCTACTGCGTAAAAACAGAATTAGGTATTATAAAATGCATAGTAGCCTTAAAAGACACAGGTAGTGGGAAGAATATACAAGCGATTTGCTATGTTTGATGATAGTGCAGGAAATAGAGTAAGGAACGGAAGTGCCGAGGTAATGTGAATGATAAGAGATAAGAGATAGGGATAGATACAGAGATGCTCCGAAACATTGGCGTAATATTCATCGCCATTTTCCAGCTAAACGTTATCTAGCCGAGATACCAGCCAGATTACATCGGCAACGACAGGAAGAAGAACTTTACGTTCTCCGGATCTTTTAACGGGGGACAAAAGCAAGACACTTTCTTCTTAGACGCGTACGTATGTACATAGATACGTATGTACTTCGATTGGTGGTCGACCTACATGCTTCCGAGCGACAACCGCATTGGTATCGATCGATCGAATTCCGCGGTCGAAGGAACAGCCTTTCGGAGTCCCTCGAGTTTCCACGTTTAGATTTCTATCGCACTTTCTCACCCAGAGTAAACGATTTTACGTTTCATTTCGTGACAATCGTTGGACACGCGTTCTCCAAGCTATATATCTCAACAAATACACGTATCTAAAAAAACTGGCCTTCTAACTTACCCAACGTAAACTCGACACGTGGAATTGTTGACTCGACGATCGCTCGCTAGTCTCCTTCTATCCTCGAAAAAATCCTTCATAGCTGTCACGCCCAAAACGAAGAGCACCGGGATCATCGCGACTTCCTTTCCGAAGGCATTGATCGCTGGTACCCAATTCAAGAGTACGATGAAGATGAAGTACAAGTTAGCCACGCGGTGAAACTGTTCCAGCAGATTGCGAGGCAGGAAGCTCAACGCCGTATACTTCGTTGTGCGAACTCTGAAAAAAAAAGTGGATACATAAATGTCTTCTTTAAAATGTAACAAAGTTTTGGCCTCTCTCCATGTTTTCATCTCGCTTGCTCTTTGGCAATGGTTCTCTATCTCTTTAAATATATTACACGAGACAGAGAAGGAGAGAAATATTTTTTTTCTTTCTCTCTTTACCTTTAAATCGAGAATGGACAGCACGTAGCGTGCATCGTACCGGTACATTACGAAGGAGCACGTTTGGTTCACACGCGAACAATCGAGCGTTACGGGTTTCGTGGTGTCCTTCGTTCTGAAAAAGTCGCGACTTCTTTGTCGTCGAGGAAGGTCCTTGAAAATCTTACCTATTGTCTACTCTGTCCCCGTTCGGATGCTGGCTCTTCGGTGTTTTAGGCGGTACCAAGTGATTCGGTACGATCGTTCTCAATCGAGGTTCTTCGGGTAGAGGACCGAAACAACGGGCCCATATCCTTCTCCACCAAGGAGGCGCTGCGCTACGTCTTATCGTGTAGATGGATTCCGATCTGTCAAGATATCAAAAGCTATGTTATTTCTTTATAGCAAAAAGGAAAATGCGAGTAATAGAAGAAGCAACTAGTCGGAGAAACTTGCTTTTAACTTCTTGCCGTACTTGAGTCTGACTAGTAGCGATAACAATTTTGGGTCAAACATAAAATATGATTATTCTCACTGGCGAAGACTGTAATTTCTATTGGAGTATCGTTTATGTATGAAATATATTTTTAACACTTTTAATTGTATTCTATCATTTAGTAGATGTCACTTTTTTTCATTCTGACTCTTTAATTAAGCCTTTAATAACTGAATTTATCCCCCAACAATTATTATTACTATTATTGTTAACTTGGTAAAAAATGATAGAATTACACGAAACATTACTAAAAAAAAAAGTAATTAAGCCACGTAATAAACGATAAAAAGAAGGCGTTACTCCAAAGGTTAGAGTCATCGATTAAACGTCCCAGAAACAAACATCAAAAGAAGAAGGCACTCTTGTTTACCTGGAGGCCTGCCTCGAGTGTCCACGGAACGAAGGCACCTTTCCAGCGGTAGCAGGGCGAGGTTCCTCTCTGTGACCAGGTGGTAGAATAAATTCTGTTCTGGATCCAACGCGACTGTGTCCCGACGCGGCAAGTTGTCCTTGAACATCGACGACCTGTCCTTGACTGAAGGCTCGTTGATGACCGGGTTTCTTCAGAGCGGAGGGTCGAATCGGTCCAGTTATGGAGGGTAAAGGGCCCAAGTAAGATCCGGCGGTCTGCCAAGGTGTTTGAAGGGGAGCTGGGTTCGCGCCGAAAACCGTGCTCGGTGTCGCCAAGACTCCACCGTGGCTGGCAGACCTCGCGTGAGTCTTCGAGCACGGTCTTCGTCTCGTTCGAGGGTCGTCGATGTTGCCTTCCTCGCCATCGTTGCATCTCATAGAAGTTAGTACGGTTGGCGCTGATAATGGCGGTGGTGGTGGTAACGATGGCAAGACGCTCGGTGTTCCCTGGTATTGCTGCTGCAATTTTTGTTGATGCTGTTGACGCGAGACTCCCGGGAACACGTATATAGATGCCTGTTTCTCGGTTTCCTCGCACGCTGCTTCCTGCACAACGCTCTCGGACATACTGGCACATCTGCGAAGGAACGAACGGATGTTTTTCTTTGAAAACTTTGCACTTTTATTAGCGAACACGCTATACTAGAAAGGAACACACCAACGACACCGTTCCTGTGTGATAATGATTCGACGAATATCTTATCTCTTTCTCTTCGCGGCACCGGCGATACTTCAAAGAATTCTCACGAGAGCGATCATCTACTTAGAACTTATTGATCAAGATATATAAACGATTCGAGGTCGAACCGTAGACTTCTTTATCACGAGATTAATACTTCTCTCGATTTCCTGTTGTCACGACGGCTAGGGTAACTAGAACTTACGAGCTTTTTCTCCGTTATCAATCGTTTTGTTCTACCATCGAGAGAATTTATATTTAACGAACGCTTGAGGAAGTTTCATATCCGAGCTCGAAGTCATCCCTTCCAATATTCTCGAAAATAATCGATCGGGAATGTCGATCGGCCGCCGGTTCCCCAGAAATTCGTTACGAGGAAAGTCAACCGTTCGATCTATTTTTATGACGTCGAACACCCACGAAGGAGATAGAAAGCGAGAGAAAAACAGACGGCCACGGAGACGATACGATATTCAGGAAGCAACGTCGTAATCCACTTCGGTGCTATACTCTAGCGAGCTTCCGCGCACTCGGTGCACTTGCACTCGTTCGACACGGCTACGCTATTAATAAGATTAAGAAGAGTTTTTCGTAATCCTTGAACCGAGCAGCCAGAAACGAGGGCCACCGAAGACACACCTTTGACGTTTGCGTTATTCGCACGATACTAAATGGACGAAAAGATGACGTCCTATACATATGTTACCAAAGAGCGTATCTAAGTCACCTTATCTTCGATACTCACTCTCTCTCTCTCCCTGACACACGCGTTAAAGCGTCGATAAGACAAAAACTCGAGGATCCCTACTTTTGAATAGAGAACGGCTCCGACCGGAAATCGCCAAGTTAAAAGAATTCTAAAGAATCGAGACCATTCGACTGCGCGCGTATCTTCGTGGAATATTTTCAACGAAAGACCCTCTTCCTCGAAATGGGGATTTCGTCAAAATCAAAAGAATCCTCGAGGTTGACGTTGAGTACCGTTGCCACGTCGGCAACCAACCGTGTTAATTACGTAATACATTGGCCGAAGATCGAAAGTACGATGATACGAACGAAACGATTCGAAATTCGACTAAAATTGTTAAGTTGATAAGTAACTCCGTGGAACTATACTTACTTCCTACCTCACTTGCGATTTAACCACGAATCCAGTCGAATAACGGCGATGAATGACATTAACAATGACGAGCGGTTAGTTTATCGAGCCTCGAAGGACGTCTGACGCATTTGTTAGATTAGGACGCTCGTGTTTTAGTTTTATATTTTAACGAGGAAAAGACATCGCTTGGTCTATTCATCGTTACGTCAAGAACACGTTAGTTACTACATCGTGTTCGATCGTGGAACCGAAAAACGGGGAATTCCGAGAGATCCTACGAAGGTGAGAGTAAAATTAATGTAAATTAATCCGTGTCCGATTAGTGGAAGGGAAAGTAGTCCGAATGGGGAGACCTTGCTCGAATCGTTCACAATTAACACGTTCTTGGCGAATCTTTGGCGAATCACCAATGCGGAAGTTTGGCTTTTTTTTTCCTTATACTAAATTGCATATTCAGTAGGAATTATTTGAGTCTTTAATACATACAAGCTAAAGAACGTGAAATATTTTTTAGAACGATTTATTGGATATCAATGAAATGAAGTTTTTAAACATTGCAACTCAAAATTGAACTAAAAACTCACGTGATTCTGTTTATATAACAATACCATTTTATAGATCTAGTAAGTATGCTTTTCTTTTTAGTATTAATTTGTGCTCACTTCGGACTATTGACCTCAAGATGGACAGAAAGCAAATTCTGCAAAGCAAAAAATAAACTTGGTCATAAAACTCCGAAAATGACTCGTAATATTAATCATGCATTCAAACAAAATACAGTGAATGAACGCACGCTGCAACGTTAGTTTAAAAAAGTTTATATCTGGTTAAAAATAATAAATTTATATAAACCAACGTTGCACCGTTTATTTTTAGATCACGTTTGCAAACATGCATCTTGTTTTAATCAAAATGGTTTATTTTGAATCAAGATTGATTGTTTTAAAGATAAAGTTTAAAAACCGATATTAATTTTTTAACCATCTTAATATCTCGAAGAGATACGTAAGTTCCAGGAAAAGAACCGATAAGAGTAGATCGATAGAACGAGAGCTCTAATAATAAACAAACAAATCATCCACGTATCGTTTATTATTAGCAGCGATTTTTACGTGAAAATTAATGTAGGAGGAAGGAGATTACGTGGGAAGCATAAGCGACGCAAGGAATTTGGAAAGACCGGCTACCTATCGGAAGAGACTCTTTCCCTCTATTAAACCCGCGACACGTTTTATTATTTGAATTATATATAGCCCCTTCTTGGATAATCGTTCGGGAATCACTCGGGGAGTCGTAGGTGGTCGCGTGTGTACACGTGAAGCGACCGAAGGATTCCGTAGGCGATCGATGCCGTTACGAGCGGGTAAATCCCTACGCCTAAACTAGATGCCGGACGATATCAAAGGTAGAAAAATCGAGCGATGGAAATTGGGTCGCTCGAGTTGCTCGACTCGCTACGACTTGGAAGCGATTACGAAAGGGACAAAGGGAAAATGAAAATTATGGAAAATGAAAAGCTCTTTAAATCCTCGTCCTTGGGGACAGTGGGAAATTGTCTAGCACGCGAGGAGGATTAACGACCGAGGTCTGCTCGATGAAAATCTACTCGAAAACGTTATCTTCTGGAGATCGATGTCACGCGGACGACAGCCGTCCGAGGCACTCGGACAAATTTCGGAGCGAATTTCGTGATCCGTGCTTAGACTCGAAGGACGTTTAGGGGAAGAGTGGCATGAAAGTGCCACTTTTTGAAAGAGCCACTATCATTTTATACAGTAGTTTTCGAACGAATGTTGGACGAATTATAGAAGTAGCAAAACTGGTTGCTAGTTAAACTAGCAAAAACTTTACTAGTTTTTCAAAAACTAATTCGTCCAACATTTGTTCAAAAATTACTGTGTAAATGATAGTAGCTCTTTCAAAAAGTGGCTCTTTCATGCCACTCTACTGTTATTATTACGAGAATATGGTCGAGTCGGTGCGATAACTAACGAGAAAATCGACGTAAAGTCTCTCGAGCTTCGTTCTTTTAAAGTCGATCGAACCGATGTCCTTCGAGTTGACGCTCCTCGACCAAGAACGTTCCCGATCGAAGCTTTTTTTTTTTTTCTCCTCCTTGTTACGACTCGAGTCGTTACGAGAGCAGGAGACTCCACGATAGTTCGTAGCCATTCTCTAACCGGTTTCATTGTCGAAAGAACTAAGCAAGGATCCGTGTAAAAAGGAACGGTGACGGTCGATCGACCAGAGCGACCTTCGACCCGATCAACCAACGAAAGATCGTATCCGGTTATCGATCGTACGCGATGCATCCACGAGATCGAACAAATTGCGAAGCAATTTCCTATCGTAACCTTCTCGTATATCTAATAGAAGAACTAACGGAACTTCCACCAAGTAAATCGGAGGAATTATTATCTCGACCTTAACGTCGCGTGCCGGTCGAAAAATGTTCGTAATAGACAAAAAAAAAGAAAGGATGAATCGATGTAGTCAGTGTAAACCGACATTACGAACTTATTACGTTCTGCTCGTGACGCGCTTCTATATTCGCAAAAGTTCACGGTCAAAGTAATTCAAAACTTTCGTCGAACCTACGTGGACAGTTATATGAGCGACGATGATAACGATGCTCGGTCAAGAAAGGTGATTTTTCGAACGAAAGAGACAACTTTGGTTAACCCTTTGCACGTGGTGTCGAGTATGACCAGAGACTCGAAATAAGAGTTATATTTCAATTTCGTAGATAAATCTCTGTTATTCAAAATTGAAAATAACTTAAAGTCATAATTAAATATTTTTGAGTAATAGATTTTTTAAATATTTACTCTCCTTGACTTTAAGTTATTTTCAATATTGAGTAATAAAGATTTATCTACGAAATTTAAATATAACTCTTATTTCGGGTCTCTGGTGTGACTCGACAATACAGATTTTTATGATAATACGATATCGAGTGACACGCAGATTATATTGTAATTCATTTAAAAACAAGTAGAACATATTTTTTTTCACGACATAGCGAGTAATATATCTTTAGCCTTTGTCATTCAAAATTGAGTGTGACAGGACTGATTTTTGTAGCAATACCATGTTGATTTACGTGTAGATACTTTTTTGTACTTGTAGATCTTTCTTACATTAACCTACGATGTAATGAGTAATATATAATTTGAAATTATACCACTCAATTTCGAGTGCAAAGGGTTAAAAAGGTTGATTTTTTTAAACGAAAGACATTCCCTTCGTTGACTTAACGCGAGAAACGTCGGAAAGATCGCGTAACTAATTTATGCTACACCTCTTATAAAAGACTATCATTTACAATCTCGCTGTCTGCTCGATCGATTATCTTATTCGCTCTCGTTAAACGATCGCTAAATTGAAATCTCGCAGAATCCATCGAATCTATAGAGAGTAAAGTAAGCGACTCCACCTCGGTTGTGTTGCGCAACGATCGCGGAAAGTTTTATGAATTGAATATTCCCAACGAGTATTCTTTCTGCATGCTTACTCTTTATAAGCATACGAAAGACTTCCGTAAACGTTGAAGGCGCGAAACGGAAGAAATGAGAGATCGAGAATCGATTCCGTAATAATTGTTTCGTTCGTTGTTGTTTGAGAAACGTTACGAGAAATAATTGAAAAAAAGAAGAAGAAAACAAATAGAAAATATGGTCGTCCTCTTTACCCTTTCTTGGACACGTCGTCGCAACGATCGTACAAATACGATCAAAGGCGTTCAACGAAAGTGCAACGTTCGTAGAATCGTATAGGACGGCTCGAGTCTGACTTTCTTTCGGCCTGAATTCGAGAGCTCGTCCTACTACGAAAATATCCATTTTAGATGAGACGCATCCTCCGTTCGTTTTAGCGGGAATTTTAAAAATAGGGTAAGAGTTCGAGTCACCTTCGAAGAAGCAAAGGAATCACGACGTTTCGTACTCGTGTAGAACTTCATAACGTGGGAGTTTTAACGTTGTTAATTAATTCGTGGCAAGTAAGAGTCGTATTCATTGCCTCGGAACCGCGAACTCGAAGAAATCGCAAAGCGCGTCGCGTTTCTCCGGTAGGAAGACCGTTCGAAACCGAAAGCATATTTCCCGAGTGGTATCAAAGACGTACAATCGATCGGTCGAATTTGAATTTTCGCTTATATTTTTCTTTTAAATTCCATTCGTCGATCCAATTTATTCTTCTTCTTTTCCCACATCTCCTCGGCCACGCATGAACGATGATGTAAGAAGAACGATTCTAACCTTTTTTTTATTGATGCGACCCGAAGAAATCGATGTTCGAGGATGATTCGAACGGTGTTATTAAATACTAATTGGTATCGCTTGGTAATGGCGCGCAACGACGAGCTCCGAAATCGTTCGGAGGAAAATAAGAGACAAATGACAACGAAATAATAATCGGATTTAAATGCACGAAGAGAGAAGATATTAAAAGATAAAATATGTAAAAAAAAAAAAAAAAAATGGTATACTCACATTTTGAGGGGCTCCTACGCGGTCCACGTGGCCTTAGATAATGCTTCCTGATTCGAAGGATGGCACTGCTCTCCCCCGCGGTGTCTTCGAACTCTTACACCAAGATTCACATCTTGTAACGAGAGAGTATACTCTTCTTCCGCTTTTTCTTCGTAAATTTCGTTTTTCTTCGAAGCACCGAGGAAAAATAATGAGATAAAAGGAGACGCTTCGAAGGAAAAAAATATAAGCGCGTCGCGGTCCTGCGCGACGTAACTGTTGATACCAGATCTTTTCCTCTCTCTCGCTCTCACGCAATTCAAAGTGACTCCTTTTACGAGAAACGCGTAACACTTTTGCCACGACGTCTGGCTTTAGTCGCCGATGCAACGTTTTATCGGCGACCCGTTACAGAGAAACACGCACACATCGCGAGACGACGACACGGAAGAGCGCGCGAACTTCTTCGTACTGACGTTCACCGTTCCGTTCGTTTCCCTCTCCCCTACGACCCTAACAAACCGCTCCCACCCCAATCGTCCTCGAGTGAGCGAACGGACGAGCCTACCGCCATAGGCTCACTGACGCGCCAAGCTTGTCATGGCCGCCGCCATGACACCGCTACGCGCTCTACCGGCAGTTAACTAAACTACGTTATACTCACGATAGCCAACCAAAACTATGGGAACTTTCCATCTTTACTGTTAAATAGCGGGAATTTCGAAGGTAAATTAAACGCGTTCTTCGTAGGTATGTAATACGAATCGAATAGAAAATGATAAAATATAAAAAACATATATCGAATAAAGTAAAACCTTTGAGATAGAAAAAATAATACTTGTACCAAAGAACAGTAACGTAGTAAGATGTAAAAGTAAGAAACTAGGAACAGAATATAGCATACAGTCCCGACAGTGGCAGCACCCGTTATATCGGCTCCGTCATCGGGTCCGGTGGGCAAAGAAAGGAGGTCTTCCGTTCCGGCATAATAGTCGTACGAGTTGGCAGCCGCGAACGATCCGTCGCTACCATTTTCTCGTCCGCTTGAGCATCGAATCGAGAGTTTCCGTGTTTTAGCAAGTAGTAAGAAATCGTTGAAGTAGTGATCGTCGTGGTCGATTGGAGGTAGCCATCGCATATATTGCCAGCTATCGCGTACTACCGTCGTCAGGATGAATGAAGAATATGACGCGATCGTCCTCGGCACCGGCCTCAAGGAATGCATCCTCTCGGGTATGCTGTCCGTCAGTGGGAAGAAGGTGCTTCACGTAGATCGTAATAAATATTACGGTGGTGAATCAGCTTCCATAACACCTTTGGAAGATCTTTTTGGGTAAGTTTCGCGTTAAAAATTATTAAGAGAGAGAGAGAGAGAAAGCTCCGATCCACCCGTACGGTTCAACGCGAGTCAAACGCGCGTACTTTTTCTCTCTCTCTTGCTCATATTCAACGAGGAACGGAGAAACCCTCTTCAGCAGCGCCGTGCAATGCGGATATATTGATTTTTCCTCTCTCTCTTCTCACTTAGCTACGTTCTGTGTGTATTCTCCTCTTCCTGACCCACGTCGACGACGATCGAAATCTTCCGTTAATGTTTCTTCCTCCCCTCCTCCCTATCCGCGTTACCGTTCACCTACAACGTCCACTGCTCGAAAATCATCGAGGAAAAAGTCTCGAACGTGCATCGCTCCTTCCTCGATTATCGAGAAGCTAGAGAGGGGAGCGGGGCGGGAATTTCGGATCCGCCCCGCGAAACTTCGCGCTACTTCTTTTACGCTCCGTTAATAAACGGGGACGATTATATTAGTTTTTGCTTCTTTCCTTCCTCTTTATCTTTACGTTGAACATTCGATAAGAAAAAGAAGGAGAATGTAATGATGATACTTTTCTCGCATTTGTTTCCCTCATTAATTTCCAACGATTATAACCGATCTCGACCGTTCGAGAGTCATCGTTCCATCCAGAAAACGTAGTTTCATCGATAAAGAATGTATAACGGTTACGTGAAACTAGGTTGAACGTAAGAATTGAGAAAGACAACGTTTTTGTCTTTCGTTCGTTCCCCCGGAACGAATTCTTCGACCTTGATTCTCTCTTTTCTTCAAACTATATCTTCGACCGGAACACGATCGAAGGTTGGTTCACGGTATAAAGGAGAACATTTCGTCGAGAATCCTTCAAAAGTTTTGACACGATCGAAGACATGCCTGTCTACCTCTTACAATTTCACGGAACACCTCCCTGCTGCACCTCCTCTCCCACTATACCTAATCCCCACCCATCTCTCTTTCTCTCTCTAACTCCCTATCTCGCCAGGAATGTGCTATCGTACAATGCGTTTGATATCTAACGTCTAATCGCAAAAATACTCCCATCGTAGAAAGTCCAATTTCGAGTTCGAACTAGGAAAATGTAGTTAAACTTTTTTACCATGATTTAGCTACCAGGATTCTGATAGCTGTTGCCGTCATGATGCATCAAGATCTAGTCAATACGATTAGATTGACGTCGTACGACGTGGAATGACGTTGCACGAAAGACGAGAGGGAGACGGTACTTTCGAGATTACACATTTACCAACCGTTTTCGTTAAATTATCGTACTTCGTATGAACGAGCACTATCGTTAATAAACGTCATTGACGAGTACTCTTGCACTCTAGTTTGGTAACTACGATGATCATTAGCCTCTATAATTTATCTCTATTTTCTCTTTCCATCCAGCAAGTTCAAGGCTCCTTCACCGGATGAAAGTTACGGACGTGGACGAGACTGGAACGTGGATCTGATACCTAAATTCTTGATGGCCAATGGCCTCCTGGTGAAGTTGCTTATCCACACAGGCGTGACGCGTTACCTGGAATTTAAATCCGTAGAAGGTTCGTACGTCTACAAGTCTGGTAAGATCTCGAAAGTGCCGATCGATCAGCAGGAGGCTCTATCCAGCGATCTAATGGGAATCTTCGAGAAGAGACGGTTTCGCAACTTTCTCGTCTGGGTGCAGAACATGAAGGAGGATGATCCAAAATCTTGGGACGGATTCGATCCGTTTAATAACAGTATGAGCGCACTTTACAGCAAATTTAACCTAGATAAAAATACTCAAGACTTTACGGGTCACGCACTAGCGTTGTACAGGTGAGCGAACGTAACGTCAAAATTATATGTCAAAGTGCGTTGTGTTATAGGGCACCCTACATGACTTTTCTTTCATTTTTTTTTTTACAGGGATGACGATTACATAAGTCAAAGTGCAATAACGACCATAAGAAGGATTAAATTGTACAGCGATAGTTTAGCGCGTTATGGGAAATCGCCGTATTTGTACCCGATGTACGGTCTAGGTGAACTACCTCAAGGTTTCGCCCGACTTAGCGCCATTTACGGGGGTACGTACATGTTGGACAAGCCGATCGACGAGATCGTCATGGAAAACGGTAAGGTATGTAGCTAGAACGATCTCTATTTATTATGATATCTTATATATATCTTTATGATGTCTTTCTATGATAAAAATTACATTGTAGGTCGCAGGTGTACGTTCCGGAGACGAAGTAGCCAAATGTAAGCAAGTATTTTGTGATCCTACCTATGTACCTGATCGCGTGAAGAAAGTCGGCCAAGTCATAAGATGTATCTGCCTTCTGGATCATCCGATACCAAGCACGGGCGATGCTCTGTCAACTCAGATCATCATTCCGCAGAAGCAGGTCAGCTAAAATTTATTTTACATGAGATATCGATTATGTATAGTAATCTAATGTCACGTTAGATCATCACCGAATGATTTTCATCCTTTAGGTAAATCGTAATTCCGACATCTACGTTTCGTTGGTCTCACACACTCACCAGGTAGCTGCGAAAGGCTGGTTCATAGCTATGGTTTCGACCACGGTAGAAACGAAGAATCCCGAGCAAGAGATTCAGCCTGGATTGGACTTGCTCGGTCCTATCAGGCAAAAGTTCGTTAACATATCGGACTACATGGAGCCGACCGACGATGGCTGCGACAGTCAGATTTTCATTTCAAGGAGTTACGATGCGACGACGCATTTCGAGACTACCTGCTTAGACGTTCTTGATATTTTCAAACGCGCCACGGGCGAGGAATTCGATTTCAACAAAGTTAAACAAGAACTAGGTGATGAGGATCAGTAACCGTAATGTGCGTGCGATCGTCCGTTGCTCTAAAAAAAATTAAACTATCAAAGTCAAGTAATCTCGTCGGACACTTAGTTGCCGACTGTGTCGGCCATCGATGTCTTCGAGCAGATACATACCGAATATGTAATGCTGCCACGAGACAAACCCTTCTTAAGTTAAATCGTCCTTTTGACGAAGGAGAACATTAATTTTCTCTCTCTCTCTCTCTCTTTCTTTCCCTCCCTCTCTCTCAATCCGAACGTCATCCATCCTACTGCCCTCTATCCGAATCTGTTTAAACACTTTGATTTACACGAGACATCGAATTTCTTTAAAAATCTCTAATGAATCTATAAGTATCGTTGTTACATCAATTTCGCATAGTTATGCGCATAAACGAGACACGGCTCGTCCCAGTAGCAGCAAAACGTATCGTCTGTATGCATGTATGTTTCTAAAGTACACATGGCATAGCAATTGTTATGACTACAGATGTACCATATTTTAATTACCGAAATACAATAAATAGAATGAGTATATTCATAATGGGGAACTAAAAAAGACAGGACGAACTAATAGTTATTGTTGCAATGTCACGGTAAAAAGACGGGATATATATATATTAAATAAGACATGGTACAATATAGCGGTTAATGGAAGAGAAGTCCTACATACAGAATTATAAATAGCACGTTTCAGTTTAGCTTTAGAGGATATATTATTCATATGCATATAGGTAATAATGATTCTTGGAAATTAAAGTAAGTTAAGCAGAAATTTAAAGGGCTGGCGGACGGGGAGAGGCTAACTTGAAATGGTGCAACAACGGCTGAATGTTTTATCACGAATATAATATATATATATATACATATACGTACATATACATATGTATATATACAGCTAAGGAAATTGGATCGTTAAAACATTGTTGTTTTATGTGAGCTTGCGTATCCTGAGTGTATCAGATATATCTATCATTACTTGGTAAGGTGTGCAAAAATAGATAGCAAACGCATGTGTACGTACATCTGTTTGCTGCTACTGAGCGCATGTGTGATATGTGAGAATAGGATGAATGTTCGATCATTTCTTTTCTATATTTCCATTTTGCTTGCACTTCTGCTTGACAACACAAGCACACGCAATTTCGTACTATGTACAAAAATTTTAAGGGTTGTGCATACGTTAAATAACGAACGATTTTTTTTTTTTTTTCTTGAGGATGGTATCGGCAATGTAACTGTAATGTGAAAGTCGTATGGAATAAATATATTGATTTGATATCTGTTTATATTATTTGCTTATTTATATGTACCTGCAGTACTCACCATTACTTTATTCTAATTCTAATACGTAAAGATTATTATCTCTACAACCGACTGTAACAAGTCCGTTAGCCATCACAGGCGATGAAAAGATTTCACCACCAAGTTTTATACTCGATAATATATCTCCTTGAGAAAGTTTATAAATATACAAAGTACCATCCGTACACGCGACACACATAAGACCATTTTCGTACCAAGGAGTGGCAAAGATTGGTGACGGCAATTTTTTAATATTTTTTACAATTGGTTCTGTTTTTTCACCTACAGGTTTTAATTCTAAATGATATATATTCTTCGCTAACGAAGCGATAATAATACTTTCACTATTTGTTGTTGAATCATACCGTGTTACAGGATATGCAAATATATTGCCATTTATTTGGTACGTCCATAACTGTAAAAAAGTATTAATTTAATATATAAACTTATATAGTGAAATAAAATTAGCTACTTTTAAGGCACCATTACCTCTGTATCGAGCTCGATATTATAGCAGATTAATGTACCTCCTACGGAACAAAAAAGTACAGATCCGTTATGAAGTGTAACAGGTGTCACAAAAATAGGATCTGCTAGTTTACGCTTCCAAATCACGTTTCCTGTGGCTTGAGCTATCGCTAAACAAGAACCATCCAGAGTTCCGAATAGTACTGAACCCGTTCGTGGATGTAGACATCCACTAGCTGAAATGCTTCCTTCACTGGCTTCCACATTCCAATTTTTTGATCCATTCTATATTGTTTAATATTTAAGCTTTTAATTTTATTATTAAGAAATAATAAATATAATGTGTATTTTACCACAATATTCACACACTTCAATAGAAAGGCAGTAAACATTGTGATCATAGGATCCAATAAATATATTTCTTTGTGATTCGCACAATACGGCAGTACATTTTACTATATCTCCTGTATGATATTTCCAAATAATTTCGCCTGTTTTTAAGTGCACGCAGTACACGTAACCATCATAACATCCTAAAAATCACGTATATATATTGGATATAAAGGAAAGTGAAATAGAATCAATATATTAAAATAAAAGTACTTACCAATGATACCTTTAAAGTTATCCAAGACCACCATTGAAGATTCAATTCTATTTGGAAGCTTAACTTTATCTACATCGCCGTTACCTTCTGCTTTAAGCTCAACGGTGCATATTATGCCTGAGTGGGAAGCAACGGTAACGAACGTTTTTTCGCTAAGCAGGATAAAAAATAAATTGTTGCATAAATGTGAAGGCATAAATACAAAGATATAAATGTACTTACTTGTACTGAAATACAGTTGGAGATGCATCTACACACTTCATTAAATCATATGAACTTTTTACATGAATATGAGATATTAATTCTTTATTCGACTTTAATATTTGATTATTTAATGACAAATGAACACACATTTTCCCTCTACATTTTTGCCACAAACATATGTTTTCTTCATTGGCTTTATACATTTCATTTGTAACTGAATTACGCATTGATACATCCGTATACGTAGGTTCGTGAAGAGTCGGAACATTCACTTCACTGTGCGTGTTAAATAACACAATATTTCTAAGATACGTAAGGCATTCTTCAAACGTAGCATCTTTAAGCAACATACCAATTAAGTTTGGAAATTGAGCATTTAAAAGTTCACAAATTTCTGTTGAAATT
Organism: Ancistrocerus nigricornis; assembly: GCA_916049575.1. Classification (NCBI taxonomy): domain Eukaryota; kingdom Metazoa; phylum Arthropoda; class Insecta; order Hymenoptera; family Vespidae; genus Ancistrocerus; species Ancistrocerus nigricornis. Next base: position 31,919,201 of record OU696666.1, read on the forward strand.
TGAAGGGCCATAATAGATGTTCCACCTAATTTTAAAAATCCATCAGATGTGGATTTCAAGTGATTATTCCATGTATTTTCAAAACTTTCTTTTATGGTATCTTGACTACTTAATACTATTCTATCTTGTGTACATATTTTTTGCAAAAATTGAGTACAAATTTTTCCATTTACTGTAAGTTCAACATTTTTTATAAAATGAATCTTGTCAGGTTTATAAATCACAGGTAATTTTTCTAAGTGTAGTATCACAGCATTTTTTAATTCTGGTATAATAGATGCATTCCTTACAGTACATATACATAAATGTAATTTATGTTTCTCCACATCCCACCAAGAGTAACAGTTATGCACAAATTCTAATTCACAAATAGTTTGATTGAGTTTTAATAAATTTAATCTATTTCCGTATCGTTTTATTATTTCATTTCGTCTACCCTTATAAAATATACACCCCTGGTTATCAATCTGAAATAGATTATCATGGATTAATAACATTACTTTAAATAGATCATAAAAAACTTACATGGACTATATCACCAGAGTCACGAAAAACAGGTGTGTTTAAAATATCCAGAGCTTCATTATCAATAATGCAAAATCTACTACTGCTTCCTAGATAAAGGATCATGTGAAGGAACAATTAATTAATATTGAACAAAAACAATATAACATATTAAAATTATTTTGTTCCATAAAAATACAAAGTCAAATAGACTATTACCAATATAAAGAGACCCAACACCTTCTAAAACTTTGGTACCATCTTCATTTCTAACTTGGAATATAGTTTCAGATAAAGGTGTTCCAAGGCAAGATGATTCTGTTTCTCCACCCTTTAATGTTACTTTATTAATACTAGCCCAGCATGACACCTCTGTTATACCATATATATTATATAATTGAGTTCTATTGTCAGAATGTTTAATTGCAGTAAGTAAGGTTGTCTTGGGAAAAGGCTCTCCACCCAAAAGAATAACTCTCAGCCAACTATCTTTTCCAAGAATCGTGGCATAAAGACGTTCTGAAGACCATCTATGAAGAAATAGCGATGGAGTACTTTGTAATATAGTCACATTATTCCAAAAAATTAAATTCAGAAGCCTAAAATAAAAAATTGTATGCATAACACATTGATAAATTACTATGTATTTTTTTTAACTTGGTTTATTACCTATCCACATCATTTTTTACTTGTTTAGATGTCATAAACATTGTACTGGCAGAATGGAGACTTAAAAAAATTTCAATTATACTGGGATCAAATGTAAAATTTGTCAACTGTGCAATTTTGTCAGAATTTGAAGTGGAAAGAGTTGACTTTAAATCTATAATGTTAGGTGATATACAGGAATGAGGTACTTTAACAATTTTTGCCTCTGCAGTTGATCCTGATGTTGCAATTGCATAGGCATAGCTACTTCCCACATATTGTACATATTTTTCTTGTGCTTGTTTAATTTTTAATAAATATAGACATTCTTTGTGTAATTCAAACTTACAAATAATTCCAGCAGTGTCTATAGGATACTGTACAAAAGTAAATTTTATATTCAAATCTGATACAAATTTAGTATACATTGTAGCTTCTGAAGGTAGATTTACAAAACCAAGTCCCCTTGTCATTATTCTAGAAATAAATTTGATTACTGTCATGTTGATTAAATTATAATATTACTTTATTCTTTACCCAAGCATTAATGCAGGTACACAATGTTGTGGAACATCAATACCTATCCCAATAAACTCAAAATTTGTTATGCACTTTAGCATTTCAATAATTTTATGTTTTGCTTCACTGAGTTCAGCATATTTAATTGTTTGAATTTTAGTTAAATCATGGTATTCTATCGCTACATGATCAAGGTAATCCCAATCGCATAAGTCAGCCAGCGACTTTGATTTTTTGTCTGCATCAAAATGTTGCAACTTTTGCTTTTTATTTCCTTCAGCTACAATAATTGATTTATTAAGCTACGTACCAGAACTAATTTATTTTCTTAAAGTTAACATATATCTATTATCATTACCCATAGTTTACTTGTCAGGGAGGCATGAAAAGAATTCTTCTTTTTCTCTTTATCCAACAATTTACCTTCATTTAATACCAAAGCAATATTAATTTGTCACATACATCGAATTAAACGTTCACTATTATCAGAACCGATTTAATCTCACACTTATAAATTAGGTTATGTTAGTATGAATCAGCGCCTCGCAGCGATAGAAGTCTTCATTAATGATAAACTCCGAAACATCGACAGATTATATTTATTTTTACCATTACCAAAAGCTTCTAATTATAATTAAATTCTTAATATAATTCTTACTCTAAAATTAAAAATTTTATTATTTAGTTTTGCTCAAGAAAAAATGGAATTACTATCGGATAAGCACAAATTAAGAAAATACGAATATCAGATCTTATCCTTTAATTTTGCCAATGGATGTATACAAATTTTCTTTTTCAGTTTAAGTTAATGTTCTACGCCACAAAGATATCACTATTATCTAAGATTACGTAAATATTCTACCTATAATTTCACAAAGTAACTCAAAGAGATTATATTTTAAGTGATATTAATTTTGTTATTGAAAAAACAAAAAGAAATCCAGGTGCAAAATACATTTATATATATTAGCAATTAATAGTAAAGTACTGAAACAAGATTTGCATTTAAAGAATTATTCACCTTTATTTGATTTGCAAGAATGCTGAAAGGTAAATCATAAAGTCATTCGTATGCTCTCTAGCATTAAGATAGAATCACCATTGGCTATTAATTTTGAGTATACATGGGTCAGCGTACCAAAAATACTGGAGGTAGCAGAGTGAAAGAATTGGATTTAAAATTCGAGAACACCAAAATTAAATATTTTAACAAGAATAAGAAAATCTATGCTTTCTTTGGCCTATTTCTCTTCACACCATTCATTCTCTCTGCGAACCTGCTCTTCCTCCGAAGCTGTAAAATCATTCTTGATGTTGAAAGTTTTTCGAATTTCTTCTGGTGTTTTGCCTTTGATCATATTAGCAACGGTCTTGCATGTTACGTCTAATAGTCCCTTGATATCAAGATAGTTAGCTGCCAAAATTAATTCAAAAAGTGTACCCTGATCGACCTAAAAGAGATAATATAAAATAATATTTCCAATGCTGTTAACCACTTACACTTATTTATAACAGCTACTAATACAAGTACTATAACGATATCTACTTTCAAAAAATCAGCATCCCAAGAGCTTATATCGTCTGTACGTTTTTCTTTGTTTTCATCGTCTTCTGGTGGGGGTGGGTCATCCTTATGATAAGTTGCCCACTGTATTACCTTCCTCAAGATAACTGAATTAACATTGGGTAAAGGAACCACTTCTTCTTCATCCTCATCCATACCAAGATCTTCCAACATGGTCTTTATAGTGACCGAACATTTTGCAATGTCCACATCAACTTCGAATACTTCGCCGTCCGAACTTTGTAACTTGATGTTCGGCATCTATAATAAAAATGAATTCTACGTTTGAGAACAAAACTATAGGCTCTACGTTGTCCTTGTGCAAAATAGACCGCGCCAATATTATGTGTTCATGATTTTCTCCTAACTGATATGTACCACGAATGAAACGTAATTAAAGAATACGAGTTCTCCTAATCGTCAATAATACTATATTATTCGTCCACACACTGTTTTCAAATTTATCATTTCCTTATTTTAGGCTTAAACATCGACGATGTGAAGGTAGCTCATTCCTAACACCGCATGTTCACTCTAAACGACATTTTCTCACACTTTGTCGTTAGACGAAATAGACATTTCTAATCGAGGAATTGAACGTAATCCAGTCAATATGATCATAATTTTAGATATCAATAAAATCACCTTCGAATGTTCCACACGACGTTAAAGAACAAAGAAAACGAAATAGCTCGCAACACTCTTCAATGGACTGAAGACACTCGTTCGTCCGTTTTCCGTGTTTCTCTTTCCAACTCTCTCTCTCTCTATCTCACTCTATCGTTTTCCCTTCTCTGTCTTTCTCACACTTTCGTGTCTCACTTCTCCCTTCTACTTGCTGTTACTATACGTTATATATATGCTACTCATATCGTATGTATTTTTTCTTCGTCCTTGTCAAATAAGCGATTTCATATCTAAAAATTGTAACTATTTTTCGAGCAGACTTTTTTAATGAAAATGAATTTTACTGAATTTTATTGTTATCATCATTTGAGACAAAGTGAATTATTTTTATAAATGTATTTTTCTCTATACAAATGTGTTGTTTTGCACTGAACTATTCAAAGACACAACATAAAAAAATAATGTATGTATGATCAATTGTTTAACAAAGAACTGAATAATTTAACTCATTAAAAATCGATTAGTCGCATCAAAAAACATTGGCTAAAACTCTACTCTGTTACTCTAATTCCTATCCTATCTAAACCTATCTTTGATATCTACGAAGAAGATCTATCGCAATCTTAGAAATTGTAACATATCAAGAAAAACAAAAATACATGATATCACAGACGAGGTATAGAATAGACGTATCATGCAATGTAAATTTTTGTCCCACGGTTTTGGGGCTACGTAGCCCCCAGGGTATGGTCACTCAATGCATAAGGATAGGAGTCTTATTTAACGTAGTCCCCGCCGTTCGCCCATGCGCATTGTGGAAAATAATCAACTGGAGGGCAGCACTAACGAACGCAAAGCTGCCAACCGTGTTTATTGCTTCTGTTCGTATAGTAACTAGCCCGCCGAGGTCTAGATCCCAGAGTACAAGTGTAGTCCCCGAGTAGGACTGCAATACCCGCTAGCCCCTTAAACCTGTTGACCCGTTAGCCTTCTAAGCCCGCGATCCGGCTAATTGGAAGGGGCACATAAGATATATACATGTTTGAAAAGCCGTCTGTTTAATAAATAGTGAGATAGATTCATTCTTCGAAATTGTTTATCGTCGTTTAACAATACTTGAAGGAATATGCAAGTCGCGTTTCGATAGTAAGACCAGTTCGGAAGTTACAACAGTTTAAATCTTAAGATTCATCTCAGCATAAAGTGCAATATAATAATATGTTATTATTTATTTTATGTGTATTTGAATAATATTTAAGTATCGTATTTATTTACAATAAGAATTATTATACATTATAACAAAAGTGCGTCCGATGTATTAAAAGTTATAATTATTCTATACTTTATATTACTTTCCGACTATTTGTAGAAATGTACATATATAAAATTGATATAAATGAACAAAAATAAGATACATTGCAAAAAATACTGGAATTTTTAATTGAAACCATGAATTAACCATCCAATTCCCTTATTTGTTCAACTTCTCGAGTTATTGCCTTTTGGCGAAAACTCCATCAATGGAGAAAGTATCAGGAGAACATGAGCAGCAAGGAGGAATTCGGATTTCAAGACACACCTCTTGAAATAGTATGCTTTCCTGGTAGAAATCCCAGTTTACGGGGAATTTGCCGAATCGCTAAGAATCGAGAAAGTATCATGAGAACGTGAGCAGCAAGGAGGAATTCGGATTTCACGTGCCACCTCTTGAAATAGTATGCTTTCCTGGTAGAAATCCCAGTTTACGGGGAATTTGCCGAATCGCTGAGAATCGAGAAAGTATCATGAGAACGTGAGCAGCAACGAGGTATTCGGATTTCACGTGCCACCTCTTCACATATTATGGTATCCTGTTAGAAATCCCAGTTTACAGGAAAATGTTCCGAAAGCGTTCGTAAGAACATTGGCAGCGCCATCTAGCGGTGGAGAGAAGAGGCAAAATTCGATGATTTTTCAGGGGGGTCTTTAATAAATTCTCCTGGTCGCTATAATTAACCGATTCTTATGAACGATACCTTGTTGGAAAGCTAAAAGAACGGGCTACAAAATGGCTATTATAGAATGTTTATAATACCTCACTTTCAGTCTCTAAATCGTACTTAAACTTTTCAAATGTAATTTCTATGATGATGCTAACGTTAATAATAAAATTTGTTATAGCTATCTTATAGCTTGTTCTTTTAGCTTCCCAACAAGGTATCGTTCATAAGAATCGGTTAATTATAGCGACCAGGAGAATTTATTAAAGACTCCCCTGAAAAATCATCGAATTTTGCCTCTTGTCACCACCGCTAGATGGCGCCAGCGTGCAATTGAGACCCTGTTTTATCGACTTTCGAGAGATTTACTTTAAAAATTAATTCTGATCACAATTCTTGATCGATTTCTACGATCAATAGCTCGTCGGAAAGCTAAAAGAACAAGCTATAAGATAGCTATAACAAATTTTATTATTAACGTTAGCATCATCATAGAAATTACATTTGAAAATTTTAAGTACGATTTAGTGACTGGAAGTGAAGTATTATAAACATTCTATAATAGCCATTTTGTAGCCCGTTCTTTTAGCTTTCCAACAAGGTATCGTTCATAAGAATCGGTTAATTATAGCGACCAGGAGAATTTATTAAAGACCCCCCTGAAAAATCATCGAATTTTGCCTCTTGTCTCCACCGCTAGATGGCGCCAGCGTGCAATTGAGACCCTGTTTTATCGACTTTCGAGAGATTTACTTTAAAAATTAATTCTGATCACAATTCTTGATCGATTTCTACGATCAATAGCTCGTCGGAAAGCTAAAAGAACAAGCTATAAGATAGCTATAACAAATTTTATTATTAACGTTAGCATCATCATAGAAATTACATTTGAAAAGTTTAAGTACGATTTAGAAACTGAAAGTGAGGTATTATAAACATTCTATAATAGCCATTTTGTAGCCCGTTCTTTTAGCTTGCCAACAAGGTATCGTTCATAAGAATCGGTTAATTATAGCGACCAGGAGAATTTATTAAAGACCCCCCTGAAAAATCATCGAATTTTGCCTCTTGTCTCCACCGCTAGATGGCGCCAGCGTGCAATTGAGACCCTGTTTTATCGACTTTCGAGAGATTTACTTTAAAAATTAATTCTGATCACAATTCTTGATCGATTTCTACGATCAATAGCTCGTCGGAAAGCTAAAAGAACAAGCTATAAGATAGCTATAACAAATTTTATTATTAACGTTAGCATCATCATAGAAATTACATTTGCAAAGTTTAAGTACGATTTAGAAACTGAAAGTGAGGTATTATAAACATTCTATAATAGCCATTTTGTAGCCCGTTCTTTTAGCTTTCCAACAAGGTATCGTTCATAAGAATCGGTTAATTATAGCGACCAGGAGAATTTATTAAAGACTCCCCTGAAAAATCATCGAATTTTGCCTCTTGTCTCCACCGCTAGATAGCGCCAGCGTGCAATTGAGACCCTGTTTTATCGACTTTCGAGAGATTTACTTTAAAAATTAATTCTGATCACAATTCTTGATCGATTTCTACGATCAATAGCTCGTCGGAAAGCTAAAAGAACAAGCTATAAGATAGCTATAACAAATTTTATTATTAACGTTAGCATCATCATAGAAATTACATTTGAAAATTTTAAGTACGATTTAGTGACTGGAAGTGAAGTATTATAAACATTCTATAATAGCCATTTTGTAGCCCGTTCTTTTAGCTTTCCAACAAGGTATCGTTCATAAGAATCGGTTAATTATAGCGACCAGGAGAATTTATTAAAGACCCCCCTGAAAAATCATCGAATTTTGCCTCTTCTCTCCACCGCTAGATGGCGCTGCCAATGTTCTTACGAACGCTTTCGGAACATTTTCCTGTAAACTGGGATTTCTAACAGGATACCATAATATGTGAAGAGGTGGCACGTGAAATCCGAATACCTCGTTGCTGCTCACGTTCTCATGATACTTTCTCGATTCTCAGCGATTCGGCAAATTCCCCGTAAACTGGGATTTCTACCAGGAAAGCATACTATTTCAAGAGGTGGCACGTGAAATCCGAATTCCTCCTTGCTGCTCACGTTCTCATGATACTTTCTCGATTCTTAGCGATTCGGCAAATTCCCCGTAAACTGGGATTTCTACCAGGAAAGCATACTATTTCAAGAGGTGTGTCTTGAAATCCGAATTCCTCCTTGCTGCTCATGTTCTCCTGATACTTTCTCCATTGATGGAGTTTTCGCCAAAAGGCAATAACTCGAGAAGTTGAACAAATAAGGGAATTGGATGGTTAATTCATGGTTTCAATTAAAAATTCCAGTATTTTTTGCAATGTATCTTATTTTTGTTCATTTATATCAATTTTATATATGTACATTTCTACAAATAGTCGGAAAGTAATATAAAGTATAGAATAATTATAACTTTTAATACATCGGACGCACTTTTGTTATAATGTATAATAATTCTTATTGTAAATAAATACGATACTTAAATATTATTCAAATACACATAAAATAAATAATAACATATTATTATATTGCACTTTATGCTGAGATGAATCTTAAGATTTAAACTGTTGTAACTTCCGAACTGGTCTTACTATCGAAACGCGACTTGCATATTCCTTCAAGTATTGTTAAACGACGATAAACAATTTCGAAGAATGAATCTATCTCACTATTTATTAAACAGACGGCTTTTCAAACATGTATATATCTTATGTGCCCCTTCCAATTAGCCGGATCGCGGGCTTAGAAGGCTAACGGGTCAACAGGTTTAAGGGGCTAGCGGGTATTGCAGTCCTACTCGGGGACTACACTTGTACTCTGGGATCTAGACCTCGGCGGGCTAGTTACTATACGAACAGAAGCAATAAACACGGTTGGCAGCTTTGCTTTCGTTAGTGCTGCCCTCCAGTTGATTATTTTCCACAATGCGCATGGGTGAACGGCGGGGACTACGTTAAATTGCCAAGGTGGTGGGGGTAAGGAGTGTCCACACCCTGCGTAGCCCCATTACCATTTTAGTGTCGCATGCGACAATATCGGTTTAGAATGGAAAAAGGCAACAGCGCTACCGAATCGGTAGAGATTATAACTAAATATTACGATTGTTAATTATTTGTTACTGACATGAATAACAATTCGAATCAAACGATAGAATCGAAATTTAATGAAAAAAATCACAGTAGCCGTACCATATTTGCCATACTATATTTATAAATTAATAACTTTTTGATATATGTATACATACACCAAAAAAAGGGTTACTCTTTTCTTGATGCACTATATTGACTCGTGCCAATCTGTGAGGATACATAGTGGGAGTATGAGATCCTTCAACTTTCGACGCTTATATCTCCTCAAGTAATTATCATAGGCAAATAATAGTTACACGTGCTTGTAGCTTGAAGTCTTAGCTTTCGAACGAGTCATCGAACTTGCAAATCGGCCGAAAATTGCATTCGGTAGGAGAGTTCGCGCGGTCGGAGTCGAAATCTCGATGTCAGAAAATCGACTTTTTGGGATCGACCCTTTGGAAAAGATAGTCTAGAGCCCCCAATCTTCGGCCGAATGGCCTGATCGATGGCTCGTTCGAAAGAGGACGGTCCAGGGTACACCATAGGATAGGGGCTTTTCCCGTATCATCTCAGCATCATCGTCGTTATAGCTTCCGAAAGTTTGCAAGCTTACCGTACTCGTTCTAATTGTCACAGCCATACAATGCAGGTATCATCTTGTAGGTTGAACTTCTAGCTATCGAACGCGCTATTAATCATTAGAATCGGTCGAGAATTCATGGCGCTAGTAGCGTTTAAGTGGGGACCAAAAATCCGGATTTTTCACTTTTCTTTTTTCAACTTTAGACGCTTATATCTCCTCAAGTAATTTCCATAGCCAAATGATAGTTACACGTGCTTGTAGCTTGAAGTCTTAGCTTTCGAACGAGTCATAGAACGTGCAAATCGGCCGAAAATTGCATTCGGTAGGAGAGTTCGCGCGGTCGAAGTCGAAATCCGGATGTCAGAAAATCGACCTTTTTGGGTCGATTCGACTTGGTCGTTCTCTCGGTGAACGGAGTATATATTGATATTACCGACTTCAATTATTCGGTTGAATATGGTTCCTAAACTCACTGCTTCATATCGTAGAGGGCGTAAGAAAACGTATGTTTTTTCGTACGATCGGTATTTCAGTACATAGGACACGAAATCCCATAGGATGACAGGTCTATTCTTATACCTCGTCTGTGATATTATATATATCTATTTATCCACAGAGTGAATCATTCGACAGAGTTGAATAAAACAACGTAAGATCGCGTTACTATATATCGATGCTGCATCAGCCCTTGTCGACAGGCAATACTTCCTACACGCTTGCACGAGAAAGCGCAAAAAGCATACTCGTATGTAGATATGTATAATAAAATTGGACGAGGACATTCAGGATCAGATGACAAATATAGAACATAATTTATTTACGAGCGATGTAAAATCTGTTACATCTCGTCGGTCTCCAATCCATGGAAGAAAACGAGGTCGGTACGTGTGAGGTTGTAAACGACGATCATAGTCGATGAACGTCTAACGTAAAGAGAACAGCGGTAATAGCGTGTGGACATTCAACGACGTTTCTGTAAGGATGCTGTTTCATTTATAGTCGCGTTTTATGATCATCCCCAATGAAGGACATTAACGCTTCGGATCATCGTAAGCGTATCTTAAAGCAGTGAAGAAAAAACAATGTAGGAGTAACCGTAAAGTATCTGAAACCTGTTCGATAAGGCACAAATTTTGAGATCGTTTCGAAAAGAGTTCTCCTATACGAAATCGTTGAGTAAACGAATCGAAAGAAATTCGTTTAAGAGTAGCAAAGTTTTGAGAACGTCTACAAGGATTTGAAGGGTAGAAAGAGAGAAGGAAGGATTTGTGGAAAAACAAGAAAAATAAGAGACTGGACGTTTCGGTCTGTCGTCGATTAGGCTGCAGGCGGACAGTTTGTTTTACCCTGAACCTCCCTTCGTGAACTTTTACGCGACACCCACGCTTGATTCCTTTCAAAGGAGAATCCGAGTTGGTAGGCACGAAGGTCGAAATATCAGGGTTAAAAGAGGGAAGCTTCTATTAATTACTGACCTGGAACCAATTGGCCATTGTCGTCTTCGGTTTAGGACGAGGTAGCCCTTTAAATATTTCGTTCGCGTCCGGAGCCAATGATGAACGACGATAATCGAGTTTACCCCCATTTTTAACTCGAAACTTGTTTAATCATATACCATTAAGGTGTAGCTTACAAATATTAATTAGAATAAATCTTTAGAAATCATAACCCAGGAACGATGTGTCCGAGAAGATCGGTAATGATACCCCTAATCATGAATAGTACCAACAATCATAACGCGAACGATCGATAGAAGTTAACGAGCCATGTAGTAAGCATAATGTTACGAGTAAAGGGACGTTTCGCAGTAATTTTCGAGCCTCCACTATCGTCCTAAATGATACGATTCCATAGTCATTGCCGGTGGTCGTATATTATTTATCACAGTGGTGGTCTTCCTCGTTTTACTTGCATACTCTTAACGTATCCCTTCCGACGTATCCGACCCTCCGACCAGCCTCCTACGAAGGTACGAGTTTAGAATTAAACAGAGAGATCGAATCCTGCCTTCCAACGATGACTAGAGAAAATAAAATTAGATTTGGGAAATCTAAAGATAAAATGTTTGATGCGAATCTCCGAGAATTGGAGCCAGTAGTGCACGTAACCAACGCTTGGCGACAAATGTGTGCGTCGTTAGCCTTCTCGGAGGCGCCAGCAACCTACGCACATCCTACAACTTCTTCCTTCCATTTTCTACGCCCTCATAAGCGTACTCTGAGTAAAACTTTATGAAAGAAAGATCTCGACGTTTATCGCCCTACAAATGATTCTATATATCCGCTTCTCTAAAATTGTTAGGATTCCGAAGTTAGAGAAATCGACGAGAGAAACGCTTCAGAGGAGGATCGATTCTAAAATCGATCGTTTCCACGTGTAATTATGTAATTAATCGATGTTTTCCGCAAGTTCAATTATCCTGACAAACGTCGCAAAGGATAGAGCAAATTTGCTCGAGCGATAAACGTGTACACGACGAGGTGCGTTTCCTTGCTCTACTCTCTGCAATAATCTAAAATCTGCAAACTGCAAAGGTTTCCTTCTCGAAATTACTGCGTTCGTTACATAAGTGACTTCGATTAAACGATCCAGTATGCCACTTAATAAACGTTACCAACGAGTCAGTTCCGAATTATAGGTGAAGACAAACGACGAGAATTTTTTTGACGAATCTCATTTTAACCCTTTTCCTTATAATATCGAGTAAGACTCGTGGTTCAATTTTTATAGGTTTATTATTTTGTTTGTTTGATTTTGTAGCATTCATTAATCTCTGTTCGGTCAAATTGGTGAACTTCAGTATTTGTGTTTATACTTGTATTGTTTTCTTTATTTTATAATATTAATTTCATTGAGTATCGAATTAAATTATAAGGCAAGTGGTTAATAATCTTTTTCGTCGTCTTTGAAGAAGCACTCCAAGAGTCAAAGAGGAAGGGAAAGTTTGATTCACGTCACTCTCGCTCGAGATAAATTCTTTTCTGTGAATGACACTTAAAAAAAAAAAAAAGGGGCAGAAAAATTCCTCTTACGTATCCTCGTCATAGCCACGAGGAAGATGCGATACGTAAGAACGGCAGTGATAAATACCGAATTACACGGGTCCTTTTGGTGCGAAGGCGCCGACAGGTCTGGCTTCCATTTCCCCCTTAGAATCACTCGGCATCTAGGACTTCGTCCCTTTTATCTTCTTCTTTCTTGTCTCTTTCTATTCGTCAGCCGAACGCTGAATTAATTGCCGCCAAAAACCTTTTAAAAAAGATATTTCCTGGATGGACTGGCAGCTTGTTACGCTATCGCTCGAGGCGAGTATGGCGTAGACGAAAAATAAAAAAACATGGAAAATATTTTCTACGCCGCCGTACGATTGAAAAAGTCATTCTTGACGATGGCATCAATGGACACTAACGAACGCGCGCGTTGGTTTTCGTACACCGATATAAATCGTCTTACGAGAAGGGTTGATACAAAAGCTGCACAAAAGAAGCTTGTGTTGTCGAACAAATATTTGTCAAGTCTTCCTTGTTGCTTTTAATGAGCGTATCCCACGTCATCGCGGGGTTATAATTGTTTCTCAAAATAATGGATCGAATGCACGACCAACGGCATCATCATTTCCGACTTCGTCCCGTGCCAAGATTATATATTTTCCTAGTGTTTCAAAAAAGTAGAAGAGAAGCAGCACGGTAAGGTGGGAAAAAGGATTTCCACGTACTTCTCGATGAATAACATATCGATTCATTTTGATTAATTTCTTAACGAAAGATATGGCTTTGCTTGCTTCTATTTTCTTTTTTTTTCAACTACAGATCGTCTTCGTTCGTGTCTTCATTTATTACGGCTTTCAGAAATATGACGAGCCGTAATAAAGCATCCATCGCTTTCGGCAGAACTATCTATTCCGTGTGCTTTACGCGATACGAAAGGAAAATTGAAATATTCGAAGAAGCTTTCCTTGTATATATATATACATATATATATATATATAAAAAGAAACCATTGTGTATTTCCTTCGAAGTGATAGTATATATAAAATACGTATAAAGAGATATAGATAAATGAACGTGTATAACTAGAAACATAAATCGCAAAGTTCGTTCGATGATTAAGGTCTTCGGAAGCAACCACTTCCAGACTCTTGATTTCTTTCAAACAATCCGAACGCGTCTTCCCACGTAGTTCCATCGACTGTACGTAAATTTAACTCGACCCGCGAGATTTTGCTCCGATTCTTGAAATAAATAAAAGCAAATAAGAACAAATAAAGAAAATAAGAAACAAGGTATTCGCGAATTCATCATCGAGAATTAAAATCTACCCCATGAGAGAAAGGAGGGTTCGTCACGAATCGAAAAAGCAGCAGTCGATCATCGAAAGTTTTTAAGGAGCGATGAGATGCAGGGCAATTTGATTTCGTACGATTCGACGACTCATGCCAGTTTCCGCCATTGATATTCCGCCCCATTGTAGCCGGTCCTACTAGCGAAGCCACGAATACCGTGGCGTCATTCATGAGAGTTCATTCATGAGCGCGTTTAAGAAACGTCGATGCTCGGAGACGCCGAGACGCGGAGTCTGCCGTCTCTTTGGTTATATATATATTTTTTTTTTGCTTTTTCCCTCTCTCTCTCTCACTCACTTCTTCTCCTGGCACTGTTCGTGGTTTTGTCGGATTTTCTGTAATATCATCGTGGATTCCTGGGTGGAGACTAAGCTCGATGACGTAATAAGAATCGCGTACGCCCTTCGGGAAAACGAGAAACTCGGGGATGACGACGATGGTTGTGGTTTCGATGGTGATACCTACTGCTGGTGGTGGTGGTGGTGGTGACGACGGTGGTGGTGGTAACAGTGGTGGTGGTGCAAGCACCGACAATGGTGGATGGGGTTCTAGGAGAAATCTCTTGGTGGTACGGAAGAAGAATGAAGAAGGGGGGTGAGAGCTTTCGCGTTTGGTATAAATGTAGCCCGCGCAAGCTCCACCAATCACTCGCCCTCTGACCTCCAAACTCCGCGCTACCAACAACCCCCTCCTTATTTTACTCAGTGAACGACTACCCGCCACCCTCGACGGAAACTCGTGCCTCGTGACAACCTCGTGGTCCAAGAAGATCCACCTCAAGATCCATCACTTTCTTCGTTATCTTCATCCTAGAAGATTTCTAACGGATCACGGATGTCGTCGGTGAGAACCAGAATTCGACTAGCTGTTTCTTTTTTCTTCTTCTTCTGTTGGAATTTTTCTTCGTTTCGTTTTTCACAAATTTTTCGTCGAACGTTAAACGTGCCTTGATAAAGAGTAAACTGACGTGACGGATTTTATTAATTTTTATTAAAAAGTGATACTCGTGATAGAGTGACGGGAAAACGGTTTTTTGTTTCAAATTTTATAGAGTATATCTGACTGTGGATTATCGGAAATTGCATCAGGATGCCTTTGACGTAAAATCTTTCGTTTCCGTCGATCACATTATTCGACGAGAGAAAGAAAATCTGAAACACGTGACGTTTCATTTCCGAAACTATAGTGTACGGATTTTTTCTATTATTTTATAAACAAAATCTTTTTCTCATATAATACGGTTGGTACTTAGAAAAAGAGTAGATTGAAATTCGTCGCAAATTCGAGCAAACTTTCCAGTGGACTATTAGTTTGTAGATCGTTACACGCCTCGGGGTGGTAGTTACGCTCGGCCGCAATCCCTTAACCCTTCGTTCCGTATCGTGAAAAAGCAATCGAAAGTGCGAACGTGCTCGTTTCGTTGAAACCGCTCGTAAAATTCGCTTCGGAAAATTTTAGAAGGTTCCACTCGTTCGGCCCTTCGTCGTCGAGTCGAACGAGACGTGGTACAATGTACAATCAGCTGATCGCATTAAAATCTCGAAAAAAAAGTATCCACTTACTCGATATCTCGTGAGAACTAGAAAGATAAAGATATAGGGAAGTACATTTAGGCTATACCGATCTGTCGTTACAGAGATCCATCTTTTCATTTACCGAGATTAACTTTTTCAATTAAAAATCGAACTTGGCAACGTCCTCCGTACTTTTACCGAATTTTTCTGCATTAAATCTTTTGTACTATTCGCGTACTACGCTAAAAAGAGAGAAAATACATGCGAGAACGTTGCGTCAATCCGTACGCTTGCCAAATAAACTTTCCTCATCTCAAAAGCAGCAGAAATTGGAGAGTTTTTCATCCTTCCGCGTCTGCTCGCACGTTATTTCGTCTTAACGAATTTACGAAGATTAGGTTACGCGTTTTATAAGCGAGTCCAGTTCTAGATTAAAAATAATACTAGATTGATCTTGAGAAAATCGAATAGTCGAGAGTCCACTCACGAATTCATTTTTGCAGAAATTGTTGCGAAAGCGTGGGACGAATTTTTTTTTTAAATTTCTTATGAATATTCCATCGTGCTACTCAAAACTTAAATGCAAGGTTAATTTTCTCATAATTAGACTAGCTAACGCGATGTAACGAAGAGAAAAGTTGTAAACGATGGATCGCGGTATACGATGATTATAAAAACGAGGAAGATGGAGTAAACCATAAGAAAAAAAAAAGTCAATCCCGTAAAAAGGTTTCGTGATGCAAGAGGAAACTCACGGATCAACTAATGAATTAAACTATATATTTACGAGGCTAAACGGTAAGCGTGACAAAAAGCATCCGAAATCGCGGTCCAACGACCTCGGTCGATAAGATCGAAAAGAAAGAGTCTTGGAATCGAAAGCGTTCGCGTAGAAGCATACGAGAGATTCAATGGCGACAGAGGGGCGCAACGGGGTTCGAAGAAGGAGGGATCTTTTTGTATGCCACGAGACAGAGAGTCGCCGTTTCGTCCCACATCCGCGATAGTCAAACTGTCCGACGTTATCTATCTCTCTTCTTCGTTCGAACATCGTCTCCTTTAACCCCTTACCTTATGATATAATTCGATACTCGATTAAGCAAGAAAGCAAATAAATAAAAAAATAAATTTGTAATTATTGAACCATGAGTTTGACTCGTGCCTTTTATCCTCGTCTCGAAATTTATACCACGAGTCTAACACGATATTATAAGGCAAAGAGTTAAGGACAAAAATCAGGATAGTCCGTCAAAGAAATTGTTGGCAAACTCAATGTCTTAAATTATACTAGAATTTTGAAAAAAAAGTAGACAAAAACTATAGGTCGGTTCAATTAGTTTCTCTAACAAAAAGAACGCCCAAAAAATCCCGGAAATCGCGGAAGTGATAAAGGGCGAACGTTAAAGATCTCTATCGTAGAAAGTCGACCAGTCATGGGTCAGCGAGAGAAAGGGAGCTTTTTGCTACAAGTCGATTAAAATCGTTTCTTTTCTTCCTTAGCCTTCTAATCGTTCGAGCATCGCTCATCCTTCGGCCTCTCGGATATCTTTTTCCAGTTCGTTCTCCGATTTCCGAAAGAGCTCGAATAAACGACGTTCTTCGTATTCCCTCTTCGTCATCGCATCGATTCCGAATACCATTCGACGATCTACTTTAATAGATTTCGCGTTAAGAAGACCAACCGTGTACCATCTTTCTATCCAAACATTGGCTAAAAGTTTTAGGGAAACGGCTGAGTTTCTAACTGTCTTGAAAATTGATATCAACGCCTACATCAAAGAATCCTTTGCGAGCACTTTATCCTTGCTTAATAACTTGTGAATTAAATATCATCGATGTAATAACAAGGTCGAGATACCACAACTATGATATATATCTAATATACGACTTTATTGCGACGAGACCTCAAAGATTCATCGATCGGTTATAATAAGGTGGCCCCGTAGCTTTACGGGGCTTTGTACGTTGTCGCATAATTAGATCGTAAATCGTCGTTCTGATGTCATGGCGGATGCATCACACGCATGAGTTAACAGAGGCACCCAGGGTGAGCCGAATGATCATGACCGATGATGTCAAGGCTGCTTCAAAAAAAAAAAATGTACTCTTCTCGGTAGCAGGAAAAAAGCGCGCCTACGCGGCATGTTTGAAAGACAAGCACTTATTTTCCATTACGCTTATCGTCGCTAGTGGTTAGACCTAATGACCGAAATGCTAATACGAGTACGCGACTCTGTGAACGGCGAAGAACAACGACGCGTTCTCTTCTCTAGTAAACACGTATGGGTAACATTTGTGAGAAAAAAATACGTGGGACGAGTCATCGATTTGCTCCATTTACGGTTTTATAAACTTTGACTAACTTTTATATCGTTTCTATTAAATTTATTGAGAGATTTACTTGATATTAGATGTTCGTATATTGTTAAAATCTGTTTTTAATAATTAACCACGTTTATGATCGTACGATTTACGAAAGCCACGATATCGCTCTGTTCTTTGAAGAGGAGACGTCACGATTGTTGCGGCTACCACCGGTCTTTTTCCGTGCTTCACCACCAATCCATTTCCACAATTTCGATTGCCGCTAATTAACTAAATTCATTCAGCTGTGATAGCGAATAAACACCTACTCTCTCTCTCTACCTTTGTCTCATGTGTGGGCCCTTTGATAAATTTCCAATCAACGTACGAATGTGCAGCTGAGAAGGTTTAATCCTTAAACGATCACAAGAAAATGTTATTTAAAAAACTGGAAGGATAAACAGAAGTAATTTAAACATTATTTAATAATCTATTTTAATCGTAAAAACAACAAGAATTTAAATTCATATTTCATATTTCACTTGTATATAAGCTTTATTATAATACAACAGTGGGTCCTTCGATGGACCCTTCTGGTCGTTTGGGGATTATTGACCCCAATGAAAACAAAATATCGTTTAAGATATTCGTGATTTTTTTGGTCAATGTGATCCGATTTTCCCGAAGATAGGCTAACATTAAAATGTAAAGAGGGAAAAAGGATCGATCGTGACGCGAACGTCTTCTTCACGATCTCGCAATATTTTCCCGGCCCTTCGCCGCGGGTAGGTAATCTTCGGGGAGCAAACAATTCGGTGAACGCGTCGTCTTTGCTTATCGCTTATATTGCTGCTTGTTAACCGATAAAGATCGGCGCGACTACCGGGGTACCTATCCGTCGAAGAAAAATTTCTCACATCGAATACCGATTAAACTTCGAAGCGTTCCCTCGCGTACGATGAGATCCGTTCATCCCCTGAATATTTGAAAGTATCTTTTAAAAAATATACGCGATAAGATGGTGCGATTCTTCGAGAAGTCGTATCGAGATAAATTTCAACTTTTTTAAATAAGCTCGTTTACGGAAGAGGCATAATATTAAAGCGACTCGCGTCGTATCCCCTGCTATTTTTGATCAAAACTATAGAAAGATGTTTAATCTTTGAAAATCTCTTGGTCCATACGTTTATCTCGTTGTTCGCACAAAATCGATCTCGAAAGTTGGCTAATCCGGTACGCTAGATCGACATGGTCCAAGAATTACGAAGAGCATACGTGTACTTGCTTTGGTATACCTACGTACAACAACGTACATACACATGTACGTATTCATTCTTATTGTACGATAAATAACGATAAACGCGAAATGACCCTAAGAAACGAGAGCTATCGTTCGCGTATTCTAAAAACGCATCACGAGACTCTCTTTTACGAGGTGTACGTTACGTGATCGGTGCGTCAATCTCTTCGAACGTTACTACTATCCCAGTTTGGCGAATAAGCACGAGAATTCCAATGTTTCTTCCCTAATGATCATCGAGAGAAATAACGAAGAAAGAAATCATTGCATAGATATCGATCGTCTCTGACCATTCTCTTCCGTTCCTTCGCTTTATTATTTCGAATCGAGCCATGGCTTCGTCGCCAGGCTGTAAGTCGAAAAATATTCCAGATAAAATAACAGGAAATAAATTGTGCGATGCAAGCTCGATAGAGTGCGCCTTAGAACTCTTATCCTTCGTACACCGTGAGACCCTATTATTTTCAGGAAAAATGTGGGAAAACATATATCTACTTCGGTAGAAATCGTTTTCCTTTTCTCTCTTACCTTCTCCGTTCTTCGAAATAAACGACATTGTTTTTCGTCAACTCTCGTTGTACTCGTTACTGAAACTAACAAGGGAAACCATATTTGGCGTGACCAAATAGACTTTGTTTAAATTTACGCGCGTGGTAAAGAAATTTATGACATAGGAAGATTTGTTTTTCTCATAACTATTTTAACTATGCAATATTTGTATAATCATTTTTCAGTCCAAGAATTTCCTCCGACGATGCGTCATCTTCATCTCCCTCTTCGTCTGTTCTGTTCACGCTTGGTCGGACTACTCCTGGAGCGACGATGTAGACTGCGAGTAAGTAGATACATTTATGTATATCTATTTGTAACAATTGATTGACAATATAAATGAAATTCATCGTTTCTATCCAGAATGTTTAAATTTGAATTTTATCGAAACGTGTAGTGGTAGGTGTACATAGTATATACAAACTTATGTTTCATTTTTAGGAAATTTCCTTATCATCCTACCTGTAGAGGTCAGATGTTGAAAAAACGTATGAATGCCATTGGAGTTTATAGAGAATGCGATGAATCTAAAGGAGATAGAGATTGTTCGGATAGTGAAATAAAATCTTACGAGACGAGTCGGCACGTTGCCTCGAATCCAAGATCAAAGTTTTGGAAAAGTCTTCTCGAAAGTGTAAGTTCAATTGCATAGGCGATGCATATACAAATAAGAGTAGATTTGACTATGTTTTTATATATTTTGATAATTTTCCTTTATTTAGAGGATCGGCTTGAACGCAATCCACGATATCTACGACTCGGATCGCGAGAGACAGTCGAGGAAAAGGCAATACAATAACCGAAGAATACCACTGATCGACGCTGTCTTTCTGTCAGATCTAACCAACTCGAACGACTATTAATTTGAAAATGGCTAAATAAATCGTGTTACGAGCAGACATCTCACGGATACAAATTTTCTATAAATTCCTAACTCTCTTGTTCACATCTCATAGACCAACTTTTTCTTATGCACTTATCATTTCCTACGTGTCCAAGTCTATGTACTTTGTTTTTCTTTTCGTATGTGTGTGTGTGTATATATATGTATATAGAAATTATCAAAATACAAACAAGTACCAATTTCTTTAAAAACTATACATCGAACAAATGCGATTTTGTTTTTCTCGCTTTGCCAATAATAGCAAATATACTTTAAATATCCTCCGCTTGTAATCTATATGAGCAATGTACAAACAAATACACATTGTATCTCCTATATTCATTTAACATCGCCAACAAAATAAAGATTACGAAGACTACGAAAATATAATATTATTACATTCTATAAGTTGTCAGAATCTCTATTTTCACCTATACGTCAAATGTACGGGTACTCCTCTTATATATAAATGAAGAACATTTGTTTTTTGAACTAATAATAATTAAAAAATAAAAATTAACAAGGTACCATATTGTTAAATAATTTTCATCTCACCTTCCTTCGAATTATTTTTCTTTGTAATCATTTTTCATATTTTCTATATAACATGGATAAAAATGTTAAATAAAAAACGTGTATTCATCATACGATACGATGCATTTTATTCTAACAGCCTTATGCGTTTACGGTATCTACCACTAGGGTGCAGCAGGATAATACACATTTGGTATACATTTGTATTTACTTTATCTATATTGCTGGGATCGTTCTCTTTAAAATGATACTATGTTGTGATTATTAATTTTAACAAAGGGAAAAACAATATATGTTATTCAATATGAATAATTTAATAAAAGTGATGATTAGCACAGGCTGTAATAGCAACAGAGTATTACTTTTGAGGTTATGCCGCAATGCCGATCATATTCGCAATTTTAATAATTTATCAGGAAAAACATTAAATAACATAATAAAAACACGCAAAGAAGACTTTAATCGTATTATTAATATTCGGACATATGGATATCAAGTTACTAACGAGTACATGCCTCATGCGGAAGAAAATAATAACAACAGAAAATTTAAGAAACCACTTATTAAAGAAGATGAGCATGCCCGTGAATTCTTTCAAAGTTCTGTGCATTATGCTAAAACGATTTTACCGCCAAATAAATTTAAAGTAATGGTAACAAATGAAGAAGCGCAAGAAATATTAGATACCGATTGGTCGACAGCTGAGCTCCATAATTTAGTTACTGCCTTTAAAAGATTGTCATATAATATCATGAGCAATGATACACGTATCGACGAAACAAAATATGATAATATATTTAATACTCTATGTACAAGAATCCCTGATCTTAGTGATGAGTTATTAGAAGAAATACTAAAATGTCTAATACCATTTCGTGACTATACAATGGTAGATTTGACAAAGACATTTAAATTGCTAGATGAACAATGTGATAAACGCTTTGCAAAGTGGCCTATCGACAAAATGTTATTGATGTCCGATATATTTTATTGTCTTCATATTCACAAAGACAGTAGTTTTATATGGAAATTAATGAGAAAAATGAATTCTAAATTGAATAAACTTACGCCTAAGAATATAGTACAACTCTTGTTTCTTGTTAATGTTTCACGTAAAGCTGAATTAAATATGTACGAAGTTGAGGTTCGCTTGGAAGAGCAATTAGATGATCTTTCTATAAATGAATTAGGCATAGTAGCAATGGGGTATTTTAAAAGTAAGACAAAAATCAGAAATTCTCTATTGTTGAGAGCCATTATAAATCGTTTAATCCGTGAGCTAGAAGAAGCGCATAGTATTACTCTTGCTGCTTTGTTAAAAATGATACGGTAATGACATTATTTATTATTACATGTGTACTATTATAATGTTATTGATGATATAACCAATTTATGTATTACTTATAGGCACAGTATGCAGTATAACGAAGTTGTTCACTTTAGAATGTTATTGAATAGTATTGTACCATATATTCCAAAAGTTGATTTAATATGTTTAACGCATATAGCACATGCTTGTGCCAAAGCAAGCGTGTATGAAAAGCCAGTAATAGATGCTATTCTAGAAAGGTAATTGCACAAATTTAAAGTAAATACAAATAGAATTTATATAAATTGGTTGATATTAATAAAAAGTCCATGCATTTATTTAGAATATACAATGAAATGAAATATACAAGAATAAAAGACATAGAAAGAATAGCCTATATGTTAAGCACATTTGATATCGATGCTAATCACCCTATATATGATAAAATAATAGGAGAAATCACTGACCGCATAAATTTGGATAAGAAAGCAGAAATCTTAAGGCAAGTTAAAATGTTTTTTTATCACATAATAACATTTCTCGAAAATGTGCACAAATTTTAATTTTGATTAAAATTTTTCATCCGCAGGTACCCGAGTGTACTTCCCAATCTACTACGACATTTATCAATTAAAAATATATATCCTTTACATTTACTGAAACTAGCAATGGATCCATCTTATATAGAAAGTATTCATAATGGTAATCTTCATAGACTTACCCATGTTTATTCTGTACTAGACTATTCCATAAGAATAGAGCAGCCTAAATATACCGGTCCATTTGTCGAAAAAGGTCTTCTTCACACTTTGACAAAGGTATCTATGTATCATTAAAAAACGCTTTTTTTTATTTTTATCCCAGGAAACCATAGAAAGTATTCCAATTCCGTAATTTATCCTGTATACACTTTGTTAGATATTGTTTTATATCAAGAACTTTGAATGTAGTTGCATATGAGTTACAATTATAGAAAAATTCAAGTATGTATATGAGTAAAATATATAAGAAATGATAATAATATTGCGCATACTTCTTAACAGCTACACTGGAAATTGACAAATGTAAAATCAACAAGTACATACATCAGGCTGTTTAATGAAATTATATATGTACTTAAGGTATAACTATATTTATGTCAGATTTTATTGAATTAATTTCATGTAATACAACAATATATTTTAAACAGGAGACTGTCACAAATGATGTCGATTTATATATTGGTAAAGTTCTACCTAATTATGTTCAAAATGATATTATAATTGGCATTGATGAAAATCAAAATTATGTCTCGGCTGAACCAATTTTGTCACAACTATCTGACTTTACCATCAAGAGAGTAACTGATACATTTCCAAAAAATGTGAAATGGATTGCGCTTGTGGTAATACACTATAGTCATAAACTCAGAGGCATCAATGAACCAGTAGGTATGATAAAGGCAAAAGTAAGACAACTGAAACGCATTGGATACATACCTATTCTAGTAAGTTTTAGATAAACAAAACTTGTGCACTTATATGTTATTAATTTTTATATGGAATACAATATTTTTGTAACATTGCAGGTAACCGACGATGACTGGTTAAGGTACAGAGATACAGAGGAAAAAGCACGTTATTTGAAGGATCTTCTGAAGAATGTATAAATCATGTTCTTTTTACTTGATTTTATTGTAACATTTGTATATGTAAGTGAGATATAAAGTCTATAATTACATATTTCATAATACCTCTATTACCAGTGTCATACGACTAGTATAGTGCTCATTTTTTTAATTAATTCTTTAATAAATTAATTTTATTAATGTTTTTTAAGTAAATGCATATGTCCAAGTAATAATAGTGACGATCATAATGTTGATTTGAAACCAAATAAAATCCCCCACGATTTCCTAAAACTGAAAGTAATCCCATTTGCGCAAATATTTATTACATATATAAAGGAATGCATAATAAACTTGTATATAAATATTTAATTGTTGACATTAACGCCACCCTGGTGGTCATCCGCAGTGAATTCGGCCGGTAAGGATTTCTGCTTTTGGGTAGTATCGTTATCTACACTGAAACTGCAAAACTTTATAGATCTTTATAAGAAAATGCCAATGTGTTCTTTAAACGCTTTTTGTCAATAAAACGAAGTGACGTTGAATTTGTTAAACAAATAATAAATTTGTTTGCACAACGAAATGACGTATGTATAAAGGGTCTGTGCTACAAATAATAATAATAATAATTTAAAAGTTTTCGTGAAATATTTATTATTAAAAAAAGTAATAATTAATCTTTCATAAATAACGGTTCTATATGTAATTGATAAAAATGAGTAGGTAGTTAATAAAATACTAAAGGAAGATGAGCAGCGTTCACATATAGGACAACCTTTATTACTTATAATGCTTTTGCTAGTCACAATATAATACTACGAATTATTACAATATTATTAATATTATAATAGTTATAATAGGTCATAATATATATAATATATATATGTATATATTTTTAATATTAATATACTTATCTATACCTTGTATTACATAATACACGATTCTTTTCTTATCTTTAGCCCTTAGCATATACATATAATGTATGTATATAGATATATTTATATATATCATCAGGATGGTATAAATAATATTGTATTTCATAAAAGCACTTCTTGTTGCTTATAATATTATCGTTTCCATATTGTTTCTCTATCTCTGTTAATGCCGCTCTCTTTCTCCTCATTTTTTATTCATTTCTTTGCACGTTTCCAATAAAAATTTTTTACCGTCTACGACAATCCGCGCTTATACTATCATTCAGGTTTCGTAATTCGCTACAACGCAGACATCTACGATTTACCAGTTCCTTCGTGTTATTTTTCATTAATATGTCCATAACGTTTCGTTATCTTTTTTTTTCTCTTTTTAATTACATATTAAATTTGCTGTTACGATATTATGTTCCTGCTGCCTGGTCCACTAACGTTCCTAGAAAAAATACTCTCCTCCTCGTCATTTTATTAACTATACTGAATGTACTATTACAATGGATACTCAAATCCTTCGAATGTTTGTTTTTTTTTTCTCTTCTTTTTAAATGTCATCCCTGTCACGCTATCTCTTGGCTCCAAAAGTCTCGAAGGATCGCAAGATTCGAAGGGTAGAATCCCATCGACCTATTTTCGAAAGGAAACATGTGTTCTCTCTTATAGAAAAGATATACTGGTCACGTAGAATATTTAAAAAGGAAAATGCAATTGCGATTAGTTACTTATCGACGATTTAAAACGTCGAGAGTTTCTTCTATCGAGAATCTTGGATCCTTCGTAACGAAAAACGTAGCAAACACGACAGGTTTTTCGCAGGAATCTTGCAAAAAATGCTTTCTATCCTTGTCTTTTTTTCGAAAATCACGTTAACTCTAACGGAGGCTACGAACTCGATTCGTCGCAAGATTGCGAAACTTTCGCGAGGAAAACGTCTCGATCCGTTTCCATTGTGCATCCCCAAATTATAATTATTGCGCTAGAGAAAGGATCGAGATACTTTTTTTCACGCAACAAAGATCATACAGCCTCGTATTTTGCTAAGCTCACGTATTCTTTTTTTTTCCCCTCTAAATCTCAACATCTCACGAGCCTCAAGTTATATGCCTTTTAATTATCGCTTGAACAGAAACTACCGAACGAAATTGCCGTGCGTCTTTCGTTTAAGCACGTTTACCTTTGCATTCCTCTTTTTATTTTTTTGTTTTTTTTTCTTATTCTCTTGGAAGCTAGAAACGCGCGTACATAAACACTTTCATGATTGTTGCCGTTTCGCAGCCTAATTTATAATTAATTTTTTATTTTCATTTTCATTAATTTTACTTATCGATTAATGGTCTTAAATCTCAATTGGTTGTGTGCTTTTTGATTAGCAAACGTCGACGCGAGCGTAACGAGCCTATTCAATTTTTTTTTCTTTTCTTTTTTATTCTGGAGTTAAAGTCTCGTACGTGCAAGGATCGTGTCGAGGAAGAGGAGAGAGTCTTATTTACCTATCGACTTATAGCAATATTATCTTATTAAAAAAGGGAGACACATAGAAACAAAATCTCAGGCCACTTAACCAATTGAGCGTTAAGTTTGAACTCTTGACGAAATTGAGATTTTTAGATTCCTGTCAAAAGTTTCTTCGTGAATGGGGGAGGATTGCTCTCTTGCGATATTGCAACGTACATTCTCCATAACGGTGTACAAACGTACTATTAACGGTCTATATGAAATCGAACAAAAATGTTCGAACGCTCCCCCGAAGAGTTCTCCTACTCAATGTGGTAGAAAAAAATTTTATGATCACGAAATCGACGTTAGAAAAGCGAACTTCCTGAGAAAAAACCCATAGATAACGATAGAGCCGACGTCCGATTAATCGAACCATCCTTTCCTGTTTTTTTTTTTTTAGCCGCTGACTTTGGTCGAATTATTTTCGAAAGAATTTACATTTCTCTCTCTCTCCCCCCCTTCTTCGTTTCAGTTTTACGTCGAGGTGCTATGTAAAGTGTGCGTGTTATAAAATGGCGAGGCAAAAAACGTGGTGGACCCACTTGTTGTGCACATTTCGCAATTCGACGGGGCGCCAACGTGCAAGAAGGAATATCTTTTTGAGAACGACTATCGAACGAGAATGAAAACTTTATTTTCTTTCTCTCTTTCTCTCTCTCTTTCCCTTCGTTAGAAGAATACCCCTTAGCATGATTTTTTTCGTTAGAGACTTAGAGACACGATTATTATGGTTTATTATGTTTATTTCTGCTTCGATCAATCGTATCGAACGAAGGCAATCGTTTCAATGGAAGCTTCGTTGCAGAGGCTTAAAACGAGATCAAAGGTTGATTGATCATTCTTCGACCGAACGTTTTGGACGTTTTTTTTTTTTTTTCTATTACTTATACTGAGGAGATTCGTATCGTTTACGGAACGTCGGCTCCGAATTGTTCTCTCGCGGAAGACGTCATCTTTAATCACTTTGGAATGTAAGTTTCGTGCGCATGATCTTTCTATCTTGCACGATTCGTTTGTATTTGAAAAATGAAAGAGTCTTTTCGATGGAATTCACTTTCTAGTTTGATCATTACTCGTTTTCTTCGGAAACGATCGATCGATCACGAACTTTTAGAAGACCGCGGAAAGACGCGAGAACGAATAACATTTATTGTAATGACGAATCGTCTATGCGCGCCGATGATCAACTTCGAAAAGCTTCGTCTGCGTTTTGCTTTTCATTGTTTCGAGATATGTATGTAAGGTACGTTCCTTAAAAGCGAACGGTTACTGCAATGATTCTACTTGCTTACCAAAAATACACTATTTTTTTTTTATTAATGATTCAAAAATATACTTCTAATCTGTTAAGTCAGAATATTTGTCGTTATATAGTCTGTATTTTCGCGTCGCTTCGACGTCCTCGGAGCCGATCGATACCGTTTGTTCGTTCGTTCGTTCGTTTCTTCGAACTTTCGATGACAGATACATGTATATAATATATTTTTATCCAACTTCCGCGGATTTCCGCAAGAGAATTCGAAACGAAGCTTCCACTCTAGAAATATATATCATAATTTCTAGGCACGACCGCACGAAACGAGTAGATTATAACCACGCATACTTTTTATCTATCGAATTGTTAAAGGATTTTTTTCTTGCTTTTTTTTTTTACTTTTCTTTAAAATTCTTTTCAGATATCTGTAACGTGTACTTTTATTAAAAATCAATATCAAGCTAGCGTAAAGATTATCTTCAAAGAAGAGACATTTTTGCGGTCGTGCCAGAATGCTTTAGAAGCAACTAACGACGAAACTTTCTTTTCGACGTCGTTTCACGACTCATCGGCGTCTTTCTCATTATCTCATTTCTCTCTCTCTCTTTCTGTTTTGTGCTTTTTTCTCTCGAAGGCGTCCACTCATCGTAAACATCACTTAAAAAGATACAATTTACAGCTAGAATGAGATAGATGATTCGTAACGAGAAATATATTCGCGAGTAATATATTTACTATACTATATATATACAGATATATTTATAGATGTTCATATATACGTATATATATAATATCGTTCAACAGATT
Source organism: Ancistrocerus nigricornis (assembly GCA_916049575.1). Classification (NCBI taxonomy): domain Eukaryota; kingdom Metazoa; phylum Arthropoda; class Insecta; order Hymenoptera; family Vespidae; genus Ancistrocerus; species Ancistrocerus nigricornis. The sequence goes on from OU696666.1 coordinate 31,947,559, forward strand.
TATTCGAGCTCTTCAAATATTTCAAAAGCAAGCTACGCGACAAGTTTGGTTTTTCTCTCTTTTGTATTTTTCTTAGCTTTTTTTTTGTCATTTTCTTTTTTTTTTTAATCGAACCGATGTCAACGAATATTTAAATCGACGGTTAAGTAAAAATCAGACGACAGATTGAAACGCTTAACGGGGGAAATGAGAGAGAAAGATACGAACGTTATCTCTACTTTAACGTTTATGGTACAAAAATAATTACCATTTGACGTGCTCAACCTCCTGGGGTATCGGCAGAGAAGATCCAGTAAATAGACGACGCTTCGTATTTTCCAAAGCTGCAAATTTTTTTTTTTTAGAAGGAGGGCACGTTTTCGGAGAGCAAGAACATTGTATCTCTTCCTCCTACGAAGACGGCATTCGTTGGTGGAACAAACGCACGCGCACGCACACACACGCACACACGTATATTAATAGTTCCTAAATTTTTGACATAATAGTAAGTTATATATATATTTTTTACTTGTCGTTCGGAAAATCAAGAAATTTTAATGAGAAATAAAAAAAACCATTTAAAATAATATGCATGTAACGATAGTCCCTTTAAATATGGAATTAGTCGTATACATACGCACTTCATCCGTGCAACAGTATCTTGCCTATAACTTCTTACGAAAGATCTCCCGAGTTTTGTGTGCTTATTTCTGTAAAAAGCATAGTTGACTTTCGGAAAATTAACTTTTTTTTACCAAACATTGACAATTCAACTGTATAACTCAAAAAGAGAATAAAATTCCTACGTCCATCGTGGTTAACAATTCTCTGTGTTTGCGTGTATGTCTACGTGTACGTGTCGGCTTTTTGTTGTCTTTACTTAAAAATTATCATCATTCTCTTAAAAGTAATAATCGGTTATAGGTATTGCTTCTACTTTGGTATCTTCACTTTCTCACGCTTCTTGGTTTCTTTTTTTTTTTTCATTCTAAATAGCGTATGCGTTTATTAGAGGTACACAATATTCTATGTATCCTATATATATACTTTTTTTTATTGGACGACTCTAGTCGTTTGATCGAAATATCGTTGATCGATCGCTTTTTATTTAAATACTGCAATTTTAAATCTTCCGACTCGACCTTCTTTTTTTTTCCCTTTATTTGTTTAAACGTAGATAGCGCTGTATGAAAGGAACACGGCTAGATCGTTCGTAAAATTCAGAGACACGGATCACGATCTCTCTTACGACTGTGTCGATCGGGGAGAACGAACGGCTACTTTTTTTCATTTTCTTTTTCTTTTCTTTTCTGATTTTTTTTTCTTCGTAAAGGCAATTCACAGAGGTAAAGTCAACGGAACCGTTGTTTTACGATCGAGGTAAAGTGCGGTAAGAAACCGGATGGGGATAGACGAAAGGCGCGCTCTAATCGAAATACTTTTTTGCATCCTCGTATGTCCGCTAGAAAAATGTTCGAATCTAATTGACAACGCGTGCGAAACTTTGCGAGTCAGTGATATGCTTCCTGAAATGTTCGACGGAAATGAGAAAATTATTTTTATAACTAGAGCCTCCTCCTCCATTTTGTTTTCTCTTATCGTGTTTCTAGCTGCTTCTTTTTTTTTTTTTTTTGCAATGGGATCGGAACGACGGAAAATATTTCACATCTACTACGATCTGTGCGCACGTAAAATGGACGCTGTTTATAGGACAAAAGGCACGCGATTCATCCACCTTCCGGTTTCTCACCGAGTTATCCCGATTTTTTATCAGTCCTTCCACTCCTGTTTCGTCGACCGCAATTATTCACGAAAAGAATAATCATGAAAACGATAAAAGCGTGCCTTTTAGACTTTCGATCTTTCTCATCGTATCACACGCGATTTCAATCTCCCTTTCTCTCACACACATACACGCGCACATTTTTCTATACTCCTTCGATCTTCCCTCCATTTCTCATCGAAATATCTTTTTGCTCCTCCGGAAATGTAACGCATTTACCAATTGACTGACTACTTTGATATGATATTTGGCTGGATATCATCGTCGTCTCTCTAAAATAATCGCGAATGGAAGAAATTCACAGAAACTTTATTGATTTCAGAGACTAAGTTTTCACACGTCCGGCTCTGCTTCTCTCTCCCCCTCCCTCTCTATTCTTTTTTTTTTTTACATTTTTTTCTGTTTTCTTAATTTTTCGCCTATTTTTTTTTTTTTTTTTCTCATGAACGCCCCGCGACACGTTAGTTCGATAAAGGTCTCGCGGTATAAGTGGCACAAGTTAATCACATAAATACTGCAACGAGTGTGCAGCTTATATCCCCATCTCATTCGCACATTCCACACATTTGCGTCTTTTTTCCGCTCCTTCCGCTACCTGCCTCACTCTATCTGTTTCACTGTCACATTGTTCTCCCTTTCCGTTTTCCTATTTCCCTTCTTCAATTTTTTTCTCCCTATATTTTTATCTAGAAGCACGACCTCGATCGTTACCATGACGTTACTACCGATTCAAATATTTTTAACGTTTCCTCTTTATTTTTGTCACACAAGTAGAAAGTTTGAAAAGTTTCTCGCATAGCGTTAACGCTTATACACTAGGAATAAACAGACAGATAAACAGACATTTAGTAGACAAACAGACACTTAGGTACCATGCAATGTGTAGTTAATGTATGTACGTATATATGTATCAGAACATTCGTCGAACATTATACTTCGTCGTATTATCCGTCTCTTTCGCATTTCCCTTTTTTATTTAGCCACCTATCCTCCCTATTTCCCTCTCTCTCTCTCTCCCTCTTTCTGTCGTAATATTATCACGCAAGGAACACGCTTAGTACGCATCTCACTTTCTCTCACACCCTCTCCCCATCTTTCTATCTCTCGCTCTCTCGTCAATATAATAATATATTTTTATTTCTACATTTTATACTTATATCTATATATATATATATATAATATGTATATATATATATTATATAATGTATATCGAAAAGTCACAGACAGTATGTCAATACGCGTGCCGTAAATGACTTGCGGTGTTTCTTTTACCGCCCAAAATATAGATGTATATTATCGTGTGTGTAAACATATATATGTGGTATATTTCTTCGCCTATGTCGATCATATGTGTTCTTTATTTTTTTTTTTTCTTTTCTTTTCTTAAACCTTAACCGACTAACTTAATTCTGGACTCAGGGTAGGCTCGTTTTTTTGTCACTTTATCCTGCCTCCTCGTTCAACGACGAATAACACGATTATCATACGCGGAGAATAAATAGGCTTTCTTTTCTCATATTTTCTCCGTGGCCTTTCGTTCTCACGCCTAATCTCGTCTCCTAGAATCATCTTATCGAACGAATCGGATGATTTAAGGTGCATCGTACGAACGTATCGGATACTCCTTTTTTTTTCTATTATATTTATCGTATCCATCGTTTCTAGAGTACAGGAAAGCGAAATAAAGCGATCCGCTTGCGATTAGCTCGAATAAGAAACGATAACGCCTCGGACTCCAGGGCGATACGCGTTATCGTTTTTATTCCGTCTATAGTGCGTCCCTAGAAAAAAGCACCCTGTATATACTTATATAACGTTATCGTATAGATATATGTATGTGTGTGTGTGTGTATGTTATACATTATTAATTATAGAGACACACGCGAGGTAGCGCGTCTTTCTTTTAGTTCATCTCGGTGCTCATCGATTTTCGAAGAAAAAAACAAAAAATGCATTTTCCTACATAGTATTTATATCTATATATCTCACCGAGTATCGTCGATTAATTGTTACGACGCGCGCTTTAGCGAGAAACGATTCTTTTCGCAGCGTTCCTTGCAAAAATTTTTTTTGTCGTTTCTACTTGAATGTATCGAAAAGGACATTGTATGCGTACGTGTACGTACGTAACATAGGTTGATTTTCGCTATGATGAGCACTGTCCGAGAGTTAAAGCCACGCATACACGCGAAAGACTCCGGTGGTCTTTTCTTATCACGCGGAGCATCCGAGAGAAAATCTCGAAACGGCGAATCGAATTCCTTCCTCCAACGATATCTTTCGAAATTCCTTCCTTCCTATTACATTTATATTTTTTTTTTCCTTACGAAACTCCGTGCAACCCTGCTCCACTTAACAAATTTGCCACAGCAGTTTATAAGCTATTTCATCGATACGGTTTCACGCGGATACGTTTTAATACAGAGAGAGTTCTTTTTTTTTTCATTATTTTACCTTTCTGAAACGCTACTACGTTTATTCTATATCGGAATATTGCTGCATTATTTATAGATACCACAGAAATACGACGACGCATACGAGAGTACAGGGTCTCTTTCCTCTAATTCCCTTATACTTCACTTTTTTGAACTAGCCGCGACCGCGAAAATCGCCGAGAACGTACGAACGGCTACGACCACCGATATGTGGCGCGCCAATTTCGATTTTATTCGAATTTAAATCTCGTAGTATACTCTTGAGACTTAAAGGAAACGGGCGCGCCGATCGAGAATGATGCTTCCTTCCTCCGACAAAATTATTATGGAATAACTGCTTCTCCCATCTCTACACATTTTCGTGATAAAAATGTAGGATATCATAGATATGATGGTAGAAACTGATAGTTCAATGATAAACCACCAAGTGGTTATTTCATTTGTTTTTTTTTTTTCCTTCTTTTTACTATCTTTACAATGTCTATCACGATTCGTAATTGTCTATATAAATGCCATTCGGTGCGATAATGCTAGTATTTTATTACGTACTAACTCCTTTGCGTTCCGCCAAACGGCAGAGCCGCGTTACTTTATCGGAACTGCGCGATCGGTGGAACGCGACGGTTTGGTTCTTAAGCTCGAACGTTGGAAAATTTATATTCGGATGTCCGGCGGGTTTGCCGCGAAGCTTCGAACCGACCGAACGTCCGCCGTCTTATCTGCCTTTTTTTTATTAAGGAATAACAAAATATTGTGCTATAAAATCGAGGTACTACGTACGGTAATATTTGTCGTTCTTTTTTTCTTTTTCTCTTTCACTTTTCAGAGTCTTTTTCAAAATCAACAGAATCCCTTTCCTGTCTCTCTCTCTCTGTTATACACGGCAATACGATTTTCGATGATCGTTAAGAATCATTATTCCGAACGAGTTCAAAGAGTTCGATCAATTAGATCTTCTTCTTCCTTCCATTATTCCTTCTCAAAAGCTGGCGAGAATGTTTGTCGCTTTGAATTTACAAAATTACAAGAAGGCAAAGGTCGATCCGATTCTCGCGCATTCGCGATTCTCCGGCCCGTTGATATAATAATCGGACGTATCGAATGGTATTTCGCAAAATACAATAATAATTATTATCACAAATGGTACGCTCCTTCGAAGCTTCGGTAAAACGACGGGATTGCAAAAGGATCGCGATTTTCCACTTTCTTTCTTCCTTTCTTTCTCTTTTGACGCCCCTTTCAAAAACAAATCGTTCCCTTTTCCCATACTAACTTTCATCGCCACCTCCCAGATACGCGATATAACTTTTCGTTATCCTTCGTAAGACTTATGATAGAGAGGGGACAAACAGCCTTTAACTTTATATCGTAAACCTTATTAGATAAATATAGATGAATAGGGATAGACAGATGTAGATAGATAGCGATAATAGAGTATAACACGTTATTAGTTATGTCTCTTAAATAATATGACATGAACACTTGTACTTAGGTAATCTTAAGAAATTCATTTATCTCTGCTTCCCAGCGCACGCACCAACCTCTCGATCCTTGGTAAAATCTTCTATCTTACTCACGGACGTCGTATCGAACTTTCCCACTTGGAAAACATCCAGATCGGTTCTAGCACCGTAAAATGAGGGCGTACGATCTAACGCTAAACCTACAGTTCGGTCGTTCGTATAATGAAAAGAAAGAAAAAACACAAGAAAAAAGAACAAAAAAGCAAACAAATAATAAAGCTCAAATAAAACATAATTATATATATAAAAAATTTACCTACAAATCCGAGGACACGTGCAAACTTCATCTTTGCTTATCGTTCCTAAAAGAAAATTCGCAGCCACACCTGTCGGCCGGGCGACGATCAGAAATTCATTTACCAATCGTTGTCATTTCACTTCGTCCATGGCTTTATCTCGTCAGATGCTTAAGGAGGGATCAATTTATATGACTTCTTTATTATTACACCCTGGTATTTACGATTTCTCTCACTTTTATTATTTTTTTGTTCAATATAATAATAATAATAATATTAATAATAATAATGCGAATAATAATAATAATATTAATAAGTAATATAATAGTAATAATAATTATAATGATAATAAGAAGAAAAATAATAATAATAATAATAATGTGATAGTTATCTTTACACTACTTAGGTACAGCTGCTTGATACTTTTTCCGCAAAAGAAAAAGAACCAAAAACACAAAGAGAAAAAAAAAACAGACGCACTGACAAGCCGATCGAAGACGAGACGGCGTCGAAAATAAAAACCGGGCTACCACCTGATTGTTTTAGATCGATCGATCGATCGGTCGACGAATGGATATCAAGAGGGTTAAGAAGAAGGATAGAGGTACGAAGGAGGTAAACGAATAACGACGCGATCTTGTCACCGTTCGGACTCGATGATCGATCGATCACGCTCTAATAAAGAAAAATCGTGAAAGAATTTTTCTTTCTTCGTTCTATAATATAGAAAACTATAGATCGTGGTGTACGCGTACATGTATTCCTAGCGGAGCAGTACATCGATATTAAGTGTATGTATATATATATATATGTGTGTGTGTGTATGTGTTCGTGCGTGTATGTATGTATTAGAATATGAGAATGCGTTTTCAGACACGTATGTCGATGCATATTTTTAGTCCTATTATCTTTCCTTTCATTCTAATCTTTTCGCCTTGATCGTAATACCTGGTGGCCAAAAACCTTTTTTTTTTACTTTTAGTATTTTTACCCCAAATTTACTTCTCCACGTGCGTTTCTTTTTTATATCCGTTTGCTTTATGTTTTCGCGAATGCTTCGTTGCGTTTCAAACGGAGTATATGTGCGTTGTCATTACCAAATTTTCGTACTAACCTATGACCAATCTTTAATTTCTTTTTTTTATTTTTACTTTAATGTTTATACCTAGCTCATCGATTCCCAATCTTTCTCTCTTTCGACGATTGCTCTGCACAATAATATTAAAAGTACACGTGTTACGCTTTTGAAGCGCCATCAATTTAAAATACAGGAGGGTCATCGAATTTGTTCGTTAATCAATCGTTTCTAATGCTTACGAATAAGTAGATTAAGGCCTTTCGTATTCTGAGGTTCTGCTAAGAACACAATTTATCTCTCGTTCGCGATTTTCGTCTATCTCACTATTCGATGAAGGGTCCATTCGAAAACGTAACGACTTTGTCATCATTTTTCTTAGGGAACGGGGAAAGGACTGCGAATACGCGTTTTATTAGTTACTCGTAATGCGACTCGCGTTTAAGTAACCTCTTTTTAAGGTACACAGTGAAATCGGTCGGAGTTCGAAGCAGCTTACTAGGGGAGAAGGGTTAATGCAGGAACGACAGATTATTTGCTTTTCATTGGAATTAAGAGTAGAGGTACCCGGAACCCGAAGTTATAGCGCCGTTTGAAAATGATCACATCGTTGAGAGAGGGAAAAGAACGATAACGAGGAGAACGTACATTGTTGCTTTACCTTTCGAAATTTTATATTGTCATGACTTTGACGATTGCTTTCTTTTTTTTTAGTGACATACGAGATTAGATTATTATTCGGCCAAAATATTTCTACTAAACACAGCCGACTCGGATAGGCCTCGAATATAATTCGGCATTTAAACGTATCGTTTCTCTTCCTCACTTTCTCTCCCTCCTCTCCCAGTAGCAGTTCTAAAAGAATTCCGGAAATACTGATTATTTATAGTCATGATTGGACTAGGGCCACGGTCGTGATGTCCATATCTAATTAAATCTTCACAACCAAGAATCACACGGAAGATTGCTTCGAGGACTCTTCTTTCCATTTCTGTTTTTTTCATTTTTTTTTTTTTTTTTTTTCACGTGCACACACAGATTATACCATTTTCACTTCCACCTATCTTCTCTTCCACTCTACTACGCTACGCTAACACAACCGTCGAACGAGCAATGGCACGGGAAGGTTTTACACACGCACAAACGCACACACATGAGCATACTATACAAGAAAGATACTTTGTCATCTATCGAACACTTAACGACTAAACTATTAATCTATGATTGCACAAAAGCTCATTTTCTTTAGCTCTATACGACGGGTGTCCCTTTTGTGACGAACTTCTAAATACGACTACCGTGACTTTTATTTATTTTTTGAGGGAAGAAAAAACGCGAGCGTATGGCGGTACGCGTATACGCTACGCGAAGCAGAAAGAAGCCAAAGAAGAAGTCGCAAAGCTGTAATCCCTGCATTATCGAGAATGTGCGTCCACTTTGTTTACGTCGAAGAAGAAAATCCTAATTCTATCAAAACCCTCCACCTTTATTTATCTTCTATCGTACATAAATAAATAAAAAAAAAACAAAATACTCTCACTTTCTCCCTCTCTATCTATCTATTTCTGTCGTTCCTGCGTGTGTTTAGAGCGAATTTCTCTCTCTTTCTATTTCTTTCTAGTCTTTTTGTCCGATCCTGTGGTGATTAAGGATTGAATATCAGTTCTATAGTTTCCAAACAGTCTTCAATATAAGATCCACCGTTAAGCCGATCAAGCGAGTGATTCACAACGACAACGATTAAGCCGTTCGCGAATCGAGTATCGAGACGAGAAATTCAAAAGATTGTCCTTTCTTCCTGCGAATGACCCTACTACTCCATGGCACTGTTTCTTTGCCTCCTTCGTCCATCTCATCGACAAACAGCTACGTGGTACGTGCGACGCTCGAATTTGGTCTGATCAAAATAGCGGGATAAAATCGATGGATAATTTTTAACGTATATATATATATTTTTTTTTTTCTTTTACGAGTGCGAGATAATACTGATGTACAAAAATCAAGGGATACAGTTAATGATGAAGAAACACCAGGTACGCAATTTACAATCCTATTGCTTCTTTTCTACTTTCTCATGAAAGCGGTTAAAAATCACAAGCACCTCCGAATCACGCGATAACGGTAATTACATGTCCGTCTCGTCGGAAAATATTCCTTTGAACTGAACTTTGCCTTATTAAAATTATATTTCTTTTGTATCGTTTTGTTAATTAAACATACCTGGCGTCGTTAGTATGTCTCTTACGAGTCACCATGCTTTACGGGGTTACGGCATAAAGACATTAGGTTTTTGTGTTGTTTTTTCTCAACGTTATATATGTATGTCCGCGCATGTCTTGTATGCTGCCGATCATTTGTATTTGTGTGCCGTTCCTTCTTATCGTCTAACCTACGTTAAAAATTAGGTTCAAATTCGAATTAACTACAAGAAATATAGCCTAATTTTCACAACGCAGATTTACAAATAATTTTATGAGACCTTAATCAGTGTCATGCGTAAATGTGTGTGTCTGTGTTTGCGTGTTTTTGTTTCCTACTTTACAGTAATTTACTAGTTCTGTTAATACTCGCGTTTATATAATTGGCATAATATGAAACTCATAGTAACTAAATATATATTAATATCGGTACTCATAAAAAATAATAATAGTAATCAAATCAATAATAGCAATGACGTTAAGAATAATCATGATATTGACAAATCTGAATAAGAATCCGCTGTTAATATTAATAGTTATAATAATAATAATTAATAATTAATAATAATAATAATAATAAATTTTTATTTATATATTCGCATATATATATATTTGTATATTATATCGTCGCTTAAATATATATATATATATATATATATTCATATATATTTATATTATCATTATCTGTTTCTCTCTATATATGTATATGGATTTTTAAACTTAATAATTCATTAGCTTACACTTATCGTATCATACAATATTGTTTCATTTGAAATGTATTCGTGTAATGCAGGGGGATGTTGGCGTTTCACAGATTCGTTTCGGTCCGGAAAAGAACTTCGTTTACACCTCTTTTCTCATTATTTCTTTGCTCTACATTTGTTGCCCTTTTCCCTAGTTTACTCAATGTTTTTTTTTTGTTTTTTTTTTTTTTTGTGATATATCCGAAGGACTTTCCTAGATCCCCTACCCTTCCCCGTCACAGCTCTGAATTTTTCAACGACTGTGTGTTCGCCTTCTATCCGAGAGTACACGATGGTACATCTGCCAGTCTTTACTACGATAGACATTGAATATCGAGAGAGAAAAAAGAAGAAAGCGAGCGTTAGAACAAGACACGATGCGAGAGAAAAGCGACAGTATATTAGTCGCTTTTACTGCTCGCGCGACGTCGATAAAAATCACGCTTTAAGACCGATATTAAAATAACTTATAAATAAAATATTAAGTCGACGTACTGCCTCGTCCACCCGTTACTAAAGGGGAGGACGGGAGTTTATACTACAACCTCTTAAGGAACGCCTGTAAAATTATAACGCACACGAATGTCACTCGAGGGGAATCGTGTGTTTTTTTTAGTGTCTATATATGTATATATATATATATATGCATGTGTGTGATGTGCAATTAAAACAATAATAATATAATAGAATAATAATAATAATAATAATAATAATAATAATAATAATAGAATAATATAATTAATAATATTACCAATATACAAACACATATCAATATTAATCTGTCCGCATCATTCGTTATTGCTACTTCGTCGCTTTAACAATAAATTAAAATAACAGATAATCCCAACGATCGTGTACTTAAGGGGGGAGGAGGTTAGAACTATGTAGATTCCTCGTAAAATTGCAGTCAATGTGTTTCGCGAAACAAATAGTATTATGTACGACGCGACGCGCGCATGTTCTCTCTAGGTTGATCCAATTAAAAGGACCTTCCATCCACTCTGCGTTCTCTTTTTCTCGAAATGCGAAAACGTTATTGTGATTTTGGCACGTGGCGTGCTTCCTTCGAACGTTTTCGTCGAGTACGCGTCGGAATATTTTGCTTTCCCTACTATTATGGCCGTCCCGTTATTTATTCCTTTCATCGATCACATCGAAAATCGAGCTTCTCGATGATGATATTCTTTCGGATCTTCCCCTTCGGTAATTAACGAAGAGAGAAAACGAAACGTAACGAAGATGGACTCGATCGCGAACAGAGAACGAGGAACGCTTCTACTTTTCACTTCCATCCCTTCTTTCTTTCCTTTGCTATTCACTTTCTTCATCTTTATTCGATGGATATACTTTCGAAGATAGGAAGGAGTCGCGAGGATAGAGCTCGAGGACTGGAACGATGGGAGGTTGAGGGTGAAGTGGGGAGGAGGGGTAGACGCTGGAAAGAGGAGTAAAAGTCTTAAGGTCACTTGTTCGATCTAATACCTATGTTTAAAACATTAGCCACGCGCAAGAGTCTTACGACTAGATATATTGAGGCAGGTTCCTTTAACGCATATACAAGATGATTATTCTTTTTCTTCGACGATTATTCGAAGGGACCGCCGCGGTTTCTTTTTGTTCCTCTCTTTTTCAAAAAGATATTACCCTCATCGTTTCTTTTTTTTCCCCTTTCCTTCCTTTCTCATCTCACTTGACTTTTACACGCGCGTGTCAATTAAAACGTCACGTTTGTATCTGATTCCGATCAACGAGACAAATTTCCAAATTCTCAAGTTATACTATTCTTTTACTCTCGCGTCTCTCATAATCGGCGTTGAAAATAAAGAAAAAGGCCACGCGCGTTCGTGCTTCCACCGATCGTTTAACTCGACTTAGAAAGGTTTTACGTGTTATCGTTTTTTTTTAGGCACTGAAAAAGTGGATTATCCGCGTTCCTTCCTCTTCTCTGTCCTTTCGACGATATCGAGTCCGTTCGAGAATCTTTTGCAACGTTTCAAAATCGTTGGAAAATTATATGATTCGATGTTCGCTACGGGTCTTTCACGTATTTCTACAAATGACACGCGTCTTATACTCGTCCATGCAACGCCCTGTTTTTTTTAATTACATATGTATTACGTATGGTATTACAAATATACACAACACAGAATATCGATTGCGATTACGCGAAATATAGGAGACTCTCCTTCTCTCTTTTTTTTTTTTTTCCATATAGAATATACACACACGTACACATATATATATATGAATATATGTGTACGAATGTACATTGCATGAGCTATCACTAAAAAGTCAATTAAAGCAATTAATAACACACGGTTGGCAATACAATTAAGCGTATATCAGAATGATAGGGTTTTCTCGCCGTGCTTTGCTTTTCCCTTCGGCTATATAGCCAATGACGCGTTGGTATCGACTATTTTTGTTTTTAAACAATGGAAGAATTGATTTTTCTCTTTCCTTCTACTCCTACGTTCCTCAGCGTCGTCGAGAAAGGGAGGACGCAACATGGATCGCGTCGAAAGCCGAATTCGTAATCCCTATCGATATATGTATATATATACATACATACATACATATATATACACATATATATATATATATAATAACTTATAAAGATATCTGTTTACAATTACTTAATCCGGTTTCCTAACTCACAGCAAGGAGAAGAGAGCGTAATTTGTGCGAGAATATCTTATTTCGATCTTGTCCCTATTTTATTAATAAATCCCCCCTTTTTTTCCTAGCTTTTCTCTCTCGACGAAGAAGTTTTAAGGCCCACCTTTGCTTGTTTTGGAAGAGATCGTGTACGAGCCACGAAAGCTTTCCTTCTTTTTTCAACTCTCTCTCTCTTTCTTTCTCTTTCGCTCAATTCAATTATCGATTATTTAGTTATCGCTTATTTATGATTATGAGAATTAGAATGTAGGTTCTCTATTAATTCGTTTATGACACTTATATAGCCTTAATAATGCGCGTCTCCGAGGGTTGAGGAGGGAAGTTAACACACACGGCCACGTTTACGCGCGCAAGTCTTTTCCATTTTCCTTTTCTTCTTTCTTATTGCCATTGTTTTCGTTCGGTCGTTCAAAGACAACATCGAAAACAGTATTCCCCATTAATCGAAAGGTTCGTTATGGCTATTCGTTATAACGATCGTATTCTCCGTGACGAGCATCCTTGTCTCGTACACCGTGAGTGGATACGATCGAGTTTCCATTAGTTTCTCTAGCCGGTTGGGAACACGCTTTATTTCAATTTACTCACACACAAAACCGTGAAAATCTCGATTACGTTCTATGTTATCATAGGTGATCGTTCTTTTACGGTAAATTATGCGAAAGCTTATTTCTTTCTTTCTTCTAACTTTCCTTTCCTTCCTCGGCGATCTTTCGCACTCGTAATCTCTTATTTTCATTTCGATTTTGAACAGATCGAGATAGATGCGCGGATCCACCGGCGTGATACAACACTTTTGTCAAAATTCAAGAGGCTTCGTCGATCGCTCGAAAATCGTGCGTGTCGATTTATTTATAATACATATATATGTATATATATATGTATATACATACATATTACGTAGTTTATTATCTAGAAGAATCGAAGCGTCTGCCGAAGGATCGACGGATCTACCGAGGTCGGCGAGCGTCCCCTTCATTAAGTATGAAAGTCTTTCGTCGTCTTCGGTTATGTTTCATAAAAGGATCGTATCGATATCACTTGGAATTTATTTGATCGCCGACGATAATACCTTACCGTCGCGGAAAAGCGTGGACGACGTAAGTTTTCTTTCGTTTCGCGTAATACGAAAATTTGATACGTATGCGCACCAAGATTCTGGCCTTTCAGGTACTTTCGTGTTGCAGAGATGTCGCATAGCTTCTTAGTTTTTATTATTTATCTATTTTCTTTGTTTCTTTTTTTTTTTTCTTTTCATTTTCTTTTCGTTCTCAGATCTCGCTACGTCGACTCTCTCTGCGGCGATATTTATATTTTTCTTATCGTCATAGGCTGGGAACAGGTCGAATTGATCGTAGATACTTCTCGGCCAAAATCTCTTAAATCAGTCTGTGATACTAGAACACGGTATTTATGCATCTTATCTTCCTCAAAAATCTAGCAAGACTCGTATTAGAATGGCTTCGAATTCGTTTAAAACGGTTTTTGATACGGTACGCGCGTTTCTCGATTTTGTTTTTTTTTATTATTATTTTAGTGCCGTCTTCCACGAGAGAGAGAACGCACATCGAAAAATCTTGTGCGTTTAAGGGAGTACTCTACGCACGTGTTTATGTGAGTATGTGTGTGCATGTCGTTCGTGTGTATAGAGAGAAAAAAAAGAGATTTACGAGAAAAACAACCGGACTATGATCGCGTGACTAGTGCTAGGAGGAACTTGAAGTTTATTGCATCCTTGGGAGTTCATTGTCTTTCTATTCGTCTCACGAATGAGATCCTGAAAAGCACACCGATACATATATGTATACATATACATATACACACATATCGATTAACGGCGTAAGCACGATCAGAAACAGTTTTTAAACGAGATTACAAATGAAACCTCTTGGAAGATTTTCGATGTATCAAGAATTTCTTCTTGCACCCGTTCGTCTTTCTTTCTTTTTGAACTGTTATCCGCGAGTGCTCTCAGATTTCATTGCCTGTCCCAGCTAATTATCATTATTATTATTATTATTATTATCATAATCATTATCATTATTATTAATATTATTATTATTCTGCAACTTTCTCTTAGCATATAATCCTATATAGAAACTGGCGGGAAGTTCGACTCTCGCGGTCTTTTTTTTTTTTTGTGTGTGTTTGTGTTTTTATTTTTTTTTAATTCCCGACCCTCTTTACCTACTTCCTTTCATCGCAGTCGTTACAGCTTTTGATATAAAGAATTTGAAATCACAGGTGATATTAGGGTTATCTCCTTCGATGAACAAGCGTGGGACTGACCAGTACGTGCGATATATTTCATCATGTTCGTCCCTCCGAAATTCAAAAGAACAATATCCTTTTTACGATGAGACAAACGCGGAAAGTTTTTTCAATGAAATATGCGATTATCACGTAAGGCAGCGTGTACTCTAAAGTTTTCCTCTAGTGATCTCTTTTTTTATTTTGACATTTAACCCGGCGAATATTTTCTCGTTATATTATGACACGACGGCGTTTAAGTGCGATACAAATTTCTAGGGGAGCATAATCAAAATATATATGTATATATATATATATATGTGTATATGTATATATCGTTAATCTTATTATTTCAATCTTAGAAGAGAGTATATCGAATTTCTCTGGCGACAGGCTCTCGTTTCGTTCATCCGATATTTTTGTCTCGTTTTGTGCATCCGGTAATGAAACGCACATCTTGCAATAGGAGTATCGTCCTCGATGGGATTGTGCGTCCTTCGTACGTTGGGGCAAATTCCCTCGTATCTTCATCTTTCTCTATTCGCCTTTTTCTATCGTTCGTACAGCATAATAAGAAAAAAAGAGATAATTATCGACGAAACATTTTTTAGCGCATCATGCTTCGAAAGTCACGCTAGTTTCTTTTTCCAAATTTTTAAGTAACGTCCGTCAAATTGATCTCCCCCGTATCGTGCCGATAAATACGTCTATAGTCTAGCAAACGTTGTTATTAATATTTTTATTGTTAGTATTAACTCTTCGCTAAAGTACTCCTACGGTCCACCTTTCTCTATCGTGTTAGATATATTGACGCTTGATTTTCTTTCCCACGCATCTTATCGTCCATTCTATTTCCTTCAATATTATTTCTTCGTTCCCTCTCTCTCTCTCTCGTATCGTATCTGCCTTCGTTCGTATAACATCACATTAAATTGGCTAATTAATCGTTTAAGCGTACAAATATTTTACGTTAGAGATATAATAACTCGCGCTTCACGCCCGAGAACAATTTCAGTGGCCTAATACGACGTGCTGCAACGCGTATTTAAGAAATACCTTTATGTATGTGTGTATGTATGTATGTATATGTGTATATATATTATTATGGAGCTAGGACGCGTAGAGATTTCACTTTTTTACACATACATTTTATTACACGTACCGTCACATCGTAATACTAAAGATTTGAACCCGACTATCTGCCATATTCGTCTAACTTGATATCATTCCAATTATCTCCAAGATTTGAAAGAGACTGCGGTGAACGTGGCACAACGTAAACAGTCTTTCTATGCGTAAAATCATGTTTAACAAGCGCGCAACATCGGGACGTTTCGGTGAGTTCGTGAGATCCGAATAATTATTTTTATTATTATCATCATCGTAAAAACGAGTTCGTCGTCATTTTTACGAAATACTTTATTTCCCTGCTGTTGTTAAATATTTGCTTTTATTATTTGTATTTAAACGTCCTTTTTCATCGATGTACTCTTATTTCGCGCTTTTCCCCATAGTCGCGACGTTCCGCTTTAGCACCTTCGATCGCTTTTACGTGTTTCTCTTCAACGATATTCATTTATTTTTTGTTCGTTTCTTGTGCCTCATATTTTTTCTTTGAACAGAGAGCTCTTTCAAAATTGTCGATCGCAAATTATAATTGTAACCCATTTAATCGTAGAAAACAACCGTACGTGACTTTGGGAGTTAAAGGCATGTTCTCGCGCATGGAATGTGTAAAATTAGAATACAAAAGCTCATTCGCGATTAACAATTACGGATAAATCCTTCGATGAGTATTTCTCGTTCGCCCTGCGACGAACGGTTTATATAAATACGCGTGTAGAAGAAATTCTCGCGGTAAAAAAATAAGATCGGCCGACGAAAGGAAGGCCGTGGAAAAGTGGGCGAGGATGAAAAACCGTAGAAAAATAGCAGACGCGAAGAGAAAGAAGAAGACACAGAGAGTGACCTCGTGTCGCTCCGATGATCCTATAGGTATACGAGACAGGTCATCCTTTAACCGTGCCCGCTACGTTTCTTTTCATTTCTTTACTTCTTTTTTTTTTTAGCCTTTTTTTTTTTCTTTTTTTCTGTTTAATCTTAGGAAGCCACACCAAGGACGAAAAGAATGGAGATCTCTATTTGCGAAAACATGAATACGAAGAACATTCAAAAAACTTGTTTTCGGCACTGAATGTTTCGAAAAAGTATGCGTACAGTGAATTACAAAATGTAATATGTAGTATCTATGAAATAGCAGTGTCAACAGTATCAACGATAATATTAATGGTAGTAGTATTAGTATCGGTAGTAGTAGTAGTAGTTATAGTAATAGTAGTAGTAGTAATAATAATAGTAGTAGTAGTAGCGTGATGGTAGTAATAGCGTAGTAATAGTAATAATAATAATAATAATAGTATTAGCAGTAGCAGTAGTAGTAGTAGTAGTAGTCGTAGTAGTAGTAATAGTAATAATAATAATAGTAGTAGTAGTAGTAGTAGTAGTAGCATTAATAGTAACAGCAACAGCAGCCCGTGTTTGTTAAGAGTCGTAATAATAATCGTACTCGTGTAGAGATAATAGTTAGTAGCAGTTAACTGTGTATATAATCACGATAATCGCGGTGGTGGTGACGATGACAGCGATAGTAGTAGTCCTAATAGAAGCAGAAGTACCGTGGTGGCGATATTCTTTCGAATCTTTTTCTTTCGTATAGTCGATAAAATGGTCCGCTTTTGAAAGCAAACACCAGCCGAGAATATAATATCGAGAAGAAAATCTATACTGTCTGATGCGAGAAAAGCGGGAACAACCCTCTACTGTATGTAATTGTACTCGTTTCTCAAGATCGCGAATACTGGCACGTAAATGAAATACGTCTAAAACGTAATTTTATCGAAAAGAGATTATTGTCGTTAGTGGCATTGCGTAGTGATATTTAATTTCTAGCTTTTGTTCCTTTGCCATACTTTCTTCGATCCACTCTTGCAGCGAGAAGAAAGAAAAAGGAAGAAAAAGTGGTCCTTCTCTCGTACCGGGAGATTCGTCGTGCGTCTTCCAAAATCCCGATTTAAGGGGGGGATGTTTTCAACGAAAAGAGACTGTCGAGGTTCCTTCTAAACCATACGCGTGCCTATAGAATTGAAATTATATCCGCGGACGAGGAATTTAAAGAGCGATGTACTCGAATTCGCGTAGAAGCGAAAGATTTCGTTGCAAGAATCAGCTAAAAAACGTCGACATTCCGTGAAAGATCGATACCGTGCTCTAGTCTTGGCATTTTTTTTTTCTCAACAAAGCGAATCACATTCGAGCTTCGTCGGAACGTAAAATAGCGTTGTCGTTAGTTGAAATGGGTGCGTTACTCGCGCGTTGTCGTCAGTTTTTCGTAAACTTCGCGAGAAAGGGTTAAATATTTCATTCGTGCCGATGACAAGTCGCTTAGTCCAATTGTTAAGAAAAACTTACGCCCTCTCACCATACGTACACATATACAAATAGCGATAGTTCGGCAATAGCTCTATTACCACGGACGAGTTTTAATCGATTGATCCTTGTCGAGGACGTTAAACGAATCTCGTCAGAATGGTTAAAAACGAGATATACATATATAGATATATATATATATATATTTGGTCATAGGCAATGCGTGCACGTGTGTATATGCAGATGTGTGTTCGTGTGTGTTTGTGTGTGTATGTCTGTATATATCGATGATATATCGTTCTACGAGATATATAACGTACAGAAGAAACATATGACCTTAAAGCTACGTATTACACAACACCACAATTTGCAGAATGTAGTTCCAAATATATATTCGTCGCAGAATATTGAGTTATATCGTAGGAAAGATTGCCTAGGAAAACTCTGGATAAAAGTATCACCCTCCTCCCACGAGAATAAGTAAGAAAAAGCCATCGAGTTAAACGCAGGAAATCTCTAAAAGTTAACGCCTATAAATTATTACGAGAATACGAAACGGAAAACAAAATAACTGGTTAAACTAATACCACGATCGCGTGGACGATGACGATGACGACACAACGATTACATAACTACGAACAATACATATATAAATAAACAAATAAGAACGCTTACGAGCTAAGATGGCATGTGAATTGGATAATTTTGCTTGGACTCGCTATCCAGAGGAAGAATACCGTCCCCTGAACTCTGGAAATTAGGACGACGATCTACCTCCTGACCAACGGATGATCTATCTACGTATGTACGTATGAAAGGATAAAAGAAAAAAAAAAATAAAAGAAAAAAAAAAAATACACAACGACCGAGCGAACACAAAAAGAGAGGAAGAATAAAACGAGAAGAACGCAAAAAGACACAGGGATGTCGTACTTAGAGTTAACTAGCAAACGCCGTGCCCCTTTGAATTCTGACAAATGATTCTTCCCTCGAATCTATTCCTAAATATACACTTATATGCTTCCCGGTTTCGCACATTTTTTTTGGTCATTTTCTGCATACTGCTTTTTTTTTTTTTTAATCTCTGTCTCGCATCGGATTAAATCTTACTTTGTAGAATTTCTTAAATAGTTTCTTACAAGCTACGCGAAAAAAAAGACAAACGCCAACTATACTCTTATAATCAACGTCTCTCGTCGGACAAGACACGAGAATATCACATTGCAGGTGTATGTGTTTTTCTTTTCTTAAATACTAAGTCCTTCTCTGCGAATTATCAATCATATATTTAAGTAAAATGAGCGTGCGTGCGTGTATGCGATATGTGCGTGTATAATTCTCGCACAACGGATGAGCGTCAAGGTCGTTTCGAGGCCGCCTACGATTTTTTTTTTTTTCATCATTATCTTCTTCGTTAATTAATACACTTCTATTTTCCTGACGCAAAATCATAAATAGTACATATTATATGAATTTGAGATACAAAAACGATCCTTTGCCAATTGTATCGTAGAAGAATAATGTCCTCGTTTAGAAAAAAAAAAAAAAACAAAAAAAAAAACAAAAAAGATTAAGGAGAAAATGAGAGGGAGGGAGAGAGACAGACAGAGAGAAAGAAAACAAAAAATGCTTACTATAAATACAAGGCGTACTCCGATGGGTGACTAGATGACATATCGATAATAGACAAATAAACCCAATATATTCAACAAAAAGTTTTTAATTTATATAATATAAATTGAAAGTAATATCATACGACGCGCGCGCGCTTCTCTTGCATCTCGCCTTGCATTGACTTTTGAAACATATTTTAATGTTACTGCATTAAGCCCGGTAAGTAACGTTTTACGATTTGGCTCGATCGGCTTTCTTTTTTCGAAGTAGCGCAAATATGACTATTGTCTATTGTAATTCGTCGACTTTCTCTCGATCCAACGATCGGGTTCGTTCTCGGCCCGTAATCCACGGAGAGACACAACTAAACAAATGCACTGCGTTTCTTATTCTGAATATATTTGGTGTCTAGTAAAAATATCAAATATCCCGGAACATACATAGGAATGGTAGCGTTACGTATTTTCATAAATTATATTGTTGCACCAATGAGAGTTCGTTACTATGAATTATTTGGAATATTACTCTTTAGAGTTGACAGAGGATATTATGCGGAGAGAGATTATATCACCAGTTTTACGACTAATTTCACGCTAAATCACTTATCACGACGTAATCATTTAGCTTTCCTCCTTTCGAACGATATCGCTAAATATTAAATTTTGGTTTCAATTACCATTATACTTTGCTCGTATTTACGATTAACAAACTTAACTATCATATATATAGTATTATTAAATCAACGAACAACAGCTTTAGTGTACTTATATAATAGCTGCAAGATCTACGACGGTCCATCTACGATGAGACACCATCGATTGATTTAATATACGCTTAGGTACTGAGAGTTTATAATGTTAAAAATTAAGCGGTAGAAACATTATCAACAAAATCGAAAGTTACTTTGTGCAATATATTGAATGTTTAAGAGTTACTTCGTAGTGATAATTTTAATTTAACGCTAAAGAAAAGCACTGAGGTATCAAATATACAAAGAGTCAAAGCAATTTAATGTTTCACAATTTTTTTAAGTTTAACCTATGCCTTCTAGTCAGTCCATTTTGTGGAACATAAAAACTGTATTCGTGTGATTAAATATATTAAGTGACGAAACGCAGCAGCGAGAAAAGCCACGATCGACGAGAATAAATTAATAAATTACAGTCGAACAATAGGCTGCTAATGCCATTAGAAATATATTATTCAAATAGCGATATTGATTCTCTTCTCGTATCGATATACTATGCGTACATTTATATACTCGAACATACACACATAATAAAAGTACATATATAAGAATACTTATTTTCGTTTATTAAATAACATCTATATCCTTGCACGGCGTACTTCGTGTGCTACAACGAATGCATGCTCTGTACCAATAAACGCGATCTAATTGGATACCTGCAAAATGCATACACGCTTATATACGCACAGGGGCCACGCACGCCCATTTACGATGTGTCCTTTCGTTCTTCTCAAACTTTCATATACTAATTATATCAAAGTTATCGAGTCGAAGAACATCTCTCCGACCCTCCGTTACTTTTTCCTTTCACCGAACCTCCCCCTTCAAACCTATCCCACAAACGATTATTAATATGGTAAAAGACCCTAAACACCTAAATTCAATGTTATTATCACAACAAATATCTTCCCATTATTCTGAGGAAGGTTCGTCTTTGATTTAATGAATAAATATTACGCAAACACACATTATCTCTGTTTATCCTTAATAATCTTCCAATGATTACACATTTTTTCCCCCTTCATCTCCCAATTCATTTCTTTCCCGCGTTATCGTATCGCGCGCTCCAATTTGAAAAAAGCACCACCGTCAAACCATTTCCGAAGTATACTTTTGAAATCCATTAAAATGTAAACGAAATAAGAGCATCGATTCTCACTTTCCTGTTCCCTTTACAACGTGAACAAGCGATTCTATCGAGCTATGGATCCTGATTAACATTTAAGTAAATTTAAAACGCTTACGTCGTATCCCTTATACCTACAATCAGAATCATTAGAATGCTATACTTGTGTGGATTTAAACCTTGATATTTCAAAAGTAATTATTTCGTTAGGAATAGAGGTTACTCGCGAATTTTACTTCACGTTGTTGCATTCGTGTTAATATACTATAATAATAGTTCTTATAGTTAGTACTCTCTTTCTCAATCCGTTATACTTTGTTAAGTAAAACAAGGTTTCCTTGTCGCGTATATGTGTACAACTATACTAATTATGTGTATATAATATACATATATATATAGATATATATGTATATGTATATATATATATATATATATAGATATATAGATATTTGTGTATATATATGTATGTACAGAACGGTTCTCATAAGCGGCGTTGTTTTGAGATTGGCGAGTCCGTAGTCGTCGTAGTCGTCGTCGTCGTATTCCTAACTAAACGACAATAGTTATGATATCTTAAATTATGCTTTCTTATAGACTTAAGAACTTGTAACTACACTGGGCAACAGTTTTGAACTTCCTTCGTTTTCTTTCTTTTTTTTTTTTTCTTCCTTTCTTCCTTTTTGTTTCTTTAAATTCAACTCCGTAATATTAGCAGATCTTGTTGCACGAAACTGAAAGTTCTGTTACGTCCTTTCTATCGACATCACCGATGCAGAGGCTTCCGATTAAGACGTAAGCTTTTGATATTCTTTCGAAAGTAATTTGATGTTCGCATTCCGAAAAGATAAAATTATAAACGCGTCTTCGAAGTTTTGATTTTACAAAAGGAATGATTTGAGATTATTTTATTATTTTTTTTTTTCTTTGCGATCAGCGTGTAAACATTTGCGAGAATTTTTTCGAAACCCGTAAAAAAATACGAATCCTAAGGTCAACCAGTGCTGCTGCATATTTTCCATCATCTCTCGGTTTTGTACGTTCGAATGTACATACATCGATAATATCGTATGTGTTAAATATACGTGTCAGCGTACGCTGTTGTCCACTTATTGCATAGATGATTATTTTTCTTTTTCTTCCCTAATATCTTCCCTGCTTTAAACCTATTGTAGTTTTCACACACAGAAAAAAAGAAATCTATAGAACTCGAGCGCTACGCTCTTGTCGCACACTGCGGGTTCCCGTGCCGATTGCAGTGCACCGTGAATAAAACGGGCGTTTTTAACGCCATCACCGAAGCGAAAAAGAATATTGCGCGCGCGCGCGCGCGGATGTGATAAATGCTTTGCTCGTTCGTTCGTCGTGTGGTTATCAGTCCTTTCAGGTACCTTTGACGTTGAGAAAAATTAATAAATTCAATCTAGACGGTAGAGCAATCTCCGTGGTCGTCGAGCTTAGCTCGACCACGCTCGAACGAAATGTGCTTTTTTTTTCGCTGTTCGCTCGGCGCACTCACGCTGCAACTGCATGCGGGCCGTTGTCTTATCGACCTTCTCTCCCTCTCTCTCTCTCGCTCCCTCCCTTTCTCTCTCTCTCTATGTACTGCTACGGAAAAGTATAACGCTAGTACCAATCGATACTAGATATTTCTCTCCTTTTTTTTTTCCTTTCCTTCCTTTTTAATCAATCTTCATCGACCGCTTCGCCTATCATAATCCCTTTTCATTCCCTCAACGTTATCTTCCCCCAAAGTTCATTGCTGTTTAAACTCTACATTAATAAATGGTACAGAGACATACTGGACATTGGCACGACAGGTGGCATTTAGATCTAATATAGAATAAAATTTACGTTATTGCGATAACATTTGGTATCGTTGCGTCGTTGCCCAACCGACCTGGTTTCCCTGTATTCTGTTTCAGAGAGCAGAACACCGCGGGCAGCGACGACAATGCTTGTTATAAGGTTTATTTTTTTACTTTTTTTTTTTTTTCTTTTCTTTTCTTTTTTTGATTAGATTCGTACAGTCTACATTTGATACTCGCTGCAGTCTTCGGAACTGTCCAGCAAAATTTGAACACTCTTTGATACAATCAAAGACCTTTGTCCTGTTGATCTTTGATGAAAATGACGGTAGTCGACGATCTCCCTCTCCCCCTCTCTTACTTTCTTTCTTTCTCTCTCTTTCTCTTGAGCGGGCTCTTATTTCGTATCTCCAGCTACCAACACATTCTTCATCGCTACGTTGGCATCGAGATCGTCGAGGCGGCCGCGATTTTTATCAAAGCAGATCGCGCATAATACACACACCCATGATAAAAGAGACTATCGAATATGAGGCGGATCGACGTCCACAATCCACAAGTCTCTTTAGAACGATCAGACTGTAAGTTTGTATTAAGTTTGTCATGTAAAATTAGATATCTAACGCATAAGATCATTTGGCTGTACTTCCGTTACTTTGTGACCTGGTATGTGTTTTATCCGAGGCAGATACGAGAATGATTTAAGTAACTCATAATAATTGCATCCCTAGCAATTTATGTAATTGACGTTTCGTGAAGACCCCGTCCGTCTTTTCGACGCATAATGCAAGCGATGCTCCTTCATTACGTAAGAAGACTGATTAGCGCCCGATGATTTTAGATGTATAAAAGAAGCAGGCTACTTGCGTTTCAGAGGAACTCGAGGGAAGTGATAGACTCGATCACGAATTTTATCGAATCGTGATCGATTTTTAATTGCATCTTTTAACTGCGTCGCATAAACTTCACTACGTAATGCGCTTGAGTGGATAGCCTCGTTCTCTACATCGACTCACCTCCCAGAAGATCTCCGGGTAAGTACGAGTTGAGAGAACTAGGTGTTGCTCTTTGCTGGTCACTGCTGTCTAAGCCTGTGTTACTCCAGAGTGAATTAGTCGTTGGAGGTGCACCCCACAATTGACTGCAACTGCCTCCCCATGTATCGGGAGGTGGTCCAGCTTTGTTACTTGGTCGTAATCCCCAGCTGGCACCGCCGGTACCGGCGGCTTGTTGTTGCCCACCGTGACTAAGTTGTTGCAGGAGAGTGTGTACCTCGCTATCCGCAGGCGATTCCGCGAATATCGTTGTATTTCCCAAAACACAATTGTTCAAAGCTCCTTGCGCCTGCACAAAAAAAAAAAAAAAAAAAACAATTATTATCAATCATTTTCACATGTTGTCTATTAACGTTTATTATGTTTACGTAACTAACGTAACTAACCTTTATTGCTTCGTCCCTAGAGGAATATTTGGTTAGAGCGATTCCGTGATTCAGATACAAACGGAAATCTTGCACTGGTCCATGCTGCATACACAAGGTCTTCAAAGTCGAACCATCGATTTGCGGCGTTAAGTTTCTCAATAAAAGCCACGTGGAAACCCAGCCAGCATTGCTAACTGGATTTGATTGAAGGCCACCCCACGAGCTGGACGATTTGCTGACACTTCCTAAACCAGCCCAGCCATTGCTGGTACTTCCGACACCTTTACTTCCTAGGCCAGGAGGAGGACCTCGCGCTTTGCTCATTGGTGCGCCCCAAAGCTCGGACGTAACGGCAGTTGGCGGTGGTGCCGACTCCCATGTGATTTTCGAGCTAAACGTCACAACGAAATATTTATTAGTTAGAATAAATTACGAGTTTTATCTTTCTAAAGTCGGTGAATTTTAATTGTACCTAGAAAACGCGGCAGGCGTGGTAGCAGGTGGATTGAACGTCCATGTAGAGTTGCTTAAACTGGGGATCGATGTATCAGGATTAGCATTTTGAGGTGGTGGTGATGTTTTGCTACTCGATGAGAAAATAGCATCAGGATCCTTGATAGTAGCCAGGGAGAGCGGAGAACGTACGACTGAACCAGGAGTGATACTAGGATCATCTTCGATGCTTTTCATCTGGGTACCCTAAAATGACATCAAATATAGGTGGACCCGGATAAATCTTAAGAACTAACGTGTCACGTGCATTGTGACAACCGGTAAGCCATGCGATCGTAGCGAATGATATTAAAAAGCGCAATGTAAGTATTGACGGTATTGGGAATTGATTACCCTCCATGGTTTGCCCGGTTCGAATTCCGGTACTAAATCCGTGAATGCTGCACCTGCAGGTTGCCAGTCTTTTCCATCGGTTGAATCTGTATTACCGGGATCTGGCCAGCCACTATCACCGAGTCTAGACGACCACGTTCCATCGCCTTGACTAAGCAAAGGATTCATATTAGGACTACTGTGTGACTGCGTTAGACCACCTGGTGCACTTGGTGGTTTACTGGTAGTACCAGGGGCACGAGAAAATTCATTTGTCGTAAGATCCCCATCCTTATCGAGAGATGGTAATTTCCATTGATTCAGTCTGGACTGTTGTTGACTCTGCAACGTAGTTTCAATGTACAAATCACACAATATAATTTATTAAATGCATGCAAGTACAATTATACTCACGACAGGTGGCTCTTTGTTCATTGTTAAATCACTGAAGCTGTTCTGTAAAGCTGACATGGGGTCGTGTACCGATGTTTTATAGTATTCCGATGCCTGTGACGGTGGAGCAGCGTGCTGTTGATGTTGTTGCTGTTTCATATATGTCGCTTGTTGGACCGCTATTTGATTCTGCAGATTTGCTATCTGTTGCTTAGTTTTGGTAATTTGAACGCTAATTTGCAAAACGGACTGGCTATTGCCCTTTAATGAACTCTGAACAGAATGCTGTTGGTGTAGCTGCTGCAGAATCTTGATTTGTTGCAGAAGTTGGTTTAACAATATCAATGTTTGCGGGGATAACGCTTGATTCAATATTTGATGATTCAAATATCCTTCTTGTGCAGCCAGCTGAATTTGCTGTACCAGCATACGAAGTTGCTGATTCGTTGGTTGGTTCTGGGGTGCGCGTGATGCCTACGACACAATATTAAACACTTCGATAGTAAAGTATATCTAAAATTAAAATGTGAATCAAAGTCGAAAATTTTTCGAAAAAGTAAAATGATAGTAACACTATGAATAATTGTGAAACTAAAATTAAAAATAATTACACATCGTGTATAAGTTATTGTTAATTAAACTTCTGGCACTTTTTATAAATGCAGTAAAACCCCGTGCAATCAAAAAATCATGATAAATCGAATATCTCAACAAAGTATAATTATATGGTTAAACATCTAGCACAAATTAACAGACGCACAATGTCAAGATATTATAAAAAATAAAACAAAATAAAAACCTTATATGCTAGCAAGCAAAGAATCGTAAATTGTTGGATATTCAAAGGATGTAATCTAACGGATAAACAACAAATTTCGTTTAAATTGGCATCGTACCAAAATCAACTGCTCATCGTATTTTTGTCTAGAATAACTTTATAAATATTTTCCTCTACTGTTATATATATATATATATATATGTATATATATATATGTATATGCGTTGTACATATACATACAACAAAG
The DNA here is from genome assembly GCA_916049575.1 of Ancistrocerus nigricornis. Classification (NCBI taxonomy): domain Eukaryota; kingdom Metazoa; phylum Arthropoda; class Insecta; order Hymenoptera; family Vespidae; genus Ancistrocerus; species Ancistrocerus nigricornis. The sequence goes on from OU696666.1 coordinate 31,974,845, forward strand.
TGCACTCATACTCCTAGTACTGAATAAAAACAGAAGAAGGAAGAAAACCGTGTCGTATTTAACTATTTCAGACATCAGGTTGTTCACCTGGTTGAAAGGTGGCTGTGGTGCGTTGGTACTCGGCTGCTGCTGCTGCAGCGGAACAGCGGCTTGCTGCTGCTGTTGTTGTTGGAGCTTCAGAAGACTAGCGCTGGCCACTGAACCACCTACACCTCCGGTACTTGCAGCACTGGGCACGCCTGCCCCCTGTATTACAATACAAATACCGTGTACCCTGCTCGCTCCCTTCCTAACTATTCGCCCGTCATATTACCATATACTGCTATACATTGCGCAGCCCGTAATATAAAACGGACAAGCAAAGCTTATGAAATATTTTCAAAGATATACTAGCTTATACTTGGAGAGAGAGACAGAAAAAGATAGAGAAAAAGTGAAAGTGAGAGATGTAATATTAGCGTACATCAAATTTGGTTTAAATGAAATTAAAACCACATTTAACAAGTACCTCATTATAACCAATATTTAGTTAGCCAAATAAACAGACGTTGTTAATTGAAAGAAAACACTCAAATGATAAAATCACTCAATGCTAGTGTCGTTTTGCCAAGTACTTTTATAATCATTACTCTTCTAAAGGAAGTTATATCGATTAAAAAGAAGGAAACTTGGCTTATTGTTAGAGAAACAATGGTGAATTCTTTGAAAGAGTACGTGCTTAGTCTAGCGACATAACAAACTCACCGGTGGGAAAGACATCTGCTGTGCCACATGGTTGAATCTCGGGTATGCTGGTGCAGTAGTCGGTTGGTTAGTTGGATCATATCCAGAGTGTGTATCGTGACGTCGTGGCCACTGATCGAGAGGACGAATCTGGCTCAATAGCTCCTGCGCTTCGTCTCTATTCATTTCACGATTCCTAAGAGCCAACTCCACGTCTTCTTTCTGAAGAACAGAAGGTCGGTATCGGTAACGTAACATCGGTGGTACATACGAGAAACCAGAATACTAAAGAATATTAAACAACACCGTACCTTGTATCCTAAATCACACAAATATCGAAATTCACGACTGTTCCAAATAAAGTCCTTCGTTAACGAAGGTTTAGGGTGACCCCAGTTCGCGGTAGTGTCTATGTCCGTGTCCACCCAACTACCAGTAGGTCCCATTGATTTTGGTTTATGTGCAGCAGGTCCTCCCCAAGTGGCAGGATTTAACTGAGGCTCGTTCCATGTTGCTGGCGTTTTAGGATCATCCCAGGAGGTAGCGTCGTGAGGTCCGTCGGCCCATGTTCCGTTACGACCTCCAGGAGCTCCTGGATGGGGCCACATACCGGGACCTCCCACGTCTGGTTTCATGCCTGGTTGTCCAGGCATTCTATTCTGAGGCATGCCTGGTGGACATTGCATTCCTGCAGTATAATTTCGAATTTTAAATATTATAATATTGCATCAACGATTCACAAACTTTTTATACTAAATCACTGACCTCCACGTCCTATATTTGGTGTTGGTATATCCTTCCAGTGTGCTACTTTACTCGTAGGCATGGTACGTTGATTCGCTGCTGAATTTCCCCATAAACTTGTGCCGTCGTCGTAATTAGGTACGTTACGCCTTTGCGTAGGTGGTGACGGTTCTTCCCATCCTGAAGGTTTACCAGGCATCATATCTTTCGGTGGTGGAGCAGCCCATTGATTCATGTTTGATGGATTTAGCATCTTAGCCGGTGGACCGGATGGATGTTGATGTCCCATTTGGTGATGTGGCGGACCAGGTGGTTGACCCCACATTGCATCGGTATTCGCACCGTTTAAACGTCCTGAGATTCCGCGTGGGTCACCGCGCATATCAGCCATTCGAGGATCTCGTGCCATAGGATCCATTACGCGCATATGATCTCTGGGATCAAGAGACATGCGATGATCTCGAGGATCTCGCATCTCTCTTGGATCCACAGATCGTAAATCACGTGGATCTCTGTGATCGATTCTGGGATCACCCCAGTTGGATCCTGTTATGGTAAAGAATTATAGATGTAATAATTTTGTATAAAGGAGTGAACGATTATGAAGTTAAATATTCTCATAAAATATTTCATTGCTTACAGTAATTTTTGTCTTAAAAATTTTATTATTTGAACTTTGTATATGTCCGTGTATTGCTGTACTTTGAACACCATTTTTATATTTAAGCAAAAATATTTGTACTTCATAATTTATACTTTAAACTGATTTAACAATTTCGTAAATTACTATCGATTTATCGATAATACACAAATTACATGCTACACTAAATCAAGACTCCTAGATGCCCATCAAGTCTCGTAATAACGTGATACTAGCAAAGAAATTTTAATATTCTGAACATTGAATCAATTTACTAGAGTTTACCGTAAAATGGAACAAATTTCTTCAAGTTATTAACATAGGCATCAAAGAATTTTAAATTGTTCACAAAATAGTATAAACTAGCACAAGAAGCATCATTTGCAAGTAATAAACACAGCATTTGAGCATAAAAAGCATATCTGTATAAAGAACGAACTTTTTAAAATCGAAATAACAAATAGTTAAGGCATATTTTGCATAATGAAATATAATAAAAGAAATTAGTCCTTCCCAATAACTTATGATAAAGCTTTGTGAATGCCGGAGTCTCCATACTTAGTTGGACAAAGCAAGATATGTAATAGCAAAATTATTTCAGAATTAACATAAGCTACAACTTAGTACATTGGAAGTATTAAAACATGAAGTTTTACGACGTTATTTCTTTTAACTGCACAAGTATAGCTTGGTTTTTAAATTTGTATATATTCATAGGCAATTAATGCCTAAAATGTTATATTAAAATAAACTATTATTCACAGTAGTCTCAGAAACTACATGACGGATAAATTAAAAATGTTACTTGTACAGTTGTTGCAAATCATGATATACAAGAGAAAGGAAAACTGAATGCATACATTTCTGAACATAGTCACAGTAACAAGATATAACAATGTGCCAAAAACACGATAGCTCTCAATAAAATTCAAAAATATTCTTTTCCTAAAGGTTTGGCATCTCCAGCCTTCACTAGCCTACCTCCCCACATACCGGCTTGGTTACCGGCAGTCCATTGCGCTGCGTTTGGTTGAGAAGGTGCCGGTGCACCGGTCCAAATGTTGGATGAGTCCGCGGTCTCGTCATCTTCGCCCCAAGTACCGCCAATGTTAGTTGCCGGAGTATGACCCCATGGAGTTTTCGCTTGTTGGTGTGGTGGAGGTTGTCCACCATTTCGTAGATTTGCTTCCCAAAGATCAGTACCATTATTAACTGGTGGTTTCCACATAGGAACACCATCTTTGGTTAAACTTGGTTCGGGAGTAGTTGGGACATCCCAATTTGTATCTTGGTTAACGTGTTGCTATATGCAAAATACCAAAATATTAAAAATCATATATTCGATCGTATTATTTACACAAGATGAAGATATTTATTTTTTACTCACACAACCCCATCCATCTTGACTAAAAAGTGCTTCCCTCATTGTATTAAGTTGTTCAAGTTGTTGTTTCGTAGACGGATTATTACTAGCTGGAGTATTGCCACTGGTTACAGATCCTTGCGCACTGTTACTAGATGGATTATTATTTCCATTTGAGCTGGCTGACTGTTGTTGCTGTACACTATTGTTATTGTTTTGCGGATTTTGTCCTGGACCACCTGGATTATTGGATTTTCCCTGAGACCATTGGCTATTATTCTGATTACCTTGGGTAGAATTTGACTGAGAGGTAGGTGGACCAGTCTGCTGATTCGATTGTTGATTTGGGTTACTAACTTTGTTCACATTACCTGCACATGGAAGGATTAACAGACTTGGTTTACAATTTTGAAATTCTAAAATAAATGTTAAGTTTGATAAGCCATATAGATACGGTACCTGATGTATTTTGCGTACCAGGTGGACCTTGATTCTGATTTTGATTTGGATTACCAGCCACTGATCTATTTACAGAATTGCCACCCCAATTATTTGGTGTGCCAGCATTTCCAGGCGCATTTCCTGGTGTTCCAACCCATCCTGATTGATTTGCATTATTATTATTGGGTGTAGTTGCTTGAGTAGAACCCCAATTGTTAGCTCCTCCGCTATTGAGCGAACTTTCGCCGCCTCCTGCTAACTGCAATATCGTTGAGATACCCCATCGTTGTTTGTAACTTAATATCGGTTCGTAGACCTTATTCGAGAGCCTTGACGATTCATTGAAAAGCATCTTCAGCATGGACTTCAATTGTCGGTGCCGAACTTCGCATTTGATACCATTGATCTCGTACGCTTTTCGACAAGCAGGAATTAAAGCACGTACGCTTGCAATTATAGTAGACCATTGTAATGCAGATGATTTAACATCAATTGCCGTGTCATCGTAGTCACAATTTTGACGATTTGAACGTACATCCGTGCGATCGTAATTGCCATTCAACGGGCTATCATCTGTAGCTAAAGATTTGAGCGTCTCGGTGTAATTTCGTGTAGAGTTTAGCGTTCCATGAAGACGCAAGTCATTCGTTATATCGTCTGTGCGACTTGCCAACATACGCTGGATACATATTTGGTCATTCTGAAATGTATTCAAAAATTCTGATCGCATCTCATCGTTATACGTGAGATTGTCCGCTCGACATACAGGTACACCGATTGTTTGGGATGTGACGGTGGCTGATTGGCTTGTAAGCGTCATCATAGGCTCGCAGGTAGTCATTATAGGAATGTTGGCAGCCAACCTAATTTGCTTTCTGTTGTCAGATTCGTTAAATCGAGCGGTGTGAGACATTTCAAACTTAGAGCTAAATTTATCTTTTAGCATAGACTTAGATACAGACTTAATGGTAGAGTTAGATCGAAGATCAGAATCCACTGATCTACTATATTCGCTATCCTTAAAACTAGTATTTAGAGGCTTGTTAGACTTATTGTTATCCTGAAATGAAAGAGCACCAACAGTAAATATTGTTGCTTCGGTACGACTAATACCATCATTTTGAGACCCTAAAATCCTAACATTAGTAATCATACAACTAGTCTTGTAGCACACAGCGACGTCAACAATGTCTTCGATAACATCTGGATTATTGTTACTAATATTAATTTCTTCTTGAATACTACCAATGCTAATGTTCTTGTTATAATATTCATTATTATTACCAACGTTGTAATCATTACCCTTACGCTTTTTTAATAGTGGAACACATATGCGTTGCATCAGCTCAGTCACAGTGACATTAGATAATGGAGAAGTAAAAGATTGTACACGGAGTTGCATAAGATTTTTCAGAAAAGATCGCGAGATGTGGTCAGTTACTTCGTTTCTGAAAACGATAAGCGTAATGGAAGAACTGGCGGTGCATATTGCAAAATTCTGATCGTTTATGAGAATCAATTTAAAATCAATGCCACTGAAATGCGATCTTAAGAGGTTCCATATCGTTTGGAGTGCCAACGGATATCGAACCTTATGGTTTTCGTACGACGAAACAATTTCATCGCTCGCTAACAGTCTAGATATCTGAGCAGAATTGGTAACCAGGACACACTTATGACCTAGTAGTTTCGATCTCGTAAAGACGTCCGTTGTAATAGCGAATTTCGGAGTAGTAGCATCTATCTCGACAGGACCACCGCCAAGCAGGAAACAATGGTCACCGTTATTGATTGAGCTGAGCAATATCACAGACTTGGAGTTATTATTACTTATGAAACTAAAATGAGCCTTAAACTTATTGTTGTCGCCTAGCTCAAGGCGGGACCCTAGTAAGGAGTAATTGTCGACAGAGTTAGGGAGGCGTAGCGACCGTTGGGGGCAATCAGACTTGGGTATCCTAACTAGGCTAGGTACCCCAACGGTGCAATACGCATCACCCCGTGTAACTTGTAGATTTACACTTACGCTTAGTACCCTAACGCTTAAATCACTAAAGCTATTCTTATTATCACTTAATGTCTTAGAAGTAGACTTAGAGTTATTGGCGGAGCTGCCCAGCTGACCAAGCAAGCCCGGTGTATTTTGCTTTCTGTACTTGTGATGATTATGTTCTGCATTGTTGTGGTTATTTACTTTATTATTATCATAGGTTAGAAGGTGATTTGTTGGGTTTTTTGTGGTTACAGGCGCCACTGACTGGCAGGCCTTACCTACACCAGCTGAGCCGAACTCACCTGCAAATGTAAAAACTAAGCTATAACTAAAACTTTTTACCCGAGATATTTATTTTTAATTTGTAAAAACCACTTTCTAAAACCAAAAAATATACTAGATACCAAAAGCTGATCCCATGAGTTTCTTCAGCTTACTAATAAAATTTATACCTCTATGAATAAAACTAACATTATCATCCGATAAACTAATTGGAAAATAATTTTGTAATACATATTATAGATAGAACGGACGGTATAGAATATAAAAGTACTCACTGGTTTGGTTTGGCAGGACGGTTGAAAAGTCATTGGCGGCGGTAGCTTCCAGATGGCTAGTACATGCTGCCATCTTGCTGCTGTTTATGGATTCGATATCACAGTACCTAGCGTGCTCTGATCCTTCCCATTCCCCTACCCCATAAAGACTCCTTTCCCCTAATACTACTACATCCCCCTAAAATACAAAAGGTAAGCAATGTACGGTAACTGAATATGCGCAAATCTTAAAAAATTTATGAGATTTGAAAAAGTGACAGGTAATGGAAAAACCTACCATGGAATTTTGTACGAAGGCATTTGTTTCTGTAGAAATCTCATGTGAACTAGAATTGTGTGGAAACATTGGGCTCAGTTCTTCTTTGGCAGGCAATGCATAGAAACCAAGATCTAAACACAAATTATCCACCGGTAAAAAATGATTCTCCTTTCGAAGCTACATCGTAGAGCACGTTAAGTCAAAGCCGTATCATAATAAATTTGCAAACCTCGTAGATTATCACTATCAGTGCGCTCCCAGCTCCATGCCAGTAGAGATCTGTAACAATAACAAGATTGCACCTAAATAAGTTTCCATATAAATCCCCATTGATACGTTAGCCAAAATGAAAATAGAAATACTGATGTCATAAAATTTGGAAAAACATCAAAAGACTGCTGCACGAATACGCGATCCCGTTAGAACTGGAAAGACTGACGAAAGAGAGAGAGAGAGAGAGCATATCGTAAACTTTGTGTCATCGTTAAAAAGGTTTTATACGAACTATCTCTTACGGATTCGAATCTCTCGAGCGCGCGTTCGAAACGATTTCTCTAGCGCGCGCGTGATACGTGCGAAGACAGCGAGATACGTGAGAATGGGTTTGCCAAGAGTACGTGTGTACTTCCTCCAACAAAGCCCATAGTCTTTTTTCACGATAGGGAAACTAAAAAAAATACCTCGAGAGCCAAGATACTCGTTGGACAAACGAACGCACCTCCCACCTTTTGTCCGTGCGCAAAAAGGTTAGATAACGTCGTTTGGAGCTCGGAAAAATAACTCTCCGACACACGTCTCCGGCATTTCGTTCGTCCCCGCACCGTTCTCCGCTCCACTCTGCGCGACACGCGCGTTTTCGATCGGCGCGCCGCGTAAGAATCGAAAGAATAGATGCTCGAACGCGTTACATGGTCGTCTATATTTTCATCTGGAAGGAACCAAGGAAATGAGGAGAAGGGAAGAAGAAACGAAAAGAACGAAAAGAAAAAGAAATAGACTTACTTAGCTTCGGGCCCAAAGAACGTATCAGTCTACGCGAAGCTATTTTGCTAACGCACGGAATAGCAGAGCGTACTCGCTCGCTAGTGACTCTTCCTACGAGCGACCATCCTCCCCTGGCGTACGGGAGCGATCTGCACGGGATCGCGTTCACATTCGTGCAAACGCTAGGCATGACTTCGGTTCACATCGACGCAAGGCACACGATGGCGGCCACAGCGGCGGCGACACCCGTGGCGATGGTCATTCAAGAGAGAACCGGGGAAATCTAACGAAAACTATTCACAGGAAGGGGGAGGGGCGAGGCAGCGCGCAAAGCCAAACGATATTTCGAGAAACTCGATAAGAATTTCGAGCGCGGAAATGAAAAAGAGATTTTTTTTTTTACACTCTTACCCGTTAAGTCGAACGAACGAAGATGCTATTATCCATGTACGCGATCTGCGGCCATTTTCAAATTTCACAAGTACCCGCAAGATAAATAGCTCTTCTTTGAAAGTAACAGGATCGATGTCTCGCAATAAAAGACCCTCTACTCTCTCGAGTTGATGTTTTAATAACCTGCCAAAGTACTACACTACTGCAGTGTAAAACAAAAAACTAAGAGATTGTATATACCTATCTCAGGGTCATCTCGTTAAACAATTGAAGAAATCTGACTACGAATCGTTCCTATACAATCAACTTCGAATTCTAACATTCACTATTTTCTAACGCGTATAAAGCGTATGTGACGAGAAGAAAGAAAGAAAAAAAACATTCCTTCTGGAATTCGTGAGTTGGCGAAAGCTTCTCGCAGAAAAAAGGAACGGTAAATAAAAAGTAATGTTAATGGAATGTCTTTAATAAGACTATTTGGAACGTTCTTTTTTCATTAAGGAAAGCAAGGATGGTAAAAGCTTGAGATTTTCGCTATTTCTTCGTTCGCAAAGAACAGGAACGCATGAAATCTAGCAATTCTAGCTCCTCGCGTCGGTCTACTCTACCGCTCCTCTCTCTCGCACACACATTCTCTTTCCCTCTCTCCACGTTGGCACACCGAGCCAATCGGCGGTACGCTACGTCGTGCCGCCTTTCGATTCCACGCAAACGACAAAGAGCAGATCTTTTTCGCATGTTTCGAAAAAAAAAAAAAAAAAAAATCTAGGAGCCTTCCTCTCGACAATGTCGCTTTCGAAGACGAGTTTCGCCTGGTGCGCCGTAAGCTTGTATTTTAAATGCGACATTTGCGAGTATCAGAAATTATTGATCTGCCAGATACGCGTGCGTATCCGTGTGTGCTGCCTTCGTGTGCGCGCGAGAGAGAGAGAGAAACACATAGAGAACGTGTGAGTGCACGCGCGCGCGCACCATGGCACGGTATATACGTGGCAACTAGGAGGCAGCGAGCGCGCGCTGTTCCCTCTGGCGCACGCCTGCCCTTTTACAACTTCGCGGATCGTCGTCTCCCTTCCTTGTTCGAAAGAAAAGCTGTCGCTAAAATTTCGATTCTTGTTCCAAAATCTTCAAAATCTCTCATCTATATCCAAACGGCTCGTAATAGAGAAAAAAGAAAATTCAAAATATCATATTTAAAACTCGAGTAACTCGCGCGTACCTCCGAATAAGACGGAGTGTCGTCTATGAAAAGGATGTACTTAGAGATTCCTCCCTCCCAACGAACGAGTCGCATTCCACTGGTACGGTCGCCTTTCGAGAGTCGCAGAATGCCGCATCGTAACCATCGAGAGGGAGCGGAATAACCAAGGTAAAGAGATTCGACCGCTTCGTTCTCTATCTAGTTGGTTATTTGCGTAGCAGACTCTCCTCGTCGATGGAAATTTCTTCCGCAGGGAATTTGCCGTCGCCCAGCTAATATCTTTAATCGTTCTTCCTACGAGATTCGCTTGATAAATTCGAAAGCCCTCGAAATAGATTATTACCCACGTTGGAATAATGGATACGATGGAACACGAGGTCTCGTCGGGTCTATCGTCGTTGCGCATACGAGAAGCGTACGACGGGATAGGAAGAGATCGATGCATCTGCGAAGGCACCGATCTATTATGAACGCAACCTGTTAATTACGAGGAGCGGAAGTTCGGGGAAGCGTATTATCTAACTCGTACGAGCATCGTACGTTGGTTTCTATAGGAGACTGCGTATGTTACGATATTAGTGTGATTTTTTTTTCTCCTGGATCACCTAAATTTTATTCACTTTTGAAAGAAACGTCATAAGTAAAAGCACGTTAGAAGCACATACGCGAAAGATGCAACGATGCTGAGAGCTCTTATGTTTAGCAAGCGTTTCAACGATGTATCGGGTGTGTTCGTTCCAAGGACTAGACAACGGTACACCTTCTCAGCTTCCACAACGAGAAAAGATAGAGAGAGAGGCAAGAGAAAAAAAGAACTTCAAATTCTTTGCGTTCATTTGTTATTTCACAGAAGAGAAACCAATCCTCGGGTTACGATTTCGCCCGAAGAGATCCGTCTCAGAAATACGCACCGGTGTTTCTTGGCGCGAATCCTGGTCGCATCGATGAAGGCAAAGTCACTTTGTATTTACCTTCGTGAGCGTGGCGAAGCAGAGAGAGAACTATCATACGGGACGCGTTCACGCTTCGCGATGCTGTCGTTTATGACGCGGGAAAACCTGCGTGACCAGATAGTCTATCTCTTTACCGTGAAAGAGTTCAATTGCCCGGGAGGAAGGACAGGAGGGAGAAGAAACAACGAGTTGCCTACCATCACCGTGAGGTACTCGAAGAAACGAATGATTCGATTGGTCCGTAACTTTCCATTTTGGGAAAGCGGGAATTTTGAAATTTCCCTGATCGTTTGAACCATCTTCAATGCAGTCGACTTCGTGCGCGTTTCGATCGATCGTTGGTGCACGCGCGTACACACAAGTGCGCCAGAGTAGCGTACGAGAGTTTCGAGTAGAATATACTTCCATTATCGAATACTTCTTCCGACCTAGGTCAAGGCGCTCGAATCGAGACTCGTCAAACGCGTCGCCTATCCTCGGTACACGTACACTATATATCGTATAGAGATATAGAAAAGTCGTCTAGAAACTATCTAGTTTTCGCTGCATAAAATCGTTATCCCGATGTATAAGAACGTAAGGTGGTAAAACACCTTGACAATGAAGAAGAATATCCTTGCACGACCGATAGAAATCACATATTTGGCAGTCTTTATTGGCAAGAGAAAAAGAGGTAGCTCCTAGCGAACGCGCGTTCGTCTATTCTCGTTCTTGACATCCTCGTCGTATGCACGAGGTTCCGTGAGTAAAACGTCAGCGTGTCGTCCGAGAGTAGAGAAGGAAGGAACGAAGAATATAACGTCAAACGTTCCTTTCGTTCTTGTATGCATCTGGTATCTATCTACGTGTGTACATAGATGTGCACATATACACGATTGGCATCGATAAGAAGGCGCAACAACGTTGGACACGCGCTATCCGAATATAACGAATGCGTTTGCCAACAACAAGAGAGAGAAAGGGAAAACGAGCACTCCTTTAACGAGGATGGTAATAATAGGTATAAGAGCGTATTGTTGTACGCTTCAACGATGTCGTCCAAAAATCGAGCTGCGCAGATTCGACGTCCATAAAAACGAAACACGCTTCGTCCATCGATAAATTTTAACCGTTCTGAGTTGCCTCGAAAACTCGTATTTTGATCGTATACGCGATAAAAGTCGAGTCCAAAATTCATGACGCTTGTGAAAGAGATAGCGATGATTCTTATAACGTTAGCAGTCTTCGTCCGTCGATCCGACGAAAGATGATACGAGGACTACGACGAATAAACTTCTCGATCCGAACTCGGAAGCGATTGCTTTCGTATTTGCTCGTTAACCATTTGTCTTACTATCTATCTAGGTAAAATCTGGACCAAAATGATATAAGGAGAAATCTGTAAAACTATATTTCATGCAGGAACGATGCTTTAACGCTAAACTTACCGACGTTAAACTATGCTTAACGTGCATTAACTAGGCAAAAAAATGCTTTTTGCTATCATTAATAATAGTAAATAAAGAAAGATGATAATAAATTGCTATAAAAGTTATTCTATTATTAAGATAATCGAGAAATAAGAAATTGACCAATAAGAACTGACGAGCTTGGTAGGTTTGGTGTTAAAGTACAATAGCCAAAAACTATTATCACGAGTCGAACTCGTCAAAGTATGGCAAGAAGTTAAGGGTGGATAAGTCGTTAATTGTACGAAAGCTCGGCATACTGCAATTTAATCGTGCGAACGAACGTTATGTTTTTATTCACGATCTACGCAGATCTACCGAATTGAATGACGTCGATCTTTAAAAAAAAATCAGACCCTCGTGTGAAAGTCTCGACGATACGCATTGACAATAAAAAGGAGGGACGCATAAAAACCGGTTCGGGGACGTAATCTTAGAAAGTGCAAATATGCAAGCTCGACAGTGCATTTTACTCGTCACCGTAGCGACGAACTCGCGTCGATCGCGATGCATAGTTTGTCGCGAAACGGATTTCATTTGTAACACAAGTTTCTTAGCTAACTTACACCGAACTCTCGACGATCAATAAGACAAGCTCTCGGTGTTGACGGAACCGCGAGCGTACTTCCCGTGCTATAACGTGTCCCGGGGATAAAGCAACCTCGACGACGATTTCTTTTTGTTTCGAGATCTAACGTCATAGAAAAAAAAAAGTGGACGAGCGTTCGAGCCATCGAGAATCCAGTTATTATCGAGCGTTTATCATTGATATCGGCGTATCCGGATAACAGGCGTTAATGCCTGTTCTACGTGTGTACTCGTTACCCAGCTAGAGTAAACGGAAGCATTTCAAGACCCCGTGACCTCGTTCTTGACTATCGTCTTACATTCGAGTGCCATCTCCAGTCCTCGCAAATTATATTAGCATCGTCGAAATCATTACGAGATTGAACGATAAAGTACAATAAGTATTCGCTCGTGCGATGATTACGTTAAAATATTTTCCCCCCGTTCTCCCTACTATTCGTAGGTCGGTCACGGTGAAATTACTTCAAAGGACTTGCAAATTATACCCTCTTTCCTCTTCCCACCACCCAACTTGGTGTCTACCTACCCGAAGTCTATAGTTTTCAAGTACCCCACCCCCCCCTCCAACACGTTGCTCTTTCTCGCCTAGCAAGGTTGAAAAGGCCGATTACTTCGTCCCCATTATAACCTTTTTCAACGGAATAATATCATTACCCTTGGCTCGCGAGTAACGCGCTCGAGTGTTCCTTTAAACGTTCATTTTCTCGTAAAATAGACGGAAACGTGTCCGAGCTTCTCGTAAGGATAACCGATGGGGGAAGATGATATTAGCTTTTCTTCCGAACGGGAAAGACGGATAACGGAATAAATTCGATCTTGACGGTGCTACCGTCGTTCGGAACCCGTTTGTTCGTTCGTAACTAGTAGTCGGTAGTTCGATTTAGGGGTGAATCGGCGCTAATACGCGAATGAAAGAACGCTCGTATGTCAGCGGATCGCAGATCGTAGAGTGTTGGAACTAAATGGTACGAGAGTACGAGATTTGTGCGCGCGTTTGCTTGCTCTGGGTGTATATCTCGAAAAGCAATGTGTGTGTGCCTATGTATGTATGTATGTATGTATGTATGTATGTATGTATGTATGTGTGATGTGTGTATGCATGTATGCATGTATGCATGTATGTATGTATGTATGCGTGATGCATGCATATGTGTGTGAATATTTGTATGTGTGTGTGTGCGTGTATGTATGTGTGATGCATGCATGTGTGTGTAAATTTTTGTATGTGTGTGTATGTATGTATTTTTGTACGATATATGTATGTATATGTGAATCGCGTACGCGTAAAGATTTTACGTATGTATACGCCAAGCACCGGTCTATATATACGGTGTAGCTTGGCAACAAGCAGTCAGCGAGTTGCGGGGCAAGGTCGACCCTCTCCCCTAACTATTTTATCCCAGACATATATTTGTTACGAAACTCTTGTATATAACTACTGCAGCAGCGTGAGACGGAGCTTACGCGCATAGAAGCGCGTTATTCGAACCAACCGCTAAATCTCCGGCAAAATACGGAAAATTACGATTCGATGGCGCTACGACCGCGTGTGTTTCTTTACAATCGAAGGAAGAAAACGAAGGAAGGAATGAATCGGCGAACGCGTGGACCGTCGTCGTATCGATACCTCGATATATTCTATCGTGAATACGCATGTGCTTCTTCTCTCGTCAACGTTACGCGTACCAACGAAAGTAGAGATGCGAGAGAGAAAAAAGGGAACTTCCGAGATTGGCAATGTTAAAAGAGGGGGGGGAAGAAAAAAATATAGTTTGACTCGCGATAGTCATTTACCGTTACCGAGTGACATCGTCTATCCGATTTGTGTTTTTTTCATTAAAATCCTCTCGAAATATCTTTCCCGTGTTGCATTCTTTTCAGAATATAATCTTGTGCCCGCGCATTTTATTTGTACTAGGCTGTAACGCCGGAAGGTGCGTTCAAAACTTTTTCGTACGGGAGCGCGCTGTAAATAACTGAATACGCGCTATAGATAGCGTCTCTCTCTATCTCTCTTTAGCGTTGAACGTGTCACGATATTGTGAAAAACGTTAGCGCATACGCTAACGAACACCCTTTATTGGAAATCTTACGAGACTACGAAAGAGTATCGCTCGCGTCGATGCTGTAATACTTTGCGTATTACGGAAGGATTTTATCGATTTTAATCGCACTTTTAGCGGTCGCTCGAGACGCCTCTCGTGCACGACCATATCTTCTTTTGTGCCGCTCGTCTATTTGTGTCGCTCGATCATCCTTTATGTATGCAAGTAAACGATATGCTCTCTTACGACGAATCTTATACTTTTTTACTCGAAAATAATGCTATTAATAAATGCATCGAGTATCGGCCGATGGCGTGGTTCACGATGCACCATGCGCGACGAATGCTTCTTCGCAAGATAGAAATCGATGTAACTTGCGAATGGAATCAAGATCACGGAAGAAAATTTTTCTTCGTAACCAGTCCGGCACTGATTTTACAATATTCTATATACCATGTGCGATATGCGTGGATAAAACTGGTTTTCGATCTTATCAATAGGATCGCGTAATACGCGCTAAAACGATCATATCGATCGTGACACATTTTCACCAAAGTTTTAGTTTATATGGCGCGGTTTCGCGGTAAAGTATTTTATGAGGTTCGAGCGGCGTGCTCCAATTTTTCGTATCGCCTCTTTATAACGCAAAAGTTCCGATAAAATATAAGAATGCATAAAAAGAAAGTTCGTATCGCGGACGATAACGAATTACCAAATTATTTATGGCACACGAAAGGAGACCACTTTATGTCGAAGAAAAGCAACGGGCGTTGACGCTTGACCCCTATTTATCGGCATGCCGGAAAGAATGATAAATTCGTAAATAGCCCATCAAAAGTATCGCTTTGGGCGGTACGCAGTAATACCAACTACTTTATTATAATCTTCATCAAAATGGAACACCACGCACCGCCGTAATCGAGATCGTTTGTTAATTACCCTTGTCGTTTCCTCTATATAGGCGTATACGCATCAGTCGAACGTTTAACGCTCACGACGACGGTAGTTCTATAATAAAGATAGAACAAAAGAGAAAGAATGCCATATGGGCGAACGAATGAAAATAAATAAACGATTAAAGAAACGTGATCCCCCACGTCGTTAGATAAATTGACAAAATGAAATTCGTACGTGTCGAATTCGAGACTCACGTTTCTTCGTAATCGTACAGATTTGAAATTATCAATCCGAGAAAAATCACGCTTCTACCTCTCTCCTTTACATCAAGATTCTCGTTATACCGCATTCGATTTATCGTTCGGATCTTAGCTATACCTGGAAGTGACGTATTCTAGATAAGACAATGTTAATTTCGTTCGTGATAACCCATCCATTAGCTTCCGATTTCCTTCGTTATCGCGTATCGTTTCCAACGATTATTACGACCTAACCTATTTTACCCCCAACTCGAATTACATGTAGCAAACGTTTAAGGGATTCAAGATTTTTTGTTATTAAATTTGGAATGATATAAAAGTCCTTGAAACGATTACTTTTTCATTTTCATATTTATCGCGATAACTTCTGTCTCTTTCTCTCCCCCTCTCACGAGTATTCATACCAAAGGACGGTATGCCTGTCACTTTCGCTCATACATATGTAACATAATAAAGGTTTCTTGTTCGAAACTTGTGATTAAAAAAACAGTTAGAATTGTAAAAGAAAATTTACGTTATTAGATGCGTTGTCGTTAGTGTCTAGATGAAACTAAAAATTTTCTAGTAATGTACGGACGCTAGTCGATAGATATTTCCCTTTAAGGTCAAACGCTCACATCAATATGGAGTACCTGCCGTTCTAATAGGAATCAAACGGTAACGCAGTGTTTTGCGTTTTAAAAGCATCTTACGTAAGTCGAGTCACAGGTCCTAAGTTTCCTATTTCACGCCATACGAATAAACTCTACACGCTTACATGGCCCTCTCTCTCTATATATATATATATATATATAGGTATTTATATACGCACGTACATACACAGGTTATATTTATATTTGTGCGTACAACGATCGAGTGCGCTCTTTCTCTTCAATTTCATAATAATACGGGTAAAAACCTTATCACTCACCTACGGCAGCGTGTGCAGTGGAGTTTATATTTGAGGAAGTCTCACTATCACACGAAAACTACACTTTTCACACACTCAAAAACACATTTCGTACGATCAGGGAATCTTTATTGAAAACGAGCCTCCATTGCTTGGCACGGAGTTCCTACGGGCTATCGCGGCGCTACGTTGGCTCGCCGTTCTTCGTCATGAACAATGGGCATATATGGTTACCAATCCACAATGTCTCGTTACTTCCTTATGGAATACCCATGAGCTACTGTTTCACGTTTTCAGACCAATAGCGAATCCGCTCTATTTATCAGGTGGGACGACTTTTGTTTGGCCATCGTTCATTGGACGAATAATTTTATACGATTATATTATAAGATTATACTGATCAATCGATGATCTTCCATATAAATGTTAATGTATTATTATTATAAAATTGTGTGCCTAATCGTAATGTAATTATGGAATGAATGAAAGAAAAGAGGAAATGAAAATCTCTAGATAAAATTCTAGAAACTTTTTCTTTATTTCTAGTCGTTGATCGAATCGCCTCGGGTGTCGAGTAATAGAAATAAGGCCGGGTTGTTCCAATTTCCCCATAAAGTTAAGAGGGAAATAAATGCTTAAATCCCTAATCGTAGGCTACTTAAAAGCTACGTAGAGACATTTACGGGCAGAATAACTTTACAGGAACAAACTAGGTTGGAACTAGTGACGGGCGAGTCAGAGATGTTTCAGTCGATTCTCTCGATTGTTCGAACATCTCGATCGTTCTCAATTATTATTCGGCGCAGTCGACTTTGACTCGTGAATTGACTTCGGCACGGATTCGGCTCGCTCGACACTTGTTTTTTTTTTACGAATCCATAGCCTGACTTGACCACTACTTCAGTTAAATCGAATGCCGATTTGCTCGCGCTATTCTGAATAACCCCGCGAGTCAATCGACTCGGAACAATCGAAAAACATCTCGATTGTTCAGTCGGTTAATAAGTCGATTATTGACTCGATTGTAACTTTGCACCGACTACGATCGTCTCTATTGGTCAAATATCTCGAAATCGCCCATCACTAGTTGGAACAACCCGGCCTAACTGTTGCTGCCTGTTACGAGCGAGCAGGGCTACCACATCCCAAACGTTTACAGCGCCATCTTCACATTAAATGGCCATGTAATCAATTGTTCTACTCTTGTTTTATTGGATAAAAGTTCAGATACATTGATCAGAATTTTCATTCGAACGGAAGTTAGAATCACAGAAATGACACGTTCTATTGTTTCATTTTCGAACTATATTGGAACGTTTTGTTTCACGGAAGAATAAATTTATTATTCAATAATTTCTCGTTTCACTTTGACGATGACACTGTAAATACGATATATACAACTCTCTAATCATTTAACAAATTCATCGGTTATTGTTTCTATCGTAGTAATTTAACTGTACAGTAAAAATATCTTTGTAATAGTGTTTATCTTTCTAATAAGTACTCGTAGCTTTAATAAAGCAATCGCAAAATCGTGAAAATTAATGTCGCTACGTAAATACAATCGCGTTAGGACTATCGAGCAGGTGGCGTGGGTGTATTGCATCCGTTCTAATGGCGTCTGGACCCAAGCACTGTTGTCACATTTTGTCCTACAGTGTTTCAATATTTTGCTTTGTTTATGTTAGTCGACTTTTAGTAAAAGGAGATAGGAAATCAATTTGGGCAAACAAAGGTGAATACAAAAAGATGAAAAAAAGTAAATGTGTTATTCTTATCGTGAATCAAAGCTAAGAAATTTTTAGAGATTTCTGAGTGCAGTGACCTTGGCTTCTCTGTCATTTCTGGAGCTTGTAAAGGCGCGAAATTTAAATATCAATTTCTTTCTATTTAATAACATTACATTAATTATATATTTTCTAAGCATAATCTAATTTTATTAGACAACTTGTGCTTTGTAATTTTATTAAATAAACTAAAATGTAAATAAATGCATAAAAATAAAATGGTGTTACTGATGCCATTATATACATTTTATTCACTTGTTAAATAAGTGCAACAATGTTTGAGATTACTCAGAACAAAATAGTATTTTTATATTATTATGTTATATTTAACATAATTTTTATTTAACTTTTATATTGTAACACTAATATGAAGAAGTAAATTTAAAGAAAAAAAAATAATGATGTTCATATTTTTAATTTTTCTATTGCAAGGTACAAAAAGTTGCCTTGGGCAAATGGGCCTGGAATAAATATCTAAAAATATTTGTTCGAATAGCATTAAATATATATTATCATGGAAGTAACAACGGAAGAAGCTCAAGCTGTCCTGCTAGAAGGGATGGAAGGTGCTCAATATATTACTATACAAAGAACCGATGGAGAATCAATGAGCAAAGGAGTCCCTCTTTTAACGTTGAATGGAGAATTAATTTCCGAAGGGATGGTCGTTGATATGATTAATGCTGGTGTTGGGACCGACTATGGTGCTGCAACACAGTATTATGAAGCAGATGATCTGTTGCCACACGAACTAACAGAGGTAATATATTACCAAAATTATATGTTACATTGTATCTAATATAATTTTCATTTTGTATGTAGGAAGATCGTAAGTTAGCTGCAGCTTTGGTTGCTGTTCAATTACAGCAGCAACAAAAACAGCAACAGCTTCATAGTCAGTCGCAGCATGAAGATTCTGCACTGCCTGATGTTTCTCATTTAGAAACGTTAGCACCCGTTAATGGCTACTCCATACAGAGTGTACCAGAACCAAATCCACCAACGATGTACCCAACTTTACAATCTTTTAAAAGAATGGGACATAATGTAAAACAAGAATTTATAAACGTTAAAAGCGAATATGACGTGGACGTATCAGCTGAAAGCAGTGAAGATACAACTCCAACTCCTGGACCTAAACGATCTTTACCACATAAAAAACGAATTCCTCGTAAGTTGAAGCAACAAACGAAGAAAAATTCTACAAGGAAAGATAGTGGAAAATCCAGTCTAGATTCCATGCCTAATGAACAAAGAAATGAGATACAAGTTCATGTCTTTGAGTGTGAATTGTGTGGCTCTAGATTTAGTAGTCAATTAAAATTTTTTGAGCATCTCAAAGTGAGTAATTCACTTTAAATATTATCCGACTTATGTGCCAATGAAGTTAATTAAATTAATTTTTTTTTCAGGTACATTATGAACCAGTAAAGCAAGAAACTAGAATAGCACAAGCAACGAATACCAGTATAACAATATCGGTACCAGAAACGGTACAAAACTTAGAAAATACTGTGATAGAAGAATTTAGTGAGCCTGAAGATCTCATGGAAGGAATCAGAGGTGTAGGTAAGTGTAAAATGCATTTAATAACTTCGATTTATTTTTAAAAACGTACTTTCGCTATATTTCTAACTTTTTAATCAGTGGAAGAAACTGGAGCACACATCGATGATGAGTCCGAATCTCCTTTATCTACTACAAATAATGAGTCTATGTTGTGGGCTATTACTGATGTTGCCGACCACGTACACCGAGACAATGTAAGAACGTCGACTACTAACGAACAAAGTTTACATGAAAAAGAAAAGACTGACATTCCACAGACAGCAAAAAAAAAAAAGACTCTGAAAACAAGAAAGCCAAGTGTGTATACTTTCAAAGCAATATTTTTAATACTACTTTTTAATATAAAGAGTGACATAGTGAATTTAGTGAACTCAATATTTTGTCTAGATGATGAATTAACGTGTCCTCAATGTGATCGATCATTTCATCATAAGAATAGCCTTGTTTATCATATGCGGTCACATAGCGGCGAAAGACCACATCAATGTGAAGTCTGTGGGAAAAGTTTTTTTGCGGCTAGTGCATTAAAGGTAATCATATTATAACCATCTAGGTAATAACACGGCAATACCATGCTTCATAGGATACAATTAATATAATAATCTACTGTGCAGGTACATAAACGTCTTCACAGCGGCGATAAGCCATACAAATGCGAAGAATGCGGACGTCATTTTCGACAATGGGGTGATCTTAAATATCATTCCACCAGTATTCATTCGGAACAAAAACAGTACCAGTGCGAATATTGTGGTAAAGATTTTGCACGAAAATATTCCTTAATTGTACATAGACGTATTCATACTGGTGAAAAGAATTATCGTTGTGAATACTGTAATAAAACATTTAGAGCAAGCAGTTACTTACAAAATCATCGCCGTATACATACGGGTGAAAAGCCACATGCTTGTGCAGTTTGTGGAAAACCATTCAGAGTTCGAAGCGACATGAAAAGGCATATGCATACTCACTCTCGAGGAAGATCGGATAGACCTTTGAACAGAATAATAACAGGAAAAAATATACAGGAAGATAATGATAAAGGTGCACAAGCAAAAACTATTCAAGATCTTGTGCGTGATTTAAAACTGGAAGTAGAAGCAACAGGAGTAGTAGAAATTCCCCCAGATGATAATCCTGAAAGTATTTTACCACATACTGGTGGACAAACTTTGGAATATACTGTGACCGCAACAGCAGATGGAAGTTCTGACAGAGATCCTCTGGAAGCAGTTGTTCGTACAACTGATAATATGTATGTATTAAGCTTTTTCGATAATTTCTAAACGTTAATATAATTTGAACGCTCAAAGCCATCATCTATTACCACCTCTTCTCTTTACATTTCAGGCAATACTTTTTTATGTAACTCTAATACAATAAAAAAGATGAATTGTATAATTACATCAATATCAATACAACAAAATATCGTAAAATTATAACGAAGGGTAAATAAGCGAATTCCTTCTGCACTACAATTACATAGTGCACTGTAAATTCTATATCTATTATCTCAGAAAATGTACATTGGAATCACTTTGTTTACCTTTATAATAATTTCATCATACTTTTGTAATTTATGTCGACAGGAAAGTACACAATAAGAATCCTATGCAAAGTGTGTATATCAATTTAAATATAGAATTATAATTATATTCGCATATACGCAGCATATTATAACTAATTATGCTCTTAAGGATATTGTATATGTACATTTTTATGGTTAAATAATGCAGCTGTTTATATCGTGCATCGATGTTAAGAAAATATATTTTTTACTTGGAGATGTTTATAGAAATATGTTGGTCCACTTCTTTACTATATATCCTATTTTTATTTGTTTAAATATTAGAAGATATTGCATTTCCTGTTGAAGTATCTTTACCAGTAAAAATTTGTAGAAGCTGAACGAAATTTCTGGATTCCAGTGAACTACATAGCTTTTCTGCAGCAGATTTACTGCTGATTCTGCACAATTTTAAAGCATTGAAACATAAATCTAAATTAAATCTATTTTTCAAATTTCATTATAATTCAACTAGTTATATTACCTTCTAGCTCCTTTTGCTCGTTCCCAATCTACATATAAGTCTGTAATAATAGCATGTAGTCTGTTTAAAATTTCAGTATCTTTTGCCATTTGTGATCTAATACTTTGTTCATTTGCGATTAAGTCTTGATATTGCGAACACAGATTTTCTTTTGGGTTGGTTTTCATTTCACACTCCTGTAGTGCATCTAAAATCTTTATCTTCTGAATTAATTCATGAGCAGCATCTATCAGGGGTTGAACAAGTTCTAGTACTCTAGAGATACTTCCAACAGCAATATCTATATATAACATATAGATACATACAAATTTTGCAAAGTAATATAATTACTACAATTAGCGATTTACATCTGGTTAAATGATCATATTTAATATGACATTAATCTAAAATCATTTGTGTTGTTAGATCATAGAGAAACTGTTCGTTGCGCTATCTAACGAATATTCCTCGAAACCACTAAGAAACCACTTTCTGTAATTATATTATCGATTTCATAGATAGTGGTTTCCAATAATATTAAAGAAATGGCGCCATGAACATTTTTCCTATCAGATCTAATCGTCACAAATAATTCATTCTAAAAGAAATGCAGCAATTTTAACATGATATATATATTGATGTATTTAATTGAATTATTAGAGTTATATTTACCACAAAACACTTCTAATTTGATTTTGCGTTTTGTTGCTTCTCTTGTCAGTATATCTCTGAGTATTATAATACTTGATATATTTTCTCCAGCGAATATTGCACTTCCCTTTCTGTAATTAAAAGCAATAAATGTATCTACAGTTTTGTCTATAATAGAACAAGAATTGTTGAAAACTAACTTATATCTACACTTCAATACTGTTCCAATAAAACATGATTTATACGTTAGGATGGCTTCGTTCTCATACAAATGAGGTCTTTCAGGGACATCTGGTAATACAAGAGAAAGCCATGCATGCATCTGAAAAATGAATTAAAAATAGGAATATGCTTTGCTTTATGGCTGATGTTTTAAAAATTTAGAAATTATAATATCTTCAACTTTTCTGTGCATTTTTTAAATAAATATTCCTATGTAGATCTTTATCATTAATAATTTTGTAATACCTCAGCAACTGTGAAACTACCAGTCAGTCTTAATTCATTGAAAGGTCCCCTGGCTATAGTATTTGTATCATCTAAATGTTGCCTTTTATGTAAAGATAAGGCGTATATGGGTACCAATATGCGACGGCAACATTTCGGCTGTACCTAAGATCAAATAGATTTGCTGATATTTAACACAAAGAAATAATACTCTAATACTTAATCATATTTGTTAGACAATACTTGTGATGTAACATATATTTGTAGTGTTCCGGGTTGACCTTCGATCGTTCGTAGTCTCATTTCAAGGCGGTTTGTGTTGATCTATGTAACATTAGAAAATTATGTGTGTAACAATATTCTATTGAATCTAAGCAATAGTGGCTAAATAGTGTATATACTTGACATCTGTATGTAGCAAGTAAAAAGTTTCCTTCCTTTGGATTGCATGTAGATAGACTAACTACTGCACTGTTGTTTTCTACATCTAATAAAACTATAGGTGTATCTGATTGTATAAGAATATTATCTATCGATGTATCGAGTTCTACAGACAGGGAATATGATGCATCTTCCTCGCGTAAAACCATCCTAGAAATAATTATAATTATCATTTATATTCTAGTAATTAGAAATAAAATAGACAAACGTTTAATGAAATAGTCGAGTGTGATATTAGTACCTATGCTTTACTGCCAATATTAAAGGTGCTAAAGGATCAGCTGTAAAATTAGTTGCTTCTCTTTCCTCTGAAAGTTTTTCTTCTAATTGCGATATTTCAAGCTTTAATTTTACTATAGATACATCACTTTGTCCAGCTTCTAAGAGACCTGGAGGCTTAGTAGTTAGGCCAAATATTCGACCAGAATAAGTAGTAACAAGAACTTCAGGATAACCGACAGCACCAATTGTTCCACCAGCAACTGTACTAATACTTTCACCAGCATTCTATGCAACGTGTTTATGCAAAACAATACTTTCATTTTACTGTTAAGTACAGAGTAACATAATATTAATGAAATAAGTTTGCAATACCTACATAACGATAACGTAAAAATGGTGATGTATCTTCCTCTGGAAATGTAAATACTTCGACAATTCCATCTTGCCGCCCAATAAGTATATCCAGACCATCTTGTAATTCAAATGTGTCCAAAGAAGTAACTTCAGATCCCATAGAATTAAGTAACCAAGTGATTCTTATAGTTTTATTGCCTTGAAGAATTAGTAAACCAACTCTGCCATCGACAGTTCCTACCAAAACACGTTCCGTTGACTCGACTTCTCCTTCCCTACATGTATTATACATATCAATATATAAGAACTACTGATACATGTTGATAAAAAAATGAATGAATAATTATAATTTATATACACTATAAACAGAACCTATATACGGCAAGCACTGTAGGAATACTTGGCAATCTTAAAACTGTTGGTCTTGTTGTACCATGTAAAACACGTACCTAGAATATATAATTTCAATTAAATGAATTATTCTTTCTTCAAAATATTGTATATAATGTATTATCGATATTTGTTTCAAAATACTAACTGCAGAATCACCACAAGCAAGAATGGCAAATATAATAGAGTTGTCACCAGGTAAAAGTACGACGTCGTGTAATGTTTCTCCAGCCAAATACGAATCAGCATCTTTGCAATCATGGTATCTATGATAAAGATCTCGAGCACAAGCTGCTAGATCTGGACCAAGCACATATCTGCTCAATGTATTGTATAAAGAATTTTTAAATCTTTTTCATTAATATAAAACATATTAATATGTATATTACATTTGAAATTATTTATTTCTTAACTTTATATTAGAAAAAATAGAAATGATGGAACTTACAAGGCAGAAATGGGATCCAACAAACTAGTATCAAATTCTAAAAACAATTTCCCTTTTTTTGTAAATCCTTTAACTGAATTTCCATAGGCAACAAAAATTTTATCTCTTGCCATTCCCAGTGAACCACCAAGAATCATTCTATTTATTTTTGGTCCAGGAAGAGATTTGAATAATGCTTGTAATTCTCCTTTTTTCGTACCTAATATAAAAAAAAGAATAGTCGTTCTTTAACACAATTTATATTTCATTTAATTTTAAATAAACGTAATTTTATATCTTACCGAATACTTGAAGCACGCCATCATGATTCGCGACAGCGAATTTTTGTGTTTGTTTGGGATCCGTTACGGGAAAAATTCTGGTCGTACCACGAGAAGTAACACCGACAGATGTGTAATCAATGCGTGACAATGGTAGCGTCATTTCTATATGAAATTTACATTAAAAATCTACAAAATGGATATTAATATGTTTACCATGCTCTACTAACTTTGAAAAGTATATACATACAATTCGTAAAAAGGACACAATGATTTTCGTCTATAAATGAGAATGTGGATCAATTTATCCATAGCGACGGTAGAACACAACAAACAATTATTACTTCAATTTTTCTACAATTCAAAGATTAGATAGTATTGGCATACGATATAAAAATGTATATAGAATCTATCATAAACAGAAAGATTTTAAAGTATTTTTGTTTTACATAACATTCTGTTGAAGCGCTAATAAAATTAAATTTTTGCGTTTTATTTCGCGCCATATTCTGTATCAATGACGAACATAACTAGCACATTTTCTAGTTATTTTCACTTGTGAAGTGTCAACTACTGTTCGGAAACTAAAATAAGGGGCAAGAGGGTTCTCTTACTAAGCCAATCACAGTCTTTTGTCCAGCGAGGTGCTTACGTGTGTGGCTGTTTCGGTAAATAATGCGGTAGAGTCAAAAATGCGTGTGAACTCTACCAATGGGGTAGGTAACTGTCAGTTTTTGCCATTTGTATCGCCACCATAGCACGTTCCGGACAAGCGATGCCGGAGCGCTCCAACCAACCCAACAATCGAGCATTATTATTATTAACTTACGACTTCCAATCAATTCAAATTCTAGTGCCGCGCTTGAGACGTCGTGCAATGGTGGCACCCTCTGCCCTAGCTTTGCGTTGCCTGCCTCATACCACCTCATACTAGGGATGGGCGATGTTCAAAATAAAATCGATTTTATGAACATCGATTAAAAAAAAATAAATCGAAATTAAAGATCGATTTTGTATATAAAAAAAATCGATTAATCGATTAATCGAACCAACAAAGTTACTAAGATACAAAATTTATTGTAAAATCATAATTTCAAATGCTTGAAAATAGTGTAAAAGAAACGTACATGTTATTTAAAATTTATACAGCAGAAAAGTTCTTCCATGATGTTTATAAGAAACTAAAAGAAACTGTAAAATTAAGATTTAGAAAAACCTAAATTTTACATATTAAATCTAAATCTTAACTTTAAATTTTAGCTTCGATGTTGCTTCACAAAAATCGGAAATCGATTAATCGCCTGGTAAAAACGGGGATACGATAATCGACCGAAGCGCACGAAGCGGCGAAAGAAGGCAAAAAGGTGGAAAAATATAACAGCATTGATAGAGAATTATTTAAAAAAATGGGCCATACTTCGTGTTGTGTGGTGAATTGTAAAAACAATGGCCTAAATAACAACTGTACATTTTATCGCTTCCCAAAAGCCAAATATAAAACAGAGCAGAGAAAGCGATGGATTGCTGCTGTAAAAAGAATAAAGTAGGTAACCTACCTTCTTTCTTAATTAATCGCATTTTTTTTTACAAATCGCTATAGTACTCTGTGTATTTTTTCCACCTTTTTTGCCGCTTTCTAACCACCAGATGTCACCATGCGTCGTGCACGGAGCGAATATACATGAGTTAAGGAATCACGGGAATCACCGTACCGTCGCAAGTTGTCTAAATAGGATTCCCCGCTTTTTATACAATGCTTGTGTTACTCCAGTGTCTGGACACTCCTTCCCCCTCTACAAGGACCAAAGTCAGCCCCTAGGGGGGCCAACCCTTAAAAAAAAAAAATATGAAGCAGATTTTGATTATACTGCATTGGTCACAGTGGCTATAAGACTGGTGGCGCACCCTTCTCAACCTCGTTCAGCCCCGGAGTCAGCCCCGATCTCAGCCCCGCTGGCCGGCGTAAACCCCTTAAAGCAGCTAACCCGTCAACCTTCTAAGGCCGCAAGCCGGCTAATGAGAAGGGGCACGTAACATATACATACTTGTAAAAAAAAGGCGTCTTTCGAATAAATAGTGACACAGATTAATTAAAATAATGTATTGATAGTGCTAGATTGATTCTTCGAAATTGTTTATCGATGTTTAACAGATTCATTGTAATAATAAAACGACAGCCGACAATAAAAGAATACTTATTAATAACGCGACTTGAAAAGTAAGGAGTTTTTATCCTTTCGTTATTATTATTTATTCTCCCATCCATCCTTTTTTTATATCTTTGTATTGTTGTGAGTTCCGCGCCAAATACTTGACGGAATAAATAACCCGCCCCAACAATTATTTAAGATTTAATTAGGGGTAAATAAGCACAAAGATATGAAAAAAGGATGGATGGGAGAATAAATAATAATAACGAAATGATAAAAACTCCTTACTTTTCAAGTCGCGTTATTAATAAGTATTCTTTTATTGTCGGCTGTCGTTTTATTATTACAATGAATCTGTTAAACATCGATAAACAATTTCGAAGAATCAATCTAGCACTATCAATACATTATTTTAATTAATCTGTGTCACTATTTATTCGAAAGACGCCTTTTTTTTACAAGTATGTATATGTTACGTGCCCCTTCTCATTAGCCGGCTTGCGGCCTTAGAAGGTTGACGGGTTAGCTGCTTTAAGGGGTTTACGCCGGCCAGCGGGGCTGAGATCGGGGCTGACTCCGGGGCTGAACGAGGTTGAGAAGGGTGCGCCACCAGTCTTATAGCCACTGTGACCAATGCAGTATAATCAAAATCTGCTTCATATTTTTTTTTTTTAAGGGTTGGCCCCCCTAGGGGCTGACTTTGGTCCTTGTAGAGGGGGAAGGAGTGTCCAGACACTGTGTTACTCTTCGATGATCGGTTTTGTGTGTCTGATTAACGGTCGCAAGAGTATCAAAGGTTAGTTCGTTTAGACGTTTGGAGATCATTTTATATCATTGAAAGATGGCAGTTACTGTAAAAGCGAGTTCCTTGGATCCACATTTGGTTAGTAAAATGATATTTTGTTGTTTGTTAATGAATATACATTATTAATGCTTTAAACTATATTTCCATAAATAGAAACGTATGCTAGAAAAAGCTGTGGCATATCAACAAGATTTTTACGAATTACTTCCTGACTGGAGCGTCTATAAAAGAGATGATACCAAATTTTTAAGACAAAACGTAGGATACGCTATTTTTGGTCCACCACTTTTTGAAAAAAATTCAAATTCAAATGATATCTTGAATTATAAGACGGATAATATAACTGATAATACAGTAATCAGTGACCTTGTATATTATGGGTCTAATGCCAACAAAGTTATAAATTTGATTGTTGACAAAATATGTACCCATGGCAGTATACCTGGAGATGATACTATAACATGTGGGATCATTTACTTGATACTTATTAATAATAATTCAGCTCAACAATGTGGTAAAAACAAAGACGAAGAACTAATAGCTGTGCCTTTTTTTAAAATACAGAAGTATAATAAAAATGAAAATGTATCAACACAAAAAAGTAAAGGTATTAAAAATATGTATGAGACATGGTATATAGATATCAAAGGAAGAATATATAAAGGTTGGGAAGATTTTTTACAAAGAAATGATTTACCTCAATGTATAATTGTCTATCCAAAAGATGGTTATTATCAACCAGATCCGTTGCTTAATATTGCACCAAATTATTCTTGTGTATGGGTGGTCGCACAAGATTCTTTTGCTTGTTGCCAACGTGCTAAAGTAGTTAAGGCCATTAATTACACGGTGAACACCATAGGCTCAGGGGCCACTATCGGCTTAGGCATTGCATCATTTTTCACTCCTGTAGGACCTGTAATAGCTGGCGCAGGTAATTTCACATTTATCAGCAATATAATGTAACATTTAATATCTACATTAACATTGTATTATAGGATTAGTAACCGCGGGCTTGAGTGGTCTTTGGACTATTGGGAACTGTTCTGCCCAGTTATATGATAGAGCAATTCACGAAGAATCAATTAATCTATCAGACAGAAGTGCTTTGTCATTATGGCTTGGTATAGCTGGATCCACTGTTGGTCTAGTAGCTGGCAGTGGTAATATTCTTCTCAAAGGAGCTGCCATGTCAGGTACAGATGTGGGTATAGTTGCTAAGACATTATATAATGGTACATTGATTGGTAGTATATCTATCAACTTAATTGGAGTTTTTCATCAAGGATTTAATATTTACAAAAAGTACGAAGAACAAGAAACTGTCGATATGTTGGATATTCTATGTTTTGGAACACATTTGTTGTTCTTTGCGAGTAACGTAGTAGATATTAAATTTGCAAATGATATTATTGAATCAACACAAGGGCAGATATTAAAAGATTTCGAAGCAAACTTACGCGACAATAATCAGCGGATACGCTATAATTCCGTACGAGATAAGGCCGCTGCAACTTCTGCAACGAAAATTGAGCAAAATGCTGTTATTATACGGCACATTAATAAATTTGGTATGAGCAATATATCACAGATGCCGTCCGTAAATAATTATCTTCAAAGTTCAAGCAATATAGTAACCGTTCAAAATTATATACTAAAGGTTAATGGAATACCATTGATAGATCCGATAGCATTTGTTGCTAATTTCGCGAAATCGTATTTACGTAATATAACAAATACAAGCAGAGATAGGTCAAATTCACCATCTGCAGATCAAAGCCAGATGTTAATGAAAGTGCTGGAGCATTTATTAGGTGATTTATACACAAGTAAAGATTGTCCAATGAAAGAGCATCTGCCCACTATTCCTGACTTTAAAGTAATTATAAATGAATTGAAAAACGTTAAACGTGCCGGAGACATATTACCTTTCTTATTTACGAATGCGTTAACTTTATTAAAAATGTTGCATGATCCTAAGTATTTGGTCGAAGGATGTCGCTTTTTTTGGGATTATGTAAAAAACAATATGCAGGAAGCAGGATTTCCAATATACTCTAACTACGACAACGTCGACAATAACTCTTGTAATACTGCTATGCGACATTTGCGTGCTATTTTGGTAGCAATTTTCGATGCTATGGATACATCGGTTAATCGTTTTCTTAACGCACTTCATCAATACATAAATTTGTGCAGCAGACAAGTATTAAGTAATTCGAAAGTTTAATATCAATAGTTGTAAGTTTTGATTTGCTACAGGAATATATTTTCTTATTACAGTAGAACTCCGTTTATATGAACTCCATTGCTATGCACGAAATTTTATTAGTGCCTGGTTATATGAACTTCAGCTGAGCTCTTATTATCTGAACAATCACCGAGCGTCGCTGATTATATGAACCGACTTGTCCCCCGACGTGTTCATATAAATGGAATTCCACTGTACGTTATTTTTTAAGCAACATTATTTAACAATATCTGCAATATCGACAGTACATATCCAAATATTGTATAATGTGAGAATATATACACAATGTAAACAAATAAACAATTATACAATTGATTCGCGAGCATTTTAATATACAAAAGGACTAGTACGCGGAATTCCGTGATCACTCCAACACCACGTAGGTAGGTACGGCATGGAGACGAGCGGCGTCATCTGCGTTCGGTTTTGACATTCCTTCGTAAGCGCCGCCTTTCGCTGCCGGCGTCATCACCAAAGACGAAAGAAAACCGAGAAAGAGTCGCGCCTCGAAACAATTTTAGATCAAATCAATAAAAATGTAACATTTAAAACAAATTTTTTTTGTCTACTTTAAAAACTGTCTACTTGACGATTCTAATAACTTTACGAGTTCCTTTCATTTTCTTCCGGATATAGGTATACTCTTTTACAAAGCGGCTAGGTAACTCCTTACAGCTCGAGCTCATTGAGGAAGATGAACATCAACCCTTCGCCAAGGGGGTGTGTTGCTTCGGTACAACTTGGAAAAAAATTCTCGTTGACGATTTACGATTAACCGTCCACAAACGTCCCTCACCCCCTCTATCTCTCCTCACACGCACGTAACAAGAACGACAGACAGCTTCTCTCTTTTATGGAGAGAAACCAAAAACGGTTCCTCTCAATGGGTTTCTTCCACCTACGTGTATAAATCAGTTTCCTAAAGAAACACATCGTGCACGTGTGTGTGAACTGATATACGGGCCAGTAATTCATTAACCGTCCGTGATGAAGCATGTGTTAATGAAGAGAAATGTCTCCTATCCGCGTTCGCCTATCGCTACGAAAGGGATGCCTTTATTTTTGAATCGCATCGCACTCGGGTCTTAGAAAAAGAAAGGTTGATGACCGAAACTTATATTCTATCAAAAAATTAAAACTTCACCCTAGTCGGTTCGATTTTCACGGTAGAGAAATGAAAGGCAGGAGGGCGACTAACTTTAGAAAAGAAAGAAACGAAGGGAAATTTTAGGGTCGAAACGAATTTTCTTTAGCCACCTCGATGCAAACGGAGGCGTATCTACCACGAAACGAAATTTAAAACGAGGGATAGACAGACTTGGATTATGCAAGTTTTTTGTCACGCCGGCGCCAACGGGTCGGAGGTAACGCCCTTTCTCTCTCTCTCCCTATCTTGCTCTCCAACCCTCTTGCCGTTCTTTCTTTCTTTTTTACCTCCGTTGCCCCTTTTTGACTTTCGAATAGCTAAAATCATCTCGTATGCCAATTTCAAAGCTCTCGACCAGAGTCTACACCGACAAACCGCGAGTGTGAGAGAAGTCGAGCGAGGGCGAGAGACGTTCCCTTTTCTTCTACATTTTACATACACGTTCGCGTTACGGTACATTTAGTACGGCTGTACGAAACGGTTTGGCGCATAAGGACGACGATAAATATGACTTCGCGACGGAAAAGAAACGTTTAATAGAGTATAGAGAGGGACTATAGGGGGAAGAAGCGTAGGAGGACGTTTAAAATTATTTTTTTTCATTTGACCTGGACGTTGAGACTGCCTGACGCGAAGAGACTTTACAAAATTTTATTTCATTCGATCGTGAGGGAGCAATAGGTGTACCGTTGCGTCTTAATGGTCTTACGTCCACTTAAGCTAACAAGATAGCGAGGAACAGCTGTTTCAATGTTAACGAAACGGCGCAGCCGGTCTCACCCGTCGAAAGGCTCGTCAAGGGAAGAGAGAGGAGGGAAAAGTTGAGAGGGACGCGCGACCTTATGCACCAAATGCAAGTGCAACGATCACACTTCCCTAGATCTCTCTCTCTCTTTTCTTCCATCTTCTAGCTACTCGAAGACATTCCTATTTTTCCTGTTCAATATTATTCTTGAGAAAAGGCAAACGACGAATCGGATGCGAACTTGCGAGAAAGAGGCGTCGCCCACCTTTCCACCTGTACCAGGAGCACCAATCGGTGAGTAGCGATGTCCAAGGGTAGACGCCTCTGGATTGGAGGCTCGATTAAGGTGGAAGGATAGAAGCAAAATGGCGACGTTAATGGCGACCGTATCGTGCTTTAAAATAGCTGTTTTTTTTTCTCTTCTTTCTCGTTCGATCAATTCTTGACGTACGGGAGATCTATAAAATTCGGAATTTCTCGACGATTTGGAGCCTTTCTACGGACAGCGTTTCGTAAACATTTTTCTCGTAACGCGTCGAATTTCCACGAATCATATTATGGTCTCGTGCCGAGCGAGTCCGTTGAGAAAATAATGATTAATCTTTCGTCGAGGAAGGTTTCATAGTCGTCCGAATCTGCGGGGTTCCAGGAGAAAAAATGGGAGAAGAAGGAAGAGCACGCTTCCTTCGAACAAACGTTAGAAGTGTCGCGTGTCTCGATGTGTGTTCCTATTTTTTCTGAGAATCAGGATAATTTACTTTGGAAGAACTCGAACCATTGAAAAATCGGAAGGAGCACGATGCGAACGTAATATGAAATTAAATGAATAAATTAAGTAATTAATAAATGATAAATTATTAACTCGACATGTATATCTATCTATTTTTTCTTAGATCTAGTGACACAATCTCGCGTCAAAAAAAGTCGAATTAACGTCGTCGAGGGGGTATAAGACCTACGTCAATGGGTCCGTATGGTTTTGTGGACCCCGATGGTGAGCCCGTCAACCGTTGTGAAGACGCCGAAAAAAAGGGCCTCGTGGGTAGCGATGGTCTCGAGGGGCCTCTTGGACTCCTCAGCGGGGGTCGTTTTGATGCGCCTTTTTCTTACGCTCTCTCCTACCCTCGCTATCCTTCTCGCTCTCGATCTATCATTGTTGTTTCCTTTCAAGGACCGCGAAAAATCTATGTTCCCTTATGCTCCTTTTAAGACATTTTATTATTGTTCTTCTCTTCGTAATTCGAGTTATGCTTCTCTCTAATGATTCTCGTTACGTAAAGTCTTTTTTTTTGTCGGTAACTCACAAGGACATGAACTATACGCGTTATTCCATTGTTCTTTAATTTCTGTAGCATCACGTAAACCTTCTCTCCTTTGACAAACGTGGCAAAAATTTGAAAGTTTAAATTCATGGCAGTAGGAGGATTCACAAAGACAAATCGATACTTCTCGGAAAAATTTTGGCAAAAGAGAGAGAGAGAAAAGACGAAGAAGAAGGTGCACGTGTAGGTACTCGAAAGAGGCTACACGAACAACCCGATGGCGAGCACGTGTGCTTCGAGAAGATATTCTCGTGGAATGTGCATACGCTAACGTGGGCTACGTACACCGGCGCTAATCGCCGAAGTAATTCTTAAGGTCGAACTTCCGGTGTATTTCGAGTAAACAGTGTGGAAAAAAGTAGAGGGAAGTATTTGCATCCATCTGTGTTTCTCCTTTCACTCTTCTTTCCATCTTTTCTCTTTGAGGTATTGTCACGGTCCGCGGAGTCGGTGCACTGCTCGTCGGTATCTTTGATGTTTTTTTCTTTCGAGGATTCGACGATTGTGCATGTTAAACGAATTTTAAAGTTTGGAGCATTAACATCGAAGAACAAAAGAGAAAAAAATGTGAAATTTATTCACGAACAAGTCGTGTTCGAAAGTTATCGTATTTATCCTATTTTCCTATGGAAGTAAACATAAATCAAGTAGGTCCTATCTATACGTATACCTACGTCCGCACCTAGATAACTTTCCAACGCTAGTAGATTTTACCTGATATATTTGTCGAGCGAGAGTTTATCGCGTTGACAAACGATCGTTATAATTAAGACGTCCTGTAAAATCCTCGTTAATCAGATCGTCTCGAGACTTAGACCTAGATTAAATATTTAACGAGCTTCCAATGGTCGATTCGGTCTAAGCGTTTTTCTAAACAAAAAGGTGACAGGTTTGCATCTTTCGAACGATCGATGGATCACGAGGTCAAAGTAGAAGAAGAAGGGGTAGAATAATTCGTCGTGGCCCCCCCTCGCGGATCGTTCGTGCTCGAGTAAAGTAAATCCAATGAGATGTAATACGTTCCCATGCACCTTGAGGAGAGTCCGTCGTCTGGCGAACACATGTCTCCGTCGGATTTTATCCATTGAGAAAAAGTCTTAGCCCTTCGCCATGTGACACTGACGCTCCTACCGTACCGGAACTCGAACTTTGCTAATTTCGTACCCTTTCGTCGAGCCAATGGATCGTTTTTAACCTCGTAAAAAGAAGAAAAAAAAAATCTACATATATCTATGCATATACATAACGTAGATTAGGATCTATCATAACAGGTATTATATCGTTGGTAATCCGATTTTACACCATCGTGTAAAATTATTGTTGTTTCTTACGACAAAAGTTATACTTTTAAGGGTAATACGAACGGAGGGGCTATGTTTTTCATGACAATAAACAAATGGCGACAACGGAACTCCACTAACGCGACGTCGCCGACTGTTTGTTTGATTTTCGAGTCGACTTTCTTCTGACGGGACTTCTCTTTACTCCTACTCGTCGTCTTCGCCGTCGTCTTCGTCGACGTCGAGTCTCTGAAGACGCGCGCGGTCCAAAGAAGAGGAGAGAAGAGAAGGATGGAGGGACGTAGGCAGCGTACCGGTTCGGGATCACGGTTATTCGAAACGAGAGAGAGGAAGACCACCCTGCTCGAGAGAACGACGCTCATAGCGCAACGAATTATTTAATGATACTCCTGGTGGTCCTCGCGATGTCCTCACGGACAACGATTACGCGTACTGACGTATACTTTTACTTACGGACAGAACTGATAAATATTTATGTAACGTCTTCTCTAATCTCTCTCTCCCTCTCTCTATATATATATATATATATATATCTTTCTACAACTTTTGAATCTTTTCTCGAGTCTCTCGCTATTTATCACCTATTTTTATTGACGAAATATGGTCGTAGCATTTTAGAAGGTTTTCTCGAGGCATGAGAAAACAAAGAAGAAATTCGTCGAGAGAGAGAGAGGGTCGTAGGAAGAAGCAGCCCTTTATGACAAAGGGAACTCGATGGTTCCCCATGTGTCGTTCACCTAGGACCCATCGGTTGGCGAATTTGAATTTATGAGCCAAGACGTCGTACGACGCTGACGAACATGTGTTCACGAGTGAAAAACTTGCGGCCGGAACACATGTTCGACAGGAGTGAAAGTCCGAGGACCGAGTTACGCGACGAGCATTCTCGCTATCTTCCAAGGTCACGTACGGACGACTCGTGTTTTGCCATGTGACACGCTCCTATATAATTATATGGCACTCGTGTTAGAAAAAAGAGCTGAAGAAGGCACGAGGGTGCAAGATAACGTTTTGTCGTTTATTGTTTACTCTTTGATAATGGACTAATCGTGTTTATTATAAGAGGAGTCGTTCTACGCAACGATAACTTTGATTAAAAATAGATTTGTTTATTCGATCGACGGACGCGATGGTCTCTCGCTTGATGCATCTGAAGGAAAGAGAGAAAAGGAAAGAGAGAAAGATCGGTTTCATTCAGTGGAAAATGGTTTCTCGAGTCCGCAAAAGGGAAGAAACCAGAGAGACCGCACGACCCTTGTGATTTTTGAATGGCGACAAGTGCCTCTTTCATAATGGCCTCTCGTCGTTCCATTGTGGCTTTTACTCTTTATACGGAACTATTCTATGAATGGATGCCTTTTCAACCGCACATTTCTTAGATTCTTATGATAATCAGATGTAACGATACCCGCTACAATATTTTTCTATCGTCGTTATACTATTCAAGGAGCATGATCGTGTATCTTATAAGAAGAACTATCTATTATTAAAAAACTATAACGTTAAATAAAAGGGAAGAGGCGCAGGGTCGTGTCCGTGCGTCGAACACGCGAAGACATATTAACGGTATAGGAAGAATGGAAGAGACAAACCGGTAGTTCATAATCTGCTTATTGTTTTCAACGTAAATATTATTCTCCTTCTTAAGCCGAATTACTCGGTGACTTTAACGATCCATACGGTCTCTGGTACCAACTGTTCAGAAAAATTGTCGAAGCTTTCGTGAAAAGTCAAAGGCTCTCGATCGAAGAAACATAAAATATCGGTGACTCGACTTCGGATACTCTACCTGTTTGCAACGAGGTAGTTTTCTCCGGTAGTTTCTACCGAACACATGTTAGAACTTTTGCCGAGCGTATAAATTCGAAAAATTTGGCGAACACGTGCTCCCACTAGCTCGTCGTATGGTGTCGTCTCACCGGACCCAAGCGTGCACCTTTAATGAGATTCCGGTCACGTCGATGATCGCGTTCCTCTCGTATGCTCTCCAGATTTTTCCAATTCTCTTTACGATCCTACCGTCCAGACACACGTGCGCCATTTTATGACGATCTCGAGACCTGGTACCGTAGCAAGATCTTCGATTCTTTACCGATTAATGCGATATATGTGTCGTTTATTGTAAAAGTGGTGTAACTCCATATTTACAAAATATGTATTTTATTGCTTAATGGGATCACATTTAGTCATATCTTTCAGTTATGACTTTAACAGGCTAAATATTGACGGCTGAAGTCGTTTAGAACTTTAATTTAAAAAAATACTTAATCCTGACACACCTTTTTATAAAGTAGATTTAGCTAAAAAAAAGTAAGGACGACAGACCCACTCTGCCCATCAAGAAGAGCAGTCACTAACGTAAAGGAGAAAGATATGCAAAAAGCTTGTTATTTCAGAATTCAATTACAAGAAGGTACACCACTTTTACAATAAACGACATATATTATATTTCGAAAGACAGTGAGGTGCTTCTTAGAAGAAACACCGCTACGTGGGAGTAGAAACAAAACGATACACGCGTAAAATATAGACGCGATTTGCATCCAAAATTATTGGGAAAATCCTGACGGACGATTTTTCTTACCTGCAGGCACCAATAGCGCAGTTAATATCCGTCGAACATACCTTCCTTTTCGAAGCCCTTGTCCTCGATCTTAGACTTCTAGCATGGATTATGGGATTTTATTAGCTGGGTAATCCACCAATGCTAGTCCGCTGCCTACGTATTTCCCCGTCATATACGATGAAATTACCATTACTTGGTACAAGTCGACGTCGCGATACATTATTTGGAGCACGTCTCGGTTTAGCGCGTATTAAAAAAAGTTCGAAGTCAAATAAATCGATGAGTATTCGACGATATCTATAATTCCCACCCATAAATAAAAATAGAAGGAAAGAAGATTCAACACGAAATATGTTTCGATACTTCAAAGATATGACATTGAAAGATGTTCTATCTTAAAAAAAAAAGTGTTCCCGTTAGATAGTTAAAACCAACGGACTATCGAGTACCCTAGAAAAGAGATCAACGATCTCAGCGACGTAACCTACCGCGAAATAGAACTATCCCTGGGAATTTCCAAGATTATTCACGATAATCCTTCCATACTAACGTCTACGCCGCGCGGCACCGTCATCGTGAGGGTCTCTGAGAGAGGCTTTAAATATTTTCCGTTGACCATCGTAATCAACCTATTAATGGCCACCCTCTGCGAAGGGATGACCATAATTGTCGTCTTGCTGGTGGCGTACTTGCTACGATCAGCGGGTGGTCCCTCGACGGATCCTCGAGTCCTTTCGCTATGCGTGCGTACGTGCGCCCTCGAGTATCTACTACCTATACTCGTATCTACTTATAATAGAAAGACTCTAACCAGACAGATACGTTCTATCGTAAGAAAGGAGAGGAAACTAGCGTGGACATTACCACTTTGAAATAAATCGTTGGTAAGCACCCGAGCGAGAATCCATTCTCACTTGGCGTCATCTCCTCCATCCTCCGTTTAGTCGGTGCCGCGTGTTCGGCACATGGCGAAGACAGTGGCATCGGTGCAAACATTGTCGGGACTATCTGTCGGCGCGGATCGTAAAGGCAGCGTTTATAAAGCGCGCGCGAAGCTAGGATCGAGCGAGCCGGGGACACTTTGCGAGCTTGACGCATGACACTAATGCCAGCCGAGATGCCGTACGATCTACGCCTCGTACAAGATAAATGTCTAACGTCCTGCATGCTCTTCGACTCTTCGGAACGACGCGTCGACGTTCCGTCCGATCGACGAGGATGGCATTTTTTCAAAAGCGTTCTTTTCGACGAGGAATGCGGCCAAGCTAGAGGATTCCTTTAGCTCGAGTGATTTATATCATCGCGGTTCAATGTCCACTTTTGACATAAATTTACGTATCTACCTTAGCAAGGTTAAAGATCACTGTATTCGAATCTCTTTAGCCTTTGAAGGACATATCCCCACCATCGAACCACTTCTCTCTTCTTGTCCAAGCCTAATCGCAAAGTCGAATATATGACACGCGGCCAGCATCCTTTTATAGGTCAGACGAGAAGTAGCTATAGGCTTGAGCCATCGTCTTTCTCCCTCTCTTTTTCTCACGACGTTGAGATGAAAAAAGTAAGGAACCGTGAGATAAGTCGTGACAGTTGTCCTCGGTTTTTCATGACCGCGAAAGACAGAGAAGGCGCTACGAGGAAAGAAGACCGCGAAGCTCCAGTAGAAACAAGCAGCAACGATCGAACGAGCACTCTCGGGATTTTCCCGTCGTAAATGCCCAGGTGGTGGTTGACGGGACCACCGGTAAACAGCTTGGCGCCCCTTTGAAGGAATTTCGGTAGGTCGTGTTAGCGGCCGGACGCTCGTGCTCACCAGGTGCTAATTGCTTTACCGGTGGCCAGATTCAAACGGTGGTCGTGCCCACCATTCCTCTTATTGCTAGTTTTTCCTCATTGTAAATGTCGCGTCGGCGGCTTTTTCGGGCCAATTCTAATTTTTATTAATTTTCTTTTTATCTTCTGCTCCAGCGACTTTTCCAGTCAATGAACCGCGAACCGTGTCTTTTCAAAGGGCACCGTGCGTTCGCGAGCAGATTAAATGCAGAATAGGACGCGCAATTAAATCTACGTTAATATCGTCAAACGGAGCGTGCAAGAAAGTAGTTTCTTTGGCACGTTTCAAAGGGTGCATGCTTGCACACTCGTCGTACGGTTATACGAACATACTCTCGCTATCAACGACACGATATCTTTCTCAAAGTTAATTAATAATTCTATTTTAACGATCGAATCTTCTTTGAACGATCGACTTTTCTTTTTTAAAGATAATATCGAGCGATCGTAGGATATGTACACGTCAAAAAGGAGCTACGTCCGTCACCATCGTCGAGTAAGTCGATCGAAGGCGACGGCCGAAGGCGCCGTCGTCGTTCGAGCACGACGAAAACTCGCTTCTGGGAATCGAAACGCCCGGTAGAAATGCGCGGTTCCCTTACCGCACCCTTTCCTCTTCCGCGCCACGAATTTGGCTCTTATCCAAGCGAAAATCAGATCGCCAATAAGGAGACCGATAAATAACGCGGCCAAACACCAAAATAATACTCGATGGCGATCAAAGTAAAATAACCGCACGGCGTTTCCTTCCTCCTGCGTATCGAAAGATTCCTTTTGAATTTTCCAACTCCAATAGATTCCTTCGATCAAAAATCGATAAATTATAAACGTGGAGAACACTCTTTAAAAAACAACGAGACGGCACGTCATCGAATAAAAGTAAGTAGGTACGGGGAAAAGACGCGAGACGAAAATGCCGTGAGAGCGTGAAACAGAAATTTATAGGCAGCCTCCGAACGAGCTTTTCGCCCGTCACAACAAACACGTCTCCGAGATCCAGCTTGTTCATCGATCATTTATATTCTCCCGCTGGAGGGAAACCCATTGAAATGGAGAATGCTATATATAAGCGACGACTCTGCCGTAGTAGATAATATTTTGGGAACTCCCGATCTTCACGAACTTTCAACCGTTCGCGGTCTAAAATTTAAAATAAAGAGATCATCCGCTTAACGTGCCCTATCCGTATCGTTTCTTATACTCATAATGCGCAATATTTCTGTTCTTTCTCCTCGTTCGTTCTCGCCTCGAGAATTTAGGTACTTTTTACGCTTATAGGAGGGGTTCTCCTATTTTCGGATCGGTCCCGTAATTCTCATTCCCGATTTTTCATTCTGGCTCGGTCTCCTTTTCCCTCAACTTGGAACACCGTGGAATATATTATTGTTTAGTGAACGAAGAAGTGGTCAAATTAATGGTCTTACTTAATTTTCTAGATTACGAACTTGGGAAATATTTTACGGACTTTATCCTACCCGGACTTAATTCCACATCTAATCGTGATCTTTTTGCAAAAAAAATGTGCAACGCGTAAAGCTGAAGTAGATCCGCAAATCCCAATGTTTCTTCTCGATCTTTCTCTCTCTCTCTTTTACTCTCGCCAGGCGATATAAATATTCCCGATGGTTCTCCCCTTATACCTTTCGTCTTTCTCGCTCTCATGAATTTACGTTTCCTTCTCTTTTTCTCGTTCCCTTCTTCTCTCCTGCTATAATCTTCACCCTATTTCTCTCTTGTACGGACGATCGTGGAGACAGCGACTATGCTCTCTTTCTCCTTTTTTTTCCGTTCTTTCTCTCCTAAGAACCTCGTACGATGACGATTATACAGAGACAGGGAAGAAATCTACATCGCGTTATTCTCCAGTTCCTTCCTTTATCTTCATTTTGCTTTTTTATAGTTTAAGACGAAGGCAAGAAAAGTTTCAATTTTCTTTTTTCAATTTTTTCTCACTCGCATAGTCTTCTTTTCCTTCTTTTTCTTTTCTGCCTCTCTCTCTCTCTTTCGATGGGCTGTCCTAGGTGGGGACAAACTGACAGGCACGACGAAGAAAAGAAGCCGTCCGATGGTGGGGAAATTGAACGGCATCGGAGAGGGGTTGATGAACACAGGACAGAGAGAGAAAAAGAGAAGGAAAGAGAAAGAAGGACATACCGAAAGGGAAGGGCAACGAAGCTCTGGGAGGCGGGGTTCCTCCGGCACGTCACGTCACGAAGAAACCCGCCGAGAACCGTTCCTCCATCAGACAAGTCTTAACCTTCGACTAGAAACGGACGCGAACGCGGATTCGATCGAGAACCGGCTCGATCTTCTCTTCGACTTATCGATCGTGTGATCACGGGACTTTTTCGTGTTCATCTCGAACTATTCGCGCATTTGTTTATATAAAAAGAAAAACAACGTTTATTCGTTAACGAAACGCGTGAGAGTGGCCAAGAGTGTCGCCGTATCATGTTGGTTCGTACAAGTTACGGAACAGCAAACGGAACTATTTTATAGTGAGTTGATAGAAAAGAATTTCGAACGGCTCTATATACCGACGGCATTGTCGGTTCGGAGAAACGAGAGAGAAAGATTTAACGATAGAGAAGCAACAAGAAGAAACGATGCAAGCAGCACAGTCGCTCGCTCCGCAAGCCCCGCGCATTCAAACTCTTTATCTCCTGGATGGTAGTGACAGTTCCGGTATTCCTCATAGCGCAGGAAGTTCAGCGAGCAATTCGCCGGATCATTACGAACGTTTTTCACCACCCACTCACTTGATGGATCTCAGCAGTCCGCCGGAGCACCGAGATGCGACGGCTTATCATCAACCCCACCATCATCATCACCATCACCATCATCACAACCAAGCGGTTTATCCGATTCAATCACCGACTTATCTGATCTATGAAAATCCAGAGGAAGCTAAGAGGTATCATCCGCAGGATCATCAGGATGGAAAAGTCTTGAGAGATCTGCAAGTTTACGACAGAAGATTGCACGACAACTCGCCCGGATTTTTATCCGATCACAGCAGAGAACACGAGCAACTTTGTTTAGCTCCCTCGCCACAAATGTATTCCTCCAGTGGCGAAGAGATGCCTAATTCTGCTCCGAGACAGACTCAACAGCAAGCAGCGGGACCATATCGATTGGTAGACGTTATCCCGGAATACAAGACGGAAAGCGTCGATCAGCAGCAGCAACAGCACATATACAAGCAAATGGATCCAACGTCATCGACGAAGAATTTTGAAATAGAGAACGCGAGAGCTGTTAGCAAAAGGAAGAGAAAGTCTAGCAACGTCGAAGAATCCGAGAACGAAAGCACGGCTTCCTCTACGAAGATGAAAGTTAGAAGAAAAAGTGGAGCAACTTACGAGGAAATACAAAATCAAAGAGTAATGGCGAACGTCAGGGAACGGCAAAGAACTCAGAGCTTGAACGAAGCTTTCGCTGCACTTAGAAAGATCATACCAACTCTGCCGAGCGATAAGCTGAGCAAGATCCAAACTTTGAAACTGGCCACGAGGTACATCGATTTTCTCTATCAAGTGCTTCATTGCAACATGGAAAACAACGAGGAGGAAACCGGTAAGAAAAATAATAACTCTTCATTTTGTAACTACCTACTAAGCATATAGCTACGACGAACATAATTTACTACCATGCTCGAAAGTCTTCCAAACGTTATCCAGAAGCCGCGACTCGAGATGCTACTGAAAAGGGGTGCGTGCGTTGTTTGTAAAAAAAAGAGACTCAAAGATCGCAGTAGGCTACCCTTCGGCACCTTGGCGCAGAGGCACCGAGCGCGTATTTATGGGAACCGCTCTAGTGCTTGTTTACGGTGCAGCGTAATTAAACAGTCACCCGTGGTGGAGTCTTATAATTTACGGACCTCCGTAAGTTCTGACTACCGAGCCATCCTAGTGCCACTTACGTGTGTCGTTTTAACTTCTTCCAAAAGTACCAACCCCACTTCATCCAAATCTAGCCTTTTCATCCTCGACTCTCGTTCGTCCAATTAATTTTTAATTATTTTTATTAATTAATTTGAAAAGATCGTCGTAGATATCGCAAAAATCATCTTTCTCGAGAATAAATTCGAAAAGCGACGAAAATACCGACTCGTCCCTTTTATTTCGTTCCGTTTCCTGTCCGTAATGCGCGCAATACCATATATCATACCGATCTTGTCGCTCTTTTTATTCCGTTCTTTCTTTCTCTCTTTCCTCATCTCAGTCATCTCTTCGCTTCGCTTATGCGTTTTTCCTAAATAACTCTTAGACGCCATGATCGAGTACGTTGACAGATTGCGTTACAGTTTCTTTACATTCTCGAAAAGTGACTGGAATTAATGAAGTTGTTCTTTCTTCGATGTTTCAGAAGAGAGGAGTCCAAGGAGCGCGG
The DNA here is from genome assembly GCA_916049575.1 of Ancistrocerus nigricornis. Lineage (NCBI taxonomy): Eukaryota > Metazoa > Arthropoda > Insecta > Hymenoptera > Vespidae > Ancistrocerus > Ancistrocerus nigricornis. Next base: position 32,018,334 of record OU696666.1, read on the forward strand.
TACTAGCGGCAAGAGAAATAACATCGTCCTCCTGCAGTTACATGGCACACGAGAAGCTTTCCTACGCGTTCAGCGTGTGGCGTATGGAGGGAGATTGGAACTCGAATCTCTAAAGAAAATCATCCTGGTACCTGTTGTAGATCAATTCGATAAACTGAGACGTTGTGAAACGGAGGTAACAACCGGGGGTCCGTTCGACCTTTCGCCAAGTTAAATCCACTCGTTGGAACGGAGAGTTCGATAGCCAGTTTATCTTGCATAGAAACATCGTTTTTTCGTAGATGACACGTTTACGACGTTTGGACAGTCTTAATGTAAATATAGAAGCGCGTGACATATTTTCGCTGGCCGGAAAATAACACAGTAAGATATATATATGTATATCTATAGAACGGAACACTTTGTTATAGTAGAGATATCTGCTTAAGGTACATAGAGATTATATTATATTAGTTTAAGTAGATATACTATAAGGTTATAGACGTCGTAGGGTGCAGTGACAGTTATCACGTGTAAGATTTAAGCGATAATTCTTTTTTTTTAACAAATTCGAAAGCATTCGAGTTACGAACGACGATGCCGATAAAAAAGTGAACGTCGCGAGAAGATCATCCGCGTTTCTTCGAATCGCGTACGTTATATGGAGAGGACCCACGGTTCCTTGAATTCCAATGACGGCATATTAATCTTCCGTCGTGTTGACTTTAACACAGCCGGTAGTGCAACCCGATCACATTCCTCACTCGCATCCGCAATAACGAAGGCTAATAATTTACGTCTTCTCGTCGGTCTATTAACGGTACGACAACCGTGGGTGCACGGCCAACACCTCATAACTTTTGCTCCGTGAAATCGAGGACGTTTCTCTCGGACTATCTCGCCTCTCGAAATTTTCATCGGACTTGTGCGATTCAAACGCGATATGCACCGACTCGACGTCCTCTTTGAACCGTTTTTGGATGATCTCGCTTTCCTCAAATTTTCGAAACGTGTCGTAACCAATGAGTAGTACGCTTTACGATGCTTTTTACGACGATAAAGTATCACACGCGAACCGCCAAAAGATCTTCTCCGAGGTAACAACACGACGCCGTGCAAACGAATAGATACTAAACGAGGTTGCCGCGGATGGAAAATGAGAGAAGGGGAGAGATGGAAAAAAATTAACGAGCATTTTGGCGCCCATCGGTCGGGTACAATGTTATTTCATCTTTTCTCTCTCTTTCTCCCATCTTCTCGGCACCTCCCTTCACGTATACCAAAGCTTTCATAAAGATGACAGCGGCCCTACTAGCTGTCCGTGAAGATTTTTGCTTGGCGGCTTCCTGCGATGTATATACGTGCGCGCGTCCCTCGCTTTTTCGTATCATTCTCTTCTTTCGGTCCGGCTCATTCCGACGTAGTCAATTGAAACGAGTCTTTGTTACAAAATTGAAATCCATAGTTGAAAGTAATGGAAACGGTTCTCGTCACACCTTAATTTAAGCTTTCGATCATCGATCCAACAACAGGGAACGCGACCGCGCTCTTTCGAAATTCTCCGAGCCATCTATATGCGAATACATCTTTCGTTAGGGAGTCGGTTATTTTAAACCGGCAAAAGTAAACCTTGGACCGCGTTTGACTCCGCTTAACGAAGATACGGTACGTTAAAGCCGGCAGCATCTTTATTGCGGCAGTGAATCTTCGTGAAAAAAATTCTAAGCACGGAAACGAGGGAAAGGCTGCCGAAGAAACGGCTCGTCGTCGAGAGGAAGCCGGGAGCGCTATCCTCGAGTTCGTCTTCTTGACGTATGAAAAAAATTCGATAGTTCCCAAGAGTATTTAATTTTCCGCGAAATTTGAACTTTCGCATCGGTCCAGAACTCGAGTGGGTTACTTCGGGGTAAAGATAATGTAAAGCCACGAAACGACTTTGGTGGTTTTAGTTATCAACGGTCCATAAATCAAGCGAGTAGTACCGCTCGACGGCTCCTTTGCTCCGAGCATCTTCGACGACATCTTTGTTCGACGGATCTTGACGGGATAAGAAGAGCCGAACGCGGTGCTTATTGCAAACGGTCCATTGCAAATTCGGTGGGTGATAGTTCAGTGGACTAAGGAACATCCTTAATTACATCGGCGAGCATTCATCAACGTTTCGTAGAGACTGTTCTCTTCTCGCGTTAATAGAACATCGAGAAGACGAGAAGGACACGTTTGCTTTTTCCTTTTTCCGCGACGGTGCGTCGGTGCCCGGCCATAAATCTCTTTGAATTCAATTAGTCGAGACATCCAACGTTTGGTGTCTCAACATTTTGGTGCTTCTTAGACGTACGTCCAATAAGGTTCCCGCGCGACGCACGAGCAAAGCCGACAAAACTCTTCCTTTCCGTCGACGTCAAAGATTAAAACGATCTCCCAATTTTTTAACGAAGCTTGTCTTTTCAAATGTATCTATCCTTTTCGCTGATACGATTCTTCTACGTTTGCAAGATTCAAACGTTGACCGACTCGTCTTCTTCTTTTTTTCTGTTCCGTTTCCAAAGCAATCGGTGCTGATCCGTAAGAAAAAGAAGGACTCCTCGCGCGTCGTATGTCACTTTGATTGTCCCTGCGACGTGTAACCGTGGCCATATTTTTTTGGACAGTCCCTGTGAGGTTTACCCTCGAGAGAAAGAGAACGAGAAAGAGACGGGTGAGAACGAGCGTGACAGCTGCTTCGCCTCGCGGGAGCCTAGAGAACAGGCCGACCGCTAACAGACATCCAAGGACGTGTCCAACGTATCCAACTTTCTTTCTTTCTTTCTTTCTACGAATCGACCTCAAAATCTTCTCTACGAATTCTCCATAATTTTTCATAGTTTTCTTTCGTTGTAACAAGCAATGCGAGTCAGCAAGCGTCTGCTAATTCGTTCATCGTTCACGCGCAGAACGTTCGAACAGAAGCAAAGTCCTAAGGCGATCCATAAATCAGTGTTGATCGACGAGGCAAAGAGAAGTCGGTCCATGCTCCTTCTCGATGTCTCCCTTCGCTCGACGAGACCAAAGAAGTTGCTTTTAATTTATCGATCCCAAAGATACACGTATCCACGCGAATGTTTCGTTAGAATTTATAAAGTTGTTGTTTCTTGCGAGATGTATATATGTATTCTTCGTCTTTTTAAGCTAGATTTTATATATATATATATTTTTTCTTTTTTTTTTAAGGTATTATACGTTTTAGGTATGTTAAGAGTCTCTTTCGGGGCCTTAACCGTACAGCTAACGATACCAAAGATTTTGTATATATTTCGAATTATAAGTTAGAAGTTTAAATGTAAACTCCATTGTAATCTACTGTAAATACTATCTCCTTTGTAAACTCTTCCTACGACGGATGATCGTAGCAAGAGTACTCGAGCGTTTAGATGTTAGTAATTATAAATTAAGGGTAAGATAACGAAAAAAGGTACAACCCTGTCGGCCGGATAATGCAATAATTTATTATTATTATCTCGATAGTTTAATCTTCCGTCGATTCTGCGTTTGTATATGTATATATATATATGTTCTGTATACTTATACATACATCAGTACGGCCGAGAAGATTAGTTCGTGATTTTGTAAATAACGTAATAATCGTTACGTAGCGTTTACGACAAAATTTGGATTTCCATTCCTTCGTTGATAAATACTACGTGCATTTCGTCTTTACGCGTGGTCATTTTCATGGCGTTTCTAACTTACAGTATTTTTATATTACAATTGCAAGTATTGCAATAAACGATTCTCGAAACACCAAAATCATTCGTTAATTTTTTAATCAACCAAACGATTCCCACCCTTTAAACCTACTCATGGTAAACCTCAAACGTGCACCATCGTGAGATCGGATTTGTTTAGAAAGGCTAAAGAAAATAACGATAGAGGGGAGAAAGAATACGGTCGAGGCGAAGAAGAAAAAAAATGAAGGAAGAAAAAGGTGGCAAAGGGGGTAGGATAGTCGATAAATAATTTACCAAATGCCGAACGAACGAAGGCTGGGCTAATGGATAAGACGAGCCAGTGCAAATATTATTGCAAGAAAGTCTCGGAACGCGACGCCCAGTCGCGTCGATTGGCCGAAAGCTATGTCATCGGTTTTCTTGCGAGCCAATCGTAGGTGCTGGACGGGTCCATCATCTTTCCAAGTCTCTCGGCCAGTCTTTCGTCGGCTCGACTCTCTTCTTCCCTCTCCTTTCGCCATCATCCCACTCTGTTGCCCTTTTCCGCGCCAATAAGGATATCTTCGAATCTATTGTGTCTCCGAAAACTAAACTTTCTTTCGCTAGGGTCGGCCCTGCTCGTCGAATTCTGCGACTTCCTCTTAACATGGAGTCTCGAACGGTATACCGGGGAAAAGACCGCTTAAAACTTTTACTCCTATAGTCGAAAATAGATGCACGCCAGAATTCATCGATTTCCTTTGTACCGAGTCGCTTGGTTCTAACGTTCTAAGAAACTGAGCGATACCTTTCGTGATGTAAATGTTCTTATTTCTATCGTCTTGTTTTTACGATGAATATTTCCTTTTTTTTATATCATTTGCGTTACTTAATATTTATGCGTGTCCTCTTTATACTTTGAAAAGAGAAGTTTCGTTTTTTCAATACTTCACAGCGATAACATATCTTATACGGGGGCGTTACGCTAAAGAAGTAGAGTCTTGAGAAAAAGTCAAGTGCTTGATGGAATCTCGTCCGATTGAAAACGGTTAGATCGGATGGTATAAATTATTGAGACCGATCTTACCGACTAATATCTTATATCGACGTTATGGTAGACAAAAGTACTGTCGAACAATTGTTAAGAATATAATCTCTCTCTCTTTCTTTTTTCTCTTTCTTTTTAGAGACACGTGTTAGTCGAAAAGATTCGGTGTAGTATGACTGTCGTTCCGTCGCGTCGCATTCTTCGGCTACCCTTCGAGTATCAGCCAGTGGCACCTCATTAAGAGACGTAATGAGGTCGGCTCGACAGTTAATTATTTCGAGATGGTTTTTCGGGTATCGCGGTAAGAGAGTTACGGGCAGCGTCGATACGGATGAACGATCCTTCTCGGCAACGAAAGGAAGGAAGAACGTAAAATGATTCCTCGAAAACCATTTCCAGGGTCGATAGACGACACTTTAAATCATTGAGGAGGGATACATCTTTCCAAAGGGCAACGCTCATTTCCGGTATTAAAACGCTCGGTAGGAAGACCGACGGTCCAATCTTTTCTAGCGATATATTACATTTCTGCGGAATTTTCGATACCTCAAGATTCTTTTTATAATTTTAAAATGGTGTTAACAAGTTAGACGAACACGAACATACGTCACATCGTCATCGTCAACATGTGGACCTTATTTGGCCAGGAGTCGAGACGAGAGTAAAGGGTCCTGGCGCCTCCTTTGATGATTTATTTTATACAACGAGGGCGTTCCTAGCGCGTAAAAGCCAGAAAGGAAAGCTTGCGAAGGAGTCTACGACTTCCTTGTTATTCCGTACTCGGATAAATAGCTGTTTGCTTCTTTTGCGGCTTGTTTTCGTAGATTAAGGTGGATTTCTTTTACGTGTCGAAAAGTAGAATGATCACGTAGGAACGGAAAGTAGGTATCTAACAGATGGTGGTTTTCATCTTGCTAACTTCCTCCGATCTTTCATTTCAAATTCTTTGATATATTCTACAAGATCAGATTATATTTAACATCGGTAGGAGAGAAAGACATAGAGAAATGGAAACGCATGTGTTTTATTTAGTAAACCGTGTAACAAAAAAATGTAAACAGTCTGTTTAATGTCCCTGTACAGAATCTGTTTCGAGCATCTCGACGGACAAGGTTTGTACATGTTCGTATCGGTGAAAAGGTCGAGTGTAGGAGTTCCTACGGATCTACACGATCGTAAGAGCCGCGATCGACGATGACGACGCGAGCTTACTTTCGTGGGAAGTTCCAGCTCTTCGGTCGAGGTTTTTCCAAAATTTGTATCGATTTTAAAGGCACACTTATATCTAGTCTAATTTTTACAGGAAGCTATTCGGAAACTACAGGATAATGGATTACGATTACGTGTTCGTTCCTAAACGCTATGACTCCGACGAGATAAATCGTCAAATGTTAAGAAGAAACCGAGCGGTACCAAAGTAAATATAGTGGTCTGGACTGTCGGCAGAGCGTAGAGGTAAAATATCCACGAATTCGATAGATAAAGATAAAGGTAAGGAGATCGGAATAAAAAATGGCGTAACGATGGGCAAGCAAGTTTTTGCTTGTAGGAAGGGACAAGGGATGGGCAAGAAAACGAAAGACGGTTCACAGGATGTGTCCTTCCTCCCGAGAGCACTTGGACAACGAAGCATTCAGAGAAAACTAACGGTTTATCGCAACGAACACCGTGCGCTGTCTCCAAGAATACTCCTTCTTCCTCTACGCACTTTCGATCGGTGCTTCGTGTAAACGCTGTAAACGCATTGCGACTCGAATACGCACTGTCATGTGTACTGAGACTTTACGCGCGTATCGTCGTCGCCTTGTTACTTTTAAACTGGGAGTAGAGATACATGAATGCGAATATTCTTACGAATATTCGAGGAGTTCGTACATTCGCTTGCCTTCAACTTTTGATATGTTTTCAAAATATTTCTGTTATTATTTAATTGGCTCGTTAATTGATACTGAGGCGCTTCCTTGGCCTAAAGCAATCTCGTTTAATCGACGCGATGCAAATAAAGTGACATTTGTATGCGTATATGCCGTAAATGTAGGAAAGAAAGCATATAAGCATGCATCCCAAATTATAGAGGAAGATGCTCCAGTTAGATTTGACCGAAGAAAGATAGACCATTTTTCCTTTACACGACAGACTAGTTTACTTAAAGCGAATTGAATTAAAAATAAACCTTTTTCCGTGGTAATTTTGCCTTTTTTATTTATTTTCTTATCGATCGTGACACTTGTACTTTTTTTAATTACGTATTGTACCCAGGTATTTAACGCAAAATCCATTTTATCGATAAGTTCAGGTGGCAAAGATTACTCGTTCGTATAAATTTGTGCTTTTAATTAAAAGTGTATATAAAACTCATTATATATGTATATCTAAACTTAACGAAAAGTAACACAAACATTCGATGGAAGAGCATCGACAAGCAAAATTAATTAATCGCGTAAAACTTTTTGCAACAAAAAAAAATTAAGAGAAAGAAGACGAATTATTCCGAAAACAATTTTAATAAGCAATTTTAATAAGAATTTATGAATTACATGAATAGGAAGCCTCTACGATTCTGATGATTAGTCGTATCGTTCGGAACAGACTACGATTAAACCTAGGGACTTGTAAGCTATCCTTTGGAAGTTTAAATAATAACATTACGATGAAAGTTTTGATGTTCGTCGAAAATTGCAAATTTCCATCGTTCAATGATATTTCATCTCCCAAGCATATGAAAAACTACTGCATATATATCAAGAATGGTAATTGTAAAGGTAGAAAGACTATCGTCACGGCTAACTGCAGTTACCACAATTAAAATTAGATATTATAGTACAATTTGCATCTTACAATTACCCCTGATATAAAAATCTATCAAATATTCATGACTAATTTCGAGCATAGTGAATAAAGGTTTTCACACAAATTGGGCATAGATCGATAGGCAAGTCAATGTAGCTCGCATTTTTAGAAAGTTCTCTTTTCTTTTAAGGCTTCCGTATTTTCAATCATGAAATCATTATCAATACAAATGTACATACACGGATAACACACAAAAATAATGTACTTGATAATATCGTAAATAACGTATCTTTGCACAACGTTATGAAATGTTGTTAGGCAGTCAGAATATTATTTTACACCCCATTGCACTTTGTTAGCTCTGGTTTGCTTTAAAAAATTATTCTGAAAAAGTGCAAACACAAACTAAACCAACGAGAATGACGTGTAAAATAAAATTCCTATGTTCCAGGGTACGAGATGACCCGTACGAAATATTCGGGTAAAGCCCTGAGAAGCCTTAAGCAAGATGCGTGTGGTCATCTTCCTACCTTCTTCTTTTTCTAAAGAATTATTTTAAATACAATCTGCTCGTTTTGCTCTATTCCATGGCAATGCTCCTCAGTACATATTTAACGATGAAAGCGAATGCCGCAAAACCAATCAACACCACGAGATTAGTGATCGCGCCATGCAACGGACTCTGTTCTCTTTGTAGTTGATCCCGTATTAAGGAAGAAACTTCGGATGCCGTAGATTGATGCCTCGCTTGTTTCTCCAATTCTTTTCTGCGTTCCAACTCTACTTTAATGATCTGGATTTTAAAACAATAGGAAAATAATTACATTTCATTATTTTTATCTCTTTCTTTTCATATGTAAGCAAAAAATACCTCGACTGTATCTGGAAATAATTCACAAAACATTTTATCACGTAGATTGTACTCCAGACTTTGCATCGCTAGTTTCTTTTTCTCATTATCCGTTGTGTAAATACTACCAAGCGTTGGACTTTTTTCAATCTGTAATTTAAGGGAAAATTTTAAGCGTAACTTAGCTTCAGGTCTACTTTGGTATAATATTTTATATTATTTATTATTTCACATACCATAAAACTGAGAAGTCCTGCAAGAATAGTAGACACGCTCCAAGCAGGATTCCATGTATCAGGATGATAATCGGTATTCGATAAACAAAGCTTCGTGTTAACTTTAAATCGACCATTTGGTGTGGTCATATAAATGCTAGGAGGTTGGAATGGGAATTCTCCAGGAAATATTAGTTTTCCATGGTAAAATCCACCTTCGTATGGTGTCTTCTCTGGTCCTATGACGACATAATGCCTACGGAGATTAATTAAAGATCTTTATTTCTATATAAAGAATAATTTTTCAAAATAATCATAAATATTCAAATTACCATTCTAATATATTCGAAGGTACTGGTTCTGCCAGAACATATGGCACAGGATCTTTTTTAAGACGCAAGTAATCCTGCTTCAGGCGGGCTGCTGCGCTGTTAGGTTTCTTATTCATTCTTACCATCAAGTATATTGCAACTTAATGCAAACTTTTTGTTATATCTAATGTCCTTTGCAAATTTGTCTTTTTGCAATATAAATTTCTTGGCCCAGTGAAAAGAACTATTCACTGGTAGGTGATCTATGGTCAGCTATTATCAAGGAAGACTTGTTTTTAATGCTTAAGTCATATAAAGATCATTGCAGAATGTACATGGAAGTTTCGACGCGTCACTTCGAGAATTCAAACGGTTGCAGCAAAAGCGGATGTTAACGTTGCACGTAAGGATACATTTGCGTATATGTATACTTTCTCAAAAGCAGGTTAGACTTATAGGATGTTATTCTTTGAAATATACTTTAAAAAATTATCAGGAAGGATAAATATTAAAAAACGATATAATGATAAAAAGAAAATCATTCGAAAAATAAAACTTGCTGTGTTCTTCCCAAATATCTCTTTCCGTTCATGAATAATACTGAATGACACTGAATTTGACAGTAACGTCGCACACTATTCTCGTAGTAGAAACATATGACTCTGAAATATATCTGTACCAGAGTATTCGATGCAGTGCTGCCACATTATGAACTTTTAAAAAACATGTGCGTCTTTGAACGTTGGAGGTGATTGAAAACATTACATTATATAGAATACTACGGCAATGATGTTACGTGTACATTTTTTTTTTCTTTTGTCTCTAATAGACTCTATCGAATTACATTTATTGTCACGTAACGCATAAGCAAAATATACATCATATATCATACAATGGACAATTATAGACGATCGTCCCCGGCTTATGTAATGATTTCACACCAGTAATCAGGTGTTTGTTACTGGTGAATGGAGCATAAGATCCGTGACAGTCTCCGCCTCCCACCGTCTGTCACTGGGAGAATGCTGAGGAGAAGTGTTGACAATTAAACCATAAAACGTATTACTTTAAATGTTTTGTTGCAAAACTCAATGTAATATTTGATTAATTAAATGTTATATGTGTTCGACTGTACAATCATTTGGAATTGTTGCATTTGCTACTACAATGAGTTCACCGGTGTCAATAAGTAATTCTGCTTCATTGACTGGTACTAGTGGAATGGAAACAGTAGTCGCAGTAGCACTTGGTGCACTAGCTGCAGTTTTCCTTGGTGCTCTTTTGGTGCTTCTTGTTATTTGCCGTAGACAACGTTGTTATTATGTTAGTAAATTTGCTTATCAGACTTCTATGGAAGTTACAAAGAAGTGTTATCATCTTTATATGTTTCAGAACCAAAAAGATTCGCCTGATCTCAGCTCAGATTTATTAGAAGGAGAAAATAATCCTGGATTAGGTTTGGATACATGGGAAAGTGAAGAATGGCTTGCTGGTGCTGAAAGGTATCATACATCAGTTTTAAAAAGAAATTTTTTAAAATATAATGTTAAAAATGTATTTATTCGAAATTCATAAAACATCATAGGTGGGTGGATGATGCTACTGGTTTAGCACCACCGTGTATTGCGGTACTTCGTTCTTGCCACGCTTTAGCAGCAAGTCTCACTGCTATTGCAGGGACAGTAAATAGTAATACTGTACCATTAGAAATAGTAGATGTACGTATAATTCTAACATTTTTTTAATTTATCATAGATCAGAGTTATATATTCTGTATATATTTTCTTTATCTAGGTCGCTAGACGCATTCCACCACGAGTCGACGATGTAGTTCGTAGTTTATATCCTCCTTTGGATGCCAGATTATTGGAAGCCAGAGTAGCTGCATTGGTATTGGCTGTTACTCATTTGGCATTAGTTACAAAACATGGTGTTCCAAAAAGCCAAGTTAGAAAACTAACATTCATTGATCAAGCATTGAATGACATGGATTCACATTTATTAGTTTTAAGAAATGCTGCACTAGCCCAAGAGGCTCTGTGCTCCATTCCAGCTTCTACATCGGTTTAAATTATATCCAACACATAAAGATCAGACTAAAATGTGACAGTATTTACATGCAGGCTATTGCCTGCACTATATTTTATACAAATATTGAGATAGTCTGATAATCTTCATGAAAGTTTTATAAAAACAGCGTACTATATAGATTAACTAATACATTTTTGGCAGTGACTAATATCTTGTTGGAACGTCATGTCTAATGTTAAACGTGTTTTATCGTAAATTTAATGATTATTCTATTCATTATTCGCGGATAAAGTTTCATGAAGAAATAGTTCGTAGCGCCATCTAAAGAATATTACTGGAAATCACATTCTGTGATAATGTTATTGATGATTTGTTAAGTGATTTCCAGAAGTATTTTTTAGATGACGATAAGATTCTTTTCTCATTTTTGTAAAATTTAAACAGATTAACATTGGATATTATATCTAAGCAAAATGTCACTCACTGTCAAAAATATAGTAATTCTTGTGTATAGTATTAATATTACTTTCATACAACTTTTATATATAATATATATATATATATATATTTTGAAAATAGAAAAGAGAATTTTGTAAATATATTACAAAAATATTATTGTCGGATGTATGTATGTCCATATTGTCCATGACATCTGATGTATTGCAAATGAAATACTAAGTAATGTTGGAAAAAAATTGCTAAATGATATATATTGCAATTAAGATTTATACATACGTAGTTTTAACATTTTTCATATCATGATATCGTACTTTTACATACCACAAATTAATACCACATCTTGATATATGTTTTTTATATATACTTGTGTCAAAATATGGTTATACGCATATATTTTATATCGATTTATTGCATAAATCAAATTATTTAGATAAACGGGTGTTTATAATAAAGTTCGTTATAATTTACACTGTACTTTATTTTGGGTACTGTATTGATTTAACTGTAGTCGGTACTTTTTCATGGTACAACGTATGTACGAAACTTGCACATTCAGACTATGTAACACCATGGGTTACAAATTCATAATTGCAGCATACTTATGACACATTATTATTTAAATAAATTAACTAGGCAATCTCGCGTCACCGTTACGCTACACAGCAGCATAAGTGCAGTGACAGACATGATCAAGATCGCAGGTAAAATTTTAGAGTAAGAGAGAGTGCACTGGAGAAAAAGGAAAAAGTGATGTATATTGAATATTGAACCTTGCATTATTTTCCTCTATTAATAAAATCTTTTTGCCGTTTTTGGTTATCGTTTAAAACTTTGTTTTTAAGATGCTCTTTATAGTTTAAGATGTTACCACTCCACTTTGTAACTGCTCCATTTTCACATACCCATATCTCTTCTGCAACCTAGTGAAATATAAAAAAAAATTATTTTGTCTTGATTGTGCTTGAACATTACTGTGTATATATATCTTTTTAGCATAAGTTTGTGCAAAAACACTTACTTGATTGATCAATCTGAAATCGTGAGATACTAGCACCATTCCTCCATCGAAATCATTAATAGCTTCTGCAAGTGCATCTATTGTTTCCATATCAAGATGATTTGTAGGTTCATCAAGAAGCAATAAATGTGGTACTTGCCAAGCCAGCCAGGCAAATACGACACGACAACGTTGGCCATCAGACAACTGACGGATCGGGCAAACCTATTAAAAGTTACATGGTTGGTATGATCATCAATAAAATTATGGCTTTTTCTTGCTGAAAATCATGCATACTTGTTGACGTCCGGTGAGTCCATAACGACCAATAATTTTCCGCATTTCTTCTCGCTCTTTAACATCTGGAAAAGCTTTCATCATATAATCAAGAGGAGAAATATCCAAATCTAAAAGTTCATGTAAATGCTGATGATATCTTCCTATGCGTAAATGACTATTTTTACGAATCATACCACTCGTTGGCACCAACTACAAATAATACATTCATATTAGCAATATATATTTTAAATATCAGCGCATGATTTAAATTGTAACTTACATCACCATAAAGTAATTTTAGCAATGTACTTTTTCCTGCACCATTTGGACCGACCAAAGCAAGTCTAGTATCTAAATCTATACCAAATTCCAAATTTTTATATATCCAGGGAGAATTTTCGTTGTAACGAAAACTAACATTCTGCACCATAATAACGGGAGGTGGAATAGTTCCACAAGACGGGAAATAAAAGTTTAATATTTTATCATTGATAACTTTCTCAGTGAGACCTTGTGCTACCATTTTTGCTAGAGTTTTTTCTTTAGATTGAGCTTGTCTTGCTAACTTTGCAGAACCATGCCCAAAACGTGCAATATAATTTTTCATGTGTGAAATTTGGACCTGTTCCCAATTGTACTGTTTCACTTGATTCTCCAGTAATTCCATTCTAATAACATAAATTTTTACAATTATTATAGTAATAATATAACAAACATATTTTTTACAAACATTTTTTTTACAAGGTCTTTACCTTGTTTTAGTAAATGCTTCATAATTTCCAGTATAGTATTTCAATTGCTTTTTATTGACATGTATTATATTTGTACAAATGCCATTAAGAAAATCTTGCGAATGCGAAATAATAACCAGAATTCGTTTATATGTTTTTAATTCCTCTTCCAGCCAAACGCAAGCATCAAGATCCAAGTGGTTAGTTGGTTCATCAAGCAGTAATAAGTGAGGCTTTACATATAGAGCTCTGTACATATTCAATAATTATGGATAAATTTATATTTTTCATTTTTCAGATCCCTTTAATACAAATGTTTACTTTATATTTCTTACATACCTGGCAAGAGCTATACGCATACGCCATCCTCCAGAGAAATCTTTAGTGGCAGTGTTTTGCATTTTGGGAGTAAAACCTAAACCATGTAAAATATGCGCAGCACGAGCTTCTGCAGTATCAGCAGACATATCGTCTAATCTTTCATACACATCCATCAATTGTTCCTATAAAAATATAAAGATTAACATAACAATTTTGATCTTTTCTCAATTAAAGTAAGACCGAAAAAAGAAATCTTTATTAACCTGGGCATCTTCTTCATCACAATCTACCAATTCCTCTGCAAGTTTCTCAAGTCTAACACGTTCTTCATCAACTTCCATAACACATTCTAAAGCTGTTTTATTGCTCGCTGGCATTTCTCTAGTCAAATGAAAAATATCAATTTGATCTGGAATAGGAACTTCTCTATTTCCAAGTACTGCTAACAAAGTAGATTTTCCAGAACCATTGAGACCAAGTAAACCATAACGTCTACCACAATTTAATTCCAGCATAGTATCTTGCAGTAATTCACAACCATGAAAGGTAATAGAAAAGTTAGATATTTTGATATCTCGACTTCGTGGATGCGAAGCCAGAGATCCAGTACATGATCGTGCTTCTGCATTGAGTCTAGCATCTGCTTCGAGTTTTAGACATAATGCCTCTATAGCAAACACATAAATATCGAATTTAGTACATGTAACCTTGACAAAATTATTTTTATATAAATGAATATTAATTTCTATGTAAGTAATTAAATATTTTATTCTATTAGGTTTTTACCCTCAACGCTAATGGTCGTGCCATTAGTTCCATTTTCAGCAGTTTCTTCTCCCGCAGCATTTTGATCTTTACCATCCTCTGCAGTTTTTGCTGCATTTGTTGTTGGTTTTTTGCCTGCCTGCCTTGCTTTAGCAGCCTCTTTCTTCTTCTGCTGTTGTTTCTTTTTCGCGTCGGACGGCATCCTTTATCTGAAACGTACCAACACTTTCGTTATTAAATTCGGAAAAGTCAATAAATAAATTCCAGCAAATAATTATGGTTTTCTAGGAAATTCGTTACGTAAGACGTAGGTTAGGAAAGTGATAGCACATGTGGCGAAAATCGTAGAAGGTAGCTAAATACGGTATTTTAGAAATTCACCATCGTCTTAAACGGCTCGATCGCGGAAGCCAGCCACGGTACAGTACAGAGAAGGACAAAGTACGTCTTGTCAAGAAGAAAGGAGCGCTTATATTTTCTGTAACTGCTTACATAGCAAGGTGTTTAAATGCAACCTGTGCTTTTAGAAATCTTCGTATACAAACGTTTCCACGGGTATCATTTTACAAAAGATGTTAGAAAACTCACCTAATTGTGCGCCAAAAAATGAACGATCCTTGCGACACAGAACACACGTGCACGGATAAAAGGCAAAGCCAGGCAAGCTATCAAATTGGAAGAATGAGTTGACCAAACGACTCACAGATGGTAGTACCTGAGCCGTGTATAAGTTCAACAATAAGGGGAGGGAGAATTTTGAAATAAAAATTTAAAAAGGCATCTAAAATAAAAATAGCATATGATACAGACGAGAAGTGAATTCAAGCCAATGAATAATTATGGCGTGCGATTAGTCCTTAATTAATGTGCAAATACATTCCTCATAAACATCGAACTATTGCCTATCATAAGTTATAAACGTGGCGTTAATATTTTTTAATATATTTTTACACGAATCCATTGATTGACATATCTTTTAATATCCCTGTATAATTTTCCAACGATGTATTATATATGCTATGCGATTTACGTATTGACAGTGATTTATTAACTAACCTTTTCCTCGACAGTTAAACATTTGAGCGATATCTATACGAGTATCATCGATAAGGCATTTCTTTACGATATGAGATTATTATTATATTTATTATTATTATTATTATATTTACTTATAAAAATGACGGACAAAGAAAATCATTTACGTAGCAAGGAGCAAAGAAATAAAAAAAAAATATACGACTACATGGTAACAGAAGAGTTTTGTAAAAAAATTAATTGATATTCGAATGGATTTTCATAAAGTAGTATAAAAATTGTAATTCTCAATTTTACAGTAAAGTTTTAACGATGCTTTTACATCGAAGTAACGAGTTGCAATATCATAAGCCTTAAAGGAAAACTAGCGTTTCCTCAGCCAATAATTCGCAATTCGCCGCAGCCTCCGCATGTAGCAAGGATACATTAACGATGCATCTCTGTGTTGCCTACGTACGAATGTGTCATCGCAGATTTAAGAACAATTCGCCTTCGTTATTATCCTTAATGAAGTAATAAAATCACACATCGACGTCGTACGATTGAGATAAAAGGAAATAGAGTGGAATAGTTACGAGTCAATGCGAGTCTACCAATGAAAGAAGCCAGATTTAAATATATGACTTTATTCGTTATATTATTGCTGTAAATGTTCATTATTTTTCAAAGTAGAGCTATTTCCGGACAGAATAAAACGTACGAAAATTTTATCGTGGTACGGTGTGCCTTGTTGAATAACTCGTAAACGTCACATACTAATAACTAAAGCAAGTTGTGTAATCCTGTGGGTGGTTGCCTTTCTCTACTGTAACCAGGTTTAGCGCGACTCTTGTATGTATATGGCTACTGCGATTTTCAAGATTTCAATTTAGGATTCGATAGAAATCTGGAGAAATCGTTAGTCATGTTTCGTTTCAAACGAAGTGGTACAGTTTCGGGACGCACCTAACGCGATCAGGTGAACGACGTATGTAATTGTTCTCTTTTTCTTCGTAGGAATTTGTACGCGTACCACTTTTACTCTCCATCGTTCGGAACCGATGGAAAGTTGGCTTGTTCTCCAGCTTTGAACTGAATTCGAGCAAGGGAACAAGAGGTAACGAATGAATTGTCGTGAAGGTCGTCGCTCACTTTTTACTCGTCTACGTCTCTCTTTCGTCATAGCTTCCTCTTACCTTTCTTTTTCCGAAAGTTTCCTTCTCGATCGAGTTATATTAAGATACATATCACATTTTCCGGAGCACTGCAGATTTCGAAAGTCGTAACCTTGAGGTCCATAGATTACAGACACGCATATCTAGATATATGAGTATAGATTATAAAACGTTGAAAATTCTACGAGCGCATATGTTGTAATAGCATATAAGACGGATAGGTACGATTTACCTATCGGCGGGAATCTTCGCAATTTGAGTTTCTGATTTTAACATTTATATTGTATATAATTTCTTTAATGGTACAATATAATCCATCATTTACCTTATAACTTGCGTAAGAGGTGATCTTTGGTCAACTACTGACGCATAGTGCTACACGATACTACCAATCGATCTATATCCAGTCCTGTTTCTTTATTTTCGTCTACGTTCCCCCTTACGCCTTAAAGACGGATCTGAAAGTAACAGTATTTTGCAATCTCGTTTCTTTGTAAACGACGATAAGAAAAATGAAGTGACAACTGGTGTCGAGTTTAGAGGGTATCCGTTGTCAACCCGGAGCTTGCATCGCGAACATGATTCTAATCAAGTCAGCATCTTACTAGTTTTATAAAATTATAAAGGTCGAAATAAAAGAATCTTATCGTACGTTTTACAAACTCTTTCGAACTCCTTTCGAAAAGCATACACATTTTTTTGATGGCCTTCCGGTATCCTTGCATTCGACATGTCCGCCACGACAGTCAGGAGAGATCGCGCGATAAAGGAATGGAGAGAAAGGACGGAGAAAAAGGGATAGAGAAGGAAAAGGAGATGAAGGAGAAAGAAAAAGAGAAAGAAAGAGAGAGAGAGAGAGTGAGTGAGAAAGAGAGGAGGGATGAGAAAGCCATGCACCTATTCGGTCACCAGAGGGACGACGACTTCAGTCTTACGAACGCACTCAAGGCGGGAGGTAGACGTAGTTCGGTGGTGTTTTGGTTCTCTGTCGAGTCATCCTACGCGGTTTGAATATCGATCAATGATGATTGATTAAAAAAAACGCGTCCCAAGTGTCCCTTTCATACCATCACGATTGAACAATCGATTCTCCGTCTTTCAGAAATTCTCGAATAATGAACCAATCAAAGATCTCCGTATGTAGTGTTCGATATTTTTGTATCGAAAAGTGTTGATCACGTGGTCACGTCCTAACTTCAAGGGAAAGAATAAAGTTTCGCGAGCAAAACTATCGAATAGACAAAGTTACGTGCATCGACGGGAAGAACGAATTATCGTTTGCTTTTATTTTTTTTTTGTTTAATAACAGTTAAACGTTTACTCGGAAACGCACAGTGGCTGTTAAGCAATAGCCATCGTTCGATCGTGTAGTAGCTTTTAAGTGCCGGGTGAAGGGATCGAGCGCGCTTACGCGGGCTCGTTATATTTCGAATCGAGCAAAGTGCGTAACTCGATCGATTTTTTTTGAAACATTTTGTTGATCTTGGAAAGATCAGAAAGATCAGAATGAGAGTTCATATGTGCGGTGTGGATCGGTCGCTGAATGTGTGCGAGTTGACCGGCCTCGACGGAGAATGATAGTTCGTCGGATAACACGGATATCTCTTGAAGATCCTTTCGCAAGATCCACCATCGAGGATACGTCTAGAGAAGATCTTTGATCATCGGAATACGAGGCACAGGTACGAGTATTTCCTTACGTATATTCCATTAAGTACCATGATTTATGAACGCGTTGGAAGTTGGATGACGTTTCGTTGAGTAAAATACAATGACCTTTCATTCACTTTTTTTCTTCAACGATCATATTAAGTAGATATCCTAGTCTCGTTAGAGCTTAGTAATTCAAGTCCCACCCTATATTTTCGAAAGATCCCCGACAATGATTTCGATATGTCGCCAATAGAGTTACGAAACGTTCATACGAATAGCGTTTTAATACGGTAAAGTCTAAGTACGCGTCATTATCGATAGCGCAGTTATATCGGACAGCTGTGAAGTGAAACGGGCCTCGGATTTCTCGCCGTTAGGTAACGACACGGGAATGTTTCTTATACAGGGTGCTTATAAAGTTCCTATTTAGTAGTATCCCATAATAATAAGAAAAGTTCATACGAGTTGCATCGAGGGGAAAGCGATTCGAATTTTATTTCGCGTAAGGTCACTGGGTATAACGGTAAATAATTACTGTTATTAAACGTAAGTCGATAAACGTGGTCGCACTTACGATTCTTCTTCGGCGGTCCGATTAAAACGAATTTTTAGAAAGTTAGTTCCCATCTGCACGTAACAGAGACGAACCGTTGGATGTTGCGAATGTTTATTTCGTCGTCGAAAAAGGGAAAAGGAGTAGGACACTATCGAGTGCTTTCTAACGATTAATCAAGAACGCTAAATATATTATCATTAGAGACAGAGTCGGTACCGAGAATTGCAGATATATATCTCGACGTCCTCGGCCTATTTATGTTAAAACGCCCATTCGAATCCTAGTGTTACGTCCAGTGGCGTAACGTATGATATGTTTGATATAGGTGAAAGGGTTAGCACTGTCAACTCGAACGAAAGTTGAACACGGCTCGATTTACTCACCTTACAAGAGTCAAACGCGAATTCCTTTTTTTTTATCGCCCCACCGCGCGAATTAACTCCTGGAGAGGCGTAAGTTGACAATGAGGAAAAAAGAGGAGCGAGAGAGAGAGTAGGAGAGTGAGAGAGCAAAAGAGACGAAAGAGAAAGGAACCGGACTGAAATTTTTCACCGCAACGTATCCGTATACGTAATCGAATAATTGAGAAGGCGAGCAAGCGAGCGAGATATAGTCAGCGTTAGAAATGAAAAGTATCGAAAGCGAGGAGACCTCTAAAAACATTACGATAAGAATCTTCCTTTGTTGCGTCGTCGTAGCAAGAGCATCGATTTCCTCGTTCCTCGAGAAAGATCTTCGCTCGTTAGCCTAGGCGCTCGAGACATATAGAAATCGAACGGTATCCACTTTCTTCTCATTCAAAGTTCTCGATTACGTCGGGATAACAAATACTTCAACACGATTCGACAAGCAGTCATGCACTTTCCGTAGGCGTAGAGCGCGGCACGTGTGCGAATGAAAGTGTAAGATAGTAGGGAAAATCATGGGTATCCTTTTCTCTTATCCGTTTTTCCTGCCTCCGGACTAATGTCTCGGACTGAGTGGAAATAAGTTGATACGAGCGATACGAGAAAATTGGGAGGAAAGTTTTCGCGTTCATTTCGATCGTATCTTCGCGTTCGACGTGACGATCGCGATAACATTGCTTCTTCGCACGGAAATCGCGTGTTAACGCCTTATAAATATGCAATTCTACTATAAAATTGTATCGGAGAATGTAAAAACACATGTTTAGCGTATAACTTTCACCGCGGCGAGTTTCAAATATCATCGGACAACTGGCCGAGCGTAAAACGGCGCGTGCCTCGAAACATCCGATTTATGGAATGTAATATTTTACTACCTTTAATGTAATATTACAATAACCGTTAATATAACATTATTCTCTTTCTACGGTGTTGGCGTCGGAAACCTTTTTTTCATATCTTCGATAATCAACGTTCCACCGTAATTTATGCCGCAACGAAAGCTTCGAGCCGTGGAATACAATAATGCATTACTTAAATCGTAAAATTTAAATGACGATTACGCCTTTACTACTCGGAGTTAAATTTCGTCTCCGTTCCTGTATTATCTTGAAACTCGCGCTCGCGGACATTATGAAAATTATTAACGCGGGAAAATTTAAACGATGGAGTAAAATTCATTGAGGTTGTCCTTGAATTTTTTCCTGGAAGCTTTCAGATTCGTCTAATCTTTCTTTAGCATAATAATCCCACAGAGGAATGTCTACGTTTCGAATTTTAATCCGACGAAAGCGCTATAAATATCGTTCTTGTGACGTGGTTACTTTTTTCATTGGTGACGGGTTTTACAAGTGATTACTGACCTTTATGAAGAATTCAGGCGTTCGAACGAACGCTTATCGAAAATGAAAGCTAACTGGCCGGTGACTTGACCGGTGAGTACCGCTACTTCTCGTCCTTTCCTATGGTTGTGTCCCGTTCTAACAACCGGGACTACGACCGATTAAATTCATTTGCCTAAAGGATACTTGATTTTTCGCTATTTGTTTTTGCTATTTGATTTAACGCATTTACGTAATAGGTACCTTTCTAATTGAAATAAAACCTTATCATTTCGAACGTAAAAAGAACGCAAAATTTATATTGAAAAATGCGTTTCGTTCGATGGACGATCATCCCTTTTCTAAGCTATGAATTTAATTATTATTTAATCGATTGGGTTTTGGATACAATCGATTAAGCGATAAAACAATTTCTTATATTTCGCAGAGTTATCTAACTCGAGAAAGCGAAACTGGCAAGTTGCTATCGAAAACCACTTCGTGCCTTGGAAAAATCAAGAAGCAGTCGTGGTACGACGCAACGTTCGATAGTTGCAGCGTTCAAATGTATACGTAGCTCATTCGAATTGTTCAAAATAGTCTAAGAATTATATACAAACTTTTAATATATATAAATGCTTCGTTTTTTCTGAATAGTCTCTTCTTCTTCGCCATTATGCAAGCGGTATGAATGATCTACGCTTGTCCCAAATGTCAAAACGAATTGCATGAGTAAACACGAAGATAATCGCTCATTTTCAGTCAGATAAAATGATTTAAATCCTCTACAGAAGTCTATAATAAGCCACGATAAATATCCCGTGAATGAAAATATAATTAACATTTATGTGTAAGAGTATTACGAACATGTATTCATGACGTGTCATTTAAATGCAGACCGCTGACCGTTTTTATGTAATTCTCCATAGATACCGAGGCTCAACTTCGATATTTAAAGTAAATGCATTAGATAATAATGTTTTAAATGTCCATACTTTCTTTTAAATTTGCTATCAATCCGGAAGGTATCGATCAGGTATCGATTACCGCTCAAAGAAGTCGACTCTATATCGATTTCACGTTTTCTCTATGGAAAAATCTTGCCTTTCGAAAAGGGAGCGCCATTCGGCGGTGCGAGGAAGGACGAGAAGCGTTACAAAACGATCGTTCGAAGACGAACTCGATCTCGTTCGTCGAAAAGGACGCAGCAGTTATTTCTCTTCAGTAAAAATTGCTTTATTCTTTTATTCTGTCACCGTTTGAACAGGATCGATAATCGAAAGGTTATTACGTAACCGTGCCTTTACAACACGCTGCCCACGCTCGGGATTGTAAATCTTGCTCGACCACGCCAAACCGTAAAAAAGAAAAATGCACTCTTACGTCGTTACGCTGCTCTTAAATTACCGTTTCAACGATTGCCCTCGTACGCGTCGACGATTTTCAATTTTAACGAACGTATTGCGCCCTCGACGATCGCTTTTAACGATAAGTACGTTCCATCTCGAATCGCTCGACGAACGAACGTTTATTAGGTGAGAATATAATAATGCATCGTTAAGAGAGTGAAAAAGTGTACTAACTGTTTCCTATAAAGAACCAAGCACTTTGAGAAGTGACCCTGCTTCGAACACTGATTTATTGCTTTCCTGTCAAAAGGACAGTCACTTAACGAAGTTGGTCTTCATAGTTTCCGTTAAGCATTCCGATCGATGAAAGGGTCAAACACGATCACGAAGTATGCGAAAGAAGTAGTTCATGACTGTTCTTGACCGCTGCGAGTGGCGTTGACTGGCGTGTAATTCACGACCGCGCGATAGAGTCGATATAACGGGCTGATGACGGAAATAAGAAAAGGTCTTATTACGCGAGCGTAATCGTGGATGCATTTACGATACATAGATACGTCTGATCATACGGTAATGCAGTCGGAAAAACATTTTCTCAGAATTGAAGACACGAGGGCGAACGCGAGATCGTGACTCACCATGAAAGGGAATGAACTGCTACGGTCGATTGGACGATCGCATTGCTGCAACCGTGATAGGTTTAGAAAGTTCAGGATGCGCTCGAGGCGCTGCCGATTATGAACGTTCCTCGTTGGCTTAATTCTAAGTCGATGTCGTAAACCCAATGCTTTTCTTCAAATAATTACGCTTCTCTTCTTCGACACGACCACCAAACTTCCGCATCGATATGTATTCCCTTTTAATGATCTTACAATTAAATGCTTGAGAAGTTGCTCACGCATTATTAGCCCATCGATGTGTTTCGTCCTTTAGCGGCAAGTGTGTCAAGGATACTACTGTTTACGTTAAATGTCCGAATTCGTTGAAACGTGTAATTAGCGATCAAAGAGATCTTTCGTAGATAAATGTCGATATACGTTCATTCTTAACTGCGTGATTTCGCGATTAAGTATTTAAAAGAGTCCTTGGATGCTGGGTATTTTAGGATATTTGTATTAATATTTGTACATTATGCATGTACTAATGTTAATACTAATATCCTAAAACACCCAGCGTCCAAGTATTGTTGTATGTTGTACTAACGTTAGTATAACATACAAACATTATGCAATTTAGAGCATTGTGCTCTAAAAGTAGAGCATTGCCACTACGTTCCTAACTAATAGAAGACCGAAGACCAAGCACTGCTAATTCCTATAAATTTCGTAATACCATTGAAGATGGATCTTCTCGTATCGTATACTATTAGATTAGATTATTGATTGACATCTATTGTGGTCGAATGAAAACAATTATTTAATTAAAGTAAATTACTCATATGTTTAATTAGCAGAAAAAAATATTATGTCAACCTTACGTTGACGGTAATCATAATTTAACGGTAGACTTCTCGTATCATAAAACTGTAATTAAATGATTATGAAAATTGGCAAAATAGTATGAATTCCTTCAAAATGATCGTAAGACTCGGGGAAAAATCGTAAAGTTTACGTCTCGTTTTATCGACCGTAGTATACATATCGTTGGCAAAGGCGCGGCGCTTTCCAGCGAGCACGCGTATCTTTCATTCACGACACAGAATCGGGCGAAAGCCGTCGGTACCGTCGAAACAAATCGCGGTCGCTGTGCCGGTTTTACGTATGGATGCCTTCAAATATCGTTGAGGGAATCGGTCGCTTTCTTGAGAAAACGAATACGTATGTAGTATGTATCTTCGATGGTATTTATTCGAGAGCAGTGAAAGTGTAATGCAAATTTTCTAACAACGATGACGACGTACCCTGTTCCGATGTAAGTACTTATCGTGGTAGTAACCTTCGCTACTTGATCGTTTCTTTGATATTACTTAGAAACGAAGAATTTATTATTTCGCTCGATGTCCTTAATATTTTGAACTTGACATTTGCCATGACGGGTAATGCATGCACGTGCTCACGCGCGAGACTTCGATAGTTCATCATTTACACCGTGAGTTAAGAAGTAGCATCAAACGTGAATAGCTTTCACGACAAACTTTTTTTTTTCGTTAAATTGTTTGACACTAAATGGCTGTATCGGTCTTTCAACGATCGCTCATGAATATGCTAATTGACAGTGATTAGAACGGCAATGATTGAAAATTTGTGTGATCTATCAATGACGTCTTCGTGAATTTCGTCGAGTCAAAGTGACACTATTCCAGAATCAAGCATAAGATTGAAACGCCTTTCTCTTTCACGCGTGCTGCGATTCGACAAAGTGAAATCAATGATGCGGTTAACAAAATTTTGACAAAAATTATTTCAAACTCGTCAACGATAGAGTATATATTTCGAGCTGATCAAAAGTTTCACTTTGGAAGATGCATTTCGATCGCGCAGTGACGATCGGCAGGACTAAAGAAGGTTGAAACGATTGCTTAATCTCTGTCATCGTTAACTCATAGTTACTCTCATCGGTCGATTGTACCCGCAAGCGAACAACTACTTTCACCATTTTATTTTCTTCCAAAGCATTTAGAGTACCTCGAAACATCTGTGTCTGGAAGAATGATAAATGAGAAACCGAGGAAGTTAACGCAAAAATATGAATCCGCAACAAGGATTTTTTTCATCTTCAATGTTCTACGGTGTCGGTCTACAAATTTGTGATGTTCTCTACAGGACCAACAAATCAACTACATCGCTTTCGTTTCAAATGATTTCAGGTCACGTTCCTTGCTCAATTCAAATCACGATATACCCGTGAATAATTCCACATTTGCTACAGACTTTAAATCGTATAAAAAGAAAAGACGGTAGGCAAAGAAAGAAGGAAAGAAAGAGAAATTCTTGAAATAATCGAAAGAAACGCTAGCCTAGACCAGGGACGACCAAACTGCAGTTCTCGATTCACATGCAGCTTCTGAATCTGCTCTGACCTGCTTTGGAAACAATATTAGGTTGAATTCCCATTTTTCTTCAATATTAATGTAACTTATAAATTATTCGAAACTCTACCATTTTTCTATAGATCTTGAGAGTTTAAAAAGATATAACAAGTATTACATATAGCTCTTCCTGTTCATGACTTGGCCATCCCTGGTCTAGACTATGTCCAGTTATGTTTCTTGTAGCAAGTACGTTCGTGAAAAGGCTGTTAAAAGGTTACTCGCGAAAAGCATAAAACCCCGAAACCACGACTGGCTGTGACAGAAATAATAATAGGTATCGCGAACGAGGCTATTCTTTCGTAAACGCGCCATATATATATAACATATGTAATATACACGTGGCTCTATTTACGAACTACGAATATCGATTTGTTTGTTAATAAAATATCCAACAAAATTCACACGTACAACCTCAGAATAATCTCGACTATTTTATCTTTTTTTTCCAGGTCGAAGGAATCGATCATCACGCAGCCATGAACTTTGCGCTGCATGGATTTTTACTACAGGGTAAGACAACGAGTTTAACATCATCGATTTGTAATCGATCATGGATCATTTTATGATCCATTGCAGTCGGCGTTAACGAACGACGATGGATCGTCCATTGTTGTCGAGTGCTAACACTTAACCGACTATTCACCTTAAGCAACTGTTCGCTGCAATAAACAGGCGGATCGATCAAAGCGAAAACAATACGATTAGCCGAATCGCACCTCCTAAATTGCGGTGGAGTTAATTCGCTTTTTCAATAGCTTCTCTACCACACAAAGCTAATAACCCGTTCATCGTAATGCAATGTTTGTAGTGGATATATGGAAGGGTTAATTCGTGACGCAACGATCGACGGTGGTTTGGAATAGAAGACAGCTGCTTCATAGATTTATCGATTTAACGATCGTATATACCTACTCCTTGATTCACAATCGATATTCCTTCCCTTTCCTATCTCTTTTTTGTCGACTCCCGGCATTTCTCTCTCCATCTGACTTTTCTCCTTACGTAACTGCGTGACTCCGGCGCAAGGATGCGGTTAGACCTTTCGAAGCGTCTCTCTTGGTGCCGAAGTCACGTAAGACGCACATTATTCAGTCACGATCTTAATTTCACTCTCTCACGTTGCCGAATAATTGCTCTAGCTTAGCAAAGACGATGTGCCCATAAACGCTCTCGTTCTTCGAACTGCTCTGCACCATTAATTGGAACATTTTATTTAAGGATTTCGTTGCAAAGATTAGGTGTATTGGCCAAAGCTGATTTTATTCAGGGCATTCAACATTCGTCTACCCGTTGGCTTTTATACACTTTCGATCGTTACTTTCATCCTTGGCGCGACCTTCCAAAGGAATGGAAGGCTCGGTATCGTTAGTTTCATCCTTAAACCGGTCGCATACCGGATGGCAAACCTTGGTGACGCGCGTTACTATTTTCGAACGTTCAAGTAACAACGCGGAGTCGACGATTGAACTTGGAGAAGAGAGACAAAGGCGTTGCACGCTAAAAGGTTACGCTTTGGGATCACTCGAGGGAATATTTTTCATTTGTCTTTCACTGCATAAACTCATGGTGTATGAAATGCATGCACGTGAGAGTGCACATGCAACAATTACCATGAAAAATATAACGAAGTAACATATGTATATTAACGATCGAATCTATAAAAACTACTTCGAATAAACTTCCTCTCTTAAATCTCATACTTTCTCATTTTTAGTTTAATTACTTTCGAAGTTTGTACATTCGATTACAAGATTTGCATGTTGTCTGTCCAGATAATCGGGGTTACGGTGAATCAAGAGCCGGATAATCGGGCTTCTGAGAATATCAGGGTAAGAATAATTACGGTTTTACACGATAGGGTGGTTTTACAGCGATTGTAAAATTAAATGAAAATTGGACACTCGTAAAAGATTTGTCCATGGAAATATTTTTTCGTATATATTACGTATACAGTTTTCATCAGAATCTTGGTTTTTGATGCACGGACGCATAAGATTGACACACATCTATGTCCATAGTCGTGAGACGGTCGATTTCGTGCGGTTGTGTGCGTGCGCGTACGCACGTGTTCCATCGTGTCTGTCGCCTGACAGTTTTATTAATCAAATAAGGCCTTCCGAGCCATAAGAACAAACTCAACATTAGGCCATTTTTTTAACAGCGAATTAATCTCTCAGTAACCTTGTTTATAATTCTATTTTGTTTTTAAATATATTTTTATCAAGTTCACTCGTATGATTCATAAAGTCTCAAATGTATCACTCGATTACAGTTAAAATTTCACGCGATCTAGGCCAGTGCTAATTATTGCTTAGCGTACGAGACAATGGAACTTCTCGTCGATACAATTTCTCTTTATTATTAACGACGATGCACCATCGAATTTAGTTATCTACAGGTGAATAAGTGCTCCAGTAACGAGATGTCGTTTTCTTCTTATTATATGCTCGACACGACGCGTTCACAGTTCGTGGAGACGAAAGATTTCTAATCACCGGTTATTACCCACAAATAAAAGCCAACGAACTCGCCCACATAGCCTTTGCCAACCTTTCACGCAACTAAATTCCAATATTTTTGCATGGTGTATGCACCAAGTTGGACTCGCTTTCCGTAACAGAATTTTCTTGCGAAGGAAATTTCGTCACGGTTGACTATGTTTTCTCGCAATCCATAGGTAATGCCGCTTTCCTTCATACATTTCACAGATGCAAAGGTAGAAAGTACAGAAATTCAGTCGCCATGCAGACACGTTTCTGACCGTATTATTTAAGGATTAATTAATACGACGGAACGGTATCTTTTTTAGTTCTTACGTCATCGAGTTCATTCTAATGAGCTAGATTTATTAAATGACCGTTCGAAATAACGAGAGAAAGAGTATACTATGGTACTCCTTTGTATGGATCTTCCGTAATATGTAATAAATTATGTAATCAAATGATTTCGAAAGAGATTTCGAGTGTAATCGATACTTATTCAATTACTGAAAGCTCCTTGCCAATTGGCAGAAAGATTGAAAAAAGCACGTGCAAAATTATTTATTCTTTTTGTATATGACACGAGTGCAATATAATATTATTTTTACATCAACGTACGATCGCTATCTCGAGTGTTTCTTAATTAAAACGAATCAAAAGAAATAACTCGGGCTGCCGTTTGCCTTTCACGCGAGCGAATATAGAGCATTCGTTGCATATATTACATATACATCGTGAATGTTCTACAGATCGGCGAAAGACGAACATATGTGTGCCACTCAATTAATTATTTTTAGATAGATTTTCCTAATGGTTTCCTCGTCTACAAGATCTACTTCGTTGAACTTTCACCGATTGATAAACGTGCGTGTTTCCCATTTTCTAAATAATTTTTGCTCGTTTAAGTGCAGACTTTGCGTTTATATTTAAAAGAATACAAGCAACAGACGACTTCTCTAACGATTCATTCATACATCGTCGAAAGAGAGGCATTCATCTATAAAAAAAAATTTCGTTTTTCGAGATCAACATGAATGTAGAATGTCTCGCAGTCTCGCTATACCGGGTATCTTGAGGATAATGGAGGACTTCCGTTTCCCGTGGCAGGCCTCGAATAACAATGACTTCGTATACGTCTTGCGTGTACTTTCTTACACATAATATACATATACGTTTTTACGTGTAACCCATAAATGCTCGGCTATCACACATAAGGGTAAATCAGTTCGGAAGGGAAAAAATAATTAATTCTTAACGTCGCGACGACGCGTCGTCTTACGCATGTAAAAAAAAAATGGCAATGTTCATGACTCCTTATGACGATATTCGTATATTTTTGTTTTAGTTTTCTTGTCAATTTTGAACTTCCGGCATGGCTTCCCTTCGTGCAGCGCAAATGAACCTGGCGTAAGTGATCCAAATTTAAAATAAAAAATTCACCGTTAGAATTAATCAGAGCTTAAATCACTGATGTATTTATCATTTTCTATCCTGCAAGTACTTGGACTTCGATAACCTGCCGGAAACGAATTTTTCATGCCAAGGGAAGGTGATCGGTGGTTATTATGCGGACGTTGAAGCTGGATGTCAGATGTTTCATGTGTGTACGATCGGTCAAAAAGGTAATTCAGAATATCTTTTTCGATCCTCGCACAAATCTGCACGTTGAGAAGTTACTCCGGTTAATACCACGCCCGTTTTATATTTAGTACTATTGTTAGTCGACAATTGATTCTTTACCTCAATGATCTCTTCATTGGCGGAACCCGATCGTTTCATTTTCTTAGCATTGATCTCTCGATGATCTTATCAAGCTGTGGCCTTCAATTTTCGTTTTTTTTTTTTTTTTTTTGACGAAGAAATAAATTAACGAATCGACGTACAATAAATTCATTAGAACCATCTTCGCAGTACACGATAGAATGGCCTTGATATTTTTATTTACAGGCATTGAACATTTATATGCATACGTAAGAAAGGGATGAGAGATAAGACTCTGGCAACGATAGGGTAGTGTCAGACGCTCTTGAGTCTCGACTTAGGTCAGTAAACGTTCCTCAACGACCGTGACATTCTCCGCGGGTGATCTCGTGATCTATTACAAAACTTTCTTAAGTTTGTATTTAAGAGCCTTCGAATGGACCTTTTCCGATCATTCGATCTACGATACCTTCAGACTCGTTACATAATTGTTTAATGTAATTTCTAATCATTTTGATATCGTTCGATCGAGTTGATAAATCTATTACTCCTTCGTCCAGAATAACCGGATTTTTCGGTCTATCTGTGCAGACGTATTACCAATGTTAAAATTGCCTTACACAATCACTAATGTAACGTAACGTCTGAAAGTCCTAACAGTAAATTATGAACTATTGTTTTTATTATATCGAAGATTAATGAATCACTTCGTAAATGCTACATATAATTTATTTTATAATAATTACGGAATCAAAATAAAATACGATATCAACTGGCCACAAATTCATCTTCCACCCACGTATACATATATGAGCATTCCCAAATAATTTTTCTCTTCTTCACCGTGAGACTTGGTTTCAGACGAGATTATGGACATAAAGTTCCTCTGTCTGAATGGAACCATCTTCGATCAGGAGACGAGAGTTTGCGAACGTGTCGACGAGGTTGATTGCAGTAAGAGCGAGCAGTTCTATAATCTAAACCTGGAGCTTTACGGCAACAATGCCGTCACATTCGGGTAAGATGAAGTAATGCGAGAAACGTAATCTATGCCAATATATTAGTATTTAAGTTATACGTTGCATGTCGCTTTTATAGTCACGAACAATAGACGCGTAGAAACCGATAATCCTATGCACGAGTTAGGAATGCCTCGTATAATATATTGTGAAAATTTCTTTGCAGCTTACACGAAAGCGATGACGAGGATAATCCATCAGAATCCGTGGAAAATAGTCAACGCACTACCTCGGCACGTCCTACCGCTAGCACGACGACTTCAACCTCGCGACCAAGTAAACCATCGACGACAACAGCCAGTGTTTCATACCAACATTCGACTGGATATCCACAACATTATCAACAGCGACAACAATTCCCTCACGTTCATACGAGTCAATCCAAATCGTTGTATGATGATAAAAATGGGGGCTATCATCATCAATATATCTTCCACAACGGCGAGAGAAACGATAATCAAGCCACGTCGTATCAATTGTTCAGTAATCAAGGTGTTAGTTCTACGACTATAAAAACTCCTCAGGTTCATCAGTTCAGATTTAGCTCTACGACGAATCCTCCAATAATTCATAACGAACCATCGACGATATCACCGTTGTTCCATGCTACATCCTCGACTATCCAAACATTATTGAATAGAAATCAAAACAATCCAACATTGATAAATCCAATTTATCAAACTCATGGAATTGCTAGCACTACAGAGTCCTTTAATATACATAATCCTCGAGACACATCCGAATATCGTGACAATGAGAATCGTGAGCATAACATGAGTCCCTTAGAAGCTATCCAATCGACCAACAAAGGGAAGGTAATATTGTTATCTATTATTATAAATTTTTATCCTGTCAGTAGTTTGCAATTGGTACAAAAACATGTAACGATACGATGTAATCTTTTGCGTAGGTTTCGCAGTTGATAATAGCTCCGGTACCTCAACAAGATCAAAAGGATAGCCAAACATCACAGCAGCAAAGAATTTCTGGAAGTTTTATCCCCACTCCGGCTAGTGTTGAAACAACGATTAAATCTTTCTATCCTACTCCGAGGACGTCACCAAAACCTTCAACTTCAACATCTTCTAATGGTCAAACTACTCAGCATTTTCATGTGCCACCGGCTGTATCTGTTCCACAGCTAAAGTCACATCATATTGCCATAAATCTACCACCGCCAGACATTCAAAGGATTATACAGAATCCACAACTTTCGCTACCGTCGCAATCCAGAGTGGTCATTACCGCAAGGGCGAGTGTTAGCGATGAGACAGGAAAACCTCTTAACACTACGCAATTAGTAACTATTCCTCTTCCCACAATCCCAGCGACTTACGATGATTATAAAGAGGGAGATGAAACGTTCGATCCGTTTTATCGAGATGTACCTAAAATTCGTAACCATCGTCGTGCTATTGCACGCAAAGGTGAAAAAACATATCGAAGAAAAAGGTCGTTGACTCAATTCGACAATGCTCAAAAAGAAATGAATCTAAAACCAAAGGATCAAGATCTACATTCTATTGATATAAATTTAATGAGTTTGGAACATATATTATATAATAGAAAAGTGAAAGAAAATAACAAAGTCACTGTAGAAAATAGTAATACAAATAAAAATTCTGGAAAACGCACGTTACGTGTAATGACTCACAAAGAGCATATTCTCGAAGATTTAGAAACGAAAGCTTCCCGACACTTAAATTTTCATTCGGAAGAAGAAACAGAAGAAATTCGGCAAAATGATGAAGACGAAAAGATGCCGAAATACATTGAAGAAGGATCGGACGAAAATGTAGCAGGTATGCATACATCTGATATTGAAGTACTAGATCTCAATGAATATACAGAATCTGAAACAGATTTAAATATAGATACAACAACTGAGTCGGTGCTTAAACATAAAGGGACCAGTGATGATAATAATTTTGAAATTACACATTCTCTGGAAAGCGATATTTCTAATACCGGAAAAGATACTGATCCGGCAATAGTTTCATATAATGAGTCGAATAAATTCAATGATACAAATGATACAGAAACAGAAATTGAAACAGTTTCGGATGTGAAAAACGAACATGTCACAAATAGTGACAAATTTACATTAGAAGAAGATAACAACGAAACCACGAGTAATAGTAAATTCGAAGATGAAAAAATTTCTCGTAATAAAGATTTACTATACCATGAAAAAGAAGAAGCAGTAGACAAGTCAGATATAAATAATGAGAAATTCAATGAAGATGATGAACTAAATTCTCCAAAGGAAGCAGACGATGAAATTGATACTCATGACATTAAAACTACTAAGACTGATATTCCTACAAAGAAACTTCATTCGAGAATATCCAGAAGAAAAATGTCTGCAAAAAGAAAAGATGAAAGAGTCAATGATAGCGAAATCGAAATTATTATTGATCCGGGAGATACAGAAGAAGAAACATTGATAACTACGTCTCCTAAGACTCATTATGAAGAAGAAAGTAAAGAACAAATCGACGATCATGATTTTAATAAACCAGGTGCGAGAGTCGGAAAAGAATTGGATTCTGTGATGAAGTATAGTTCAAAGTTTACAAAAGATTTAGCAGCAAATAAGGAAAATGTTGCAAAGAAACAAGCACAGACAAATAATTCACTCAAACATGAATCTGAGGAAATAAATTTAGATAATTTAGGACAAATAAATAATACTAGAAAATATCAATCATTAAATGACCAGGAAGCATTAGAATCGTCAAACGAAAGTACAGAAAATAACGAGGAATTTAATAAGTCTTTAGAAACAATAGATACTACAGAAACAGCGAATCTTTCTTTAGAAAATTCTGCAGAAATAATAGATGTCGCTAGTAAAAATACAAGTTCTTATATGGAAGAAATGTCAGTAGAACAAGATCAAACTACAAATGATGTATCAACAAAGAATGTTGATGATAAAGTGCTTGAAAGTAATTCAGGCGAGATTTCTAATAAAGAAAAAAATAACCACCTAAAAAATAAGAAACTTTCTTATCATGAAACAAGTATAGAAGATGATTTGTCTGAAGAAACTTATCATAAGAGCAAACTGGAAAATACCACACAAATTGATGAAGAAGAATTTCACTTGCATGAATATTCTACAACTAAACGCATAGAAAGTGTAACTTCAAATGAAGATTCTTCTGAATATATTTATGCTATGAATACCTCTGACTATAGCTGGGACAATATGGATGACTATCAGGAATCTGGTAGCATCGAAGATATTACTGCTTCAGTAGAGTCTGACAATCATGAGCAAGTAACAGAGCCATATGAAGTTGTTACTAGTTCTACAGAGGTAGATGATTATGAATTAAGTGATCAGGAAAACAGTACAACTGGCGTTTTAAAATTTACAGATGAGTTACCAAAAATAAATAAAATGGAAAATAATACAGAAAAGGATATTGTTTCTGTTGAACCTGCTATACAAGATTATGTTGATGATAATTATGAGCCGCATCATTATAAAGAACAAGAACCTATAGATAACAATGAAAATCCAACTGATGATAAGATGGAAAATGATGTTAAAGCTATGAATATTAATGAAAAGATATCAAGAGATATGGATAATACTAAAATTAGTAATCAACAGCAAAAAGAAACAACACATGAATTAGACACTACAGAAATTCCACAATTCATTGAAAATAATGAACAGCAATTGACCACTGTGCCAACTTCAATGACCACATTAGATCTATTAACACTAACATTAACATCGTCAACAGCGTCACCGACTACATTATCAGCATCATCTTCAACAGAAATAACAACACTTCCACCGACAACAACTTTACCACCAACTACTTTACCAACAACAACTACAACTACAACTTCCCGCCCTGTCCCTAATCTTTTCAAACCTTTTTCACTTAGGAAAAATTATAATTATATTCCACCTACGACAACACCGAATCCAGTGATCATAAAACCAAGACTACCTCTACTAAATCCAAAACCAGCCAAACCACCAAAATCTTATAATGAGTTAGTACCAAAGCCAGTTATTAGGAAAATTACTTTACCAACTCGAAGACCACCCACTACTATACCTACAACTACTCTAAAAAAGAATGAAGATTCAAATAATATTGAAAGTACAACAATTAAAAATGAAGAAAATTTTAGTGAAAATCATATTTCCACATCACCTGCTGATAGTGCAGATTCACAGTTTTTGAATTCCAACATTGAAAATTATACTTCTCATCCTACATCTAAAATTTCAACTCTCTCTACATCAACGGATACAGCTTCTACAAACAATGACATAACTAAAGTTACGGATACCACAGAAACCAGTACAACTACTCAAGATTTATTTAATGAAGATATGATGGATTTTACAACCACACCAATAACTGTTTTTACTGTAACAGATGATGAACACATTGATAGGAAGGATACAGATATAGAAAATGATACAACCACTATGACTACTAGCTATCATCATCACGATGCAATAGCTGAAAGCATACATTCCACCAATCATCCAATTTCTACATTTGCTACAACTACAATTACAAATGTGGATAAAATTGCACCTTTGGAATCATCTACTCAACCATTAAAAGACAAGTCATTTTCTATTTCAAAAGTACATGGTAGTTTTAATTGTCTGGAAAAAGAAATGTACAGATTTTATGGTGACACAAGGGACTGTCGGCTGTTTCATTATTGTTCTCCCGGTTTTACTCCAAAGCAAGTTCTAGACTTTCGCTTTGTTTGTGAAGAAGGTACTATCTTCGATGAAGAAAGTCAAAGCTGTCGACACGGTATTAAAAGTACCAAGTGTCCTAATAGACTGTGGTAAATGTGAATACTGTTTCATCAACACTTTTCCGTCCATGTGCTATTGATTTTAGTAATTCGTGAATCCTAGGACTTCTTAATATATTTATAATATTAATTTAATATGTAAGATCCCTAGAAGGAGAATCCTTCTCATAAGCATTGCCATAACTCTGTGAGTAAATGCACTGGATTCACACTTATTAAAATTAATGCAACCTGATATGGGTTTATGAGTTGTATAATCATAAACAAAATATCATATCATTCAAGAGTAAAACATGATGTGTACCATTAATGAGATTTTACCTGATCTTCGACCAGGAAAAGTATTCTTGAGATTCTAGGTTAATGACTGAAGGATATGGGTTCCTATGTTGCATAGGCAGTGGTCTTTAAAAGAATGTAAAAATGTTTATATTTGATATTTATGAATATGTAAGGCATGTGATAACATAATTGCCTTAATAAGTAATACTATTTCTTCATTTCAAACTACCAAGTTTTAAATTGACTGCAAAAGTAAATAAAATATTGACCACAACGCGTAGCAATAATTGCAATTTTCATCTTTTTATCTTGGTTAACACCAATATTGTATTTAATTTTTATAAACTTTATATTTGAATTGATTATGTATACGAATGTCTGGAATAATGAATTTTGCATAATGCTATCATAAGCATATAAATATGTTAGTGTATGTCGCGCGTCATACGCATCGTTTGCAGTAATGGTAATATTCATGAATAAAGTAACGATTGTTTCAAAAAATTGTTCATGCATGCATTACATTTTTTCACAAAATGTGATCTCTAGAAAAATGTACGTTTAATTTCTAACCATCCTAAACTTTACAAGAATAAAAATTTTATTCTTACTAGTCCCCTATAATTTTATGACATAGAATATATAAAATCTTGAAGACGAACTTAAATATTTCGATCGATCATTACTTAGCGCTATCTAGTAGCAAAAAATTTAAATTAACCAAAGGAGTACGCCCCCGACATTAGGCAATATTCCTACATGGATGTATATGCGTAAATCTGGTGGGCTTTATACGATTCGAATCGTAGATGAAGTATCGTGTGAGTGGTTATTGTTGTCATAAATTGATAAACAATTAAAAGGTGATAATAGAAGAGTAATTTATTTACTGGAACTTCGTTTTAATTAAAAGAAATGATTGCCAGGATATCAAATAATCTAATTTACGATTTAGTTGCAAATGCATACTTGGACATTTTAGGTTAAAGCATTTTTTGCAAAAGATGTTTTAAGATATGTAACATTGATATTATTTAAAGCATA
The DNA here is from genome assembly GCA_916049575.1 of Ancistrocerus nigricornis. NCBI lineage: Eukaryota > Metazoa > Arthropoda > Insecta > Hymenoptera > Vespidae > Ancistrocerus > Ancistrocerus nigricornis. Next base: position 32,054,638 of record OU696666.1, read on the forward strand.
TTAAATATGAAGACTGCTTTAATGGTTGCAGAGAAGCCGTCTTTGGCAGCTTCTCTTGCTAACATTCTTAGTAATGGTCGATGTACATCTACAAAAGGTAATTACATATTTTTACTATGATTGTTATTTTTCATTCTTATCTTTAACAATATTTACATTTATCTGTATATAATATAACTTGTAACTTCTTTTTATTCAGCTTTAAATGGATCGTGTTCAATACATGAATGGATAGGCCAATTTAGATCAGAAACAGTAAATCTAAAAATGACATCCGTTTGTGGCCATGTTATGACATTAGATTTTATTGGAAAATATAATAACTGGGATAAAGTAGATCCTGTATGTTTTCCATTTTTAATATTAATATATAACATTACATATGCTAGAATTATTTTATGAATGATAACAATATTTTAGGTAGAATTATTCTCATGTCCTACAGAAAAGAAGGAAGCAGCACCAAAACTAAAAATTCCATATTTTCTTGCTAAAGAAGGTGCCCATTGTGATTATTTAATTTTATGGTTAGATTGTGATAAGGAAGGTGAAAATATTTGTTTCGAAGTGATTCATGCTGTGCAACAAGGATCATCTAAAAAATTAAGTCCAAATGTAATATAATGATATTTACAGTTTTGATAATATTCTTTTATATTATTCTTCCATTATAAATTTAAAGTTAAATTTAAAGCAAATATTTAAAAATTTTTAGGATATTTGGCGTGCCAAGTTTTCTGCAATCACTGAAAAAGATATAAAAAATGCTTTTGCCAATCTTATTAAACCTAATGAAAATGAAGCAAAAAGTGTAGATGCACGTCAAGAGCTTGATCTAAGGATTGGTTGTGCATTTACCAGATTTCAAACAAAATTTTTTCAGGTATCCCCTTTTAGCAAGCTTGATTAATAGTATTTTTCGTTTGCATAAAAATAAATCCGATTATTGAATAATTTAATTTTCTTCAGGGAAAATATGGTGACTTGGATGTGTCATTGATTTCCTATGGTCCATGCCAAACACCAACTTTGGGATTTTGTGTACAAAGACATGATGAAATTCAGACTTTTAAGCCTGACCCATATTGGGTCCTTCAAGTATTTATAATGTTTTTTTTTTTATTAAGATCCAAACAAATATATTGTAAGATAATTTCTATGTAAACCTAAATATTTTCTAGGTTACAATTAGGTCACCAGATGGGCAAGATATTACGTTAAACTGGAGTCGTGTAAGATCGTTTGACAAAGAAGTAGCAAACATGTTTTTAAATCATGTTAAAGAATATACACATGCAACGTGAGTATTTAAAAAATAATACAAATATACTATACAGCCTACAATGATACATATCATAATTTATCCATATATATAAACCAGAAAATATTTGATTATATAATATTCAGTGTAGTAAGTGTACAAAGTACAGAAAAAACAAAACCACGTCCTATAGCTTTAAATACAATAGAATTAATGAGAGTAGCAAGTTCTGGTTTGGGGATGGGGCCTCATCATGCTATGCAGATTGCAGAGCGTTTGTATACTCAAGGCTACATCAGTTATCCTAGGACAGAAACAACATCATATCCAGATAATTTTGACTTAACGTAAGTGGATATATAAGTAGTAAATAAATATTTTACTTTTTATGCAAGTTATATCTTTGACTTCAATAATGGAAAAAATTAAAGTACGTATTTATTTAAGGATCTCATTGTTTTTAGGGCTGTATTAAAACAGCAGCAAAATAACCCAGATTGGGGAGAACAAGTACATAAAATATTAGAGAGGGGAATTAATACTCCTAGAAAAGGTACTGATGTTGGAGATCATCCACCTATTACTCCTATGAAACATGCTACAAGAAACGAACTAGATGGTGATGCATGGAGATTATATGATTATATAACTCGGCATTTTATTGCAACTGTGAGTAAAAGCTTTTTATAAATTATAATTTTTATATGCCCTTGAAAGAACTCATGCATACTTTTATAATTATTCATATAATTTAATTAAAATGTCACAGGTTGCACGAGATTGCAAATACTTAAGTACAGTAATTAAATTTGAAGTAGGAATGGAAATATTGACTGCAACTGGACGTACATTATTAGATCCTGGATATACCAGTATTCTTACTTGGCAATCACTTGGGACCAATGATGTGCTCCCTAAGATTGTATTTGGGGAGAAAGTAGAAATTCAAGAAGTTAGTTATATTATCCATTGAATTATATTTTGATACTTGTTATAAAATTTTATAGAAAACTGTATCTATTATTTTTTAAAGGCCAAATTAGTCGAATGTTATACTCAACCTCCAGATTATTTAACAGAATCAGAGTTGATATCTCTTATGGAAAAACATGGTATTGGAACGGACGCTTCTATACCTGTACATATAAATAACATTTGTATGCGGAATTATGTTAATATTGCAGCAGGGAGAAAACTGGTACCTACTTCTTTAGGTATAGTTTTAGTTCATGGATATCAAAAGGTACTTCTTAATATTATGTTTGTGGACAATAAACCATACATGTACATAATGGATTTATAATATATATTATAATACTTGTGCACTTAGATAGATCCAGAACTAGTTTTACCAACTATGAGATCAGCAGTAGAAGAACAACTTAATTTAATAGCACAGGGTCGTGCAGACTTTCATGCTGTTTTACTACATACTGTGGAAATCTTTAAACAAAAATTCCATTATTTTGTAGAAAGTATAGAAGCCATGGATCAGTTATTTGAAGTATCATTTTCTCCTCTTTCAGCTTCTGGCAAAGCGCACTCAAGGTAAAACATCAATTCCAATATTTTAAATCTAATAGAAGAAGTTTACTACATTGTATTAAAAAATATAGATGCGGTAAATGTCGACGTTATATGAAATATATACAAACAAAGCCATCGCGAATGCATTGTGCACACTGTAATGAGACATATAATCTACCTCAAAATGGAAATATTCGTATTTATAAAGAATTGAAATGCCCTCTGGATGACTTTGAATTATTATCCTGGTCAACTGGAGCAAGAGGAAAGAGTTATACATTTTGTCCATATTGCTATAATAATCCACCCTTTAGGTAAATATATGTAAGATCAAATTAAAATTGTATATTTGTAATACTTAAATTTTATATTTGTAACTTTCAGAGATATGAAGAAAGGCATGAGTGGATGTAACTTGTGTACACATCCAACATGTCCACATGGTTTAAATTCTAATGGACTATCCAGTTGCTTGGAATGTGATACAGGAATACTTGTTCTTGATCCTTCAGCAGCACCCAAATGGAAACTCGGGTGCAACCGCTGCGACGTTATTATTCATTTGTTTGAAAATGCTCATAAAATAACAGTAGACACTGATGTATGTGATTGTGGTGCACAATTAATAAATGTAGAATATAAACAGGTAATATATAATTATCGATTTATTTTTTACATTATACGACAATATTTGAACTGTTAAAAATATAACAATTTTTATTCAATTTTAGGATAAAAGTAAATTACCCAATGAAGTAACTGAGATGACTGGATGTATTTTCTGTACCCCAGCTTTTAGACCACTTGTTGAAAAACATCGAGCAGTAGCATCAAAGCCTGTAGCAACTCGTGGACGTGGACATGCTAAAGGCCGCAGCCGTGGCAAGCCACGTCCACCGAAGGACAAGATGGCTCAACTTGCGGCATACTTTGTTTAACAAAATTCGTCAATAATGTCAATGTATGCCAAGACTCCTTTATATACAGAATGAAAATATACAGATATTAATATAATCTGTATTATAAGGACATTGCACAAATTCTGTATAAATATTGCAGAATTACTGAGTTTTAACAAAACTTTGATGAAGAAATCAATTTTTGAAAAACGATCAAATAAAGTCAAAGGAGATCTTTTAAAACCTTTTAATATTTATTGAAACACTACATAAATATATTTTTGAAATAGTGTCCTGTAAATGAAAACAATTTTTGTAAAATTTGTTATTCGTCAATTTTTTTGCTATAATTTCACATTTGTTGCATGAGTGGCACCAATAGGTTTAGCAGTGTTTAAAAACGCACTGGTCGAACACCGCGATGAACAAAGCGCTATCTAGTAGTAAATTTAGTAAGTTTGGTTCTTAACCCCGCCGCTGCATATCGTAGAGGGCGTAAGAAAATGTCTGTTTTTTCGCTCGATCAATATTTCAGTACATGGGACACGAAGTCTCATTGTATGTCCGGTCTATTCTTATGTCTCTTCTTTGCCGAAACGATAAGAATTAAACTAAATATAGCGATTATTAATTCGCCGATGAGAAACTGTCATCCTTATGAGACCTCGCGAATCGCGAGCCAGATAAATTCACTTTTTTCTAACGCCCGCTGGAATATTTCTCGCCTCAAGCTATCCACCGTTGTCGCTTGGCGGCGACACTTGCCCAACGAATGATTTCCCCTTCTTTAAAATAAATATGCTTTTTTCTATGGTGTGTGTGTGTGTGTAAAAGAAGCGTAATGTATTTTGCTTCGCAAATAAAAATCAATTGATTTTGTTGAATACGCACGTGTGTTATACGAATTTAAGTAAATTATATCTATAAGAGCATCATGGTGCAGTTGGATCCAGGTATATCGGATCCCTTTGAAATTGTCGTGGGTACCTATGAGCAATATTTACTTGGTTATAAAGTCTCAAATATTGTAAACGTAAGTAATGAATTTTCTCGAAACATATTCGTAGAGGTTATGGACGCGATAATCTAAACCGGGTAAACCGGTATCTTTTCATACCATATTTTATATAGAATACATATTAATACTTTCATTCTATGATAAATATCCAATTAGTAGATGCGAACTTTTATTTATATGCGTTAATATATATAATAATAAAATGGCTAATGTCATTTTTATTCTTACTGATTTGCTCTATATACTTATAGTTTCTTAATTACTTATTTCTAAAAAATTGTTTTAGGAATACAAACTTGATAAAAGTTTTGCCACTCATAGCCACTTGGCTAGTATACGAAGTGTTGCTAGCAATAAACACTATTTAGCATCTGCAGGTGCAGACGATTCAGTCTATTTGTATGATTTGCGCAGTAGAAATGAATGTGGTAGATTAATGCATCATAATGGTATGTAATTGAATTATGTAATATTTTCTGTATTTTGTGACATAATATAATTTGTTTATATCTGAAATAGCTATGACAAATTCTCAATTTGCTAAACATTTTTTCTTAAGTCTATTATTTTTTTTATAGATACTATCAATCACATTGCATTTACACCAGAAGCATCACATCTATTTACATGTAGTAATGATGGGACAATAACTGCAATTGGATGTGGAAACTGGCAAATTGAGAAGCACTGGCAAAAGCCACACAAGGGTTTACCTGTTCATACTTTAGCTATTCATCCAACAGGGAAAATGGCTTTATCTACAGGAGGTGATGGTATCCTTAGAACATGGAACTTGGTTAAAGGACGTCAAGCATATGCTACAAATTTGATACCACGATTGAAATTGGATGCTAAAAATGTCACTGTTTTAAAGTGGAGTCCTAACGGGGAAAAGTATCTTTTGGCAGTAAATCAAAGAATCGATATATACTCAGTGGAATTGGCAGGTGTTGATGATGAGGTACAATTTGATTCTAAAATTGTGTGTGTTGAATTTTTAAGAGATGATTTAATTGCTGTCGGATTAGAAAATGGTCACATTAAGTTTTATGATCTGGAAAAGTCTGCACATACATTAAATACATTAGCACATGATATTAGAGTCAAGTGCATGGCACACAAAGATGATTTACTGGTAACAGCTTCCAGCTCTGGAGAAATTAAACTCTGGAGGTTTACCAAAAATAAAATAGATATGTTACAAAGCATTAACTGTGGTGCTAGAATTACTTGTCTTGCGCTTGCAATGCCGTATAAACATATAGTTTATAAAAAAGAAGCAGAGTCAAGAGTGGAACAAAAAGTAAAGAAAAAAAACACATTCCTGTTGCAACAGGAAGTCATTGTTGAAGATGATGATGATGACGATGACAATGGTGATGGTGATTGGGAAGTGACATCTATTGAAAAATCTAATATAAGATCTACGGGTAAACCAAAAACGAATTCAAGAAATGCAGAATGGATAGAAGAGGACAATAATCCTTCAAACAAAAAAATAAAGTTAAATGAACATAACAAATCTAATAATACTAAAACACGAAAGAAAAGAAATATTGTATCTGTAGAACAAAGTACTGCTAATAATAATCCACAAATAAAGAAGAGGAAAAAGGAAGAAGTAGCGCAAAATATTTCTCAGGCTTCTTCAAAGAAGGAAAGGAAGATTATGAAGACAGTTGCAGAATCTGACAAGGTTCAAGGAAAAAGGAAAATAGAATTAATAAAAGGGGAAGAGAATAGTAAACCTGTGAAAAAGATAAAAGGAATGAAAGAAGGACAACTACATAGACTTTTAAATAAAAAAAAAGGAAAACTAGTGAAATGAGAAAGTGTAGTTATTTTGTTAATGCTATTTACAGTTGATAAATTGAGATTCAAAATACAGTATAAGAATAATAATAAATTATTTGCTAGCTCCTATCAGTCTATATAAAAATAAATCTTGCTCAGCAGCAATTCAATACATAATATATCTACATTTCATACAATGATATGGTACTTCACACATACATTCAGTTTTATCTGTATAAAGTTTAAGAACTATATCTTGTATTGTATACAATAGCTAACATTCACCACAAGATACATTTGTGAGGTGGATTCATACGGCTGTTCAATGGACATTTCCAGGCTTTTGCAAATTCTGCATTATTTGACAATGTTCCAATTACCCTATAATGATTTGGTGCATGGACACTGTCTACGAGTTTAGATTTTAAAGCTCCATTCGTGTAATTACCGCACCAGACCTGTGAAACAACATTATTGTGTTATTATTTTGAATGATTTAAAGTCTCTTATATTTTTGTATAAGTTAATATTGTTATAAGCATTCGTTGATATAGATTTAAAAAAATGACTGCATAATGACTAAAATCTTATGTCATAAGTAATTTGGAATAAATGTGTGTTTATAAAATAATATCAATCATTATTAAATATAAAAAATCGGATGAAATATTTACTTGTGCAAATCCTATAAAGAATAATTGTTCGTGAGTGTATTCGGAAAGGCCGGGTAAAGCTTGCAAATACGAGTTGCGCGTTTTCGACCTTTGATACGCTCTATAAGCTTCTCGTATTCCCCCATTATCAGCGATATTTTCTCCCTGAGTAATAATGCCGTTCACCTGGAAGTCGTTAACAGTTGTTAGTCAATAGATTGGTCAATATGCCTTGGCACATTTTGGTATATTTTCAATGAGAGTATCACTCACTGTAAAATTGTTACCCAGCTCAGGAAGATGATAACCGCTATACTGTTTGATGATACATTCGACTTTCTCATGATAATGTCGCAATGTCTCGTTGCTCCACCATTGCCTGAGATTGCCGTTCTCATCGTATCTGCGACCTTACATAAAAAAAATCATGTAATTTGTTAAGATTGCCATAAAATCAGCGTGCATCTGGACCGCAATGAATGGTTAAATTAATAATCATCTTGCGATGCTTCGTAGATACGACATCGATCGTACCTTGATCATCAAATCCATGAGTAAGTTCATGACCCATAATTGCACCCATTGCACCATAATTGATCGATCTACATAAAATCATTATTTGTTATATCAATATTATGTTCTTATAAAAGAATTATACTGTTAGTATATTTTAACATGCTTACTCTATTCCATTCCCATAAAACGGTGGATGCAAAATACCTGCTGGAAAAGCTGGGAAAACGAAAGATATTACACTACATGATATATTGAATCTAATATTACAGAAACAGAATTACGAGATAAAATCAACGACAAACTTACTGACTGAATTTAAAGTGGCACTGTAAAAAGCATTCACTGTAGTACCAGTGGATATCCACCGATCTTTATCTGGTTTTTCTCGTAAACTATTTAAATTTTTTTTAGCGCCTATATCCGTCAATTTTATAAAGGTTTCAAATAATCTACCTTCCATCACTTCTGCCTACGATTTAAATTATCCAAAATATTCAAATTATTCCATATTAGAATATTACGAACTTACGCCTTCATAAAATTTGTTCAGTTTCTCCGGATTAGTAATCCACTCGGGAAACCCTACGAATGGTCTCATCGCATACAATTTCTTGTGCGCACGTTGTCTAGTGTCCGCGTCCATCCAATCTAATTCCTTGACCATCTCGTCGAACGCACCTCTGATGTCCATCAACATTTCTAAAGCCTGAATTTACAAATTATAATTTTGTCATTCTCATTAGTATCATATTCCTTCATAACAAAATGCTTTATGAGTCGATGATCGACCTTTTCTCTTTCCTGCACATTGAAATGTTGTTCAGCGTACATGTAACTGAGAGCCATGCCAAAGTTTGCATTTACATTTCCGGTACAACCCTTCCATCTTGGCATCTTTTCTTTAAGACCAAAAACTTTTTGAGAAAACTGGAAGCCTAGATCACGAAACTTTTGCAGAGTAAGCGGTGTTACGGTCGAATATATGCACCACCACATAAAACGGGCTGAAAGAACGGTGAGTAATAATTGAAAGCACACAATGTCACTAATGTAAGTGTATGAGTAATACATTTGTGATAGCCTTTGCTCTCTCTGCCCTCATTAGATTATGGGGATACATTTTCTATGGTCCAATTTTTTACCCCTTTTTACGATAGCAAGTAAACGTTAGCAAACTGTAACTCGCGTTTTAAGAAATGCTTTTTTTTGAGTTCGGCATTCTCTATTATTCGATAGAAAAATACACATGATACACAGACGTCGAATATCGAAGCGTGGAGACAACCGCGCAGTTAGTTCAGCAATGATACATAAGTTAAGTATACCTATCGTAGCGGGCGATGTAATCGCGAGTAGTTGGGGCAATTTCAGTAAATAGTGTAGATCCATTACGATAACTCTATCACTCGCTGTATTTATGGTCACATTTGTGTCTTCAAATACAGCTTCCAGATATCTCGTCCAGTTCCACTAAAAATGTATTTCCTCGTTTGACTATTTAGGGTATCTAATATATGCATATATCAAATTTCTTTCTTCGTAATAGATCCAATACCTGCTGCATACGGAGATCTGTGAGTTCTTGTAAATCATCGACAGTGAGATCGTGAAAAAGATGATTTACGCTACGTCTTTGTTCCGGTGTATCCATGATCTACATAAAAGCTTAGAATTTATACAAATTTTTATCTTTTTTATAATACAAAATCTTTCCATAATACTTTACCTTTGCGAGTTTTGTACTAAATTCTAAAATTTCATCCGCGAAGCTGGCACTTTTATTCCCAGCACCGGCGAATTTTACCATAGCTATTATATATTTTTTATATTCCGTCAATTCGGACTGAAACCTTTGCGGATCGAGGAGATATTGTTCGTTGAAAGCTGGCGGCACTTGTTCCATCTTTATAACGAGCGTAACATAAAAATAATTAACACGTATTAGAATATAATAGACATTTTGTATGTCAAACCATAAAGTATAATTTTACCATCATCCTATTTCTCGTCGTGTCTCGGATATCCTCGCTTATATAAAAATTTATGAAAAGATTCATACCCAAAACTCTCCGCGTTAGCCCAACGACTTTAGATACATCGAGAGGAGAGAAATTGTCTTCTAAAGGTGGGTTTGTCGGTAATCCTACCTTTTTTAATACGTCAAATATCGGTTCCAAACCAAGCGTTTCTATTCTCGCTGAAAGCCGATGATATAAAATTGCTAATAAAAATACAGTGTACACTTCTTGTTAAATGTATTCATTTCTCAAGGTACGAAGACGTAACGCAAGTTCCGCTTGCATTTTTATCAAACGTTTGTAATGTTATTATCATATCTCGTCTTACAAATCGTACTATATGATATCAGTGGTATGTAATAAGCATTTACGTCTCAATTATTCCCGGATAAGATGTTCTCACGGAAAGACCATCGGTAAACGCGTAATTCATCGTGGGCATAATAGTTGCGAGAGTTCCGTTAACTTTAAATGGAAGTATTATCGAGCCAACTTACCTGGAAATTTTCTAATCGTACCAATTTGCATATGTCTACGTCTTAATTGACGTTTTATTTACGTTTTTAATCTTACCCGTATCCATGCAAGTCTTGTAAAGAGCTCTGGCCAATTTTACCGGCCTCATGTCATCCTCCTTATCCGGCATTTCTAATAAAATTCTCAAATCTTCCAGAAGATACTCTCTGAGGAGACTCAGTTGGTCCCAGGACACTTGACTTTGAGGTATCGGATGCTTCGCGATCCAGCCATCGCAAGCGAATCTGTAGAAATCGTCGCAAGGATCGACTGATTTATTCATTGCTTCTAATACTCTGGCGGCTGAAACATGGAGTGAGTTTTTCTTATTATCTGTAGATACATTTCTAATGCGGAAACATCTGTTTCTAATACGCTATCGCTTTGCGTATAATTTGGAACGCGTAAGAAATGCTCGGAAGACAGAGTTGCGATATGAAAAATCCAGATAATAGTGAGCTCGGGGTCAGGATATGTTATCATTTAATTCGCGAAAGTTGTAATAGTTATTACGTCGGAAAAACGTAATAGCGAAATAAGCGAAGTTCTTTGAGATTTTTATATATGAAAACATGAATCATCCTCAATGCCGTTGAATTTATAATGTTTTAGATTTTCGTGACAGTAAAAGTACCTGTATTTATGCATTCTTCGCTTTGACACATCTCTTTGTTCTCCTCCTTATGAAATACTATCATTTGCAGAGTTAAGGTGACAACGAGAGTGATCACGGTTAACGCTAATAAGCCAACGATTACCACGAGCCTCGTTTCCCGTCTACTCGACTTCTCGTCACCGTGATTACATTGCCTATGTAAAAAATTAATGAAACATTAAAGAAACAACGCTAAATTTAGCATTTCGTTCGAGATTAATTGGATAAACAAAAAATTTATTAATAATTACCATGGGAGTTCTGAAATTTTGTTTTCGTCGGACGTGCCTCTTCCATTGCTCTCCGGGTCATTCACCTACGAAAAAGAATAATGATTCGAACCAAGAGTGTAACCCACAATTGGCAGAGGATCGACAATAGGCTAATTGACCTTTTAATAAACACGTCGATTTAATGAATTCTTAATTAGTCTATACGAGTCAATGATAAGAGATACTACCGTCGAACAAATTATTTGGGTTAAAAAAATATTTTCCAAGCAGGCATGAGAACCGTAGGAGATTTGACATAATTCCATCGTTTAGAAGGAGGGCGTTATTTTTGTCTCGCCGTCGAGATTATGTGGAGAGCTTAGTCGTTCGCAGGCCCGTCCTTACACTTCCTCGTCGTCTACTATGCTCTTTTTTATTTCTACGTTCGATGTAATCGGTTTATCTAATCAAACTCGAGCGAGTGTCATCCATCGGCACGAGACCACGCGAGATCGAAGGTTTCACCTTGCTCCAGAATCGATGGAATTACATACCTCGACATTACGCTCCTCTCGGTATTACATCCTGCCACAATCTCTAATAATCCTCCTCCTACTACAGTCCATCTAAATGGATGGTACTCCCTCTCTCTCTCTCTCTCTCTAGGAGGGAAATCATCGACATGTCTATAGTTGCGTAAGGGTGCAACGAAACGATGTATAATTCGTAGAAAATAACTTCCTACTTGTTCTGTTATCTATGCTACCTAGATATATTCACGGTATCCACCAAAAAGACAAAACTTATACGACAAATTCGACATAATATTTATTTATATCGACGAGAGTCATTGCTCGCGATACGATTTTTAATGAATCCTTAAGTACGGTAATTAATCGATTCATTTAGCTCCAATCGCGTGCATAGAAGGGACGTGCCGAACGATAACTCCTATCTTCTTTACCGAGTCTACTCTATTTATACGAACATACGACGATAGAATTCTTATTATAGAACTTTGACTTCTTTAAATCGAATTATATCGGATCGTATTTACTGTAGTCGAGTTTAAAAAGTCTTATTAAAAATTCTTTTCCTTTTTTTACTCTTTTGTTTCTTGCAAAAGTCTGCGACGACTCTCGGTCAATGCCGAGCTACCATCTTTGGCGAAGGACTTTTACGGTGAATCAAAGTGAATCGAAGCGATACCGATACGAATCCGAACGACTTTCGGAAAAGGAACATTTTGTATCGGTGTCAAGTATTCGATTCGCCATTGGTTTTAATCTATCGAGTTATTCTCTACTTCTGATGTTATTGACGATTCCTCTCCGCTCTATTTATCCTCTAAGGAATCATCGATTTCACTTTGGCCAGATTAGATTTTGAAATGGAACGCGACGTACCTTGCTTCCTATCTTAATACTGTATGTTCTCGTTAATTACACTCTCGTTACGTGGACGATAATCGTTTACGTAGCTTCGTTTAGTGCTCCGTCCTTCGAACGCGTAAAAAAGAGATCCGCCATCTCTATGGCTCGGCAAACCTTTGTAACATAATTAGGAAGGATCCGGAAGTCGAAACTAAATAATGACACTCTTTTCAGAAAAGTATATTGTTAACATCCTGCTAAAAAAAGCACGTGTACCTACTACTGTTTGCATCTTTCGAGGGATACAAACAACTTCCGACAAGAAAGACATCGATCGATCCTTAATTTAGTTACCGTACGCGTCATACTTTAATTCAAATATTTGAATTGCAAAGCTTTAAATGAAGGAATCGTGCACGTTTATAAGTCTTATGTTTTATGCAAGTCTAATGAGAATACGTCTCGAGGGACGGCTGGTATTAAAGGAAAGAATGATTCCAAGTCCAATGCCGTGATTGCGACGGAAAGGTAGAAAGATGTATCAAAAAGAAAATGAAGAAAAAAGAAATCATGGACCGACTCTCACCTTGTATCTCATCTTACGATCCTCTCCAGCCGCCCCCGTTGTATTTCGCGGTTTCGTCGCTCTCGCTCCGCAACGCTGGAACAAAGAACAATACCGAGAGGTGGGTTATTAGCAAAAATATATCATTCATCGCACTGCGACACGATCGGAGTAGCCTCGATCATGCGATGTGATACGACGACGATGATGGTGATGATAATGATAATAATCGATGCTTCTTTGCATTGAATGAAAAAGGATCGTCGCATCGTGTTGTATTGGATGACTCTGTTTCTCCTTCGCCCAGTTCTTCTTTATGCGGTATAACCACGTCCACGTCTATATTTTTCATCTGTCATGTATATACACATGTCTCTCTACCTGTCTGCTAAAGTTCTAACGTAAAAGGCTGCACAAACGAGTCACTCCTTCGGCAGATGTCGTTCTATGGAGAAGCGGAAATCGGAAAAGACGCGCGTGCCTATAACGCGATCTTTTTTATGAAATATGCAATTGCTTATGTTATTTTAAAGAAGACGAGTATCAACAAGCGATTGCAGAAACCGGTCTGGTATCGCGTCGGATAAAGTTAGATATATCACGTATTGTATAATATGCGAGCACCCGACACGTAACGAAGACAGATCAATTTACATTATTACATCGTTGTAGTATAAGCTTATTTTCTAAACGTATTCGCTTTATCGAACTTGACACAACGTTACTTCGAATTTCTTTTTAATCTATGTGACTCGATACGATCATAAGAATTGGAAGAACTTAAGACGTTTTCTTTTTTATTTTCGAATAAACGATTACGAACAGAGATTAGAACGGGCAGAAAGAGTGGTAACATCTTTGGACGTAGGAAGAGGATGCCCGCTCGTGCCTTTCAGAAAGTTAAATGGCTAGTTAGCTCTCGTTCTCTACTTTGCACTTTGTGCGGTCAACCACGATAATGAGACAAGGTAAACTGTACTAAGAGTCACAGGGACCAGTTAATATTTATGCTTCATAGCGCCGAAACGATAGACCAGCGAAGAAGAGACGAGGTATTATATTTTATCGAGATATGCAAGACACGCGAAGAATGGAAAATTGTAATCGTTAAACATAAAATGTTACGGTAAAAGAATATCGTCGAACGAGACCCTCCCTCACAAATGTTTCCCTTTATATTACGACCCGCCTTAAAGTGTATCTGAAGGCGTGTAAAAATATGCAAATTTATATTTAGAAGAAGTCGAGCGCCGACTCGAAGATAACCGAAAGTACGGTATAAATGAAATAGCAACCACGTGGAAGCGACGCCGGCACGTGCCACTACGATCTACTGTATTATCTTGGTCTCCGGTCTTAGAATGCCTAAGTAGTATATTAGTTAATATAGAATTGCCATTGGTGAACGAAAAGTAGAGAGATATTTTCCGTAAAGTTCACTCACTTAGGTATTTAAGATTTTATTACTTTTGAAGAAAAACAAAACGCGCGCGTAAAAGCACAGTTAAAAGCTTAAACTTCGATGTACTCACCTGATGTTGTTCTTGGCAAACGTGTAGATCTCTTTAGATAGACATATCAAATAGCGAGGAAAAGTTTTCTTTTACAATCACTATTTCGATTCTTTTGTCCCGCGAAAGACGATCTTTCTCGCGCACAGCCAGAATCAAAATAAAGTCGCGGGAAAACTCGAGGATAGGAGAGGGCGAGCATGCGCACTGATTTTTTCTTTCTCAATTTAATTCTATCACGGTTTCTCGCATCGTCGCACTATTTTATACAGTTGCTCGTTAGATTTTAGTTTTCCCGTCTACGAGCCGTTAATCGTTGACGAAGGATGTGCGTCGCGAGACGGACGGTAAACCAAACTGAAGTTTCGGCCCGCGAAGAAGCGAGTCTAATCTTCGCATCCCCCCACTCACTGTCTATGTCAAGATTCCCGATGATCGAAGGCGACTTTGTTCGAGGAAAACCAACGAGGTCTGGCCTTTCTTTCTATCGTTC
This sequence comes from Ancistrocerus nigricornis, assembly GCA_916049575.1. Lineage (NCBI taxonomy): Eukaryota > Metazoa > Arthropoda > Insecta > Hymenoptera > Vespidae > Ancistrocerus > Ancistrocerus nigricornis. The sequence continues at coordinate 32,069,649 of OU696666.1, forward strand.
TCATACGCTTTTACTATGCATTTCCCTTTTCGGATTGCTGAAAACTATTATCTTTATCGTTTAGTATTTCGCTGCTATTACTCCAACCTCGCGTATCTTATTTTCGTTTACTTTACAAGAGTGACAAAAGATGATACCGTTTTCCGGTAAATTTCCTGGTACGCACGCTCCAAGATTTGTGTAACGAGGAAAATTAGATCATAAAATAGTCATTTCTAAATCCAGTGAAGATATACAACTAAAAACCAACAAAAGTTGACTCCAACTATTTGGTAACATCTTAGACTAGGAGATAAGCTAATCTATTTCCTTAAAATAGCGTATTTCTTAACGCGTTCGAAATACATTGCGATGAAAGCAGATAAGAAAATTCTATTACAACTTGCAAAAGCGATAGATTAAAAAATTTTGTTAAGATGTGCCGTGTACATTCGACGATCCTCGTTAATTTTCGGCATCAAGGTTAAAAGCAGCAGACTCCTAAATTCACTTTAAACTGCTGTGGTAGACGAAGGTTTCGTTTAAAATAAGCAGAGAAGTGTCGACAGCCCGATGACGCTTTATTAAAAATATAAAACAGTCGAGGCCCGATACACCCTATTTTAATGATCGTGTTAGCGTTAAGGACATTTTTAAAAAGGCTTCTCCATGGAGAAGAAAACAAGAAATTCCTTTCTAGTATGTCCTTAACAAAATGCATGAAAGATAGTGATTCATAAACAGTTCATAAGTATAAATTCAAAGTACGATCAAGCGTCTATACTTATACAATTAAAAGAATCTTCTAAAAGTTCTTGTGATATCCATTCTTCGGCTGGAGATTGATGTAACATGACTACGGCGTGATTTTCAACTTCCTTTAGAACACGTAATAAATTTCCACCGACCAATTTTTTTATGTCCGAAGCAGACCACAGTCTATCCCTCGTTAATTCCGCTAGCAACAATGGATATCTGGATACATCTGGAAGCTCTGTAGGTGGACTGAAACGAAACAAAAAAATGGATACAACTTTTCCATTTGAAAAAAAACTCTGTAAAACATTTGATGAACCTTAAAATTCCATCGTAACCAGCTCCTAGACCAACGTGATTCACGCCGGCTATTCGTCGTATATGATTGATGTGAGCTGAAAAAAAGTACATACAATATGATTTCTATATAAGATTATTGTGTTATTACTCAATTTAACTACTGCCACCAAGCCTTACCTATAACATCGTACATGGAAGCTTTATCTCCACAACTAAGGTGTGCACTGTCGAAACTGACCATGACCAAGCCTCCGTTAACGGACTTAAAAGTAAATAAAAATTTGACGTAATATAGCGATGTGAGTTTTATTTAATCAAATAGATCAATCGATTACCAAATTTCCAAGTACATCGTCCGGCACGTTGCTCGATGAATTGCAAAGAGATCTGGCTGCACTGTGCGAAAATATAACAGGTGCCTTTGTTATAGACAATGCATCTTTCATAGTTCGAATCGAAGCATGAGAAAGATCAACAAGCATTCCTAGTCGATTTAGCTCTCTGACCACAATTTTACCGAAACTCGAAAGCCCGTCACTTTGAAAATCTGCAGGTGCGACCCTATCTGGATCTTCCACGGAGCAAGAATCTGCCCTGGTATCAGCGAGAAACAGGAAAAAGTATTTTCTTTATACACTGATCGCATGTAGGACATTTCATAAATTTCTTGAGAAGAAGACGAATCCCGTGTCAAGGCAAACTTACCAGGGTGTGTTGCATTTGTGTGTTAAGGTCATATAACGTGCACCAAGGCGATGGAAACTCCTTAGTACCGCCATAGAAGTTCCGATGCTGTGACCCCCCTCGATTCCTACTAGACTAGCGATCACACCGTCTTTATGAGCCTTCTCAAGTTCACCGCTCGTTGTCACGAGTCTTATCTTTGTTGGGTACTTCGAAGTAAGCCTTCGAACCACGTCTATTTGCTCGAGCGTGAGTTGGACCGCGTCTAAAAATTGAGCCTCGCAAGGGACGTACGCGGACCAAAATTGCGCACCCACGATACCTCTATGTAAACGTACAAGGTCGGTTTGCCATTGATTACCCCAACTAGAGTTTCGTGAAACGTCTTCGTCGAACGGGAAGTCCTGGAGTTTTGTACTTCCTCTATGTTTTCGTAAGTTCCATGCGAAGTCATTGTGACTATAAAAAATATACAATCGTTAATGTTGCATTTACATACGTATTGAGGGTGAATCGTGTAACAGGATCATCCTTGTTTTTTTTTTTAATTTGTTTTTTTTTCGTTTTGTGCACATTTTTTTCATACCCATCGATTAATGGAACTTCCGAAAGCATTCTACGAACGACTTGTAGTCTCGCTTCTAGAAGATGAGAACTCCGAAGCTCCAATGCTAATGGTAATCCTACGCCAGCGACTAAAGCGCATCCGAGAAAGAAGAATCCTGCCATAACTATCCATCTTCGTCCTATACTACGTTCTATGCAGACAAAAACAAATATATTAGAGAAGAAAGATAGTTATAATTGTCATGAAAATTTCAGAAAGTTTCTCATAAAAATAATTCATTCGGCGACGCAGCATTATCCGTACCTACGCGAAGTTACCATAACGGAAATTTCGAGACTTTCATCTTTCCTCGTCACCGCCTTCTTCGTAATCAAGAAATGCGTCGAACCGTAAATAGAAATCATATCAAATCAAGATACTAGCGTTTTTCTTATCCGTTACGCTCGTCTTTCGCTGATCCTTTGCCGTGACGTACCGGTAATCAGAAATTTATCGATGGACTTTACGCAAATCGTGTTACGTCGTGCAGATCGGACTCAGTGATGTGCAAAATAAGCGAAAAGAGAAAAACTTAGAAATGCTCTAATTGCTTTCTCAAGAAGTGTCGGTCTAAATGATTGCCGAAAATGTGATTAAATAGATGCGAAGACCCACCATTTTGCCTGGAAACATCTTTGCTCTTATCCAATGAAGTCGAAACACTCGCTTCCTTAACGTGATGCAAAGCGTCACCATTAGGTAATTTTCTCATAAGCTCCGGAGAAGAAAGTTGTAGACAAGTCTAAGATAGAAAAAGAGATCTTTTGAAGAAAACACAATGATGTTAATTCACCGGCACCGGAAGGTGTTGAATATTTGACCAATGTTTATTTCATTTTTAATCGTGATACCTCCAATATATCTACGTCTTTTCGTCTTGGCGGTGGTGAGCGATATACCATGCTATCCTTGCTAAGTCCATAAAGTTCGAACATACTTTTCTCAAATTATTATTCTCGACTAAATGCACTGGCTACCGTGGTAAACACTAACGAGAGCCTCACGATGTGTAAGGGACGGGCGCATGCGTCAGCTTTTATATCGACCCGGGCTAGAAAACCTTTCAAAACAAAAATGTTTTGCTCGTAATTTTACCGGATCTTATACATATAATGTTAATTATGACATATATAATCAATATTTACTTTTCATTTTGATATATTCACAGTTATTTTTTTTATAATAGCTAAATGTATATAAAGGAAAAAGGTATATCGAAGGTAAATAAAATTAAAAAGTGAATGGAGGAATATACTTATAAAATATACCTTCAAAGCAAGTAGTTAAATACGTGAAATGTAAAATCGCTTAAGATAATTTGTAAAATGCTTATGTTAACTCGTAAACGTAAAGAAAATTTTAAATTTTCGCGGGATTGGTGAAGCACGCGTAGAGCATGCGAAACAGTTGCACTTCCGATATGCGCGGAAGAAGCTGCGCTTGGCGTTTCTCGGTGCCGCTGCCGCCGCGTCGCCATATTGTTTGCGGTCTACGTGCACGTCGTTTGACGATTCGCATCTAGTCGGTTGTGAGTTTTTTCTGTCTTCGTTCGGTGAGCCCCGTCGGGATTTCTTACGAAAATTTCGCGCAAAAGCAATATGAAAAAAACCAAGGACGTGTCGGACGAGGACGAATACTCGGCGGACGATCCAGAAGAGGTAGAAGGAGCCTCGGAGGAAGAGTGGACTCCAGAGGCCGGAGCCGAGGTACCTGAGCCCACGCTACCGACAATTTTCCTCTTATACGTTTGCCTTATATCCTTTATTTCGTACCTTGATTCGTTCGAACTTATTCCTTTTAGATTCGTTCTTAATTGACCTTGCATCGTTATCAACTCGAGAAAAATAGTCGACTTTTTATCGTTTGCGATCGAAGAATCGCAAGATGAGCCATGCGTTTCTGGCAAATTTGTAAAATTCTATCAAGGAAACATCACACGAAGGAATTATAATGTTTCTTTCTACTTGTTCAAAATCAAACTATTACTTTCTTGTCGGATAAATCTTTCATAATAGAGATTCATGAGTTCCGTCTCACTGTTTTCACAATAGCATTATACGTCTAAAAAAACGTTTGGACGAACATGTTAGCTACGATAGATAAGTATCGAAATTTTTAAGTTTACGTTATTTGTAATAAAAATTCTTTGCTTAGTGAATGTTTTGTGATGCTTCTCGCGGATTTTAACTTATTATTCGAATATTCAGCTAATCGATACCCATGGTCCACGAGCTGGAAGTTATTAGATTGTATTTCTAAAGGTAAAGTCGTTTGTTTTCTATGCTTGAACTATGTTTGTACGGCCATCATTGCCGGCCGGTCAGTGGCGCCGGCAGCGAATTTTTCAAACGCGCGAGTCTAATATCAGCATGTATCGCGATAATTACATTGAGATTTATATAAAATTCTTACTATATTAATGTCTACTTAAACCTTTTTGATTTTTATATTAAAGAAACATACATTTTAAAAAGAATATTTTTTCTAACTTTTTATTCGTTACAAAGAGTACTGAAGTCTATATGTTTGTTAAGAGCGGTACAAAGAAAAGACCACAGAGGGAAGCTGCTAAAAAAAGGCAACATTCTGAAGAGGAAGAAGAAGATGAGGAGGAGGAAGATGAAGAAGAAGATGATGAAGAAGACGATGAATCTGATTCAGATGCAGAAAAAAAGCCCAAAAGAAAAAGACGTTCTAAGAAAGAAGAAGATGATAAAGAAGAAGACGAAGAAGAAGATTCCGATGATAATAGCTTCAATGAATCCTCAGGGGAAACACCAAAAGATTATACAGTCAGTTATTATTTATTAGCATATCAAACACTACAAACCATTAAAATAGTATAAAGTATCCGTAACATTTATTATAGTCTGGCGCATTTGTTGTTGCAAAAGCCGATATTGGAGGAAATACAGATCCTACCTTATGGAGGATAGATGGGAAAGCATTACTTCAAAAATTCTTACCTTTTAAAGAAGATGGCAAAACATTGTACAAAAGTACCTCCACGGTATGTATATCTATTTGTTAGCAATATAAGTACTGAGAACCATATACTATTCTATGATTTATTATAGTAAGATGTTACTTTATATTTCATCTTTATAGTACTCTGGGTGGTCGGTAAGCAACAAAGACAAATATCTAGCGGCACAGGTAACCTTCAAAGTGCAAAATAGAACAGAAACTATTGTGGAACTTCATCTCGATCAGCAACAACAAGAAGTTGTAAAGTTAGTTGGATAATTTTTCATGCACAAACATATAGTTGTTATCTATTCAAAGAATTACTCCTAAAAGACAGAAATTTTGTTTTAGGGAGGAAAAAGAAGACTAAATGTAGTTTGAGTTTGCTCTTATTTGTTTATCTATGGTTTAAGGTATATTAAGGATGAATACCTCTACATCCGCGTATACATATGAATGAAAATACAAAAAGCGTCATACATGTCATCCTCCTAAATACTACAGTTAATATAAAATGAGGCATGCAAATGCCAAGTCTGTAATGGCACATTTTATATTGTCTGCAGACTTTGGCAAGGCAGTAATTATCACGCTCCATGTATAAACATTTACATATGTGCACGAACATGAAGCAGTAATGTAGCAGGTTCATATTTAAATTTAAGATTGGGTGGACCATGGATCCAATTTTATCATAATGGGTGGCTTTAGGCATAGTGAATGTGATTCTACCAAATACCTGTGTGCTGCGATGAACGATAAGCTACCTATGAGTCTGAGTCTTCATGGAAAAGTTTGATAATGTAATAATATTTGAAAGCTGAACGGGATTTTATGCCTATGACAAAAACTAATCGTTTAAAAAACTATAATATGTATGTTTCATTTTTAGATAATTATAATTTTCTTAGGTATGAAAGATAATCATGATTTTCAGGCACAATTTGGTCTTAAACTCATCGACCATCTATCGTGACTGCACATAATAATAAAATAAAACATTCAGTAAATAGACAAACCACATTTATGTTTTATATACAAATTACAGGGTTCTGTTTAAGCAAAGAAATCTCGTTATTTTGTTATTCATTATATTTTAATCACTTCTCATTGTGGCTTAGCATCATTAAACTGATATGTCTTTGGAATTGTATCCATTAGCTTTAACAATATCACATACATATAATATATATATATATATGCCACAATGAATATCTGTATTGATAATATTATGTTTATTATGCAAATAATTGATTTAAATTTTTCACTACTTGAATAAAAAAAATTACCGTTTTATCATGATTGATGCAAACGTTTCATGGATGCAAGTTATAAGCTAACGTATATTAAAAGAAAAGAGTTATATAAACAAAATCTTGTAGTAGATCTTTATTTAGTTTTCCCATATTTGTACATTGTACCTTTTTTCTACAGTGCTCTTAATATATCTTTTATTTTATTTCATAGTCACGCTAAAATGTAACAAATTATTCTATTGTATTCTTTTCTTGTATATCTTTTATTTTCTTTCATAGATAGATTGGAATGTAACAAATTACCAAGTAAAAGTATGTAATAGCTTCGAATGAAGTGATACATTCAAGAAACATAGGTAAATGCATAAATTCCCTTCACAGAAGGAAGATAGCATTAATAAATCATCTTGATTTACATATGTATAAATAATTGGTAAATCTCTTGTCACTAAAAGCAAAATTAATCTTTATAAAGAAGGATATTAGTAAAGATATAAATTTCACAAGAACAATTAACGTTGTGTACTTAACATTTTATCATCGGACCCATATATCTTAATAAATGAATAATGTTCCGTAATTTATGTCATTTTTTCTTTTTGTAAAAATTAGGAAAGAACATATATCACTTTTTTCAATATTACTAAAGTAAGAATGTAAATATACTAAATCAAGAAACAATTCTTGCACATACGATTCTTATGAAATTACTAAAGTATAATTTATGATTTCAATTGTTAATATAAAATAGAATAAAAGTTATAAAATAATATTAACGAGTATAAAGAACATTGATATAAAACTGTTTAATCACTATTTTATTCTATGCATAAGCATAATTAGATTATGTTTACATCACATTTTAGGCCATGAATAGAATTTAATTAAAAAGATCAAATATAACATGAATTAAACCAATAAATTCTATATTATTTATTAGGCAAGGTTACTATAAGTAAATGTAAGCAAATGTGTGTTTTGGATATAAAAAAGAAAGCATAGGAGAAAATACCATTTCAATATCGTGACATCGCTACATATACAGTACCATTGAATTGATATAATTTTTAAAAAGTTAGTGACAGACTAGAATATCTGCTCCTTAGTTTTTAGTCAATGTGAATTGCATATCAATTATCAAGTTAGTTCGTTTCTGTAATATAACATCACAACTAAACTAAGTGACGTTAGTATTTTATTCGCGTTACTTTATTGTATGTATAAAATTCATTTGTGCATGTATTGTGCATATATCTGATAACAAAAACAAATTATCCTTAACATATAATTGAAATAAAATTACTGAAAACAACAAAAAACAAATTATAATTTATTAGTATCGATTAAAAATAGTTAAAAATTTCAAGGAACTATATTATATCCATTAAAAATATAAATTTTAGTAACACGTTGTTTTAAGATCATATTTTATAGTAATATTTAACAATATCCATATTTTTTAAATAACAGAGTAAAGCAACACGTCTTGATATTTACCCACAGCCCATGTTAAAATAATTATATTGAAATAATGAAGAGACTCGCATATTTTATGTACATATTAGAATAAGCTAATTAACATTTCCATAATATTTGTCATGAAAACCGAGATTTTACAAATTGCAGTTATTACTTGCAATTTCAACTAAATTTCCAAAAAACTAAAATCTTATTTGCCCTTTATTGCATTGTAGGCTCTTATTTTTATTAGAAAAATTTATCTCGTAAATGAGATTTCAAAAGTATTTAGAAAAAGTATTTAAAAATATCTTATAATATCTTGTATAAAATATAATCGCTTACGTTTTCGTGTTGCAAAGTAACTATTATCTATAAGCAATCAATATATTACATTTTTTAATTACTTTGTTAAAATCCTGGTTCCATCCTGACAGATAAAACATTCGATAACATATCACGGATTTCTGCCATTTCTTTCCTGCTTTTTGCTACAATATCCTCTAATTTTTTATTTTCTTGCATTATTTTTTCAACTTTTTCCCAACATTTATTGTCATCAAATTGACAACAACAATCAGCATGTATTTCTTCAGTCCTATACATACGTTCTATCTTTTCTTTGCAGCAACACACTTGATTTTTCTTTTTACAGTTATCTTGTGTTTCTAATAAGGTCGTTGTAGAAGATATTTCGGAGGTATTTGTGCTTATATTTTGAGAATATTTATAAGTTTCTGATGAACTACAATTTTCGTTGGCTTTCAGTGTACTTAAACATTCAATTTTACTTGCTGATTTTAAACTATGAGCACTGTTCTCAGATTTATGTGGTGTTAATTCTTCAATATTTGTTGTTTGTTCCTGCATTTCATATGTATCAGATGATGAATTAGATTCAGATAAGTTACTTTGTAATACTTCAGCTACCACTGGACTCGAATGATAGAAGTTCATTTTATCAGATTCATCCACTCTTGATTGACGTTTCAAACTTCTTCTTCGTAGCAACAAGTCTTCATTAATCTGCTTTTTTATAATTATACTATCGCTAAATCTTCTACCATCTTGAATTAGATTATTTTCTTCTAATTTGATTCTATCAAATCTTTCACTAGCACGTCGCCTATCACTATATTTAGAAGGAGTATACTCATCATTTTGTGTTATAGTACAAATGGATTGAGTTTCCTCTTTTGTTTCACTATTACATTTTATATTCAAAGTTAACTGATCATTCAAATGGTTACTTGTTTGCAATAGTAGTTCATCAGTTCCAGAAGAATCAGTGCTATCATTAAATTGATTGGATAACTTCCTTTCAACAATTTCAGCTATATTATTAATAGGTGATATTTCTGATTTTATATGCATATTTTTTAATTGTTTAGGTGTAGAAATATCATCAGTGTTATAGTAATTATGTATGTTTTCATTTGATTTTTTTGTATTTGGTAAGCAAATTTCAATCAAATCTCCATTATGCCCAAAAGTAAAAGATCTTTGCCCTTAAATATGTAATTGCTAATTAATATTATTTTAATAATTATAATTTAATAATAAGATATTTTAAGAATATAAAGGATAAGTTAATAGAGTTTATCTTACCAATAATCATACGCTTATTACGCATATCGGGGCTTCTTGATCGCGGTTGCTCGAGAAATAGTCTATTATCAGGTGATAATACAGACTGCCTAGTTTGTTGATGAATTTTATTATATTGTTCGTAAGGATTATAAACAGTATATGCATCCATTTCATGTGACTCATGTTCGCGTAATCGTTCCATAATTTTTTGTACTATTTCAGATGGTGCTACATATGGTGAACCTTACAAAAGATCAAACATTATTAACAGCAAATATTTTATGATATACTACAATTTGTCTCATTAAATAAATTATTTAGTTTATTTGAGTAAAAAATTTAGACTTCATTCACTTTGAAACTATGATTTTTTGAATTAACTTTTTATTTAAACAATTTGGATTATTTATTTTAAGGGACATGTACTTATTTAAAAAATACTGTTGCTATTAATACCGTTCTGCTTCATATAACTCCAATGCATACAGTTGTTCATATGTAAACCCATGCATTATAAAATTGATATTAACAAAAGTAAATAAAATAAAGTTACGTAATTATAAACACACATGTACTAAAGCTTGCATCTACAATAACTGACATTTGCAACATTAATGATCTCATAACGAAATAGTAAGTAACAATTATAAAGCAATTCATATACACATGCTTTGGTACTTGTATAACAACAAAACAAAGGAAAGATATCTGCGTTTGTGCAAGAATAGGTAAATAAATAATTTTTACTGAATTTTTATGAAATACATTCAAACTAAATTTGATTGCATTAACATTCATCAAACTTACAAATGTATTGGACCCAGAATGTCTGCGATGAAAAATACTTGTATTCTTACTTAATGTACCATCACTTCCTATAAAGTATTAGTTACATAATACAGTACTACGATATTATGTTATATTTCCTTCATATTATAAACTTTTGATAATATTGTTGATCCACCTTATTAAGGATTGCGTCACATAGTTTATCTAAGAAGATATATGTCATAAAACTTTGGCTTACCTGTTAGCCCCCTGTATCCCAAAGATACTGAATCAAATGATTCACTTGTTTCTTGCTGTTTTTTAACAAAGTCATTTATAGCAATTCCTTTTAATTTCGATGGCTGCAGGAATCTTTTCGGTATACGAGACAATGGACCAATTTCTTGGGGACTGTTTGAGCAACCACCAAACCCAAGACTAAGCAAAATGGCTTCTGGATCTGCTTTTCTCAGTTCTAATAAACTTTCTACACTACTGCAATGACTACTGTCTGATTGAAAACTTTGATCCCGTGCAAGTCTACCATGAGGAAGAGAACTAAAATATGAATGTATAACTTTTATGTCGACTCAATACCATAAAAATGATCATTGGAACACTTCATGCTTTATGTATTCAGTAATGTCTTATTGAGCTATGTCTTATACATACATACATACAGAAACAAACATATACCTAGGTATCCTAGACATATTAATTGCTGGTGAGCCAGGTACATTTATAGGAGCCGATACAGTCATAGTAGGAATTTTTGAATAGTTTCCTTTTGAGAGTGGAATGTCTTTAGCTGGTGTAGGTGTTACAGAAGAGTTTAGTTTAACATCGGCTGAAATAGGTATATTTGAGTTTGTAGGTGATGGTATGGAATTGACCCATTGTTGAACCGGACTGTTACGACGTCTCATTTCCCACATACCACGCAGCCAATCAGTTACTTTTATAATTGTTTCTTTCCCTATACTTTCTAAAAGTATACAATTCTTACTAAATGTATTACAAATACTTTAATAATTTAATTGTCATAATAACATAAGAGGGTAATTTCTCATATAAAGGGAAAATTACAGTTAAAAATCTAATTATATGAAAATGTACCTGAATCCATATTTCTTGAGCAGCATAGGTAATATAAATATTTATTTAAAGAAAAGCAAAATTGAAATGTTCGATAAAATCATCGAACATTGTCAACATGAAAAGCGGAATTAGAGTAATTATAAAATTACCTGCAAATTATTATGTACACTAATATATATAGATATATGTATGTACATATATATCGTATCATTTAAAGTCAGCATGAACTTTTAAACATGTTCAAAGATTGTTAGGCCATCCAAACGATTTGCGTCGCGCATAGTGATTGAAACTATAACAGCCACTTGTTAATATCCTCCATAGTATGCGATATATATACATTGATCAGAGGTACATATGCATACGTATATGCTCAATCGGTATGCATGTTTCAAGAATTGCGCAGCTTTCGTGTGACGTCACAAGATGGTGGCTTTATTTGCCGATCTTTTCTCGAGTTTATGTCACGCCAAATACAGATGTAATAAAGTTAACAGAAACAAAATATCATATTTATTTATTTATTAGCTCAATTTGATTTAATTAATTTCATATCATTACCTTCAAAATAAAAAGAAAGTAGACTATATGTCATATCCATGGTAACAGGAGCAATTATTAAATTTCATGTATGTACATACATACATAGTGTTTACGATTTGAAGTACATATATTAAACACTTGCAAAAAGAAACTACCCAACGTAGTTTGTTTAGAGTGTATTGATGATGCATAATCGTAGGTCGCATTGCTCGATATTATTAGACAATCTGTTTATATTTAAAACTTCATAAAACTTCTTTTTTTAAAAGATCTTTTTTCTCGTAAAACGATGGATAATTTGCCTCGAGAATGGAAACAGAATATATTAAGCTTATTACCGAAAAAATATAGAAAAAAATATTCTAAATTTATTAATCATATTTTTAATGAAATTAAAATTACATGTATAAAAGAAAGGGAAAGTACAGAAATTCAAGATTTATATTATGAAGAGAGCTACCAAGATCTAATAAGCAGTTCTTATACACCACAATTTATTAAACATGAGGTTGAAGATTGTAAATTGTATTACACGAAATTTTTAAAGAATCGCAATCTGATTCTTAAAAAATATTTCCTGTCTCATCAAATAATAACAAATATGGTTCAAACTGCACATTTAACACTTCCTAGCATCATTTGTGATCTCAAAAAATATCAACATTTTGATATAATAACTTTATCTGAATTTCAAAGTATGTGTATCGAAGAAATTAAAAGGAATAGTTTATTCATAACAGATTGTTTTTATAATAAAACATATAAAGCTATAGCAGATGCAGAAATATTAAGAAATAATCCTATAAAGCGTTTAAACCGATATATTAAGTGTATAACAAATGTCTTTACCCAGCAAATTATATTACTAATGATGAAATCAATTGATGATATAATAGATACTATAGAAAATGAATATAGCTGACCACGAATTGAGATTCTGCTTATATATGAAAACAATCAGATTGCCATAAAACCTGATATGAAAGACTTGCTTCACACATTCTATTGCATTCTTTCAAATATTGAAAATATTGCCCAAGAGTTAATTCCATTTGAAAAATGTTTAAACATGCAAACAGGGCGTGAATATATTAAAATTAAATTACCAGAATGGTTTATTAAAAATTGTCATGAAAAATTACAAATTAAACTAGAAAATATGCTTCAACCAGTAACGAATGACCTTATTACCATTATTAATCAATTTGATATTATATGTACTGGTGTGGATGTAAAAGATATAGTTCTTTCATTAATTTCACAAAAATTAGATTTTAATGTCTACCTATCTGAAATTAAAAAGTATAATATGTATCACAATTTTGCAAAAACAATGGTAACAAATATGTATTATAGTATAGGTAAATTAAATTGTGCACCTGCTAAAGAAACAATTATGAAATACTGCTCTGAAGTCATAGATTTACTTACAAGTGAAATGATAAACTATCATCAAACGTATAATCGACTTGTTTGTCTTGAATTTGACAATCTTAAAGCAAAAGCATTAAACATACCTAAAGATGCTAAAGGATTGACTGAATTAACTGAATACATGTCGTATGCTTCAAAAGTTTTAATAAAAGAATTGGAACAAAAGATATACAAATCGATAGAAATGTTAAGTGTTCTGTTAGAAATAACTACATTAACAAATGATCATATGATATTAAATAAAGACACTATTGGATGGTTAAGTTTAATACAGCCTATATTTGCACAAAGCACTACTATGTGCGAAGCTATGAAAAGTGAATTTGAAGACGATCTTCAAAAGCGGATAAATATTTTGAATATTCAAGTAGAAGATCTTTTTCCACACCTTGTCATTTTAGATGATATGGATGATATTAACAAAGTTCAAGAATACTTGGAACATTATAAGGATCTTATGAAAAAAGTAAACCAAATAAAAGAACAAGTTACTACAATTAACACAGAAGAATCATTCTTTAAGTTTCCAGAAACTGAATTTCCAAAAGTCATTGAAATGAAAGAAACAGTTATTCCATTTTATTCTCTAATTAATGAAATTTGTGAATGGCAAAGAGATAATGCTATGTGGCTGAATGGACCTTTTGAATATTTAAACCCTGATATGATAGAGACAAAGACTTTGAATTATTTGACAAAAATCACAGAAATTAGTAAACAATTTAAATCACGAATTAAAATGGATATTACATCAAATAAATCATTTAAGTTTTCTGGAATTGCTGATGATCCTGACCCTATGCAACAACCTGCGCCACTAAAACTATGCTGGCAAGGACTTAATGATATTCAAAAATTTAAAGTGTATCTACCACTTGTTAAATGTGTATGTAATCCAGCTTTGAAGCGGCAACATTGGAAAGAAATGTCTACCATATCTCAATTTGATCTTACTCCAAATGCTGGAACAACGCTTAAAAAAATGATTAGTTTCAATCTAATGAAAGATATCCAAAAATATGAAGTTATAAGTAGAAAAGCTACTAAAGAACTTAATCTTTATCGACAACTGACACAAATGTATCAGATGTGGTCTACAATTTCCTTTGAAATAATTCATAATGAAAAAGCTAAATTATTTGTATTCAAGAAATTAGATGATATTGAAAATCTTCTTGAGGATCATTTACTACAAATAGATGAAATGAGGGCATCTCATTTTATTGAATCTATATCCTCATCTCTTAAAGACTTCCAACTTTCCCTAAAAAAAATACAAGAGATCATAGCACTTTGGTTTGAGATACAAACATACAAAATTTCTATAAATTCAGTATTTTCTTGCCATGTAACAGACATTGAATTATTCCAAGAAACTGCTTTATATAAAGAAGTAAATGAAATGTTGGTAAATATTCAAAATAGAATTTCAAAAAATGCCACTTTTCACACCATCCAGAATGATTCTGAAATATTAAATAATTTACACAATGCAAGTACTAAAATGGATCAGATAATGAAAGGTGTTCATAAATATTTAGATAGCAAAAGATTAAGTTTTGAAAGATTCTTCTTCTTATCAGATATAGAAATACAAGATCTATTATTTGAATCGGATAGCATAGAGAAATTGCAAATATGTTTACAAAAATGTTTTCCTGGTGTCAAGAAATTAAAAATTGATAAAACCTATAGAATTCATTCCATTGTAGGAGACTTTGAAGAAAATCTTCAACTCAATACAAGTATTAAAATCTCCAGTGGTGAACAGAAATGGTTAATTGCTTTTCAAAAAGTATTAAGAGATACACTTCGCAAAAATTTTCAACAGTGTTATTTCCATTTTGAGGAAAAGAATATACATAATTGGATTACAGATGTACCAAGTATGGTCATAATTTGTATTACTCGTATTTATTGGACATCTGTGGTTCAAAGTTGTTACTCACCTTTTAACTTATTATCATTAAAAGCAGTTTATGCCAAATATTCAGAACTCTTGACCTCCTTGATTGATCAAGTTAGAAGCAATATGACGCACCAACAAAAAAATGTATTGATGTCATTAGTTATTATAACTGCTAATGAGAAAGAAATTATCAGATTATTACTAGACAAATGTGTTACTTGTTGTACTGACTTCAACTGGGTGGCAGAAATGCGGTTTTATTGGACAGACAGCAACATAAAAGTATCATTATGTAATGCTACAGTAAACTATGGCTACGAGTATAATTATTACCAGCAACATATGGTCAGTACACCATTAACTGATAGATGTCTTCGCACATTAATGGAAGCTTACAGCTATCACTTATATGGTGCTATTATTGGATCAACAGCAACTGGAAAAACAGAAACTATTAAATACTTAATAAATTCTCTTGCAATGCCGTATTATGTTCTGAACCTGAATGAAGGGTTTCACTACAAATTTATACTAGATGTATTTAAAGGATTTATTTCTTGTGGAGCATGGATTTGCTGTAAAAATTTAAATAAATTGGAATTAAGTGTATTATCTGCAGTTGCCCAAATAATTGTGAATGTTCATCAAATAACATCAACAACTTGGAGAACAGTAATGCTTGAGGGTACCAAATTAAGCTTAAATCCAAATGGACACATTTGTATTATTATGAATATGCAACATCCCAACTATTATGAATTACCGGATAATTTAAAAATACTTTTTCGTACAGTGTCTTTGATAAAACCAGACTTCAATCAAATAATAGAAATAGAATTATTAGCATCTGGTTTCTGTAATGGAAAAAAACTTGCAACAAAATTAACTGCAGTTTATAAATTATTATCTGAACAATTGTTGGATAGACCACATTATAAATTTGATATGCGCTCAGTAAAGACCGTTATAAAAACTGCAAACATGTTAAAAATTCATTTTCAAAAAGAAGATGAAAATGTTCTGTTATTGCGTTCAATAATTGATATAATTTTACCAAAGTTTTGTAATGAAGATATAATAATTTTCCAGAATATAATACATAGTATATTTCCCAATATGAAATTACCATCTCTTGATTATAACATATTTTTAAAAGCTCTAGAGAACGCATGTGAATTGAGATCTTTACATTTTCATGACATACTAAAATTGAAAAGCTTGCAGATATTTGAAATAATGCAGGTTCAGCATTCTTTAATACTTGTTGGTGGCCCATGTGCAGGGAAAACAGAAATTTTACGAATTCTTGCAGATACTTTTTCATTGTTATGTGAATGGAAAGCTAATAATGGGGCAAAAGTTATACTAGAAACTATAAGCCCAGGAGTTATTAATGGCAATCAATTATTTGGTCAATACAAGGAAAAGTCAAATTTATGGGAGGATGGATTGTGCTCTAAAATATTCCGCGCATTTGCTACAAATACTTCGTGCGATAAGAAATGGTTAATCTTCGATGGATCTCTAAGTGATATCTGGGTTGAAAACTTGTATACTTTAATTGACAGCAATAAAGTGCTTCATCTAACTTCTGGAGAAAAAATTTTTATGACAGAAACAATGTCTATAATATTTGAAACTATGGATTTAGCAAATGTTTCTCCCATTATAGTATCACATTGTGGTATTATTTACATTGAACCACAATCTATTGGATGGAGGCCATATATATTATCACATATAAAAAAAAATCATATCTACAATAAATATGAAAAAATGATCTATTCATTATTAAGCTGGTCATTAGATGCTTGTCTTCAGTTTGTACACTCAAATTGTTCCATGATTATAAATATAGGAGAATTACATCTTGTGACATCAATATTAAATTTATTTGAAATATATTTGAAAGAAGCTTGTGATGAACAATCAGAAGAACAAGGAAATTTAGACCATTTGGCAATATGGTCACAAGCAGCTTTAATGTCATCTTTAGTATGGGCTCTTGGTGGAAATTTATGCATGGATTCCCAAATCAAATTGAATGAATTCTGTGTGACACTTTGGAGTGATTCTCACAGTGAATATCCACGTCCAGAAGAAATTAAACATTATGACATTGTTTTACCTACTGAGGGATTGATACAAGATAATTTTTATATTTTTAAAGGTGTAGGTAATTGGAAACACTGCAGTGATTTATTGAAAGGTGAAACAATGACGGATATGTGTTATTCTGATCAAAAATATGTTCCAACTCTTAATTCTATTAAATACAACCATCTGTTTCTTACACATATCAAATATCACAAACCATTCATTATTTGCAGTAATGGTGCAACAGGTAAAACAGCTTTTTTGCAGAATTTGTTAAAAAATAAGTTATCAAAACATAATTATTTAGCAAATATTATTAATTTTTCGTCTCTTGTAACAGCTGATAAAGCAAAACATTTATTTCTGTCATATTTAAGTAGAATGAGAAGAAGATACTATGCTCTTCCAAAAGATAAATATTGCATAAACTTAATAGATGATCTAAATTTAGATATTGATACAAGTATTGATGCAAAATCTGTACTAGAATTGATAAGACAATATTATAGTTATGGACAGTGGTATGATACAAAAATACTTGAAAAAATTTTTATTAACAATGTTACCTTCTTATTAACAATGTCTGTCGGTTATAACAGATATAATATTTGTCCTAGGTTCCTCAGATATTTTAATGTTTATACATTCCCTGAGCTCACAATAGATAGTATATATCATATATTTTCCAACATACTTTTGTCTAATTTAAAAAACAATCTTTTTAGTACAGATGTATTAAATAATGTAACAAGTATAACAAATGCTACAATTGATGTTTACAATTCAATACTCAAGACATTGCGTCCAATACCTACTAAGGTTCAGTATTTATTTAATATCAGAGACATATACAGAGTGATAATTGGTTGTAGTCTTATTCAAAAAGAATCAGTAGATACAAAAATTACATTTATTCGTTTGTGGGTACATGAAACACTGCGTGTGTTTGGTGATAGAATTCTAGATAATGATGATAAAGAAGTTTTGTATCAAAGTATAAAACAAGCTGTGAAAAAATATTTTAAAGACTCATTTGAAACTGCTTTCAACCATTTACCTAAAGTCAAAGATAAACAGATAACCAAAGATAGTCTGCAACATCTTATATTTGGTAATTTTGTAGAATTGGGGAAAACTTCACAAAGAAATAAAAGATATGAAGAAATAAGCTCTTTCGACATATTGAAAAACACAATTACGTCTTATATGAAAGATTATAACAATACCTTTAATGAAAAAATTGATATTGTAATAACACAACGAATTTTAGAAAATCTAGTTCAGATTTGTAGACTATTGGCTATGCCCTGTGGAAATGCAATAATTGTGTCTACTGTTAGATCTGGTAAAAGATCTATAACTAAGCTAGCTGCTTACATACAAGAACAAAGTTTCTTTGAACCTACTACAGATTCATATTATAATCTCAATATTTGGAACGAAGATTTAAAAGAAATATTATGTGCATGTGGAGGATTACAGAAAGATTGTACATTTTACTTTACTGATAGGCGAATGAAGAACATATTTCTTCAAGATATTAACACATTATTAAATACTGGTGAAATACCTAACTTATTTTCAACTGAAGAAAAGCACAATATCATATCAGTTACACGTATACATGCTCAAAAAGGTGATCCAAATGCAGAAATAAGTACTTGTGCCGTAATGGATTATTTTGTACGGCAATGTAAAAATAAGCTACATTTTGTGCTTGGTTTTAGTCCAGTGAGTAATACAATGAGAAAATATTTTCATTTATACCCAAATTTAATAAAATGTTGTACAGTAATTTTGTATGATACATGGCCAGAAGATACTCTTGTTGAAATAGCTACAGCTCATATAGAAAACATAGATATTCCAGAAAATGTGAAAGACAGTGTAATACAAACTTGTATAAACTTTCACAATGATGCAGTAACAAATTGCTTAACATATTTCAACGACAATAGGAAACAAACATATGTTACAACATCAGCTTTCTTACATATTGTGAAATTATATGTGCATTTAATGATCAAGAAGCAGCAAGAGATTATTACAGCTAGAAGTAAATATATGATAGGCTTAGAACAACTTGAAATAGCAGCAAAACAAGTTGAAAAAATGAGTGCTACATTGACAATTCTAAAACCGGAGTTAGAACTATCTGCACAAAGAACAATAAAAACAATGAAAGAAGTTGAAAATGAAAATTTAACTGTAGAAAAAGCTACGATTCTTGTAAAGAAAGAAGAAGAAATTGCCAATAAAAAGGCAGAGATTGCTGGAGCACTTAAATCTGAATGTGAAGCTGACCTTGCAGTAGCAATTCCTATCCTTGAAGATGCTGTTTCAGCTTTAAATACATTAAAACCTACAGACATTACTTTAGTAAAAGCTATGAAAAATCCTCCTGACACAGTCAAGTTAGTAATGGCTGCTGTTTGTGTTATGTTAGGCGTTCCACCAGATCGAACCATTGATCCCATTACTGGAAAAAAAATTACTGACTATTGGGCTCCAAGTAAGCGTATTTTAGGAGATATGAATTTTCTACAAAATTTGAAAGACTATAACAAAGATGATATACCATCCACAGTTATACAAATTGTTAAAAATATTTACATGACGGATAAAAATTTTGTTCCTCATATTGTTGCTAAAGCATCTAGTGCTGCAGAAGGGCTCTGTAAATGGGTAAGAGCAATGGTGTCTTACAATGAAGTTGCGAAAGTTGTAGCACCAAAAAAAGAAAAGTTAGCAGCAGCTCAAAAAGAATGTGATGAAGCAGAAGCTTTTTTAAATGAGAAGCGACAAACACTTTTTAATTTAAATGTAAAATTGGCTACTTTAAATAATAGTCTACAAGATGCTTTGCAAAAAAAATTGAAACTAGAAGAAGAAGTGATAAATTGTACAAAGAAATTAGAAAAAGCAGAAAACTTGATTGCAAGTCTTGCAAGTGAAAAAGATTGTTGGTTACAATCTGCATATAATCTTCAATTAAGTTATGATAATCTTTCTGGGGATATGATACTTTCTTCTGGGATAATAGCTTATATGGGTCCGTTTAATATAGAATGTCGCGATAAAATGGTAGAAAAATGGATGAAGCTTTTGAAAACTTTACATTTGCCGTACTCAAAATCTTATAATTTTGTTAATATACTTGGGAAAGAATTTAAAATAAACTCATGGTATCTAGCTGGATTATCTAAGAATAGATATTCTACAGAGAATGCCATTATTATGGAAAATTCTAAATTATGGCCTTTATTTATTGATTCACAAAATCAAGCAAATAATTGGATTAAAAAAATTGAAGAAAAGAATAATCTTAAAGTTATAAAGTTCACAGATTCTGACTACATGTCAATTATACAACATAATATTGAAAGTGGTAATCCAATTTTATTGGAAAATGTTGGAGAAGAACTTGAAGTAGCTATAGATTCATTGTTGTTAAAAAGTATTTATAAAAATGGAGATAATTGGTATCTGAAAATTGGTAGAACCTTCGTGAAGTATTCGTGTAATTTCAGATTGTATGTTACAACAAGATTACCTAATCCACATTATTCACCTCATATATACAATAAACTTATAGTGATAGATTTTGCTCTTCCTGATAAAGCTCTTCAAGATAAACTTTTAGACATAGTTATTACCAAAGAAAGGTTAGAATTGCAAGAGCAATTTGAAAATATTTTGATACAGGATATTATCAACAATGAAGCTCTTAAATCGCAGGAAGATAAAATTTTAAGTACACTATCATCTACCAGTACAAGTATAATAGAAGATGAGAATGCTATACAAATATTGGATTTGTCCAAAACTCTTTCTTTGGATATAATAAAAAAACAGAAACAAATGGAAGAGATTAAAAATGAAATAAATGCAGTTCGAAATACTTATGCACAATATACTAATTATTGTGCTGGATTATTTACAACACTTAATGCATTGGCAGCCTTAGATCACATGTATCGCTTCTCTTTCTCATGGTTTATTCAGTTATTTACACAATCTATCCAGGGATCAAACAAAAGTGTTTCTCTTGAAAAGAGGTTGAAATTTTTGAAACATTCATTTACAAAAAATCTTCATTTGAGTGTTTGTAGATCTTTATTTGAAAAGCACAAACTTGTTTATTCATTTTTACTGTGTTTCAAAATTCTGTTGGATAATAAGCAAATAACAGAAAATGAAATTGATTTATTTTTTATTACGGACATAGAATATTCTTCAAATTTTGTTCAAGCACCATCTTGGTTAACAACAGTGTCTTGGAAAAAACTTTGCTATATAAATGATAATTTACTAAATTTTAATGGCCTTGCGGAGGACATTTCTTTGAATCATTTAACGTGGAAAATATACTGGAATTCAGATCTTATAGAAGGTCAAACATTACCATATCCCTGGAATGAAAAGTTAAGCCAGTTTCAAAAATTAATACTAGCTAAAATTGTAAAACCAGATAAGATTATTTATCACATCAAATATTTTGTAGAAAGTTGTTTAGGAAAAGTGATGAATTACTCTCCTCAATATGTAATATCACAATCATATGCAGAATCCAATTGTCTCAATCCACTTTTATTCATTTTACCAAGCTACACATCACCGCATTCTTTTCTTTCTACTTATGCAAACATTATGGGTTATTCATCAAAATATATTTTTCTTTCTATGAATGATGCACAAGCAATGAAAGCAGAAATACTTATTAAAGAAGTACAAGAAAGAGGTGGCTGGATATTTCTTCAAAATTGTCATCTTGTTATTTCATGGTTGCCTCGACTTGAGAAAATTTGTGAAAGTTTTAATGCACTAAATACATCTTTAACTTTTCGATTATGGCTGTCTAGTTACTCCATCGATGAATTTCCCATAAGTATTTTACAAAATAGTGTAAAAATAGTATTAGACGATACACTTACTATTAAAGAAAGTTTATTGAGAGCTTTCCAATCAGAGCCTATTAAAAACAAAGACTTCTTTGAAGGTTGTCCGGGAAAAGAAAGAATATTTACAAAATTTCTGTATGAACTTTGTTTTTTCCATGCAGTCATCAAGGAAAGAAACAATTTTGGACTACAAGGTTGGAATATTCCATATAATTTTGATTACACTGATTTTGAAACATCCATCATACAATTACAACATTTAATAAACAATAACGAATACACACCAATTGAAGCAATATCATATTTCATTGGCGAATGTAATTATGGTGGAAAGATCATGGATAAATTTGATCAAAGATGTATGAATTATCTCGTAAGTTACTATTGTAATACAAATATAACACCAGGTTTACAGTATTTTTTTTCAAATAATCCAAGATATTTGTTGCCTCAAAAATGTGAATATAATGAAATATTAAAGCATATACAAAATATGCCAATAAATTATTCTGTGGAAGTATTTGGATCTGATGAAAATGCTATTGCGATTAAGGATGCTAAAATGACCACAGAATTTTTTAAATATATGTCCTCCATGAATTGTGTTACTTCATCAAAAATTGATGAATTTACAGAAACAGATGGACTAACTATGATTAGTAATATTGAAGATAAAATATCAAATATGTGTGTTTTGGAAAAAGTTCAAAATAATTATCCTTTTATACTGTCAAATCCATTAAATACTGTTTTATTATATGAAATTGAATTAATTAACCAAACATTAATTGAAATGAAAAAGAATTTAATGGATTTAAAAGCAGCATTATGTGGTGATATTATATTAAATGATTACTTAGAAGAATTATGGAAATTAATACATTGTGGTCAAGTTCCATATATTTGGAAGAAAACAGCTAATAATATTGAAGCTGCAAACCTATCTGAATTCATTTGCTGTTTATTAAAGAGAACACAATTTATTCAAGATTGGATAAAAAGGGGATATCCTTATTTGATGCATTTTGGTGCATTATCACATTACAAAATGTTTCTGTGGGTAACAAAATTCATATTTGCAAAAAAAAACAATATCTCTATTGAAAAAGTTTATTTAGATTTTGAGGTATTGACCATTTATGAAACTTCTAAAATTGAACACATATCTACTGACACATACTTTATCTGTGGATTACATTTAATTGGAGCAAGATGGGATTCACAACTAATGATGTTAACAAAAAGTTTGCCAGGTATATATCGCGATAATATGCCTATCATTCGTCTCAAATTTACCATGGAAGAAAAGTTATTAGAAAATGTATACAAATGTCCTGTATACACTATAGCCATAGCAAATAGTACTACAAATTTAAGCAATAATCTTATATGTCTCAATGAAGCACAAACCTTACATGTTCATGTTATGACTGTACCTTTAAAGACTGATGTGTGTATTGCACATTGGATAAGATGTGGCACAGCATTGTATTCTTAAATATAATTTATGATACTAACATGAATTAATAAAATTATACTAATTATTTAGAATCGTAAATCTCCTAAAAACTCTAAAATTAAAGAACCAACACATTTCGAAAACATTACTATATATAAAATATGATATCTATAATTTCTTAATTATAATAATAGAATTACTTATTATATGCAATAAAAATGTATAAAGTGCTATTAGAAAAAGAAAACATATAAGTATGAGGGTACCTTTAAAATTTCAAATCAAATATTTCGCGAATTTTGTCCGCATGGTAACATCCGGTTCAATTTTATATGGATAAAAGGAATGACAGCAGCAGTTTAAGATCGACAAAAAACTCTACTGTTAAGGAAGAAAAAAATAATATTAAGGAGCTTCATATCGATACGTCAACCTACATTAAAGCAAGTAGTCTTATAGACTGTGAGTGACTTGATAATCGTATATCATGGCGAACCATGATGAGTTGGTTTCGCAATTTACAGATGTAACTGGCGTTGAACCAGAGCGAGCACAATTTTACCTTGAGTCATCTGCTTGGCAGCTCGAGGTGAGATTGCATATTTATTGTATACTTTTTCCTGGATCATTTAAAATGATTATTTATTATTTCTAAATATATTTCACATTAATTAAATATTTATCATGAGTTAATATAACCTTCAATTTTCAATTTTCACTGTCGCTTAATGTTGTATGTGGTTTTGTAGAGTAATAAACTGCGTAGATCCGTATTATTCTCGTTATTTTTGCTTGATTTACTAAATAAGAGTATATAATAAGAATAATCAGTACTTACAATATCTTAAAAAAGGAGTCTGAAAGAAATTTTCTATCTAACATGGGTATTAAGAAGTTTATTTTGTATTGTTATTAGTTAGCAACACTTCTCATACAAATATAATTAGTAAAAAAACTTGATGCTCTATTTAATTTAAATTTCTTTTTGGTATGGTTATAGGTTGCGCTTGCAAGCTTTTATGAAAATGATGAACCTGGTGTATGGGTAAATGAATCCATTAGAAGTTCAGTACAAGAGGAAGATACAGAAGATAGTTCAAGTAATATAACGAAACACAAAGAATCTGCTTCAATGGATAAAAATACAGCTAAAGATAAATCCAAGCCTAAATCTAGATTTGGTACAATTAATGATGTACAAAATAGAGATAGTAGTTCAGAAGAAGAGGAAGGACAAGCCTTTTATGCTGGTGGATCGGAACATAGTGGTCAACAAGTATTAGGTCCAGGAAAAAAAAATGACATCATAAGTGATATGTTCAAATCTTGTCAAGAACAATCAGTTTCTGTTGAACCTAGAACAGGTGGACAGCAAAGACCAAATACATTTAGTGGCACTGGTTATAAATTAGGACAAACTAGTTCAGATTCGGAAGGTATATTTCTCACATATATGCGTGTATATGTAAACACAACCTATTATGTAGCGTACATAAACTATGTAAATTATTCGTTACTTCATACAAATAATACTTTGTTTCGTATTAATTAACACATTTCAAAATTTAATAACATCCATACTAAAGTAAACATATAAAATAGACATACAGTTTTGAACATATGTGAATGTGTTGTCAGTTATATCAGGAGCACAATCTGATCAACAGCCTAATACTGGTCTCATTACTCTGAAGTTATGGCGTGATGGTTTTACTATAAATGATCGTGAAATTCGGCCATATAGTGATCCAGAAAATAGAGAATTTTTAGCTGCTATCAAGCGAGGAGAAATTCCTGCAGAAATTCGGCAAGAAGTTCAAGATGCAGAATTACGACTTGATATGGAAGATCATCGTCACGAAGAATATGTTCCACCGAAAACGAAAGTTAAAGCTTTCACTGGAAAAGGACATATGTTAGGAAGGTATTGCATGCTTTTTCTTACCATTTATAATTGGCAATATCATTCTATAGAACAAAGATAATATGTAAAATGTTTACAGTCCATCTCCAGCTACAGTTGGGATGACAATTCCTACTGACCCAGCTGATCAAGCAGCCAATGAATCACATGCAAAAAAGCAGTTAAATCTTGATACAACAAAACCAGTCACCACAATACAAATACGACTTGCAGATGGTAGCAGTGTAAGGGCCCAGTTTAACTTAACTCATACCATAAATGACCTCAGAAGATACATAATAACGTATCCTTTAGTATTAAATAATAAGATTAATAATATTAGATATACAGAGTGTCCAATAAGTATCGGAACGGTCAAATATCTCTGAAACGAAACATTTCTGAACAAAATTTTTCAAATAAAAATTGTAAGGTTTTGAAAGTTCTATTGACTGGCCGTATCAGTTTGACCTTGACGGGTCAACTCAAAACCTTACAATTTTTATTTGAAAAATTTTGTTCAGAAATGTTTCGTTTCAGAGATATTTGACCGTTCCGATACTTATTGGACACTCTGTATATTAAAATATACATTATTAAGTGCAGGTTCATAAACAAATCTTATCTATAGAGAAAACATACATTTTCCTTTACCATTGTATTCACAGTATGAGACCTCAATATGCCATAAGAGATTTCAGCTTATTGACTATGTATCCAACTAAGGAATTAACGGAGGATAAGACCATCGAAGAAGCAGGTTTAAAAAATGCATCCATAATGCAACGACTAAAATAGGCTTTCTTATGATTAGTTAATAAAATTCGAAAAATGTAATGACTAGGTGGTAAAAATATATGTATGCAAATCTATGGAAACAAAATTTCTTTACACTATCATTCGTATAATAATGAAATTAACGATTTCACTCGAAAAATGTTTCTATTACAGTTATACAATTTGATACATCACTGAAATCGTCCGGCATTAAACATAATTTTATATAAACATTAATACAAGGAATTGTAAAATGCATGCATTACATAAGCAAATAGTGTTCAGATAAAATTACAAAAAATTTATCCTTGTGAATGTATATTTATAAGCATTACACTTTTTACAATTATAGTATATTTATAACATATTTTACACTTCACTTAGATTCATATCGTTAAGAAACTTTTGTTTAAAAAATTTGTTTGCTTGTAAATTGTATTTACTTTGATGAATATATACTTTTTATATCAGATGTTTTTAATTAATGCAGAAAAATCAAGTAGTATAATAATAAATTGATCAGAACTTCCATCAGAAAGATACTTATTATTTAATGAAGTTCAAATTTAAAAGAAAAATAAGTTGTATATAAAAATGCATGCAAAAGATCTGTAAAACTAATACAAACAGTTTATTTTATTGTTCGTTTAATGGCCACTAATAGCAGTAAGCCTCACAAAAATCTGTGAATTTTGTAAATCTTCGGAAAATCTTTGAATAGAAGTATTAGAAATAGTAACTTCTTGAGTTTCCTTAACATCATTGCAAATTTTATAACGATGTACAAGGATTAAATCTTTAACTATTCTTTGAGTATAAACATTATTTTTAGATAATATATCATATGGTTTTGATATAAAAATAGGGTAATTGTCCGTAATATCTCTATCAAATCGTGTTTCTCTGTACATGATTAATGTAGAGTTTGCAGAGTGAGAATTACCTGCTTCCTTTATACAAAATTTTAAAGTATTTAATTTATAACGATCTGCTAACCAGTTTGATGAACTGTAATCTGCTAAAAAACTTATAACCGAATTATGGTAACTTAATACTATATATTCTTGCCACGATAAAACAGAAATGTACATAATTTTATTATAGGTACGATGTAAACAATCTGCTTCTATGATATCTTTTATAACATTGGCATCAATATTATTGAAAGGAAAATTCCATGGTACTTTTGAATACACAAATTTTGATTGCAAAAAGTTACTTCTAGATAACTCCTTTAAACGCCTATTAAGGCTATTTGGAATACCAAAATCATATGCTAAGAAATTATTTATACCTATCAATTTATGAAAGCTTAAAAAAGTTATCATATCAATCTCTTGCATAGGTTTTAATAACGGCGGTATTATACAAACTGCCATATCACTATTATTTAAATGTTGTGGTTGCGTTGTGACAGACAGAATAGGGGCATTAATACTATTTTTATCAGATTCTGTAAGAAATGACACTCCAACAGGTACTTTGTTTACTGTATATGTACAAATTAGGTAATATCCATAATATTGTGCTTTTCCATCTTCATTTGAAAAATATGAAGTACTATTAATAACAACATATTTATAATTTCCTACAAATGATTTAGTTTCTTGTTCAAAAAATATTATACATTGTAAATTTAACACAGCACTCTTTCTACCAAAACCTATTACATGAATTTCGTTATTCCCTAAGTTATATGCAGAATACACATACAAATCATCGTTTAATCTTTGCCAAGATGAAGTAGATTCATCTAAGTTCATATCACGCTCTGTAAATGATACATTATTGTTTATGCAATCTGTGCTGATTTGTTTCGGATTTGGTTTACCAAAATAGCTGAAAACTTCTAAAACATATCTTAACTTGTTATACTCATGCCTATAGAACAATAATGATATTAAACTCACAGCAGCGACTAAAGTTAACGCAGCTTGATAATATTTTCTCATCTTCTTGTCTTGTGTACAGCTAATAATATTTTGTAATTTGAAAAGTTTCTAAAAATTAATTTATGCCCACTTGATTTTTGCTGTACGCGTATGATGTAGGTTAGTCAACATTTTCTCTTGTAGTAATTAGAGGTTATATGCAAATATGGTGCTGAAACAAGTTACGTTATTCGCAAAAGTAAAAATAATACAATGTTTATACAAGAAATTAATTGTCATTACCATTAAGTATACGTCTGACGGAAATTTAACTCTTCATGATCAACTGTTTTATATTTAAAGATTTATTACGGCTGTTGGATCCATATATACACTGATGGAAAACGTAATATAAAAATTTATATATTTAAGTGTAGTTAAATCTTGTAATAATTTTTTTAATCGATTAATATAATTCTTGATTCCTAATATATATTGAATTTCATATCACTATTTACGAACATACTTTCTTTCAAAACATCTAATGGTAGACTAACCTAATATCTTTTAGCCATTACCAAAAATAGTTAAAGTTTAAAAAACAAACACATTTTCTGTTTCAGTACTTGGTTTAGGGTGTGATATGGTTATTTATTAAAAAAAATTGAATATTGTAATATTTATAAGCAGGTACCTATTGTTAATTAATCAATATAAAAATACCAGGAAAAAATGTATAAACAATTTGGACATTGCATATATTAAACAATACTCATAAAAAAGTATATCATAATTTTTCAAATAAAGAATTTGTACAGTAGATTATGTAAAAAAAGTTCAGTATTTATTATTGTAGATATTCTTGATTAATTTATTCTATCTAGAGAGATAATATCTACACAATTGCATATTGCTCATATAGCAATTCACGTACTTTATAATAATCTTCAGAAATACAGCCTTCCAATATAACTTTTCCTGCTTCATGCTGAAACAAAGAATTACGATTAAATTGCATTGTTTTATAATTATACCTTTAAAGATAATTGTAGATGACAAACCCTTCTGACAGCAATGGTATTGTTACAACACCATAAAACTCCTCCACTAAATTCTGATGGAATGTTGCTTCTGGTTAAAACCTGCTTAAAGTCTGATAATTTCAGTTCATTTATAAATGTAGTTTGATGTCCAGGAACCTATGTACATATTACAAACATTTTCGTTTATCTTTACTACCTATGTACGTAATCATGTTGGTTTAACTTTATACCTCATTTAATGGCAAAGGTTCGAGTGTAAGTATTTTATCACTCTCCTCTTCTATTTGTTCAGTCTCAGCTACAGCATCGCGACAAACTGGATCGCGAGCTGTAATCATTGCATCTACCCATGCAACCTCTGAATCACCTTTCCCTTTTGAAAAATTTAATCCACTAACAAGAGCATCTGTTAAACGAACCTGAGCACAAACATTATCTTAATGTATTACTAAGTTATTTATACTAAAGTTATTATAAGAGTTCTTTTAAAGTTTTACTTGGTATATGTGAGTTTCAGTGGTAGCATCTAACGTTTCTCCTCTTGCAGGTGTAAAAACACGAGCGCCAGCAGCTTGCGCTTGTTGAGCTAAAATGTCCGTATCTTTTTTTGATCCTCTTACAAGAACAACTCGTCGCGGTCTTAATTGTGCTAGTATCTTCTGTAGAGATTCTCCATCTGACCTTCCTTCAAAATCAATGTATGTGACAGATGCATTAACAGTCATTGTGCGCATAACTTGTATGCATTTGGTTGGAATATCAGTTGCTATCTCTGGATGATGTATGGCTTCTTCTTGTTTTGTTTCTACATTTTCTTTATTATCTTCTATTTCTGGTATGGTTTCTGCTATCTTATAATCTTCTGGTCTGTATTAATAAAAAGTAAATATACAATGATTTCTAATATAATATTTCTTAAAAATCTAATTACTTGGAAACTTCTTACCTTATAATTTCACCATATTCATCTATTTTTATTTTCTCTTCAACAAATGGAAACATGGGATGCTGTTTTTTATTTTGTTTAAAAAAACCAGGTTTGCTTTCTTGTTTTACCAGTAAATCGTGCTTTCCTCTTCCACCCCCTACTTCTATTTCATCTTCAGATTCTGAACTAACATCTGCAGTTTCCCTAATATGATAATTTGTAGGAGTTAATGTAATAACTTAATTTGCTTACTATATGAGAGACTTTAACAAAAGTATATAAATTTTAAACATACATTTGCTCTTGCTTCATTTGTTCCTGTTTCAACCTTTCCTTTTTTAAATATTCTTCTAATTCTACACCCTCCAATTTAATACGCCTCTTTACATCTAAAGAAATGTTTCTATTTCCCCCTTTTTCTACCAAATCTCTAGCAAGTGTTCCTGGAGATGTTCTACTTGTCAATATAATGCTATTTTGTGGATTACTACACCATTGAAGAAAGAGTTCCCGCGAGAAACCACATTCCATATCAGGAGTACTTGCAAGTACCACCTGAAATTCAGTATAGTAATACAAGATATCTTATCTTCCAAAAAACAAAATATCTTATTATAATTTTACCTTGGGGCTAGGAACTTGATTTAATTCAGCCATACTATGACAAAGTTGTAAATGTTTAAACTGAAATGGATTATTTCTAGCACCTTCAAAACTTCTCATGAGTTTGTCACTCATCCATTCAATTTGTGACTTTGCAAATTCAACTACATTGTAACTAACATTGTTCAAAAGTGCCAATGAATAAGCAAGTAACCCAGATTCTTTATTACGCCACAGTTGATCCAACATGTGTGCTAATTCTAATACTCGTCCAGCAGTATCCACGCTAACAAGGACATTTCCACCACCTCTTAAGGTTTGCAAGATATTTGCTTAAGAACAAAAGTGAAATTAAAAATTAAAATTACATTTAATTAGATTTTAAAGAAACATAATATTATATCAATAATTTACTCATTAATTTTTCATCTCTTGTTCTACGTCTAGCTTGTTGGTATGTTGCATTGAAGGCATCTGTTATAAGCAATGATGGTCTTTGTAGTCTTTCCAATTCACATCCATTCAAATGACGTTCTTTTTTATGATTGAAGTCAACAGCGTATATTATGTCTTCCTCTCCTATTTTAACTATCTTCCAAATTGTTCCACCAATCATGTGTCCAGCAGGTAAAGGCGTTAAAGTGACACCATAACCTTTACCTTTCATGGATATGCTTTGATTATATTTTAATTGTACTATTTTATCAAATGCAGCATCTACATCGTCAAGAGTAAATAAATCAAAGTCTTCCATGTTATGACGAGACTAAAAGAAGCATAGCAAATCAGAGTCTTTCATGACTTATATGCATTTTTATAAAAAAATAATACCTGGTACATGTCATACATAAACATTTGGCCCATTTTATAGACAGGTATAGTGGCATATATAGGGCAATTCAAGCCACATTTACCTACTAAATATGGCAATGCACCTAAATGCAATGGATCTGGATACGAAAGTAAAACAGCATCTATTTGATTAACGTGCCTGAGGAATCAGTATAAATTAATTAAATATTTAGAAGAAAGAATACAAATTAATGCTAATCTCTAAAAGCTGATTATTATATATAATTTTATAACTGCTCTTATACCTTTTCAACTCCCTTATAAAATCTTGATCAAAATTTTCATCCCATCCACAATCGAGTAATATTCTCAATTCATCGACTTGCAATATATAACATGGTGGAGACTCATCCATTGCTCCAGAAATAGCATGAAGCTTTATGATCGATGTCATTTTGATTTCTCTGTTTTAATTATAATGGAAAGTTCACAAAATATACTTAAAACAGTATATGGTCTATATAGGGTTTAATTCAGAAAATGCGCGGGATATTTTTGCTCGGAGGTTAATAATGATCAAGTTCGTATACAAGAATACATATACCATGATTTTTAATTATACATTTCTAATAATGAATTATGATAACATCACGGTACTTTGTGGAAAATTCAACAATATGTAATGTTTATATAGATTTCTTTTTTTGCAAATAAAAAATAGAAGATACAGTGTCATCAATGTAACCATGACCAAATAAGATCTCTTCAATTTTTTATTTGGTATACAAATCGAATCTTTTTTTTATACTATAATAAGAAAATTATTTAACTACGAATTTGCACGCTATTCTTCGAATATAAGAACATTTATATAGATAGGAATACAATTACGGAATACCAGTGAAATACGTAAGTCAAAATTTATGTTGACTTTTGTTACGATCCGATATATAAATGCTTAATTACGCGCAAATTCAATGTAGAACTCAGTGCTTCATTGTGCATAACAGATAAAAGTGGAAAATGTAATAATATTTGATAGAGCGACTATCACAATGTGACATGGTTTAAGAATACAACTAAATATTGGATCAGCTGATGAGTGACAACAGACAGACGAAGTTCGTTCATGATTCGGGTTTTTGGTTATGGCGACAAGCAGTTCTGACGGTTCTTGTACG
Organism: Ancistrocerus nigricornis; assembly: GCA_916049575.1. Taxonomy (NCBI): domain Eukaryota; kingdom Metazoa; phylum Arthropoda; class Insecta; order Hymenoptera; family Vespidae; genus Ancistrocerus; species Ancistrocerus nigricornis. The sequence goes on from OU696666.1 coordinate 32,102,553, forward strand.
GCTCCCGCAGATTTTCCTCTTCCTTCTGAACTAGAAGACGCTTCTAGTCGTTTAAGCTTTAATTTGTTGAAGTGTCCACTGTGCCACAATAGTCGACGAATTTTTTATTGTCGACAATGTATTCAAAATGGAGATTTCATTCATTCAACTTCTGTTTACTCTGAACGGTATATATATATATATATATTATATATAAATATACATATATATATATATATATACTCATATACAAATGATATATATATATATATATATATATATATATATACATATATTTCTAATTTCTAATTAAATCTTTTATATATTTCTGTTACAAAATTGAATTATTACATTTTTAATCAAAGCATTAAGATCAGTTTAGAATTACATATAGCATTTCTTGCTGATTTTTTTATTGACATAAAAGTGAATTTTTGTTTCTCGATTTTATATAAAATTAGAAAAATATATACTGACTACAAGCGAAGTATAGAAGCACCATAATGTTTCCTTGTTTAGGTTCGCAGATAAGCAACTACGATTATTTCGGTTAAAAGCTGCCAGGGCTCAATTAGAAGAAAAATGTATGAAAGCACTTGAAAAACATAAGCAAAAGGATAAACTGGTATTTAGACAACATATTAATTTTACGAGAATATTGTAATAGATTAAACATTGCTATTTTCAATCAATATATATCATTTTTTGTATATTTTGTTGTTTACATAATCCTTTATTCATAGATATATTGATGCTCAATATTATTGTACAGCATTACAATATTATATACATTGGCCTTTTTTACAGATATGTGATATAAATACTTGCAAAGAAAGAGTTAGACTTTTACAATTATTAGTTAATGAAACCAGACAAAGTATAAATAGGGGTATGTACCTAATATTAAAAATTGTTTATAATAGTCATAAAACTTGTTATGTTAATTTTACTGAATAACATAATGATCTTTGCATTTGAATTATAATGATATCATAATTTATAATAGGTAATCAACGTTTGAATATATTGAAAGACGTAAATTCTCAGTTAGCTTTAAGATTACCAAGGCACGAAGAGAGAGTTGAGAAATTGCATAGGTATGTTAATGGATTGTGTATAAAACAAGAAAAACAAAAAGAGGCAGTGGATAGAAAACGACAGCAATTGAAGAAGGTTATTAGGACTGCTGCTAAACAATTGATTCAATATATATTTCCACTCTCACAAGTTCAGCCTAACAGAAGGTAAATCTCTGACCATTTTTTTTAGAATTGTAGTCTTCGATGATGCCAGAATATATAGTTTTATTACAGTTTGTGCAGTAGCGAAGAAGATACGAACACAGATGTGGTTACTTGTGCATTAGCAGATGCATCTGGAACTTCATATGTGAGGGGTAAATGGATAAATGATGCAGAAAATGCTTCGGAAGTACAACATTGTATAGTTGCTCCAACATTACCAGGATCCGGCGATTATAGCGCTTATTCTTTATGGGGTAATTATTTTATGCCTTCTTTAAAAATATTTGTTAAAAGTTGTCTTCTATAATATTATTTGTGTTTTAGTTGCAGCAAATAAAGATGGTGTGCCTGGTGCAAATAAAGAAAATGCAATGCACAATCCAGCGTACAATATCAGTGCAGCTTTAACTTATGCTACACAACTTGTTAATATTATAGCATACTATGTAAATGTAAGATTACCTTACAAGCTTGCCTATGGGTAAGTGATAAATTGCGTATTATTTATCAGGCTTATTAGTTTGTGTGTGTATTTATCTAGCTGTCTGTCTTTTGTAACTATTTTAACTAATAAATTTTTAGTGAATTTTGTGGCAACGAAATGTCGGATCAGAAATTTGCTAGAAAAGTAGCAAGGCTTAATAGCAATATCTTACATTTATGCGTTACACAAAATACAGATATTGCAGTTCTTCAACCAATGCATACTTTGCAAAATTTGATGCATTTGCTTAATACTGACATCAGTGATCTTGGAAGGTACAGTAATATTTGAAAAGTTATATAATATATAATTATAAGGTTTCTTATGAGGCAATTACAAATGCAATTACTTGTAATAATAATAAATAAACAAGTACTTGTTATTATATAGAATTGGTCCAATAGAGGTAGATCCCAATGTCATAGCACAGTTGTATAGTCAGTTAGTTCCTGACTTGGAAAACAGTGATGATTCTGCTTCCGACGAGGAGGAAGATGGTTTTAATTGGGAATGGGAGGCAGTAAGTAATTCATATTTCCATAATAATGTTTGAATACATTTTCAATATGTTTTATGTATTTGTTTGAAGGTTCCAAATGTTACATGTCCTGAAATGACAGTTCCCATTCCTGGATCCATGCTTAGTCAGCAGTCTTCTAGTATGCAGGTACATCAGAGTGTTGCTGGCGGCTTGGTAACAAGTGCAGCAGCTAGTATTGCCTCTATATGGCGTGGTTGGACAACCAATAAATAGACTGCTGCTTCTTTTTATACAAATTTTAATCACATAGTGATTATTAATATGAAACCTCTAGAAATGCTTTAAGGTCTATGTTTCATAAAAATATCTTTTAACTTTTACATAAAAAGGTTGTTATCTTAGAGACACTTTTTTTAATTAAAAATAGATTGTGAATAAATTAAAATTTTGCCAAACTTATTTGATATTAAAGAATTTCAGTTTATAATACAAATTATTTGGGTATGTCTGAACTATATTGGTAGTTTAAAACTTCACAAATAGTAAATATATACTTATAATTATTTAATAGATTCGCGATATATATTCGATTTATTTATTCTTTTGTGAACAGCGTATAACGACATATATTTTTTAAGAAGAAATCTGAATGTCGATAGATTATAACATATTGTTTTATTAATCTTTTCTCTTATATTATAGTTTAATATCGCCACATACGTGAGTTTGTAATGACTGCCTTATTAGTGATTACTGTAAGATTCACTGTACTTTATCTAATTACTTATTTCTTAAATTGTATAAGACAGGCCATGCTTCCTCAAACTAAGTATGGTATTAATATCGTTATTCGTGTAATTGTAGAAAAGCCACGTGATTAAGATGTCTGACTATAAATGTAATGTTTTTAAATAATTTCAAGATATATTTTGAAATAGTTAATGTTTTCTTAAAATTTGTGATAATCTCATAAATTTTATATATTACTTGATATATTTATATCTTTTTTTTCTTAGCACATGTGTAAATAGACCGATGTGCTGACAAAAATATTACTGAAGTGCTAACTTCAATAAAAAAAAACTTATTCTTATACACTGTATAACTGCTACAATTTTTGTAACATTGGGGTAATATATTACAGAAGTTGTTATATGTATTCAAAGAGTATACTGATAATTCGTCCAAATGCCGAAAAATCAAAAATATAATATATATTAAACATTTCAAGCGTGACTGTAAAATACTACTGTAAATAAAATTTGTGTACGTAAATTAATCTACCGTCACTTGGTCGACTATATATGAAATGAATGCAGACATATGCACTTATCAATTCATAATTTGCATTATATGTAAAGGAAATTAATGCTTAATTCATAGTTTACAGCACAATATAAATAATATAAGAAATATGGTAAGATCACATACATCACAATTTTTGCACATAAATGCTGTTCTGTGGTACCAAAAGGCATAATCCATACTGAGAATTTAGATAAATAACTAAATATCGGAGTTAAATTATTTTTGTACGCAAAAACGGGATGTTTCATTTTATACACTCATTGTCATATTTGCCTTGTATCTAGTTTTATAAATAGCAATTTATCTGTCTAGTTAGTTTATCTCATTACAATATCTTTTCACGAATTACACCAATTTTAATGGTATATTTTTTGTATTTATAATTACTATGGATAATTGCCATATTACAAATGAATATAAAGTAAATGTAGCAATAAAAAAAGAATATATATTACTATAATTTGTTAAATATAAACTGTGTTAAACAAAAATTTTGTTGTAATAAGGCAAATGTGGCAAATGTAAAAAGTCGTTAAAGTGTATTATTGCAATAAATACCAATTCCAAATTATACGAGTACATGCTGGTATCACATTTTTGGAAAAAAATAATGTAATTAGACTAAATGCAATATGTAAATGTTGCTAAGTAAAGGTATATCTGTTTTTGTACAATATAGCACAAAATTGTACATATAAATTAATAAGGATATTTTGATCTAATTGTTAGTATTTGTAATATCAAGTATCATTAAATGTATGCTGAATCTGACAGATATTGTTGTTCATCTAAACAAAAGTTCATAAAGGATTACAAGACACACCTCTAGTTATGTCTGAACAGTTAGTTTTAACTAGAATATTTAATAATATATACAGGAATGAATGATATATTATTTATATTAAATGTAAAGTGACTGTTTTCCTGAAAGATGTTCCATTGTGACATATTAAATAAATAAACATTTGTTTTTACTACCTATCTTAGAGAAGATATTGATGCCTTGAATAATTTTGTCATTATCTTATATTTAACATTAAAGAATGCTTATATTACTTTTCCTTAAGAAATAATGTATAATTTGTTGAAATAAGTAGGCATAATAATGTTATATATTTACTATTAAATAAGGCAAGGAATATGTAATCATTCAAAAAGCATAGGATCAATAGTGAACAGTTTATTTTTTGTGACTCAGAAATATTGTTTTAACTGTATGGAAACAGTATATGTGATAGTGATACAAAAAATTAGTGGACTACAAATTGAATTTTGTTATATAACATATACATTTACTTAGAGCAATGTTGACTGAAACATATTACTCTACATGACACTTGTGTAACACATACCTTTTTTCAAGTATACTGTGCCAAATGTTAAATTTTATACCTTAAAGATACAGTTTATGATATAAAATTATAGTGGTATAAGATTCTAGTCTTGATTCTGAAAGAATAAGTTTAACTAATTTGGTTAGATCAACTTTAAAATTGGTCCCAAATCTCATAGCCAAGAATAAAAAACTATTTAGAAATGCATAATAAGATAACAATAAAAAGAATAATTAATGATATGATAGTGACATGTTTAACATGCAATTGATAAATTTGTAAGAAACTTTTATTATTAAAACATGATTTCTATAAAGTATGCTACCAAAACTGTCATAATGTAAAAAGTACAAGCTTGATACTTAAATAATTATAAGAAAAAGTAATTATATAATTTGTTTTATAGATTAATAAACATTGCAAAGAATTAAATATAGTATATGGAGCAATATTTACTACATATAAAATATGATTTATTTTATTAAAATTTCATTTATATAAATGAAAAGGCAAAAGTATTATATATAAAAATTACACCTATTTGCCAATTCTAACATAGCAGATATTTGATAACACAATGTTTATTATTTAAGTCAATCCTATTACCTTTTGTTGCGCCTCCAGGTGAATAGAGGAGAGATAATATTTCAAAAAAGTAAACATATATAACATGTTAAAGAATATGCACTAGTGTAGTACAGCAAGAAATATGCTGTTACATTTGGCTGGTATAATACATTTTTGAAACATTAGTCGATTTATTTCATAAAGGGTTGCAATTTTACTGAAAGTATTAAACAAATTATATTTCTAATAATGCAGACAATATCATTCAAATTACATTGTATTACAATATTGCGATACCGATTTTGAAATTTATTTATATATTTAAACAGGACACTGGCAAAATACACTTTTGTAGATAGTTGAATTAGTTTCGAATAGAACATTTAATAAAAGAATTTCCATTAAAAAGATAACAAAGAAAAAGTAAAATTTTAAATGTGATCCATCTCTTTAAAGAATAATGCAACTTTTATATCTTCATTGGATGTCAGACACACACATATGAATGAAGCTTTGAAGCATGTAAGTAGCAAAAGGTATAAATGTACTATATAATATAAAGTAGACACAAAATAATGTAAAAAAAAATGTAACAAGCAATATTTGATCCTTGGCTACAGATAAGGTATTTTGTACAGTTGATCTTAGAATGAATTTGATATCAGCTACGTAGTATGATGTATGATGACTTCCAACAATGAATCATCAAGTATGTGCTTGTATCATTTATTGCCACCTTGCACAGTCTCTGCTCATGTAGCACTCCATTGTGGTTCTTGCCGATGGACATTTCACTTTCACCACTATTGGATTGGCCAGTCTATTGCATACCACATGTATGAAATTGTATACATGTATACTGTATACTGAGTACACTAACTGGACTGTGAATTCTGTAAGCACATCATCATATAGTATTTTAATTTTTGTGTATACATACTTACATAAGCAATTTATGAAAAATAGTCAACACAGTTTTAAGGCATATAATAAATTTGTGTATATATATATATATAATCTATTAATATTGTAATTTTTTAAATGCTTACTTTTGAACAATTAAATGTAACTGCCAAACTTGTAACTGTATTAAAATATTTTGAAAACATACGTATTGATTTTTAATTTAAACAGCAAGGTATTTTATATAATTTTGTAAATTAAAACATTCTAGAATGATTAATATAGCAATTAAGCCTGACAACATTGAATCATGCTAGTTAGTTTCAGAGAAAGCTTATCAATGATGCTATATTGCATTAAAATAATGTGCTTAGTTATTTTATGTATTAATTCAAAGATATGTTTTCTATAAATATATGAGATGCAACATGTACAGATACTGCAATAATAATCGTAGTTTTAATATTGAAAACAGTTGATATTAAAAACCTACCATAAAATCGTACTATACACATGAAGAAATTATATGTACTCCAAACTTTTTTTAAATTTAAGTAAATTGACATTATTCTAGAGAAGTTTAAACAAGATAAGTACAAAAAACAAATGATCAGTTTATATTCATTATTTCGAGAAATAGTTAATAATCACATTATTTTTTAAAGTTATTCAAGTGTATTACTATGGAAAGTTATGATTGCTGATTGGAAACAAATGAGTAATAAATTACTAGTCTTTATTTGTTTACGAAGACATATATTTTACATGATCTTTGTTCATATGATAGTCCTATTCTGAATAATACATATCTTAATTAGTTCTTTACAAGTCAAAGTAACACATAAAAATTAAATACAAAATTTTTACGTGACAATATTATAAAATGATCATAATTCATGGGTGATTATTACATTGCACTTTTTAACATCTAGCCTTTTTAAAAACTATTATCATTACTTTGAACTATTTTATTTTATTGATTTTACATGATATTAAAACACGAGAGTACAGAATAGGACTATGAGTAAAAGAGCTTCACTATTAGAAGAAAACGATAGTAACATTAGTAACTCACATCCAAGTTAAGATCAAAGATCTGTTTTATTTGAAACTACTTTTATGTTTGTACTACCATAAATCATATTTCTGTATTTATATATATATATGTGTGTATATATATATACACTCACCCACAGTCAACAGTTTCATGATATTTTACATATAAATAGGATAGTTTAAATGATAAGATATTAGAAAATTTATATATATATTTAAAAAAGGATCTGTCCAATATACTGCAAGGCAAAAGTAAAATATTTTCTATTTCTCTGTAATCTGCAATAACTTCTCATAACTATTTTCATTTTTTCAGAATGCTTTATCATTGCTGACGTTTTAATTTGAAAAATAATTTGTTTAGGTGAACAATATGTTACGATCATTAAACATCATATAAAAACTTAGAAGTTGCAAATATATTTTTTCAATTATTCATGATTATACGATTAATTCTATTTAAAATATTATTGGTAAATTATGGTCCTGTAATATTAAGTTATATAAAAATAAATGTAGCATGTCGAAATAAATGTCTAGTAATATTACAATTCAAACATAATCCATTTTAGCAGAATAATTATGTGCAAAATGCTACATATCAGAAGTATGATATTGATTACTTTTCCTTTGGGCACTACGCATGCAACAATAAAATCTGTATTATTAATATTTGAAATTAGAGAAATTAGAAGTATCAATTGCATCAAGCTTTAGAATTGGGGCAACTCACACGTAGTAAAAATAGACGGTTATCCTACAGTATTTGAAATATATATTGTACTTCAATATATTATTTCAAAATAATAATCTATCCAGATTTGTTAATTTTAAAACAGCTTCTTATAATCAGAAACGGTGTATATGTACTTTAGTATATCTATGCTACAGCTTTAAATTAGTGGATAGCCTTGAAAATTAGTTTCTATTCTGTTCAGAGATACTAATAGTAGCAAATTCACTTATAAATAAAATAAAATAAAATGCATAGTGTAATGCATATGTATGTTAAGTGTGCATATACATTTTCCTTTTGTTGATTCATTGTAATGGACAACTTTACAATACAGAATTTTGGTTTTTTATATGAAATAATCTTGTATCCTTTATTTTTCAATGATCATTTTGAAAGCTACGTTCATAATATTTATAATGTACAATATGCCTTTAATAGCATTATACTTTCTCTATCAGTATAAATTATTATGATGTAATATATAAAAAAGATCCATCATGTTATATAATAATGTAATTGACACATGTTGTTTTAATATACCTGCAAATATTTATAAATTTCTTATATGGAAAATATGATATAACATGTAATTAAGTTGCAATTAAATATATTGTAGTGATGGAAAGAGCAATAATTTAAGAAACTAATGTCAAGACCACCATAATTTCCACAACTCTACCACTTAAATTTAAAAATTACCAGTATGAAATATTGGTTACACACTTTCATACATATAACTTTATGCATATATACAGAGCTAGTACTCCTAAATCTAGTGGTCAGTTTTGCTACCCTTTTTATGTAGGTATTTCTGGTAATTAGAAGTACACAATTAATAACAATATAGATATATAGAACAGATTTTGATTAAAGGGTAGCAAAATCCAACCAAGAAGTAAATATTCTTAGCACGAATCCCCCTAGAGCTACAAAAATATATAAATATATATAGTAATATTATGCATTTTTTATCAACATAGCAAGAGGGTGTTACAGAAATACTCTACTAAGTCATTAGCAAAGTTAATAAAACTCTGAATTACAAAACCAACACTCATATCATTTACATGTTATATTATTAATAAAAATGATATTTAATTAGATATTTGGAAATATGTATATTATATGAAATGCTATTGTTAATTTCAATATAAAAATTTAGTGAAATACTTTCTAACAATGCATCAAATAATTTGGCGTAATACTCAGAAATGTTTGATGGTTCATTTTTATGTTACAATCATTCAACCAGTGTGATATTATTTATTCACATTGTGCAGTTAAAAAAAATCGGAAGTGTATGCACATATCTCTTAGTATAATATCTCTAGACCCTCTGCATATAATAACTGTAATATAAACATTTTTCACTTTCCAGATAAAGACAAATTTACAAAATCTAACAATAGATAGTGATAGTTATTAAAATCAGCAATACCAATGCTGACTGGAATTAACTGTTCGACTTGCAATATATATACTGTGAATTTTGTCTTAAAATGTGCAATGTAATGACTATCAAGAAATATTTTTCAATTTGTTACATATAATATACCTGTTAGCAAAAGAAATGTTAAATTTTCATGTGCTTTTTCTTACTATGACTTTGAAAACTTTGTTACTTGAGTCAAAGTGTAGATGAAATAACAAAAGAATAAGTGTTTAAAAGTTAATAACAAATATAATCAAGTAAAAAATTTGTTTGGTAAATGTTTTAAGTTTAATTGTTTTATCCCCTATCACCATGCAACTTTAAATTTAACATTCTTCAAATTATTACTTCTTTGTAATAAGATGACTAAAACATATAATAGACATTATTAAATATTATTCTGTAAATAAACAACGAAAAATTCAAAATTCCTTACATTGTTTTCAACGTGTGTATATGCGCATGTAAACATACACACGTCCGCGACCACAATTCTTTTTTTTAATCAGAAATATGTAATGTGCATTTAGTTCTTTATTTTTACTTAATTTTATCCATCAAGAATATGTAATTATATAAGGGTGTTTTTAAACTGCACATTATTCATAGCAGATTTATTTCATTCAGCCTCAATTTTAATGTATCGATTTACTTGCTTTTCTTCTTTTTCAAAAAAATGTTTATACTATAACTTATTAATAAAATAAATGTTTTTCTGATTTAAAATCTGCATCTTTGCATAAATGAAAACGGAATAAGTCTATTAATTATAGTTGTACATTTGATGCAGTATAGAAAAAGTTCACAAGTTAGTTATGTCAAAGAAAAATCATATCCAAGACTTACACTATCTGCTTGGCTAGGACATACTTCTCGAAATACTTGTTCGATGAAAGGTTGCCTATAACAAAAAATAAAACATATTACATTTCCTTTAAAACTTGTTTATAATTTTTTATCATTTTCGATTAATACATATACACAGAATATGTGCGATGATGATAGAAAGGATATACAAAAATAAAATCATAGAAAAGATAAAATAATTGGATTTCTGCCTAGAAATTCTAATTATATTTGGGAAATGAGCCAAATTTGTAGAAGACTGTTGCATCCTTATACTTATTGATACTATTACTACTTAAAGTTATCTTAGTTCTGTTGTAAAAAAAAAAAAAATTAAAGTTGCATTGTAATGTACAGGACACATATATTTTTATTCTGTATAGCATGTGAGTATCCATAAGTTTTTTATAAATAAAAAAAAAATAGCTTTTACTTCTTAATATAACATAAATCGCAATATAACCAACAAAAGTATAAATGATATACAATTTAAGACATACAGCATTTCTTTAAGAAAATAACACTCACTTAGCTGGAAGACCACCACCAGGAGGCAGATTAGGAAACTCTTGGTCCACAAGAAGTTGCAACAGTTTCAGAAAGTCAAACGTATCTTCTTTTTCTTGTTCTGCTACTATTTCTATGAAAGCAATAAAAACTGTTAGTATTATTATTACCATTTAACTATAGTTTAGGAAATGGATGCATTCTTATCTCAATAATAAAGGTAATGAAAAACAATAATAAGGTACATTTTGGGTATGTTGCAAAGAGAAAGTCATAAATATGGTTTAAGATACTGTGTGTACTAGATGTAATATTTGTGTTACCTATTTTAACATATTAAGGAAAGCATTGCTTTTATAATTACAGGGAAAAGTAGATTTTTTTAAAAATTGAAAAATATAATAATTCAACATAGACATCCATAACACAACATGAAAAACACCAAGTATATACAGTGAAGATTACATAAGAACATTGCAAAAGTTTTATGAATTATGTACATTAAAAAATAAATTGGACTATTTACGTATTATAAAGTTTACAATAAAATAGAGATACATAGCTAATGAATAGTAAACATATGTGTAAATAGCATGTTTTCCATGCAGTATCTTTTTTCCTATTATATAAAAATTATTTTATTGTCTTCTATAAAGGGAGATATACACTAGAGCTACATACACGTGCATCTACTTAGGACTGGAATAATATATCTTACAGTACATTTCTTATGGGAATGTTTGAAGCATACTCCGGTCTTAAGTAGATACATCAGTATCTTATTTTCCTTATTATAATGTATGTATTTTTGATTTGTCTTTATCCACCTCTGGAATTGTTAAATATAAATCCTTTTCCCACCACTATTTATACACATGAACTGTTAAGTTGCAATGTTCCTCCATAAGAAATGCATTGCTTACAAAATAACATAAAAACATTATGCAAAGTTCCTCTAGACTTTTCTATAAAGGTTTGCACCTACCTGCTACATTGCTTTTATATAAATTAAGAGAGGAACAAACAACTTCCTTAATGTGACTATAACTTATTTTATTATTTGTTAAGGTATATGTCAACTCCAAGGGTGGAATATATCTCTAAATAATAATAATTTTATAGTTGAAGTAAGTTTAATTTTTGTAAAAGCCAGTATATTACAATTTTCTAAATTGATATATAAATTAAATATTTTCACTTGTATAAGTGAATATACCCTGTTATTTGAATTTTTAAATATATATATAAATTTATTACCATGTGTAAGTAGCAAGCACATAATATATATTGGAATTATTATCTTAATTTCAATGAATCAAATTGTTAAATTCAACGACAAATATACAAATATATAAGAATATCAGACAGTAATGCAGACTTTGTTATTATTTACTTATATATGGTACCAGGAGTTATTTTCGAAATATGATAAAATTTTTTAATATATAATAAATCTTAGAGAAGAAACTTGCAGTTTTTGTAGTTCCATACAAATAATTTTGGTCCATAGTTTTATACCCTATCGTTACAGTTAGTGTGTATTGTTTATTTATAGATAATTCTATATGCTTCAATGTTACTACTATATAAATATAACTTCATACTTTTGTGAATTGAAGAAAGCAATAAAATCCGCGTACGCGCACATGCGCATAATATATGTATATATATATATACATATATATATATATGTATCTCTAAGTTAAACATTATTATGATCAACAAATTTCTAAACGTATCTGGACTACACAAATAATTTAATTTTTCACGTAAGTTTATAGAGACTAAACGTCTCATATTACTTAATAAATTGCTATTGAAAGTCCATAAATATATAAGGATTTAAATACACAGAATGAATTGTCTAAATATTAGTTACTTTAACCAAACTTTAGAAGGAATGTCATGTATGACATTGCGATCTAGTATTAATACAACAGCAAAAAGAATATAACGAATGTGTATATGGAAAAGTGAAAGAACCTTTAATTCTCCTTTCAATGGCCATTTCCAGCTCAGCCTCCTTCTTCTGTGCTTCAGGACTCGGTTTTGGTGCAGCAGGAAACGTAACCAAGACTATACTCATGTTGTCTCTGCTACCCTATAATAAGATTTTAATTTAACACTGTAATTTTTAATCAATTTTAGAATGTTGCGACATATTTCAAGTGAATACAGAAACTTACAAGAAAGCTAATAACAAATGTTGAAATAAAACTTCTTGCAATTTTGTTAACACTAGAATAAGAAAGAAAAGTGTACCAATATATGTGTATAATATGAGTAAACTAGAAAATTACCTTGTAGAGACACGTATCTATGACTTGATTTGTGACTGCTTCCAAGTCATCCGTAAGCAATAGCCTTGATCGTATAAAATTACATAAGTCTTCGTTGTTCATTACATCCCAAATACCATCGCATGCTAAAACTAGAAATTCATCGTCCTCATTGTCTCTGTCTCTTACGAATATTTCTGGTTCTGGAGACACTAACTGTTCGCAGGGTCCCCTATCTTTCAAATTTTTGTACTCATAATCGCCCAGTGCTCTTGAAACTGCTAATGAACCATTAACTCTTTGTATCATTACACTTCCACCTGCATTTTGTATTCTTTCTTTCTCAGCTGGTAAAACAGGTTTATGATCCCGTGTTGAGAACACTGGGCAACCAGAACTGCAGAGCACGGCTCTAGAATCACCACAATTAGCGATATATATGTTTCTGGGAGATATAAATGCACAAACTGCCGTAGAACCAGATTTATCTGTTCCAGAGCTCATTTCCGGTAAGTCTCTCATGTCATTATCAAGTCGAAGAAATCCAGAATGTATCCCTTTAATGACATTTTCTGCTTTGAATTCTTCAGTTTGCATTATGCACTCTAGCAAATGCTCTGCACTATGCGCCGATACTAATGCGCCAGCATGACCATCGAATACCGCAAAATAACTCCAATCTGAAAGGCCACCTTCTAAGCCAGTTATAGCTCTATGTGCATCTTCCATTTCCAATCTCCAACCCTGCATGCTAGAGACTCCATAGCGTAATCCATTTCCAGCTCCATGTTCATTATATTTATCTGTGTTTGGAGTATCCAAAAATTGCCCCATAGTATTGGTCAAATACTTGTTACTTCGGCAGACTATTCCGTTTTCTTTTGTATTATTTAATCAGCATTTTTCAATGTAACAACCGTCTAACACTTTTATTCTTTCTATCTGAAATTATAAGCAGAATAAGAAAATAGGCTAACCTTTTTCTTTTTCATTATTGAAACGAAGCTAACGCTATTATATTTCGTATTGATGGCATTTGCGTCAAAGAATAAACGTCGCATTTAAAAACGAAAATCGCAATGATGATCTTCGAAATGTGCACTTGTAAGAGTGCGATGATCGAACTTTACTTTTTGATATTGACACGTCGATAACCATAAAATATTACAATAATTAATAGTTTACTGTCGCAATTTTTATAGGAATGAACACAAAATAATACGATAAATAATAATATAAATGTCGTAATAAGCTTCCTTCTTAATCGTTTATAAGAACGCGTTAACGGTCATGGAACGAGAACGATCGTGTTACCGGTAAATGTACCGTCAACACTTTGCTGATATTGCGATACACCGAGCCAATGTACAAAGAATTTAATATAAGCAAAAAAAGTAAACTTTTGGTAAGCACAAGCACTACGATATGACGGCAAGAAAATTCGTTTTCGGCAACGCCAAAATTTCGCGACTAAAATAGTTTTACTCCGATTGCCTTGCTCGTTCGCGAAACTTACATGGAAAGATTTTAGCCAAATATCATCGTTACTTTCGAAAGAGTATATCTCGGGTATATATCCGTTACAGCGTGCGTGGTATTACGCTAATCGACTCGTTCCATGTTTTTCTGAATGCACATGAATATTACCATCGCCAATGTTCTCCTTTGCTCTAGGCTCACGCACACAGAAACAACGAAATCGACTTACGCAAATGGCGGATACGCACAAATCAACTTTTGCGCGTGCGCCATTTATTATTAATAGCCAAGCGTTATGGCGTCATTTTTTACCAATCAAAAAGTTTTTCATTTCACCCGGGTCAATTCAATTTATCTTTATTTACATACAGAACGTGATTGTGATTCATTAATTGAGCATTAATTGATAGTCTCTTGAATCATTTTCTTTATATTTTTTTCTATATTCTTACGAGAGATTCGCTACGGCAATAGAATAACTCTATTTCGATGAACTTCGTGAATTAAAAAGTAATATGAATACTGATTAGATTAGATATCACATTTCTTATTATCTTATTACTCGTATTCATTTATTTACAATGAATTCTTGCCCCGTGGTTATAATTTTATATGATCGTGTTAACATTTATCAAACGAGTAATTATCATCGGTCGATAACTTGTTTTCCGTATCATAAAATTTTGATTGTGCTGTTGCGAGTGTGCTGTCTATTTCATCATCTATGATCATTAATTCTTTTGCAAATAAATTCTCCAGAGAGTTGTAATTTTTCGAAAATGATTGATTTTCGTGACGATAATGCAAAAACTGCTGATAGAAAAATTGATAACAAATATGTACCACGTAAGTATGCAGGAGCTATGTAATATTATTTAGCAAAAGACGTGCGTTGTACTTTCATAATCTAGGTATACTATATCTAGGTATACACACAATGTGCTTTCTTGGTTATCTCATTTATATTTGATCAGAAAATATATTTTATGTTGTTTATTTTTAAAGATTATGATTATGATCACCTTTGTTTGCAAAATAATTGCCAAATATATCATAGTTTATAGTAATTTAATTACGTTGTTATTTCTAAAAAAAATACAAAAGCAAAATTAGTTACTTCTTGTTATGGCAAGAACATATTATCATAAATGGTAAATTATAAATTTACGTCACAGTAGTCAAGGAGTTGCATAATTAATAATTTGAGATTTATTCGATTCTGCAGCCAGAGGTATTTTTTATCTTATGTTTTAAACTTACATCTGAAAATAAATAAATTTGTTTGTTATTCTTTTTAGTTACTTCTCAAGCAGAATTAGCACCGCTTAGTCCATACTTAAACTTCGACCCAGCGTACTTCCCACCACAGGAGCCTCAATATATATTTCCAGAAGGAGCTGCAAAACAACGAGGACGTTTTGAATTAGCTTTTAGTCAAATAGGTGCAGCATGCATAATAGGAGCTGGAATTGGTGGTACTACGGGTTTATACAGAGGTATTAAAGCGACGGCTCAAGCTGGACAAACTGGTAAACTCAGAAGAACACAGTACGTATATATATATATATATTTTTTTGTTATGATACTTTAATTTGAACAAAGTTCCATTTGTTACATCTGCAGCTTTTAAGCCTAATAACTGAATAAAATTTGAGTAGAGAGAGGAGTATTAAAATTACTTCATGTAAATTTAGAAAAATGTAAAAGTAAAAATCACGTATATGAGCTATTATATCTTTCTTCGATAAACAGGTTAATTAATCACGTTATGAAAAGTGGATCGGCTCTAGCAAATACACTTGGGGTAATTACAGTGATGTACAGTGGCTTTGGTGTTTTTTTATCTTGGGCAAGAAGTACAGATGATTCTTGGAACACTTTAACAGCAGCTACCGCAACTGGCATGTTATTCAAATCCTCAAGTACGTGTATCACTATTAATAAATTCATTTTATACAAATTAACATTACATAACTTTGTATAATTATATTACAGGTGGCCTAAAGAAATGTGCATTAAGTGGCTGCATTGGACTTGGAATAGCATCGTTATATTGCATTTGGAATAACAGGAATTCATTTTCACAGTTAAGACACGGTGTTAACCCAGCATAAGACTGTGTGTATACCAAAAAATCCTTTAGCCAAATTTAATTTATCCCGAATGTTTCTACTATAATGAATGTAGTATGCGTATGATATATATACATATATATGTCTTTGTGAGTGTGTGTATATGTATATACACATGAATATCAAACAAATTTGATTCCTGTTATCACATACACTAATTGGCACTTTAGGTAATATATTGATTACATATTAAAGAGTAGTTGTTCAAATTTACAATTGTACAAGATCTGAGTGAATTCTCCAACAATTAAAACAAAAGAACAATAATTTAACCATATAAATTTCATGTCCCAACTAATTAACCGTGATAAAATATATACAGATCATACTACAAAGTATAAACACCATCTGTTAATTTATCAATAGATTCCTAAGTGACATTTTGTTTCATTTTTGCAGATTAAAATGACGATTCGAGATCTCCAACTGCTAGAAAATTTGTAACAAATTTTGTCTGTATGTCGTCTACATAGGAATTTCGATTAAAAAACCTGCATGGGAAAAAATTATGAATGAGTGATGTATGTAATTTATAAAAAAACAGATTGTATGATATATGTATATATATATATATGTGTGTGTATATATATACGTATTATTATATTGATTAAGTAGATACTAATTTATTTTTATTTCATATGCTGCCTTACACCTATCTATCAACGATACAATTGGCTATGCACATCTCTTTATTGTTTAAATAAAAATGTTCTCTATTAACTGAGAAGGAACAAAGAAATGTCATTTTAATAAGCCTTCAAATACTGTTGAGCTAGTTGATTTTGTATTGTAATGCTTTTATATTTAAAGAATTTTATAATAGGCGCGTCATTATTTTATAACTTTAAAACATATTTGCATTTTAGTGATACATTAACCCTTTGTATTAGTTTCATGGAACACTATGGATATAATCTAGCATACTAGTAAGCATCCTCGGTATTGCGATATAATCTTATCTGCGCTTATCTCAATGTATTGCAGCGTGATATAGAGTAGAGATTTCACGCCTCCAGACATTCGATTTCTGGTAATCAGAAAATATTCCATATCAACCAGTTTTTTGTATTAATTCTCGTCATTTTTTCATCGTCTTTTGGAGCACGTTCAACAATTTTGTGTTAACAAAGTGAGAGGCTTTAGAAGGATGATAAACATTCGCAACAAGACGATAGTGAATCGTAGTTAAATCAAAGAGGGATCTCCAATATAATCCTTTGAAATGAGTGATAACAATCTTCTTTTATTCATCGAAATTTTTTTCGTAATATCGTAGATATAGAATTATACGAATTTTTTGTTTTTACACCCAGAGCAAAAAAAATCGGCCATAGATCGTATGAACGTTGCGTGCATCTATATACGAAACTGAGTATGAGTCAAAAGTGTCAAAACGCACAGATCAAATATTTGAGCTTCAATCTCCACGATCTTTCCCGCCGTGGAAAACGGCCAGTAGGAAGGAGGATTTACGAATACGCATAGCTTATTTAAACAAGAAGCGCACGAAATCTTCGAAAGTACGCACATATATACGCACTTTGCCGATTCGATTAGACAGCTGTCGAAACGGCGCTCGATCAGTCTACGTCCGAATATTTTAAATAGTTTATCGTTTACATTTTTATTTGTTATTTTGTGAGATTATTCATCACCGATAAAACGCATATACCCGAAGAGCCATTATAACGTGTACGTGTACGTGTATGTGAATTGAAAGGTAAATATATAGAAATATAATGGCTATTTAAACAATACTATTACCTTCATTGTGAAAGTGTTACAAAAAAAAAAAAAAGATTGATAAATTCTATCTGGTGTGTATACAAAATAAAATAGATACTATTTATATTCTATCGATCGACTGTTAATACGAGTTACGTCATTATCGTCAGATACAGACCAGATGCATCAAAAAATCAGTAAACAGGAGTATAATTCCGGTCGTTTGACGTTAGCTTTTTAATACAAGCTATTATTAATATACAGGATGTTTAAAACATGGTTGTTAATCTTAGAAGGGGTGACAAAGGAGGTCATTTCAAACCCATTTGATCTTATACGATATCATACAAAGTGTCACAGTTTACGAGATATTGGCGATTATTGATGTTTTCCTTAAATAATAGACAGGGCTGGATTTATAATTAGGTTGAACCGGCTAGTCGGGAGCTCATACTCGGCTAAGTGCTTATCTAAATAAAATATAATAAAAAAAGCATTTCTGTTTTCGAAATTGTTAAAAAAACCCTAAATTTGTTAAGTTTAAAAACACTTGGCTCAGACCTTTAAGCTAAGAGCCCTGTCTTTTATCGTGAACCTATTATTACAGTATTGGGCCCGTTGGAACACAGTGTCGGCCCTGAGAGCAAGCCTATTTTCTGAATGTTTAATAAATGCTTATTAATAATAATACGCAACGATACTGTTTATTCCGGTAGAACAACAAACAAGTCAAAGCAAACTATCGGTATAACATTTTGTACTAATAAGTAACATCTTTGAGAAATATCTGCCGAAAAATAGCTTATCTCTCTGTTGCAGACTCAAGTTGAATTTATCAAATGATTTACATCCTACTTAGGAATACATTTATTTTTGGTGCAGTTTTGCCTTCCGGTATGTATATTATTTCTGTGACTACGTCTCCGCGTGTCCTGTGCGAATTTTTATTTTTTCGTGTTAAATCACTGCTCCGCTAACTTTAACGTTGTAATTCATTCGCATCACGTAAATGAAAATGCTTTCCTTACTCGAAATTCGTACTGGAGGCATTGTCATAATCATCTTGGACAATACCATCATGGTTTTTTAATTTTTTTAGTTTCTTGGAATACACGCGGAATTATTGAATGTAATAGACCGCGGGAAAGAGTATGTAACAGGTTTTGTTTAATAAGTATTTCAAAGTATTATATTTCTCTATTGCATTAAGGAGTTTTGTTGTTTCAGTTTTTTTCCATCCCTTTTAAGATTAACAATCATGTTTCAAGCGATCTGTATGTATTAATACGTATAGATGAATAATTGAACCTTTTTTACGAAACTATTTTGATTTTTTCAATATTTTGTTTTGTTCCGTGTTTAAAATTCAATGTAAACTGCGGGTAAGTTTACAATATCCATAGGCAAAGATGAGTAAATGGTGTATTCTGAAAATAGATCTGTCGATAGCATAACTATAAACAACGAGATAGTAATTTTGGAAGTATTTGTTCGTTCGACTTATTGTTAGTAGTCACGTTGCTCGTACGTTTTATACACGGATCTGCAATGCATGCTGCGTGTTATTATTTGTCTATTAAATCGATTGGTGAAAAGATAAAGTAGTATTTATCGAAATTCTTTTTTAATTGAAAACATAGTACAAAATTTTAAATTTGTGCCGTGTCAAAGAGCGACGTACCTTCGTATTTGAATAAACGCAACAAACGTAAAGTGATTTAAAAATTACAACTTGCGTAGTAGCGTAGAATGATTTGAAATATAATGAGAAACAATATAGAAACATCTATGCATAAATATAAATTGCGATTACTTTTAATTAATTACTTTGAATTTCTATTTGTAGATCGTAGATGAATCTTTCCTTCTTGAAAGATAAATTAAGTGAAATGAAATGGACCATGGACAATTTTTCTATCATAAAAAAGATAGCATATGATCTATAATTCAGGATAGTATCTTAAAATTACTCGTGTGGAAGCAAAGAAGCATAATTAGAAAACTTACAATCATGAAGACGTTACAAGCAGAAGGTTTACTCGCGATATTGTACAATAGTTCGACGATTTTCTCAATTGTGTCTTTAACGTGCCTTGCGACTGCATGGCAACATTGGGAGTTGACTTTGGACGTTTGCATTAGCGTAAATTGCGGTTGTATATTGTATGGTATAAACACATTTAGCACATTCATGGGTGGTGATATAAAACTATGTCATTTTGGTGTTTACGGTCTCGTTCCTGTCATCCTAATCGGCTTGTGTCTCGGTATATATCATATTTACAGATGTTGCATTAATCGAGGTCTCGATAAGCCCAGGGTAATGAATAGCAACGACAACAGGTACACGAATTCATTTTTGACAATTTCTAAACTTTCCTTTTACTGATCATAATATGTACATTTATATTAGTTTTCACTTGAAAAGTACATATTCGTAATAATTCTATATTACGACTAGTCAATCAATTTTACTCACGCGTAATGAAAAATTGACTTCCTCTTTTAAAATTTAAAAAGTATGATTTCGTAAAAAATATTTATTTTAAAATCAATTATAAAAGTTAACGCTTTTTTAAATTTCTTTTTATAGTGAAGAACTTTCTATTTTACTCCGTTAAATATTGTAAATTTTGTGGTAGGATCAATGTCAACGGTCAAGTCGTCGTCGTTGGTCCTAAAAGTAGGACTCCGTTTAAACAATGGATGCCTTCAGCATTTTGTGCCGCCCTGATTGCCTGCCTGTCGCTTGGTCATGCAGTTGTCATGACAGATGGTTTTCATAAAACTTGCGAACAATATAAAAGAAGTCTAATTCAACTCCTTGGTTCCAGGGGACGTGAAACTCACGTAAGATTCATTTATATATATTTTTATTTTTTTATTTTTGTGTACCTAACATATTATTGACGGTGATGTTATTTAGTTTTAATTTCGAAGTTTAATTTAATTATATCTATTCAATAGAATTTTATGAGAAAGTAAACAATTTATATTTTATCATAGGTAATTCGGAATAGACTCGCTTGCGGTGCCATTTTCGACTACATGGATTACCTTCAGCCGGATGCGAATAATTATAGACGAGGAGAGGAAATAAACACTGGTTTTGCATTACAACTCGCAATTGTTTGCACGTGGCTTAATTTTTTTACTTGGGTTATTATATTCTTTCTTTGTTTTATAATGGCAAGAAAAAAGCGTAATACTTTAGGAGAGACATTTTGTTGTTGCTGAATTATTCTTCTGTTTAAGTATTACATTCTACTATAAAATTACGCAATCAGTATGACAAGCAAGAAATAAGTTTCTCGTTTGTTAATCCATTTTTATCACAATTCATTATCATTCCATTGTAGATGTTATTACAACAAATATAAAACATACTAATTATAATATAATTTATTTCAATGCTCTGTACTTTTATACATACAGTGAGAATGTTATTTTAATACATAATCGTATTTTATGTACATTATAACATCTGTTCGTTTATGAAAAATGTCATTATTACTTGAGTGTAACTGATAAACGAAATAAATTCATGTAAAATTGAAATCTGAAATATTACGCTGCAAATGAAAAAAAGACGGAATGTATTGTTTTCACGCTGTTAATGAAAGAAGATTTATAATGGAAATAACGATTTCCTACGTTTAAAGAAAGAGATTTTTTTCTATATAATATTTTTATATTTTCTTAGCACCTATTTTTTTCATAATGTATAAATACTGCAAAGAACGACGGGTTTTTAAGGCCGACGAATACTAGATTGTCTAGTTTACAGAACATCAGAAAATTGAAGTCCATGGAATGCACAAGAGCACCTTGGAAAACTTATTGGAAAAAGTAACAGCTTAATATTTTTTATCGCTTGAGTTAATTATTCAAAATACCCGACCATTATTTTATATAGTTAACTCTTAGACATATTATTTTATTTAGTGTATATTTTCTCTTATCATAGTGTATTCCAGGGATTTCGTATTAACTGATATCTTGTATTTACACAGATTTGAATAGCTTGCTTATATAATATTCAAATTCATAGTTGTTCTTATACAAAGCAAAGTGATAAATGCATCCGCAGATTTATTTATTTTTGCCTTTTGTAAGAAGTTTACATTTAATAATAACAGTTTCTTTTTGAGAAAGTTTTGCAATAATGTATAGGAACTGAATCGAAAACAATTCTCGGACGTTAAATCTTATGTCGTAGACAAAAAATTGACTCTGTTTTATAAAATCAGTAATCTTATTCTATATTACAGCAAAAAGTACAAGCTTGAGTACTACATAATAAAAGAAGGCACCTAATCATGTATGAATTAATATCTACAATTATATTACATAGGGTATGCGCGCTCGCGCGTGTGTGTGTATGATGCGTATGCTAATGCATACAAATGTGAATTATAGACATTTTTTTATCATATTGTCTCCTTTTTTTAACCAGTGAACTAAACGTGGTTCACGAATATAATATATACTATTAAAGGCGCAGTATTAGCGATGAGGAATGATCTTCGCGTAAATAAACAAGTAAATACTATAAATTTACTTTTCTTCGATTTCTTTAAATTTATATTTCTAAAAATTTATTTTTATTAAAAACTTGAAGTCACAAATATTACTATGCACATTTATTAACAAGTTGTAAGTATATATCTAAGTGGAAAAAGAAATATGCAATAAACCAAATGCGCATAGGGTAAAAAAAGTAATTGTTGCATATTAATTGAAATCCTAATACTGTGGTTTCTTAACTATTTTGTATCTCAGATATTGATGTTGTTGAGAATTACAATTTGTCATCTCACATGAAAAAACATATAAATAAAGTATTTATATATTTACGTCATATTGGTCTTCAAACAATTGGTACTGACTGTTAAATAAATCAGTCTTACGTAATAAGGCATTATTTTAGGCAAACTAA
Source organism: Ancistrocerus nigricornis (assembly GCA_916049575.1). NCBI lineage: Eukaryota > Metazoa > Arthropoda > Insecta > Hymenoptera > Vespidae > Ancistrocerus > Ancistrocerus nigricornis. The sequence continues at coordinate 32,125,984 of OU696666.1, forward strand.
TAAGGACAAATATGGTTAAAACATTTTTCCTAATTTAGCTCTATTATATATTGTAGATTTTCAATTAGGACCATGCACAAATTTTCTTAATGCTGTTACCTGCGCCTTTTTACTTTTGAAGTTTATAAATAATGTTTTTCGTACTTTGCAAGGAATATGTTATTGTATACATTCGTCTTATTAAAACATTATCCGTACAATAAACATTCTTTGACATATCAGTAAATAATATATTATAATTTTATTTGTGTGTACATGTAACCAACAACTTTTTAGAAAAGTTTTTGAAAAGATATCTTATAATAGCTAACTGCGACTTGTACTAATAGATATCTATAAATTTTCAAGTACAAATGTAGTGAAAATGCTTAGCTGCAAAAATAGATGCATGAGCTTTCCTCTACCAATTTTTTTTTCTCTTTTTTTGGTATAGAGCTGCCAAGTTTAACAACCTGGTTTTGTCTAAAAACATCTTGGAAAGTATATATATACTTCTTCATATAAATTAATATTACCACTTATGTGATGTAAGACTTATAACTTTCTTATTTCTATTTGCCTGTACAAATCTTCTAGAAATGCAAAAAGTAATTAAAAGATGACATTATATAGATATTTTTCAATTTGCATAAGTCATCTTTAGACAATGCACCATTTGTCAGTCAAGTATAAATATACGTATATACTTGCATATGCCTTATTGTGTATACATATGCAGCTACTGGCTGCTATCACATTGAATATTTTTTTATAGATTTGTGAAAAATGTAAGACTTAAAAAAAGAATTCAATTTTTTATAATCTTGGAAAATATTAATTTTGCATGTATATTAGTAGTAACCTTTCTCTTTTATAATATATAGCTAGAAATTTTTCGAGTATCGACAAAAACAAAAAAATTTATTTGTTTAAGAATATCAAATAAAAGTAAGTACAGTTTTTTCAAAACATTGAATAAATATTTTTTAATGAAAGTATATCTTACTTTTTCCACAAATCTGAACCTCATACTTATTATAATTATCCAAAGCAACAGCTTTTTTCGAAAAATAATGCATGAACAATTAAAGTTCATTCTTAAGTGTCAAAACACTGTATACATGTTAATAAGTGCATACTGAATTAAATATACCTCTGCATATGTTCTTTTCAATTTCAAAATCTCAATTATTTTTATTCAGAGATTACTTTTGTGTTCTTAATTAAATCATATAATAATCTTCATAATGCAATATAAATCATTCTACTTTAAGATTATGGATCATTTTTTGCCACAATATTAATGTTTAATTAAAATATAGAATCGAATGCATTATATTTCTTTTTCTTATATTTGTAATAAATACCTTTGCTGTTTGTCAGCAACATTTTGTCTCAGGTAAAGGGATTGCTTCTTCTTTTTAATGAACCAAATTTTTTATCTGGTTCTCTTATTACCTCAAAGGGTGTAACTTTTGTTCTAGCTTGTTTTTCATCATTGTCATCACTAGGAAAATCTTCAAAACTCATATTACTAAAACCAGACGTTGCAGCAGAGCCTTTTTTCACTTTCAGATTCTTTTTCTGACCTGCGGACTTAGTTTTATGAGATATCTTTGTAGAAAGAACATTAACAACTTCGCTGTGATTTTCATTGATAAGGTGATATTTAGATTTATCAGACTTGGATTTATCCTTCTTATGCTTCAATGCACTGTCCATAACTAAAGGTTCTGGTGACATAGGAGAGATTAGTTCTGATGTGATATTTGATTTTGGAATGCTATTTAGTGCTTGAATTGCAATCGTGGTGGTATGTTTTAGTGGCTGTATTGTAAATGTCGATTGCGTGCTTTGTATCATGGGAATAGCGTTCGATGAATGTATGCTACATGTTGAAACAGTATTTGACGAATTTTCCATAAAAGTTGGTGACTGCGATAATGGTAAAGACGTCGGCCTTTGTTGCTCGTTTATTCGCAAATTTGCAAACTCTTCAAAAGGTATGGATCCAAAAAGATCTTGGGAAGACTCCATATTCAACATTTCTGAATTATTAGTCACCGTGCCAAACTTGGAATTTGAAATAATTGGTGAACCACCTGTACAGTGATTATTTGAGGTTTTATAAGATCGCGATGTAATATTATTATATTTAGTATAGGAAGAAGGTGAATTTAAGAATGCAGAGACTGGGTGGGTATATGTTTCGGCACTTATATATTGCTGCAGACTGTTGAAAGGATTTGTGAAACCACTTGGGCTAAAAGGTGATGATCCAAACAAATCTTTTTCTATATCTTCCTGTTCATTAGTACTGATGCAAGGACCGACTTTGATTGGCGATTGTTGAAGCGAACAAGTGAAATCTACATTCTCATAATTGTTTTTACTCACATTATTCATATCTGTGATACTTTTAGAAGGTAACGCAGATAATACTTTGGTTCGAGTTTTACTTTCTACATTCCCTAACACTTCTGTTGTAATGGGTGAACTAGAAATAGGTGTTACTAAATTTGAATTTTGAGGAGAATTTACAATGCTGTTTTGTCCCAACTGTTTATGTCCACTATCGCGACTGTCGCTACTTTTCCTAGAGCTACTAGACCTAGGAAATGGTGCAAGAGCAAATACATCATCTTCTGTTTTCCAAATACCATTATTTAATGACTTTAATTTCTCATTTTCATCCGACGAACTATTGCCATCAAATAGCAAAGGTTTTGATCTATATTGATGACCAACAAATGGATCTCCATGGGATTGTTCTGGTTTAGATTCAGGATCTAATTCATCATCTAAAAGTAAAGGTTTCTCTCCATATTGATGTCCTACCACAGGATCTGAATCAATTGTTGGTAACTGTTGTTGATCGTGATGATGTTTTCTTGATTTCTTCATTCTGTAGTCGTCTTCGTGTGTTGCAACTGATTCACATTCTGCGTGGTATGCTGAACTTCCACAAGTACGCACACTTTCTGAGATTGTTTCATCTATTTTTTTTTGTTCATCATCATCATTTTCCTGATTACATTCGTCATTTATAGCTTTCAAATCACTAGCAGAACCTATAGAATCATCAGACTCGTATTCCATGTTAGTGTTATTTACATCTTGAGTTAGTTTCTTCTTTCTACTGAGTACATTCTTTACTCTTTTCTTCTTCTTTTTTATTCGTTCTGGAGCTAGATCCTTATCGCTATCACTTGATATTTCATCAGCATTAAACGCTAATTTTTCATATTTTGAACGATCCTCTATTGGAGCTCGAACAAAAGGTGGAGAAACAGGGTTGGATTCGGTAAGCAATGATGCTTCATCGTCCATTTCATCCTGTTTCATTTCTGAATTCCATTCTTTCAGAGGCACCCTTGTGTTATTACTCGGAATCCTCCCTGAAAAATAGAACATTATATTTATATATAAATTTTATTATAAACATAATTCCAAATTATGCGTATAAATTTGGAGCTTTCTTTTAGTGTCAAATAATTAAAGAGATTAGTAGTTAATAAGTTATGTCTTAGCTGTAATATAAGTAAATTTCCTGCAGGCATAGTTCTTTTCATAACTGGACAGAATTTTATACTTACCTATGTAATTTTACACTATTATCTAATATATTGTGTTTTTATAATGTTTGTATCCTAATGCACGTGAACTACCATTACATAGCACTAATTTCATTTTCTTTTTGTTATAATGGACAATGATACATTTCTTGTTATCTTCTTAATTCCAAGGAATATATGTACAAGTCTATATAATACTATACAAATTTACAAACTGGCATTAAATGCTAAGTATACGTTTGCTGACCAATGAATGTTAATTTTACATAAGGAACTGTGACTTCAGAATATAAATAATAAAAATAAAAAAATAATAAAATCTGTACATGTGAAAAGTTCAGAAGGATGTGTCTGATTAGGCCTGCTGCAGATAACACAATATTATAAAATCTAACATACATATCTTAATTTTTATGAAGCATTTTACACGTGAATCTATTCAAGTTTACTTTTGTCAACTATTCCAAAGACTGGTAAGTAAATTTAAAAAGTTAAATTCTACCCAAAGCTATGTTAGTACCTCCACTATTATGTCTGGAACAGTCCTAATCAGATTTTGGGGTTTAAGGGTTTGTATTGAAAACGCAGTAATACTTTGAATAAATAGTTCTTTGAGACTTTGAATAAAAAGTATAAACAATACTTGAATAAATCAGTTGCTGTCATCAGATATTGGTTCTATATTATTCAGTACACAAAGAATTGCTGCGTTTTATAGTCATACTTATTGTAAAAAAGAATACTCCATATGCTAATGTATATGTTTATTGCTGTAACACAATTTGTTCTAATACAGCAGAAATTGCAATGTCCAAAATTGTCAACCCCTCATAGTGCCCTTATTTTACAATATTGTTCTATTTTACAGTTTCTATCATCAATATGATAAAAAATAGCATGCTGAATTCATTGTATTAATAAATCGAATGAACCTTGCAATAACGCAATAAACTCACCATGTTAGAATATCCGAGAAACCAGTTACATTAGAAACACCATGGGAGGCAGACAATGTAAGGTAAAGACATAAAACTGCATAAACAATTAATAGAACTTTTAGAAGTCAACCAAAAGTTTTGTGCTTCCCAAACTCATTAGGTTGTTCCAGACAGTGGACAGACAAATTTGATTTAGCAGAAATTCTGTTCACGGAAATAAGCACATTTACAAGCTACCATTATTTCTAACTTATACTTTGAGTAGTTTGGAATACTTACACACTTATAGTATAATGAAGATGTATAGACTAATAATATATGCATAACTTTTATATTTGTATGTACATATATATGTACACATACAGCATATGTGCACAATATGCATACACACATAGATTTTTTAACATGGGAAGAATTAGTTCAATCTCATTTCCAGTATCTATTTACATCTAAAATACAATTAACATGCTTAGGAATAAATTATTTAAGCAAGTACTTCATAAAAAACTATGTAACTTTATTTCAAGCACTTTATTTATACTGCAATAATTGGTAATTTTTATAACATAGTTCTGAACTGTTCTTTTGAACTTTTTCTTCCCTTCGTATGAATTCTATATGATTTCTATAATATATTTGCACATATGCATATGAACAAGATGTTATACTTTATCCTATTGCAATATATATCACATTATGTATATACGTACTTGTAATAACAAAACAATTTACATATTTTATAACGTATATCTAATATTTATATATGTATATGTTATTCCTTTAGAAAAGGAAAATGAAAATAAGATGAAGGTAAAAATTGAAGTCATCCAGTACTGTAGATAGGAACGACTATTATAAAGTTTCTATCTAAATTACTATCACCTTATATAAGTTCATAGCATTTGAACAATTATTGATAAACATTATAACTGTAATAACATAGATAACATACTGTACCTAACACGAATCGGGTATTCGATGTATTATGAATTTCATTTCTAAAAATCTCCATATTCTGGTTACAAATAAATATATTGTTGCGTATGATGATATTATCTTGTTTCATAAGCAAATATAATAATAACAAAGTAAAATAATATCACAATATATTCTTTACAAATACTCTTATACTTTGTCAAATTGTTCAAAAATTGAATATAATGAACTCCAATATTTAGTAACTTTTATAAATTGTAAAGGAATTATTAATAACTTTGTAACAAATATATTTAGGAAAAATTCTGACTGTCATTCATAAATTATACACTAACATAAAAAACAACATATACACATGTATGTGTGTGTATGGATTGATTGATAATAGTTATTAGACACGTTAATACTTAATATTTTTTCAAGTGACTATGTAAATTTTAAATATTTTCGTAAATATTATCTTCCATTAAGTACCCTTTTTTATGTTTACTTCATCAATGTTCTGAAGATAGTTATACCTGAATTTATTTATTATATATAAAGTCAAAGTTTATTTCTCATAATGTCTTATTATTTGTGGACTAGACTTCCTTATGAAATCCATGTGAAATCTTGTATTTTGTGTTTATTTTCTCGATATATCCTCCTTTATGGATTCTTTTTCTTTTACATAAAAGGAAACTACCAAATCACTAGTTTTAAATTAAATAATGGCTAATTCATTCTCTGAATCTATGTTTATATCTTTGGTAATGCAAGTAAAATTAGAAAAGTACTATTATTACATACTTGTGTCAGATTAAAAATAAATTTCTTTATCATCAGACTTTCTGTTTCAATACAACAATAATGATGACCAATGTTATGACTATCTTATCTAATATAACTTAAATCCGGCTATAGTCAAAATGCATGAAAATTGAGAATACATATTTTAAATATAAGGAATTCTATGGATTAAAATAAAACCTTAACATTGGTCACCACTACGTCATCAATACAAATTTCATATATGGAGAAATAAGAAATGTAGTTACTTGTTAAAATAAGCAGTTTTCAAAGTTGTAATTACTCGCAAGTATACATTCATCGTTATTCTTGCAAAAGGTATTTGTTGCATCACAGTCGGTTTTAAATTTTATTAGCGACAAAAAAATTTGTTCATCAAATATAAAACTAATCACATATGATATATAAATATCACCAATAATTATAGAGAATATAGAAAAAAAATGTATGTAATGCAAATAGTGTAACAATTAGTAGCAATGAAACTAATATCTACTTTTCTTTGCATTTAACTTATATTTGAACAGTTAAATATCAAGTTTTAACATAATATACGTTTGTCTCATATCCTCTTCTTTTGCAACAAAAATCACATTTCCTTTATAATCAGTACAAAATAAGGTTAATGGTAAGCAGAAACGCTCAACAAGCAGTTTACAAATATATCTACGAATTTAGGAAACAAGTCATAAAACAGAAATTAAACTGCTAAGTATAGATATACTTCTGCTATATAAATAAACACTAACAATTCTAGAAAAAAATAAACTTAAGGATAGTAAAAGAAGGATTTCATGCATTACCTCCAGCAACTGCTGCAGTCTTTGATCCGATTTTGTTCTTCTTTCCTGCTAAAACAAAATTTAGATATTAATGCATACATACATGTGCATGTTGGAAAAAATATAGTCACTTTCTTTAATTGCAATTATGGACTTACTTGGCAGAGTGAATGGTGCTGACTCAAATGGATCTTCGGGCAATTCTGAATAAGTCATAACGAGGCTCTCACGACTTTTTACACAACTAATGCTGGTATTACTACCTCTTCGTATTTTATCAAATTCAGCACCAAAGATATGATCTTCTGTTAACTGGCCAAAAGGTTGTACATCTTCAAATGGATTCCAAGCAGCCATGTCAGTACTCAACGATCTTCCTTCTGATCCTATCAAACTTGAAAGTTCTCCCTAATAAAAGTATATAAAGTGGTTTTATAGTATGTGCATATATATTTTCGTTGATAATACACATTATCAACCTGCTTTATAAAGAAAATTTAATTTTTAAACACAGGTGTTTTATAGATTGAATTTTCTTATTTAATATTTTATAAGATTAATATGCTACAAAAGCTAGGTGTGTGCAAAGAGTAAATAAGGAATACATAATAATTTTATAAATTTGAAATTATACCGTATACCAAATAAATGAATGCCTTTAAAGTATTATAATGAAACCAAGGTAATATTTCTATTGGCATTTTTTCAATTAAAATTTTAGAATGTAAATTATAAAGTAAGATCAAAGGAAATGTTTATAAGATATAGAAAGACACATATTTACTTTAATTGTTACCTAAAAGAATTTTGATAAAATAATTATATTGAAAAGTAAATATGAAACTAAATAAAACTGTGCACTACATATACTTACAACACGTACATGCGAAGCACTTGTTCCTATGCAAGGTTTTGTATCAGTTGGTACTTCGGGAGGTAGTATATCTTCTGCATGCAATTTGACCGAAACTTCGTATGGTGCTAAGAATTGGGTTGTTTCAGTTGCAAACGTTCTGTGAACATCGAAATGGCCGCTGTAATATAAATAAAAAAAATGTGACAAATGGGAGTTATAAAGCAATTATTCTGATCTTTACCTAGTCCTTAATAAAATTATATTAAAAAATGGAAATTAAGTGAATTTGTTCTTAATCACCATATGACAAGGGTATTGTTATTTATAAATAATGCCCAAACCGAATTATTAGTGACATCAATAATGTATAATTCTGAGCTTACTTATTGAAAGCACTAGTATCACTGACATTTCTTCTATGTCTCGATGAATTGGAAGTTGGGCTATCAGGTGGTGACGTACTAGAGCTTATATTTTGGCTCAAACTTTCTATTTTGTTAACAGGTTTTGGCAAAACAGGTGGAGTTGTTGCCGAACTTGTTTTATTAGGCCCTGTTTGAATATTTAGTTTTGATGGTAACGTCATAGGCACCACTTTGGAAGAACTGCTTGTAGAATTTGATAATTTAGGTAGAGCTTTGGTAGATCCAGGTTTAGGTGCAACAGGTGGTGGTATTTTTGCAGGAGGTGGCATTGCATGCGCATCATCTTTGAAAGGATCTGGATAACCTGTAAATATATTAAAAAGTAATGCATTTAAGAACATGCTAAGAGAAGTTTAGTAATAAATGAATATAATCGAAATTACGTGATGGGGGAAATAAAGCTTCTAAGTTTTCCTCATTTATATTTGCAGCAGGTCTTTGTTCATGTTGCCTGGAGTCAAAATAATATGAAGTTTTGTCTTGAGTAGATACTGGACTTTGCCGAGTCATAGGAGAATGACTAATCATAGGACTCTGCGATTGATTAAATTGCGCCTGCTTGCTTTGTGGCTGTCCAAAAGGAACATTTTGATTTGGAGTACAAACATGTGGCGAGACTTGACCAAAAGATGATGGTGTTGACATTTGCAACGATTGTTGAGCACTCACTGGAAGTGTCTGAATGTTTTGTACACTTGGGCCTACATAAATTGAAGTTACATTCATTGGAGTAATTTGTTGGAGAGTAATTCCAGCAGAGTTTGGCTGTTGCACCTGACTACCTTGGCCTGATATTTGTCCCACAATTTGACCACTTAGGTTTATAGGACCTGTGCTCACAGCTTGTCCTTTTGGTCTTTGTCTAGGAGTAACCGAGGTACCTTCTACAGCCGTAACAGGCGTAGGTTTCGGAGTTTTTACAGATGACGATCTTTTAATATTGTCACTGTCCATTGAGGGGCATGGTAAGGAATCTAACGTAGGTGTTTGAACTTTCTGCAATAAACAAAATGAAAAATAACAATATTGACATGTATATCATGTAAAATTTACAAATATGCTTTATAAAGTGTAACTTACATGTAGGTTTTGAACAGGGCACTCTTTTCCTTGAATTTGGAAAGCGATTGATGAAACTTGATAAATGTCAGGTCTAACATCTGGATCAGGTTCTAGCATATATCGTATTAAACAGTGGAGACCTTTACTATATCTATAAAAGAAAATTCTGTAGTAATCTTTCATAAACTGAGAGATTTTACACATTATGTACACTATATTACAAACCTCGAATTATCAGGTATTGTAAAATTACCAGATTGTATGGCAAGTGTGCTTTCACCGAACGGTAGAGTAAAGAAACATAATTTGTATAGTAAACATCCTAAAGCCTAGAATAAAATTAATAGAGAATCATCTTAAAACAGACAAAGATTTTACTCAAATGATTAGCATACCCATATATCTGCTTTTGTAGTTATTGGTTTTCCACAATACATATCAACCATCTCTGGTGCTCTATAGCTTAAAGTTGTATATTTCTTAATTTCTTCTTCAACCACTGCAGCTCCTTGAATACTCGGATTGAGAACTTTTGCCGTCGCTGAACCAAAATCACAGAGTACATAATTCCCAGAATCCGCAAACAATATATTTTCAACCTTTGAAGGTATACATATGGAAATGATTACTATTTAAACCGTTATTGTGTTTCATTATGACCAAAAAAATTTTAATCTTTCGATTAGTTTACCTTTAAATCTCTGTGGATAATAGGTGTTTGACAGTGATGTAATCGCGACACAGCCTCACAAACATCACAAAAAATTTGAAGAACTTCTGATTCATTAAAACCAGTCTGCAATCTAATAAATCGATAATCCATTTTGTCAACCAATATGTATATATACACATATATATTTATAAAATTAATATTTCATAATTTTAAGAATTTGTTTCACAACAGTGTTATTTTTGTCAATCAAATTATAATATAGCTTATATTAAAAATTATGAGACATCGTTATAACATTAATTATAATGTAATATTTACCTGTTGTTCATCATTTGAAGAACTTGAGATTTACAATAAGGCATCAAAAGTAAAAGCTCATGAACTCCCCCGCCTGTATGCGTGATACTACTATCTACATATCCTATAATATTCTTATGTCCACTCAGGTTGCTCTACAAAAAACAATAAAATACATAGTTATATAGATGCTAAAATTATTTTAAACTGTTTCTTTTTTCAATAGTCTATGGTTTTTGTATACAAATAAATAAAAAACAGTTACTACAATAAATACTATAAAATATTTACTATAATTTAAATGATAATCTTTACAAAATATCTCAAAAGTGAATGTTTATTATAACACAGCTTATAATATTATAAATTAATGCAGAAATTATGAAAAAAAACTTGGTTCCTAACAAAGAATTTTATTACTCACAGCAATTTGTATTTCCCTTTTGCATACATTGAGATCATGTTCGTTGTTCACATACATACGCTTAAGTGCATACCGCCCATTAGAAGCTTTGACCAAAAATACTATGGCAAATCCACCTACAGCAGACATTAAATATTTGTTATTGTTTATGTAACATTAATATAGAAACAAGTTTTTACCAGCAAATGTCAGGATAACTTTGTAAAGCAATAAGTAGGATAAATAGATTTAATCAAAATAGTTCTTCAACTTGTTTTAAACTCCATACAAATAATACATCACCTATCAATGTAAAATTATATGCAAATATGTATGTAGATATGCGAGCACATAGAACAAGTATATAACGTCGTAAAAAAAAAATATCATTCACAACAATAATATTAAATCGTATAACAAAGCAACTATGATAGACTGTAATTAATGTTAATCATAGTAGCGGCAGTAGGAAGACGCAAGTCGGTGAAAAGGTTATCTTTCGTTGAAACATTGAAAAACGTTTGCACGTCGAGAGTTTGTTCATTCGAACACTCATACTCACATTCTATTCGAATGGCAGGTATTATGCCACTGGTTACTTGATAGTACGTTTTGTTACTTAAGATTTTAATAAGCTTTACTAAAAGTGATTTTCGGATATCCTACACGACGTTAGAAACGTATATAGTATGGAAAATCCATCGACCATTTAAACATAATTAATGCCAATGATTTGTTTATTAAAAATGAGTAAAATATCATCTCGACGAATGCTCGAATAAGAATAAATGATTTAATATTTGAATTTTATCAAACTCGATGGCAAGTGCCGTGAGAAAATCTGCTGGCGACCCTGGACCGACGAATTTCATGGCCTTCAAACGGCAAGGATAATTCATTTGGAGAGACATCGAGAGTCTGAGGAGAAAGAAAATAGATCGCGATTTGTTGGAAAGCAAAAGAATACGCACTAAAAAAGGAATTCGTGATATTCGGAGATATATTAAAAGGATGTCAGACCAAAGGAAAGGAGACAGATCGACCGAAGAGCAGAGATGGGAGGGGAGGGATACATTAGGGAGGATACAGAGAGAAGGAAGGGGAGGGGAGAGGCGTATGTGGAAGGCAGAGAATCCAAGGTTGATAGAAAGATATATGTACCTACCTTCCGCTAAGACTTCTTCGACGGTTACGGTATATCGTCCGACTACAAAGACTTTTCCTATATAACTGTTGGGTTCCTTCGACGTGTTTTCGATCTTCGAAAAGAGCTTCTTCATATTGGCACACGTCGTCGGCCCTCTCAACACTGAGCTGACTTGACATAAGGCCTCGCGCTACTTTTTCACTTTTACCGCCGTACGATATGCGAATCCTTGAGTCAATCTTCTCACCGTTCTTGTTAGAATCGGGTTCTCCGTTTCTTTATCTTCTCCACGGTTATTCGTGCTATTCAACCGTGGAAACTTATTTCTCCGCACGACGAACTTAACCAAGCGAGATCGTCTCGATCATGATAACAGGCTAACGTATTTTCAACCAGTCGACATATTCAGGCTGTACAGTCTGCGCCTGCGCCTTACTGCAGAAACGATCTCGGAAACATATGTGCACAACTTCCGGTCAAACGTCAAAATGCGACTCTACGATTGTCGCGCGCTGAAAACGTTTACGACATTTCATTTCTCTTCGAAATTCCTCTCTGTTTTCCGTGTTTTTCTTCTCTTTACGGGAAACAGTACCATGAACCGAATTCCGTACTGATCGAAGCGCTACCTAGTGGCTAATCTCTGAAGTTTCGTTGTTTACGGCGAATACACGATAACAATATAAATCTGCAGGAACGTTACAAGATACTGGGTCAAAAGGGGCTCCCGTACATTGTCGATAATGAAGAGAGACATATCACCACAGACGAGGTATAGGATAGACCTATCATGCAATGTAAATTTTTGTCCCACGGTACTGGGGCTACGTAGCCCCATTACCATTTTAGTGTCACATGCGACAATATCGGTTTAGAATGGAAAAAGGCAACAGCGCTACCGAATCGGTAGAGATTATAACTAAATATTACGATTGTTAATTATTTGTTACTGACATGAATAACAATTCGAATCAAACGATAGAATCGAAATTTAATGAAAAAAATCACAGTAGCCGTACCATATTTGCCATACTATATTTATAAATTAATAACTTTCTGATATATGTATACATACACCAAAAAAAGGGTTACTTTTTTCTTGATGCACTATATTGACTTGTGCCAATCTGTGAGGATACATAGTGGGAGTATGAGATCCTTCGACTTTAGACACTTATATCTCTTCAAGTACTTTCCATAGCCAAATGATAGTAACACGTGCTTGTAGCTTGAAGTCTTAGCTTTCGAACGAGTCATAGAACGTGCAGATCGGCCGAAAATTGCATTCGGTAGAAGAGTTCGCGCGGTCGAAGTCGAAATCTCGATGTCAGAAAATCGACTTTTTGGGATCGACCCTTTGGAAATGGTAGTCCAGAGCCCCCAATCTTCGGCCGAATGGCCTGATCGATGGCTCGTTCGAAAGAGGACGGTCCAGGGTACACCTTAGGATAGGGGCTTTCTCCGTATCATCTCAGCATCATCGTCGTTATAGCTTCCGAAAGTTTGCAAGCTTACCGCACTCGTTCTAATTGTCACAGCCATACCATGCAGGTATCATCTTGTAGGTTGAACTTCTATCTATCGAACGCGCTATTAATCATTAGAATCGGTCGAGAATTCCTGGCGCTAGAAGCGTTTAAGTGAGCACCAAAAATCCTGATTTTTCACTTTTCTTTTTTCAACTTTAGACGCTTATATCTCCTCAAGTACTTTCCATAGCCAAATGATAGTTACACGTGCTTGTAGCTTGAAGTCTTAGCTTTCGAACGAGTCATAGAACGTGCAGATCGGCCGAAAATTGCATTCGGTAGAAGAGTTCGCGCGGTCGAAGTCGAAATCTCGATGTCAGAAAATCGACTTTTTGGGATCGACCCTTTGGAAATGGTAGTCCAGAGCCCCCAATCTTCGGCCGAATGGCCTGATCGATGGCTCGTTCGAAAGAGGACGGTCCAGGGTACACCTTAGGATAGGGGCTTTCTCCGTATCATCTCAGCATCATCGTCGTTATAGCTTCCGAAAGTTTGCAAGCTTACCGCACTCGTTCTAATTGTCACAGCCATACCATGCAGGTATCATCTTGTAGGTTGAACTTCTATCTATCGAACGCGCTATTAATCATTAGAATCGGTCGAGAATTCCTGGCGCTAGAAGCGTTTAAGTGAGCACCAAAAATCCTGATTTTTCACTTTTCTTTTTTCAACTTTAGACGCTTATATCTCCTCAAGTACTTTCCATAGCCAAATGATAGTTACACGTGCTTGTAGCTTGAAGTCTTAGCTTTCGAACGAGTCATAGAACGTGCAGATCGGCCGAAAATTGCATTCGGTAGAAGAGTTCGCGCGGTCGAAGTCGAAATCTCGATGTCAGAAAATCGACTTTTTGGGATCGACCCTTTGGAAATGGTAGTCCAGAGCCCCCAATCTTCGGCCGAATGGCCTGATCGATGGCTCGTTCGAAAGAGGACGGTCCAGGGTACACCTAAGGATAGGGGCTTTCTCCGTATCATCTCAGCATCATCGTCGTTATAGCTTCCGAAAGTTTGCAAGCTTACCGCACTCGTTCTAATTGTCACAGCCATACCATGCAGGTAGCATCTTGTAGGTTGAACTTCTATCTATCGAACGCGCTATTAATCATTAGAATCGGTCGAGAATTCCTGGCGCTAGAAGCGTTTAAGTGAGCACCAAAAATCCTGATTTTTCACTTTTCTTTTTTCAACTTTAGACGCTTATATCTCCTCAAGTACTTTCCATAGCCAAATGATAGTTACACGTGCTTGTAGCTTGAAGTCTTAGCTTTCGAACGAGTCATAGAACGTGCAGATCGGCCGAAAATTGCATTCGGTAGAAGAGTTCGCGCGGTCGAAGTCGAAATCTCGATGTCAGAAAATCGACTTTTTGGGATCGACCCTTTGGAAATGGTAGTCCAGAGCCCCCAATCTTCGGCCGAATGGCCTGATCGATGGCTCGTTCGAAAGAGGACGGTCCAGGGTACACCTAAGGATAGGGGCTTTCTCCGTATCATCTCAGCATCATCGTCGTTATAGCTTCCGAAAGTTTGCAAGCTTACCGCACTCGTTCTAATTGTCACAGCCATACCATGCAGGTAGCATCTTGTAGGTTGAACTTCTAGCTATCGAACGCGCTATTAATCATTAGAATCGGTCGAGAATTCCTGGCGCTAGAAGCGTTTAAGTGAGCACCAAAAATCCTGATTTTTCACTTTTCTTTTTTCAACTTTAGACGCTTATATCTCCTCAAGTACTTTCCATAGCCAAATGATAGTTACACGTGCTTGTAGCTTGAAGTCTTAGCTTTCGAACGAGTCATAGAACGTGCAGATCGGCCGAAAATTGCATTCGGTAGAAGAGTTCGCGCGGTCGAAGTCGAAATCTCGATGTCAGAAAATCGACTTTTTGGGATCGACCCTTTGGAAATGGTAGTCCAGAGCACCCAATCTTCGGCCGAATGGCCTGATCGATGGCTCGTTCGAAAGAGGACGGTCCAGGGTACACCTAAGGATAGGGGCTTTCTCCGTATCATCTCAGCATCATCGTCGTTATAGCTTCCGAAAGTTTGCAAGCTTACCGCACTCGTTCTAATTGTCACAGCCATACCATGCAGGTAGCATCTTGTAGGTTGAACTTCTAGCTATCGAACGCGCTATTAATCATTAGAATCGGTCGAGAATTCCTGGCGCTAGAAGCGTTTAAGTGAGCACCAAAAATCCTGATTTTTCACTTTTCTTTTTTCAACTTTAGACGCTTATATCTCCTCAAGTACTTTCCATAGCCAAATGATAGTTACACGTGCTTGTAGCTTGAAGTCTTAGCTTTCGAACGAGTCATAGAACGTGCAGATCGGCCGAAAATTGCATTCGGTAGAAGAGTTCGCGCGGTCGAAGTCGAAATCTCGATGTCAGAAAATCGACTTTTTGGGATCGACCCTTTGGAAATGGTAGTCCAGAGCCCCCAATCTTCGGCCGAATGGCCTGATCGATGGCTCGTTCGAAAGAGGACGGTCCAGGGTACACCTAAGGATAGGGGCTTTCTCCGTATCATCTCAGCATCATCGTCGTTATAGCTTCCGAAAGTTTGCAAGCTTACCGCACTCGTTCTAATTGTCACAGCCATACCATGCAGGTAGCATCTTGTAGGTTGAACTTCTAGCTATCGAACGCGCTATTAATCATTAGAATCGGTCGAGAATTCCTGGCGCTAGAAGCGTTTAAGTGAGCACCAAAAATCCTGATTTTTCACTTTTCTTTTTTCAACTTTAGACGCTTATATCTCCTCAAGTACTTTCCATAGCCAAATGATAGTTACACGTGCTTGTAGCTTGAAGTCTTAGCTTTCGAACGAGTCATAGAACGTGCAGATCGGCCGAAAATTGCATTCGGTAGAAGAGTTCGCGCGGTCGAAGTCGAAATCTCGATGTCAGAAAATCGACTTTTTGGGATCGACCCTTTGGAAATGGTAGTCCAGAGCACCCAATCTTCGGCCGAATGGCCTGATCGATGGCTCGTTCGAAAGAGGACGGTCCAGGGTACACCTAAGGATAGGGGCTTTCTCCGTATCATCTCAGCATCATCGTCGTTATAGCTTCCGAAAGTTTGCAAGCTTACCGCACTCGTTCTAATTGTCACAGCCATACCATGCAGGTAGCATCTTGTAGGTTGAACTTCTATCTATCGAACGCGCTATTAATCATTAGAATCGGTCGAGAATTCCTGGCGCTAGAAGCGTTTAAGTGAGCACCAAAAATCCTGATTTTTCACTTTTCTTTTTTCAACTTTAGACGCTTATATCTCCTCAAGTACTTTCCATAGCCAAATGATAGTTACACGTGCTTGTAGCTTGAAGTCTTAGCTTTCGAACGAGTCATAGAACGTGCAGATCGGCCGAAAATTGCATTCGGTAGAAGAGTTCGCGCGGTCGAAGTCGAAATCTCGATGTCAGAAAATCGACTTTTTGGGATCGACCCTTTGGAAATGGTAGTCCAGAGCCCCCAATCTTCGGCCGAATGGCCTGATCGATGGCTCGTTCGAAAGAGGACGGTCCAGGGTACACCTAAGGATAGGGGCTTTCTCCGTATCATCTCAGCATCATCGTCGTTATAGCTTCCGAAAGTTTGCAAGCTTACCGCACTCGTTCTAATTGTCACAGCCATACCATGCAGGTAGCATCTTGTAGGTTGAACTTCTATCTATCGAACGCGCTATTAATCATTAGAATCGGTCGAGAATTCCTGGCGCTAGAAGCGTTTAAGTGAGCACCAAAAATCCTGATTTTTCACTTTTCTTTTTTCAACTTTAGACGCTTATATCTCCTCAAGTACTTTCCATAGCCAAATGATAGTTACACGTGCTTGTAGCTTGAAGTCTTAGCTTTCGAACGAGTCATAGAACGTGCAGATCGGCCGAAAATTGCATTCGGTAGAAGAGTTCGCGCGGTCGAAGTCGAAATCTCGATGTCAGAAAATCGACTTTTTGGGATCGACCCTTTGGAAATGGTAGTCCAGAGCCCCCAATCTTCGGCCGAATGGCCTGATCGATGGCTCGTTCGAAAGAGGACGGTCCAGGGTACACCTAAGGATAGGGGCTTTCTCCGTATCATCTCAGCATCATCGTCGTTATAGCTTCCGAAAGTTTGCAAGCTTACCGCACTCGTTCTAATTGTCACAGCCATACCATGCAGGTATCATCTTGTAGGTTGAACTTCTAGCTATCGAACGCGCTATTAATCATTAGAATCGGTCGAGAATTCCTGGCGCTAGAAGCGTTTAAGTGAGCACCAAAAATCCTGATTTTTCACTTTTCTTTTTTCAACTTTAGACGCTTATATCTCCTCAAGTACTTTCCATAGCCAAATGATAGTTACACGTGCTTGTAGCTTGAAGTCTTAGCTTTCGAACGAGTCATAGAACGTGCAGATCGGCCGAAAATTGCATTCGGTAGAAGAGTTCGCGCGGTCGAAGTCGAAATCTCGATGTCAGAAAATCGACTTTTTGGGATCGACCCTTTGGAAATGGTAGTCCAGAGCACCCAATCTTCGGCCGAATGGCCTGATCGATGGCTCGTTCGAAAGAGGACGGTCCAGGGTACACCTAAGGATAGGGGCTTTCTCCGTATCATCTCAGCATCATCGTCGTTATAGCTTCCGAAAGTTTGCAAGCTTACCGCACTCGTTCTAATTGTCACAGCCATACCATGCAGGTAGCATCTTGTAGGTTGAACTTCTAGCTATCGAACGCGCTATTAATCATTAGAATCGGTCGAGAATTCCTGGCGCTAGAAGCGTTTAAGTGAGCACCAAAAATCCTGATTTTTCACTTTTCTTTTTTCAACTTTAGACGCTTATATCTCCTCAAGTACTTTCCATAGCCAAATGATAGTTACACGTGCTTGTAGCTTGAAGTCTTAGCTTTCGAACGAGTCATAGAACGTGCAGATCGGCCGAAAATTGCATTCGGTAGAAGAGTTCGCGCGGTCGAAGTCGAAATCTCGATGTCAGAAAATCGACTTTTTGGGATCGACCCTTTGGAAATGGTAGTCCAGAGCCCCCAATCTTCGGCCGAATGGCCTGATCGATGGCTCGTTCGAAAGAGGACGGTCCAGGGTACACCTAAGGATAGGGGCTTTCTCCGTATCATCTCAGCATCATCGTCGTTATAGCTTCCGAAAGTTTGCAAGCTTACCGCACTCGTTCTAATTGTCACAGCCATACCATGCAGGTATCATCTTGTAGGTTGAACTTCTAGCTATCGAACGCGCTATTAATCATTAGAATCGGTCGAGAATTCCTGGCGCTAGAAGCGTTTAAGTGAGCACCAAAAATCCTGATTTTTCACTTTTCTTTTTTCAACTTTAGACGCTTATATCTCCTCAAGTACTTTCCATAGCCAAATGATAGTTACACGTGCTTGTAGCTTGAAGTCTTAGCTTTCGAACGAGTCATAGAACGTGCAGATCGGCCGAAAATTGCATTCGGTAGAAGAGTTCGCGCGGTCGAAGTCGAAATCTCGATGTCAGAAAATCGACTTTTTGGGATCGACCCTTTGGAAATGGTAGTCCAGAGCACCCAATCTTCGGCCGAATGGCCTGATCGATGGCTCGTTCGAAAGAGGACGGTCCAGGGTACACCTAAGGATAGGGGCTTTCTCCGTATCATCTCAGCATCATCGTCGTTATAGCTTCCGAAAGTTTGCAAGCTTACCGCACTCGTTCTAATTGTCACAGCCATACCATGCAGGTAGCATCTTGTAGGTTGAACTTCTATCTATCGAACGCGCTATTAATCATTAGAATCGGTCGAGAATTCCTGGCGCTAGAAGCGTTTAAGTGAGCACCAAAAATCCTGATTTTTCACTTTTCTTTTTTCAACTTTAGACGCTTATATCTCCTCAAGTACTTTCCATAGCCAAATGATAGTTACACGTGCTTGTAGCTTGAAGTCTTAGCTTTCGAACGAGTCATAGAACGTGCAGATCGGCCGAAAATTGCATTCGGTAGAAGAGTTCGCGCGGTCGAAGTCGAAATCTCGATGTCAGAAAATCGACTTTTTGGGATCGACCCTTTGGAAATGGTAGTCCAGAGCCCCCAATCTTCGGCCGAATGGCCTGATCGATGGCTCGTTCGAAAGAGGACGGTCCAGGGTACACCTAAGGATAGGGGCTTTCTCCGTATCATCTCAGCATCATCGTCGTTATAGCTTCCGAAAGTTTGCAAGCTTACCGCACTCGTTCTAATTGTCACAGCCATACCATGCAGGTAGCATCTTGTAGGTTGAACTTCTATCTATCGAACGCGCTATTAATCATTAGAATCGGTCGAGAATTCCTGGCGCTAGAAGCGTTTAAGTGAGCACCAAAAATCCTGATTTTTCACTTTTCTTTTTTCAACTTTAGACGCTTATATCTCCTCAAGTACTTTCCATAGCCAAATGATAGTTACACGTGCTTGTAGCTTGAAGTCTTAGCTTTCGAACGAGTCATAGAACGTGCAGATCGGCCGAAAATTGCATTCGGTAGAAGAGTTCGCGCGGTCGAAGTCGAAATCTCGATGTCAGAAAATCGACTTTTTGGGATCGACCCTTTGGAAATGGTAGTCCAGAGCCCCCAATCTTCGGCCGAATGGCCTGATCGATGGCTCGTTCGAAAGAGGACGGTCCAGGGTACACCTAAGGATAGGGGCTTTCTCCGTATCATCTCAGCATCATCGTCGTTATAGCTTCCGAAAGTTTGCAAGCTTACCGCACTCGTTCTAATTGTCACAGCCATACCATGCAGGTATCATCTTGTAGGTTGAACTTCTAGCTATCGAACGCGCTATTAATCATTAGAATCGGTCGAGAATTCCTGGCGCTAGAAGCGTTTAAGTGAGCACCAAAAATCCTGATTTTTCACTTTTCTTTTTTCAACTTTAGACGCTTATATCTCCTCAAGTACTTTCCATAGCCAAATGATAGTTACACGTGCTTGTAGCTTGAAGTCTTAGCTTTCGAACGAGTCATAGAACGTGCAGATCGGCCGAAAATTGCATTCGGTAGAAGAGTTCGCGCGGTCGAAGTCGAAATCTCGATGTCAGAAAATCGACTTTTTGGGATCGACCCTTTGGAAATGGTAGTCCAGAGCCCCCAATCTTCGGCCGAATGGCCTGATCGATGGCTCGTTCGAAAGAGGACGGTCCAGGGTACACCTAAGGATAGGGGCTTTCTCCGTATCATCTCAGCATCATCGTCGTTATAGCTTCCGAAAGTTTGCAAGCTTACCGCACTCGTTCTAATTGTCACAGCCATACCATGCAGGTAGCATCTTGTAGGTTGAACTTCTAGCTATCGAACGCGCTATTAATCATTAGAATCGGTCGAGAATTCCTGGCGCTAGAAGCGTTTAAGTGAGCACCAAAAATCCTGATTTTTCACTTTTTTTTTTTCAACTTTAGACGCTTATATCTCCTCAAGTACTTTCCATAGCCAAATGATAGTTACACGTGCTTGTAGCTTGAAGTCTTAGCTTTCGAACGAGTCATAGAACGTGCAGATCGGCCGAAAATTGCATTCGGTAGAAGAGTTCGCGCGGTCGAAGTCGAAATCTCGATGTCAGAAAATCGACTTTTTGGGATCGACCCTTTGGAAATGGTAGTCCAGAGCACCCAATCTTCGGCCGAATGGCCTGATCGATGGCTCGTTCGAAAGAGGACGGTCCAGGGTACACCTAAGGATAGGGGCTTTCTCCGTATCATCTCAGCATCATCGTCGTTATAGCTTCCGAAAGTTTGCAAGCTTACCGCACTCGTTCTAATTGTCACAGCCATACCATGCAGGTAGCATCTTGTAGGTTGAACTTCTATCTATCGAACGCGCTATTAATCATTAGAATCGGTCGAGAATTCCTGGCGCTAGAAGCGTTTAAGTGAGCACCAAAAATCCTGATTTTTCACTTTTCTTTTTTCAACTTTAGACGCTTATATCTCCTCAAGTACTTTCCATAGCCAAATGATAGTTACACGTGCTTGTAGCTTGAAGTCTTAGCTTTCGAACGAGTCATAGAACGTGCAGATCGGCCGAAAATTGCATTCGGTAGAAGAGTTCGCGCGGTCGAAGTCGAAATCTCGATGTCAGAAAATCGACTTTTTGGGATCGACCCTTTGGAAATGGTAGTCCAGAGCACCCAATCTTCGGCCGAATGGCCTGATCGATGGCTCGTTCGAAAGAGGACGGTCCAGGGTACACCTAAGGATAGGGGCTTTCTCCGTATCATCTCAGCATCATCGTCGTTATAGCTTCCGAAAGTTTGCAAGCTTACCGCACTCGTTCTAATTGTCACAGCCATACCATGCAGGTAGCATCTTGTAGGTTGAACTTCTAGCTATCGAACGCGCTATTAATCATTAGAATCGGTCGAGAATTCCTGGCGCTAGAAGCGTTTAAGTGAGCACCAAAAATCCTGATTTTTCACTTTTCTTTTTTCAACTTTAGACGCTTATATCTCCTCAAGTACTTTCCATAGACAAATGATAGTTAAACGTGCTTGTAGCTTGAAGTCTTAGCTTTCGAACGAGTCATAGAACGTGCAGATCGGCCGAAAATTGCATTCGGTAGAAGAGTTCGCGCGGTCGAAGTCGAAATCTCGATGTCAGAAAATCGACTTTTTGGGATCGACCCTTTGGAAATGGTAGTCCAGAGCCCCCAATCTTCGGCCGAATGGCCTGATCGATGGCTCGTTCGAAAGAGGACGGTCCAGGGTACACCTAAGGATAGGGGCTTTCTCCGTATCATCTCAGCATCATCGTCGTTATAGCTTCCGAAAGTTTGCAAGCTTACCGCACTCGTTCTAATTGTCACAGCCATACCATGCAGGTAGCATCTTGTAGGTTGAACTTCTAGCTATCGAACGCGCTATTAATCATTAGAATCGGTCGAGAATTCCTGGCGCTAGAAGCGTTTAAGTGAGCACCAAAAATCCTGATTTTTCACTTTTCTTTTTTCAACTTTAGACGCTTATATCTCCTCAAGTACTTTCCATAGCCAAATGATAGTTACACGTGCTTGTAGCTTGAAGTCTTAGCTTTCGAACGAGTCATAGAACGTGCAGATCGGCCGAAAATTGCATTCGGTAGAAGAGTTCGCGCGGTCGAAGTCGAAATCTCGATGTCAGAAAATCGACTTTTTGGGATCGACCCTTTGGAAATGGTAGTCCAGAGCCCCCAATCTTCGGCCGAATGGCCTGATCGATGGCTCGTTCGAAAGAGGACGGTCCAGGGTACACCAAAGGATAGGGGCTTTCTCCGTATCATCTCAGCATCATCGTCGTTATAGCTTCCGAAAGTTTGCAAGCTTACCGCACTCGTTCTAATTGTCACAGCCATACCATGCAGGTAGCATCTTGTAGGTTGAACTTCTATCTATCGAACGCGCTATTAATCATTAGAATCGGTCGAGAATTCCTGGCGCTAGAAGCGTTTAAGTGAGCACCAAAAATCCTGATTTTTCACTTTTCTTTTTTCAACTTTAGACGCTTATATCTCCTCAAGTACTTTCCATAGCCAAATGATAGTTACACGTGCTTGTAGCTTGAAGTCTTAGCTTTCGAACGAGTCATAGAACGTGCAGATCGGCCGAAAATTGCATTCGGTAGAAGAGTTCGCGCGGTCGAAGTCGAAATCTCGATGTCAGAAAATCGACTTTTTGGGATCGACCCTTTGGAAATGGTAGTCCAGAGCCCCCAATCTTCGGCCGAATGGCCTGATCGATGGCTCGTTCGAAAGAGGACGGTCCAGGGTACACCTAAGGATAGGGGCTTTCTCCGTATCATCTCAGCATCATCGTCGTTATAGCTTCCGAAAGTTTGCAAGCTTACCGCACTCGTTCTAATTGTCACAGCCATACCATGCAGGTAGCATCTTGTAGGTTGAACTTCTAGCTATCGAACGCGCTATTAATCATTAGAATCGGTCGAGAATTCCTGGCGCTAGAAGCGTTTAAGTGAGCACCAAAAATCCTGATTTTTCACTTTTCTTTTTTCAACTTTAGACGCTTATATCTCCTCAAGTACTTTCCATAGCCAAATGATAGTTACACGTGCTTGTAGCTTGAAGTCTTAGCTTTCGAACGAGTCATAGAACGTGCAGATCGGCCGAAAATTGCATTCGGTAGAAGAGTTCGCGCGGTCGAAGTCGAAATCTCGATGTCAGAAAATCGACCTTTTTCGGTCGATTCAACTTGGTCGTTCTCTCGGTGAACGGAGTATATATATTGATATTACCGACTTCAATTATTCGGTTGAATATGGTTCCTAAACTCACTGCTTCATATCGTAGAGGGCGTAAGAAAACGTATGTTTTTTCGTACGATCGATATTTCAGTACATAGGACACAAAATCCCATAGGATGACAGGTC
Source organism: Ancistrocerus nigricornis (assembly GCA_916049575.1). Lineage (NCBI taxonomy): Eukaryota > Metazoa > Arthropoda > Insecta > Hymenoptera > Vespidae > Ancistrocerus > Ancistrocerus nigricornis. The sequence continues at coordinate 32,149,743 of OU696666.1, forward strand.
TATTCTTATACCTCGTCTGTGGTATCATGCAATGTAAATTTTTGTCCCACGGTTTTGGGGCTACGTATCCCCATTACCATTTTAGTGTCGCATGCGACAATATCGGTTTAGAATGGAAAAAAGGCAACAGCGCTACCGAATCGGTAGGATTTAATAAGAAAATCGTTTTTCGCGGTAGCTTCATTGCAGATAGTGATCGATTTTTAACAAAAATCCTGATGTATGCATCATGATTTTTGCCAAAATGGTCACCACCGCAGATTTCAATGTTTAATGGCTCATTTTAAAACACCAAGTTTTAACAAAAACTTAGAAATCTGGAAAGATCCATGATAAAACTAACTTGTAATATTCAGCTTTCACCTTCAATCTTTCATAAACAAGTTTCCCAAATATATCTAAAATATCTGTGATCAGTACAAATTTGCTGGGATAAAAAGCCATTACGAAATCATATTCGACTCAATAAACGAAGTTGGTAACATCAATGGATAGAAAAAGATCTGTTGCGATATTATTAAGACATATTAACAATACAATCATAAGAGTACAATAAATGATATCTGTAAAATATATGTGACAAAAACGTGCACAATATATTATTAACACATTATCAATTAAAAAATACACATAATGCATAAATGATAAAAAAATCTGCGTTGCAATTATCTTGTAGCACCTGTAATAAATAAATCTGTTGAAATTCCTGAAAATATTAAAATTTTAAGATCAATTACATCTTATAAATAGTCATGCCTTAAATGTAATCATGCCTTATAATTAAACATGCCTTAAAACTGAACATGCCTTAAAACTGAACATGCCTTAAAACTAAACATGCCTTATAATTAAACATGCAAATAAAAATATAACGAAAGAATGTTTAAGTGCAAAGCAGCCATTCGCTAGATATTCTTTGCGATGGGATGTATATTATGTCAGACATGATATACATCACATCGAAAAAAATATCCATTGCCCGGGTCCACCACGGGGAGGTTGCTGCTAGGGACCCACGAGCTACGGGGACTTTACTTTTATATGGAATACTAATTTTAAATAATCATTTTGGATACAATAAAATTGCATCTTTTATAAAATTTAGACAAAAATTAAAAGAAAAAACTAATCGCGTTTAATGCATTCTCGAACAACTTGATCAGAGTTGTAAAAGAGTGCAAGAAAAGCGACTGTAAACTCTAACCGCGTAATCTACCTGCCCGCGGGGAGAACAGAATCTTTCTACCTTTCGTTAATCGAAGCGTAGAAAGATTTCTTTCCTCCTGAATAAAAACAAGCTGCAACACGTGTGAGCTGCAACAAGCAAAAATTTATTATATTAACATAAATACGACAGATATAACAGAGGAACATATCTGAAAAATGTTTGATGTAAAAAGTAGTATTATATAGAATCTGTAATAAATAAATCTGTTAAAATTCCTGAAAGAATAAAAGTTTTGGAATCAATCACATCTTATAAATAGCCATATTTTAAGTGCAATCATGTCTTATAATTAAACATGCCTTATAATTAAATATGCCTTATAATTAAAACATGCATTATAATGAAAACATGTAACTCCTGTAATAAATAAATTGGTTAAAATTCCTGAAAATATAAAAATTTTAAGATCAGTTACATTGTATAAATAGTCATGCCTTAGGTGTAATCATGCCTTATAATTAAAACATGCCTTAGAGGTAATCATGCCTTATAATTAATCATGCCTTATAATTAAAACATGTATTATAATTAAAATATGTAACTCCTGTAATAAATAAATTGGTTAAAATTCCTGAAAATATAAAAATTTTAGGATCAATCATCTTATAAATAGTCATGCCTTAGGTGTAATCATGCCTTATAATTAAAACATGCCTTAGAAGTAATCATACCTTATAATTAATCATGCCTTATAATTTAACATGCCTTATAATTAATCATGCCTTATAATTTAACATGCCTTATAATTAAATATGCCTTATAATTAAACATGCATTATAATTAAAGATACCTCTAAGGTAAACATACGTGATAACTGATCGTTCGGTCCTACTTTCAAAAATATCACCACTATAAAATTCTTTTTGAAAAGATATCTATAAAATTCCTGAAACAAATGATAATTTGAGAAGATACCTTTTAATCAAATATACATGAAGACTGGTCGTGGATTCGGTCCTACTTCCAAAAAAACCATCATTATAAAATTCTTCTTGAAAAGACATCTGAAAGATATCTGAAACAAATGATAACTTGAGAAGATATCTTGTAATTAAACATGTAAGATACCTGATCGTGGATTCGGTCCTACTTCCAGAAATATGACCACTATAAAATACTTCTTGAAAAGATATCTGAAAGATACCTAAAACAAATGATAATTTGAGAAGATGCCTTCGTAATCGTGGATTCGGTCCTACTTCCATAAATACAACCACTAAAAAATTCTTTTTGAAAAGATACCTGAAACCAATTTTGGAAAATGATTAATGATATAATATTTAAATAATTAAATTGATCGTCATTGGAAGTAAGTAGCCTCTGATGTGAAATATCTACATAAAAATATTCTGCATAAAATTTTCTTAATAAATTTACCGCGTCCAACGTCATATTACAAGATGCATAAACAATTTTACATATTATTGTGACCATAACTCTATCGAGAACAGATCTATGCTTTATAAAAAAACATCAATCTCAAAGTTAGAAAATGTTGAAATTTTAATTTGAGGTACGCAATTAAATTTAGTTATTATCTTTGACAAGATGTAAAAATATGATGTATAAAATTCTTATTGTACGTATTCGTAATTTCAAAGCATGCTGATTTAAAGTGCATATAAAATCATAAATTTGCACTTTGCATAGAAATAAAATTGTATTAATTTAATGAGCAAGTTTATATATTAATATCATTTATCTTAATGAACGCTTGGTTAATGAAAAAAAAAAAAAAAAAATAGCAGCCAACAAAGGGCGCTTATGTAAAACGCGAGCTGCCACCAAAGGGCGCTAAATAGTGCATTTATTCGTAATATACTGTATCATATTCTCCATGTGAAATTATTTTATACGTTTCGTGACTCTAATTAATGACTTTACTTTTTATTTTTATTTAAAATAACGCAATTCTTCTATTATATTGAAATGAATTTACTTTAAATTGACAAAAAGAAATAATAAACTCTTTTGACTTTAATTGAATAAAAACTATTTTCATATTCGAAATAGAAATGAATGAAACTTTAATTTATATTAATTAGTTAAATATTATTTCGCGACCGCGTTGCAAAATGGAGAATATGATGTGGAAAAAAGAAGTTACTAAAACTACTACTACAATTGAGTGACTACGTGGTACGAAAAGATGACAATTCATATTCAAAGTTCTGCATGCTCAGAACTTTGAAATATGAATTATCATCGGTAGTTGCCCTCTTGAGCCACATTATGTGGGGGCCTCTTCGGCATTTTGCCTCTTCTTTGCTTCGTGCCCTACTGCATGGGGCATTCCCTATTCCCGACGCAGGAAGATATACTTATTAAAAAATATCCATCGTTCTAAACGTGTGTTAACAGAGTTTAGCATATTAGAATGTTCAATGACTTAGAATCAGAGTCGTCCCTACAACAGCAATTAGAAAAACCCTACAACAACCCTAAAAAGCCTGAAACGAAAAAAAAAGTCTTTACGTAGAAAATGCAACAGCTTTTTGATCGAGAAAACCTCTTCGCCGAAAAGCTGAGTTTTCTACGCAAAGTTTCGAATCCGAATCACTGCCACGACCATTATAATATGCTAAACTCTGTATCACACATCATTTAAAACGACTTAAGGATATTTCCCAACATGCATTCTTACTGCGTTAAATCACTTCTTGCATTCTGTGATTTCTTTAATTTTGCTTTTATTATAATCATGAATTGTAAATATTACTTGAAAAATAACTTGAAAAATTACTTGAATAATAACTTGAAAAATAAATTGAAAGATAAAAGTAACGTGAATGTAACTTTAAAATGATTTTAAATAACGAAATCTATCCTAGCCCGTGGACGATCAGCGGAGTCATAGACTCCGCCAATCGTGCACATTTACACGAGCACATTTAATCGAATGCCCCAGCAGATTATTCTTTGATGAACCTGCTTACAAACTAAAATTAATACTTCGCACTTTGAAATTGAAATTATCGGATAGAAGAAATAAAATAAGTGTGATACTTTTAGTTTATAACACTTAAATTCTCAATTAATTTGATACATTTGAAAAATCGCGAATGTGCAAAGTATTAATACAGCTTAAGAAACTAAGTATCGAACGATTCAAAAGTTTTGCCACTTAAATACGTCTCTACTTCGGGAGAAGTAGAGATACTCTTTCTTTCTCTAATAATTGCAAAATACTTATGAATGTTCGATACAGTATAAAATGGTACAGAATCGTCGCAAAATAAATTTACTATAGACATAATTGAGAAAAATGATTTGCGACGATTCTGCTAATACCCGGAGGCGGGACTTTCCACTCCTGAGTGGAAATCACACCCTGCGCCTTACCCGGCCCTACCTACTTAAAAACTAATTCACACACATACCAGAAACTCTACGTTACTTATATTATAGCCTACCTAGAACCTATATTTAAAATGATTAGTAAAAAAGAGCAAAACTCATTCACACCAACACACTCACTCCACGATTCTCTCACATACCGCCAGGGTGCAAAAAACCTACTCTAGGGAGGATACCCCGGGGTACCTCCGTCACCCTAGCTCAAACATTCTTTCTCAATCACAACACTAATGCGTACCTTTTTGCTGAAATCGACTGTCAAGTCTAGTGACCATTGCGTAATATATCAATTTAATTATTATCAAATACGACGCGAACAAAAAATATTTCAATCAAAAATTAAGTATTTTCCAGAAAATACTCGTATGTATTAGTAGATGATCATACTAATAGCATACGAGTATATTCTAATTATACATTTTTATATGTGTGACTCTATAATGACTCGACTGATACGCATTTAAGGATGCATAACTACACTTCGATGTGCAGTTTTATTTCTCGCGTAACACCGACGCACAATCCACCACTACCACGCATACAAGGTGGAAAGTACGTCGTGCACGATACACTAGCCATTGACAGTCGCCACAAAAAATGCAAGAAAACCGTGCTAACCGATCTTTACTCATGCATGTAACACCTGGGCACGTGCATAAGTAAAGATACAAGAGATAGCACGGGGGGAAAGAAATAGTAAGTATTAGTTTGATTAGAAGCTGAAAATCCTGATCTAAAAGAATATTAGCTTAAAACTAGGGCCTACGGACTGTGACTCTACAAGTCTCTTTCTCATTTTTCAAAAAAAGACTCTACTCGACTTAATTTTTCTGCAAAGCAAGGACTCGACTGAGACTTTTCCTTTTAATGCAATGACTCGACTTTTATATAGAAAGATTTTAAATTTTAATGTATATATTATTCAGCAAAACCCTCGGACGATCCCATCTTACAAGTGACTCCTTTAATCACGTAATTAAATCATGATATTGTGTCACTTGTAATCCGGTTTCTATCCGTCGCGAATTGTCTTCTTGTTCTTTATTAGTAATGCCATAATAATCGACCCGTTATACCGTTATGGAGTAATAATTCTAATTGCGTTTATCACATTTGCATGAATTTAAAAAAAGATACGCGAAATCTACGTGTTAGAGTTTCATATAAACTCAGTACTTGCGAACGCACCGATAGCAGTGTGGCCATCCGAGAGTAAGGATCCGAATAATCGCTCAATTTGATAATCGAGTAAAGATATTGGGAAATAAATGAGAAAAAAAGGTTGTTACTTTATGAATGAAGTTAATGAGAATCTAAGCTAGGGTGAGGGTGAACTGGCTCATTGCGCAATGCGGAACTCCGTACATCTTTTATATATGTTGAAACGTTAACTTCTGATTTTTGTTCCGTTGGTCAATGTACACCATCTACTCGATTATCAAACAATGAGCGAAAATTAGTATTCCAGACTAACGTTTCCGAGGCACTGGGTCTCAAGGATTTGTTCCAACTCATAGAGCTGAACCCCTAACTATCTTTTTTTTCATATTTTATACAAACGATCATATACTATAATACATACTCCATATCGGTATAACGGGAAAAACAATTGCTTCAGTAAATTTATTGGGATATATTACAAATTAGCACAGTTTATATATACTAGTACGATGCAAAGCATGTTCGACATATTACATGCTGTTTTGGCGAATTCGGATAATTAATATCCGAATTCTACGCTAATTTCGAACGGGATAAAGTGAATTAAAGCGTGAATAAAGTGAATCAAGTGAATTGCATACAAGCCTTGTAGATTTTTAGTCAAAATAATCAAGATTTCTGTATATTAAAAATTTTCTAAATGAATTTAAAATATAAAGGATGGGATGGATCATGGATGGAAGATAGAGGGAAAAGCTACCACATAAGGGCCATTTGGTTAAAAAACCGACCCGTGGTAAATGCTGTGTTGAAACGTAAGCTATCATATGAATTATACGATTATAAGGAACGACCCGTAGCAGTCTTGTGTTTGTTAGTAAGATACCACATAAGAGCCATTTATATGCTCGTGGTAATGCTGTGTTTGTTAGTAAGTTACCACATAAAGGCCTAAAAAAAAACCGGCCGTGGTAATTCTGTGTTTTTTAATAAGCTATCACATGTGAATCGTACGTTTACAGACAACGACCCGGTGGCAATGCTCCGACTGTTACATTTTACCACATAAGAGCCGTTAAGCTCGTGGTACGTGCTGTGTTTCTAAGACTAGCTTAGTATCTACTACCACATAAGAGCCGTTAGGCCGTGGTAAGGCTGTGTTTGTTAGTTAAAAGCGACCACATAAGAGCCGTTTAAGAGCTCGTGGTCATGCTGTGTTGAGAGTCCACCGGGTCATTTTCGGCATTTTTGTGTCTGTAAACGATGACTCGTGGTAGCCTTGGGTAATGTGTTAGTTAGTTACCACATAAGAGCCGTGGTGAGCTCGTGGTAATGCTGTGTTACGACTACATACGGACCGTTCGATTTATAAACGATAATTCTGATAGCTACGTTATAGATTAGGTTAGTGTAGTGTGTTAGGTATAGGTATATAGGTATATAGGTATGTAGGTATAATGGTATATAGGTATATAGGTATATAGGTATATAGGTATAATGGTATATAGGCAGATAGGTATATAGAAGTGGATAAAAACCCCAATCTCAAGATATTAAACAATTTATATTCACTTTATAAATTTACTGAATTCTTGATTAATTTTAAATAAAAATCTACAAGCTTGATGCACGCGAATAAAACAAGAAGACCCTATCCTAACATAATAAAATCATATTCATAGAAAAAGAAAATGTACCACTCGCGAATAATTCCTCGAAAGGATTTATTCACGGTCACTCAATTGTAAAAAAAATCTACGTAAAAATACAACCGCTCACCCGTGCCGATTCGGACTTTTCGTCCTCGACATGGTTGGGTGCCGGAGGAACTTTAAACATTTTACTCACCATCTGTAACAAAAAATGGAACAAGCACATAAGTTATCTGTTTATAATATTGAAAAATGGTTAAAATATTTCACTTGAATCTTTTAATTTAATAAATGGAAAGACACGACTACTTACATTAAACGATGTAAATCCGTGCGGCGGGGTAGTAGGTCGAACATCTGCTTGATAAGGTGGGTCCTTCATTGATTATCCATCTGTAACAAAAAATGGAACAAGCACATAAGTTATCTGTTCATAATGTTAGAAAATGGTTAAAATATTTCATTTAAATCTTTTAATTTAATAAATGGAAAGACACGACTACTTACATTATACATTTTAAATCCAAGGCATCGTGGGTAGTAAGTCGCTTGGATTCCGACGGAGCTTCCAGCCTCCTGGGTGTGCCTCGCGTGTAATTTTAATAATGACTCTACTTACGCGACGAACAAAATTATTTTTGACAAGAAATCGATTTTCTTGTGTAGTGAAGCTAACGCGACCGAAATAATTTAATACGGCGAACAACACTGACTCTAATTTTTGCACGAGACCGAACCGAATGCACGCGACGAGCCGAACGCGCGCGACCGAGGCGGCTCGAACGAATTACGGACTCGAGGACCGAATTACAAGTGGTCGAATCGGACGCGCGCGACCGAACCGATCCGACCGAATTGCGAAAAGGTAGGAAGGGTAAGGAAAATAAAACACGTACACATTTTTTTTAATTATCTTTTTGTTTTAACCAAGCGTTCATTAAGATAAGTTAGTTAAGTTATATGAATTTAATAAAAATGATATGAAATTATGAGCAGGATGCTTTGAAATTAGGAATATGTACCACGATTGCCATATAAATTTATTGTGAATGAAATGAATTAAAGGATTCAACTGCGTACCTCGAAACTCTATCTCTAAATAATATTTTTATTAAAATGCAAATTGTTTTTAAAATTGAAAACTATTGAATTGAAGTATAGATTTAATCGCGATAGAGGAATGGTCACGTTAATATACTATTGTTTAAATACCTATATAAGAAATATAGGTACAGCATACTTGTAAGATGAGGGAAGAAACGGTGAAATGAATAAAGGAATAAATGAATGAAAGGAATGAATTTTAAAAAGAAGATCAAAGGCTAATTACTTTCGATAACGCGTTAGTGCAAGGCAGCCAATTCGCTAGATATTATTTGCAATGGAATGCATATTATGTTAGACATGATATGCATTACATAGAAAATAATATCCATTGCCCGGGTCCACCACGTGGAGGTTGCTGCTAGGGACCCATCTCAGATAATTTTAGAAGTTAAATTATATTAGAATTATGTACTATTGTAAAATAATATATTATACATTGTGTAATAATAATATACAATAATAAATTTAATGTATTATACTGTAAAATTTATAGCGTTATTTAGAAGCAATGCTTTAGACGATAAATTAGAATTTATAATAACGGAGATGTGAACGTTATGAAAGACTACGACGGAATGAGCTTCTGCCCTCACGCAAGGTTGATCGCGTTCGATCTTTATTTACTTGCGCGTATTTCATTTTACGCCTTTGTAATATTCTTAAAATAATTAAACGTTTAAGAATTCACGTTGAAGAATTTATCGACTTAGTAATATTAATAAAATGTATTATATAATAATAAAATTTATAGTGTTATTTAGAAGCAATGATTTAGACGAAGAATTAGAATTTATAATAACGGAGATGTGTACGGTATGAAAGACTACGACGGAATGAGCTTCTGCCGCTTGTTGACCCTTGCGCAAGGTTGATCGCGTTCGATCTTTATTTACTTGCGCGTATTTCATTTTACGTCTTTGTAATATTCTTAAAATAATTAAACGTTTAAGAATTCACGTTGAAGAATTTATCGACTTAGTAATATTAATAAAATGTATTATATAATAATAAAATTTATAGTGTTATTTAGAAGCCATGATTTAAACGATGAATTAGAATTTATAATACCGGAGATGTGAACGCTATGAAAGACTACGACGGAATGAGCGTCTACCGCTCAATGACCCTCGCGCAAGGTTGACCGCGCTCGATCTTTGTTTACTCGCGCTTATTTCGTTCAACAGCTTTGTAATATTCTTTTAATAAGTAAAACGTTTAAGATTTCACGTAGATGAATATATCGAATCAGTAATATTTATTAAATGTATTAAAGAGTAATAAAATTTATAACGTTATTTGGAAGTAATCATTTAGACGATGAATTAGAATTTATATTAACGGAGATGTGAACGCTACGAAAGACTGCGACGGAATGAGCTCCTACCGCACAACGACCCTCGCGCAAGGTCGGCACGCTCGATCTTCGTTTACTCGCGTTAACGGCTTTGTAATACTCTTTCAATAAGTACAACGTTTAAGAATGCACGTTGAAGAATATATCGATTCAGTAATATTAATTAAATGTATTCTATGTATTATACATTAATAAAATGTACGACGTTATTTGAAATTAATATTTTAGATGATTAATTGGAATCAACAGCGAAAAAGTTTCCGTACACCCTGTAATGCAGTATAGCTTTTTTATAATTGAACAAATTGACTTGAATTTTGGCAAGCACATATAGAAGGATTAGTTTACTATATATTGTAGTTTCTTTGTTTAAAAACAATCAGAATTTTCACAATTACAAAACAAATAAAAAAAGTGATTTTTTAAACTTTTTTAACGAAGCTAATAATGAAAATTGAACAACTGCCTTTTTCAGATTTAAGTAAGATACATGCATACCTACTATAAATTTTATCCAAATCGGTTAACGTTGATTCGAGCTATAAATGTTTAAAGATTCCAGAATCAGGTCGAAAATCGATAGTTTCGGGCGATTTCAGTGATTTTGGACCTAATTCTACAATCTTTAAACGTCTGTGATGCTATATAACTGATACTCTTTCGCTTTTATCGACCAAAATTACTGCTAGGTAGCGCTATTATCATCGCGGAGTTCGGCTCGAGCCGCTTGAGGTCTTGTTTCCGCTTAACCATTGCAGAACACGACGCTCATCCTGTACTAAGACTGGTAATAACTGTCAATTTTTGCAAACTTATCAGATTATCGTAATTCAACTAGAAATTCAAAGATCTATGGAATACGTTCCACGCCGTTGATTTAGACAAGACGTATTATAGAAACTTTAAGAAGTTTTTAATAGTAGTACTTGGGTAACTTGGGTAATCATGCCGCAAGGAAGAAGAAAAGCACCGTATAGCGGTAAAGCAAAGAAACAGCAGATGCAAGCTAAAAAACAACGCCAAAATCGTCTTTTAATGGGTATGTTATCTTATATATATATATAGAAGTTGGTAGATGTTGGTAGATTATCTTATATATACTTTGAGTCCATATAAGGTTATGAATTTAAATACTAAATACATATATTATTTTTTAGCAACTCAAAGTAGAGATAACGACGATGAATCGGGTGAAGCTGTTGATTTGGAGTTTGGTAGAGGAATCCAAAAGATAAACAAGCAACCAAAAGGTTTAAAAAGCAAATATGCATTGCAATTTTTTAAAGAATCACGGGAAGAATTACAAAAGCGTAAAGAGGAAGCTAGAAACACCGTTGAAATGATTCCTCTTGAACGGCAAGAAGTTTCTGATAATTTTTATCCAGCTGAAGTAGATATACCTAAAAGACCTCCTTGGGATTTCAATATGACTAAAGAACAATTGGAATTAAGAGAACAAAGATATTTTACTGTAAGCTAATGCTTTTATATAAATAATTATCTATATCTAAAGTTATGTTTTTATTTAAATACTTCATTTATTAACATTTTACTAATACTTAGGAATATCTAAAAAACATGGAAAAGTTGAATAACATCGGTTACTTTGAGCTAAATTTAGAAACTTGGAGGCAGTTATGGAGAGTTCTTGAAATGTCAGATATATTGTTAATCATTGTCGATATTAGATATCCAGTTTTGATGTTTCCTCCTTATTTATATAATTATGTAACAAAGGAATTAAAGAAAAATATGATTTTAGTTCTCAATAAAATTGACTTGGCACCTCCAGCATTGGTAATAGCTTGGAGAGAATATTTTTGTACTCGATATCCAGAACTACATGTTTTGATGTTTACGTCATATCCAACTTACAACTTAAGAGGAAATACAAATGAAAATGAAGGACTAAAAAATAGGCGTAGAAAAGGAAAATTAAAGATGGCAGCAGAAGGGGCACAAAAGTTGTTAGAAGCATGTAAGACTATTGTTGGAGATGAAGTAGATCTGAGTTCTTGGCACAATAAAATCCAAGAAGAAATGCATCTGGAGTATGATTTAGATGATATAGATAGAAAAGATAATGTGATAATTGAGAAACAGGATGATACGTACTTTGAACACATCAAATATAAAAATGGTGTATTGACAATAGGTTGTATTGGAACACCAAATGTTGGAAAATCATCTTTAATGAATGCATTAATGGGTAAATAATGAATAGTTATGTTATTATCAGTATTATATGGTTGGATTAAACGTATTGCTTTCTTATGCAACAGGAAGGAAAGTTGTAAGCGTGTCTCGCACACCTGGCCATACAAAACATTTCCAAACCATCTTTCTTACAAAAACGGTCTGCCTTTGTGATTGTCCTGGTTTGGTATTTCCATCAACCGTTCCTAAACAACTTCAAATCTTAATGGGTTCATTTCCAATTGCTCAAGTTAGAGAACCATATACGACCATTAAATTCTTAGCTGAACGAATTGATTTACCAAAATTATTAAGAATACAACATCCAGATAATGATGATACATGGTCTGCTATGGATATATGCGACGGTTGGGCAGCAAAAAGAAATTTCTATACAGCCAAAGCAGCAAGGTTAGATACTTACAGAGCAGCAAACGCATTGTTGAGAATGGCATTGGAAGGAAAAATCTGTATGTATGTATACCCTCCGCAATGGGTCGCAAATAAAGGTATTATTATTATTCTCGTTTAAGGTTTTAACAATTGTTATGCAAATTCGTATTCTATATAAAATGTATCATACATTTGTTATGTAGAAAAATGGGAAAATCATCCTGATGTCGAGACAGTAAGATGGATTCAAGCTAGAACTCACGTAAATGATGCTGCTGACACTGAAAAATTATATATCTCGTCGGAGGACGAGGAAGACGATGAAGTTGTGAAAAAACAAGAAGAAACGAGTGACGAAGGTGCTAGTACTGAAGAAAGGTCAGACGATTCTTCGAGCGAGGAATTAGATATGCCATCCATGGGTAATAAATTTGAAGCCTTATCTACCGAAATGTAAAAGCTGAGCAGACAAAATATATTTAATAAAATTATTAGGGCTTGTTATTTTCTTATCTATTTAATGATCAGCTGAGTACATAGATACAATATTTGTGCATTTATAATACAATATGAATTTTCAAAGAGTATTAATAAACGTTCGACTAAATTAATTTTCTTTTTCTAGAATAATTATACAAATAATTATTGTACCAAATTGCTCTATCATACCTTTACGTCCTTGCGAACTATCTTGCTTTAATTAGATCGAATATTTACAATAGTTCACGAACACACTCATTACTAATACTTTGGTCCTCTAGAACGAAATATCTAAGTAAAGATGATCGATCTACTTACGCTGAACAATTCACTGCTTTTCTGTTTCAATAAAAATATTCAACGTGCGCGTCTACATATAGTGCGATCGACAATGCTTATAATCGTACCTGCTACTTTGTACGTAGGCCCAGGAAAATTTTTTGCGGGATGTCGAACAATACAAATAGATATAACTTTATCGAAAAATATTCAATTTACAATAACTGCTATTCATGTACGTAATTGTAATGTACATTTACACTGATATCTTCTATCTACAAATGAGGTACTGGAGCAACGCCTATGATCTATATAATAGATGAAAAAATATTCTAAACTTATTCTAAAATTCTTCTTTCCAACACCAGCAACTTTGTCCTGAATTATTTGTACATTCGCCTGTTTAATTGCATTTTTTAAGCTCCTAAAATTTTCTTCACGGAGTAACCAGGTATAGCGTAGAAAAACAGAAGTATGAGTACAATTATACCAATCATTATCATAGCTTTTAAGATAGCCCACTTATAATTATGCCAAACGATATATTTTATAGATTTTAAGGGATTCAGGAACCACATAAACGAGGCATCTGGCCGACTGTAAAAAGAAACAAAAAATGAGCGAGAAACGTAATCAAAAAGTACAATCTAATATAATACGATATTGATAGAAGTAAAACCTACTTTGGCTTATCCAAAGGATCAGGTTCGTTTCGGCCAAAACCAGCTGGATTTTTCTCTGCTTCTTCTTTCGTTAACAGGTGTATCTCGGCTTCAACCTTCCCCTATACAGAATCACAAAATTATTTGAAAATCTTCATCACCTTGTGTGTGAGTCGAATGTACCAGTTAAGTACGCTTACCGTAAGTTCCATGTCTTCGTTTTCCTTCTTCACGTAAAAGGGCCACCAACCTTTAACACGTTTCTGCTTAAAGATATTAATCATGGGTACGGACCCGTCCGTTTTTAACATGCCAAGTGTACAAAGTTTACTGTTCTTCGCACCGCGTGGAAATCGATTAAGATCGAGGGTGACCGCACCCAAGAAATCGTCCGCAGAAAAATGATCGGCATCCCAAACCTTCGAGAAGAAAAAATGTCATTTATGACATATTTCTTCAATAAAAAAAGATATAATTCATTTCATATTTATTTAAAAAAACACGAATTACTTGGAGCTCCAATCGTGCCGGGATTTTACACTCCGTCTCGTCCCAACTGAAGAGACTCTCTTTCCGATTGATCACGATCTTCTCTTCGGCTACAAGGTAGTCAAACGGAAATATGAACCGCCAATTGAAATTACCTTCGCCGGTGAGCGATCGATAATGAATGTCCGTGGATTGGCAGTCTTCCGGTCCCTTTAACCATCTAATAAAAAAACACTCTTAAATCACATTCTTATTTCACGTGTAAATCGGACTACGTATATCAATCTTACCCTTTCACGTAAATATCGCTCATCTTTTCACCGGTGAAGAAAGCATCATCCTCGAGAACAACGTCGTCCGTGTTCCAAATAATTACTCTTAGTTCGTAACTTTTCGGTTTTCTAGGTGATATGTCGATCGGTGAACCAGGCGAAGGCATATCCATGGGGAACATATCCACCCACATCTCTAATTTGCCTTGTTCGATACCAGGTTTTTCAGGATTGTAGAGTGGACGAGTTTCGACGTGTTCAGGTACTAGGGATGAACCGATACGAGGGAAGGTATTCCACTGATGAAGAACAGCAAGAGCAAGGTGTTCCTCTATACCTACAAAAAAATAAAGAGTCTTACCACTAGGAGTATTTTATTTTGTATATTTCTTTTATTTTATACGTGTCAAATTACCTTTCGAATGTACGTAAAATTCCATTTCTTCATTCGATAAGGAAAACGTCTTTCGTCCAATTGTCACGCGCCCGTGGGAGTATACAGGGCCATCGACTTTACCTTCTTTACATAATTTCGATAAAATTTGAGTGGGTTTCATCGCGTCTCTCCATTTGTTATAACCGGATCTGAAACGTACGCTCAGTGTAGCAGGGAGACCTTTTAATATAATTTATTATTTCTATTCATGAATGAATTCATTAAATTCTTCAATATATATTATTACACATTATGGTCACTGTTAACCATACTAACTCGTCGTATCGCCTTGGAAGACCACAAGTAGCACGATGTCTGCTATAAAATCGATTTTCCAGATCAATTTTGGTTTCTCCGATCATATCGTCTGCTCCAACCAGATCCCAGTCGAGAACTTGTACCGTTAGCAACGAATCCTGTGGAAAGGTGGCTTCTATCTCGAAACACCTTAATGCATTGACAGGATCGATAGAGTATAAAAAAATGTGAATTTCATCGGAGAAAACAAGTAATAGAATTAAGATACCTACTTCCCAAAGACAGGATTAAGCTGTTTCGACACGTAATTCTCTTTATCGCTAATTCTTTTCCCACCTAATTGAAGAACAACGTAAGGATCAGCTTTGCCATTCAGATCACAAGGATGAAGATCATTGGCTTTGACTATGTACACTCGAACTAGGACGTGAATCGGCTCGTTCGAGGGTACGCCTTGAAAGAAACCGTACTGCGGATCGAAACCCATCACCGTATGATCTACCAAATCCTTTGGTAGTGGCCATTTGTAAACTTTCAACGCTCCTTTAAAGTAACCAACAATTCTGTGCTCGTCCTCGGGCTCATCGGTTGTTTTTTTACCACGATAAAGTTCAAACGTGTGTAACCATTCCTTAAACTTTTCGAATTCTGGTTGAGCTTCCAGTTCGTGGGGATAAATTTTTAAGAGGGCTGCCTTTTGGGTGGACTTCCTTGGCATGTGTTTTGGACTCAGCTTAGAAACAAATTTCGCAGCATTCGCCGGTGACTTCAGGCCGAAAAGTTTTTTCGACGGATAAACAACGCCTGGACTCTTCTCGTAAGTCGTTGTCGCATTGCCCTGAGCAAAGGCGTCTTCAAGATAAGCCGGCAGAGTTCCGTTCGATTGAGCTTGGAAAATGGATTTCTCTTTTCTCAATTCTTTGTTTTCTTCGATCATCGCTTCCACGGAAGCAAAGTACTTGGTCCACCAATCCTGACAACCGTCTCCGTCGTCCAGCATCCCTATCTCATCTGCGTTCGAAACTTTCATTGAGGTGCGTTGAAAACTTGCTACTTAATTGTAGGGGAGATTAGGGCTAAAAGTCCCAGGGGCAAGTTGTCCCAGTCGTAGTTTTGGTATCTTAGGGTGGAAGGGGAAACGCGTCCGGTGCATGGTGTACAGGTCTTAGTGAGTAAAAAAAAAGTATAGTGGTGGTCGTCTCTTGAAAATGACCCATACTCCGACACTTAAAAAATTTATTTTTCAACACTCCGCAACGATATCGAAAAACGGACAACGGGACAGTATTCTGCATGCCTTTTTATTTAAAATGGGCCATTAAACATTGAAATCGGCGGTGGTGACCATTTTCGCAAAAATCATGATGCATACATCAGGATTTTTCCTTGGAAAACTTGCCCCATGGCGTGACACAACTTACCCCGCAGCGGGGCAAGTTGTTTCAAAAACTCGTTTGCTTGAAATTGAAAAAAAACGTGTTAAAAACTTCTCAATGCAAGCGGAAAGATTTCTATGTATTGCTAAGAAGTTGAACTTTATGATGGACACCAAAAAATTTGAAAATATAAGCTACAGAAATCTGTAGAAACAAAAAACCTAAAATTGGGACAACTAGCCCCGGTTTCCCCTACATATCGTGATAGACTTACTTATCATAACTTCGTTCAATGGACTCTGCTTTTTTCTTAAATTTTGTTCCGTTTTATCTCTCTTTGTTGTCCAGGCACATTGTTCAAGACCCAAAGTAATGATTGTGTCTCCGTTATTCGAAGTGAGATCGGACTGAGTGAACGATTCCGGCATATTTGCTTGTTGACATCTTTGTTTTCCTGGTTCTAGACCTAATGAAGAAGAAATGGAGAAATAATTTTTGAGGAATTTCATGTAAAGTTACACAATGGGTATAGATGGGCATGTTTTTTAATTTTTAAATTCTCTTTCACCGCACGTCATCGTGTATAAACCAACTCACCTATACATTGCAACTGATAGAGACTCTTCTTCCTCTCTTCGACGTCTCTCGCTCTCTTCGTTTGCGGACAATAGGTGTACTTGTGAATTGAATTTATCGTGTGTGTACCCACGAGTGTGTACCGCCCGAAACTTCTACAATCGACCGCTCTTATCGTTAATGGGGGTCGATAGAGTTCCTGCTCCGGCAATTCCAGTTCTAGGAACTTGATCGGAGTATTGAAGTTTGGATTTTTCTTTGCATTCGCTATGATAGAGGAGTATAAAATGTGTCCGGCACATTCGACATCTACGCGTGGCTTGTCGACCGTTAGTAGGTGTATTCTTTTTAGATCCCTCAGACCCCAAAAGAGCACCTCTATTCTAAACGATGGAAGAGAAAAAGAATTTCATTGAATCCCAATAAAAAAATAATATATTTTACGCGAAACGTACAAAGTCTA
Source organism: Ancistrocerus nigricornis (assembly GCA_916049575.1). NCBI lineage: Eukaryota > Metazoa > Arthropoda > Insecta > Hymenoptera > Vespidae > Ancistrocerus > Ancistrocerus nigricornis. The sequence continues at coordinate 32,167,482 of OU696666.1, forward strand.
ATTATTAAAGTAATTGCTTTAAAAAAGTCTCGCAACTATGACTATACATATTTAAAGAATGATTAAGTCGTCCCAATGACATGTTTACTACAAAAATTATGTAGATAAATTTTTAACAAGCTCCGAACTATTACTTAACAGTATTTGCAATGACTTCTTACTATCCATCAGATTTGATCATCAAAAAATTCATTAAGATAACGAATGCATCATTACAGTTTGCTTCTAAAAATCTATATTTTAATAAAGTGGGTCGGAAAATTACCTATATTTTGCTAAAGTTGGCCTTATGCCGACTGGAACGGGAAGAATGGGACCTTGATCCGGACCAGAGGCAATAACTTGCAGCGTCCTATCCTTTGGATCTGGTAATGTCGGAAATCCAAGATCCTTCGTTTTAGGATGCTCGAGTAACTCGAAGACTGCTAAAAGTTCACCGGCTCTCGCGGCACCCCTGGTAACATCGTACCATTCCAAGGACGGTGGATAATTCGGTGGTACGTAACTTTCCGATGCAAGCTTTACGTGAGGTCTTGCGATAGCTCGACCGATGTATTCTGATTTTCCCTGAAACGATCGTTCGACCACATTTCCGAGCGATTCTTTAACTTCACGATAAACAACCATAAGTAGTGGTAGGATAGAAGTGCGTACGGATAGATATCATAATTCGAGGAGCGATCCTTAATCGAAATTTGCAAGAAAACGATGCAATCGTTGTTAAGAAGATGTGATATAATGCGAAATGAAAGGATTGTCCTTGGGTAGAGCAAATCGAGAATAGACTTGAGAAAGTTTGCGCATTTCTGAGTGAAATTTTTATGAAAATGAATATATGAATAAAGGAAAAAGAACAATGCAAAGATTGCGTGTTCAAGCGAGGTGCATCGTGTGTGTGTATGTCCGTTTCTTTTTTCCATGCGACAAGTAAATTATTATCATCGTGAGGTGCGCGTTCGTGTGTGTAATATATGAGATGTTTTACGTATGGTTGTCGTATACAAACTGTTAAAGCAGAGCCCTTCATGCAGTGTTATGTCCACAGTTACGACAATATGACTCTGGAAAAGAAAGAATCGTAAGATCATGAAACATGGATATATATAAGTATATGATCGTTCTCCGAAGTATACGATAAGATGATGTAATGCTAGAGTGTTCGCATTGTATGTCAAAATTTCAAATCCTGGCTTACCACTTTGTCTTGGTCGAATATTTCGATGACGATTGACGGTGGATCCTTCTTGGTTTCTTCATCGGTACCGTAGATGAGAATGTCGTCGAAGAGTAACAACTCGTCCCAGGTTGGGCTTAGAGTCTCGTCGATCACTTGAGTCGTTTTGCAAAACTCACCGCAGATAACTCGGGCAAAAGGATCCGAAAGGCCCGAAGCGTCGCTGCCTATCAGCGATCGCGCTTGATACATATGCGCTCGGAGTTGAAATTTCTGTCAGAGTTGTAATAAACAGTGCGATCTTGTCATTCTCTTTATGTTATTTGAGAAATAGACAAACGCAATATACAACACAAAACATTGGGTAAAATTAAGTAGGGGTACTTCTTTTTGTTTTTTTTTTTTATATTTATCAGATAACGAGGTTTGGTTTAACACTGTTTACACATAAAATAATATGAATTTTCGTGCTATACGACGGTTAACTGTATAGGTACTTAAAAATTGTATAAAACATATGCATGCATATACAGAGTTTCGGAAAGTCCCGGACCATCTGATTTTGTCGGCAAGTATGCATCACAGACAAAATGCGGAATTTCTGAATACTCTGTATGTACTAAACAATTTAAAAAATATATTTAGGTATACAAATAAATTAAATTTAATTTAATCTAAATTATAACATATACAATATGTATTTTCACACATGTACACCTACGTATCTCATCTCTTATGCAATAAGATGTCAAGTCTACTCACGTGCTTCTCGACGTAATGAACGATTGCCGGAGGCAAAGCACGCAACCTGTCTATGTTCCTAAGTTCGTGACTCATTTCGTAGCCTTTCGGCAAGCCCTGAATGAAGTTCTTCTTATGCTTCAATATTCCCAGCCACATGTAAATCTGTAGTTTCGTTTGTATCGCCCAACCAGATGGACCGAATCTTTTCTTACCTGGAAGCTATCGATCCAATCGTAATTTAACGGGTGATCTTCGTTACGATTAATCGTTCATGTCAGTAATGAGTAACCGTTTCTAGTAGCCGGTCAATACGAAAATTTAATAATTCGAACAGGTCACTACAACCGTAATATTACAAATCTTAATTTATTCATTGTTAATTGCTGGGATGACATCTTTTAATTTTAATACGGGTCACAGGTTACTCGTCAACCGTTTATGTTAAATATAAAGCACTTACCTTTAGAAACATGGTCTGTATTTTCCCACAATTTCGACCACACTCTTCGTCGACGATCGAGTAGATCAGATCTCTACACGAAATTCTTTGATAAGCAACGCGTCTTCCGGAGCTGATCACCCAAATGAAGACGTCCGGTAAAGAATCCTGAGGCTGTAACAAAATACAATCTCGGATTTCTCTCTTTTTACTTTTCGAAATCTCTACTATATCTGAGCGGATCCACTCGAGAAGAGTAGATAACTAAGCTTGTTCTTGTTTCGATACTGACATCTTCTACGAGGAACTTGAGTTTCTGAAGATAGCTCTGCGCCGTTTTCAAGCGCTCCTTGAAGCTGTTCTTTGTAACGAGCGCCTTTAAGTTTCTCGACATCGTCCCGATGCTCTCCATCTCTCGCTGGCAGAGTTTGCTTCTTTCCTTGTCCAGCTTCGTTTTACCGACTCCAGGTCCCGTCGCACTTGACTTACTGATGCTAACATAACGATTGCAGCTACTCGACAGTTCCTCCAATACGGTTTTCAACATCTTTTCGCTTGCTGGGTCTTCGATTCGTTGTTGAACTTCCGTTAATCCTTCTTCCTGATCGATATTAGTTATTTTATGTTATTTTAACAATACAAGTTATTTTAATTCGTTTAATTTTAATCAGAAAGGCAAATAATATTATTCTAAGCCAAGTTTTATTATATACGTCAACGAAATCGACGAGACCAGAGCTGACGGTTCGAAATTTGAGTAAAATGAAAATTTTCATAAGACACAAATATACTCACCAATTTATCTGAGATCTTGCCAATTATGTTACTATTGTACATTCTACGTCGATAATCAGGCCAAATACTTCGAATGTGGAGACAGGGCTTATCGTCCCAATATGGCAAAAAGTAATAAATTTTATCGTGTGTCATTGGCTTCGTGGAAGGTGTCGTACTTTGCCAGGATCCGCTGACAACTTCTTGCAATTCTTCCTCATCCCCGCTTGTTCCACCTTTCATTTCACACATCTAAACGTTAAACGGAATTGAATATATATTTTTCTCTGTTTTTTATCAAGTTTTGTCATAAAAATTATATTATTATTTATAATAAGAAAACCTTAGATATCGTACTATTCGGTAAAAAGTGTTATTGGAAAATATTTCTTATATCAATCGTCGTAATACATCACTTATAATAACTTTTTAGCAGCCTTATAAAACGTCGAAAGAGAGGAAAATAATTTTTTAAATTCTGAGAAATCTTAAACATTGCTATGGTTTCTTATCTATCTTTACGGAAAATAAAAAGTAGAAAAGGATAACGCGCACTCGTGTGGCTTCGAAACAAATCGACAGAAAAGAAAAACCGACGATTGCATCTGACGTTTATCGCGTACAATACTTTGGAAATGTCGAGACCATAACAAAAGTTGTACAAGTTTTAGTACTTCCATCTTCCCTAAGAAAGCAAACAGGTCTATTTGGAGTTGTATAACAGAACTAGATAAGAAAACTTGGAGGTTATCATTTCTTTTTAATAATATAAAATATTATACTTGTACAAGACTCAAGCCCTATCCAATAAAAAATCTTACCTTAGAACTCTCGTTGTGACCATCCAAAGCGTTACCCGCGTTTCCAATGGATATTTCAAAATACATTGGCTTATCGCAAAGTTTTTTGTCAATCATCGTAGCGTCCATTATGGTGGCGAATAAAAAAAATTCCTCGTTTCTCGCGTAAGCCGCTTCGTTGATCGGCACGGTAGGTTCGACCTCGACCTCCGACGGAGCCATTTCAACGTTGTCGCTAATCTCTGTTCTAATCGCAACGAGTAACCTGCGTGCATGAGAACCTCGTCATTGTAAAGCTCGCATTTTCTCTTTGCTACACTGTAGAACTTCGATCATATGTAAATAATAAAATATGTTTGCACACAAACATCTATAATAGTTGTGACAAATATGTATAAACTTAATAAAAAATAAAAGTAATGATGAATTTCAACTTCTTTATTACTATTTAGTACTAACTTTATTTATGAATGAAAAGCATAACAAAAAAGTTAAAAGTCTTTCATAAAACTGTGCACCAGTAAATTGGGAGCTAGCACAGTGATCCATAATACCCACGTGAGATTTTTTTCTGCACTAATCCTGTAAATATATCTACAAAGATAAAGTTAATCCTCGCAGGTGTAACACGGTACATTCCGGGAAAGCGTATATGACATAAAACTTGTGGTGAAATTACCTAAGAGTTTCCCACAGTCTACGGTTGGGACTCTCATTTAAGAAGGGTTTCACAAAATTCGAATTTTCTTTACTCTCTCGTCAAGGATCGTTATCCGATTTCAACGTAAGCTCATTACTAATACAGCACGTTAAAAAAATTCATACTGTGTAGGTATTAGTATGTGTTTATAGTAGCTTGCTTCAAAAGGGTATATTACCTCTTAATTATCCTGGCTTTTCAGAGTTTTCGTTCTATGTCTTCCAAGTGGTTCGTAATAAAAGTAAATAGGTTAAACAGAAAATATTTTCATTTCCGTTTCATATACCACACTTTTCGGAAAGTACGGAAAAAAAGTATGATGCACAAATAAAAAAAAATATTCTCATTTTCTATTTCCATTTGTTTAATAGACTTTTATAAACTGTCTGGCCGATAAACGATCGAAGTTCTATATTAAAAATAAAAAAACAAAGAAAATATGAAATGTAACCTCGCTCTATAAGAAATCCCTTCGCCGAGCCCTGTGTTCAAGGTCGAGTGTTCGTCTATCAGACTATAATCACGAATGCTACCATAAAGATGGATGAAGGCTGGGCCAAAGGTTGGGAGAAAGCCCTTCTCGCCGTCGTTGCTGATTTGTTTGAGATCGATGAAATGAGTACCGATCACGGTAGCATGCACAGGATCGTTATCGCAAAGCTGTATCTTTATTCTCTGACAGAGAGGCGGGAACATCTCTGTGAAGACGATCTGCTCGTTCCAAATGGGAGCGTAGCTATGTCTCTTTACGCTCGTTTTTCCCTGTAACGTACAATGGGTGGTGCTATCATTTCTTTCTCTTTCTTCTTTTTTTTCGACTACCTCCTATTTCCTTTCGTTTCTCTTTCGAGCACCTCTCGCCGTACTTTCTAACAAACGACCGTCCAATTAGGAGAACGGATCGACAAAGATGAACGACGAACTTGCTCGTTATGAAAACGCGACTTTTCTACACTATTTTAATAATATTTCCAATCAATTATGATACGTATAATTTTGTTGGACTTACGCTTAAACCGGCGAACGAGACTTGCACGTAAGGATCAACGAGATCCTTGACTTCTCCGGTGAATGCTTTCTTCACATTTGCCATGATGCTACTGTTCATTTTTGGCAATCCATCGGCTCTATAGATCTTTACGACGAATTTTGCTCGCTGCCTCTCGATTGGCACCCCATCCGGTAACAGAAGATTCCCCTCGATGTCATCCTCGTCTTTTTCACTCTTGGGTGGGATCTTCACCGTGTCTCCCTTTCCAATCACGCTTATGTCGCACTTTAAATATCCCTTTGGACCTCCAGCCACGTCGTCTGGATCGGTTAAGAGAGCCCATTTGTGGTAGAATTGATGATCTATGAATACGATCGAAATTTTTAGGGTTTTCAACGATTACGAGTTCGGTGTAGGTAGGTACAGCAAATGTTGAATGCATTCGTACGGTCTGTATATCTGAATAATTGAGATATTTAGTGAAATAAATAATCAATAAATTGTTCACTATTTCGTTATTCTAGAACACTGCCAATTTGATTTTGTATGATATAAAAGTAGAAAGTGAAGAACTTAATTGATACAAATTAGAATTTCACAATTTTTGGAGACGACGTTTATTTAAAAGAAATTTATCAGTTTTAAGAATTTTACGAATACTTTCTCCACTTACTGCAAGTTTAAAAATTGTTATCCGTGAGCCACGAGTTCGTCGGAACAGCGGTCTTCTTCAATCAAATTCATGGAGCTTTGTCCGATATCGAGGAAACAGGACAACGGCTTCCCTCCGATCTCTTCTCGTTATAGAATGCCCGGGCGTTAAATATTGGATTAGTTAGCAGAATAATTACTCGCGTGAATCTCGACGTGACACCGATAATCGAATGATCAAACGTTTAACGGATGGATCCCGCATCATCGATTACATACGTGATTCTATTCGCAAATTCCCGGCTCTTATTAAAACCGTCTCAATATTGAATCGGAATATTGTTTTATTTTTTCACAGTATATGCGTGGCTCACGGATGCTGGACGAAGAGAAAATTTTGCCGATGACATGCAAGCTCGGGAAATGAGAGGAAGAAGCGTTTTTTATGAAACGTAAACGTTTCCAAGCGAGAGAGAGTCAACCGGAGTTCCTGTAAGAAAATTAATCTATTTCGACGATCTTTTTATTTTAACATGCACTCGTGAACTATCATATTGCACCTGTTCTACCGTTATCAATTAATAGGTTCGAACTACGAGGAGTTCTTTCCTTATATCCGATAAATCCTATAATAGGATTATAATTGAATCTACCATGGATGTCCTTTACATGCATTGGCCACAATGTTTCGTTTATATTCGTACAGAGCAACAAGCATGATCTCGTTACTCGTTCAAACATATGCCGACATGAAATTGTAATAATACTTTGGTAATATAATCCTTATTATTTTGAATTTTGAATTTCGAAGGAAATTCGTTACGAATATGATGTAAAAGGTTAAATGGAAATCTATATGCTTGTATCATTTTCATCGTCAAAAATACAAGGCTCACTCGATGTGTGAATTCGTAATATTATAAAATTATCATATATTTCAAACGAATTCTTCGATTTGTACTTAAAAAAACACCGAAATATGTTCTACTGTAATTTAACGCGATATGCCACGGTCATTAATCTGCCATTTAATTATTTTCGGCCGTCTGTCGTTGCTACAAGCAGTCACCGTTGATTTTATATGCAATAATTTCCGTAATATTGTTACACGTTTAATCACGTCGCTTGGCTCGGTGACGAGAAAGTTAGTGATTCATTTAACTCATTTTTTTCTCCTTAATTAATTAAACGGGAGGATGGCCGAAAGATACGAATACGTATTTCGTCGTTATATTTTCCCTCTCTCTTTCCTTTTCGATCGATATCTCAATTAATTTATCATATTGCGAGTTTTTCATTTGGAACGTTGCATGCACACTTTATTAAAGAAGTTGCCGAGGGAAAAAGTTTCTCAATGAAAATTACATTATACTGAATTCGGTAAGCGAGCACGAGCGGTATATCAGCATGGAGCTTTCGAAACTTTTAAAGCTGAAGGATTCAACTCAAATTTTTTTCGATTAGCCTGACTTTTCACTTATTTCAACGATACTGCTATTGTTTTACGTATATGTATGTATTAGTGATATAACGAATATAGCGATGGGATTATACAAATCAATATAACATCGTTACATTACTAGTCTGTATATGTAATATGCAATATACATGATCAGCGTGAAATGAACAACATGATCGTTTAAACTGATTCCTCAATCCTTATCATCTCCACTTTATCAATCATTCGAATCGAAATTATGGGAATCGTTTATATCGAAACACTGACATGCTATTTAATATACGTGGGTTTAAGTAACACGTGACAACGATCGATCTGGAAATTATTTGACGAAGTAGTCGCATAAAAGTATTTAGAGAAGAGGATTTGCAAGCAAATGACGATGATACACGCTTCGATAAGCGTGACGATCCAATTGTCGATAGAGATGAATAGATGAAACAGAGATAGAGTAAACAACGAAGAAAAGTTCAGAAGGAAAGATATTCGAATGGTTTTTCCTGGACAATTTATACCTGGCTGTGCCCAGACGGTCGCGATGTCTAACTTAAAGCTGCCCAGTGTTAGATTAGCGCGCAAGAGATTCCGCGATTGCTGCACCTGTGGTGGATCGTCAAAAGATGTTAAAAAACATTTTGCATCCCTCGTCACTTTCGTCTCCTTCCTTGTAGTATGCACGATGACGCCTAACAATAATTTTTCATTCGTGTGAAAATATATAACTCGACGATCAAGTTTTACCATCGGATAAGGACAGATCTATCTTCAGTAAATTATTATGCGATAATTACTTCTTAGTAGCTTAACGACTAATTATTTTTCACTTTTATTTACGATATTAAAGTGTGAAATATTCTCGCTTATTCTCGTTATCGTAAAAGGACGATGAAACATTTTTATTTGCTTCCTCGTAATATTTCGAAAATGTAATTGCACGATTGAGTTTTATCATCGGAAAAGAGTAATTCACGGTTCTCGTTATTAGTTTAATGACTAATTACTTTTCACTTTTATTCCAGATACTACAATATAATCTTCTTATTTCTTTCCAACTCATTCGTTCTCTTTTCAATTAATAGAGATTAAAAGAAGATCTGCATTTGCATCGTATGTGCTCGCGCGTGCGTTACATGTACCCGGTAATTTGTTTTTACGATGCATCAGATCTAGTTATTTCCCTTGCAACGAGTTAAGTTTGCTTTTCTCGGTCACATAAATCTATTCTTCGATCGATCGATCGAGATAATTATGTCTTTGCAATAATGAAAATTACTCGCCTACTTTCTTCCAAAAACAAAAGGGTTAAAAAGCATTTAATTTCGCGAGCGTTACAAAAGTTATATCACATGTCGTACTGTGGTGACTGTGTACGAGGTATAGGTACTGCACGTCTCACTCTTTGCAAGTAATTCAGCTGGCACAATTAGATGAACCACCCTGTATACTAATGTGCATCTACTACTACATAGATAGCTCGCGTACGATATCTTTGGTTAATCGACCGATGCGACGGGAATAATGAACATTCTCCAGAAACTTGGAAGTCTCTTCGTAGCAATCGAATCAACTATATATATATGCTATTACAAATTCTATGAACGTATTGTTACCCGGTAGAAAGGAGATAGCTCCCTATTATTTTTACGGCATTTCACCGTTATCACGTCGTACGAGGAAATAAGAGCGGAATGAGAAATGGTCCTGGATTATCAAGGTAAACCAAGTACGTGAAGGAAAAAGGAAAAGAACTGGGGGTGGCGAGCTAGTGCTTTTCTTCCCGGAAAATTATGAGGTCAACGGGAGAATCGCAGTTACTTCGGCTTCATTTAACTCGAGTAAATTCGTTTTCCTTCTTTAAAATATACTTTCTCTCGGTCGTGCGTTATCTCGAGTAAAAGAGTAGTGAAATTAATATCCGTATTCCTACACTCTTTTTATAGATTTTACGAAAATTTATGTAATTACGTAGTGAATCATCGCAAAACGTTATAGTTGTTCGTCGATAATGGGTAATAACGCTAATGGAAAGAAAGAAACACCGGCTGATGAAGCAAAAATAACAAAATCGATTTAACCGTTCGATAATAATTTAGCACACTATCGATCGTCGCGTTACGTTTCACAACGTGAACACGTACTAGATACGAGAGGCGAAATAAATCTGCGAGTCGAAGTTCATTACCGTAGAATCGTTCGATTTCATTGTCGATCTCTTAAATAATTTGTGTAAATAGCGGTAATACTTCTTGATTCGAAAGAAAATTAGGATCTCGTGGGAAGAATGAAAGTATTCGGGAAAAGCCGGAAAAACCAAAGGCATCGTATTCGAACTAAAAGCGTTATCAATCTTGCGGGCTTTTTAAATCAAATACTAAATCAAGGTATCTCTAACATTTTTCCATATATATACGCCTAAAATATACATAAAGAATCTCGTTACTTTTACTTACCGAAAGTGTGATGATCTTGTCGAACAGCATCACGGGTGGCATGTGAAAGTCGAAGACGAAATACTGTGGGACAAAATTATTGTAACTATCTGTTTTTATGCATGTAACACGAAAAAAAGAAAAATATTATCTCGATATCGAGCATTTAATTATGTTTGTCTTTTCTGCAGTTAACGAGAAGATATATGATATCGCACGAAAAGAAAGACAGGGAATTGCTAACGAGAAAGTTAGCGAATGAACATTCAAGGAAGTACCTGACGGTTGTAAAAATGAAACGTGGCTTCTATTTCGAACTTGTTAAACTTTCTGCCAAGTTCATTCCACGGTTCTGCGATTGCTCGTTACTTACACCTACCGTAGGAAGAAGCCGTCGTTTCTTAGCTTGGTTTCCCCTTGCTCGTCGAGAAAGAAAATTAGCGAGAGATGAATTGAGTAAAGACGAACTACCAAAATACTCAAACATCGAAATTTCACTAGACACGAAGCGATAACTTCGAATCCAAATTAACAACCGAGATACTTAATATTAAATAATCAGAATATGTAGTTGTAACTCAAACCTCGTTGTAATAGGGACAGTTCGTAGATTCCTTGACACTCGTGTACTTTCGTTGATCACCGACTTGAACACAGACGACAGGGTCCATGTTGAGTCCGGCAAGTTGTCTCGCTTCGATGATCGTGACGCATACTTGGTAATCCTGTGCTTTTAAAGCTCCTTGACCGGTGTCATTTGTCTGTAAAATATAATCGAAACAAAGTGTTTGTATAATATACTGCAAAAATAATAGATATAATATTTATCGAGCTTGAAGTAAGGAAACAAGAACCTAGTTTAGCTATTTACTTGTTAATAAAATAAGCAAAACTAACTCCTCGCTATTTCTCAAGTAATTCTAGCGAAATTTGTTGAACATTTCAAGAAGAGTGATCCCTCTCGCGTCTATGAATTTCTAAAAGTGCCGTCGTCGTGCAAGCTATGCGTATTGTGGAAACTTATATTATATTCCGAAAACGAGCGTTCTACTTTGAAAGATTATAGTCTTTGGTGAAAGCTCCACAGACAGTGGACAAAGATAGATGGTAATTTTTGAAAAGGGATTTACTCTCGACTCAACTCGGAGATTAGTTTCCTTCAGAATTTTAGAAGGTGCGTTGTTTGTAAATGTGACGATGGCTTTTTTTGAACATAAGAGTGTAACTTCACTTTATAAATTATATTCTATTGTTCATAAATAAAATAATCACGTTAAATTATAAAAGAACAGAGATTCAACTCCACTTTTAGTAAAATATATTCGGCCATAGCTACCTTGGGTTTTGGTCTTTTGGCAGTCTTCGCGAGCAACGCATCGTCGTGATCGACATTGGTACTCGGTTGACTTTCGTTATCGGACGGATTACTTTCAAGAGAAGTCAGCGAATTCGTCCTTGATGGTTCGTTGGATGTCGGGCAACTCGAATCCCTTCTATCGATAAGTTCTTTAGTCTCGGAATTGCTGTCGCAAGATCTGGTTCTAGGTGGTCTCTGTTTTCCCAATTTCATGAAGGATCTCATGCTCTTCAATGCCGAGTTTCTGCAAGAATACAATTCCTTCCTGTGAACCCTCGAATTCGCATTACCGCGCTGCTGTCAAGCCAATGTCAGCTGTACCTACTTTCGAAGAGTTCAAATTGAATTCCGTTTGAAAAATTCGTTCTAGGGAATGGAAAATGCACTTTTCTCAAGTAAAGGCAAATTTCGTTCACTTGTAAAAATGTTTTCCTGCTCGATCAGATTGCGCCAACTTGTAAAATATTTGACAATTTTGTTTTATTTACAAAATTGTATCATTCTTTTTTATTCGCTTAAGGCGAATTAGAAAATATCTTGAACGAAATTATTGTGCTAATCGGATGGTTTATACATTAAAAACATGGTAAAAAGTTACATTCAAACGAATGTTTTTCTACAACCGTTATTTGGAATGTGTATAAACATGTACAGGCATACTTTGCATTTCCATAATTGTTGCTAGACATTATTCTCGTATAATATGGTACTTTGAGAACACGATCGGAGAATTGCGGAAGCTTTCCTATAATGTGGTTTTGATAGAGCGCAGTCTGCGAGCAGCCGTGATCTCTATGTAACATAAAACTTTAGATGAAATTAAATTGTTAAGGTATTTAATTCCCGTTTAACACGGTATAAAATTTTACGTTATACGAGGGTCATTAGTATATTACTTTATTGAACAAAACTATATGAATGAACGTACAGGGGTTAAAATAGATTAGACAAGAAATTTCGCCGTGTTTGCATTATCTTGATCGATTGAGAAGTAAAGTCACATCAATAATTAAATCGATAAAGTACCCACAGTAAAAAAATAAAATCAGCTGCAATCGATCATTTGATTACACCGAGGATAAATTTATTTCTTGGTCTATCCGACTCGTCGATCTATCTCTTCTCCGTAAGCCGTACCGAAAGGCAATTGGATTCATCTATGTACTCGCCGTGAGCTCGTTTTTCCCCATCGTAAAAGCAGTATTTATAACCTTTCAACGATAAGGATAAGAATAAAAATAACGTCGTATAGTTATCACGCGTCGAGTCTGATAAATATGTAATGCGCGCGAAAATCGATCTATCTACCCACTTTGTCATTCTCTCTTTTTCCAACTTAACGGTAAACAAGGAACATATGCATACATACACAGGTAAATGGTCAATGTTGCAAGCAGAAGCAAAAACGTTTCTTTGTACGTGAAATGGTGCAAAAGAAAATAAGAAGAAAAAATAATTCATTTAGTAGCGCGAGAGAATAGTAGGCAGATACCTACGTTATACGGGAGCAGTAGGAACGTTATACCCGTTAAGCTCGGGATAGGTATTAATTATTTTAACTCCGATCAAATTATCGACCTTTTTTTAGGTCGTAACTTCGACCGAGTCTAATGGATCGTTACGAGGTAAATCGCAGTGAGCTCCGTGAAATCTCCGGCGCGACCGATGGTTCGAACTAATCTCGTTGGAAATATTTAGCCGCGCGTTATCGGAGCAAATCGAATTATACTCTAACGTAAAAAAGAATTTGCGAATGCTCGCTTGCATCTCTACTCACCCTCGTAAAAAAAATTTCGCTAACGAATTTCACCCGTGATGAGAACACGTATTTTGTTTTTTTTCTCGTACCATTTATTCTCCTGCTAAACAGCGAACGTCTTAATTAAGAAATCACGTTGGAGAAATATCCACTCTTTCTCCTTCTCTCTCTCACAGACATTCGCATGTCGAGTACTGGTGTTATTCTTCGTTAGCATTCGAAAGGAGCAATTTCCTGCTTTTCGCTCCTGCCTTACCCACTTCCCTACATTTGATGTACGAACTGACGGGTTCATGAACGAACAAGAGAAATTTCTTGGAACGTTGAGATTAATTAAATTAACCAAAAACCGTATACTTGAAACTGGTACGTATACTTGGTACTTGGAACCTTTTTACTTGGAACTGAATATAGATATTGAATATCAGGATGGACACAAGGTTCTCCTTGTAACGCACACACAAATCGTTACGCTAGCGATCGTTTGTCAGCTGATACATAGTAACGTCTGATCCACCCTCCGCCTCCGAGATACGTCGTCGATGTCCTTTCCTATCGCCATTCATCATGCCGTCACTCACTATTTCCCATGTGAATTTCGCTTCTTGAGAGAGCAACGCCCGCCTGTCGCGTCCTTTTATCCTATCGATCGATCAATTTTCCCTTTTTTTTCTTTTAATCCCCAGCTGGTTTCATCAATTTCATTGACATAAGTAGTAACGATTTTGCCAACATAATTCATTAAATTTATTTTAAGATTAACGTTTTTTGATTAATGGTAATCAATAGAAAGTTAGAAAAAAATGTGGATTATAAATGAACAATTTCTGGATCTAAAAAAGTATTGTTTAGGTCACCATTTGAAACTAGCTACAGATTTTGCTTTCATTTGACTTGACTTGACCGAAAGTCTATTTTTATTGTGCTTGTTTATGAATAGAAGTTGCAAATCTTCGATTGCAAGAGTATAATTAATATGGAATAAGTTGTACGTATAACAGTTCAATTATAATAGATAGTTGTTAAGAAAATTATTCACCTTTTACGATCCGGCGACTTTTCTCCAGTGCAAAGTGATGATCCCTTTTGTAAGAAACCTCTCTTGCCGATTTTTTCTGGGGTGTGCCAAGAACCCCTCCTCTTAGCACTACTACTTCCGCTGCTGTTCGCTTGCTCGAAACTCCTTTCAAGATTTGCAATGTTCTGCTCGATATCGATCAGCATCTGTTGTTCGTCCTCCATCACGTCGGATATCGCGTAGGAACTGCTACTTCCATCAGGTGGATTGTATTGTATGTCAAAACATACCATGGCCTGTGCGAACCGAACAAGAAGCGATCCTTGCAAAACATTCGAATGAAACGTTCAATTCTAAATGACACGTATTTTGTTTCTCGTCTCTCGTTTTATCGCAAACTAATTTGAAGAGTGTCATATTTTTTTAATGAATAAATGTGTAAATCAAATTGAACATAAAATAAACATTGGTTAAAATTAATGATTAAGAGCTTGAACCTATTTAGAAACGTAATTTAAAAATACTGGATGTAAAGAATTTACTGAAGAATTATATTTTGCCCTTTAATTATAGTATTTCAATAAGGGTGCAATATACATATGGAGTAAAACGGTACGGTACGGCGATTATTGTTACCTCAAAATTATACAAAGTGAAAGTCGTATAATCATTAGTTTTTAAATTATTTTGTAGGTATAATTAAAAAATAGAATTGTCTACATTCTCCATTCTGAGGAAAGTTTCAAACTATCAATTCCCAATTGGTTACGTTACAGGGTACACTCTGCATACGGTAACAGACGATCGATATGGCCAATAACGTCAGCAGAAATTTGAATCCTTGTCACGATATGTACAAATAAATTGTTCAAGTTGTACGGCTTCGAAATATCTCGATGACAAATCGACACGTCCAAAAGTATTCTCCATTTTTGCGTCCGTGCAAACATTTTTTTCAGAAACATACCAGAAATATCAAACGTATATTGGCATAGCGAATAGAGACGAATATTCCGTTTTACGTGGATGTAAGAACACATCTCGATGGCGTGATGCGTTTAGCATTCTTCTGTGAAAACTTTGCGCTACTCACGATCGGTGAAAGAAAAAGAAGAAAGGGAAACGTGTAAATCTCCGGTTAATAGGACCTCAACGACGTTAATTACAGAACATGTACCTAAGACCACCTTAAATGCGTAAGGTAAGGTACTTGACACGAACTCTTCGTAAAACATTTCTCACACCAACCGTCTAGCACGGCAACGGTCTAGTAAATTCACATTTTTATTAGATATAACCCATCAATCATAAAGGCAACTTGATTTTTTTTATAGCGCATAATTTCAGCGAGTCTGTACATTTTTCTATTCACGATGCCATTCTCAGGGTGTTTTAGATCGCACTGTAACCCGTGTGAAAGAGGCTTAAAGGTTTACTGCAGTAAAAAATATGCTCTTTCGAGGACGAAAGATATTTTTAAAGCGGCGTTGCATCGTAAACGATACCTTAAGTGTACTTTTCGAATACTTTGTAATAATATTACAAGCAGCTCCATGCATTTCCTCGAGTTTATGACGTTGCAATGAAAAATAAGGACACCCTCGTTAGTGAGTGGAACAGACCCGCTGAAGCTACTTTTAATAAATAATTCGTAAGATATACGAGGTCTCCCTCTCCCGGGAATTCTTTTTTTCCCTTTTCTTATTCTTCCTAACGCTGAGAGTAGTTGGCTAACGACAAGTAAAGATTAAAAACTTGACATTTTTATCTTCTCTAAAATATAAGTTAGTTTCTAACTTTCCAGCAACATGTATTATTGTGTAAAAATATCCAAATAATGTATAGTAACTTTTTCTTAACAAGAATAATTATTTTCGATCGTTTTAAAACTGATTATTATATTATTATTATCGAGTCGCTTTCAAAATGCATAATTTTGCTTTAAACAATTTGAAGAGGGATAATTCATACTATCTTACAAATGCGAATGAGAACATTTACAAAATTATTTTTTGTTACTTTTACGAATCCGTATATAATATTGGTACCTATGTACAATACCTATTTGAGAATGGAAGAATCGTATTTACTACTAAGCTTGCATAAAATAAATAAACGATACCGTAGAAGTAGGGGCACTAAATTTTAAATAGAGTTTTGCAGTAGGTACTATGTCGCTCCTGGCGTCGAGATAGCAAAGGAAAATGCACCAACGGAATATACTACGAATACGATGCACGTTCCTCGTGGGAAGATCAAAAGCTAATAGCTTTTAGAATATAAAGGGGAAACAGGTTGCTTGTTTGGAATAAAAAATTTCGTTCGCTTCGTCGTTCGAAATATCTGTGCACTCCATTGAACAATTCAGCTGATCAGTTGAATCGATATCACTTTATAATTCTATGAAACTATAATTTTGTTTTTATTAGCTTCCAAACCTAAAATTATTTGAATGTCTAATAATAATAAATTTTCACATTTGTGCAATTTAACATTACGTTTAACAATAAATGTGGATTTCGTAATTCTCTAATACATAAAAATAAATATCATAAAGGAAAAGAAGCCATATTATTTGCCACTCGAATTAATTTATCTCTCGAGTCTAGTAGTAGAAGCACTGCATTTATAACTGAATCAAATCATTCCATTTATAAAAATCGGATAATAATGGTATCTAGTGGTGCTGCAACAATGTGATTTTACCGGTTAAAAATCAATGGATATCCACAAGCAAAAAAGAACATACCGGAAGAGGTTTATTGTTGAGATCAACCAGTGAGTCCATGATAACAACACGACTCTCTCGTACTACCGTCTGCAGGATCAAACCATATCTTGCGAGGGTTTTCTCGGTTCTCAGAACGCTTCGTGATACCACAGATAATTCGATAGTTTCCGTTTCCTCCACCGGTTGTCCCAAATTCCATGTGAAACTCTGAAATAGTATACGATCCTAATTAGATTAAAATTTCTATTCAATACTCATTAAAAGACAATAAAAAAACGTTAGGAATTACTAATATCGACGAATGCTATTTTTTGTGAAAATAAAATAAGCAAATAGAAGTGTAGGATGAAATCAATTTCTCGCAGGAAAAAATGACAGAATAAGTAGCATACATGTATGTACGCATTAATTATCTACCGTATTGCTATTTGAATGAGTAGCCCGTAACGCGTTGTTTGCTTAAATATTAAAATATGTAGGTACATAATTTTCGACGTAATATTACAAATTTGATCAATGAGCATTCGTTTCCGTTTAACAAATAATACGTGATCATCTAATATGAAGGACACGTACTTGTGGATGCTAATGCGTTTACGTATATGTATGCATGTGAGACTAATACGACACGTGCAGTTGGTCGTCGACTGCCAAGTGCGCGATACTCATTACATTTACATAGTGTAGGTGGTCTGTGCGACTTTTTGTCGTATGGTGCAATTTTTGGTCAAACAGTGCGATTTTTTTTCTTGTAATGCAATTTTCAGTAGTTAACGCGATTTTTGGTTGTGGTCACTTCCTGCTGATAAAAAAAGAACATCAATTTTGCATGCCCTGATATATACACGTACGTAACCAGAAAAAAAAAGATTATCACGAAATCGAGCTCGTAATTACGCTTGGGGCTCATTCAAATAAAATATGCATGAGAAATTATTTCGTGGGTTGTATGTATGTACATATATACATACGTACCTACGTACGTATGGAGAAGCGAATTTGGAATGTCGATAAATTGCGAACATGCCGTTACCATGGAAACGTTTTAAAAATACGAGACAAAAATCGCGAGACGCTATAGAGAAATTGCTATTTTTAAAAATCGTCGGAAGTCGACGGCTTCTTTATGAAATAACAGCTTTACTGTTTACATTAAAAATAAAAATGCGTTCTTCAGCTCGTGTCAAAGCAAATACGCGGTCGACGACTTCACTCTTTTGCCGATATATTTCATATCTTATGCATACAATTGTATGCATAACAAACCAACCATTAATTTTTTGTAATATCATAAAAGCTTTCGATTTTCATCTTGCATATTTAGATTGTAAATCCATCAACCAAATTATGTATTTTCTAGAATTGTTCATAAATAAGGGATGCAATATATTTTCAGAAGTAGTTCATTGGGATACTTGAACGATCTAAATGGATATGTGAATTGGTACTTATAGGAAATATCTTTTTAATACTTTTAATCAGAGCAAGTGAGGCAGAGACTTAAGAAACATAAAGTGAAATGTGCGGCATTTACATCCTCGGTAATTCATAGACACTCGTGTTTCACAACGCTTAGTAAGAGATTAGAAATTTATTAATGACCATCGTCCTGACATTGACGCGAATTACAAAGACGACGAATCCTCTTTAAGTCGAATCACATTAATTACATTATTACGTGTAATGGAACAAAGTTTTGTATACAAATGTCAGAAGAAGTTTTTGTATGAATTAACATAATTGAATATCAATCGAGGATAACGATCGCTTTTCAAAGCAACCATTAATTTTTATTGTTTTCCCCAACCATTAATAAATAATGCATCCAGTTTTTTACATTATTAAACTTGTTAAAAAGAAAAATGTTTCGTCTGACTTTGCTTTAATTGAAGAAGAAAGGAGGTCATCGCAAGTGTTTAACCTCGCTGCAGGATTTTAACCATTTCGCGCGAGCTTCCCGCGAGAGAATATTTGTGCTATCAATCCTCGTTCGCTCACTTTATATTCTGTCATCATCGTACGTCATGAACTAGAAAATTATAGACTGATCCTATATAATAAAACAAATAATATTTTAGTTTAACGCAAAAATTGCTTTTCTACATTTTGCTCAGTTTGTAATCAATAAATTTGTCCGGCATGACAGAGTAGAAAATAAACCGTGAATTTTTGCTTAAATATCCATCGTTCACTATATATACAAGAATGAATCCGTACATAAATAATTGGATGGAAAATTACTAAAAGGAATAATATTTTTAAAAAATGTACAGTTACATTTACATTATTAATCCTTGGTTAAAACGAAGGAAGGAGCAAGATATAAAGAAACATCAGTCGATTCGTATCAGCAAAGTAATACTCATAAAGTGTTTTGTAATTTCTGACATTGCCTCTCCCTCTGTCTCTCCTTGTCGTGCACATTATTCCGTTCCCCGTTTCCCCAATGTATTATGCTTATCGTCAGAACGAGGGTTACCTCAACACCAGTGTAACTTCGTCCACGTCAAAGTTAAATGTATGCAAATTGCTTCGTACGCGAAATTATAAGACAATGACGGGGGAAAAGGATAATGGAAAAAAGAAATGTTCTTTTGGTATGAAAGAGCCAAGAAAAATATCTTTCCTTTCGTTACATCAGATGCTTTTTTATCATCAACTTCGATGGAAACACGTCGAGTACGAAATTACATACATAGGTATATACCTACATACGTTAGAACGTTCGAAACGCGAGAAAAGCGTTCTAATTTAACCGCGTTAATCGGTAAACTCATGTAACCAATTTCAAGCATAAAATCCATATTCGTATTCACCTGCGAAGGTTAACCGCTAATATCTGATTTTCACTATCTCTATTGGGTTTTGCGCGCGAGAAAATTTAACTTCGATTAAACTGTTGGATCGTGAAAAAATACTAAAAATTTTGTAACTACCTGTTCAATTTCTCAGTAAAATCTTTTTAAATTTTATGATTGAATATACCTACATATATATTCAAAGGCTAAGCCTCAAATTTGGAACAGATGTTAACCACTCAATTTTAGAACTACATAAAATAGATTCGCATAAAAAGAGACCAAAGTGTACATACATGTGTGTATAAATCCTAATTCTTCAAATAGGAGGATTTTTCTATTAAAGAAAACACCAAACTCTGCTCCCTTTGAAGCTAATAAAACACATCTGGTATATTTTAGAACACGTGCCCATAGCTTAGATAAATCCAAACAGCTAACCCTCACTGCTTTAACAGGCCACGTAATTAATTCTCTTGCTTGAGACAATTTAATTGCTTCGCCAAGTACATACACGCGTTCACGGTTCCACAAAATCGTAATCGAATCTTCCTTTACCTGATCAACCGAGATGAGATCTCCATTGTCCTCGAGAATTTTTGAGTAACGGGATACCCCTGAAACAAACAAAGAGATTCAGTGAGTATTTGTTGAAAGTTTGCGAAGTGAAGCATAGACATCGGCTATTTAATCCTCCTTTAACGAAGGAACTGTGAAAGACAATGAATGGTTGAAATTTTATCAAAGAAAAAGCTTGAATGAGAAAGAGAAAAAGGAAACCTGAATAATCTTCGTTTCAAGACACGTTTATATCGCAAATGTACACGCAACTCGTTGGAAATAACTTATCTACAATCCGCTCACGTAACGTTGGTAGCGTCAAAGCGTTCAATTTTGTGGCTATGGACAAGAAGAATAGTTTCTATCTGAAATACGATGACATTTCACTCGTGTGTACCATCCACTTTTACAAAAAAGAGCAAACTTTTTTAGTGGATCTATACGCTCATAAAATTCAAACGATTTCGTTTCTTCAGCATGCATATGTATAGTAAAGTCGGGTGACACGCAATAAAATAAAATTCAATTTAGTTTACTCTAGGACAGTTTATTGCTATTGATTACCTAAATAACAGCGTTCTATAATATATTTTTCTTTATTTTTAAAACACGATTTATTCGCAATTTGTTATGCACTATGCATATAAAATAAACGTTAAAGCAAAAACTATATTTCCGCTTGGGAAAGAAGTGTATTCATTCTCGAAGAACACATGCGGACTTTTATGGCCGACTACACACGGGTTGATTTCCCTGAAGTGGAGTAAACCTTTTCTTGCGATCAGACTTGTTACAACAGCAACGAAGTAATTAGCTACATTTGCTTCATAAAACTCGTACCTACATTTAGAGAAAGGCCGAAAATGGTACTACTGATGTCTTTGTTATACAAATGTAATAACTGGCACATAAAATTTACAAAATCGCGTTCCCATTCTCTTTGATCGCGAAAATATAGAAAAATATAACGATCCGTACGACACGTGCAAGAGGAACTTCCAATCCGCCAGAACTATGAAATAATTCAAATGAATGGACGATCGAATAAAAAAGGCAACGTACCGAGCGTCGTCGTATGAAATATTCACGACAAAGTGGAATATTAACAACGCTTGGTTTTGCATTATATCCACGCGAAAAGACTATTATCTCCCCGAGTTTAGTATAGATTTTTTCTATTTTGCGAAACGATACGATAAACATGTCTCGCGAGATCGATCTTGCCTTCTCTAAAAAAAAGTAGGTATTCACATCTACCGTTATAAACAAAGATCGTTAAACGTATTTCTTTTACTTTATCCTAACTTATTAATTTATTAATATCAACCACGGAACTGCATGGCACAGCCCTTTTTTGCACGACCCATTAATTACTAAAAAGATCGAACTTATTCTACATGCGCACGTATTTGCACCGGAAATGTGTCCAATCAATTTACCGTAATTGTTAGGTTCGTTAACGACCACAACGATGACCCCACAGGACTCTTATTTTTGCTACACAAACGATTGCAGCTACTAGGTACCGTATACCTATGCATCTGTGCATTTGACCCAAAAAATAGTTTTCCTTTGCGCACGCTGCCCTATCGCGCGGTAGGAGCGATCTCATGAATAAACCAAGTGAATTTAGATAAGAAAAGCAGATATAAAAAAGTACATCGCATGTAGAGAGTAAGCACGATAAGCACACACCTCCGCACACGCTAAAACGGACAAGTGTACGTGCATTGCGTATATAAATTCACGTAAGTGCACTCGTACGTTCCCCCGTTGGTCACAATGCAGATCTCTATGTACGTGAATGTAATTATTAAGGTAAGTTGCACGTCGAGTATACGTGAGCTCCTCTAATTTACGTGTGTAGTCATCTATACGGCACGATAGTTAATATTAATAGCAAACTGTATCCCTCTCTCGCTATACCATAGTCCAAGATAATTTATTCAACCATAATACATACGCAGATTCAAACAATCGTACCCCACGAAATCTATGTTTACTGTGTCAAAAAATAGAATTATTTCCCAAACTGTTGGGTGCAACGTCTTCATTTATTATTTGTCTAGCGATTGTAAGTTCATTTTCTTTGTGTAATATACTCCCCAATGCATCACGGTATAACATAGATATTTATCATCTCACGAAATTGCGGCTTACGGTAATGCAAATTTATGAAGCCGGTACGTCACAAAAGTTTTTAACATAGCCGCGAAATTTTTCTCTTCCGATAAATCGTAAAAATAACGTTCGAGTTCTTTCTCGACGTTAAGCTCGCGAACTTCTCGTAATTGAGTATCGGAGTTATAGGAGTAGACGCGTTTTATATAAATACCTACTATCCCGTCAACGAAAATCCTTTTATCGATAGCATAAAGAAAAAACGTGACCGCGATGGTTTAAAAGGAATTTACGAGCTTCCACGTAGCGCGAAGTATTTGCCGAAGTTCGAAGTGCCTGAAGATCGACCATACCGTTCGGATATTAGCATACCTTAATAAAATATCCGGAATAACTTTTCTCCGCGTAGGTTATCGAGAAAATATTATTTTAATGTCGCAAGAATGTCTTCAACTTCTAAAATAATCTCTCCATTTATCTCATTTCTGCACCGTGGAATAATATTCGAATATGAATTTCCAAAGTTATGGAAAGTCAATCTTTCATGAAACAAAGGGTACCTACCTACTCTCAACTACATTTGCTTCGAAACGTGCCGGTGATATGCTTTCACGAGAGATCTAGGTTCCGTGAACTATTAACGTTTCGATAAGATGAAAACGCTGACGTTGTTAAGGTACCCTTTGAAACTTGCCAATCGCAAGGGAACGCTTGTGGATGACCCGCTAGGAGGCTTTTAGCTCTCTCTCTCTCGAATTCGAAACAGGCATGATTAAATGAAACGTTTCTCGATAGTACGAGCGAGCATGCGTTTGAACTCTAGTTCGCGTATATACCAAGCTATGAATCGTTAAACGCATGATTTTACGCACCGTCTCTGATTTTCTCTCGTACAATTGTCGGTCTATCGATGAAGGGATAAATCCTTTTAAGTGAACTTTGTTAACGTACTTAGTATAAGAAATAAACAAACCCTCTCCTCGTACGACGAGGGAGATGTTTAGAGATGATCAATCGACTGTGCGACACGTCGAGGCAGGGAGCCTAGGTTTAAGAAGAAAAAATAAAAGAACGGGGGCTGAGTTCAAAAAGAATTGGAATAAATTTATCCCTTTGGTATATCGGGAAACCTTGACATCGTATACCGTCTACCGCAGAGTCTTAAAACGATGCTCTCGCGTATTATTAATCCACCGAGTAAAGTATTTATAGCGAGGGCGAAAGAATTTATATGAAGTGCAAACGTGAACTGAATAATGCATGATTATTTTGCACGTTTCTGAGCATCCACCAACGAGAACTCTACAAGTGGATGGTCGATGAAAGATTCATGAAAGGGATGAGGAGGAGGTACGAATAAGAAGGATTCGAATATGTCGGTTTGAAAAGGGCGATGCAATAACGATTTGTCGACGATTGCAATTTTCACCTAGATGAGATGAATCTTGATTATTTACACTATGGCACGATGATACATATTAATTCGATTAATTTGGATCAAATCTGTGGATGTAATAAATGAAATGGTAAAGCGTGTATTATAATACCGCGTAAATATAGCGACCGATGGTGAAAATAACGAGCATATTTGATAGAGGATAGCAAAACTAGTAGATGTTGCGTGCAGTAAAGGGGGCATTCCTTTACCCCATTACACAGATATACACACAATTAAACGCTTACGTGTGTGCGTGCACGTGCACGAGCGGGTCATCGTGAACCACTATTTCCATCGACACGCGTTACTTCGTTACGCGGTTTACCGAGGTGTAAAGTAAATCTGGTTGACCGAGGGTGTTCCTGTAAATAAGATTAGTCCAGCGTGCGTCGCTTCGCACCAAAATGAAGTATCACGCTCGATTTCTTTTTATTATCGTAACTTTGCTCCTATCGTCACCGCTTCCATTTCCGCGATCTAATTAAAAACTCGAGCAATATTATTACCTTATCGGTAAACCACGCGTTGTTAATAACGCGTGTAATATTCTATTATCAAAGGATATAAAAACAGGATCGTTGTACATATTATCAAAGGGCACGACCGTGAGATTATCAAGAACTAATTTAAACGTTATTCCTGTCTCGATTTAATTAAATGCCAACGAGAATACCTCATAAATGAATAATTGCGAATTTTTCCAAGAACCTTTTTGCGTTTTCTTACTAAATATAAAATTACATTATATACAGGATGATAATTTTTTCTTTACCTCGAAAATCGATCTTCACGATCTTCTCCCCCTTGCATTTGAGACCCTGAAAGTTCTTCAAAGTGACAACGAGCGCCATTCTTCTACTGGATCTTCCTCCTTAATTCGATGCTTGAAAGATCTAACAACCCCTCTTGGCCGTATAACTCGTATCAATGACGCGACCCGCTGAGTCGAACGTTCCCGCCGTTTCTCTTTCATTCATGCTATTTTCTAGGAACGATACTCTCTCGAGGCAAATCTTTATTTTAGACACGTATTCAATTCAACAAGTTCTAATCTCGAGACGGAGAAAGAAATAACTTTTTCTTGAGTGAACCAACCCCCGAGAGATTTTCGAGGAAATGGAAACACTAAGTAAAGTAGGAAAAACACAAAAGACTTTGGTTAGAAACGCGGCACGAAGCCAATAAGGAAATTAGAAAGTCGTCAAGTTATTTTTTAAGATTCGTGAGCACTCTTAAAAGACAGAAACATATGTACGTGTGACGAGAACGTTCTCCTATCGCGAATAGAACGAGCGAAGGGAACCTTATGGTGGCTGGCCTCGAACTGCTTCGAGATCGTGTCTCAAGCAACCCCCTGAAACGCTCTGAACCAAGCGGAACATCTCGCGCAGACGCGACTCGTGTTCGTTCTATGTGTGATGCGCGTAACGTATCATGAACGCATTAACGAACGTATACGCACCTCGGAAGAACGACGATCGTGGTAATTAGCGAGAACGTTGCGAAAATATAAACGCTTCGGATTCTTCGTAGTCACGGGGATGGAAAGATTAAACAGATCTATGGATTTTAAAGGATAAATCGGGTTTAGGTATTTCTCGACGAGTGCGCGTAACGCTCGAAGCGAACCTTTGTATTTCCGACAGTTTGTCATGTATGAAAGGTCAAGCTCCTAGGCTATGTTGTTTTAAAGATATTGTCAAGTATTTTTTTTTTAATTAAAAATCATAGAAAAAATAGAAGGATACAAAAATTATCAGATACATTTGTAAATGGATCAATTTTATAATTTGACTGTTCGATATAAGTAATGGATTAGGTAATATTTATAATTTGCATGTATTGTTATATTTATAAATTAAATATAATTATATACTGAAGTGTTTGTTACAATTATTTCCCATTTCCCATACTCTATCCAATTAAAAATACAAAAACGTTTATTCCGACGTTCTAGTCTTTAGTGGATACGTAAAGCTATTAATAAGCGGCGAGATCTTTAATGAAAGAGACATGTCGCTCAGTGGTCGAACATACGACTTTGCGTTACTACAAAGTAGCTTTGAGCATTACTTCAATAGCGGCATAAGAATTTCTTCGTTTTCCCATCTGATTCGTTTAATTAACACGATTCGTACAAAGAGAATTCGGGGCATGAGTTGAGAGAATTTAGTGGGCAATTAAAGATTCGTCGAATTTTGCACAATTTATACCTATTAATCAAAACGTTCAGAGTATCGTGATATAAATAAAAAATTTTGTATTTCGTGAAGAGTGGAGAAAAATATTATAGTCTAACGAAGTTCCACAGGAAATAACAAAAAAAAGATGAAATTCCACGTTCAATTCGATTGTCGTACACGAGAAGATGGATGACCTTCGTATTAGCAATCGAATTAATACAGTTACCGGCAGGTAAGAGATTTAACGGCATGTTGAGCTGGCTTCGGTTATTTATTTTCCACTTTTCCATACATCATCCATGGTTAACTCATCCCCTTTCAACGTCTACGTCATAATAGCAGAAATAAACGTTGACCGATATATGTATTTCATCGATTCATCTTTCCGACCGTCAACGTTGGATACATAAAACGGAAACAATTTCGAGATAGTCACAAAAAACATGGAAATGGATTACCTTTTCTATTCTGCGCGCACCTTGTCTAAATCGTTCTAATACCAAGTTAATGAAAAATACGTTTTATCGTTTGGAGCACATGAATGTCTGCGAATGACACGATGTAAACGCGAAATCGAATTTCGTAAGAAAACTCCATCCACCGTCCCTTCGTAATCGTTGCAGGTACAGAGAAGATTACCCTTGCGTATATCTTCGTTAGTGTTGGGACTACGTTCTACGAGAGAGAGGCGTATTTAAAATTATTCATCCGTTTAATGCTCGATAAAACACACGATATAGTTATACACCAAGTAACGAACATCTCCCCTTCGTTTATGTAGCCACCGTATCTCTAATCCTTCGTGTTTACTCCACAAACTGTTCGATCGACTTCGATAATCCTCGATCGTTTGCCTGACTCGAAGCGGACTTCCAAGATCGAAACGAAGGATAAACGGTTTATTAACTTTACTTTTCTCTGATGGAACATTACCTACTCGGAAGCAAAGTGAGTAGTTCATCGCACGTATTTCCTATATATACCTATCTCATGCGAAGCTTCAAATAGTCTACAGAATTGATGTCACTTATTGTTGTAACTTAAATAATAGACTTTCGAGAGATGATGCAGTACATTAGCGAACTATAATAATAATTATATCTTAAGAGAAAAGTTTAATCAGTGACTAAAGTCGATTTCATTTTCACAACGAATTTCTATGAAAATCAACTGAACATTTTACTTCAAAAGCTACTACAGATTATACTTTATAATAACATTACTGAATTATAATAATAATCGTGCCTATAAAAAATGTATTCTACATTTCGTAATCAAATTTTTCCATAAGTAAACTTCATTGAATTCGACCTTCAAACTTATACTTTGCTTTGCAACATTTATCCCAACGTCCTTAACTCATACCAATCTCTGTAACTTATAATTTTTCTAATCCTTTCTACGTTTCCCTCATTCTGGGAATCCTTGAACTCTGGAAGGACGAACGTGCATTCCATGGTAATTAATAGGAAAGGAAAGAGCATCGAGGAATCTGTCGCACGCAAGGAAAGGACTC
Organism: Ancistrocerus nigricornis; assembly: GCA_916049575.1. Lineage (NCBI taxonomy): Eukaryota > Metazoa > Arthropoda > Insecta > Hymenoptera > Vespidae > Ancistrocerus > Ancistrocerus nigricornis. Next base: position 32,195,125 of record OU696666.1, read on the forward strand.
CTTTCACGCTACTTCACGTGAACCGGGTCAATCTCCATTCTCTTGGCTATGGAATTTTAATGGTAAGGACAGGAGCACATACACAGATGGTAAAGTGTAGGCAGGAAGGTCAGCGAAGCGGGTATAGAGCTCTGCTTCTTTGGCAAGACGCGGTAGCGGTCCGTTCTTGGGGGTGTGCGGGGGTGGATCAATAATGGAATGGGGTTTGGCTAGGATTTCTCAGCGCCATCGTGCCATACGATTTGGAACTAACAACTGTTGCTTCTCCTTCGAACCTCCTACTTTCTTCCTTCGACAGCTAATCTCTAAATAAAAGAAAACGACTGGGAGAATACAGCGTGAGCGCGTCCACGCATTTGAACTGATTTTCATTTTATCTCTTTTCTCTAGAAAATCGCGAGCTTAATTCTCTTCTTTCTCCTTTTGCTCCGATAAATCGTAGAATATATCCGTGTCTTTACGAGGCACGAGCTTTAAAATCGCGTATAAAACGAGAATAACGGGTCTTTCGCGATTCTGATTTCGAGAGTGATTTTCCAAAAGGTAAAGGAAACGTACGCACGAGGTCGTGAACTTTAGGTGAAGAGATTTCTCTATCACACCGACCCTCTCTCTCTCTCTTTCGTTTTCTTCATTTCACCTACACTTGACTGTCATAAATTTTCTTTTATGGAAGACTCGCGAGAAAGCTATTCCACGCTCGATTGTATTTCCCACGACATGATTTACTTTCTTCTAACAGTAAAACTGATCCTTTCTCTCTCTCCCTCTCCTTTCTGAGAAAATCGTCGGTAATTTGAACGTCCGCAACGAAATTCTAGCGGAATCGTATCGCGTGCTAAAATCACTTCGATGCTCGCACAAACCCATCTCTCGTGTGTACAATTACGTGAAATATTTCATTCTTCTTTTGAAGCTTTGGTCTTACATAACATAGTCATGGGAATGCTTTGAGAAAGCAACGGCCTTCCGAGCGTAATACTTCTTCCGTAGATGACCGCAAAGGCGAGTCGACGAAGTTTCGTTTTAACGTGAAAATCGATGCTCAGACGACGATACGTAACATACATACTTACTATATAAGTGTAGACAGGTGTGCATGAGTGTGTCTGTGTCATCTCTGTGGCTTCTTGCGTATCTCAGAAAACAGATATTATAGTATATGCTCTGGTATCATTCACAAATGCCAAAGGGCGTATTTTATCGCGAAAATATGTATTAACCCGCTGCATACACTTTGACCCCTTCGTTATTAAAGATAGGTTGCTCTAAAGAATCCTTTATTCCAGTTAGACGATAATATAAACGTTATATACAACATGTGGAAACTTATACTCTACACTGGAAATAACCAAAGTATAGCCCTCGAGCGTCGCACGGTCCCCAAAGACGTTCTATGCGTTTCTCCAGACAATATTAGATTCAGTTCCCATTTGTTTTCGGAAATTGTGTATTAAATTATAAATTATATTGAATTTGGCTATTTCCTGTGACTTTTGAACAATCGAAAGTATAAAAAAGTATTGTATATGGAACTCTTTCTACCATAAACTGTACCAACCGTGCTCTGTCGATATCGAAAATATAAAAACATTACAATCTATACAATATATATATATATATATATGTGTTACTATAAAAACTTAAATTCCAATTTTCTTTTGCAAAATTGACATATACAACGTAACTCCCGAAGGTTGTATTTATTAATTTACACTGTATGCATACTCGTCGATTTTTCTTAAAAAAAGCATCGAAGAAAAAATAATTGAAATGGTCGACTTTTATAAATTTTATAAGCGACAAGAGTGATGTAACATACATAGACAAAAGGGGATGCTCGACAATAGGGAGCAAGTAGGGAGCTACAAACCTTCCTAAAGATAGACACGCCTACGTAAATCAAAGTGAAAGAACGAAGAATACGGAAAAAGGTAAGAGATGGTTCAAAGCTATACAGGTCGTTCGTTTCAGTGAAATCGATAAATCTGAAACATAGGTACATTCGCTTTGATCTCTGAATATACTGTTATTTTTTTTAAATTATTTATTCCGAAAAACGTAAGAAAAAGGATATAAAGTAAAAGTGAGGTACGACAATTCGTTCTATCCTTCGATGAACGACACGTGTAGACACGTCCAACGTACGTAGACGCGTAAAGAAAATTTATTCGCGCGGAAAAACCCGCGTTGTTTGACTTCATTAAGAAGAATGAGTTTTTTCGATTACGCTGCCAAGTAATGGCAAGACCTTTACCTTCTCCGCGGCGTAATCCAGGTAAACACGGACGAACTCAACATTCTTGTATACAAGATACAATATTCCAAAGTAGAAGAGATATATCGCCGTAACGTGAATGACGTAGAGTCTGAAAGAAAGAAAGGAAAATATGAGTGAAGCGCGATCGGAAAAAAAAAAGGTAGAAAGAAAGAAGGAAAAACATCGAAGGAGGAAGACGAAATCGATGGGAATAAAAGGAATGTGCGCGACAAAACGTAAAGACAGAAAAAAGGGGAAGAAAGAATCGAGGAAAACGGAGGAAAAGGGAATGGAAATTCTTTTGTATCTATGATACTTGCATCCTTTGATGTATACGCGCTCTCGGAAGAGTCGAGAGATCCTCTTTCATGCAATATTGCCTCGCCCCGAGTATGATGTCCTTAATGTAGCTGATCACATCGATATTAAGTAGATCCAACGTGAATACATCCTTATCCTTGGGACACATATCACCCCACATGATCAGCATATTAGTATTGTGGAAGACCCAGTCTCGCGTGGTGAAGTACTGCAGAACTTCGAGACCGTCCGAAATCCGTTTCTGAATGCGAACCATGCTGCGAGACAAAACCAGGCGATCGATGCTAAGTTCACGCATTTTCGAACGTGTGCAAGCTTAACTTCTCGACGTTTATTAATCGGAAGTTACTTTAATGAGAGGTCATTAAGTTGCTCGATATGACAAGCTCTGTCATTTATTACGCAAGTCGTTGATCGATCTTGGCGGAAGCAACGCGTCAAACTGTATCTCGTGGTTAAAATGTTCTTATCGTTATGGTTCGTAAAATGGAATTAATACACCACGGCTTTCCGAAGTATTCGACTTAGCAACACCTCCACGGAAAAAGTCATTTCCGTTATACGAGTTACGATAAACATTTCTGTTTATACGATCAATGAAATTACTCTTTTGATTATGCTTTGCGCAAGCGATTAGCTATTACTTTAATCACGGATACCGCGTTACCGATCGCGCGGCTCAACCCGTTGAGCAATTACGATGGCGTTATTATTATAGTAGGTAGGTATGCTGTTTTACTTACAATCTTTTCTGTCCAAAGATCAGCAACAAGAAATCAATGAAATATGCCGGTATAAGGTGGAAAAAGAAAACAAAAAGATTGTGCACAAATTTGCTGCTACGTATATCGCCATCCGGAAACCAAATCTGATTTTCAAAAGGATAATCGTATGCAACTTTCTTTCCTTTCTCTAATATCTCACCCCATGTCATCGGGCGGATAGTGCTCTGTGTGATATTGTATACTGGTATGTTTTTCTGCCTACAAGAAATGATCCATAATTCAATTTTAAATAAATAGAAGTTAAAAAAGATAGAAAAAAAAAAAATGACACTTGATAAAGCTTGATAACTGGCTTTACAACACGAGATAATTTTAGCATCAGGTGATACGATGATAAGTTAAAGCAAGAAAAAAAGATCAAAACATTACAAAAGAAATATTCACTCACGTGTTCTTGACCGAGCCGATTTTATGCGAGATTCCAATCAATGCATTAATAGCTATGTCAACTGGTATTACTTCGGCATGATAATTACTATTGCAATGCATCGATCGGATTACACCCTTTCCAGCTCCGACAATCAGACCAACGGGCCCGTTCAAATTGTCCACCCAACCTGGTAAGGGCTCTCTGTAGGCTGGAGTAACTACAAGCATTGTTTTCTCTTTAGAGTTAGCTCGATGTGACGCGTCAATGGCGAAGAGCGTACAAAAATTCCGAGGTAATTAAATGTAATTGTTTACTGTGAATAGAGTACCATAAATTTGAATTCTCATCAAGATGATATTCAGTGGTGTATAAGGTAATCGTAAAAAAATATGATAACGGCCTTCGTCGCCTTTTTATTCGTGCTACGAGCATATACGGGTGCTTTTGTTCCCCGTACATACATATGTTATATGTGCGTATTAACACGTGTGTTGTATCGTGGAGGATGTAAGAAATCTGCAAACTACCTCACGTACGATTGAACACGTATGTATGAAAACTTTTAGAAGAAGAACAGCAATCTTTATTAATAATTCTGTTCCGAACGTTCCTAAAGAATAAATGGTATATAAATGTCGAATGGATGATCGAGATGATCGAGTATCTACCACCGGTCGCTCTGCTGCATCGTCTTGCATAAAAATTCCTAACACGAGAAAGAACAAGCTCGAATCCCTCTCTATATGAAATATTTGTTATATTTACCAATGGAAGGTCTCGCTATGGCAACTGGCATATTGGGAAACTCATCGGCCACGAGCTTTTCCGCCAAACGTTTTGAGTACGTGTAGGTATTCGGATGCGGTGCTATCAATCTGTGATCGCAAAAGCCGATTATACAGAATAATAATTTCTATTAAATCATGTCGTTAAAAAAAATGTCAGGCGAACGTAATTTTGAATAACAAAGGAACCCTTACATAACTTCGTCTAATTTGTATCGTTACTCGATAAACAACAACTATGATCATTCTGCTATCATATCATAGTTAATTTATTTGAATGTTGGTATCAAAGTCCGTAGCAAGAATATACAAAACAAGCATTTACAGATCGATGCTCGTCTGACATTTTTTTGTTTCCTTTTTTCCTCGAATGTACGAAGCTCGAGGAACAGTTTAACAGTATACAGTAACCGAGAGAATAGACAGATGTAATTACTTTGGAGCGATCAGATTAATAGCGTCTACGTCCAGCCACTGAACGAGTCGCATAACGTCGTAAGGATCGTCTGGTGCGTCATAAACCCGTTCGCCGAGTTCCTCATGATCGACGTGACAAAAAGCCGTACTCAGATGCACGAATGCCAGTAGTTGCTTCATCTTCTTTCCCAGCTCAAGTACTCTCTTTGTGCCAACCTTGAAAAGGAAACCCAACCTCGTTCACCCTCTTGAATAACGGGAAAATTCGCAAGCGTTTTGAGTTTTAGATTGAAAGTATAAGCGCTTCATACCTAAGTATCTTCGAGTCTTCGTAGCATTTCACATTTCCAATAGGATAAAGAGTAATTTTTCATGTTTTTTTTTTTAATTGCAAGACCATCGATAATCACAGACGCGGTCACATTCGTAAAATTGATTAATTTACCATATTCATCTCCACGGCGTCCTTCAAGTTGGCCTCCAATCTAAGCGTGGCAGCGCAGTGAAAGACGATATGCGTCTCGTTGATCAGACAGTTTTGTTGTTCATCCGTGAGACCCAGGTTGTTCAAGGTGACATCACCGTTTAAAGGAATCAATTTTTTTATCATATGCGGTTTCTGCTTTCGCACTCTTTGGAACATCTGCAAAAGACGTTCTTATTCTATTGATTCCATTTAAATTGCCTTCTGGAAATAGGATGCGAAAAAAAACCAAAATTGACAGAACTTACCGGTAATTTTAACATCTCAGCGATACGTAAGTCCGCAGAACGACCTCTCTTTGACCTTACTAAAACGTAGATCTTATCGAGATCGCTGCAGCAATATAGTAGCTTCTCGATAAGTACCTTCCCCATAAAGCCGGACCCTCCAGTAATAAAAACGGTCTTGCCTTTGTAAAATGTCTCTATATCGCTTGGTTCCTCCATGATTCCGCTCTGAAACAGACAATCATTACTGAGTGAGTCTAAATTCTTACCGGTTATTATTGATCATCGATTTTCAACGCTCTGATTCGAGTCGGTTATGAAATCGACGTGCAAAACGCGTAGTAATCATTACATTAACGGACTACGACTTTTCGCATACCAATGAATAATTTATTACCGGTAATACCCGGCACTCGACTTTACAGATTTTATATAAAACATTTATTATAGGAAAACACACAATTGTAAATTCGATAATAAATATATGTTAGCATGTCGCCAGAGGTTAATTTCACAAACCCGCAAAAAATTGTCCGTATGTCCCGATCAAATTGCGCAAATACGAATTACAAGAATGTTGAGAAAACCGGTGAAAGGTCACAACGATGGAGGAATCGTATAAACGCGAGGTACACCTTTCATCGAAACGGCATTAACGCCGAAGATCAATGGGCACCTTATTTGCGAGTCGCAGCCTTTCGATCGATCGGAGAATAAAAAGAATAGAGAATTTAAAAAAAAGTGCGAAACAGCGAATTCATTTTGAAAGGTAGACACGCCACATTCTTAACTCAAATCAATCAGCTTTCGCTTCGTCACTCTGTCTACATTTCTTCCTGACTGGCAAACGTATACTTTCGTCGTTCGTAATAGACGGTGGTAAAACCATTAAACACAGACTTCACTTCCCTCGAATGAGTATTTACCGGTGTCAGAGAGAGTCGTCTACAATAACGTTTTAAGGACCGAATTTACTGCACTTGAAAATGATTCAAATCATCTGTGCTTTGGATGTAGAGGTAATACTTCTATTTTAACACATCGCTCATCAGATATTTGATTACTAATCATGACCAATTATTTTTTTTGCCTTAAATATATTTAAATTGTTTATGGCATGTTAGTATTATAAGTTGTCATATTAAATCTTTATTTTTACCAAATTTTTCGAAAGCACATGTGTTTTCATGATAAATATCACTAAAAAATGTCTAACTGTATCCACTTGTAACTCGAATGTATTAACACGACATTAGCCTAGTACCTAGTCCAACCTCTCTTTCTCTTTTTTCTCATAAAATTGATAGCAATTTAAAAAATTAAATTAGCATACCAACGCGTTATTTTTTATGCACGAGGACGATCGCCTATAACTGTGAATATAATCGATACTTCGATACGGCGTAGTAATATGGTAAAACCTGAATGATCCGAGCAAAGAAGTTTCTTGTTGATCTAGATTAAAAATTTTGTCATAATTGATGCATACAATGCAAAAAGTTAATGCAACTTTTTTTGAACTCAAAGCAAAAACACATGCTTTATAAATATTATGTACGTATGCATACATAAGTGATTTTGTCCGATAAACATGACGTAAATTCTATGCAGACTCATTAAATTCACTATAAGAGAAAGAAAGATAGAAAGAAAGAAAGAGAGCGAGAGACAAGAAAAAAGACCTATTGATTTATATTGACTTGAATAGACCTAAAACAAGACTTGTTGTGTAGTTTTGTTTCGAATTCCATAGGGCAATCGCATTATTTACAAACATATAACTGGTCTAATCGCGCTATTCGCGTGATCGAGTATCAAGAATACGGAGATGTGCGTTAAAGTTGCACTGGATAATGGTTACGATTTACGCTGCAAATGACGTGAAACGGAAGACAAAGTACGAACGCTTTTGGGGTGAAATTGCATTATCGGAGTGATGGTGGTTAAACGCGAACGTAATTAAATTGCAACTTTGTTGGTGGTTGCGAAGTTACCTACCCCGTTCTCGCGATCTCTCTCTCTCTCTGTCCCTCGCGATTAATTTACTACATTACCGTACTCTAACATTTGTAATCGTTGCTAATTTATAAACTAGCTTTAAAGGTCATCCGCGCTGAGTTATATTTTATTTAGTTATTCGAGAAAAAAAAATCGATTATGCGATATTTAGCTTTGGCGATTTTTTTTTTTTAGTTCTTTAGAGGCCGAAGAAATTACAACATCTCGCATAGCCTTGCATTCACCTAATTTTACGTAATTTAAACGTTTAAGTTGTCGAATGGGTCCACCTTTCCATCGAGTCTGAATTGAACATCGCGAATGTCCTATTTTTGCATTCATACTCAATGCAAATGAAAAGAAATTTGCATTTTGTTTCTCTGGACGATCTACCTTCTCTCCTTCACTTTACGACCCAATCATCTCGAATCGTCACCGTACGAGCGAGTCGTTTCGTTATTTTATGCTTGCATGCTCGTTTGACCCTTCATATTTCTACATTGATTCGTGACTATTGAAAGGCAACGTAAAAAAATAATCAAGTGGCAAGGGTTAATTCAAGTACAAGTATTCATATATGTAACGTTCTTTCATTGAAGCAAAATTAAGATTCCTATCGGAAAAAGTTATTAGTCTTTATTTCGATACTTATTGTCATCTGTTTTTTAGTATCAAAGTATTGTAAAATACCGTGACATAAATCAAGAGATACATTTTTTTAGTTTTAAATTTACATACAATATTCTACCTCTGCATAAGTCTATACAGTTGTTGATTACATTGTTGATTACTTTGACATCACTTATGATACTTTTGACGCGTGGTATAGTATATGTAAAAATTATGCATATCGAAAGTACTTATTCTATCGCTTAGTACACGTAGCATATTCGTGTTGATGAAGCAGTAAATAATAAATTATTAAGTACCAATGTTCCTTTATAAAGTAATGTCTTGTCGATACGAATACCATAATAAGAACATGTAAAGGATCACTATTTTCAATGCAAAACGTCAGAAGCTCGTATGACGAAAATAAAAAGCAATAAATTCCAACGATACGTAATTATGGTCCAACTTGAACTCGAAACCTTTGGAAACAACGTTAACGAACGCAGTAGCTTCCATATTTCTTAGTGAATGTACGATCGTGAGTGAAAGTATATCTCGAAAGTCGACTACGAAACTGATCCTGCTTGTAACTGTGTGGATATAGCACACGAAATCCTAATTTGGAGTCACTCTTTAATACGTTCGTTACGGATCTATTTTTTAGACAAATCTCCCATACGAGAGTTATTTTTTTGTTAGAATTATATATTTAGTTCTTGGTCTATTTTTAATACGTAAAAAATGAAGGATGTCGAATCAGGCAGACTCGAACGTGTATAACGAAGACGCAGGTGTTTGATATGAATGAAATACCTTCGGTAAACGATTATCTAATAATGAGTCACTCGCAATTGATAGGTCATAGACATTTTGCTAGAATAGAATCTTCCGAAGGAATATAAAGTTAAGGAAACACGTGAACCATGAAACGTGAAATTGCGAAGAGTATGAAACTGAGTTAAAGGTCATCGGTATCTAGCTATTGAAATTCATGTCTTATCGTGAAAACCAGAGATCCGATCTTACGGCAATTCGATATTTTATGACTTTGCAAAGGAGAGGTGATATAAAAATTATGCAAAGTACAAAGGTTAAACTGATGATCGATAAAGCGATATAATTTATTATCTTTTCACATTTTTAATGAATGCTACATATTTAACATTCCAGCCTGTAAAATCATATTCCTAGTGATCCTTTCACTAGGACCAAACGCCCAAACTGAACGACGCAATTCTGCATTTTTTTTTTTTAATCTTTGTCATATGGTCCCTGGAATTCTGTTATTTTTTAACGGAATGATAAGAACCGTTTTCATTGCGGCATTTTTGGAACAATGAATCTGTTTAAAACTTTCTGAAAAAGAATCACTGTTACGAAGATGCAGTTTTTCATGTGAATAGTAACAGATGTGCATTGGTACAACCATCTATCTTAAGCATCATGTCATCGTAACCATCAATTCGAATTCTTTATTTTTCTTCGCATCGAACGAAAACTCTTCGCTGGATTAACGAACCATGAGCACTAAACACGTGAAAAGCAGGCGTAGCGCACTCGGAACGCTGAATTACGCGCGTCGAAAGGGCCTTTCTCTCAACGCGAAACGAGTTGGTTGAGCAAGCGAGGAACAGATCGACAAGGATAACGCTTCCGCGGGAAAGTTAAACTCGTGCTCGTCCATGGTAACGATAAAATTACCTTGAATTGCAATTGCAACTGCTCCAAAGTTCGAATAAAAGCAAACACCACATGACGAACGAAAATTAAAAGTATGAAAAACAAATGTTTAACTCGGAATGGTAAATCTTCTTCATTTTTTAAATTTGCAAAAATTTCCAACATACCCACGGGCTTCTGCAAACATTTGCATGCTCTTTTAAAATCGGTCGATTTTAATGCTATTTATAGGAAGCAGACTAGTTAAACCGTCACAGTTTTAAAAAAATTTGATTTATATAATACATATGATTATTCAGACATTATAAAAATAGCTCGTACACTGGATAAAAAAACGTTTCTTGAAACCTCTTCATATTACGTAAACTCATTTAAATTTATAATTTTAGAGCATCTCGCTTTTCTACGGCAAATTATTTATTTATAAACAATGTACAAATATTAAAACAAAACTATATATTTAAGAGCTAACGTATCTCGATATCCCAAGAAAAGTGTACCTACCATAAACGCTCGTAATTTCAAACGTATGCATTCGAATACGTAATAACGTGATTATGCTTTCAATTATACAGCGACATTAATTTTAGCTGCATGATTAGCTACCAGCTAATTCTAATGCTCGTCATCTTAGTGGACGACCATATCAGAATGCAAAAAAGAACAAAATATTAACAAGAATGTGACCGGACGAGTTTGCATTTCTAGACGAGATCAAGACGTTATCCTTTTGCACCGGTACAATTTTCAAATAAAACTATAACTGTCGAGTCACGTGACTCAAACCACTTACTTTCATTTTATAAACAATGAAATATTATTTCTACAATAGAGATACGCCACCATTTCTATAATAAACAGTTAATTTATTAAATGGTTGCACAGAAACGTTTTCGTCGATCAATTCGTTAAAAATAAGTTCCCTACACATGAACGCATACTCAACCTCCAATATGCACGCTCAGAGCCGGCTTTAGGGCAGGGCAAATTTTTTACATAAAATTTGCCGACAGAAAACTCCGAAAAATACTATTTTATTAAACTTTCGTAAATCTTAATCCCACCAAAAAAATATGTTCTTAAATCGTAATAAACTTATAATAAACAAAAAATAATAGGAAAAGTGACTTCCTCTTTTAAGTGCAACTGATTCGGGGAGCAATAAAAATGTTGCCCCAGGGCGCCAATGTTGCTAAAGTCGGCGTTGTGCATGCTGACAGCGCGTCTGGAATTCGTAAACACTGCACGAGACACCGTCAAAGCATCGATAGATTTATGGTGAGGCGCGCGTTACAAACGACCATTTAAATTCGTTCTAACGGCAAGCACGTTTACGTAAAAGAGAAAAAGATTAATAACAATTAGACGTTTATTTCTTTCTCGAAGATGTCACAACATTTAACTCATTTAACGTTCCTCTATTCTTTCTCGTTGAACTTTCCGATACGCTGAATGCATTTTATTTTAAAATAATGTGCAAGTTTCCATGAATCTTACGTTGCGGGAGAAAGAGCGATGTATCTCGGCGCACGTACACAGCAGAAACTTGCAACCAAGCAATCTTCTTACCTTCTGCAACACGACCCAACAGTTTTTCTTGTTCAGAAACTATCCTTCGAATCGATCGGACCCGATCCAAAAGGAGAACGGCACGCGAAACGATCTTGCACGTTCGGCCTCACGAGTGTCACGTTGCGCGCAAGCGTAAACTGTGAAAGACGCGGCAGAGCTCAGAAACTCACTGAGCTCCGGACTAACTGGTACTGGATCTATGTATCGTCTATCGTCTTTACCCGCGGTACATAGCATTCTCCCCCACCAGTACCGATTTATCTACTACCAGTTCCACATCTGGAAGGACGTTTTTATGCTAGTTTTTTTTTTCCTTTTTGCCACCCAATCGTTCTTGTCTCCTCGGAATTGCAACTTGTTTCCAATTATCGATAGTTTGATAAATTAGCAGATAGTAAATATATAGCTTACTCTCGATATCCCACAAATATTTTCTTCTCGTTTCTTTCCTTTTTATGTGTAATTAGCAAAGTTAACACGTTCAATGCCAAACCAATTTTACGTGAACTTGTATTTATATTTAATATCGTGGACAGTTTTCGGAGTAATGGTACAGAAGAATTTGTTATTAAATGTTTTATATTTAGACATAATCTGCAAAATTAAGCGTTGGCCACCGGTAATCGTTATGACATTTGACGAATTACAGTATCATTCGAGTTTACTTATAATTGATTGGAAAAATAACAATAACAATTATTAATAAAAAGTGAGAATGATTTTACATAGAATCGTAATGCTTTATACCTTGAGGTGTTACTGAAAAAATTGTAATCTTCTATCCAATTTTTGTCGACTCTTTATATAACTAACCCGTATTAATTAATTCCTAGAAATTCATTATTACTAATGAACGACGCAACATCAACGAGATGCATACATAGAAACTATGTCATTTCACATTGATTATGTAACATCGCTTTTCTAAAAGTTCAATATATCCTATAGGTTCCTGTTTAAATTATACCTACTTCTTGTATATTTGGTGATGGATATGTTCTGTATTAAGAAAAAAGCCAAAAAAATCGACGTAGTGCAAATAAATTCTTGCTCGTTCATGGCCTTATACTTTTCAATATTAATCGACCTCCATGACCTTATTGCTAAAGTAGAAAGTTCGGACTACCGAGCAGCAGATTGTATCTTATACATATCTGCGCGTCGTACGCGAATCTAGGTGAACATGCCTGGAAAATATAGTCAAACTGGACTTTACACTGGAAATTTAATGAGTGTTCAAATTAATGCAATTTTGCGAATATTTGCGAAGAACAAATCATAGTTAATACAGAGATATTCTAATTACGAAAAAGTAAATAAATAAAGGAACGTCTATTTTCCCCGAAGTTCACGCAAAATACAATATTATCGATGTATTTTTCATCATATATGTTCATCGATAACGCACTAAAGGGTATCATCTTGAATGGCCAGAATCTCACTTGATCGAGTAACGTTAATCAATTCCGCACCTCTCTCAACGAACGTTTGAGCAATAATGCGGTCTTCAAATGTTTCCTGAAGCCATTCAAAGACATTAGCAGTACGGAAAAGGCACATCGGCACCTCAGATATCAAAAAAGATTTTGGTCATAAAAAATAATACTCTTTAACGTGTCACCGACGAGTTTACACGATGAAAAATATTCAACATTAAATTTTCATGTTTTATTTACTGAATAAATCGGGTTTCAAGATTAATAATTTGTTTTTCCTTACTCCTATTTTGTATCTAGTACTCTTTTTATCACACCTAATTAATATCCACGCTAAACACCTCATACACGAACAATGTTACACTTTTTGTCCTACGACAGTAATAGCAACAATCCGGTTCTAGATCACATTTAACCTAATGGAGGTGCAAATATCACGATGTAATTTATGACGGATCATTATCGTGTAACAGACATTTTGCGTTATTCGCGTGCACGCTACGATTTTCACGCCACAAGTTTCGTGCGACCAATTCATACAAGAATAGGTATAATCGTATTTCGATGTTGCATTCAGGATAAGTAGAATCATGCTTGGATGCACTCTTACTTTGTACCTAAGTGGTAGGATGTCAAATGTAACCATGTTAACTCAGAAACCTTAGACTCCCGGGTAATGTTATGTAACTGCTGCAATCTTAACGAATACCACGTAAAACATTAAAGTCTAGTTAGTCCTGGCAACGTACAGAAATACATAGAAAAAAGAATTTACGACTAGTGAGATGTTGTTAAAGTTCGCAAAGATGATGAATAGTGATATATAGAAAATCGAAATGCATGTACGAAAATTACCTTAATGATCGATGAACTCGACAAAAACACTAATAAGTCTACATTAGTCGGATTAATGCGCTTCTCGAAAGTATCTCTCTTTCTCCTTGCCTGTCTGATTTCTATTCAATGTATCGCAGGATGTCTTATAACGCAATATCCTATCGAAATAAACGCGTACTCTTTACGATTATTAAGGTTAAATCTTCGTTGGAGTCTGCAAATCTTTTTCATAAATTGCTGGTTGCAAAAGACCAGACTTTCGATCTTTTTTTTTTCGTATTGACGAATTCCTGGAGAAATTTTTCGGCAAAAGGTACATGTCTTTTTATTCTTGTATGTTCTTCTTCAACAATTTGCAACAATGAACGAATATCTATCCAGCTCTCACCTATGTTCTACGTCGAACCTGTCGAAACATGTCAAATATGACAAAAAATTTGGTTCTTTGGAAGAAACGTCCGTTCGCCGACTTGTTTGCTACGAATCAATGTTATTTCTTCTATTCCTAAATGAGAAGAATATGACAGGTGAGGTAAAAAGTCGCGTATATTGTAAAGTCCAAGTGTGTTTCGAGTTCAAAAAGTCTGATGGTAGAGCGAATTTCGTAAGACCAATATGAGAAGTCAACTCTGCTGAGTTCGTGTTTACATTCTTATTTATTAAGACTTAGAACGTAGATATTAGAATGATTCCAGTTTCTTTTCATTACTGGTTAAATTTGTATTAAAAAATAAGCCAACATTTATTATCTTATATTATTTGTTTAAAGATTGAATGGTAAATACATTATCTTAACAATTAACAACGATTATAAACCATTATCTATGCTAATATATACCATTAAGAAGGATATTGAAAAAATTGATGATAAAATATTTTATATGCGAAAAGAACGAGCCGCTCTCTCTGTTTCTCTTTTCTTATTGCCGTTGCAAAATATAATACCTATGAGTAAAAAAAAAAAAGGAATCAACTGTTGCATGATACAAAACTCGAAGGAGATTTACGAAATGCTCCGTGAAAACATAAGACCGTTTCGCGGATTAGGTAATCCGCTTATACCTTCACCTATGTTGACTCGATCGCATGAATTTTCAGCCTATGCACAATCTACCTCCTCTCTAAACTTTACACAGAGAAAGCAAACGTTACGGTTAATAAAGAATAGAGCATTATAATAAGAACAACAAAAATTGATTTTAGCACCTATTTCATGTTAAATCGATTTGTATTACAAAATAACATGAAACCATATTTAGAGAACTATCTAAAATTGACAATAACAGAATCATTTTGTAACGTTACGTTAGAACTAAACCATTATATTTGAACAAATGAACTTACTAACTTTGACATACAAAAGATTTTACCTCTAAAATAAATAAACACGAGTACTGTACACAAAACAGTGAAAAATCGTATTAATCGCTATCGCAGATCAATTATATAAAAATACATCTGTAACTTTACTTTTCTTACTTCCGTGTCATAGAGCAAATACTTTTTCATTGCTTATTAAGAAGTAAGTCCTGACGTCATTTCAAGTCATATGTAATTAGCTACAATTTACATGATCAAGAATACTAAGTCAAGGGAAGAGATACGAATGAAAAAATCACAACATATAGTTTATGAAAAATGACCGCTTTTTTATCAGTTTGCTATCTATCATCGAGAGAAATGACCTACAAATGTCTTCAAATCTTGATTACACGTATGTACATACTGAAAATATTTATATGCTCGTTAAATGAACAAATTATTTATGGTCTCTTAGTTGGTCCACACTTATGCCAAGGTGCAACATCTGTTACTACACTTTAAAAGTTATATTTATCACTTTAATGAAAAACTACTGAACAATTGTACATTAGTATACAAATTAAATAACAATTTTCATATTGGTACCTCTAACAAAAGCTGAAAAAGGTAAAAGAATTACATATTGTTCCAAACTTTACGAAAAGACTTAACTTTTGTAGGGTATTATAGAACAACGCCGTCTTAAAAGCGGTAACCTATGCAGTACAGGCATACAATAAGAGAAATACTAAAAAACGTTGATACTTGTTTTTTTTTTTTTTGCTAGACAAAAGCTGATACTCGGTGGGCAACGATAAACCAGAAAATGACGTGAATACGAGAATGGAAATCTGAAAAACGACGCTTTCGCTAGTGAATAAGCGACAAGTATTCTACATTGCATGTATCACATATGTGTACATACACGTATATACATAGATATGTGAACTTAATGCAGGTAGAAACGCACGATAAAAACGCTTCCTCTTCTATGCGGCCTTTCCACAAAAACACATTTTTTCACAACCTTTACAAATTTTTCGTCATGTTCGACCGATTCCAACAGAAGGCAACTTTCGCTTAACATTTTTCATCGTAAATAAAAATTTCTGAAATAATATACATTAATCGTAAGTTTCGAAAATGTAAAGATGTTTTCATGATTAATTTTTTTGAAAACTATTAGCCTTTTTTTGCTCCTCAAACCTCAGTTTTATCAAATTTATTATCGTTCTCTCATTTATCACCAATCAATACTGTAAATCGGCTTATATCATGAACATATCATAAATTTACGTATAGATGACTTTACGAGCACTTAAAATGATAGAAGACGAGGAACGAAAGCTATTTTCTAACGCTGCAAATCATCTTTGTTCGAGCCTAACAGTTTACCACTGTAGAAGACGGTGTAATTCACGATCGTTCATTAGCTTCCCGATGAGAGGTATTGAAGTTACCATAATAATGGTCTATTTGGTGTCATCGTTTATATTGTCACATTACATCATTACGTACTTCTACATCCAGATGTCGACGATCCTGACCGTGACCCATTGAAAAACTTTCGCGTAATCGATTCATACAAAAAAATACCGGTTCCTCGATTAAATTTTGTGGTATCTTTTAAGATTTACTCAGAAGGAGTTGACGTGTCTGCAATCCTGAATACATTTGTATGATATGAATATAATACAAAATATATAATGATACAATTATATTATAAATGATAAATATTATAATGCAAATAATTGTAATATAGAAAAATCTATAATAAACAAATGTTAAATGGTACATGGAAATAGGGAAAATTGATTTTCGTTGTAATCTTTAAGAACTTAAATATTTATGGAATTAGTCACTCCAGTTATCTTTGTTCACTTCTAATTCTACAAAAGGTATAAATCTCGCAAAGTTCTCAAAAGCTGTCATTGACTGCGTAGAAAATAGATAAATGCAAGATGTAATTATTTATGCAAAGAAGATATTCCGAGAGTTCTCTCTTATCGATCGTGACCGAGGATGCAACGGGCCAGATCCACTATTAGAAAGTACGATCGTTGCGAGGTGAAAGGATTTTCGTAACAATGTGAAAAATTAGATTGTTTAGGTCACGTAGAATGTCGTATATCGAAAGCGATTAAATATTTTCCATTAAAAACAGGAAAATATTTCATTTTCATTTTCAGCAACAGATTTTAAATATAGTTAACGATGAAGGGATAAGAAAAACGAAAGATGAAGCTCATTCTTGTTATGAAAAATCGAACAACATATCGTTTCAAAAAAAGTGAGTTGCTCATTTAGCATCATAATCAGTGAAACACAATGTATACGTCAAACTTATCTTCATTTAATTAAATTTCTTATTTTCATTTCAAAGTGCAATTATTCAAATCCGCGCTCCAATGTAACAGCGTTGACACGTATAATGCGCAAGCGTGTCGTGATTGAAGTGAAGAAAAGATAATTAAAAATCTACCAGAAAATATTTATAAAATTCAGAACTACATTATCTCAGTAAATTTCTCAGTCGATGACATTTGTCACTCGATTGTGCGTCTACTGACAAGCACCGATTTTTAAGTAGTAATACTTGCGCGTTAAGATTCAACGTTGAATATTTGACCGTTATTGTTTCCTAATTTTCGAACTCATGTCTTCCTCACATAATGCGAACATGATAGAAGAACTGGCGAAGGACTATGCAGAATATGCAAAAGTCAATTTGTCTGTTGAGGCAAGCGATGCGTTTTACATAACCTCTAAACATGTATCCCTCAAATCTTCTTTTCTTTATATGTAATTTAACGTCTCGTCTTTGTTTTAGATGAAAAATTTTCATGAAACAGTCGAAGATGTTATGATACGACTGGAAGAATTTCAATCTATCGTCGGAATGGTTAGAAAACAAAACAACTGCATACTTTGTCGCTTCTAGTCTGTAATTAATTAAGTGTACTATTATTATCTATCGTATTTCCCCATTTTTTTTATAAGGTCCAAGCAGAAAGCGCAGAATGTATGAACGAACACATTCCAAGGTTACGGCATGTGCAGAAGGAATTGGCAGTACTTTGTAGGAGAATAGATGCACTAGAACGTGTTCTCATAGCTGCTAATGTGAGCTTAACAGCTTTGGAAACTGCTGTTGAAACTGCGGAAGCTGAATTAGGTGTTTCAGACAGATTGTTTGGCATTCTCAATCCTTTATCTTTTTTCGTAAGTATAAATTGAACCTATCCAGTAAATAATAAGATTCTGCTGCTGACAAATATTAATATTATAGAAAAAACCTCAAGAACCTATAATAGGAACCAGGCAACAAACGTTTGAACCACCAGAGATTTATAGAACAGAAGATTACTTCATTGCAGAATAAAATATGATCTTTTGTGATTATATGATTTTAGATTTACCTGTTAAAAAAAATAACTAGGAATGTGTACTATACTGCGAACTGTGTATTTTAAATATTGTTCTTGCAGTCTGATTCATAGCAAGTTTTATTGCCAAATTTTGTAGCTTCCTATTTATAATGGACATATTTATATTCTTTTTAAAATTCACTCTAGCAAAATTGTAACATGCATTACAATGGATCTATTTATTATTATCTACTTATTGATATTATTGTTTTATATTAATATTATTGTTAATATTATTTTTGTTATTATCATAGTTTTTCTATTTGCCAAACATAGACATTGTCTTCAACTTTATATAACATTTCATATACTTAATTGATGCATTTCATTTATTAACACATTCCATTTAACACCCTAGTCTTGATGATTCAAGAGCAATGAAGTTGCCTTGAATCATTATTCAATAAAGTCATTGTATTAGATAAACATTAAATGTACATAAAATATCAACAAATGTTTTCAATAAATACAAGCAAATAAAATATGTTAAATTTCCCGTACACGCATTATTTAGTACAAGATAGTAATATGTTATATGTACGACAGAATTTTATTGTAATAATGTAATTTTTACAATTTCGAAATTTCCAATATCTCGGAGGACGTTTCATCTTACCAATACCCAAAACAGGCAATGGAAAATTTCCATTCACTATCCCGATAAAGAAGCTTAAAAGCATATAACGAGGGAGAACTGAAACCGGTCCCAGAGAAAGTACGAATTGGCAGTTTGTAACCGTATCTTCACTTACACCCATGCATGGGCGCCAAGTACTAGCAAAGTTTAAATCGAAACGGATGGAAACTTCCCTTACTTTCACGCGAGATTTAAATGATGCCATAAATTTGATGTTGCGTCGCGACTGTGTTTGAACTTTATAAAAATAGTACTTGATATATAGCATTAAAATTTGTCTAATGTCATTTAACATTTATTACAAACATGCCCTGCTAGTGTAAGTAAAACAAAATATTACAAAATCTAATAAATTTAGCACATAACAAAAAGATAGTTAATCTGTTCCATATTAAAATGTAGGTCTAATTACAGGCTTGATTCTTCAGCTTTTAGAGTTTGTTAAATTTTAATGCCTAACCAACTTAAGAAACCCTTATCACAGGGTTTAAGATGACAAGTCTTTAATTGTGCTCTTTTCAAGCCCTTAATGCAATCATCTGTTATGCAATGACGCCAACGAACTTGTTGACCACATCCACAAGTTACACTGCATGGGCTCCAAGCACCCCAATCATCCCAATCATCTGAATCTACAATAATAAATGTTCAGTTTCAAATATAAAAAACCCTTGGCATAAAGAAAATAAAGTATCATATAATATATCATTTGTATGATTCGTCATTATTATATGTTACATTCGTCATCAATGTCATCAACATCATCTTCAGAATCACTCTGTTTTTTTTTCCTTAGATATAAATATTGAGATGTTGCTTTCAAGTGCCTCTTCGGATCATTTTCGGATGCAATACTGTATTTAGGAATATCTTGATCATCGTACATAAGCAACTCTCGTTGATATCCTCGTCTCGTGTAATTGCCTTTGGTATAAATGTTAATGTTTTGACAAATTCTTGCTGTACTCTTTTTCGAAAGTGTAACATCGTCAAAAGCATATGTAAATTCATCGTTTATACCTTTCAACATGACCCAACCGAAACAATGCGTCAATAATAACGCAGAGAGTACTCGCATATCATGTTTCGTACGTTCGTGCGATGCAATCGCGATTAAACATTATATAAAAGTTGATATAGGATGAATACGCCAATTGTATACAACAGGTTACAATTGTGAAACAATAAAATCAACTATCTTTCCATTACTGCAGAGAGAAGTTGTCTTTAAAAATCATTGATCTAAATTCACTGTTTTTTTTTTATTGTCTCATTTATTTATTAGATTTTGAATTATATATTCCATTTTTTATTTTATCTAACATTAGAAATAATGTCACATGCCTCTCCAAGTCTAATAAAAAAAGTAATTGGACAAATAATGATACACAAGTTAAAGAAGTACGTAAGTGGTTTCACATATATAGCACAAATCATAGATAGAAAGTAAGATATAATACAATAGAAACAATTTAAATAAATTATAATAATTTCTAAAAATACATTTCATTTTTTTTTGAATTTGTGAATTTTTCTATATAAACATTTTATGTATGTAATAAATCAGGACATCTATATTGATTCTTATGAACACATATGACTCAACATGTTTCTTTTAAAAGAATATACAAATATCAAATATTATACTTCCACATGCCCAAGTTTAATAAATTCGCCATAAAATAGACTTTTTACTAATCATAAGACAGGAATGATTATATACAATTTCAAGTTATAAAATAGTTCCTCTGCTTCGAATTAATAATGTACTGCAACAAAAATAGTATTAAATATACTTTACAATCTAAAGAATGCTTTATGTGCACGACCATTTGGAATTTGACCCTGAAGTCTTAATCTGCGAACTGCTTCTCTTAAATGTTTAGGTTGTAACGGTCCTGTTTCATCATGAGCTTCCATAACATCAAGAGCTATAATAATGTTGTAATTGTTAAATAACATAATTATATATGAAAATGTGAGAATTCTCAAATTTACCTTCTTCTACAATTTCGCCAACAAATACCTTAGCAATTCCAGACATTGCTATAACAACATTTTGAGAGACAGAACAACCTGTTATAGTTTGCATAATCTAAATTCAAAAGAAAAATAGTCAGAAAATACTATACTAAATATGTACAATTATTATATAGAGTTACTATTCTAGAATTTTTTAAATTTACCCTTTTGATAGCTGCTTTTGGAAATGCAGCTCTCCTATACATTTCATATCTATCTAACTGATCCTCTGTAAAGTTTGAAACAAGAACTCTGAAAAAATTAAAATAAAATGATATTTTCCATAGTGTTATTACTATAATATATCAATCGATATACCTACTGCATCTTTTCTCTTTCTTCTTCTTCTAGTTCCTTTTTGCTTTTTTCTTTGCTCTCCCTCCTTTCTTTAATATTTGTAGGATTAACATGTGGTAACATAATATCATTGCCAAAAATATCCTCCGTACTTCTTTCTTCTTCTTTATTTTCATTTTCATGTTTTATTATTCCTAATTGGTCATCTGCTGTCATACACATAGAATTAGAACCTAATTCCTCTGTATCCGACTGAGATTGGGAACTCATAGCATCTAATTCTGCCTAGAGTAATAAATGCGTAATGATATCTACAAACGATTATCTATATTCTTAAAAACTACTTATTGATAATAACTTACTTTTACCGGTAGGCCATCTACATCCATATTTTCAATATCTTTACAACCAGAGTTTTGAGGACTATATTTTCCATATTTATCATCTATCTCTACAGGCTCACTTTCATTTCCAGAATCTTCTTTACCAAATATGTTATCCATGTTCTAAAATATCACAATTGTATTACAAACACAAACTTATGAATCACCAATGGTTTACGTACAATTTTAAATATATATATTCATTAAAAAAATCATGTTTATCCAAAACAACATTATTTAAAGGTTACGATCAAATTGTGTTTATAAACATACAAAATAACAGTACTCAAAATGCTCCAGTAAAAACTTAAATGAAACGAAAATTGTTCGTTTTTCCACTTATGATGTTTATTTATCGAAAAGAAAACTATAAACTATAATAATAAATATACACACACACGATTACATTTACGCGCCAACTACTAAATTCGAACGAAACTAATTAAAGGAAAAACAGGAATTCGGTCCGAACTTCGCAGTGATCGAAGCGCTACCTAGTAATCATTTTTGTCGTTAAACGAAAGTGTACAGCTGTACACGAGCCGGAACAACAAACGAGGTATGGAAATAGACCTGTGTTGAAATCTGCACATTATCGCGACTTGGGAATTTTACCGTAACATGTATAGCACAAAAGTTATTAATTTATAAATATAGTATGGTAAATATGGTATGGCTACTGTGATGGTTTTTATTCAATTTTGATTAATTTCTACCGTTTCGGTAGCGCTGCCGCCTTATTCTATTCTGAATCGATAATATCGCATGCGACACTAAAATGGTAAAGGGCTTCGAAGCCCCCGAACCGTGGGACAAAAATTTACATTGCATGTCCAGTCTATCTTATACCTCGTCTGTGCCGAAACATTACGAAATACTGAGTAAACAGTGGCTCCGTATATTGTCGATAACATAGGGATATCTATTTCATAATTCTGCTGTCCACTAGAGTGTGCTGAATTCAACCATGTACATTTATATCTAGCTCTCCTTTTTCGAAAAACATGTATGTAAGTAAGCATTATATAAAATACAGTAGAACCTCGATTATCCGAACATCGATTCATCAAAAATGATCTTTAGAGGATATGAAGCACAACAAAAAAGTATTCTCGCGGAATTATTAACATTAAAAAAAAAATGCTATTTTGTATGACAGAAAGATTGGAAGGACAGAGATGATTAAAACAGATTTATTAAACGGGTAATATATAAGAAATCATAATTTTTCATGTGAAATGAAAATTACCGATGTTTCGATTATTCGAAACATTCGATTATCCAAATCACATTAACGCAATTTAGTTCGATTAATCGAAGTTGTACTGTACTATAACTAGCATTAAACTACGTATCGCAGAAATGGGATATACGATATTCGATTAGGACCCTTGAGAGGTGAGAGGCGATAGAGGACGGAACGAATCTTGAAAAGGCGATGGTCGTAATAAGGTTCGTTTGCTACACAATACAAGTTCCAAATGTATGTATTTCCGGCGGTGAAACAATCTAATACTCTATGAGAACGGAAGCCTATGAGAATTCCGATAAAGATCCCTCTTCCTTTTCTTTAATGTCAAAACGTATTTTTTCTTTATTCTAATTTAGTTCAAACAATGACGATATACCTACTTCGAATCGAATTCCCGCCAACGGCGTATTTAACGAAATTAGACGAAGTATCCATTTCTTTGCCCTCTCTACAGAGTACTTGGGAATAAGAGTAATGTCGGGCTCGGAGATAAATACATCAATGTCGTACAGTACGTAAGTCTTGTTTTAATTAAACAAACAATAGAATCAATTCACGATACACATAACCTTACATTGATTTAATACGGTGTCAATCAAGGTTGAAATCAAACAATTATACAAAGATATTACTGATTTGTGTTTTACTTCTAAAAGTAAAAAAAAAAAAGAAATAAAGTCGCGCGTTTGCAAGTAATTACGCGAATACAATCGCTTTGGTTTTCCCGCGTCAAGCCCCGTTAAATCGAAAATTGTCTTCGCGGAAAAACTCTCGTTTCCCAAGTCAACGGGAGCGGTACTGCGTGCGGCGGTCCGTGCGATTACGCGGGAAATTACAAAACAGAGAAACTGTGAGAGTCCGAAAGGCAGCCTTTTTAGTCTTGAATGTCCAGGGACAAAGGCGATATAATATGTATAATTGCGGGTGGTGTGCCGGTTTTTCGAACCACGCTGGCAAAACATCCGTGAATTCGCGTAAGTAGGACGATCCTCTCTCGTGCCATTGTTTTCCGAGCGTCGGAAAAGCCGTCGACTAATTGCTACTACGTATATACCTATCCATGTACAATCAGTATATTTGTTTGTATGTATGGATATATACATATATATATAGCTTTCGAAGTAAGAGTACTCTCCTAAGAAGCATCTAATTAGCCGATACATGACACGACGCAACTCGAACGATGCATGAAAATCGACGATGCGTAATTAGAGAGAAAGAAGAAAATGATCTTTCTCTTTCCCGCTTGTAGAGAGCTTACAACGTAAATCGTCCATCCTTAAGACCTCACCTGTTGCATCCTCTTCATCGCGGGAACCGAGCAGACATTCGATGTTAATGACGCCAAGGGAGACAGCGAGCTCTTTGACGCATCGTTCGCGCGCGTGAATCTTATACGCACGATTTCTCTCTCGAACAAATTAATAACGATGGCGTTTATCTTTTTATTTTTCTTCCCTCTCTCTCTCTCTCTAGACTCGATCGTCTATTCACTAGAAGATATCGATAAGATGAGAGGATAATGCCGTGAAACGAAAGGCAGACTTTGTATTTCTCGTTATGAGAGAAACGAGATGAAAGCACGTTGCGGTTGCGAACGTTCGTGCGAACGAACGAACAGCGCTCTTCTCAATTCGCGATCACCCACCGTGTGTTCCTTCACCTCGGTCACGGTTGCCGATCATCCTTCGTACCAAAATTCTCAGTCCTTTCTCTCATTCCGATATTCAACGAGATTACACGCTTCGTGGATGGCATTTACTTTCGAGTTTTCGCATCTTGTTTTCAAATAATTCGAAATATGCGATTTATGGATGTTTGAGAATTACTTTTTGTTATTATAATAAACGAATCATTAAAATTAAAAATTATAATTTTCATTATTTTAAGTTCTAATTTAACTATCTTGTATTTTTTACAGCTCTCGACAAATACGTGCAATAAAATAATTGTATATAGATACATATTATATCTTCATACGTAGAAGAACTTATCGTATATCTATATTTGTTTCTTCTTGTATATGTACATGAATTTTATTATACTTTTACGTATAATAATACATACAGAGGAGCAATTAAATTATTTACTCGTAAAGAGCGAGTAAACAATTTGATCCAGTGATGCGAGAATACGTTGACATTAGAACGCGTTTCTTGAGCTACTTTGTCTCTCTCTTTCTCTCTATTTCTACCTCCTCCGCGCGTTAATGCCAGGCGAGGCGAGTTATGCCGGAAAAGGAGCGCTATTGCGTGGGCACGATTGAATTATATAATGTAATATCGACGGAAGTTAATTATAATTAAATTATGGGTCGTGCCTTGTTCTTTTTTTTCATCTTCATTCATTTATCCAGTGAATAGGGTTTTGTGAAAGCCCCTTCGAACGGATGGGCTTCCTCCCTCGATGATTCCCCGCTTGGGAAGTCTACCTCGACTTCCCATTCCGTCTGCAATCCGCATTGATTTTCCTTTTCTTCGGAATGACGATGTCTGGAAAGGAAACCTGGAGGAAATTTTTCTACCCTTCGGACAGTAGATCTACAGCCCGTGTCAACTTTTTATATACCTACTATATTTATATAAAAATTAGGATTGCTATAAAAGATTGTTAGAAAAGTAGAGGTAAAGTTTCGTGCGATCTCAAGTGTTGCTAGTATCATTAAGATATAGATTTTTAATAGATAATTCACTCAAGTGTTTCAACTCATTTACAATATAATAATAATAATAATTTATATGATTAAGAATGTGTAGATAAAGAGAGCTTAAAGCATCGCGTCATCGCGATCGTCGATCGGTTTAGAAACGAAGACGCGATGAACGCGAATCTTTGCGACATCCCGCAACGTCATTGTTCTCCATCGTAGGAGCCTGCTCATATCGCAAGAATTCATTCCCTTTCTCATACTTCAACGATACGGTCATGCGCTCCAGATATTCCGATCGTTCGGAGACTCCTTATTGTCAGAATATTTCGACCGTGAGTGGATCCTCGGGCGTGTCTCTCGTTAACTCGCTACCCCAAATATGTCGGGAATCTATTATCCTATTAAATGTCAATTTTAGGCTCTTGAAACCGATTCTAACGACATAGCTGATACTTAAGTAAGGTAGTTATATATTTCTCAATATCTACTACGTTTATTTAATTATACAATTATGTTAACGTATGTTTACTAATATTTTGCACTGCACACATTGTTTCAAGGGATTGCAAAATTAGAAATCATTGCCATTACCGGTAATACAAAATAAATATCTCTATTACCGATATTTAACGGTAAATAATGTAAATAGAATCAGAAATACATCATTGTTTCACTACACAGTTAAATTGATGACAGTGGTAGTCTTAAAATGATCTACTAATTTTGATTTTTATCGAGAGCATTTACAAATTCTTCATGTTCATCAGCATTACTAGCAATTAATACCAAAAATATTAAAATGCCAATTTCATTTAACACGTTTAGCATGACGCCATTTTTGTTGGACTTTCCGTTTAGGCCAACCCAGCTATAGCCGGTCCCTAGGAACGGAAAGTCCACGGCCAATCCCTGTGGACCGGCGTGATGCTTAACGTGTTAAAATATCGGTATTACCGGTACCCCAATTCCCAAATATTATTTCCCTAAACGATTTTTCCGAACGCGCATCAAGATCGAAATAACGAAATTACAACTGAAGCAAGTAAGTCGCGACACGCGACGCGAACAATTATCCACGTTCGATGACAACCCACGCGAAAAACGCAACGGCGGCATCGTTTGAACCATATTAGAAGAACGGAAGGACTCTCGATCCGTCGTTGGAGGGACGAAGCAACGCAGTAATCCCGAGAAAGCGACATATTAATTTCCCCGTTCTAGGCGTGGCTTCTCGTGATTAGTCGGCGATCTCTATATTTTCAATTCGCAGCACGATACTGTTTTCTTTCTTTTTCCAACGGCGGCGCGCGAAAAGAACGTGACACGCACCGCTTTGCTAATAGATCCGAGTCGGGGTAACCTATAATCGAATTAACGTTTGGTACGTAATTAAATTAGCGACTAACAACGTTGATTATTGAGTAATGAATTATATTACATGCTGATACGATCATCGATCTTTATCAATAATAATTAAACAGAAAGGAATTAAAACTGTTCCTCGTATCCAACCCAAAATCAATATCTAATAAACAAAAAAAAACATCAGAGACATAGATAGTTTTATATCCGAATCTATATAATTGTTCAGTAATCTGAAGAATAATTCTGAATCACTTCGATCGCCATTACTTTATGAAATCATTTACTACATTTACCACGAACTAATCAATTTCCTTGGTATTCCATTAAACGGTCACGATATTCGCTTGCGCGCGTACGCTTGAACACCCGCGCATAATCGCGCGAGCGCGAAGGTTGACACCCACGCTCGTGTATTCGCGCGCGCGCACGAGCGAACTCAAGCGCGTTCGACGCATGGCCGGGACGTCGCGTTCGTTCGTTTCAGTGGGAGTAGCAACGCCGGGAGTATATACGGACAGGTAAGCGGAAAAATTGGCTCGAATCGACGGAACTACTTCCGGTGGACCCAAGGCATCGCTCGTGCCGGGTGTGCGCGGGCGCGAGAACCCGAACGCGACGTCGGGGCAGCAGCAGCACCGACACCAACGATTTTATATTTAGAATTTAACCATGGAACAAAACCGGGAATAGAGTTCAGGCCACATCCGGAACCCTTCGTCGGGGAGCGTAGACCTAGGATCCGACAAAAATCCTACGAAAAGGGTTCTTAGATTTAACATTGGAACTACTGGCATTTACCTAATTTTGTTGTATTTGTTTATTCGATTGGTATTACCGTAAAAAATAGATTGTTATTATTGGATAATTAACAATCAAGTTGTTGATTGAATTAGTGTCGGCAATTTTTTGTTTTTATAGGTTTGGTAGTTTCAATGTTAAATCTGTCTAGAAAATGCTCTATTTCGACTTCTCAATGTTTTCTTAAATTTCCTTTTTCATTACATTCTTTTTTACTTATATTAGATATACCAAATTAATTTATAGCCATGTTGTATATTTATATCTGCAATATCAGCAAATGAACAATCGACATAATTATCCGTTAACTTGATTCAGTCAATCCGTTTGGACTTGTATTT
Source organism: Ancistrocerus nigricornis (assembly GCA_916049575.1). Lineage (NCBI taxonomy): Eukaryota > Metazoa > Arthropoda > Insecta > Hymenoptera > Vespidae > Ancistrocerus > Ancistrocerus nigricornis. The sequence goes on from OU696666.1 coordinate 32,223,384, forward strand.
CCTATTGAAATACGGTGTAACGTTAAACCGCTTATGGTTTCAGAATTTCATACTTCATTACTACGGTAACGCGTATAACAAAAAGAGTTAAGTTAAAAGCTGGTTTCCCATTTCGTGTATACGGTGAGCGTAATCATTTTATAATACTACTCCACCTTTCTTCTTTTCTAGGTCCACATAGTGCGCATACAATAGCTGAACGATTTGAGTGTTGTCGACACGATGCTTTCTCGCACGGATTTGTTACCTCGTTTACCGAGATCGAGTACACGCGTATAATATGCTTGCTACCGGTTCTCGGCTTGAAAATTAGAGAACGAATTCCGGGTCTCCTTCCGACTCTTTGCCCCGTATCCCAGTTCCCTACTTCCGCTGCTTCTATTAAAGGAACACAATGCTCAGTGAGCTCACTTTTCTTCGTCGTCTTGGGCTCGTTCGTATTACGGATGCACCGTTACGCATACACGCTCGCGTATGGACGTACCAAAGCAACGAAAGAGATTCCAAGAGTCAGTAACGAGTCAGTGACTTGGCCCAGAAGAGAGAAAGAGAGAGTTTTACGTCTTCGTTGACACCAGAGATAAAGTCAGTCCGTCGCATGGAAAGACCGTGACAAATGATTTGTGGTCTTGTACCATTCACGTTCATTAAGACGCAAAGACTACGCGGAGGAAATACGAAGGAGGTGAGAGAGGTAGAAGTAGAAAAGTTTCTCGATGCTGGACCAACCAGTCTCTCTCTTTCGATTTATCTGATATGCATTTTCACTCGAGACATTTACCAGAAGAAATCGTCGGTCATCGTTACGAATGCACGAGTTACGATAGCGAATAGAAACGCGTAAGAGCGTACTACTTTCGTCATCGATTATCGAACGATCAGTTTCAATCGACCAAGAAGACGACGAGAAGTCTCGGTCCGAACGAACGAGCTATTCAAGACGAATCGTTTCTCTCACGATTATTTCTCGATGTCGAACTAAATAATAAAATATCTACCGTCGTGCTTACTTCATCGCAAATACATACCTACTCGTATACCCCTTATCGCGAAATCGCGCGTGTCTTTATTTTTTACGACAGGATTACACACGATCTTACACGCGTTAAGCTTCGCGTTTTATCTTCCGACCATCGAGTGAACGCTTTCCGTTTTTCCCATCGAATGAAAGGATCGAACCGCGATTAAGAAAGTGTGACGCGAAATTTACTTTCCAGACTCGCACTCGTTTCTATCGCGCGACGAGAGAAAGAGAATCTTTTTCCACGTCTTATTACGTCTAACGTCCGTCAAAGAGATCAAGATGATAAGGTTTAAAAGGCGAGAACTTGCGAAAAGAACGATTCGATAAGATCGTAAAGAAAACTTGACTCTCGCGAAAAGATTCACGACGATTAAGTAAAACGTCGTGAAAACGCGACGAGTTACGTTCCAGTTGAGCTCGTCCTCGTCGAGGCAACAACGAATCGGTCAAGGAGAAATTTCTAAGAGCACGTGCTTGCTTCGCTCGTAGTCGTCGTAGTCATCATCGTTTCGCATCGATCTCACCTTCGGCGATGATCGTAGTCGTCGTGTCGTGCATAGCATTACGTTCACGCTGAATGGCACGGAACGATGCACGTGCTACGTACGTTACGTCAGGACGCATGCGCGTTAAACGTAAACTGTACGCGACTGTCACTACCACGACTTCATTCATATTTTTTCCTTCTAGCTTCACCACACTCCACACCAGTTCCATTCACGCGTTCAGTTGATCGAGCCAGCGCGTAGTAACACAGCCGCGCACAACTTGTCTTCGATTGGTTACCGCCGATAATGCTCCACATTCGCCGCGATATTTCTCTCTACGTCACCCCTTACACACGATGTTACGTATATGTACGCATATACGTACATACGAGTACCAAACCTGTGTGCGGTTGTATACGTAATATATCTATAGGTATATACGTGACACACGCAGATCGTGATCGTTTCACGCTTGACTTTCGATCGTCACTGACTTTCCTTACTTCCTTATTTCTAAATGGTATTTACGGTATTCCAATAGCAATAACGAGTTTTTCTGGAAAAATTTCAGATTTATTTACAATTTTTTTCCTATTAACATTTAAAAAGTTTAAATCGATTTAAAATGGTCGCAGAAAGAATTTCCTGGTGATGTTTCGCGTTCTTACATTAGCTCCATAAATTAGAGTTCTATCGAACGCGTTCTTATGTACCCGTATAAGAGGCACTTATGTTCGATCTTCTCACAATGCCCCAGATAACATCCGATAAAGTCGCGTGTCTTACTTATAGTCGAAGGAGTTTCGTTTTATTCCGATAAGACACCATTCACCAAAGACACCAAAGTGTATACAAACAATTATGATATAAGCGAGACTCCCTCGCATTGAGATATTGGAGCAACATTCTTTGGTAGGTAGGCTTTAGTTTGGCAAAGTTCGTGCACTTTGGCAAAGACGATTGTATCGTGCCAGTTTGATCGATCATTTCCATTACCCTTTCTCTTAGCAAGAGACGTAGACAAGAGCTCGTATAAAGAAAGCATTATGCTTTATCGTGCGAAAGGGAGCGATACGTTCAAGGATAAGATTCGAAGGATTTACTTAAGAATTTCATTTCCGGCGATAACGAAGGGGAATTCCTGGGATGGGAATAGGGTGCTGCTCGGTCGGCGTGGTACAACGCAAGCGTTACGCGCGGCTTCGATACTTTTGGATATCGTATTGTGCTCGTGACGTCAAATATTTTTGACCACCTCTCTTCGTATCGTCTTTCACGGATCGTTTTAAATCCTCTCGCACGAGCGAGCCCTCGTTTCCCTTGCGCGCAAAATAGCACCGTAAAACGGTTCTGTTGGGTGCGATTACCGACCATTATCGAGCATAATGATAGAACGTGCGTAAGCGCGTTGCAACGAGCGTTAGACACCGAACGCATGACTCTTTTTCGAATGTCCGAAGCGAGAAGAAAGAAAAAGAAAGAAGGATACTCCCGTACGCAAGATGAAGCTGTGACATTTTTCGTCCGTTCAAAGATGCCGTTTAAATTAGACGATTAATCGTGTCATTTACCTACCACGCATCACGATAATTGAAGAAGCAAGTAAATGAAGGTGATATGCAACATTTTTTTAAAAACACCTCCAAAAATTCACTTGGACTTAACACATTCATCCATTATGAAAAGATGATTTTGAAAAAATTGACACATCACTTTTATCCACTTGCCTCTCAATTATTTCGATTCTTCGAGTCTGGACAAATTGTATTTAGAAAATGAAAGAAATTAGACGGATCGCGAACACACCTAAACAATCCGATCCTTATCGTCCACGATAATAAATGAATCGCGCGTATGCTACGAGATATCGCGATATATCTACGCGACTTACGTAATTTCATTGCGAGAGATCGTATCGTTTAATAGTACTAGCGTGTTTACGCGAAGGCTCGATGACCCTCGTCAGATAAATCAACGAGAAAAGGTATCGACGAATTTCGAAAGGATGTACCGCGATAGTCACGATTTCCGGCAAGTAGTCGCGAATACGCTTTCGTAGAACGCGGAAACGCAACAAGTATCCTCATTATTATTATTACTATTTGATGACGCATTCACCATCGACAGCGTGATGATGGTAAGAGAGAGAAGAAAGAGAAACACGTAATATTTGGTACACCACCACCGTCGGTCATATCCATCCGTTTCCTGCCATTCTAAAGAGTGAAATACGTACTTCCTTACTATCATCATCACCGTGGTCGTCATCGTTGTCATCCTTCCCGCGGTCCTCCCACGTAACGATTCCAACTTTTCGCACGTTTTTTACCGAGTAACGGCGAAGCATCTCGTGCGACAGAAGTTGCATGGACCGCCTCGAGAATGAAAAATAAAAATAAAAGAATGACACAGATATACATATATAGCTTAAAAAAAAGAAAGAGAACGTAGGAAGAACGGTAGCTTGGTTGGAAGAGACGGAGAAAGAAAGAGAGACAAAGAGAGAAGAGCCCATCGTCCTTGCACTTCACGGCCCTCCGCGAATTCGGACCGTTCGCGTGATACGTCACTGGGATTTCGTAGCATCGTTGCGCGGTAGAGGTAGCAGCGGGGGCTGTGGTGGTGGGGAGGGCTGACAAGTGTGAGAGAGAGTGCGAGGGCGAAGAGGAGCAGATAGAACGGCTGTAGTCTAGCGAGCGAGAGCGCGCGGTGGTAGTGGGGGGAAGGCCGGACGGCGAGAGGAGAAGCATCTCGGTAGTGTCGGTGGAAGGGATGTCTGGTTGACGTGGTGGGGGTAGCCGGCTTGCGAAGCCTCGATGCGTTGGTGTGGAGGGGAGAAGTGGAGAGGAAGCGGGCCATTGCGCCATCAGGAAGTGGCTCACCACTTACACGCGCGGAGTTAACCGGCGACACGCACGCTTGTGCGCGCGCGAGCGCGCTCAAAAGCGCGAAAGAGAGCGAGGGTGAGGAAGGGAGTACGAGAGGCAGACGGACTTAACGCATCGAGGAGAGATAAGAGAGTGAGAGAGAGAATATAGGCATCGTCGAAAGAACGGTGGCGGCGCTCAAGCGAATGGTCGACGGTGCCGGTGGGAGGTGGTGCGACGAGAGGCTCGCCCGAGAGCGGTGGTTTAACCCTGCAATGAGCGTGTGTGCGTGAGCGTTCTCGCACGACATTCTGGACACCCGGTACGTGTCAAGCCCGTATCCAAGAGGCACTATCCCACTGGCATTCTCTCTCTCTCTGCCTCTTCGTTTTTTATTTAATCTTTTTTTCACCTTTTTTTTATTTATTAGTTCATTCATTCGGAAACGTTCTTCTACACGGATCATGACCGTCCTTCGTTTTTCGTTTTAATTGGAATAAAACGATCTACCTATATATTTTATAAACGATTCCTTCGATGTTCATCCGGTTTACTGTTTTTTTTTTTCTCCGTTACTATTGAAAAAGAAGAAAACGCATTTCATATTGTACGTCATCCGGTAGCACACGCTCGTTCCCTTATCGATCCTGAAGATCGACTTAATTTCTTCCGCGGGCTCGAATTCAGAACGAGAAACTAGCGATTGTATTCCATGTCCGTCGTTTCCCGCGGTTTAGTTTCCTGCTTTCTTCCACCGACTTTGGCTTGGATCGTCCTCTTTCGGGAAGATACTATTGTTTCTCTTCTAACGTCATTTTCTTCCTAATAGGAGTCACGTTTAAGGCGTAAGCGTTGCTTTTGTAATATATACGCATTGTGCGTGTTATATCGTGTAACGTGCGCTATTCTTACAGCCCGTTATCGTTACCTGCGAAATAATTCGTGGCATCGTAACTCGATGTATTGGGGTTGCCGCGGTAGGCGTGTATTTCTCAATTCGGGGTTAGCTTAATCACCGGCAAAGGCACATCCCTAATTATCACGGGACTGTGTTTAAACGATAGTCGAGACGGTTACCATTCGTCACTGCCAAGACTTTTTCGTGGTATACGCGATTTTCATAAAGGATAATAATAGCGAACCGACGTTTTTTGCGCTGGAAATCGACGAGCCTATTATTTCCCTATATCCTTTAAGACAAACTTTTTCCACTTTGGAGTCTGGGCAAATGAACTGAGACGGTGGTATATTAAAATGTAGGACATCTTCGAAATGATTAACGAAGAATGTCTCGAGCCGTCGTTCCCGAGAAGTTTCTTTGGATGAAGTTATTTTCGAAAGTCGACAAAGGATGCTCATGTTTCATAGCCTCTCTTTTTCTACAAAATTAGCTAACCGTGAAGGATGTTAATAAAGGAGGATATTCGAGCATTTTGACTGACCATTGTGGCGAAATTACCTAAATAAGTCATCTTACGCAGCCTAAATGACTCATTTTCAGATAAAACTCTTATACTGTATGTACCCGCTATATCTATAATAAAATCAAAATTTTTATTTTTTATAAGGTTAGCGATCGTATGCATATCCAGCGACGACAGATTAACAATGAAATAGTCTTCATTGACTGGCTTCGTCTTATCGACGACAAAGGTGATTATTATCAACGCGATGCACAAGTATTGTAATATCAATGTCGGTCACCGGCGAAAAAATCATTACGCTAACCTTAGGTATCAATGAAGCACAGTCGCTTATCACACGGCACGGGCTGGCCCTCGGCGGTATCTACCAGTCAATAAAGAGCCTTAATCGCGACTATAAGAGATCCGAGAAGACGACGAAGAACTTCTCTCGCTGGTTTGGTCACTTGTGTTACGTCATTTAAAAAAAAAAAAGGGACTCGATGCTCGACCGAAGAAAAATTCATAAGTTGTATATATTCATACATATTTGTGCATTATATACGAGAAAGTCTTTAAAACTGAACCAAAGTGCCTACGATAAATAGTACAAAGATACAATAAATCGTCGTGACTCGCTCATAAATTATACCGACTAACTAATAAATCAGGACGCGCGTACACCGGCAGACATCGGGGCTCGCTCGAAGTTAATTTCGAGTCTCTTGGATAACGTTATTTCGTATATAATTGTAACTTACAAACCGATATTTCACCGGAGTAAGTACACAAAGTGGAACGAAATAATGATTTTCATGCGAATTCGAGCCGACATCGTGAACAACCCCCTTCGCCTTGAGTTCGTACTTGACCCGTGCCAATTACGGGAAGAGAACGGAAATAAGAAATTTGAACGTGGCGCGGCGCTGAGGTAAGAAGGTGAAATTCTTTTATATCGAAAATTCTTTTAATATTCCTCGCCACACAGGACGCACTCCGTAGCGCGAAGCGTTAAAAAGGGCTTGGGAAAAAAGAAGACATTCTCTCACGCTCGGGACGACGTAACGAATGGTACGTCGTTGCACAAAAAGGTACGTAGGAAGTACGCGGCGGTGTAAAAAAGAGGGACAGAAGGGGAAAGAGAGAAAGAAAGAGCGAAGGAGTGGGAAAGAGAGAGAAACGAGGAGGAGGGGCACCGAGGTCCGGCGTGGGGCGCCACTCGCGAACGATACGCTCCTGATTAGAACCCATTCACAGAATGAACGAACCGCTTGCGTTCCGTTCGTGTAGTCACTCAGTAGTGTCATGGAGGTAACATGGCCGAGGAGACGCGCCTAGTTCGCGTTGAAGAGAGGCTAAGGATCAAAATCGGTAGGACGATACGTGTTCGAAGCCTCTTCCTCTCGTAAAGTCGAAATTCTTTCTTCGTCGCGAAGCTTCGAATTTCGCCGAAAAATCATTTACTCGCGAGCGTGTCGTACTTCGAAAGAGAGAAATAGAGAGTGAGTGAGTGAGTAAGTGAGCGAGCGAACGGCCGAGGGAACGAAAGAACGAACGAGCGAGTGAGAGAAAAGGAGAGGAGGAAAAGAAAATGAAACGAATACGAGAAAGAAAGAGTGAGAAAAGTGTAAAAAAAAGAAAAGGAGACGGAGAGAAACGTGATGAGTTTCTCGCGTTCACGTTTCTAATTTCTCGTCGTCGAGGATGTCATCTAATTCGACTCCCACGATCGTTGTTCTGCGTTTTCGTGCAGAAAAAGGAGAAGAGAACGACGAGGAGAATTCGTTGCTCGCTCCAATCGTTCGTCGACGTGACGGGATGTGTTTGTTCTATTGAAGGCACACGCGCGAATCGACGAGGACGATCGGTCGCGCAAGAACGTTGGGACGGACACGGCGTTTCCGCCTCCCTGTAACTCGACGAACGAACCCTTTCCTCGAAATTTCCGATCAACGCATACGCGTACATCCATTCTCGACTCCCACGCGTCGTTGCCCCTGTGCGCTTAGGCGTACGCGCGCGCGCCTTTGTGGTCGACGTGCGTGCTGCTTTCTTTCTTCGTGTGCGTTCGTTTATATATGTATGCGTGAGTGTGTGTGTCTGTGGTTTGTCTATATGTGCTACACGGCTAGTGTATGTACCTGTCGTCATATCTCTCTCTCTCTCTTTCTCTCCGTATATGCGTACGCTCTGTCGCGTGTGTCTCTGTTTCTCTGTCTCTTTCTGCATCTCTTTTTCTCTCGCACACGCTCCCTCTCGATCGCAGGAAACGAAATCGTGGCCAAGCTCGTACACGATAAAATTCCTCCGCGTGCAAACCGCGCGGTCTACCATACCTCTTTCCCCCTTTGCTCGGTTTTCTTCGAAAGATGTAAAGAAAGAGACAGTACATCCGTTCGAAGGATTCGTTGGAAGCAGAAGGAAGCTCGTCTCGTTGGATACGCGCGATCGAGTACCTTTATTATTTTTTCTATTTTCTTTCTTTTATTGTTTATGATTTCTATGTTTCTTCTCCGTTTAAATACCGCATAATATAAAGCTGCCAAGATGAGGTTTTCTTACTAATAAACTTTTGAAGGAACGTGAAATTTCTCTGTTCTTAAATAAATTCATGAATTTGTCCTAGGTATTATTTGTCCCTTGTGTCACATGATGTACATGATCGTTCCTATTGTCGCTATGATCTTATTTTCAAATTAATCGGTTCTGACAGTGTCATAAATTAGCTATAGATGATGCTGAGTTCTTAGAACCGCTGGGCGTACGAACGTTAAATCATCGAGTGACTTGCGTTTGGAAGAGTGTAAAAAATTGTAGTTCTGTAGTTGTGTATGAAAGAATCAAGGTTTATTAAGAAATATTATGTAGAAACGTGTGCTGATTGTTGTTGATAGGTGAAGCTAAAAATCTACAAAGTAGAAGTCATGGATCTCCGGGTACCAGAGACGTATACTGCGCACTGTCTCTCGATCAGGAAGAGATATTCAGAACAACGACTATGGAGAGAACTCTTAAGTAAGCATCTCTTTTATCCTATATCCATTATCATATCTTTTTCATAGATTTGAAATAACTTTTTATAATCGTTGTTAAGCCTCCATGGTCCCAATTACAACATTTCATTTTATGCAGTCCTTTCTTCGGGGAGGAGTTTCAGTTCGAAGTACCCCGCAAATTTCGATACCTTGGTATTTATGTCTACGATCGAGATAGGCACTTAAAACAGGACAAAATTCTGGGAAAAGTAGCAATAAAGAGAGAGGATTTAGCGACATATCATAACAAGGAACATTGGTTTCCGTTAAAACCTGTCGATGCTGATTCTGAAGTTCAAGGCAAAGCTCATCTTGAGCTTGCTTTGCAACCTCAAGTTGGGCATGTTCAACCAAAACTTACGGTCAGGTAAATAAGCATGTTATTAAATTATTACATTCCTTTAAGCAGATGCATTAATTTTATATTCAATATATTTATTTTGAGACTAATTTCATAACTAAACATTGGTTCTGTTGTTGCAGAGTAATAGAGTGTAGTGAACTAACCATTAAGAACGGCGGCTGTGATCCTTTTGCAACTGTTACAGTCACCTATAGTAATGGTAAACAAATATCAAAGCGCACAAAAGTTAAGAAAAAAACTGTATCTCCTTATTTCAATGAGACATTTGTTTTTGAGGTATGAATAAATACTGCATTATTTTTGTAAAGAAGTTGATTGTACATCCAAACATATTCATTTTTTATATATACCATTATCATAGCCAGAACTCATGGAATACAAAGACAAAGATGTTTCCCATTATTCTATTGATGGAGGAGAAGTGGGTGAAGTTGTAGTTGGTTTGTGGCATGCATCTCCTGGTATGGGAGAACAACCTGCATTTCTAGGAGAAGTACGTGTTACATTGAGAGGACTGCAAAAACAACCAACTAGTACAACAACTGCATGGTACATTTTGTTATATTCATATTAATTATTTAAAGTAGAATGATACAAGTACTAATATCTTTGCTATTAAGAAATTTAAATATGTAGAAGCAATCTGTTATTTGGTTTTGCAGGTACATTTTGTTGCTTCCTTTTTTATTATAACTTTTTACTTTTAGGTATTTTCTTCAACCAAGAGCAGTAAAGCACAGACCAAACAAAATTTCAAGTAATTCAACGCCACCTGGGACCCTTCCAGGATTAGGATCTTTACGTTTAAAAATTCATTATACGGCAGATCATGTTTTCCCTTCTGGAATGTATGACAGGCTGAGAAGTTTATTATTACAAAGTGTTAATGTTCAACCGATAACGTCGTCCGCTGTTTACATTTTGGGTGAGATTGTAGCCAGTAAAATGGAGGCTGCGCAACCATTGGTTAGAGTTTTAGTGCATCATGGACAATTGGTATCTGTGATGCGAGCACTTGCAAGTCACGAAATTTCTAAGCTAACGTGAGTCCAAATATATATATTAAATTGAGGTAATATCTTAATGAATAAGTTAAAATGAAATTATTGAATTTTCTAGCGATCCAACAACTATTTTTCGTGGTAATACATTAGTCAGTAAAATGATGGATGAAGGTATGAGATTAGCGGGTCTTCATTACTTACACAGTACATTAAGACCAGCAATGGAACAAGTCTTTTTAGAAAGAAAACCATGTGAGATAGATCCAACAAGAGTAAAAGATGCAAATACGATACAAACGAATTTAGCAAATTTAAAGGTATTAAATATAGTATAATTTATTTCATTAAATAAATTGATATAATATTCAATATATGACCAATTAATTTTTCTTTTACAGGAATATGTGGAAAGGGTATTTACAGCTATAACAACTTCTGGAGTAAGATGTCCACCATTAATGTGCGAGATGTTCTGGTGTTTACGAGAACTTGCCGCAACTCACTTTCCAAAAAATAAGGAAGTAAGGTACTCGGTAATCAGTGGTTTCATTTTTCTCCGATTTTTTGCACCTGCAATATTGGGACCAAGATTATTCGACATTACTACGGAACAAATCGTAAGTAATAATAGCACGCTTCATACAAATATAAGCAAATATACATTCCGATACTTCAATTTATTGATATATATTTATAGGATTCTCAAACAAATAGAACGTTAACATTAATATCTAAAACAATTCAGAGCTTAGGAAATTTAGTGAGTTGTAGAGGAGGAGCAGGTAGTGTTTGTAAAGAGGAGTATATGGAATGTGTGTACAGGTATGTAACTAAGCATACATATATATTATATGTATATACAATCATTGGCAGAGAATCTGATTATATTTTCTCGTATAATTCCTAGTTTCTTTTTTCAGAGAATTTTATACAGAAAGACATATTCAAGCAGTCAAACAGTTTTTAGAACTTATATCAACCGGCAGTAGCAGTGGTGCTACAAAACAACGACCTACAATGTTGCAAGAACAGCCAGTGGTGCTAAAAGAAGGGTAAGTTTACTTCACGTACTATAATTAGCTTTTCAGATCACCAGAAGAGATTTTCTTTATGTGAATACACAATTTAAAGTTATCTTTATCTTTCTAATAGAATATATTTCCTTTTTGTGCATACTACTGATTGTGATAAGAGGTTTGTATTGTAAAGACAAATATTTATTGTTTGGAGTCATGAGTTTTAAGATATCATTTTATATTGTTTCCATCTGTCTTTTGTTTACAGAGTAATGATCAAAAGAGCTCAAGGTAGAAAAAGATTTGGAAGAAAAAATTTCAAACAAAGGTACTTCAGATTAACGACGCAAGATTTAACTTACTCCAAAACCAAAGGTAAGAAAGATGGTCAAAATTAAAAATCCAATATATTATAAATTAGCTTACAATTATTATTGATGGCATAAAAGTTAATGAATAATTACATTACCTAATATTTATTTTACAGGTAAAGAACCTTTATGTAAAATTCCACTAGAAGAAATATTGGCTGTTGAAAGGTTACATGAAGATTCTTTCAAGATGAAGAATATGTTTCAAATTGTACAACCACAAAGAGCATTGTATGTCCAAGCTGGTAATTGTGTGGAAGAAAAAGAATGGATCGACATACTTACAAAAATATGCCACACAAATAGTAATCGGTTAGAAAAATATCACCCTAGTGCATACATTAATGGGCATTGGCTTTGGTAAGAAAAATGAGTAGAAATTATGTTCTCACACAATTAGCATATGGTATTCCTTATTTTTGTGTTCCTTTGATCGTAGCTGTCGTGCAGCATCTGAAGTAGCTCCAGGATGCAGTGAGGTGTCTCCAGGTGTAGAGGCTGGGTTACGCATGGTTCTAGATCCTGACAGAGATTTACAAAGGATACATTCTTTGATTTTCACCAATATGCCCCGGCTTGAAACATTAATGAGTGCATGTGAGTGTCAGGCAGTGTATGGGGCAAGTGATATGATGTGTGTGATACCAGGTGGAGGGTCTCTTATTGAAGACGTCCCATCTTGTTTTAAAACTTTAACTGCGTTGAAAGATGCTGCATATGCTTTGCAGCATGAACATAGAGCTTATTTTAGGAGACTAGCACGTGACACCAAATATGGGAGCAAGTAAGTTGTGTACTTTTTCTTTTTCTTTTGTATTGTTGCATGTTGGTTTTATTTTAATGAAAATAACTTCTTTTGTCAACAAATATAGCAGATTATTTTATATTATTATACAGATAATAATGTTCCAAAAGTAATAATTATTTGTTTAATTTTAGGCAAGCGCCCATAGGTGATGACAATTACCTCCATTTAGCTGCCAGAGCTGGTTTTGATAGTCAGCTAACAAAACGTGCTTATGAAACAGATAGCTTAAATCAACGTTGTACAGACACAGACCATTGTTATGATATTGGATTTTCGAAGCGAATAGAAGATAGAAGATACGATGATACACTCAGGAAATGTTTAGATTCTGACTCCATCAATCGTAGGTATGAAAATGAAAGTAATTTGTTAAGACGTTATGACAGTAGTACTGATACTATTAAAAGTATACAAAGTGATCTCAAAAAATTTGATCATAGTTTAAACAATACGTTAAGATCTGAAAAATCTGAAAGAAATGGAAGTGAAAATGTGGAAAATTGCAAAAGACTTGATAACTCCACTTTGTTGGCAACAGATGGAATTAATCTATCTGGTACACTGTCAAGAAAGTTAAACAATTATGATAATACTAGAAAATTGAGTGAATGTACATTGACAAGAAGAATAAGAGATGATATAAATGACATATCCTGTACTGCTATGAGTGAACGTGGCAATCATTAATTTATATCTGTAGTATAAACAATACGTGCTGTACGTTCCTAGGACACATTTTAGGAAACTTTGTCCATGTATTTGCATTAGTTCTATCTCAAGAAAAGATGGCAGACAAATTCACTCCTGACTATACAAGGCTATATTTTTTTACTACTCATATAAATACATACATATATCTATATATGTGTATATATATATATATATATATACATAATATTGCTTTTGCTTACATATTGTTGACTCGTGTGTAACAGGGTCACCTCTTTTATTTGTACACGCAATTTCGACGATGTTTTTTGAATTATATAAGTTTTATGATTGTCTTATGCGCACAAATCTTTTGAAGCTATAAGATCAAAAGACTTCAGGAAGCCATTTTATGTATTTAGTTTCTTATCATGCTGTGGAAAACTTAACATCTCGTCACGACAAAAATCTCTATTATTTATTTATTTATTTTCACGTCATTTAAAAAAAAAAAAAACTGGAAATGTATGTGCATTAATATGATAAAATAACACAATGTGTTATTAACTTCATAAGTTATAATCTCATTGACTGGGGATATGTAATAGTCGCCAGTGTTAACTGATAAATGTGTAGGGAACATAATAGCTACTTTTAATTATGGATATATTACTTTAGATATATATATTTAATATCATTATTTTTCATTCATAATTCCATCAACTTGTAACAAAAATATACTTGTAAAAAGAATAATTGAAATAATAATTAGTTGTCATACAGTTTAATAAATACATACAAATATATATGGGGCATACCACAATCATGGAATGTCTATACTTTAATAGATGTCAATTAAGTTGCATAAAGTAATTAAATTAACTAAACCTATACTACACAAGAAGTTGAACAAAATTAAAGCTTATTATTCCAAAGAGGCCTAAGTGCTAAACAATTCTAAATTAAATGTTTGCAATCGCTATTAGCAGCACTATAGAATGTTGCTAAGAGTGCTTGTCATGTAAAATTATTTCTACTATATCATATTATTTTTATTATTATTAATATTATTTCTACTTTTATTATTATTATTATTTTTATTATTATTATTATTATTATTATAATTATTATTATTATAACTGTCATGAGTAACAAAGCATCAAAACATGTTTGTAGTAAAATTTAAAAACTATGCTCACAAAAAAGCATTGAAAATGAATGGTATGCTTATCGTTTACATGCAATTGTATGACTTTGTTTTGTTGTTTTTCTTTACACATTATTTGACACTCGAGCACTCATTTTTTTTGTTATTTGCAGATGTAAAATAATTTTTTACTGCATTTATTTAAAAAAATATTAATGATAATCACGTTAATCTTATAAGCTGATGCTTGTCAATTAAATACAAATAATCTTGTCTTCTTGCATTAGACAAAGAATTATAATGTATAAATATCATTTTAATGATCTTACAATTCCATATTTCAGGAAAATGAATCTATAAAGATAAGAAATGTAGAAGTTTTCTGTATCTTTTTTAATAACAAATTAAAATTTTCTCATTAGGTTTAAAACTTGGAAGAGGCCAAGAAAAACAAATATTTAAGAGAACATCTGATCTGCAGTTTACCAGAAAAATGGTCTATACTCTATTGAGAAAATATCTTGCAATTTTACAAATGAGACTGCTATCTTATTTCATCACACTAATATTCTGGCTTTATTCTATGTCTAGATATTTGATTAGACACATCATAATAGAAATTATTATTCAATGTATATCCTGTGATAGTCTTATATAACCAGCATTCATGATGATATATAGATGTTCTAATCAAATGTATTATACATATTTTATAACTAAATAACTGTTAAGTCAATTGGCATTTATTAAGAGTCAATATTATTTCACAAACAATTTTCAAAAAGTAAATTTTCTCAAATAATCTTCCAATAATTGTAAATGCACAAGAAGAACGTATAAACTATCTCATTAATTAATTTTCTGTGTGTAACTACATGGCAAAGATTCTTTGTAAATTTAGAACAATTTTAATGTCTGGATGTTACCTTTGGCTAGATTTAATATCATATGATCATTAAAAAGATTATGACATGTTGTACATCCAATGAAAAATTATGTATCTATATAGAATTAGACAGCAGATATAGTCTTTTCAAGGTACAAGTTGTGAAACTATTGATGATAAAAGAATTTGTTTCTCAATTGGCCAAGTATGTTTATCTTCTTATATTATTAGATGTGTACTGCATTGATTTAGGAAGATCCTGTGCATTTAGAACTTTTCGTGTCTATAAAGAATTTACAGAGAAATATCCTAATAAGTGATTTCAACGCTTCCACTGTTAATTTTATTTGTTTATTGGTTTTCATTCTATCGTATTATAAATTATGTACTTTTTGCAATAGTAAGCAAAACGTCAATATGAATATAGAAAATCCCTCCAGTTTGGTAGAAAAAAAATGAAAAAAATTACAGTCATAAAAAGAGGCAGTTGTTCAGAAAGTGTACAGTAATTGTTATGACCTATGAATTATTACAGATATTATATAGTTTACAAACTTTAGCTTATCTTTATGATGTACAGTGTACAAATTTCTTTATTTCCATGTTTTAAAGAATGTGACTTTATTAAAATTTGTTTACCGTCTAGATTTATAATCTAAGATAATATTAGTGAGTATTCGTAGATTAATCATATTGTTTATTTGGATAAAAATGTTATTGAATTATTTAAGCTACAGTTTATGTTCTATGTAGTTTGGAAACTTGACATATCCATACAAGGCCTTCAAATGCGTAGAATTATAGAGTTTGGCTTATTGTCCAATACAAATAATCGACACTAACAGTGTATAAATAAATGAATAAGCAAATTATAATAGAGGCATTGGATAAGCGATACATAAAGTTTGCTGCAAAATATATGGATACAGAGGATTGAACCTTCTTCTCTTTATATCTTCATGGCTTCAAGTGAAATGCAAGAATCCTCTGACTAAAAAGTGATAAAAATAATAGTTATTTTTGACCGAGTAACTCAGAAATTGTGCATATGAGTTTAACATAAGTTCGCATTATATTTGGCAATCGTTATCTTACGAGGTCTTGTATTTCGTGTAAGAAATTTTTCCAGAAATTTGATCTTCTATTACAATAATATTAGGACGACGATAACCTTATATTGCATTTTAAATAACAAAATTAATGTAAATTTATTGTTAATCTATAGTTATGAATGATGAGAAATTTTGTATAATATATATACATTCTTTTTTGTAAATGGCAAAGAAAGTACACTTATTTATAAAGATTTTCTTTGTCATGTAAAGCAGAAACGTTACACGTTGATTAATCGAAACATAATAATAACGGAATTTATTAGGAAGATATTACGACTGCATTGAATACATATGCTTATGTATATGTGCGTATATACGTATGTATACACTTGTAGATATATTTATATATGTGCATATATATGTGCATACATACACATATTGTATAATATTATATATTTTCGAGATTCTGATGCAGACGAACATGGTAATTCTACTTATGAGCGGTATTATTTATATTAATTTTATTGTATTAGTAATTTAATAACACTTTTGTATACTCTTTCGTTGTGTTCACCAAGTAACTATTGTTATCTTGCAGAAGTTCTTAGCATAGACTGTGCCTTAAATTTCTCGAGGACCGAAAAAATGCGTTTCTTAAATTTACAGAGGATTATATTTCACAAATTATTTATTGAAATCGAGGATTGGGTGTGTTGTGTAATATACACCTTCTGTGTATTTTAATATTGTACATAAGTTTACTGCAATAAAAAAAAAATATGTCCTCTGGTTAAATCATCATCAATCTTTTTTTGTATTTATTAACAACAATTATACGTAATATGTATATAAATAAAATGAAACAAAATAATTTTCTACTTTATCAAAGTATAAAGTAAGTTATATACAAGAGTCGCGTGAAAATTACATGGTTGAATTTTCGCTCGGAAATTCGCTGACGCGCGACTCGAGTAAGTAGTGACTTTTATTAATTTGTGGGGAATAGTGGATTTCTTGTCTTGGCAGAACTGATCCACGGTATGTTCTGCTAAATCGAATATCCGTGAAGTGGTGCCGCGAGTGTTCGATATTCAAAAAATTTAAATTTTGATCGTTTATTATCACGGAACGTGAACGATCGTTAAATCGAAGAATGTCAGGTGATGTACAGCCAAGAAAACGGAAGGATAGGAGACGCAAAAAAGGTATAATACTTATACGAATTAGTTTGATAGACTTTCGTAACTTGGATACTTGGATGATGGATATTTTTAGCAACGCTCGCTTTTTTATTTTTGTCTTGGAAAATGCGCACTGCTGTTTAACGCGCGTCTTTGTTTTTTTAAATAATATAATCGTTCCAAAAGTTCTGTTGTCGATAAACATTTTTTCCCATCGATTAACATCGATATAATACCGTCAATAGTTCTGCTGATCAAAGTTTAACGCATTGACATTGCACACGGTGCATGATTTCTAAAAGTAAGGAAAGAGGAAGGGCATTGGATGTATTTTTTGTTAGACATAAAAAGAAATTATATTTCAATTTCAGATATATTATATCTATACTTAGGAATTTGACATATACGTAATTGTATTTTTAACGTCTTAATATCGGTAATAAAATTTTGCAATTTTCAAAGATATTATTTTGTCTTATTCAAAATGTATTTTTGTAGTAAATGTGTAGTAAATTTGACTACTTCATAATAGTATAGTAATGAATTCGATGATACATATATATGTGTACGTGTGTGTATATATATACACGTATGTCATACAGAAATCTTTCGCATCTGTTTTGCAAAGCAAAATGGCGTGTAAAAATAATATTACAACTATTGACTACGTCTCGACTTATCGACTAGAAAAATATAAAGAAAAAATCTATTAAAAACATAATGCTAGGACGATATATCAATATTCCTTGAATAGTATGAATATAATATAAGTTATATAATATACATTATTAATGATAATGTGGAATATCGTTCATCCTATGTAATAAATTAAACAATATTTTCTTCTTCTATACTGTCAAACGCGCGTTTCGAGTTCTTTTGTTTAACGAGTATAGCGAATGTTAATGTAAAATCTATATGTATATAGAATTTACATAAATCCAGGCAAGTTTGGCAGTGTCACCTAAGTAAGAAAATGTGGGTTTTAGATACTCTGCCAGCCTGGCTTTTGGCTTTCAAAAATAGATTAACCCGTATTATCCTATCTAAAAGCATTTCTCTTCGAATTATACCTTTTTTTTTGGTGGCAAATACAAACGCACGAAAAGATGATAACGAAGTTAATGATATCGATTCTATTCTTTCTCTACCTTATTCAAATACCCATAACACTGCAACAATAATTTTCGATTTATATAAAATTGTCAAGTATCGTACAGATTTAGCCACACATCATATTTGTTTACCTACTTAAATATAAAGATGATAGTGAATATTTCTGTTATTTTATATATTCTTTATATAATATATCTACAGAGGAGGAGGAATCTGGTACACCGCCACCAATATTGACAAGTCCGCCTGAGATTCCACCGGATAATGTCACTATACACATTTATAAGGAAAGTAGCACGGGTGGGCATTGGTGTGCCCGAATAATATTTTTTATATTGCTGGCTATACTCGTTGCCTTAACTGGCGTAATTATCTTCGAGCATAGAGGAACAACGGACGGTAAGCTATACTTTTAGCAAATTTTTAATTCGAGTTTTATGAAGAATACCTTACGCTAAGCGTTGATGCATGTAAAAGAAAAACTATTATATTTCAGTGGACACGCCATTAGCAGAATCACGATGGGCTAGTATATTTGATGGATGGGTAGACGATTCGCTTCCAAGCCATGGCGAGGAGTCCTACGATGAGAAAGGAAGTGAAGAAGAAGAAACGGAAGAAGCAGATGAGGAAGAAACGGCAGAGCATGAAGAAGAAGAAGAAGAAAGTGAAGCTGAAGAGGAAGAAGATGAAGAGCATGAAGTAGAGACAGGATCCGCGGAAGATGCAACGGAAGAAGAAGAAGAAGAAGAAGAAGATGATGATGATGAAGAAGAAGCCGTTAAAGAAGATGAAGATGAGGATGAAGACGAAGGTTTAGGTAGCGAAGAAGAGGACGAGGAAGATAATGAACGCGAGGATGAGGAAGAAGAGCAAGAACAAGAAGAAGATGAAGATGATGACGACGTGAAAGGAGTAACGACGTCGCACGAAGAAGCGGATGAAGAAGCATCGAATGAGGAAGGTAATTTTTAAATGCAAACTCTATTGAAACGATATAAAAATGTTTTTAAAACGCGATACTAAGCAGTATCGTAATATTGAAGATGAGGGTGTCGATCAAGGAGAATCCGACATGGAAGAGGACAACGATTTTGATCAGAACTTTGATGACGATGTACTAGAAGAAGTGGATAATAAAAGTGACGAAGAGAATGATGAGGTTGAAAATGTCGTAAACGAGAATGTAAATGATTACTATGTTAGTACGGAAGCTGCAGAGGCTTCTGAGGAACAAGAAGACGAGGGGTTCGAAGAATTCGTAGCGATACCAGGTGTACTCGAAATGGATGATTATGGTGCCGAGCCTTTAGAAGAGGTATGTGCAAAGAATCGTGCGTTCCCACTGGTTCCTCTTTTTCTCCTTTGATTGTTGTAATTCATTTTGCATGCGCCGTGAATTGTCTGTCAACAAAATGTTGAGTTTTTTTTCTATCGTACATAGAGTAGAACGAATAATGTACGAAAAGGATGAGGAAGATTTAGATATGAGCGTAGTTCTAATAAAATATTGATGTTCTCTCGTTATATTTCATAATTTAAAGAAAAGTCTTCAGTATCGAATATCTTAACGTTAGGTAGAGGATGGAGAGCCTGAAGAAGATGTAAATGATATAGACATTGAGCCAGAAGTGGAAGAAATAGAAGAAGAATCAACGAGTGGTAAGTTTCCTGCAATTTGGCAATCGAATTATCCCGGAGAATATTAGTAACAATAAAAAAAAAATAAATAAATTAGGAATCCTCCATGCTCTTATTTGAAATGGTAGGAATATTCTTCCATAGTGCAGTAATATATAAATGAACAAGATATACCATAAATTCTGCCCGTGTTATTAAAATATGCGTCGTCGAAAATCAAAATCAGAAACACAATGTAATGGTTACAGTGGCAGTGAAGTTCGGAGTTGGTGTTGCACTTATCGTTGCTGCACATTTTGTTCTCATTAGGCGATGGAACAACGGTAAATTTTGTTATATTTTCGTTACATTGTATCGTTAAAGCTGCAATAATAGAATGAACCATAGCATAAGAGAGGAATATTTACGTTGTTAATACCAAATGTCATAGATGTTTAATCATGTATTGTTGCATAATAAAATATTGATCATACCTGACACGAAGTGAGAACGTACGATGCTATGCCGAACATTCTATTATTTCTCATGGTTTTATTCTTTATGCAAAAAAGGTATCGATAGCTTATTATGGAAAATGGCAACGTGAATGTTCTACTAATCTGTATACTATATGTAAAATTCTAATATTTCATTCGTATAATAATTGCAGGCATATTTTTTCATTTAAACTTTTATTTCTAAGCATGTACTCTATAAATGTACTTAACTAACTATTTGATTTGAATGATGCGTAGGATAAGATAATATTTCCGTATAAATTGTAGATAAAAAATATGGTGTTACTTAGGTAAGTGAATGTAATATAATTACATAAGGGTTTATATATTTCTTGGCAATAGCAGTTTGTGGTTTTTCTATTCTTTAACTTCTATCGGTATTATATTTTTCTATTACGATCTTATATTTATTCCTTCATAAATGATGTAAATTTAATGCATAAAATAAAATTTTTTTTCAGCCGATACCGAATTAGCTCCACTTTCGAGTAACGACGAAGCGATTAATCTAAGTAGACGGAATACAATAGTAGCTCCTTCGCCGGTGGAACAAGCAAAAAAAATGCAACCTGACAATGAAAATCAAACACTTACTACACAGGGAAGACATAATTACGAAACTTTACGATCTCGATATGAAAACTTAGAAACTGACAGTAGCGTCGAAAATATTTTTATGGAAAAAACTCCGAGCTCTCTAAAAAAAAATTGGTCTACTCGTACGGCACAAGGTATGAACGTTTACCTATTTTACGTTACACGTTGTATAATTGCGTTTGATGTTGCACGTAGATTTCATAAATATAATCTGAAAACATTAATACATCAATTTCGGGAGTTTAGAGACAAAGATCGGTGAAAAACAATCGAAAATGATGTCGTCCGAAGAAGAAACGGAAGACGTGGAAGATGATTTAGAGACGTCGGATGGAGAACGTATCTCTGGCACTGAAGAATACGAAGAGGAGGACGAAGGTGAAGATGAGATGGAAGATGAAGAGGAAGTAGAGGAAGAGATAGAAGATGTCGATGATTCGGAATTAGTTGCTAGATTAGAGGCTAAGTATGGTAAACTAGAAACGCCGCAAGATAGCGATGCCGAGGAGGAGATAGAAGATGAGGAAGAGGAAGAAATAGAAGATGAAGATGAAGAAGAGGATATAGAAGACGAGGACGTAGCAGGATGGAAACGTAAATAACACATCATTAAATTGTAATGTCGCTCGATCATGACAGTGTTATGCATATTAAAATTTCCATACCTCGTAGTTATCTTTATAACTACTGTGCTCTGTTTATTTTAATTCCAATCGTTCGATTAAACAAACCAAAATTAAAACATAAGACTTCGAAAAATTCTTCATCATAGACATTCGTATTTTATGTTAGCAACAGATGTTGATATTTTCTATGAGCATGGAGGATCGATATGTCAATAATTTTATGCTTGTATTAATATTCATTAAATGTTTTCTGTATAAATATTATCAAATTTAGAGGTAGATACGATACAATAGATTTTGTATTACATTATTAAATTTGCGTTTTTGCGCTCTTTCATAGATGTTACGTAACAAATGCATACCAAGCCGTTGATTAATAATATCAAAAATATAATGACAGACCTATTACCGGAATAGTTAAGACATTTATTTTATGAACAGGCATAAAATCACCGAAGGACGTGCCAGTGGTGACTAAATCCGTACCTGCGACCACCGATAAATCCGGGGCGAGTACTAAACAAGGAGTTCCTACAGCAAGAGGGGGTAAAGGAACACATGATTTTGATAATGTATCAACAATGGATGACGTGATAATACACGAAGAAAAAGAGATATCTCAGGTTAGTAATATCGAAACGTTAGTTGATCATTTAACATTTTTTTTATTATCAAAAGGTGTAATGTATTATTTTTATGTTTAGGAAAACGATGATTAAGTATTACCCTCTAATCCTCAACACTACCCACTGTTTCCACCAATCATTTCATGTGTTTTAAGTTGTCAACATAATAATACTTCTTCGATGTTTTTGATATATTTGTTTGTAAATACTTACGTAATTTGTTCTTCTTCTATTAATTGATTTGCAGTTATATTAAAGTGTAAAAGCAGTAGATTTGAGTCGAGTACTGGTCATAATCATTGGTACTTTTTCATTTTCTGAACATGTGTTGTGAGGTTTTATATCATTCAGTAAAAAACAAAATAAATGTATGAACTGTTAGAGATTACTAATACTTCATCATCTACAAATATATGCAGATTTATATAATTTTAACTTTATACATTTATCTATCAAGGTCATACAAATTTATCATGTTCATATATCTTGATCATTTCCTATACACAATTTCTCTACTAATATTAGAGGGTGAATGAAGAATAACTACTGGAAGAGAATCAGATATGCAATAACCTAAACAACAAAGTAAAGACAGTAGTGAAATGCTGACAAGATGAAACTAAATCTATGCATTGTATTTTCATGAAGACATTAAAGAGAGATTTTAATCATGAGATCAGTAGGTAAGGGGATGAAACGCATAAATAAAATCAATTTAGTTAGAATAGTGTTCATTTTGATTGAACAATACTGCTTTATACGTTATTAAATCTTGTATATCTATATATCTAGATAGTGCAAATATAAGTTAAAGTAATTATTACATAGTAGGATAATGAATTTATTCAATATTTTTACAGATTATGTAGAAGATTTATGTTAATTGTGGTTGCTAATAGATATGGTACCATAACTTGTGTTCAATATACTTCGGAGAATCGTCTTATATATTTAATCAAAGAGAGATTAATTATTTTATTATAACTAGAAGTATGTACACATGAGTAAATACATCTCATAATCATGTATTTGAGGTATAACGATTTCTTGCCTCCGACAATGATAAACATTTTTCTTAATTGGGAATAAAAGAACAATTCTTATTAACTTTGAGCATCACGTTCTGTACACAGGAAAAACTGATTGCTTTTGATCTACAGCATAAATTTGCATAGAAGGATATCACATTTGAAACATAAATATTCACCTTCATAGAGACCTTATGTCATAAAGAAGATATACAAAATACTAAACTTGAAATCTTACGAGTAGTATTAATAGCATGGTATTAAAATATCTGTCATAATAGGACATATTTTTAGTAAAATATTGGAGCATTCTTGTTATAAGACTATGGTAATGTAAAATTGCATATAGTATGTACTCAAACTCATGATTCTTTTACAGGCAACGTAATGAATAAAGCATAAAGTAACTCAATACTTATGCTTATGTCTGTGCTTGCGAGGAGAAGGTGAGGGTGGACTACTAGCCCTATGCTTAGAGGAAGTACGAGGTGGTGGTGGTGGTGACAAAGATGGTGATCGAGCACGCCTCTTTCTCTCATTACGTTCACTCCCCGGTGATCTTCGTGATGTTCTAGACGAAGAAAGAGAAGGTGATGGAGTGCGTCGAATACGAGGAGGCGATGGAGTCACTGGTACACGTTTCTTGTAAGGTGACCTCGACCTACGCTTATTACGCGGAGATCTACTGCGAGATCTAAAACAGTGAAAAGGATCATAAAAGTAGTACGTAAACGTATAAAGCTCGGAAAGACTTCCTCATTATTTATAATTACTTCGTCGTACATTGTTTTGATTTTTGTGAATGTTAACGTAGTTAATGTTTGTAAAATATTAGCATATTTAAAGTATGAGGCGTTATAAGATTTATAATGGTTGCTACAGCACTCCAATATTTTTTCTAGTGTTCTATTTTTATATAAATTGATAATGCACTCATTTTGAAATCGAAAGATATAAATGATTAAAAGAATGTTGTAACGTGGTAAAATCTAGTAAATGAATACTGTATTTAAAGACATCTGAAGAAAAATATAGATCTATAAATGAATAATGTAAATATAATAAAATAATACACATACATATTTTCTTAATGTAAGTTGCCTTTTCATTTAATAATTCAATTCATAAAATGAATTGAGCCTGTTTTCAGTGAAAATAGACATACCTGTATCTATTACTCTTAGATGAGGGACTCGTTGATCGTCTTCTGTCCCTATAATGACTTGGAGATTCTGGTGTTGTACTACGTTTCTTTTCTCTCCTTCTATCATCTTCTCGGTCGTCAGTTTTCAAATCCTTCATCTCCCTTTCGCTCTGCCAGAAAATTTATATGAATTATAATCTTTTTTTGCAGTAAATACATACTATTGCAAATATAATAGCTTTATTTTTATTTACCTTTCTTATTAATTTCTTTCTATAATGTTCAACTTGTCCTTGAATAGTCATACCAGATTTTAATGTTCTCCTACCACTTTCAAGTTCATCTTGATATTGCATAGTTTTAACTTCAATTTCACGTAACCTATTACGCCTTTCTTCATT
This sequence comes from Ancistrocerus nigricornis, assembly GCA_916049575.1. Classification (NCBI taxonomy): domain Eukaryota; kingdom Metazoa; phylum Arthropoda; class Insecta; order Hymenoptera; family Vespidae; genus Ancistrocerus; species Ancistrocerus nigricornis. The sequence continues at coordinate 32,248,357 of OU696666.1, forward strand.
GTAATCTCTACTACTATAGACATACAGTGTTTGATGAATATATAACTTTAAATTCTCAACATATTTTCAGTTTAATCTTTGTAACGTTTGCGATACTTGGACCATGCTGTTACCTTAGGATGTATATATTACCTGGAATCCATACTAGCATCTTGAGAATTTGAATCATCATTTTGACCTAATTCTTCCCACTTACTAGTTGTCATAGCTTGTGCTTCAACCTAGTAAATAAGAAAATATTTATGGTTGTTTCAAATGAAACTCACTTTTTGTTTAATTTGAAATCTAATATTTAGAAACCTGATCTGGATCCACGGTTTCCCATCTGGAAGGTACGAAACCAGCTGGCATTGCTGGTTTTTTTTCGTCTTCTTTATTTCGTATATTCATGTTATCTTCATCATCCATAGGAACACCATCGATATCTTCGTCCACTACACAAAGTTACCATAATATTAGTTCAATACATTGTTGTATTAGTCATGCATAATAAAACAGTCTTACTAGGCACTCCATCAATATCATCATAATTGGATGTTGTTTGTGGTGTAAGTCCATGTTTCATGGCACCTTTAAGTAAAGCAGCACCATCCAAAGGTACACCATCTAAATCTTCTCCACCTTCTCCATCAGCATCGGATAAAGGTGCTCCATCTATGTCTTCCTCATTTTCTGGTTCAGGCTCGTCTAACTAAAATAAAAAAGATAAAATATACAGGATCCTTTATTTTATAATGATATTTTTTAAATTCGATCTATAACAGTAAATAAAACTTACCATAACTAGGCCCAAAAATGTATTCTGTAATTTAACCAGAAAATCTCTTGGATAAACTGCCCAATCTTCCCATGCTCTAAACATTCTCATTACACGTGCTTTGAACCCTTCAGCTTTCAATCGACTATCAAATTGTTTGTAAGCCTGATGAACTTCATTAAAAATATCAAGAAGACGCGTTTCAAATCTGTAGCATAGATATGATGTTTATAAATTTAGATCTTGTACATTTATATGTTATATGTTGTTCTTATATGCATTGTTATAAAACAAACATATTTACGCTTTTCTGTAAATTGTAGCATTAGTAACTTTTACACCACAATTATGTAAAACATCTGATATAAGATATAGCCTTGCTATTTTTTTATTGACAGGTGTTTGCAGTATTGATAATGACTCTGAGATACAATCACATATCTCTTCTGCTGCTTCTGCATGTTCTATACAAAAGACCATTGCTTCAGCAACTTTTATTCGTTCTGGTGATATATTTCTTAATAAGTCTTCTAATCGATCTCTTTGACTATACGAAATAACAAAAGTATTTTATCCATTGTCAATGCACTTATGCATAAAGAAAATAGGAAGAATCATAATAAATTACCTGTTAGATAAACTCCCTCTTCTTGGTTCCTGTCTCTCTTCCATTTCAATTAATTCATCTGGCATACCTTGTGTCCATGGATTAATAGGTGGAGGTCTCCATACACTTCCACCTTTAAACATTCTGAAATCTTCCGTACGCCACTCCTTCTGACCATCTCCTTGCAGAATAGAATATAATTTCCAACGATAATATGTGTGTGCAGGTGAATAATTTTCAAATAAAAACCTTTGATGAAAAGAACATTTCTTATTATAAATTCAAACAAGATATTTTTATACCAAACTCTATAATCAATGTAGAACAAACCTAAACATGGGATTGTTTAATTCTCGATTCATGATCATTGCTTCAAACATCGGACCTTCTCGAATTACAAATTCCACCATTCTATGTATTAACATGACTAAGTTCCTATAACGCAGAGTTTTATTAAATATATGTTTTTAAAAGTCACAAATAACAGGATCTATCTTCTTGAAGTTGCGTTAAATTTCCTGTATTTATACTTACAGAAAATTCAGAATCAACTAAAAACAACAAATACCTTTCGGTTGGAATAACCACTTTGACAACTGCATTCTGCAAAACCTGTGACAGTCCACATCACAGTGTAACAGTAACAGTCGATAGAGTGTTCCAATCCATATTCCACAATGTGTACCCCCAAGAATGGTCGCCAACAAATCAACACAACACAATTTGTAAACGTAGATTAGAGTTATCTCGAAATCATGGTAGGAATATAGATATTCCTATCATAAATTTTAAACTATTTTTACTATGTTTAACTTGTTAAAATGTATTTTTCTATGTAACACTTACCAGTCACAGTTACTTAAAATGTTTTTGATTTTATTATCCAAAAATGCCATGCTTTCATATTTATTATATATAAAAGTTATAAATGAAATAAAATGTAATTACCAATATAAAATATTAAATGAAAAAGAAAAAGAGATAATATTGTGTGGCATAGTGAAGGCAGATTTCTTTAATATATCAGAAGTACACTGTATATAATATGTATGCAATAAAAAATAGTCTCTACTTTTTATTAGAAGTAATTCACTCTGAGAAGTAAGCTTTTGTAATAAAATTTACAAAAACCTAATTCAGTATGACCTTGTAGAATATGCTGCATTGGAATATTTTCTATGCTGTATTGATGCAATACACACTAACAAAATAGAATAATTTTGAAATACTGTTACCTTTTCGAAGTTTTCCTTTTCCTGGGGATCTGCACTCTGGAGGTTGCGGATACGTGGTATCTGAGATTATGTTTCAAAAATGGTTATATGTTTCCAAGAGATATTGATGCAAAAATTTTCATAAAATTTTTTTTGTAATAATCTTATTTCACTGAACAAATAAACATGTATAACAGAAATAAATAACTTATTGAAAAATGCTACCTCCACTGAGCAGTACATCTGCCTTACCATTTGTAACAAGTATAATAGTATATGATAGATAAATTATGATATATATTAAATATTACTTGGCAGAAATGTCTGAAATGTTATAAAATTTAAAAACGTATAAAACGTATTTAATAACTAATGAAATTATTGAGCACCTACATAGAAGGAAATGGTACAAAAAATTATTGTTACTTTCACTGTTGTTATCATTATTATTATTATTATTATTATTATTATTATTATTATTATTATTATTACTATTATTATTATGATTACCATTATTATTATGATTACCATTATTATTATTGTGATATTAAATTCTAAGCAACCGATTTTAGAAACATTTTGCTTTTTGATAATTATGTATGTGTATATATATATATATATATAATATTTCTATATATATAAAATGCAAGCAAAAAATATGTACTCTTTGAAGCAGAAATATTTCTTAACTAAATTTGTAACCAATGTGCATGATGATAAAAAGGGTAATTGTAATATAATAAAACGAAATTCGTTAAAACGAGATTGAATATTTTATTAACTGCACCTTTCAATTGGTTTAGTTCATGTACCTTGTGTCTGTCACGGCGATGAGGCTGTGCATTAAATGGAAGACCAGATGGAGGTGGTGGCTGTGTGATCTCCATCAAAGCAGGTGGAATGTAGATAGGATAAGGTGGTATGGGTACACTTTTTCCCCAGCCTAGCTTCATCTCATATTGCATTATATCACGACCTATTTAATTATAGCATTATAGTTCATTTTTATTTACTAACATGAAGTAAACAGGGAATTGTTCTGTATCCTTTATACATATGTAGTTTATTTTATTATACACATTTAATGAATTTGTAAAGGATCTGGAATGTTCCAGAAATTTGTATCACTTACCATTCAAATTTTTCAATGCCCGCTCCCCATCTTTACGACTCATAAACGCAACAAAACCACAATTTCTTTGTCTTGCCTTTTCCTCATCACTTCGGGGCCACATAATTTTAATACTAGCTAGTGGTCCATATTTGCCAAAAATTTCCATAAGCTGCTGCTCTGTAATCTAGGAATACATTAAGAGTTAATATTTACGCATTAATTATTTGTCGAACAAAGACCAAGCTGTTTACCTTTGGATTCAGATTTCCCAAATATAAATTTGTTGTATTAGGATCACCATTATCAAATGAACCATCTATAAAGTATGAATACTATGATTTAGTACTAAGCTAAAACGTAAGTGAAAAAGTAGCGTGAAAAAGAAGGGATCAGAGGTATGGGATTACCCTCATACATCAGGGCAAGGAGACGAGGATCGTCAATGAAGTTACGTAGATTAGCTTTTCGTGGATCTGGATATGAGGATATTCCACCTATTAAAATGTTAAGTATACCAAGAACTCAAAAAAGGTAATAAATTGTAAATAAAAAAAATATATATAAATGAATAGAGTCTCATCACTAAATTCTCTTATAGTGTATGTGTTGCATAGTACTTATACATACCTTCAACACACTTTAATGCTGCCATCATCGGATCTTCAGACTGTGTTGAAATTACAGTTTTTACTACACCCTTATACTTGTGTCTCTCTTCGCGCTCTTCTTGTATCATCTTAAGTTCTTCTTTAAATAATTCAAGATTACTTTTTTTCTTTTCACCTTCCTTTTTCTTTTTCCCTAACCTATCTAATTTACGTTCATTTGAACCAAGCAACCTAGCATATTCTTGTGCCTGTTCCGCCGATGATCTATTCTCAACAAGTTCAGATATTTTAGATTGTGGTTTATAAAGCTTTCCTTTCTCTCTTGTGTCTTCCTCTATAACACATCATATCATTTATTAAATAAATTATAATATCAATTATAGGTCTATGTATGAATAATTTTAATAATGCAAACATACGCCTTTTTCCAGCATCATATGTCCCAGCCTTTACCCAAACTTTACTCGTTGTTTTACTAGGTGTCTCTTGAAATGTTGCAACAAATTCTTCAAATGCCTGCAGTACAAACATATATATAAGATACTACTTAGAAGTTGCAAGGAATTTAACAACATATATTGTACACAATTCTAAATGCATACTTGAGCAGCTGCTTGTTCTTGCTCCTTCTTACGTTGTTCTTCTAATTCTTTTTTACTTAATGGACGCTTTCCCATTGTACCAATGGAAAAAGCTTTGAGCTTTTGCTCAGTGATTTGCTATAGAACAGAAATTTATTCACAATGAAAGAAACATCGAACTACACTCGAAACAAAAATTGTAAAACATAAATTATAATTTTATACCTTCATTATAGCTTTATCCGCCATCTGTAAAGTGTACTACGTAACCTAAAACAATGACATAGATTTAGTAACCGAAAAAGCACAATTATTACGTATTTATCATTTAATTCTCGTTACATAGGGAAATAATAATAACACACGTTAGCAAAAAAGTAGTTAGCTTTGATATAACGTGATCAAAATGCGTCGTAACAACAAATTCCTTGTCTACGTTGCATCTAACACTCCGAGGAAGGGTTTACTATAATCTTGAAACATTTGAGCACAATTTTGCAAGTACATTAACTTTGAAACTTCTTTGATAAATTATTTACGATCAAGCGCCGCACGAAATAACGAACTTTACTTTTACAATAAAAGCTACATCTACTCGTTTCACTTTTAACACTTCACTATATCTCGTTAAACGCCGTCGAACTCGGTCGTACTTTTCGTCAAGCAAACACGATTTTTGTTGGAGACGAAACATTGGTAGCACCACTCAACGCAAGATAGCGTGCAAATTTGTAGCGTGTGGCGACCGCAAACTCAATAAGCTCGCCGCCAGACGTCGCTGTACGAGACAGATTTTCGAAAGTACTGAAATTCGGCCCTTCAGAATTTATACGATGTAACAACCATCAACCTTCGGCGAAATAGAGCGACGTCTAGGACAGGGCTACTCATGAATCCTCTTTCATTATTCGCGTGGGTAACAGTGGAGAGAGAACCTCTACGTTACCGACCCTTGGTTCCTCTCAATTCTCCACACGAGCTTAGATTGTGGACCGTCGGCGCTGTCATGCCCATACCATAACCTCTACAAATTGCGAGCGCGGCGACATCTAGTGAAATTAAGAAAAAAATATATCTTAAAATTAAACATGGCCGGTGTTTTGTTTGTGTGTAAAAATGGTTATGCTTTACGGCTATGTTTAGATAATTTTTCGCGGTAATCAAATAAATCTCACGTGGAGTCAGGACGGAGGAAGATGAACGCTACAAGTCTTTACGTATCGACATGCCGATTGGTTTTACAAGCGGACGCCGAAGATCCAAATTCATGGACAGACTTGTATAGGCTAGTTCCGTACTTGCGGCAGAGCTTGAGTTGTACAGTGTGTTCGAATTTGTTGATTGAACCGCATACACCAACTGAGACAAACTGTCAACATCACGTGTGTCGTGGATGTAGGGGTGGTCGTAAGAAGTTGAAACCATCGTGTAGTTGGTGTAAGGACTATGATAAATATGTTGAGAATGTCCAACTACGGATATTGTTACAGTGTTATAAAAAACTGTGCGAATACTTGACAAGCACAAATATTTATCGGAGTCTAATACTCTCTGTGTCTTCCAATACAACAAGCAATGGGCCATCAACCATCGGTGCTACTAGTCTTATGGAACTCATACAAGAGGGTACTGGTTTTAAAGATGAATTTAAAAGTACTGCTGGCTTATCTAAATCAGCGTACAGTATTCTCCCTTGCGTTTATACTAGCACTACCTCTACACAGACTCAAGGAAATACTATGTCAACTTCCGAGAGCATGTCACAGAATATACCTGGTTAGTTTCAAATTTTTAAAAATGATTACCGTTGTTACATATCGATCTACAAATATGAGATGTTTTATGGAGCATTGTATTTTAGAATCACCTACGATCCGTACAGTTTCAAATGGATCTTCTATATATTCGGTGATGTATGCTGGGTCTGGTAACAAAATAACAATAAAACGGAAGGCAGCAGCTACAGAAGAAATAGAAGTTGGACAACAGGAAATGGATGGAACTCAGCAAGGCTCTGTAGGAGGGGTAAAATGCATTCCATCTTCCCAACTTAAATATGGGACCCCTTCTCAGAAAAAATCTTCAAAGGGCAGCAAAGTAATTTCAATAGATATTCGGTTAATCTTATGCCTTACAGGAAATATACATTGCACTGTAATTTTTGTATAAATGCTAAATGATGTGCATCCTCGTTAATGCTACTTGTAAGGTACTATAATTTACTTGAATTTGCATAGCATTTAACAATTTGTGAACATTGATTTTTAACCTATGCATATATCATTCATTAGTCCATACTAACATTTGACCCAGAAAGGTTTTAAATTATATTTTCCTTGGTCCCATAATAAGATTAATGCAGATGTCATAATTTCACAATCAGTCATCTTAACCAATTAAGCATGCACATTAATAAAACATGTATATATACCTCTGCATTAATCTGCACTACTTATCTTTTGGTTTTATTTTTTATCAATAATAACATAGTTTGGTCTGTTATATGCAGTCTTCTGGCAGTTTTAAAAAACCACGATCAAGCTCTACTAGGAGTAAAAGAAAAGGATGCAGATGTGGTAATGCTACAGCTATACCTGGAAAATTAACATGTTGTGGCCAAAGATGTCCTTGTTACGTTGAAAGTAAACCATGCATTGAATGTAGATGTAGAGGTTGTAGAAATCCTCACACTGCCGATGGTTTAAAGGTACCGTAATCTTATCATTATCTCAAATTTTATGATTGCATTTTGTACCTCTAATGGTTGTTTATAATATCCTATGTCTGCAGGTGTTTATATATTTATGTGTATATTTACAGATCCGCCCACATATACCAGAACTTCACAACCTGCAATTACAACTTTCAACTCCTCTGGATTGTGATGAATTGAATTCAGATCCCTTAGGATCTGTGTCACAATGTCTTTCAACATCTCCTACAACGATTCAAGTGTTAAATGTCTATTCTACTCCAAGATTAGATATTGATAACGTTCCACAAAATTTACCCGCCGCTCTATTAGTAGGGGAAGATGCCATGGTTAGTACTGAAAGTGAAGCAGAAGATAGCGATATACAAATTGATGTGTGACAAAGTGTCTAAATAAAATGATGCACTGTACATGACAAAATACTTATGAACAGTTGATTAGAGTGGAAGGAAACAAAAAGGCTTAAAAAAGAAAGCTTATATGATATAATAAGCATAAAGCCATTATCAAGATTACGAGGCCAAATGTTTCATTTCGGGATCTCGTTATTAGTTGATAATTTAGATATTGGAATAAATATTAAGATATGAATCGTGTGCGACAGCATCAATAGTAAACAATTTTTTATATCGTAATGTCTTGTAATCTTCTTTTTTTCTGAAAGGTAGTAGTAAATCAATAGCCAATTTCTATTTACATTTTTTATATTATATTTGGTTAAATGTGTTTGCACCAGCAAAATATATTTTGCATTTAAATATTATCGTGTTATATGCAATTCAAAATATGTACAAATAATCAGATAAATTAAGTTAGTTGTATAGTATAAAAGGCAAGTTCTTTAAGCTACAATATTTTGAATTCTATCAAAAATTGTAATTCTTATTCTCAATGTCAAATTATACTTGACATGATAGAAAAATCTAGTACAAAAATTTATTGTATTATTTGGTATAAGTTAATCTATTATATATTTTGATAGTTATTCATTATGCTGTATACAGCATAAATATAAAAAAATCGTAATCTTTTAAATTATTTAGACATAGATACAAAGTCATGTAGATAATTAAACATTGTCTTATCTATCTATTAAATGAAGCTGTTGTACATTAAAAATTTAAATAGCATAGAAAATTATTGAAAACTTTGTAAAAAAATGTGTATATAACTAGACAATGAGTTAACGAAAATTCAAACAACAATATAAACTTGCCACTTGTACATACAATGACTAAAAGTCACACATATTTTAGCTACATATATTTTAACTATTTTACATACTGATGTTTCCACTTTTTTAACATAAAGGTGCAAAAATAAACCACATTCAACATTTTCGTATATCAAAAGAAATTCTCTTAGCTCATAGTAAAGAAAATACAATGTTAAATCATATGATGATAAAAGTGTAAATACTAAATAATCTCTATATATGTATATATATATATAAGCCATACAATTTGTTCATACCATGTTAGAATCTAAAATTGAAATTGTGGGACAAATATGGCTGTAATTTTTACTTCGCCTCAAATTTGATAGAAAACATCATCATTTACCTAACGTTTAGGTGATTTATTGTAAATACTAGTATATAAATGCTAATTTTATAGAAGTGGGAGTATTATCTTATGTCCAAGACTTACAAATTCTATTTTTTAGAAGTGAATTTGTTGAACTTTTGGTGTAGACAATTTCATCTATACATATATCATCTATCTGAGCAGCTGTAATTAAATATTAATCACTTCCAAATGTTAGTACAAACTTACTAACTAATGTATAGTGCATTTTTATTACAGTTGTTTTCATAATATCTCAATAAATTACATACATTTTTCTTGTGAAGATTTACCAATGTATTGTTATGTCTATGTTATTTAAACATAATAATGGAGTGGATAATGAAGCTTAACATGATTAAGACAAAATAAGTCAGCATAATGATGCAATTAGTCCGCTTAGAATTGGCTGAAAAATAAAGAAGGAATACTGTAGTATAATTCAGAAGATAATATGTGTACATTACGCAGATTCTCCATGAAAATTACTATAACAGATTCAATACATTTCCCTCAATTGCTGTGTTTCCTGTTGTCTATGTATATAGTGTACTGAAATATGAAAAGCTTCTTTGCTTGAAACATACAATTGATCTAGAAGACATGATTTTATCTTGGTCTTTTCTTATCATCTAATACTTATATACAATGTACTATAGAAATAGCATACTCAATTTATAGCATTTAATATTGTATAGAAAGTGGAAAATACTTGTTACAATATTCATTATGCAAATATGTCATTAATTTTAATTATAGTAATTAATCTCTAGTACGAATATTTTAAAACATTTTACACATTTAAATATGTTTAATTTACAAGCGGATCTCAATAATTATTTTGTCTCATGAAAAGCACATGTCCTATGATGTTAGTAATAAGTTTCCTTGGCACATATTTGTTTACTTTGATATTTGCTTAAAGTCATTTTGTACAAGATTTGTATTTAAATTGATTACATAATTCACATATTTCAATTTATTTAAAATTTTGTTTTTAAACTTGTTTTAACAAATAGATTTTTTTAATGTTTTAGATATATAATATATACATTAATTATCTCATTATTCATATTACCTAAAATTTGTTACGAATGTGGATATTAACATAAAGCAAAACTGTTGCCAAGAAAGCTCTAATGTCAGACACTATATTTACAATTAAGTAAAATGTGAATGTATATATGATGTAGCCATGCATTTCTGTATCAGTGCTTCTATACTGTGTATCCGAGATGGATGTGACAGATAGACAAATTAAGAATGGTAGTAGTTTCAGTGAAACAATTTATTACATTTTATGAGAAAATCGTTGGATAAGAATATATAAGGTTTAGTTTATGAAGGTAATTTGTAATGTCATTATAATCTGTCTTCAAGAATATGTCATACAGTGTCACAACATGCAGAATTAACAGAATAAACCTATTTTACATACTAATTGGTAAATTAAATATTCCTATTATGAATGTTTATTTTATGTTTTTCAACTTATTTTCAAAAGTTTGAATTTGCTCTTTCTTCGCGGGTTTATTAATAATATAAAAATTCGTAATAATATTTCACGTTTGTGTGAATTCATTAATATGTTATTCAAATTTTTGAAGTAATTAGTCAAAAATTCTATAAAACATTAATTGAAATTTGAAAAACCCAATATTCTATTTTTTAATAGGTGACATAATATTCGTATGATGCAGAGTGTGGACACTCCTTACCCCCACCACCTTGGCAATTTAACGTAGTCCCCGCCGGTCACGCATGCTCATTGTGGAAAATAATCAACTGGAGGGCAGCACTAACTAACGCAAAGCTGCCAACCGTGTTTATTGCTTCTGTTCGTATAGTAACTAGCCCGCCGAGGTCTAGATCCCAGAGTACAAGTGTAGTCCCCGAGTAGGACTGCAATACCCGCTAGCCCCTTAAACCTGTTGACCCGTTAGCCTTCTAAGCCCGCGATCCGGCTAATTGGAAGGGGCACATAAGATACATACATGTTTGAAAAGCCGTCTGTTTAATAAATAGTGAGATAGATTCATTCTTCGAAATTGTTTATCGTCGTTTAACAATACTTGAAGGAATATGCAAGTCGCGTTTCGATAGTAAGACCAGTTCGGAAGTTACAACAGTTTAAATCTTAAGATTCATCTCAGCATAAAGTGCAATATAATAATATGTTATTATTTATTTTATGTGTATTTGAATAATATTTAAGTATCGTATTTATTTACAATAAGAATTATTATACATTATAACAAAAGTGCGTCCGATGTATTAAAAGTTATAATTATTCTATGATTTATATTACTTTCCAACTATTTGTAAAAATGTACATATATAAAATTGATATAAATAAACAAAAATAAGATACATTGCAAAAAATACTGGAATTTTTAATTGAAACCATGAATTAACCATCCAATTCCCTTATTTGTTCAACTTCTCGAGTTATTGCCTTTTGACGAAAACTCCATCAATGGAGAAAGTATCAGGAGAACATGAGCTACAAGGAGGAATTCGGATTTCAAGACCCACCTCTTCAAATAGTATGCTTTCCTGGTAGAAATCCCAGTTTACGGGGAATTTGCCGAATCGCTGAGAATCGAGAAAGTATCATGAGAACGTGAGCAGCAAGAAGAAATTCGGATTTCACGTGCCACTTCTTCAAATAGTATGCTTTCCTGGTAGAAAACCCAGTTTACGGGGAATTTGCCGAATCGCTGAGAATCGAGAAAGTATCATGAGAACGTGAGCAGCAACGAGGTATTCGGATTTCACGTGCCACCTCTTCACATATTATGGTATCCTGTTAGAAATCCCAGTTTACGGGAAAATGTTCCGAAAGCGTTCGTGAGAACATTGGCAGCGCCATCTAGCGGTGGAGAGAAGAGGCGAAATTCATGCGTTTGCAAGGTGTTCCTTTAAAACACTCTCCTGGTCGCAATAATTAACCGATTCTTATGAACGATACCTTGTTGGAAAGCTAAAAGAACGGGCTACAAAATGGCTATTATAGAATTTTTATAATACCTCACTTTCCGTCTCTAAATCGCACTTAAACTTTTCAAATGTAATTTCTATGATGATGCTAACGTTAATAATAAAATTTGTTATTGCTATCTTATAGCTTGTTCTTTTATCTTTCCGACGAGCTGTTGATCGTGGAAATCGATCAAGAATTGTGATCAGAATTAATTTTTAAAGTAAATCTCTCGAAAGTCGATAAAACAGGGTCTCAATTGCACGCTGGCGCCATCTAGCGGTGGGGACAAGAGGCAAAATTCGATGATTTTTCAGGGGGGTCTTTAACAAATTCTCCTGGTCGCAATAATTAACCGATTCTTATGAACGATACCTTGTTGGAAAGCTAAAAGAACGGGCTACAAAATGGCTATTATAGAATTTTTATAATACCTCACTTTCCGTCTCTAAATCGCACTTAAACTTTTCAAATGTAATTTCTATGATGATGCTAACGTTAATAATAAAATTTGTTATTGCTATCTTATAGCTTGTTCTTTTATCTTTCCGACGAGCTGTTGATCGTGGAAATCGATCAAGAATTGTGATCAGAATTAATTTTTAAAGTAAATCTCTCGAAAGTCGATAAAACAGGGTCTCAATTGCACGCTGGCGCCATCTAGCGGTGGTGAGAAGAGGCAAAATTTCCTGCATTTGCAAGGGGTTCCTTTAAAACACTTTTCTGGTCGTAATAATTAACCGATTCTTATGAACGATACCTTGTTGGAAAGATAAAAGAACAAGCTATAAGATAGCTATAACAAATTTTATTATTAACGTTAGCATCATCATAGAAATTACATTTGAAAAGTTTAAGTGCGATTTAGAGACTGAAAGTGAGGTATTATAAAAATTCTATAATAGCCATTTTGTAGCCCGTTCTTTTAGCTTTCCAACAAGGTATCGTTCATAAGAATCGGTTAATTATAGCGACCAGGAGAATTTGTTAAAGACCCCCCTGAAAAATCATCGAATTTTGCCTCTTGTCCCCACCGCTAGATGGCGCCAGCGTGCAATTGAGACCCTGTTTTATCGACTTCCGAGAGATTTACTTTAAAAATTAATTCTGATCACAATTCTTGATCGATTTCCACGATCAACAGCTCGTCGGAAAGATAAAAGAACAAGCTATAAGATAGCAATAACAAATTTTATTATTAACGTTAGCATCATCATAGAAATTACATTTGAAAAGTTTAAGTGCGATTTAGAGACGGAAAGTGAGGTATTATAAAAATTCTATAATAGCCATTTTGTAGCCCGTTCTTTTAGCTTTCCAACAAGGTATCGTTCATAAGAATCGGTTAATTATTGCGACCAGGAGAATTTGTTAAAGACCCCCCTGAAAAATCATCGAATTTTGCCTCTTGTCCCCACCGCTAGATGGCGCCAGCGTGCAATTGAGACCCTGTTTTATCGACTTTCGAGAGATTTACTTTAAAAATTAATTCTGATCACAATTCTTGATCGATTTCCACGATCAACAGCTCGTCGGAAAGATAAAAGAACAAGCTATAAGATAGCAATAACAAATTTTATTATTAACGTTAGCATCATCATAGAAATTACATTTGAAAAGTTTAAGTGCGATTTAGAGACGGAAAGTGAGGTATTATAAAAATTCTATAATAGCCATTTTGTAGCCCGTTCTTTTAGCTTTCCAACAAGGTATCGTTCATAAGAATCGGTTAATTATTGCGACCAGGAGAGTGTTTTAAAGGAACACCTTGCAAACGCATGAATTTCGCCTCTTCTCTCCACCGCTAGATGGCGCTGCCAATGTTCTCACGAACGCTTTCGGAACATTTTCCCGTAAACTGGGATTTCTAACAGGATACCATAATATGTGAAGAGGTGGCACGTGAAATCCGAATACCTCGTTGCTGCTCACGTTCTCATGATACTTTCTCGATTCTCAGCGATTCGGCAAATTCCCCGTAAACTGGGTTTTCTACCAGGAAAGCATACTATTTGAAGAAGTGGCACGTGAAATCCGAATTTCTTCTTGCTGCTCACGTTCTCATGATACTTTCTCGATTCTCAGCGATTCGGCAAATTCCCCGTAAACTGGGATTTCTACCAGGAAAGCATACTATTTGAAGAGGTGGGTCTTGAAATCCGAATTCCTCCTTGTAGCTCATGTTCTCCTGATACTTTCTCCATTGATGGAGTTTTCGTCAAAAGGCAATAACTCGAGAAGTTGAACAAATAAGGGAATTGGATGGTTAATTCATGGTTTCAATTAAAAATTCCAGTATTTTTTGCAATGTATCTTATTTTTGTTTATTTATATCAATTTTATATATGTACATTTTTACAAATAGTTGGAAAGTAATATAAATCATAGAATAATTATAACTTTTAATACATCGGACGCACTTTTGTTATAATGTATAATAATTCTTATTGTAAATAAATACGATACTTAAATATTATTCAAATACACATAAAATAAATAATAACATATTATTATATTGCACTTTATGCTGAGATGAATCTTAAGATTTAAACTGTTGTAACTTCCGAACTGGTCTTACTATCGAAACGCGACTTGCATATTCCTTCAAGTATTGTTAAACGACGATAAACAATTTCGAAGAATGAATCTATCTCACTATTTATTAAACAGACGGCTTTTCAAACATGTATGTATCTTATGTGCCCCTTCCAATTAGCCGGATCGCGGGCTTAGAAGGCTAACGGGTCAACAGGTTTAAGGGGCTAGCGGGTATTGCAGTCCTACTCGGGGACTACACTTGTACTCTGGGATCTAGACCTCGGCGGGCTAGTTACTATACGAACAGAAGCAATAAACACGGTTGGCAGCTTTGCGTTAGTTAGTGCTGCCCTCCAGTTGATTATTTTCCACAATGAGCATGCGTGACCGGCGGGGACTACGTTAAATAAGGCTCCTATGCTTATGCATTGAGTGTCCATACCCTGGTATGATGTAAGTAGTAAACGAAGAGTAAAACAGTTGAATTCAAAGATGGCTGCGATTAAATTTGGATCGCATATCAAAGAATTACGAATTCTTCTATGTCAGACGTCAAAATCAAGTGAAGGAGTTAGGTACATTACTATTTATATGAAATAAAGAATTATCAGTGTTGAGAAAATTTAGTAATACAGATAAAATTAAACTTCATAAATACTAACCTATGTTTAAGCATAACCTATCTGTAAATTTAACTATTTTTCTATTTATTTTCAGAAACTTTATAGAACAGCAATATGTTCCCCTCAAAAAGAATAATCCAAAATTTCCAGTTTTGATTCGTGAATGTTCTTTAATCGAACCCAGATTATATGCACGTTATGGTAAGATATATTTTAAGTATCATACAACTGACATCAAATTTAGTAATATTGTTAGGACTGTAATTAAATGAATATCTAATATTATATTTCGCTAATAAGATAGTAAAATTTAAGAGATATATCCAGCGTAAATGCATATATTTTCTTGCTGTCATATTCTTTAGAATTAAACAATATTTCAGAATATGGTATAGAGCGTTGTGTACCTCTGAGTGATTTAAAATCAGAAGAAATTCTCGAAAGGCTCCAGCATCTTGTAACTACAAAACCATGAATATACTCTATCTTGTAACATAGATATGTATTATAATTATTTAGTTATCAAATAAAATAGTTATATAAATTGAGACAGCAATAGTTTTAAATAATTATTTTTAATTTGTGGAAACATAGTGTTTACAGGAACTTAGTACTTTATATATTACACAGTCAGTGGGAATTTTATAATAATTACAGCATATAAATGATGAAGAATAAAACTTATCATGTAATATATATATATCGTAGTTTTAAAATCTATCACTGTATGTGATAAAATCATATGCACTTTAAGTTAATCAATTAAAAAAAATTATTAAATATATGGCAGGACATTGTTTTAATTACGTTTCACGCGTTACTAACATTGTTACTATTATAGTTTGCATTTAAACTAATTAAGAAAATATATATTTTTTTTAAATCTACCATTTGTAATAGATTTTGGAAGAAAAAATTCATATAAATATTTGAACTGACTCTATAGAAAACCTGCCTGCAGATTTTCAAATATCCCACTTTGTAACTATGTAAGAATACAGCCGGTAATAGACAATACCCTTATCGTCTGCGCACTGCATCGTCCCTTTTTCTAACGACTACCTTTTAGTATAGTGTTTTAATTAGGCTACTAAAATGTCCTATGATTAGTATGGTGGTAAACCAAATAGTTCTGGACGAAAATCTTCAAGGCTCTGTAATACAATCGTTGCATTCTTTATATATTTTTTATCGAGCATAGGATCTGGTATCATTACAACTTGCATTCCTGCAGCAATAGCAGCCTCAACGCCGTTTGGTGAATCTTCAAATACCAGGCACTACAATAATACTAAGTTATAATTTTTTATGCTAATTGTGTTTAATAAAATATAAAATATTATGAGCTTAGAAACCTTTGAAGGTTCAGGATTGTCAGGAAAGCGTTGTGCAGCAATAAGAAATATGTCTGCATGTGGTTTCCCTTTCTTTACTTCTGGATCTGTACCACCATAAACTTTATGAAGAAACAAATCAAAGATGTGTTCCCATTTCTGTGTCTTTATGTTACTACTTTCTTTACTGGAACTCGTAGCAAGTGCAATTGGAATATTGTTCTTTTTCAGATGTTGTAAAAGGCGCTCCACACCTATATGAATACATTATATTCTTCATAATATAAAGCTCTTAATCTGCATGTTTAACATGAACTTTTTAAACACCAAATAATATATACCTGGCATTAAATTACACATTGGAAAGATGTCCTTATATACTTCTGCAAGCTGATTTTCAAATTCCTTTCCACTAATTGGTAGTTCCATCATGTCAACAATGGCTTGCGCTGCTTCATTACTTTTAAACCCCATGATTTTTACTTTGTGTTCCCAAGTATATGTTTTACCATATTTTTGTGTAATCTGATTATAAGCAACAGTATACAAAGTTTCTGTATCTGTAAACATAGTTACAAAGTAAATAATAGTAATTAATATTGTAAAACATTCAAAAAATGCCATCTATTTACGAAAACTTTATTAAAAACAATAAAATTAAGTTTATCAAATATAATTACAACTTTAGTGCCCAGTATATTAATATATATAAGCCATTGGAGGTCATAAAGGCGTACTCAACAAAGGTATATTTTGAGAAACACACGTTGTGACATTCTCACAGCTGTTGTAATTCAACAAAAAGTTCTTATACTTTATATTTTTTGAAAGGAAAAAAGGATTAACTTCACAAAATAAAACTGCAGACATATACAGACAGAAAGAAATAATAGATAAATACATTACCTAGCAATAATCCATCCATATCAAAAATACAGTGTGTTACTTTTTTAAAATTTGTGTCAGCCATTTTCAAATAAAATTTTGTAGGTTACCTGAAATTATGAAATAAATGAGAATCAGTATTATTGGCCATTGTAATTAACAAACAGAACACGTGCTATAGTTTTGCATAAACCAGAGCGGAGTCCAAATTCACTGTTATCACTTACGATTTTATTTCTAATGCGATGTCGATGACGAAACAACGTGCAAAGCAGCAAAGGTTTGAATCAGTGTATAGAGATAATCAATTCGAAGAATATGATGCAAGTGTTCGCTAGATGTCTCTTTAAAGGCTTTGAAACCTAGGCGAATATGCTATACTTTCCTTATGAATGTTATCTACATATTCTTTTTATATTTATTTTATCAGTTAAAGGTAATACCGGCATAATATCTCTGTGTTTGTATGACTGAAAGATAATAAATCATTCAGCCGTATAAGATGGTTTTTCTATTCTTTCTATTTCCTTTCCATGTTATCTTTATCTCTTATAATTTTAAATTATTTTACTCATTAATTAAAATTTTGTTCTATCAACAGGCCATAGAAATACTTATGTTAGTAACACGTAATGAATTTATTGTTGTAAAATACGAATTTAATTGGTAAATGAAAACTCTACTACGAAAGAATCGTATTTGAAAAATATCAATTTTTAAGGTCAACTTTCATACGAAAGGAAACATAATTGTAATGTTTTACAAAGATTGTCTGATGCCTTAAGCCCTCATCTTTCACGCGAGCTCCTATTCATTAAAATCGATGAAGAATTGCGGCCAGGAGAATTGATGGCGTAAATGCTCTCTACATACCTACTTATTGTCAGACATATCCATTCTTCTGCGTCATGTCCCGACCGTAAATGTTGAACGATTTTAATGATATCGATAGCTCATTCAAAAGCTAAAAACTCAAGCTATTAGAAAATGTTAAGAAAATGGACTTTTACAAACTATAATCATTCCAAGGATTGCTCTCGAATAATTATTGTTGATTAATTCAAATTTTGTAGTAGATATTGTCAATTTGTTCACGTGCAACTTATTGTAGCCTGATCTTTTAACTTTCGAATGAGCCCTCGTTCATTTAAATTGATAAACAATTGTTTTTAGAAAAACCTATGACGTAAACGCTTTCAAATGTACAGTAGTAAAATCCCCTTATAATTCATGAGAAAATGTTTTATGATGGTTTGTAATAACAATAAGCGTTACGCATCCTCTAATGTGATATAATTAATCAATTCCTTGTTCTATAACACGTAACATGCTAGACATGTAGCTATTCTTTCTCTATTCGCATGAACGTTATTTAGCGTGAATCTTGACGATTTGACAAAAAGAATAAAAATCTTGATAAATACGATCCTTTAATTCTGGAAAACAATTAAATCGCCTATTGTCTTGTTTTTCTGTTTCCTGTTCTCACGTTTTTAGTATTACAACGTATAATACAAATATAATATGATATATCAAACGTGTGGATAAAAACGATCTATGGTTCAGATTGGTTTCACGATGTACGATACGAGATATCTTGTCATCATGAACGAAGTATGCACGCACGTCCATCTATGACTATAAATATGGTTTCCAAATGGCATCGGGAGTTTGCGAGTGGCAAAATCGAGTCTATTGCAAATAGAAAACGATCACAATGAAATCGTTGACGATTGCATCCTTCGTGTCGGCTCTATACGCTCTTTGGCTTTCGAATTATGTCGTGAGTTTGTTTTTTGTTAAGTGATACGATTTCAATGTTTCCAAATTTTCAAATGGATTTAAGAATGTTTTATCATTATTTTCGTAGGCTGAAGGCACCACAGTGGTGGTAAATGACTGTAAGTTGGAAAATCTGTCGCCAGGAGTATTAGACGTTAAGGAAATGAAAATAAATAATGGCATGATAGATAACGTGGCGGTAGATATCAAAGGACAGATAACTTCGGGATTAATTATGGTATTTATTATTTTTCTTATTTAATATTTTACTTCAATGGTATTAGTAAATATTTAATTTATTAGAATCTATTATTTTTCCTTAAATTGGCTAACATGACTATAAACGCTATCTCTTTGAAATACGTCGCGATACTCGTTCAATTTCGGTCATGAATTAATGATTGAAGAAATTTCATTTTACTACAGTGTGACATGCGGGTAATAGACGAGAACGGGGAAACACTTTTCGAACAAAGACAAACGGATTTATGTAGCTTAGCCGCCAACGAGTACGTTAAGCCCATATTCGAAGCGTTAACCAAGTCGGGAATGAATAGTGAATGTCCATACGATTCTGTAAGTACAGACTTAGATATTGTCATTTCCACTCAATTTTACTTGTAGAACCTAATAAAGGCTTGATCATGTATCGAATTAATGCTTGAAATATTTTAGGGTTCCTTTGAAACAGGTAGCATGAACGTAGATTCTAATGGTGCTCCCGCTGGTACATACACGCTCATTCTCGAGGTATTCGAAGGAGCAGAGTTACTATCAAGAACAACCGCTAAACTTGAAATACAGGAATAAAATATGCAATTTTCAATATTGTAACAGTAGATGAAATTATCGTAATGTTTAGCATTTTTCCCTGTATAAAATGTATGTATAATTTGTAATGTTTCGATTAATTATGTAATCATTTACTTAATATATTACATTTAAGTGCATAATTAAATTTCACTCTCCTCGATGATTTCATCGATTTATTTCATTGATCCAAACACCAATTAATCATTCCTTCTGCATTTTGAGAAACAATTAATATCCAACGTGAGAGAGTCTGTTCAACATTTAAAAGCACAAGTATTTAAATAATGATTATCGGCTACGTGTTCAGCAATCGTATGACCATTTATTCGTATCAAGTTTCAGTTTCACATATTTCGAAGAGTTCTTCGAAGCGTTGAGTTTTTGAGAAAGATAAATAATACGAGAGTAAAAAGTGCAGATACAGAAGAAGAACTGTTAGTTTACCAACGCTCTTTAGAGTCTTCGATTGTTCAACGTTTTGCTTTTCTTTCTGGAAACTTGTAAATTGCCTCGGTAATGTCTTCGTCTCTTTCCCATCGACAAAATTCTCTGCTTACAAAAACATCATTAATTATCTTGTACATATCTTAAATTAGTAGAATTAATGAAACATGTATGTATAAAATAGAGTAAGCTATTTTACTAATTCAAAAACATCGATCATATTCTTCTCATAATCGACTAAATATAACGATAACGTTTTTTTTTTGTCTAAATCTTACGTAAATTACGATAAATTATTCCAGTCTGTTTTCTTGGTATGATTGGTTTCTGAGTGCTCGTCGAGTGGAATACGCGACAATTATTACTGTCACAAATTCTTGTTTTCTGTAAAACATAAAATTATACATTTCGCTTGTATCATTTTTCTTAAGTGGTTGCGAAATATTGTGCTGTAAATAACAGTATTATCTAATAAAAAACTAAAAATAGATACGTGTATACATGTATATCTGTATGCATGTAATACTTCTTTACAAGACTTGTTTTTACTAACCATTGAAGTTCGAAAAATGTCTGTACCACCACGTAAACGTACAGAAACATTTGCATTAGATACACCTATAACATAATAAATCATGTTATCCAGAAATAATCCAAAATTTGAAAAGGCACGAGAGAGTCTTACTATCGATCGAACAGCTAGATAAATTATCCTTCCTGCTCAACCGATTCCTTCTCCGTTTGTTCATAAACTTTTTCGTCACAAAAGTACGTCCAAGTTTATCTCTGCTAAATACGGTATCCTACGTATTTAAAAAAATATTGATTATCATTTATCGACAGAGAATTGATCCTGATAAATTTGTTCGTATATTTTTTCGATTTATTTACCGTTATGGGACAATTATCCGTAGTATCTTCATGTTCCGTAATTTCTGGAACGTTTGATAAAGGCAAACGCGAATCACCAATATACCTTCGTGGCGCGTAAATTGATTTTTTTCTCGCAGAAATCTTTCCGCAACAGTTATTACCTAAAGAAATTATGAAGTTTTTATGAAGTAAACATCCATTTTAGTACCGTTCGTTTTCGTTAAAATAGTTATAGTCGTTCCTCAACCATTATCTTCAAACCGAAATTACAATAGGTGATATACACACTTCCTATGCATCAATGTTGTTGCATAATCTATATTCTATTTTAATATGCGAGGAACATAGGGGAGTAATCGTGATGAAATATCTTGGAACGCAGGTAGGAAGTATCCAAAAGCTTTCGCTTCAAACGTCGCAGAATTTATTTTCATCATAAGTACATACTTTGAATTGTATAGAAAATGGCAAGGTTATCGCGATATTGGCAAGTGCTACTCCGTACGTCTATCCTTATATTAGGTTCTACAACTTTATTGCTCCACCTTACGTTTCATTGAACTGATAATATTGGTATGCCGATCGTGACGATGAATCGATGCATTGAGCCCCCCCACAAATCTGGAAGCCGTGATGCTTGTTACGAACGGCTAGCGATTTTAGCGTTCGTCATTTTTTTTTACGGCTATGGCATCTCTTATCATTTTTAGTCGCGTTAATACGCAGCTTGTGGAATACCATTTTTTA
Organism: Ancistrocerus nigricornis; assembly: GCA_916049575.1. Classification (NCBI taxonomy): domain Eukaryota; kingdom Metazoa; phylum Arthropoda; class Insecta; order Hymenoptera; family Vespidae; genus Ancistrocerus; species Ancistrocerus nigricornis. The sequence goes on from OU696666.1 coordinate 32,270,535, forward strand.
GTTAAAAATTTCTTTTACGACTTGCATTAATTTTCATTTTTTTCTGTTCTTCTATTTACATTATTCAAAGAGTAATTCTCGTCTAATATATATTTACCACTCGATAAAGTGTACTTATACGCGAACGTTAAATCTAGCGGGCTCATACTCAAAATAGAAGTATCCATAGCGCGCTTGTTTCACAGTCTCCTTTTCTTTACCTATCCCTTATTTCATTTATTGTCTTATTGCAAAAGAAAAAAAAAAGCCTTGTTATAAAATATAATACATCATCGTGATCTTTAACCCCTCGAATTGGCGCGACCTCTGGTTATGACTGAGTTGCAACTAAAACGGTAAATTGATGCGTCGTTGCAATTGTTTTTCGAATGGGTTTCTTATAAAGATTCGTAATTTCAAATCGAGCGTGCACCCTCAAAGAAGTTTGGCGTCTCTGACGTTCGATTATGATGGGCAGTCCTAGTACATTTTTTGTTAGAATCTTGAACAATTTAGAATACGTCCCATCGATGTAAGTAACGTTGTTACTAACTTACTCTATCGTTACTTATATCTTGCTTATATCATTGTTTTTTCTCAACGCATTTTATCGTGACGGTTACCAATGTTATGCGTAAAACTTTATTTTGACAGATCGCTGTGTATACTTGGAGCATAGACTAATCCAAGTGTCACGGAACATCGACATAAAATATGGATAACGTGACTGTAAGTAATAATACTCATTGAAATCTATCAAATCATTTTAGATCATCTAACCTCATGCATCTCTACTATGCAATTGCTTTATTTTAGAAATGTTTATTTAAATTGTGCTATTCTGTCTGTGCAAACAGATGTTATAATTATCTAAAAAGTTTTAAGATACAAATTGTTTTCCCTGGAATAACTCTTGAATATGTTACTGGAACGTATATAGTTTTTAATACCTTATAATTCATTCAACTAATGTGTATTGAAACAAAGAGTTTATTATTACGAGAACATAGTCAAATACGTTTATATTTACTTCAGGGGATAATACATGCGATCTGTAAAGGATTTGCAGATAGTTTAAAAGGTGCCATTGTTCTTTTTTATATGGATAAACAAATTAATGAAAATTTAAGCAGTAAATCACCTTTGAAAACAGAAACACGTAAAAAAGATGCTTCGATACATAGCCCTGCGAAACATTGTAATCAACAACGGTATGTTACAATGTATATATATAATGTGATATTAAGTATCTTTATTATATTGAAAGAATGACATGCAACTATGAATAATAGACAATGATATTCAACCTATTAACTCGGAGACAAAAATTATTGTTTACAAATCTATATATTATAGAGAGTCCAAGATCTTAAAGCGAACGATTCAATGTTGCGCTTTAAATGGTGGTGTTTTTTGGGCCAGTATTTTAATTTTTGAATGTGGGCTTCTTCCATTTCTTAAGTACTTACTGACAATTATATTTGGACATTCTCCTAGTATGGGAGTGACAGTATGGTCTTGGACCAAACCTTTTTTATCTCTTACCTTCGGAACTGTGTGGGTGTTACCACTGTTTTTACTCAGCCGAATAGTCAACAGTTTATGGTTTCAGGTATGGATAAGTCGCTTATAGCAACACAATTTCATCTACAAACCTTTATTTTATATACTCTATGAATATTACCGATTTAGGACATAGCAGATAGTGCTTATAGGTATAGACAAGGAAGGCCATTACTTTTATCCAGCATAAGCAAATTGGTAGCAGACACGCTTTTCAGTATATTAGTGCAAGCCCTCTTTTTGGGGCAAGGGATGCTAGTATCCAAAGTACCGCTACCTCCAATAGGCGATATACTCGCTCTTGTTCATATGTGCCTTTTATATGCTCTTTATGCCTTTGAATACAAGTGGTTCAATATGGGATGGGAGTTGCATAGACGACTCACCTTCATAGAGGGAAATTGGCCATATTTTGTGGGCTTTGGATTACCATTAGCAGTACTTACCCAACTACCCAATTCATATGTGATAAGGTAAGATAAAGTAAAATAAGACAATAATTATCGGTCTAGTATGTCATTATATAGATATTTTTCTCTATAGTGGCTGTGTTTTTTCTATATTATTTCCACTTTTTATTGTAAGTGGAAATGAAGCAGAACCCGTGACTGGAGTATGGTATGCTTTTTTCTTATTTTCGTACTTGCCTGGAATTACTATTAGATTTAATGTAATTTTTAAACAATGATGTTCCAGCGATTGTCCGTTAAAACTGTTCTCCCCAGTAATTGCCATTGCTAATACTCTTTTCAACAAAACTATTGGGCCAGCTGCTAGGCGGTGACAATTGAGGAAAAATTTAAATCCGAGTGTTCTTTCTGGATTTAATGTACAATCGTGATTTGGTTTCTAAATTTTAAGTAATCTTCTGTGCAAAACATTACGACTTAAATTCAATTTCTCCTTTCTCATGTATAAAGTGGTTAGTAGTCCTGCATGAATTCACTTAAATAGAATATTTATGAGAATTAAAGGTAACTCATGGATAAGTTACATTGCTCTTATTAATAAAATATCTTACTGTAATGTAAATATAAAATACTAAGTTATAAAATGAAGAGAAAACCTATACTACTGTGCTTGTCACAAATGTTATTAATAAAATTATATAAGTAGTGCATTATTCCCTAAGGTAAGAGGAAATAATAATATAATTATATTAGAAATTTGGTAATTATTTACAAGATTTTTACACTTGATAAATACCAACCACATAGTTGTGAGTTCTCTTACTAAATAAGATGGATATGACAGCTAAAATTTTATACTTTTTCTATAGTTATGTGATCATGAAAAAGATAACTGAATTAAATACTTTAAGTTAGAAATCATGTCACATACTGAATGATATGCGCGATGTATAATATCATTGGAATAAATTTATAACATTCGAATGACCTGTAAATAAACTAAAATCTTACATAAATACTTCCAATAGAATTTTCAAATAGAATGTATCAAATGTATTTATATTTTAGCATTACGTGTATGTCATAAAGCACACATGAAATAAAGATATTACATTATAAAATGAGTTGTGTTGAAAATTCTGCATAATTATGTATTAATTATATATTACAAATATGAGAGTACTTGATCCTTTGCAGAATTATTAGTATTTGATACATCCTACTATACTGTGATTTGCCAGTGTGACATAAAAAGATATTTGTCTACAAATACTTAGTAAATTCAAAATTCAAATACAGTTGCTATAAAAGAAACATGTCCAATTCCACTCATAATTCTCTGTTCATAATAAGAGTAACACAAAGATTATAAGACAGAAGTTTGAAATGCATTGGTTTTCTCTGTTAGATAAATCATGCAAGTAAATCTTGGAGAGCTAAAAGATCATGATCTGAAGGTTCTTCCTTAATTCTATAAGAATTAGTTAATGCATAATGTTTGTGCAGAGCTGCAAATCCTAGTCCTGGGTCTGTTTCTTCTTCTATCACAGGACTAGTACCTCTTTCGATAACATGATTTTTGCTTACCTAAAAAAGTATAAAAATTACCATTTAATGTACATCCTGTCACACATTATTATAATGTTTATAACTTTTATCTACATACTTCAAAACGTTGTTGCTTATATGTTGCAAGTTTACGGGTTCCTGGAGAACTCTGAATAAGATTTTGTATTGTAGGATGGGAAATACCAAAGAAATCAGCACCTCTGGGTGTTATTGAGCGTAGACCAGGAGAAATAGCAGCTAATAATCGTGAATGACATTCGTCGGGTGTAGATCCTACTAGTGCTTGTTCCAGGTCATTATCAGATACTATTTCGAATCTATCAAATCAAAGTACGAAACTTTATTATTTTGAGTTTATTTATATTGCAATTAATTTTCTATAGAATTTTGTTTTATTTATACCTAGGTTTTGATCCACCATCCAAAATTTTACATGTATATAAACTTTTGGTTCTTACATCTCGTAGACTAGCATATATTCTTGTACTACAATATCCTACTGGAAAAATAAGATCTTCTGTATGATATGCAATTCTATCTGAAACAACCTCACCGAGAGAGTATACTGTAAGATCTCCTAATGAAATAGGAAATATGGGCCTTCCATGTACATCTAAAGGTATTAATTGTACTGCTCTTCTTGCTGTTTTGTTATATCGTTTTGGTTTCACTTTAGTCTCTGTGAATGTAATATTTTATGTGAATTACTAAAGGTAATCATACTTAATACAAGATTGGTAATTTTTATTTCTACCTGAAGCATCCATTGAAATTCTCTTCTTTACTGTCTTCTTAGGCGTGGAGCATTCTGGATTGAAAGAAGGTGAATTAAGATTATTTGATTGAGATCGTACCATCATAGTACCTGGGTCAATTTCTCCCTGTTGCTGACATAATTTACGTAGGAGAAAAAGTCGCTCTTCTTTTACAAGCATAAGATTTTCTTGCATTTGTGCAACTTGATCGCACAACGCTGCATTTTCCTATAACCATGAAATAATATATTTTTTCTACCGATAATTAAATAATTAAATAAGTTAACAATAAATGAATATTTGATAATAAAAGCAATATAAACAAGCAACTCTTTCGGTGTAACTTTTATACAATAAAAATACACAATTTCAACTTACAAACACTGTGTCCTTCACAATTCTTTTCAACCTTCGATATTTCCTTTTATATTTTAAATTTTGCTGCACTTCTGCATTCTTATGAAAGTCATTATAATAATTATCATATAATTGCGCCATATTAATATTTATTAAAAAGATTATCAATAATCGCAATAATCACTTAAAACAATTGTTATGACAGATCAGAGGTTAGGTTCTCTAACTCAGCGATGATCAAAGCGCTACCTAGTAGTAATTTTGATCATTAAGGAAGAAAGAGTATTATTATTATCAGCTGTATAACATGCAGGAACGTCACAAAATAGTGGGTCGAAAAAGAACTTTGCAGATTGTCGTTAATGCGGAGACATATCTTACAGTTCTGTTGTCCGTTATAAAACAAGATAACAGAAACTAAATTTACTGCTTTATGACGATGAGAATGTAGACCGACTATTGACTGAGTGATGAACTAATTTATAAAAAAAGAATGTAAAATTAGAGCTGACGGGAATGTATTGGGTCACTTGTAATGCAATTTTGTATATCAATTTTATGCTAACAAAGCAACTCAACAAGTTTACATTATAGGGATAATTGTTATGCAGTTTATGTTTTAAGGATTTACAGATGGTTATATATTTTTAGATATCTATCCAAAAAAACAAAAAAATTTAATTTCAATCTTCTTTTAAATACAATCAGTATCCTTATATGGTATTTACAATAAATTGTATTCTATTGATTCTATTTCTGCCTCCAATATTTGTTATTTTACTTTACCTGTGATGTGGAAGAACTCATAAATGAATAAAGGCAGTTTAAATTTCCAGTAATTTTATCGAAGTCTGTAAATAAGTAATTTTTTATTCTGATTATATTTTGTTTCAGAATCGTGTGACTGTTATAGCCATGTTAACATATTTTACTTTACATACAAATGTATGAACTTTATAATTATGGTACGTTTATAGAAAGGGTGGAGGCTAAGATACACCATTCTTTCGTAACAACTTTTTAGCCTTAAACGTGTGCCAAAGTTCAACAATAAATCATTTATTAATCCTTTATCTTCACTATAACTTGTGCCGTAATATACATTTCTGAGGCCAATGATTATGGCAAGATAAAAAATTCTCACAAAGATGGGACTTATACAAACCTTATTTTTCTGTCAAGTATCTATTCACTTAAACAGCAACCTGCAACAGATTAATTATTCTTCGCTGAGATGGGATTGAGAATAAACACTATCTAATGTACATCATGGAGTATGACAGTATTATTACATTACATAATGAACATATACTGTCATACTCCAAGAAATCATAATAAAATTGCACATAAGATAGAAAATGCTATCCAACAATGTATGTATACATATGTATGTTTTTGTCTAACCTGAACGGATAGCCTTGATATTTGCTCCTGAATATAGATAAAAGTAGACTAAAGAAAATGATAATTAATCCTGAGCCTATCACAGCAAATATTCTTCGCTTTTTGACATCTCCTTTCCTTGTTGCAGCATCAGTCATTAGAATCATTCCTAATACAACTGCACCAACTTGTTACTTTCATTAAGGAATATTATATATACTGAATATTGAATGTATTATATTTACTAGAAAAAAGGATACTCAAAACCATGACAATATAAGTTTCTAATACAAATTGACCTTGTGAGGACCCATGGATATATGCCATATTTCCATTAGATGTATGGTGAATAAATGGAGGTCCTCTGATATGATTCCACATTTGTCCTGATATCATTATCAGAGTGAAGAACTATAAAATTAATTTTCGTAAAATGTTAACAAGATAAATTTGTTTAATAAAAACGAAGGATAAAAAAACAGACTTACCAATGCAAGGAGACCCCACATTGTTTTATTATAAATTAAATCTAAATTATTTCGTCTAACATATAGGAATACTCCAATTACAACTGAGAACATAATTAATGTAACTGTACCAGAATAGTTTGGTGGCCTAAATACATTTATCTACAACAAATGTTTTTTGTTATAATAATAACTATTTTTCATAAAAATGCGACTAAGTGTAATATTAAATACATTTAAATATAAAGTACTCACCTGAATATCAGTACGTTCAGCTATCCATTTCGCTATTGCTTCTGCGGCAAGACCAACTCTTTGTATATCCATAGTATCTGTTGGTTTTGGCTTACCCTTAGCAGGGAAATGTATATATACTGGGGCAGTATTTAATCTCATCTAAAAATAATATTGTACTGTTATTTTTGTGTTTTGTTTAAAAGCTAGTTGTTATATACATGTATATTCAATACCATTGTGAAAACATCTGATCCTTCATCGAAATCTACAGATGCAAAGAATAATTTGTTCGAATAAGACTGAGAGTACCGGAATGAATTTGCAACTAATGTGAATTCATCGTTTGCATGTCTACAAAAATATACAATTAGAAAAAACTTTAATCAATCTAATTTTCTAGAAATTTTTTTTCTTTTAAAAAATTCTTTCCCCTTTCTTCTGTCTTTACCTGCAGATTTGACATTGTCTTTGAGGTGCCATAGCAGTAAACATTACGATAACGGAATAATTTCTTGGAGTATTCTTCACAAATTCCTTAAATTTTGCACCATTGAACTTCATTACTGGTCTCCTAATAGCCATTTCTGTCAGCTGTTGTACGCGTTCAGCTAACGAGGAACTTTGACTCTAAAAAGCACATGTACTTTTATCGGTTAACAGGTTATGAGGATATTGCACTATAGAAAAATGCACATAACCATTATGTTATATTATTAATAACAGTAAGACTAGAAAATGCAATTATATTTTACATGAATATAAACAGAAAAGACGTTTTACTTAAGTTTTCTAAGTAATTAAAATATTAACGATGTATAACATGAATTTGACATTTCAAAATAGGATGATAGTTTTATATCAATAGGTCTCAAAAATGATTTTATAAATTCTCACATTTTTCGTCCTATATTGACAGCTGACATAAGATAAACTTATAAGCACAATTCCGAATAACGTAATATAATATTTGGACTTCATTTTTAATAGATTTTGGCAAGATAATCTATCGGAAAAAGCAGTAACAGCTATTTCTACCGGGGCACGCTAATGGAATAATGATACATATGACATGCTGCAAATGCTGATTGGTCTGCACACTACTACGTGGCACTTGACGTGTACACCGGAGCTGGACACAATGCTTTAGCATAGAAGGCTTATATGTCTAGACCTTCCGTTCATACCAATCTATACGAATGAACTAAGAAGCATATTTTATTTGATACTACATTGGTCACAGTGGCTTGAAGAATTTATAACACTTTTGTGAAGTAAGAAAAATAAATTGATTATATTATTAAAAAAAATAAGCTGAAATGTAATAAGCATTAAAACAATGACGCAAATAAATGAATGAAATTTATTATTTCAGCAAGTTATTTAATAAATAAAAAATTTGTATATATAGGAAGGCATGAATTTGATACCTAAACAATACGTCGAATTATTCATAAAAGTGACAGTATAATATATACCACTTTAAAATAAGTATTACAAATTTCAAAATTTATTGTTTAAATTTAATATTATACAAAAAAAAATGCATTGAAGAGGATAAATTAATGTATTTGACAATTCCCGTGGCGATGTCTTTTACGAATACATCCCTGCTGCAACAAACGTCATTTAATGGTCAGCGTGGATTGGACGATTATTTAATGGCTTGTCGCTGATTGGCCAGCAACGTTTTCGCGTAACCGTCATTTTAAACAAGGAAAACCGGTGCGCAGACCCGCGTAAAGAAACGTTGGAGTAGAATACGGTGGTAGATTCCCTGCAATTTTTCTCTCATACGAGACTCAGTTTTCAAGGGGGGAACACGTGTTCGCGGTGCAACGGGTAGTGCTTTTAATAATTTATATTGTGGTGTATTTTCGATACAAAAATTAGTGTAATTGCGCGTAATTTATTAAGAACTTTTTTAAACATTTTATCGGATATAACAAATATATTGTGATATGTCGTTCTCAAAAGCCAGGATTCAACGGTTCAATGAACTTACAAGTAAGTTCTTAACATTCACATCTTTTTCGTTAAAAAATTTTGAACGTAGGTGAAACCTACTACCTTTTTGAAATAATAAAGGCCATTGGCGTAACGTATTAGCATATATATATACAAAATTCGCAAACTGCGTATTTGGGATACAAGTCCCATTCTGGCGGGAAAATTATAACGAGCTTCACCGTCTCTAAAACCTCAAAGAACTTATTGATTTTATCGAATATAATTCGTCAATTTTTATAGCCATTTTCATTAAAATATTTTTGCTTATTGTAGTTGTATAATGATCATTGTCGTATAAACAATACGTGTACGATAATTGATAAATTCCGATAATCATATATAGCGCACAGCATTTTTTAATATACTATAATTTTTCTAATGCAGCCTGTTGTTAGAATAGAATTTGCTATAAACAATAGTCTCGTTTAATAAATTACAGAAAAGTACGCAAAAGCGTTTGATCTTGGTTGCTGCTAAAAGCGTCATATTCATCGTATTTTATAAATGTTTACTAATAGGTATAAATAAAGGTTTATTACGAATTGCGTTACCCGTTGTAATACTTGCGTGGTCGTTACATGAAAGATTTGATCTTTAAATGTTCGGGGGTGAAAGTTGCACTAGCGGGATAGGAGGGGGGAGCCAGCGACAAAAGAGGGTATTTTATCGCGAAGCTAACATAAGAAAGGCCGGTCGAAGGTTACACCTGGTACCTTCACGGGTCTGCGCGTTACGTGTTCCTTTACATAGAAAACAGCTGTCTCCCATTTCGACGGTCCCCCCCTTCCGAAGATGCGTCAGAAGGAAATCCCTCTGGTTCCACCCTCCGTCCTTGGTTTCAACGCGTCTCACTGAAAGAATAAGACCGTCCCTTTGTGAATCCAACGATTTGCACCTTTAAGCGTCTCCTCTTAAAAACGTTGATAATATTTGCGAGGGTATCTTGTAGCGCAGGATTTACAACGTTCGTACTTCGACCTTTTATAGGCGAGGCGCCACCACCCGGTGCATACGATCCGAAGTTTGACAAGAAAATCAAGGGCCTTGTCATTGAGAAAACAGAGAGATTTCAGGATTGCAAAAGTGTAACAAGCAATGGCACGGAATCTACTATAACTATTTCAAGCAAGAGTACTGGAAATCAACTTCCTGGAAAATTTTTAACTGTGAGAAGATATTAGTTTATAAACGAGAGATTAAGTAGTTAGTAGATTGAAAAGATGTATTTCAGTCTTGAGAAATGTAGGGTAATTTATGTGGAACAATTGTTAAATAATTCCTTCTTTGCAGCCACAATGTCCAAGAAGGCGCGTTATTGTCAAACCACTGAATACGAATTATGTAAAGACAAAATTGAAGTCCTTGAACCTGACTAAAGATAAAAGCAGTAGTAAAGCACGATATAGTTCTACGCATCAGTTGTCAGAATTACAAGTGGAATGTTCTAATAAGGATAAAACGATACAGGAACATGAAAAACACATCGAAGAAATGAAAGAAGAGATACTTAAACTCGAAGTACAAATAGAGGAATTACATAAAAAGCAAGTAGAAGTTGAGGGACAACATAAAAAAGACATAGAAACAATGGTAAATATTTTTATTTTATTTTACATTGTACCTTTGAGTTCTTATAATTAATTTTGCAAAACTTTGTTTTTAGGCTAAATTACAACAGGAAGTCATAGATAACCACGATGAAAGGTATCAAGCTGAAGTAAACATGCTTCGTTCTAAATTATTAGACATGTCAACAGAAAAAGAACAAGAAATTTCTACTAGAAGGGCCATGGAAACTGAACTAAGAAAGCGTGTGGCTGAACTGTCTGAGAAGATAATTGTTTTAGAAGCTGAGTTGGTTAAAAAAACAGAAGCAAGTCAGATTATGGTAATAATTGTAATAATTTGCTTTGATTGAATTGTGCACGAATGAAAAATGTATTTTAATAAACATTGCAATAATTTTTTTTTTTTTTTTTTTTTAAGGAACAAACTTTAGAAACTTTAGAGGGAAGAAACGAAGAGTTATTATCCGAATTACAAACATTAGAAGAAGAACGTGACATCCAAATTGAATTGTTAAAAAAAGAAAACTCAGAGCTTATGTTACATGTAAACGACTTAACAGATAATAGATGCATTCTTGTATGTAAATTAGAAACCAGGCAGAATATGATTTTAAAGCTCCAGGCTCAGTTATCTGCTCTTCAATGCGAGTTAGATGAGTTAAGGGCAGAATACATTGCCCTTAACAGAGACAAACTCACTGAAGATACCATGACGCAAACGAGTGACCTCGTAGAGAATTATAATGAAGAAATGGAAATGATGAGAGATACTTTTAACAAAGAAAAGGAGGATCTTATAAAACAAAATGAATTAGCAAAAGCTTCAATGATTGTTTTAGAAACTGAAGTAGAAAATATGGCAGACACAAAACTTTTTCTTCAGCAAGAATTACAAGATGTGCAAAGACTTTATAAGGATGTTAGTATTTTTTATACATGTTATACTTTTTACTATTATTGTAAAGGATAAAAGTGCTTGCTAAGTGAGTTGTTTTGCTTACAGGCAAATTATCGATTGACAATGGCTTACGAGGAATTAGAGATTGCAGATCAGAATCACGCGCTTGTTTTAAAACAACACAAGGAAGATATAGAGGCTTTGAAAAAACAATACAGCGAAGAGAATACGAAATTGAAGCAATTACTGGAAGAAACAAGAGAAGAATATGCAAACGAAATAGAAAGTGTAAGTGATTTGAAAAATATAATGATCTTAGTAAATCTTTCTTGATAGTTATAATGTAACTATATATAATTTTATATATTACTACATATGTTCTATACAGTTGACTATATCAAAGGACAAAGAAATTGCTGAATTAAAAGAAGCGACAAATCAAAGAATCGAGGAAGAAACTAAACGAATAAAGGAGTATACAAACAAAATCGTTGAAAATGCCGAAACTGTTACTAGAGAAACTTTAGCAGCCTGTCGCGCGGAAAGCGAAGAAAGAGTAAAGAGAGCGATCACCGAATGTGACGCGAAAGTAAGCGGACCACATGTGCGTAAAACGCTGAACATCACCTAACCCAACGATTTGTTTTCTTATTTTTTTTTTTATTTGTTTGAAAAATATATTTATTCGTAACTTTAAAAGATTTCAAGATTTAGCATGCGTTTGCCTTGGTTTGCTGTGATGTTTGGAGTACTTATCTTTGCATAGATGAATTTTACATTACTATTCCTTTGTACAAATGTAGATAAATGCAATGATTAGAGAAGCTACAGCTGCGATCGAAGAAGAAATGCGCCTCAATACGGAAAAGTACAAAGCATGCTTAGCAAGAGTAGAAACTGAACGTGCTGCTTTGGATGATAAGCTGGCGCAAAGAGACGCCGAGATTACAAAACTTTCATCGATACTCGAGGAATTGAAATTGACTGCAGAAACACAGGTAGCTATCCTTATTGATTGTCTATGACTTATTGCTGCTTCTTTAATGACATTTACACACCCGTGTGCATTTTATGATGCATTGTTACAGGAGAGCTTCAGCCAAAGCTTGCAAGTCGAGTTAGACAGAGCAGAAACGGAATTGGCAGATAAAAGAGCAGAGCTTAGAGCACTGAAAGATCAAATACGTGCGGAAGCCGCAGAAATGGTAGCTAGAAGAAAAAGGTGCTTATCGAAAGGAAACGCTATATATTGTATTATAATCATAATACACAGACAAAATATATAACTTATATATTATTTGGTTATGTGCAGGTTTGAAATAGTAATGGCTGAAAATCAAGCATCAGTCGCTGCACTTTCGAAACGTCTTGCACAGAGTCATGCGGAGGTAGAAAGACTTCAGCACGAGTTAAAACGTGGGGATGATTGTATATACGAACATCGGGACTTACTGACTTCTATGCGTAATAATTCTCAAATGGTACATGATCAAGTACACGATATTATGAAACAATTAGACGCTGAGAGGGAACTCATTGATCAACTCGAAGCAGGCAGTTTATCCGAGTTTGAAACTCTCAAGACTGTTTTCGAGGTAAAAATTGATGATCTTCAACGAGTAGCTGCAAAAGAAATTACACGGCTTCGAGAAGAAGTTACGAAAAAATCTGCGGAAAATGCGGAGGTATTCTTTCTCTAAAATTGCGTATATATTACATATCGACAAATATCGTAACTCGTGATCGTAATTACTTGAAAACATTTCAGATAAAAAAGCAACTCGATGAAATGGCTGGTTCATTGTTCGCAGCACAAAGTATGTTGTTAAGATTAGAAGAAAGGAACGATACACAAATGATAGAAATTACACGATTGGAAGTTCACAACAGTAAGCTTCAGGAACAATTAAACAAGCAAAGGATGATAACCGAGGAAAATAGCGAATTAATCTCTGCACAGTCGGTACAACATAAGCTCGCCATTGAGGAAGTATGTATAATAAAATTGTAAATTTTGTATTACTTATGTACCATGAGTATCTAATTTCTATCCTTACCGTACTTAGGCGAATTCTCGAATAGAAGAGCTCTCTGTAAAGTTGCAATCTCTTGAAGAAAGAAATCGTAGCAACGAGGTAAATTTCTAACTTAGGTTGAAATACTTCTTTCTGCATTTAATAAATCTATGAAAATAATAATTCATGATGGATTATTTTAGAATAAGTACTTGTTACTTGAAAAGGAAAAGGTAAAATGGCATGCTGTTGAAGAAAAGCTTTTGAATGAATTAGCGGAGGAGAGGACCTGTCGGGAAGCCGTCGAAGCGTAAGATTGTTATAATTATTAATACAAAATGAAAAAAAAAGAAAAATTAATATTACATATATTTATTAATATAGCGAAGTCAAAACACTCATCGGAAGTAACGAGCAACTCAGAAAAGAGTACGAAGATATAAGTGAAAAATATGCTGAAATACTTGGACACCAGAATCACAAGCAAAGAATCAAGCACGTTTCACAGCTGAAAGAAAAAATAAATCGATTGGAACAGGTGCGTTCATTAATTATTGCCGGACTTGTGATCGGTTTATACTGGACTTGGTTGTATTTTGAACCCAGTTACAATCTCGGTTATTGCCCGTTCCAGAATTTATTTGTATTTTGATCTATTCGAAACTTTATTTATCTCCTCTAAAACATTGCCCAATGTTTTTACGTCAATTACGAAGATCGTATAATATTGTTGGATTACTGTACTTAAAATATTTGTTTTAAAACGATACAGATATGTTATAAATTGTGTTATAAAGAGTTTAAAGAAAAGTATATGTTCAATAAAATAAACATATTTCTATTGCGAATACTTTTGTGTTGCTATCTTGTTTTGCCCACTGTGCACTGGATCGATTATTCATTATATATTGTGTGTGTGTGTGTGGTGTGCGTGTTTGTGCATAACGGAACCGCAATAAGCACGTAAATTTTTTTTTAGGAATTGCAAATTAAATCCAGAGAACTGGAACATCAACAAAAGACTGCAGAAAAGTTAAAAAATCAGCAGAAGCGTCCGCAAACTAAAGGAAAAGAAAACGTAATGGGAGTTTCAAGAAGTAACCACACCACGCCCACGTCTTCACCCCACAAGTCATTGACGCCTCTTCGAAATCGAAACGAATAATAAAGCTAAAGGTGGCTAAAGGACTTTGTTAAACGCGTTCGCATAGAAATCATAAGTGTGTAAAAAAAACAGTAAAGTTAAGCCAGAGGCACGATCCAAAAGGAAAATTCGATGCTAATTGTTAATGTACAATATTTTGTGTTGTAATGTTTTTTTTTTTCCTTGCATCGATGATGTTCGGAAGCTATCAAACGGTTGGTCAATCGTTCGTTAAACATATTATTCATTCCAAACCATCAAGACTTATCTATCTATATCATGAAGACGCCTCATTCAGCTATTATGTTTATTATCAGAGTATATATGTTAGGCAATTCATACAATTATTATTATTATATATTCATTTAATAGCCGTGAAGTTAAATAAAGTTTTATTTATGCTACCGACTTGTTTTCTTACGATCATTTACCTTTCTACGACACGAGTCGGACATCGTTTATACCCGATCATTGACATGACATAATTCATTATAACTGAGTACTCATACACGATCGTCTTAAAGAATTCTTTTGAGGTTGCGAAAAATTCTCACGAGGTAATATTAAAGATAACGATACGCCGTTACATTGTTCGAAGCAGCTGGCAATAATAAAGTCCGTCAAAGTTATTAACGATCCATCCAATTCATTAGACTTCATTTATGCTTCGTCGCGTAACCACGGTCTTAACGTACCCGGCAACGTTATGCATTCTTTCCGCGGTCTTCTTGACACCGGTAATCATTATACTCCGCAGGTACTTTGAACCTGTTCTAAGGTCAACAAGCGCATGAATTTTAAACGTCATGATCCAATCACGGTATACGACTTTCGAATAATTTCACCCACCATAAGGAAGGTATAATAATTTCCTAAACTTAAAGGCCGGTTCTCGTTCCTCCACGTTAAATTACACCCTTTGTTAAAGTAAGAAAATAGAAGAATATTCTACCACAAAGGACGTCTTTACATACAATACATATGTACATGAGTAACGATCGAGCTGGATTCGCAGAAACTCGTGCGTGCAGAGCTCAGGACGATGGTTCCGATTGCAAGAAAAATCGATTTCGTCTGGTTCGTAGTTGTAGTTTCGCGAGTGACCCTACTTTCACAGTTGACCCCATTCCGTGCTCCGTATCCGACGTATAACACAGGCTAGAAGGGCCCTGTCTATCTCTATTCTTCGCGACGTCGAACGAAGCACCCCTATATATGTATGTTCACGAAGGAGTGAGACCAGAGTTAGAAAGGAGGGGAGGGCACCGAACTAACGTAGCTGCAAGAAGAAAGATCTCTGCAGAACTATTACCGGTTATTGCTGGAGTCTCCGAGCCAACTCGAAGGAGAAGAGTCTCGATGGAAAGGGCCGATGCAGGACCACCTTAAGAGCTCATGTACGAGTTAGCTGCTCGCGTGACGCGCCTAAGTGCGAACGAAAAAAGGGTTTGACCGTGAGAGCTTTCTTCCAGGAACGATAATTACCCCCAGCGGTCAGTGGCTACCGAACTGGATACGAGTTCCCCTTTCGACCTACCGGTATATATCTTGTATTCTCTCCGGTCTTGCATTAATGACACCGTATGGTGGATTTTAGAAAATCGATATCGCTAATTCCGTGAAACCCGTGGTCAACGGTACGCGACGGCAGGCCTTCCGCGAGCTCTACTCGCACGAGTTTTCACGCGAGTCATAATTAGATCGTTCGAGCAGAGACCATCTCGTTAGCACGATATTATGCGTGTCTACGGATAAGGGAGGAACTCTCATCGATCGATCGACTAATGGAATTTTCTTTTTAAGGAACGCGTACGAAGGTTGCTACGAAGTCCTAGATTATATAATATAGGTAAATTGGCAATTTTGCTTATATTATATGATAAGGATAAATAGTATTTATAAGTTCTCCGAATAAACCTTCAAATCTTTGAAAAGGTTTACAGCTCTTAAGGCCACAATTTAGGATTGCTGTGATTTACAGAATGGTTCATATTTATAATAGGATTTGATAAATGTTTAATTTCTTTAAGTCAAGTTTGTTACAAGTTTTCATCATTTCAGAACACTGTATTTATTCAAAAAAAGAAAACAAACTATAAATTTGATGCACATTAAATGTTTAGATCAATAAACAAATGTACTTTTTCCCATGCGATCATCAAACATACGTATACGTACGTAAAACTATATACTTTACGTTCAAACAAATAAAATTGGTCAAATTCGTCCTCTTCCGAAGCGTCCATCCCACGAACTCTCGATGTCATAGAGAAGCATTACTTCGTTTCTACCCTGATCGGGGTTGGAGAATTTAATAAAGAGTAGAGGCGATCTCTCGTAGCACCGGTCCAAGACATCCTCTGGCTCACGCAAAGAAGATTCAAAGTCAATCGAGGCAATTCAGGGTTTTCGCGAAAAACGTTGTCTCGTTTTTCATAATATCGTGCAACGTATTAAAGTGACGAGATTGGCTTAGGAGGGAGCTGGAGGATGGGGGTGGAGGCAGTCGAGGGTTTGAAACTCCGTCGGTGGTTGCAAATGAGTTAGTCGAAAATCAGGATTAAGTGCATGGGAAGTTGGAGTAAATCCCGCGTACTTTACTCGAGGCATCTTTGCGAATGCAACGAAGAGAGAAGAAGGGTGGAAGAGAGAGCGAGAGGAGACGAGGACTCCTAGTAATCCTACACGTGTGACACTGTAATTAAATATTTGTACAACGTCGAGGGTTCCGGCATAAGTTTGTGTACCAGTTAATTAAAGGGGCAATTAACTTAATCGCATTATGCACCTTCGTTAGGAGTACATCCAAACGAGTCGAGTGCCTACGTCCGATCGTCTACGCCAAGACGATAAGCGGAACCCTTTGGCAAAGAGAATTTTGTTTTTTCGAATAGGTCAAGGAAAATCGGAGAAGGATCGTTACGGGAGAAGATTCTTCAAATCTTTCTTATGACATCGTTCGAAGAAACTTACGACTAAGAAGGGGTCGAAGAGGATTGCTCCTAACGCGAAATGCTTTTTTTCGCGGACGTTTCGTAGTGCGTGCACGGGAAAAAGGGTTCTGAAGTTGACAGGTAATCCGATAGCACGACGGTAACTTCATCGTGCGATCGACCAATTCGATTACTCCTGATAACGGGGTACATCGAGGCGTAAGATAAAGAGAGATGGAACATTGACATTTTTTTTCTTATTATTTCACGATTAAGTTCTTTTTCTTTGTTTGGATGTACGACACGAAGCACGATTGCACCTTCCTGATTACGAAAGTTTGTCAACATCTTCAAAAGTGAACTTAAGGGACGTACAAAAGATCTTTTAGAATCTACTTCAATTTTATAAAAGATTCTCTACTCTTTGAGTTCTTAGAAAGTTCTTGAAAGTTGAAATTCTTTTCCCAAATGATGATATCTCGACGTATTCTAAAAGATACAAAAACTGGTGTATGAGTTATCGCATGGAGTTAAAGAGACGTTTTCTTTGAATTTTTGTTAAAACTTGCTACAAATTTCCTGAATCGTCTAATGATGTTTTCATTCGAGAGCGTATGTAAAGGTACAGGTCGTTTCACGTCTTATTCTTAGCTGTAATTCGTTTCCTTCCCGGATTCTGCGACTTCTACGTACGATCGTAAAACGCGCGATGCTTGTTTGTGATCGGAAGATCTCGTTTGATGTTGCATAGAGGGTCCATGGGACTTCCGTTATAAGTCGTACTACTACTACGCGAAGGAAACACGGCGACGTTGGTATGAAACTTTCGTTATTTGTAAATCAAAGAAGAAAAGCGACGAACGATGTACTCTTGGCAAGAAGATGTTTCGAATACCACAAGTTCTAAACCATAAATCACAGGGAGTCGCTACGCTATGGTCAACAGAGCGTTAGAAAAGTCATTTTCTTCGGGCGAACCGAACGATTCTTGCATTTACGAAAAGAGTTAGGGAAGACCGGGGCTAAAAGTCCTAGGGGCAAGTGGTCCCAGCCGTAGTTTTGGTATCTTAGGGTGGAAGGGGAAACGCGTCCGGTGCCTGGCGTACAGGTCTTAGCGAGTAAAAAATAGTTTAGTGGTGGTCGTTGTGTTTAGTCTTCCCTGGTTACTTCAAGAGACGAATTTATATTTGAATAAGTTCAATTCTACTTTGGGTACATTACTTAAGCATCTCTAGGCACTAATGAAAATCAACTAATGAAGTTGAAGTTTATGATGGTCCCCAAAAAATTCGAAAATATAAGCTACAGAAATCTATAGAAACAAAAAACCTAAAATTGGGACAACTAGCCCCGGTCTCCCCTATTTGTTTATTTCGAGTGTCAAGGTATCGCGAACAAATACCGATCGAATTTAAACGTTTCTATTACCTAAATCAACCTTGAGCGTTTTTAATGACTTTAATACTTCTGTTTGTTAGAAGATGAATTCCACGGCTAGAGTTGAAAATTACTCTTGGAGAACCTAATGCAATATATTATGCGCGAACACACACACTCGCATGTGCAGAAACGGTATTGTTCGCGCTTAGAGCGTTGACCTTGTAAAGTCGCGGCCTTGGAGCGGTCGCAATCGCGTTTAGCGAGTAGCGAGATGGAAAATCTCAGGCGTTGAATGAGCGAACTAGTAACTGGCCGTTATAACGGCCAGTCTGTATGGGAGTAATGAAAATGGAGCGGCGTTAGGTCGTTCGAAGAAAGTATTAAACCTCTGTATCTCAAACTTTTTCTTTAGTTTGGAAATAAATCATAGAATAGCGGCAACGTTAACGAAAGGTAACAATTTGATGCAAAGTTACTGACAATTAAGGTTACATTTTAGTGGATGTTTCCAAAAATGTTTTTTCTCCTCTTCGAGGGACTTCGTCGTGGTGATATACGGTAATGACAGAGTAAAAAATAAATAAAAAAATAAATATGATCACAGACACGATACGTTATGAAAGGTTAACGAGCTAATTCGAGGACATGCGCGAAGTCGAGACCGTACCTAAGTATTTATCTTCTCGAAGTTCTCGTTTAAGCGTGGGAGAGATGCGCGAAGGTGAAAGAGGAGACTTCAGCCGTTATACGTTGGCTCTGCTCCGAAATGGACCGTACAAGCAGCGTATAGCGTTAATTTACGTGCAAAATGGATACACCTTCGTCTACTACCTACGTACGCGAATTCTCCTTCGTTCCCTTCTGTTCTTCGTGGTTGCGAACCGAGCAGAGCGGAAAAGCAGCAACCATCGCAAATGGAACGATCGGCGAGATCCAAGACCGCAAGGTACATACGCGTTCGTTGCTAGAGGTTAACGATGTTAACATCTTTACGTTACTCTGACCTAGCATTGTATGCAAGATGAATCATTCGATCGACTATTTCCGGCTACATCAGTTATACCGTCCGAAGTATTTATTCGTAGTAATAATCTCGTATAACGAAGCTAATTTCTTCGTGTTAACGATTGGTATTGTTAATCAAACGTCTTAGACGAATAAAGTTCTGGTCACAAGGAATGCTATTTCTACTAACATGAACGTTTATGCTATCAATTATTGTAAAAGGGACTAAAAATATGTGATTCCATAATATTTGGAAACAAATTATAGATAGGAGAAAAGTAACATGAAAGACACCATTTTTTTAGGATGAGGTGATAAAAATGTTATAAAACAAAAGTTATTTCAGATCCTTTTCGATATACTATATTTCTTTCATACCATCTTTGCCCCACTTTTAATTATGGAGGTTAGTAGAAGGAAACGTTGAAGAAATTTCTTGATCAACAATTTTCAACAGATTCTAGAAAAACGCTTTTAAAGCACACCGCACAAGATTAATATGTTGAGTATAAAATACGATTATCGAGGTTCATAGGACTGATAAGATAAATGAAGTCTAGCATAAAAAGTATGACGGTGAAATCATCCGAAAATTTCTTGGATGTACCAATTTAAGTAAACGATCTCTGCCAACAACGCGTTAAAGATATATAGCAAAATGTTACCTTGGAATCTTCATAAAAAAATCATTACCAGTGGTCCGAGCAGTCATCCTGCAAAAAAAAAAAAAGAAAAGACTTGGTAGCAGGCCATCGTTAAAGCCGGCGTGAGCAAATCGATGGGGGGTCACTCAATGATGGAAACGTAGCCTCGAGCGTGCCGAAATTCAGAATAAATTTCGGAGTCTTTTCGCTCGTCGAATTAGCGCGATTCAAGGATTACTACCTGGACGGATCACACGCTCGGTATTTACAGAAACCGAGCAGCCAGCTATCCAGGACTCGGAATTAATTTACAATCGGATGAAATAATAATGAAAAATTGGAATAATTTTAATAATACCGCGAGAATTCTGTTCCATCGAACTTGAAAGAAAACGATGTCTTAATCTTCGAAATTAATCATCGCGTGTTCCTAATCGGCGGATTTAACGTTCTTTATCCTCTTCGTTCTCGGAGTTCACCCTCTCTCGGGTGTCACGTTACGATTTTATGGTCCTTCGATTTCTCCTGCAAACGCCAAAGCTCGTAAAGACGCAGAAGGAAGAAGAGAGAAAAAGGAGAAACGAAGTACGGTGCTAGAGATCGTCTTGACTTACTTCGCCAGTACGGTGAATTAGAAAATTTGACGCTATTCCCTTAGCGTAGGGGATGGACGTTCGATATATACGAAAACTTTTAGTAAACGTTTCGCGAGGAGCGATTTTCAAGATTCGTTAAGTCTAAGGGAGGGACGATGGGTGGGTTCGTCTCTAAGTTACTCATAGTACGAATCGAACGAGAAGTATAGGAGGTCGACGAAATCGAGGAGAAGAAACTACGTGCGGAGTGAGAAAGAGAGGCAGGAGGAGAAATAGGCGGAATGAGTTCATCTCGGTTAATGCAACGAGCTAAGTTAACTCGTACATCCTTCTTAACGCGCGTAACCTCGCGATTATGCGAGCCGTAGCGCGTATTGTAACGATCGACCAATACGCCCTCGTGAGAGAGCGACAGAAAAAAAAAAACAGTAATTTCGACTCTCCTCCGATGTTGCTATGCCGGATTACGTTCCTCGAAAGAAAATGAAAGAGAAAAAAATAAAAGGAAGAAAAGTCATCGTAAAGTTCTCGTCTTGTGGCATCTCAAATTCCAGCACGCAGAATTTCTTTCTTCTTCTTGGGAAAGGCAAGAGGACACGGGTATCTCGGCGAAAGATCCGGCTCACCTCTTTGTTCCTCGTAATAGGCTATTTTTCATATCCGACAGATAAATGGAGAGCTGGCAATACCATCTCGTTGTTCGAACTCGAATACCATTCGAGATGGAGCGAGGCCCTCGTCCGGGCGGTCCGCACTCTCGAACACGATGCTCGGCTCGCGTACTCGTTCGTGAAAGGCGAAGCGCGCAGGAGGGATTACGCGCGTGCATCCGCGATGGCGAATACGTAATCCGGTCTCGCGTTCGTCGGTCGTTGCGTCATCGAAATATTTCGGACGATGCTGGAACGAGTCGGTCTGCAGGCGCCCACGCTTTCGATCCTGGAAAAAGAGTATATATATGTATATACGTACGCGCGTTCTGCAAATGTATATGCGCGAAAGCTCGCGCGTAGATGTTTGTATATGTCTGTGTATATATATATATATATATATTCGACGCTTTTCGCTTTTAAAATTCACCGTGCCGTTTTATCGCTTCTCTCTCGACCTCGGAATTCGCTCTGGAATTTTTATTATTTCGCATAAATAACTTTCCACTTCTCACCGAAGATAACAACGACTTTGGAGAAATTAGAAATTTATCTATGTCGAATGGGAAAGAAACAAAGCTGTTTGCACGTACAGCGTGTGAAGAAAATATACGTGAAATTTTATATTCTAAACGAATGGCTGTTTTAAATAAACAAAGAGACGTTTCGTCGAGTATTTTGAATAAATGGCTAAAGTTTGTTAGTTTTATCGAAGTTTTTTCTCGAGTCTATCGAATGTATATATTGATTTGGTTTACTCAAAAAAGGTATTCCATTTATAATTAGTAGTTCATTCAAAATTGTTAACAATTGTAATACTTAATAAATTAATAATATAATTAATAACATTTCCCTTTATCCCCAATGTCGAAGCACGGTTGAATCAACGTTAATTCGGTTGCGACTATCGTCTACGAGCGGTAACATATTGTCCCAGGGATTCTATCTATCTTCCACGATCTATCGTCGCAACGTATATACCGTAGGGTGAGTCAGTGACTATTATAGCCATCTGGAATAACTTTATTTACGAATCCGAGGAAACGAACGTCTCGAAAAAAAAAGAATGGATAAAGTAACCATCCTCGTCTACAAGTTCTTAAACATTTCGTCCGTATAATTCAATCTTAAAAGTAAACGAATAAAAATATTACTCATCTAATGTTAGTCAATGACTTTGCACCGTGTATCTACCTACCTACACATGGACACAAACGTAGATATGTATGTACACCTATACGTGCTTTGAATTTTTGTTCGCAATGCCTCTAAATTCGGTAACAAATGCGACGATTCATAACCGTTGTTTACGAGGGACGATAAAGATTCCGGTAGGAACCTGACGCTATAGGAGAGGAGGACATAGTCGAGAGGATCGAGCGGAAGGACGGAGACTCTTCGGCGAGGACTCTCCTACTCGAGTGGCTCGCGCGTTCTAAACAATTCCGTGATGCTGCTGTTGCTGCTGCTTTTGCGGGAATAGCAACTGCTTTGCCCCAACATCGACGGTAGAGAAGAGCAGGCACGCGTACTTTGGCGGAGAGTCGTTGACGAAATTCCTTTCAAAATTTGAATCAACTTCTCTCTCTCTCTCTCTCATTCCTTGTCTACGTCATTTTGCCCGTTCGTGTTTTTCATTTTAGCTAGAGGATGAATCTCGTGTTCGCAAAGAAACGAGGTCCGAGGCGGAGCTATCACAAAAGGGGGGAGGGGGCGGACAGGGGGGGATAGTCGTTCCCCCGTTATTGATCGGAAACGCGCGATGAGAGCGGAGAAGGCATTAGGAATCGTTTGGCGCCGATAGGATGATTTCGTAAATCGTACGTCTGACTATGCCGTTACGCGAATTCACGGAATTACCGGGGGAGTCCGTTAGCATTTTATTCTATCCGGAACGGGATCGAGCACATCCGGGAAAACTAGACCGTTTTTCGCCGAATCGACGACGAAAAAGAACAAGAGAGAGAAAGAGCAGAAAGGGTGGCTTTAGTCAGAGGTTTTTCCATGAAACTTTCGTCGTCGCGTTACGAACGACGCGTTCCGATGTCCAATTCGTCCGATCCGGATTTGCCGCCAATTTGTTTCATTTTAACGCATTAGAGATTAATTCGCTCTCTGTTTTATACGTCCTATTTGGGGAAAATGTGTTTCGGTTCTCGCGATAATTCGTTCGTTACCGGTAAAACAATTCTTTCCGCACGTGAATACGCGCGACGCGTGTGCGTTCGCGCGAACACGTCATTATTGTCGCGTCGAAGCGAGTATCGCGTGTGAGCGCACGGATCTATTTTATTTCTTCTCTCTACCCCTTTCTCGCTCTCTCACTCTTTCTACCTTTAGAAAATGTTGTAATGGAAACTGATTTTCTTCTTTACAACATGGTCGAAGTGCTCGTTGATTCGGATAGCGCTAAACGAACGAGAATGCGTTAGATACATGCACGATATACGCGTACCTACCACATACGTACCTACGAGCGATCATCAAAATCGTTGTAAAGAAAAAATCCTATATACGATCGTGGAATCGATACTTCCACCTAGAATGATAGAGCGGACGCTGCTCAACTGGCACGCCGATTATTACTCATCGCGTCGAATACTCTTCTCCGATTGCGAAACTGACTGCATTTCTATGACATCGTAAAGTAAGCTCCTATCGATATAACGAATCTCTTTCATTCGAGATGCTCGAAAACGCATCAATACGCGTCTCACCTTCATCCTCGGGATTCTCATCTCGTATAGACGCGCACGGAGATGCCTTTAATTTGTAAATTACGTCGGTCTCTGAAAGATTCGACGATCGAGTATCTACTTTGGAGATGCCAGCGGGAGGGACAAAGGAAGGATATAAAGAAAGAAAATACAATGACGAGAAGAAGGTGTAAATGGCCGCGTAGAAGTTGGAAAGCAAGTCTTGGATACTGGCCATTTCGTAATTGCGTAACCTTTCTGGCGTCTAGCCTGACAAAGGTCCGATAGGTCTAATAGACTCTACAACGTTCCCTGGATATATACCGGTCTAGCGTCTGTGTCCAGCATCCTGGCTTACCTGTATACGCGAGCACATACGCCGCAGCCAGCGACCCTTAATGGCTTTAGCAAATGCACGCGTATCAATGGTACACCGTTCTATGTTTGCACGGATCGTTCGGCATACGTGCCGATAGAGAAACAAGAGAATGTATGCGTACGAAGAACACGATACTCTGCGTGAAACGACAGCTATCACCGAAATAGAACCGGACCGCGGGAGATGCTTTCATCGATCTCCACCGGAGCGTTTTGGGTTTACCCCAAAGTTATCTTTTGAAACTTACCACGGCGCGAACACTTTTTTTTCTACGTGGAGCGACTCGAAAGTAACGAAAATCGTACGATACTTTTTGCTTTAATAACGAATCGTTGGAATTCTCGTTAATCGAACGAATCGTAGCTTTCCGAAGGATTTACTATGTTCCGTTCTGTATTCACAGTGGACGACAATTTTATCCATCCTCCATTCGGCGATGTTAACGAGAAAAGAAAATCGCGTAGGAGTCGACGAACTTGCCGCGTTTCCTTACACGTTGAAATGAAAATTCTCGGAAAGCTTACGCTCGGAACTCCCCCGCGATAACATAAATTTTAGCGAGCGAACATTATCCACGGCTGACGCATCGGGCCACGTGAAATTCTGTAAAGGAGACCATCCTCTATATAGGATATATGCATATATATACATATATACATACGTATATAGTACATAGATAGATATTTACTCGAATCAGTGGAAGGAGAGACGACGGACTAGGGGAGACGCAGGGACTCGTCGATATCGTGCATGCAATCCCATCGAAGAAGAAATAAATTTAACAAGCTTGCCAGGTGGTAGCCGCACGATCTTCGACCGTGGCACTCGCTTCCTTCGACTTCCACGCGCGATACGACCTACGTGGGGTTAAATGCCGTGCAGCCTTGCAACCTGCGGAAAAAAGGGGAGAGGGGTAGCAGGGTGAGCAGGAAATAAGGGTGTGTACACGCGCGTGTATACGGGGATTGTCCTTTGCACCGTGCAAGGAAGTAAGCGAACGATGCTCTCTCTTCTCGAGAAGCTAGTCAAACAGAGATAGAGGAACCGGATCGAAAGGATCGACGTTGAGACTGGTCATGGTTTCCTCTTTGAACAGGCTCCCGCAACCTGGTGCCAAGTTCGAGGGCATAGACCGGACACACGGAGAGAAGAGACACCGCTAGCGCGTGTCCGGAACCTTCGCGGACAACGAAGCCTTTATTTCTTTCCACTACATGGCTCATTCCCCGTGAGAGCCGGGTTATGAGGACAAGAGAGAAAGAGTGAGATAGAAAGAGGAACCACCGAAACGTGTGAACGATTTATGTCGTTTTCTCGGAGCTCGGCTCTCTTTTGGTCTAGCTCCGTTCTCGGATGCTTAGCTAGCTGGATAAACGATGAGACATCTAGGATGTTTTCCCTCGAAACGTCCGAGCATTCTCGAGCATCTAAAGGAGGATGACCGAGCAGCTGCGCGTATTATGTGATCGTGATCATTTTTCTTTTTTTTTCCCTTTCTTCTCTTCCTCCTTTAGTAATCCTTAAAAAGAATATTTCTTTACGTTAATCTTCGGGAAATGGCTTCTACATTTTTTCTTTTTCGTTGTCTAGGTAACCGTCCACGTTTCTATTACATCCTTTTTTTTAAACGTCTACTAAAATTCAATATCACGAACGTTACTCTTGCCGTAAAGCATACAAGTATATCTTCGATATATTTCGGGGCTAAGCGATTTACAAATTACATATCCATCGAACGGGCGAGCGTTCTCTTTCACGGAACGAGATACATACTTCCGACGGAATAAGGCTCGTATATTTATTGTACACTTGTACCCAGCTGCCTCTCCTCGCGTTGGAAAGTGTTCCGTCGGTAAATGCATCTGGATGAGCGCCAAACGGATACACGTGTGTAATATTATTGTGCATTGATTTTCCGGCATCTCCCGGTCGTCGTTTAGTCAAATTTCTTCATGGATGGCTGAGCCGTTCGCAGGAGTACGAGCATGTGAGCGCGTTCATGTACGGGAGCCCTTTCGCGTGGCAGCGTGCTCTCTACGATGACTCCTCGAGTACCAACGGTGGCTTCTCCTCGAGACGACGATGACTCTTCGTGCTTGTCCTAAGTGCAGAGGTGACAATCTCGATAGCGTAAAGTTAATTCTAGTCGAGTTTCTATGTAACTCGCTTGGCGAGCTCGAGGATCGATAACTTACTTACAAATTGCATTCCACTCTTCGTACCGATTGAATTTGAACGGTTCGAATAAATGCTTGCGTCATCGACCGGAGAGTCGTCCTTTTGTATAGGATATATATGTATGCGTGTATATACATAGAGATAGGTAGGAGAAAAGAGAAAAGGAGAATCACGATGATGAAAAATCGGGAAGACGATATAACGGGACACGCCATTATCTCGTTCGCGTTACGTAACGAGTGTACGATTCTTCGAGGAGGCTCTACCAGAGCCGTAGGCGAGAAGTCGCCGTCATTTTCACGGATTGATCTATGCCGAACTAACGATGTTGCGACGTTGCGTATGCCATAACTCGTTTCTCGCTCGATCGAGAAGTACCTACCTGCTACGATTTATAAAGAATCACGAGTCATTATATATCATAAGAAAGGACGGAGGATAACTTTCGAGCGTGCGATCGAAACGATAGAAACACGTTTATAAATAATCTTGCATTAGTCGTAATGTCGTACAACCAACGTATAGTTAGGTATAGTACTTAATAACGTGTCGAAACGCTATTACGAGCATAATGTCGTATCTCGCGCTATATTTCGAATAGTCGATTATAGGAGGAGAGATTCAGGATCAAATAACTTGCTCGTCTTCTCTTCTTATCGTACTTGGAACGTACGAACGATGCTCCGAAAGGACGTGGCGGGTAACGGAATACCGGCACTCGAACGGACCACAAAGGGACGGTAATCTACGACGACAGGACGATATCCATCAGGCATTTCCTTCGATGCCCACCGCGACTCGCTACGCGCGACAAACACGCCTACGTTCGTATGTAAGTACATATATCTGTATATACATGTGTAAACGGTCGTAACGTATCATACTTGTAGATACATATATACCTACATACGTGCCCATTGGATAAAATCCACGACGAAGTTCGAAAGCGATTCTAAGAAACCGCCTCGTATCGCGTGGGGTGGTTCTCGGTAGTTTTAGCCCCGCGATTAGTCACCCCCTCCGCCCGAACTATACCCTATGTCTTTCCTTCTTCGCGTTCCGTATTGTATATATGGCGTAGGAGCTCCCTCTTCTTTCGTGACTCACTGACGGAAATTACGATCGATCGTAGTACGAAGCGAAGGAAAAGAAGGAAGGTCGAATGCCGGTAGGAGGGCGGCGTTTCGAGGGATACCAGGCGTAAAGGAGGTGTCCTCCTCCTATCGTAAACGCGTTTACGAACCCGATGACACTGGATGACGGAGCTTCCGTCGCGAAATTTATTCTCACCACGCGTCCTCGTGCCGTTGATCTCGTTAGATCCTCCGACGATGGCGTTGATCGCTTCTCTCTCCTTCTTTCCTTCTCGTGGCCTTTTCCTTCTCACCTATAGACAAGAGGACTCGCACGGGAGTCGATACTTACCTCGAAAATTTCGTCAATTTCGGCCAATTCCAGGCCGGGAATCTTCGGCAGGCTGATCCAATGAGAATCACCGAGACGCGACGTCCCTGTTTCCTCGTCGTCCTTCACCGTTCTTGTTTTTTTTCTTCTTTTCTCTCTCTCTCTCTTTCTTCTTTTCTTTTATATGCTGCTACACGAAAAGAAAGATGAAGAATTCTTGTTTCTCGTGCAAGACGCGTTCTACGTCGTTTGAATCTAGTCTTCGCTCGAAATGATGATAAAGCGAGAGAATGGTGCCGGAATATTTACGCGGGTAGAACCCCCGCCCTTTTAGTGGCTTTCGTTTAACGTCTAGAGAGACAGAGAGAAATGTTGTAATAGCTGTTCCACCTAAAAGATGCAAAGTTTGACTTCCAATTACTTCGGAGTCGAACATTTACGATAATACGAGAATCCGAGTAATTTACGACGATTCTCTGTCGAGGGGGATCTCTTTCGAGTAAGACCACTCATTGTTTTTTTTTTTGGCCATATCCGTTTAACAACCTACCCAAAAAAGCAAAGGATCTCGTTGAGTGTCTGGCGACGTACGAATAAACATTGATATACCTATACGGTGATTTATTTTCCGAAAATTGTTCTCATCCATCGAAAACTCGAGCTCATTGCCAAACTAAACATCACGTTCAACCCCTCGATTCAGCCGGAACGCGTCTCTTCTTCCTTGCGCTCGTTCCCCGATGACAGGAGTAATTACATTTTTATGTTGTTCCGACGTACAGGCCTGTACGTGACTCGGGCGAGATCAATTTGTCCCGTAACCCCGTCGCGTTTCCAATGGTTAATGTTATTTACTCGCAATAACGTCGGAGAAAAGAGAGAAAGAACCGTAGACGAGATAACGAAATGCGATTGTACCTACGTAGAGCGATGCGTGCGACCGGTACGAGCTATCTCCTTCGTTTCTTCTCTTTCTCTCTTTATATATTTAAACACAATACTCCATTCGAATACCAATATTTTATCTCTCCTCGGTCGTCCTCCGGTCCTTCAACGATTAAGCGTTTGATCCCGGACGAGCTGACCCGACTCTCCCTTTTTTTCTATCTCCGTTCCATGCCCTTTTACCGTTCGATTGAATTAGATTGCGATAAAAAATGGGACGAAAGAATAATCGTGATCGTCGAACGTCTTTCATACTTCTCGTTGCCGTAGGTACGGTTTTCTACTATCTAACCTATAAGAAACTCGCGAGACGGCGGAGCTATCTTCCCGTCGGGAGGATAGATAAGTTGTTCGTGAAATTTCTGCAATGCAGATTAATTTATCGATTCTAGGCGTTCCACCGACTATGAATCTCCCGTCGATACGAATCAGTATATAGTCACGAGGCATCGGACTAGGCTTTCGGAAGCGATCATCGGCAGTGCTTTTCGCAAGCGACGCTCCGAGTTGTGTACATCGAAGTTATGCACCGGGCGATCGTTGCAACGATCGATCGATCACTTCGGACGTAGGTAACCCCGAAAGGCCGACGGCTTTAAGTGGATCGTTCATAATCCGAGAAAGGTCCGAGCATCGAGCGATTTAGCGTGCGATCGTGTTCCAGTGCTCCTCGGTACATCCTCGACGATTTTCCAATCGGATCGGCCGGCATTATCGATTCCCCTGTCGGCCGGTGAGAAGCCGTGGGAGGTCGACGAAGACGATCACCGTTAAAATACGAAAGAGAGGCATCCCGTATACTTTGCCCGTTAATGAAGACGAACGGGTACCCAGTTATTAATTACTCTCGACCACCTCGCGATGTAGTAATTATAACTAATGCACGTACTGAAATTAATAAAATGCGTGCGAACTTCGTACATTCATTTAAGTCTTCCAGCCGGTATCGCCGAGTCTCAGGCGCCTGGAATAAATTAATTTCCACTCTTGCTCCCCATTTTCGCGCGCGCGCAAGCGTTCAAGACGCAACGTTTCGTTGCACGACGAAAGCCAGCACTTTGTTATCCGCGAGGAAAGATACCTACTTTGAGAGCTAAGAAAATGATCTCCTTTGACGTACGAGAATCGCCCTAGTTTCGTCACGAGCGAGCAAAGTGCCGCGAAAGAAATTAATACCGATCGAGAGACCACACGGGAGAAGTAGATTATTTCGGTGAACTTTGTATCGAGGCGTCGATCCACGATTATTCGTCGCGAGCGACGACGAACGATCTTCTTGATGTCCCACGGGATAGAACCCGGGACTATGAGAGGCGTGAAAGGCGGAGAACTGCAAACGCGAAGTGTCGAGTGAAAGAGAGATAGAGAAGAGCGGTGAGAGAGAGATTAGGCTGTTCCCGTGGCAAAAGAGACGAGAGTATAACCGAGGCGTATAGTCGAGAGATAGGAGAATTTGCGAGAGAAGAAGGAATACCGCGTATGGCGAGCATTTGCAAGGAGTTGAGTAGCGCCTTGAGTTATTCAAGAAAGTCAGCTTAGCGTGGTTGGTCCCTCCTCGCGTAGCGGAGCTTGTTATCTCGTTGTATCCACCTTCCGTACACTATCTCGCGTTGATTTTGTCGTATCCTTAGAACGGAAGGATCTCCGTTCCGTCTTTATAGCTCTTTCTCGATGCGATTAACAAAAGTAATCGGTGATCCTCCTCTCATTCGTTCGTCGTGAGAGAGAAGAGAGGGTGTAACCATTTCCCTTGAATATCGCTTCCCTTAACTTAAAATAGTGTACACCAAGCATGCATCGCTTTCTCTCTCAAGCAAACGAGTTTCCCTGCGACTCCCTTCGTTCCTTTCAACGGCATCCGTACGATTCATCCCTTCTATCCTTCTCTCCGTTACGACCTTCGTCTCGCCTCGTCGAACTTGTGCACGAAAAAGAGCAGGTTGCACCCCACGGAGAGGACTCCGATATTCGACGTCACGGCGAAGACGTATATTTATGGCTCGAATAACGTGACGCGTCGGTGCGACTTTTATCTCCCCCTTTTTAATTAATTAAAAATTAATCGTACGATATGCCGGACGCAGGAACACGTACACAGTTAGGATTTAACGCACGCGAGCGAGTATCGTCTTACGAAATCTTACGAGATTCTCTGTTTCTCTTACTCCCAAACGATGTTGCATTCTTGTATTCGAAATGCATGGAAGGTGTACGTATTTTCGTCTTAGCTCAGTTATCGTATGTAAATTTTCACGCGAAAGATATACGGCGTCTCCTTCCATCCCTTTCGCATTGCCCCCTCTCTTTCCTTGCTTTTTCATCCAACTTGTCTCTTTCTCTCTCACTCTTTCCCTCTCATTCGTTTACTCGTCCACTCCTCCCATGGCCTTTATATTCCCTCTCGGTCCATCCGGCACCGGCCACTCTCGCATTCGCTCGCAGCAACGGTGTCAACGGAGTAACCGAACCACTCGGTGCTCGTGAAACGAAAGAGTAAGGGAGAGAGAAACAGGAGGGAGAGCAGAAAGAGAGAGAAAGGACAACGAGGCTACGCGTACCAGAAAGAAAGAGAGGGAGTGAGAAAGAGCGACGGTCTACGGTGGTGAGAAGGATAGGAGAAGAGCGAGAGGAGAGGAGACGAACCGTCTTCATTATGCTAATGCCGTGCAACTACAGCTGACCGTGGCCAAAAATAGATGTAGATATCGTGGGATGCTGAGTCGAAACCTCGAGGGGGTTTTTAGTCGTCCTTCTCGCGCTATCTGGCCTTCTTCCTCTTCGTTCGCGCGCGGCGTTACGCCTGTTTCTCGATTCGGGAGATTCCCCGGTACAATCCTGGAATGAAATGGTTCCGAGGGTGAAGATCGAATCGCTTTTTCCCTATTCGTGCTTTACACCGTTGAAAATTTCTCTCTTTTTCCCTTCTCCCTTTTTTTCTCGTTCTATCTATCTCTCTAGCCATCTCTCTCTTTTTCCCCTTTCTCTCGTTCTCTCTCTCTCTCTCTCATTCCTCATTGCCTTCTCTTTCCCATCCACGTTCCCCTACCCCCGACGGTTCTTCCTTTACAGAAGACGCGCTCATTAGCTTCACCTTTTGCATCGACCACAACGATTCCAAGGGAAACCTTTTTTTCCGAGAAGGAGCATCGAGACACGCCGACTGGTATTTGACCGAATATCGTGTAATATGATTTCCGTCGTGTACGACAGTGGAAAGCTTTTTTTCTTCCCTTTTTCTTCCTCTCTTGTATGTCCTGATATCCCAACATATTAACTCGTACAAAGGTCAACGCATACGCAATTACAATCTGTGGTATTCCATTGACAATAGAGCACAACGACGAATGCTCCCCCATATTATAAAGGTGGTATCACAGACAGACAGAGAAACAGGGAGAGAAGATATTACGTTAATGCTATTCGTTTGATGAGCCTCGCGTACATATCGCGTATAAAAGGTTAGGATTACCGTAAAACGTTTTTCCTCAATACGCTCCGTCCGTGGCCGTTCCGTTAGCTCTATTCGGGGTTTGGCCTCGTTTGCTTTCAATGGCGAATATGTTAATTACACTTTAAACGCGAACAGGAAACGTTGCATAATATTACCGGGAAACTGTACGCGAGTACGGAGAATCTCGCAACGTTTCATCATTTTGCAATCTTATTCATAATATTACCTACCAACGAATGAAGCCAAATGTATGCACTCGCGAGACAGCCGCTTTCGGCGGACTACCAGAATTCCTTTTGGAAAAAGGATAAGTATTCATCCATCGTTGCGAGCCGTGATTATAATTAGAAAAATTTGTCCGCGTTTAAATCAGATATCAAAAAAAAAGTAAGATAAGTACGATGACAGTGGGAGAAGGACGCGAAAAATGTTATTTGAAAATTTGCAGTGACGATAATATATCAAAGTTGGTTATTAAATATTGAAAAACGAGATTCTCTAGACCGCGAATGTCGACTTTCGAGAGCTATAAATCGTTCGATAAAGGCATAGGTAGTCGTTTGAGCGGGCGGTCAGGAAGGCTAGCGAAGTCAAAGGGAACGTTCCTCGAAAGAGTACTCGTGTTTCGTCGGGTTCTCTCCTCCGGGCTTTTCTTTTCGCTAGGAAACATTTATAATGCACGTATGTGTATAGCTATATGTACGTGCATACGTTGCACGTAGATACATACGTATGGACGTACGATCGAGAGTACTAACGATATCTCGAGGCATGGCGATAGGAGAGACAAGATTGTATGTAGGTATATACGTATGTACGTAGAGAGTACGTCCCTCGATGTATGTACAACGGTAGGAGAGAGAGAAGAAACGATGGCACGGGACGGAAAAGATAGGCGACGGACCGCTCGTAAAGAAAAGAAGGAAAGAAAGAAGCGTAATGTAGTGAGTCAGCAGTTTTTGTTAAAAATTTATTCGGTTCAGCTTCGCGAGAAATATCACCTCGTGCTCTCTCGACGTTCCGTATCACACCTCTAACGGCTCGACTGCTTCCCCTCTTTCTTACTCTTTCTTTTTCTTTCTCTCTCACGTTCGATCCCACCTTCTTCACCCTCTCGCACCGTCTACGCGATCTTTCCACTCTATCTCTCTCCTCCTCCTCTTCTTCTGCCTCGAGATACAAAGGAGAGCCGCGCTACGTGTCTTCCAGCCACGTAATTCGCAAACCGTCCATTCATTTTTCAACGTTACGAAGTTATTCGCCGTAGACTCTTCGTACCGAAGTAATTTCGAGTCCGTACGAATCATCGTACCAAACCGAATTATTCCGCACGACGTTAGGTATGCATCTCTGGCTTCTAGGGAACTGTGTTTACGCGTAACACGGGTTAAAATCGAAACGTTCGAGGGAGCGTAAACGCGCATTAACTCCTGATCTATCTTCGAAATTTCATCTCTCGTGTTACGTCGTACGCTTGCATGTTGTATTACGTAGAACATACAACATCGTCGATACGTCCGACTGGTTCGTAGATCTATCCAAGACGAAGATTCCTAACGCGGAGCTGCCGTTGTTCGGCTTATCGGAAGCAGCGACGCGCGACCACGGCGCTTCCGCTTCCGCTCGGTTACTATCGAGACTCCCTCGAGGAACAGTTTTAAACGGAAGGTAGTTGCGAAGTTTCGAAGGTGAAAGGATTAGTTCGAGTCTGATCTTTCTTCTTCTTCTTACTTCTGCGGAGATGAGAGGGGAAGCTTTTTTTTTTTTTCTTTCTTTAAATTTTAATCTTCGCGAACGTTATCGATCTATACCATATTATATAGAGAATATAGTCCAGACCAAGCTTTTATACATTTTTCTCGAATTCTCGTGTCAAAGAATACAAGCTTTGTTTGTTATTTCGTATCGCTGCCAGATATGTATACGTATGGTCGTTTCTGCAAAAGATGTAACCGGGAACGTATCGTGATAAAGCATCGATGTCAAAAGTTATCGAAATGTTTTGGACTCGTGACATCGGAGATAAAAGAACGTCCGTGGAGTCCTTCGAAAAATTTCACTACTTTCGAGACCTACCTACTATCGTTGTCCTAACGTGTATCTCGAAAGATCGAGATTTCAAC
Source organism: Ancistrocerus nigricornis (assembly GCA_916049575.1). NCBI lineage: Eukaryota > Metazoa > Arthropoda > Insecta > Hymenoptera > Vespidae > Ancistrocerus > Ancistrocerus nigricornis. The sequence goes on from OU696666.1 coordinate 32,305,271, forward strand.
CCCATTTAACGATTTTTTTTTTTTGTAAAATTATTCTTTCCCAATTAAAAGGTATTTGGGTAAACATATTTCTGCGTTATAAGCTTGCAGCACTTGTTACGTTTGCATAATAATCCTGCAACGTTCGTATTATCGTATCCTTATCCAATTTTTCTATATTAATGCGTAATTTCGAATAAAAGCTCTATCGAAACAATATTAATTTATTTTTCCAACTTAATTACCCTCGCTGTTATGTAATTAAACGGAATTGAGCTCATTTATTAAACTCGTATAAAAGGTTTCTAAATAAAGAGCGTGAGAAGTACTTATAAAATAAATCGTATTTATCAGATGACAAAATTGGTTTTATTCGATCGACTTCCGTACTATTTATCGTACCAGATAGCAGAGTCGCAAAAAACATTTTTCTTTTTCGTAAAAGATTACAATTCGACGTGCGATCGACAACTACTCTGGATCCTGGATCATGATAGACGAACTCGCGCGAGTCGCGCGAAGGATACACAGTGGACCTGTTTTATCGACGGACAGGATCTTATAGTACCATGCGCACGAATGGTGGAGAAGCACGGACGAGAAAGAGAGGAGCCGCACTGGCGTGGGTGCTTGAAAATTTTCTTCGGTCTAGACTCGTCGTTTTTATTCTCTCGCTTTTCTGTCAGTCGGAGCGCGACGAAACGAGATTACGCCGATGTAGCCACACGTTGGAAGACTTCTTCCTACGTACGAGAGATAGAGACGGAACAAACATCGAGCGTGGGAGTACACGAGACTATAGTACGTGTAAAAAAGAGAGAGAGAGAACGACTGAACGCAGTATGTATATAAGAGAGAAAAAAGCATACTACAAGAATACGAAAGAGTGAAAAGCGAGAGAAGAATAAAAAAAAAAAGTGACGAAGAACCGTGTGGGCGAGCAAGAGCGAAGAAGCTAGATCGACGATACCGTGACGAAGAGAGAGAGAAAGCGAATGCGTGGAGCAAGAAAGGAAGTCCCGAGAGATGTCGGAGAAGGGCGCTCTTTCGTCGCTATCTTTTTCGCACGGATGATAGTCATGTCGTTCGTTCTTTTCTGTCGCGAGGTATAGTCAAGGAGAAAGAAGAATAAGAAGAAAAGAAGGAGGAGAAACGAAACGATCTCCTCCGGGCGCGAACGCGATATAGTCGGCGCGAGCCACGAGCGACACCTAACCTGAACCCGTTGCCGGTTCTCCAGCGAGCGAGCGAGCGAGGCAGGCTGGGTGGCTGGTCGAGCTAGACGAGTTGAAGCGAGACAGGTAGATGGAGGGAGAGTATATGGTGGGGGATGTCTCGGCGCATGCGCGCTAGGATCGCTTATCGAGCCGCGGAGAGGGGCGACTCGTGCGTCGTGTCGTCGACGATGGCGGTGGCGGCGGCGGTGGCGACATCGGCGGCCGCGACGACGTGGCACGGTTCACGATCGTGGATCGAGGGAGAAGGGACGCGCTTGTTTTATGCGGGGGACAGGACCCCGCTGTATCGCTAAAGCGAGAGAGAGAGAGGGATAGATAGATGTGGGTTGGGTGGTAGACGACTGTCCGAAGAAGTGGAGAGAAGGGAGAAAAAGAGGGAACATACGTGGGAGAAGGGTGCGCGGATTCTACTGGGAGGGTGAGAGAGAGAGAAACACGCGTTGGACGTAGGAGAGAGTAGGGGAATGCGGAGCGAGATAAAGGGAGATGGACGAAGCGAGTTCGTACACGCGTGAAAGAGAGAGAGAGACCGAACTTCCTCGGTCGGAGAAGGGATATAGAGAGGGGCAGGTGGGGAGAGTCGAAAGGACGGTCGGAGGGGCAGAGTTTCGAGTGCGAGCGAGAAAGATATGGAAAGAGAAAGATGGAAGTACGGTGGGGGGCGCTACAGTCGGCAGTCGCCGTCGCGCCAGGCCCCCGCTAGTGGCTAGCCAAGTAAGCAGCGAGCAGTCGCAATCCCGTCGCCTAACCAGCATCGCTCGCCTTACCTTTTCACCCTTTTCTCAAAATTGCATCGAGGCTTCCGTCAGCTGCATATATTTGCCCCGTTCCGCACAGCCGGTTCTCCCACGACGCGTAGTCCGTCGTTGTCCGTCGTCGTTGTCGTCGCCATTGCCGCCACCACCGCCGCCGCCGCCACCACCACCACCGCCGCTGCCGCCGTCGTAGCCGCCGCCGCTGCTATCGCCTGTCGTCGTCGCAATCGCAGTCGCAGTCGCAGAGTCGTTGTCGTTTCGTCGTGTCGTCGTCGTCGTTGTACCACGTTCGCGCGTGCTTTTTCTCCACAAGGCGGATGGACACAATCATCCAGTAGAGAGGAGCGGTCGTATTATATTATAGGGGAGAAGTATAATTCGCGTGGGATAAGGGAAGAAGGAATAGCGGAATAAAAAAAGATATAAACGAAATAGTAGAGAATCGTGCGAGCGAAAGTGATAAAAAAAAACGGAACAACGAGCCGGAATCGAACCAGAAGGAAGAACTGATTATGAGTCGGAACAGTGCAGCAGGTCAGCACGCATCCGAGCCGGCGTTATACAAGTGAGAGCAGTTTTCGTGGTTTGTGTCGCGACCCGGCCGATCGACCGGAGTTTAAAGTGAGGAGCGAGGGAGGCTCTCTGTCTTTCTGTGTCTCTTTTTCTCTATCTATCCATCCATCTATCTTTCTCCCTTTCGTTCTTTTCGTCCACCTTTGCTACGTTCTATCTGTCCCTAACCTCTTTTTTTTTTGCTCTCTATCTCTCACACTCGCTTTCTGTCTCTATCTATCTCTCCACTATCACGCTCACTCTTTCTCCGTGTCTACCCGTTTCGGAAAAGAGGACGGTGCGAGGGAGCGAACGTCAAGAGAGAAGAGCTCGCGTTGTCGTTCTTCGTCGTCGTCGTCTCGTTGGGATTAGTGCAGACGCACACGTATACAGAATATATATATTTTTTTCTTTTGGTGTTTTTTTTGGTGCATCTTGCGCGACACTTTGTGAGAAAAAAAATAAGTCAGTGACTCCGAGGAAGAGGAACGAAAAAAAAAAAAGAAATTGTTTTATATCCGTCGGAGTGATCTCGAGAAGTATTCGTGAAATATATCGCGACCACGACACGACGTTGGAATCCGGACTTCGCTGCAAGGTAACGAAAACTTTCGTAATATTTCGCATAATTTATTATTTTCTCTCTCTCTTACACACTTTCCGTATCGTCATAACCCCGACACCCCTCCTTCGCGGTTCGTCGTATCACGTGTACCATGCACGCTCCTACGCGCTAAGTTTCTTCTTCCGCCCGCGCGTGAAATCTTAACTCTTTTTTTTTTTTTCCATCGAACAACGTTTCTCTACGCGACGATGCGTGCCGTTTTTCGATAGTTTCACTATCCTTTTTTTTTTTATTCGCAACCCACGAGCGTGGCTGGACCGGCTTTAGAAACGTGACAATGTGGCAAAAGTTTGCGACGGCAACGGTGGACGAGTCTCGGGTAATTTTAACCGTAGCTTTTTTTCTCTCTCCTTTTTACCGTTATAATCCCCCATCGCAAAATTCGCGGAAAAGAAATACGTTATGAAGAAATTGGGGAAGCGGAGAACGAATAGCTTGGAGGATAAGCTTCCGAAAACTTCGAACAATCACCTTCTCCTTTTCTACACCTCGTGTCATCGTCTTAACCAATCGCGCGATACCCCCTCGCTCGACGACGGTGGTTACGCGTAAAATTCGCGACGAGTTTTTTCGCGTTTCCAAGTATCGCGTATACGTTACCATGCCGGTTCATTTCTCTCTTTTTCTTTCTCTATCTCCGTCTTTCGCATACTCGGAAAAAGAAAGCAAATTCAAAGGCACTCGAACGGATCTTTTTCTCTCTCTCGGCTTATCTTACACCAAGCGTGGTCTGATATCGCCGGTAGGTTAGCGATAACGCGATCGCGACTCGCAAAGGTACACACACTTTTCTCTCTCTCTTTTTATCTTCTTATCGTTGTAAAACGCGAGTAAACGATAAGCTTCGTTCGCGGAGCCAGCTCGCCGGACGATTATTTCCTCCTTTTCTCGTTCCTTTTTCACGCATAAGGGTTGAATGCCGCTTTCCTGATCGCGCACGTGCCGCGTCGACGCTTTCTTTCGAGCGACCCTTTTCCAAGCCTTTTCTCTGCCTCTACAATTTTTTTTCTTCCCTTCCTGAAGAAGATTCTCTCGCTTCATATAACTCTGGAGAGTATCAAAGTTATCCGTGCTTAGGATTCTCCCAGTCTCTCTTTTCAACCGACCCGTATTAACGAGTTACGCGTCCGGCAATTCGACTTTATTTCAGCTCGTTAGTCGTCCCGTTCGGACGCTACTATTCAGGGAGACAAATAGATAGATAAGAGAGGGATGATGGAACGTCGTAGAAAGGACGTGTTTCGTTAGTTCGCGAGAGAGAATTCTCGTCCTTGGTGACTTTATTCGATTTTTTTCCTCGTTCTCGCCTCGTCTCTCTCTTTTGAGAATGATATCGTGAGACGCTAGGAACGCGAGTACCACGCTTAGAAGTTAGCTTTTCTTACTCTAACTCTTTTTTTTTATCTTCTCTCCGTAAATGGACACACGTACGTTGGCTTTGCGCCAACCGGAAAGTTCGTGCACGTTTTCGAAGATAAATGTCGATATCGGATTATTATGTAACACGCGCCAAAATATTCCAAGTTTGACGCACGCTCAAATTATCGGGATCTTTCCTTTCGTTAATTAGCACTAGCGAACGCCGCGAGGTTGTAAAATCGAATGATTCGGCGTTTAAAGAATAGTTGTTAATTTCTTTTTTAAGAAACGAGTACGTATGTACGATGATTGCGATAAAGTCGAGTGAAACTAGAAGAGAAAGAAAGAGAGAGAGACAAATCGAGGGTTTTAGTTTAGCGAGAAATGAGAGTGGCTGGGTGCAAGTGTACTGGCTCGAGCGTGTTCACCGAGAACTTAGGTCTAGAAACGCGGTGCGGCTTTTTAAAGAAATTCCACTTGCTTTTATACGTGCACTAATTCCCCCGAGATACGAACTTTATCTTTACTTCTTAATGTGGCATTCTTACGACGTCAGCGGTTAAACCGAGGTATGAATTTTCCTCGATTATCGATCCATGAATTTGTAAATTGTTTTATAAATTATAATAATAAAAATAATAGGTTACGTAGTAAACATTTTTATTAACGAAAGAAAAGTGTTAAGTTCTCGAAGTCTTCGAGCTCTATATTTAAAAGATTATTAAAATTCCTCGTGTTCGAGCACGAGATCGTTTCGATCTCGATACCTCGATTACCATCTAGACGATAGGTTTTATCAGGTTGCTCGAAGTTTTGAGGTAAAAAAGAATTGCTTGCATGATCGTATCATCCGCAGCATCCTTTCACTCGTAATACGTTTTTAATACGATGTAACGCGACGGGTAAAACGAGATTCGTTTACGTCGCATCGGAGGTACGTGCTTATGGTCGTCGTAAATTTCCAATCCTTCTATCTCTCTCTCTCTCTTTCTCTTTTCGTTTTTCTCTCTTTCCACTTCTTCGTCTTTTGCACTCGATGGAACGTCGTTCGACCACTTTTTCGATCTCGACCGTGTGCGCGTAACGTGGCCGCGCAGCGTACCGCGAAATGAATCTTTGCCAAATCCCCAAAATTCTCTCTTTTCCTCTGTCTATCTCTTTCTTAGGAACAATATTAACAAACAAGCAAAATAACACACGTTTATTGGGCGTTTTCTCGTTGACATTGTAAGACTGTACGCCTATCTCATCGGGAAAGTACGACGCTGTGTTCTTGTAGCACGTTTATATCTACATACATATATGCCATGCAAGAGTAAATTAAGGTTACCAGTCATTACTTTGAAATTGCCAACGTGGGCGCAGAGTTTATTCGTACTACTCGCTATCTGTCTGAATATGCAAATTATTTTATCTGCTCATTCCTGTATTATTATAACTATTATCATCATCATCATCGTTATGATTGTTGTTACCGTAAATTGCCAGGATATGTCTGATAGCATTTTGTTAATTCTGATAATTACTCACGGAAGTAAGAAAATAATAGGTTTAAAATATGATCTTTATATCGAGTGAAATAAGAAACTTAAAAAAAAGGTATTACTCATGCGCTTTTCGTAGAAGAACGTAACGAGAACGTAATTTTCTTGTTGCCTACGGATCGTAGGCGCGGCCGCTTCAAACGCTCCTTCTCTATGTTCTGCACGTTATTCCGTCTCTCTCACTTCCATAGCCTTATATTCGTAATCGTGGTGTCGTCGCAGTCGCGTGGTGCGAGCTCGAACGCATCAAATTACAGTACCTTCATAGGCGTGTCCTACTGACATGTCGACCTCGTCATCTTCTTTCGTGCCATTGAATCCTCCTGAACTACTTCCACGTCACAATTTCCTTTTCTCTCTTTTCATCCCTTTCCTTTGGGAGAAGCCGGAAGAAGTAACGCTTCTTTTAATTGTTCGAACGGGTAATCAAGCGTGTTGCAAGTTCTTTACGGACGATCGAAAGCTTTTCAAAGAGCAGCGATCTCGTTACTTTTTCTTTCCATCTCTAATTTCTTTTATAAATATCCCAACGGTAACGACTGCTAGAGAGAATAACATTTAAAGTTAAATTACAAGCTACCGTTCGTTCACCTTTTTTTTTTTAATTTTGATATTATACACGCCTTCTGGAATATTCGGAGCACGATTTTTTGGCACGAATATACGTCGGATTTATTTGTGATTATATTTCGACTCGCTTCTCGTTTTACCTTCCCCCATTTTTCCGGTTTAAATAAAAGTGTATTGTATTTCGGAATATTAAACACCAAAAATCGACGTATCTCGGCACAGAGGGGGAGACAGATACCTACTCGTAACGGTAATTCTTATCGTTCGAGATTAAAAATAGCACGCGGTGGTCAATAAAACGAGTACGATCGAGAGAATTTAAACGAAAGGACGGTCGCTGCATTCGAGAGAGGAGGAGATGAGACGAGAATGCGAGACGCGTGACGTATGAACTCAGGCATCTTCCTGAGATTAATCATGCGCGAGAGTTTAACGCTTAAACTCGGAGACGTCGCACACGCGCGCGCTTGCTATATTTCAATTACGAGGCACGTCGTATTTCATTGCCGTAGAAGGAATTCATTTTATGTCGATTTATGTCAACGACCGTTCGAAATGTCTTTCATAATTCAAAGATAAAGAAAAAAAAATAGAGTAGTTCGATATCTAAAAAGTTTGTTAACCGTAAAACATCGAACTTTCCCATTCGTTGTGTGTCCATTCTGGCGTGTTTTACTGGTTCCGTTCTCTCTCTCTAACCCTCTCTCTTTCGAGTTGGTGAACGACCTTGCACGGTCTCTCTGCGACGTTTCTTGCCTGCGCGCCATCATCATCAAGATTTGTCTCGTGACGTCATCCTCGATCGGCCAGCCGATATAATCGCGTCGCATAGAGTCGTCGTAGAAATAGGGGACCCGCTGCTTTATGATCTATGACGGTAGTATATTAGAAGTACTATTGTATGTAAGACGACGTAACACCGATCTCTCGCGATCGTATCGCGAACTTTGGGTTTGACTCACAATGGCCTTTATCCAGATCGATGCTCTGCTGTACGGCGCGTTGGAATTTTTTTTTTTCTTCCTTCATTTCTAACAAAACCTCGTATAATATCTTTTTCTTAAGGAATTATCGTTGCATCGTAGTTCGTATAAGAATTTATGTAATATCGAAGTAACTCTTGGCAAATATGGATCGTTATAAACTCGATTAGAGATAAAACCATCAGTGATAATCAAATTTCAACTTTTAGTTACTATTTGACCTCAATTTTACGTACGAATCAAGCACCAGCTACGAGGATAGTATTTAAAGCACTCGTTATGCGATTAAAATATTTCCTCGGAATTTATCTCTGCACTTTCCTCGAATCGAATCGTGTCCAAATTTTCCTTTCATTACGTTAAAACGATCGGCAAAAAGGTACTTCGTGGTAAAATAAAGAAAAAAAAAGTAGGAGGAATTTAACAATACGGCACTTTACAAACGGTAGGCTCGAACGCATAGGGTTCGCGATCAAACGAGCGAAAGCCGTCGAAGTTAAAGTCAAAGGGACTCGTTTGATACGCGCGACTTGGAAACCGAGCAGTTCGAGCGGTTGCCATGCGCGCGAGCATCGCTTTTTTACGTTTTTAAAGCAACGCAGAAAACGTGTGCCGGAACTTTTCTTCCGTGGAGTAGAGGAGAGAATGTGGAAAAACGAGCGTAGAAGGTAGATGAAAATGAGCTGGAACGCGTCTAGTATGCGAGCGTAGTTTAGCCGCTTTTTTTTTTTTAGAGTTGCTCGACGATAGTAGAGAAACAAATGATGCCTAGGCGTTCTAATTTATCTTTTTTCTTTCTCTCTCTTTCTCTCTCCTTCGTGCCGGTCGTTGTCCAGTCGTTTCGGAGAAACATAATCGCGGTCGTGGCGCGTCGCGAACTAGGCACCGGAGTAGAGCTTATCGAGAGTTACGTGGTCGATAACTCGAAAAGGCCATCCGGCTCTCGGTCGTCCTTCGTTTCCGGTAGAAATTCTCCGTCGGTAGAAACCAGCACCAGTTGCATCATCGCTGTTTTCGCGGCTGTGACTGCTCTAGCTGCGAGAAGGAGAGAAAAGGCGTCGGTGTTGAGAGACAAGGAAGACGAAATTCTCCTTCTCTTCGTACATGTACAGGATATACATATATATATGTGAAACGTGGTGAGTTTGCGCGAGAAACGATTCGTATATACCACATAGGACACATTGAGATCGTTCGGGAACGAGCGAGAGGGAAAGATAGAGCGTTGCGTGCGTGGAAAGAGGGGAGAGCGAGGGAAGGGTGAGTGAAAGGGGAGAAGTAGGAGTTGTCGAGTTTGAAAGCACAAAGCAGAGAAGCACCAGCGACGAAAACGAGCAGCAATGGCAGAGCGAGGCAACTCCAACAGACGTTAGCAATGCGAACGTGTCATGGAGAGTGCAAGAGAAATAGATATAGCAAAATGTTCGAGAAAGGGAGGGACGAATGGATCGAGCTTAAAGTTTCTTCGTCTTAAGGTTGATTTCACCTCGGCTTCGTATTCTCGCTAGCTAACACACGTTCTCTCTCGCTCGCGAGTGCCAGTTTCGTCAGCGTGCAGAGACGATGATGGAGGCGCGGGTGTGTCTCGTTTTAATTTTAGTCCCGTGACAAGCGGCTGCTGCTTTACTCCGTCGCGCGGAACCAATGGGACCGAGACTAGGCGAGAAGCGTGTGCGTTGACCCGTCGAAATGATCTGCAAATATTTCGGCCTATCAACGTTCCTTTCTCTCTTCTTTTCCCCTTCTACTTATTCGCGTAGCCTATTGCGATTTCGTTACGACGAAACGATAGCGAATTATCGTTTAATCTTCTTTTCGCGCGGAGCTTTTTTTTGTGGTTTATCTTCTACTTATGACGAGAAGAGGTTGCTTCGTTAGTGTCCCCGTTTGTTGAGAATTCATGGTAGTTATAGTTAGCGTACGAGTGGGTAGCGCTGTCAATATTGTTCGATAGAAATATTTTGTCGTATAAATTCTAATTCGCTTTTATTATAGTTTTATACCGTTAATATTTAATTTACAAAGAATTTCCATTAATAACAACTTCTCATTTTGATGAAAGCTTTCGAATTTTTTTCCGCTAGAGTCACTCGTCTTTCGAATAAATATTTTAAAATAATAAACTTGGTATACCTACGTAAACTGGGTTCGGAATTTAATATAATGAAAAATCGCATAATATATAAACGAAAAAGACAGGATATAAGATCGATAACGAGGTAGGGTATCTCGTATATCATATAAACGAGTCGACTTAACGTTTAAGCGCTTATTTACTTAATTTCGATGACGGTACAACGATTATTTCGAACTTTAAAGGTCGGTAACGTCGGCGACGGTCGTTCATAAGGATGTCACATCAATTTGTTCCGCAAGAATGCGATTCGTTTCGCTGCACGTGTCGTATTACATCTCGTTGAGTGAGCTTTAACGTTTCGGCACGCACACGGGCACGCACGGAGGACACGCTGTTGTCATGCGACTTTTCCTTATTGCCTTAACTACATCCGTTCAGGAACGAACGTTAGCGCGTCTCTCGTTAAAAAGGCGACGGCACTCTGAACTTCCTCTCATTCAAAAGATAAGAATAAGAGGAAGAAAAAGAATCGTTAGAACCGATTTCGTTCGCGTCGATGAATCGGCCAGTGTTTACATAACGTCACCATAAATGACAGGAATAAAGATGATATACTCTCGGCACGGATTTTATGTAGCATAAACCGTCTCCTACCTCTTTATTACAGCGAATTCCTGTATGTAAAAGTTCGAGAGCCGCGCACACGCCAATTTTATTCGCTTATATAGGCGTAAACAATAAAACGGAGATGGGGAAACGCGTCGATCTCTTCCTACCTATAGAGCTTCGAACTTTTCCTTATACGCTTTATTACGTTTCTGCATACGTATGTAGAAAAGGTATCGCTCGTTTGCCGTAACGATGAAGTAACTCGAAAGTCTATATTTCGAGAAAAAATGTTCGAATGTTTTGAATTATCGTATAATATATTCTAGCGAGGTAAATGTCCTTATGTAGTGCAATACTAATAACAATACAAGTTCTATTTCGCCTTAGAACACATTGGATGTTAAATTCTCTTTACAATTAACACTTATTTACTATTACGACATAAAAAAGAACTTTCTATTTCCCCAAATAATTTTCCCCAAACACTCCACTCCACGTTGCATCCTAATTATCTTCCACGCGAATTCCCTCGAAATTTAAACCAAAAAAAAAAAAAATACGAAAACAGAAGGTTCAAAGAACGTTGGCCCCTGTTTGACGAGTATCAACATTCCACGCGCGAGTTTTTGATTCTTATCTCGATCGGGGCCCCTCTGGCCTTGCCATCCTTGGGAAAGATAGTCACGTGACTGTTTCTTCGGTTAGAGTAGGTAGAGTTTCGGTTCGACATCGAACGGAGAGAAAAAATTTTTATTTCGACCTGTACCGAGGCGTTATATCGTAACGTTTTTATAACAGAAGCATGCATCGACGGACGCGTTCATCCCCGGCGTTATATTTGATTTTGTAAAAACAACGATAAATATTCAAGGGCAGAGTCGACCGGTACGGAGGATGACCATACCGAAATGGGCTATGGTGGAACGACTATAGTGGGTTATGGCTCGCGGTGTGTTTCGTCGCGATGCCATCCAAACGTGTATCCATCGCGGCGGAATGTTTCTCATGGAATTCCGTCGTGATGCGAGAGAGAGAGAGATGGAGAGAGAAATCGGTAGAGGACCAGAGGAAGAGAGAGAGAGAAAGATAGATAGATAGAGAGAGGGAGAACATTTTGCGAGCGGGTGACAGTGTATGTCGCGTGCGTATATAGCTCCGGTGGCTCGACTTCTCGACAATGAGTCAGAATGAATGATTTGCAAGCGTTGAAATGCATGAACGAGCAGTCCGAGCGCGACATCCGATTGGACGGTCCCTCTCTCTGTTTCTCTATCTCTCGCGCTCTTTCACGCGCGACTCCGTAGCTGCGCGCCGAACGAGCTCGCGTACGAATTTATGGCTTCAAAGCGGCCCCGATGCGCATCTACCGTGTGTGCCTTCAAATTGCTTTTCAGCGGTTTTTAACCCCTTATCCGCCCCACCCTATCCTCCTCCTTTTTTCTCTGTCTCTTTTTTTCGGTATACGCCGACGTTTCACCTGCTTTTCCTTCCGCGTTGAACACGCACGCCTTCTTCTCGCTTCGAGATCGCTTTTGCGATGATCTTTCTTTTAACGCGAATCGAGAGTCTTCTTTCGTATGTATATTTATATAGGTACGATGCTCTCCCTCGAAGCTTTGCTCTCTCTTTACCCGACGGGAAAACTCGAAGGAAAAAAAAAAAATTTGGTATTCCTTCCTTTTATTTCTTTTTTTTTTATTCTCGTGCCTGTTTTTCTCCTTTTTTTGGTTCCGTTTCGTTTCGAGTATGCTTCTCCTTTTTATTTTTAGTGGCGCTCTCCCGGACGAACAACGTGAAGGTTTGCCACAGCTTTTTTCTAGCCCTCTCCGCTCTTCTCCTCCCTTTTCTAGGCTGCTTTCACCGAACGGATTGTTTCGACGCGGTGATACGCGGGAAAATTACGGGATCGGATGGTCGAACTCTTTAGGTGTTTTTTTTGTTGTTTTTTTTTCTTTCTTCTTTAGTTGTCTTATCGGGCACGCTTTTGCTTGGATAGAGAGCCTCGAGCGAAGCTCGTCGTTATCGCCGATTCGACGATAGAAGATCGTGTCAAGCATAGAAGAATTATTTTTTCCTGGTGATATAGGGAAAGTAATGTTACGAAAGATTGTCACTAAATGCAATGCTATATTATTTTAGGTGATAATACTTTGATATATTGTATCAAGTAACACGCGTTAATACGATATTAATTTTTTATTAAAATTGTACAATTCATCCGTGATTTATATCTATTTAAAATATTTCATTATTTTTTTACAAAATAGTAGAACCGTCGAGTCACATTCGATACGGGGTAAGAAAAAAAGATTAGAATTCTATACATCGCCGCGAGTAAAAATTTGTTTACGTATTCCGTACATTTCCAAGTACTTTGATCGTAAAACTACACGGTCATGAAAGTCTACGTCAAAGTATTCTTAAAAAAGTTACGTGCATTCCCTTTCATGATTGATCGACGGTATCTTACGCGAACGAGAATGGTAGGTAGTATCGATCCGACGGTATACTCGAAGCGTAGAAATAATTTTCCGGCTCGCGAGTATTTGCCGAAATATGTTCCCTCGTGAAATCACAGCGGATACGGTAACTTGTTAGTTCATAGGCACTTAAATTCCAAAAGTGTGGACATAAAGCCAGGCTGCAACGGTGTACGTAGGGACGCGCGCGCGTAAACCCACGCGAGCTAGCGCGCTCCTCCTCTATCTATCTCTCCCTGTCTCTCTCCTACTCGAACGGGATACCACGAATCGGCGATCAATATCGCCATTGTTTTCCATTCAGCTGATAATGCCGAAGCCGTACGTTCTCCGAAAGTCTCGCTGCGATTGTTTGTTCCGGGTATAAACTTTTTATTCCGCGATTATCTTGCGAATTTCAATCGAGCCAAATATATTCGGATGCCTCTTCCACCGTTTGATTCCCTTGAAAAATATCGCCCGATATCGTAAACAGATTATTTTTAATGGGAAAGCTCCGGCACGTACACACGTGATACGGTTTAACGTTGATTACTCGTAAATGATTCAATGGGATCGAAGGTAAACGAGTGCGAGTTTAATTACTCGTACCTCTTTTCTTTTTACAAATGAAATGAACTTTTCATTAGGTACTATAACATCGAACGTCCTTCGTTAACGAAAACGAAAGCAGTATATACGTTTCTCTTCTTTATTCTTCTTGGAATTTGTCGTGGCAGACGATCTTAATTCGGTTAATGTACGCGATATCTCTCACGATAACTCCATCCAGCGATTCGCTTAAGGCCTCTCCCCGTCTCACGCGCGCGTCAGGAATCATTTAAGATTTTGACAGTTAGACGTAGCGTGTAAATTATTTGGCAAAGTTCACCGATTCGCCCCTTCCTACGTGGGGAGAACGTCCGTACTTCGGGCGTCGAGGTGTTACCGTCTGTTAAATTTAAATAACGCGAGCGATCGAAGCCGCGCTACTTTCGAAAGTATACGTAAAAGAATAAATGTGGATGTCAGTCGTCTTCTTTTTTTCCATTTGTAGGATATCGTTAAAATCGAAGGGATAATAACGAATAATTATGCCAGCGATTACGCAAGCAGAAAATCGGAAAAGTAGAATTTATCGGTTACTTCCTATCGCCACGATTTAATTAAAATATGACGGTGCTACTTTTTTTTCAAATAAACGGAAATTGAACCGTAGCCTCTCAAAATTAAATCAAATTTCATTCGATAAATGAACGATTTTTAAATTAATAAATTAGATCGATGCAGATTTTTGGTGTAACAAATTTGACACTCGGTTAATTATTGATAGAGTATGTCACTCAGGTACTCGTATCGTATCTGCGATAATTTTTCTTATCACTACGTGACATCGTTCTATCGATATTTGTATAGCGTAGGACGGACATCGAGAGTTCGTTAAACGAAGTGAAAAGCTTTTTCAGTTTTATCTCTGTCCGCCTAGCGTTCGCTCGCCCTTTTAAAGAAATTGTTGCCCGAGTTTGGCCCGTTTCATGGTGTACGTACACTCACGTACGTATGTATATATGTATGTTGGAAGTTAGGAGGAAATAATCTCGTAAGAAAAAGATCTCTCACGAGTGTGGGCAACTTGCGGGAAGTGGAATCTTCGCTTGTACCTCTAGCCAAAGACATCGCCTCTACTTCTTGTTCTCCCTTCGAGTATCTTTTTTTTCCCTTTCTTTACAAAATTGACAGCGTTCGTCGATATACAAACGCGATTTAATCGATGACGAATAAAACTAAAGACTCGTTCGCTCGGGAAAAGTTAAATTGGTGAAATTGAATGTTATCGAAAATATCAGGGTGATTACGAGCGTGAGATAGAAATCTAAAATGCAAGTCGATCCTCTCAACTCGGAGGTTTTATTCGCTTCTCAACTTCCTTAATGAACAAAATTCGGCTTTAGTCGCGCTACGACCGGTCCGTTCGAAGCTTCCTGCAACTTTCTCTCAGTTTGCTGATGCAGAAGGTCGGCTATAGTGCCGGGAGGATCAGACTTTCCGCGTTGGAATTTCTCGGGCTATAAGACCGTGTATATGCAAAAACGAGAAGAGAGAACGTTCTCTCTCTCCCTTCTCTCTGTGTCTTACTCTTTTTCTCTTTCTACACGTCGAGGACATCCGAGAGACATCGGGGGACGTTGCCAGTATATATTTTCTCTCTTCTCCTCTTCTCTCTGGATTAGGTGGATCGACTCGCATAGAAGAAACTCATCCGTCTAAACTTGTCGAACCTTTCGTGAAAAGCCTCCTCCTCTCCACTTACGTCAAACGTTTCTCTCTTTTTGCGACATTCGCACGCGTGACTCGACGATTTGTCTGGGTTGGTGGAATCGTTCGATTTTCCACTCTCGTTCGGTCTATAAAGTACTGAAAAGGAACAAAGAACGTATAAATGGTTTTTAGTTAATTGATTACCACCTTCATACTTTCAATAAATACTTATCCTTAACGTCAATGGCGGACTAGACGCGTGACCGGTGTAGAACATAGAGAAGCAACACGATAGAAAATTTCTTTCGAGCACGGGTCTAATCCTTATCGATCATTTCGCCAAGAGAGAGAGAGGTGGATCCACTAGCACAAAGTGCTGCCGGTTACGAAAGGCTAGCTTCGTGATAAAGTAGCATAAGCGTTGCAAAGCTACAGCACCGTCATTAGATAGAGCTGGCGTCGGTCTAATCGTTCCCTTCGCCGGTGGCTGGCTGGCCCGAGGCAACATTAAGCACGGCCCGTGTACGGCCGGGCCTAATACGTTAGCACGAAACGTAAGATACCAAGGAAGCGTGCTGTTGCGTACTCCCTAGAAAATATATTAATCGCGTAAGCGTTCCACTTACGCCTCCATAATCACCGTCAATGCTGTGTAGGTGTTGTGTAGCTCCTGCTATGCCGTGCTAGTAGCCGAGGAATATCGAAAACGAAGTTTTCTCTTGCTACTCTCTCTCTCTCTTACTCTATACCACTACATCGAAACTCCTTCTCTCTCTCTCTTAACGTACACCACGGCTCCGAAAATCCTTTTAGCTAATTTAATCGTTCCTAATTCTATTACGCTCTCACGGCCCAGACCCTTAAGCCGCGCGCTCTATGGTCATTCTCATTGTTTCATATCGTTAATTTCGCTTTTCTTTCCACTTTAATTCCACTCCTCCGTACGCACGGTAGCCAAACCCGTGTGACTATTACCATCGTCGAACGAGAGAGAGTATATGCTCTCGCGCGATCACCTCGTACGCAGTTCATCCGTGAACGGAGGGAGAGACACGAGGCCATGCTCGGTAGCCTCTGCCGTGGCATAGGTACGGTAATCGGTCGCTCGCTCTATTGGAAACGTTAAAAATCATTTTTTCTCTCTGCCTCTCTGCTCGCTTCCGTCCTTTCGCTTTACCCCTCTATACTTCTTCTCTCTCGTTCGCTCTTATTCTCTATTCGTCTCTCTCTCTCTTTTTACCCTCGTCGTCTATCAACACCGGCCTCTCTATCGACGATGGCCGTTCGCATCATCGAACTTTTACAATCGACCGCAATCGCGTATCCACCCAGTGCGTTATAATGGCAGCGATATAAATAGATTCCTCGTGCAAATATAATCCTGGTGAGGGTCGAACCTGCTTCCTTCCATTTCTTTCATTTTTACGGAGACTCGTTGTTTATCCTACCGTCGTTTTTAATTGGCTTGTTGTAGAATAATTGAAGAGCTTAGTGGATGACCATGTTAAGTGACGTTTCTAAAAAAAATATGCAGCGTGGAACGTTCATTGGTTCTGTCAAGTCGAGTGGAAGAAAATAACATAATGACAGGATATGGCATTCTAATAACTTTATATCTGATTTTCTTAAATTCACTACATTTTTACTTAACATTTTCATTCACTAAGCTCTTCAATTATACTCTTTGCTTTCGATCGAATCGAAAGATTCGATTAGGAAATAAAATAATCGGGTTTATTAAAAGTTCGAACGGTACACACGCATACATACGTAAACGTTCTTACGAATGGTGCTCTCTCTTTCTTCCCGCTATTCGCAGAGTTTTCTTTGGGAATGCATTTTTCATGACGGCCGGAGATTCCTAAGCTACCGTATCCTTTATACGAGCCGACGTTTCTACGTTAGGGAACACGCATATCGAGTTTCCCGAAGATATTTCTCTGCTTACGTCCGAATTGGAAGGAAAATCCGGCTTTTGTATCCGGAATACGCGAGAACGAAGACGCCAGTGCATTTTCGCTTCGTTCCGGGCGTGTTACTTCTCTTTCTCTATGTCGAAGCGATACGAAAGGATCCAAGATAGCATGGGTTTGGACTCTAAAGTCTGAAAACTTTGACGATTGTCTTGGTTTTAACGAAATTCATTAGTCGAATATCCCGTGAATCCTTTTACACGACGTTAGCACCGTTTGTGGCTTAACTTTTGCCAGCTGCCGAAGCGAGAAAGTTATTTTAGCGAATAGAGTAACGAGAGATTAGACGGATGTTCGACAAGGAATTAGGCTTAGATACTAGGATGACGACAACGTCGACGGCGACCAACGACGACGACGGAACGTCTGTGTGAGATATTGATTTGGTCGGCCCTCTTTTCTGCGGTAGTCACGTGAAAGAAGTGGAGGAAGCTCGAAGCCGCATTCGTGCACGTATATCGATTCGACCGAGAACCGAGCCTCTTGAGCACGCGAGTCACGAGAGATATGTACGCTAATCGCGCAGCGTCTGTCTCTCGATCCAAGTCGTCGATAATGTAGCTCGATAGTTAAGCGCGAGTACTACTCTCCGTGGTCGTAGGTACCCAAGCTTCTCGATGAATCCTGGACTTGGAGCATGTCCATCGTCTTAACCCCTCGTAGCGTCGTCGAGATGGGTTCGAGATATTCGATGATTCATAGCCACGTCTCTGTGATACCGTTGCAAAATTCTGACACGCTTTAATTGCCATTTAACCTTTTCGTGCCAAGGTTACCCCGTTGCGCATTTTCCTTCCTTTTGAGAACGCCGATCGAATACACGTATGAACGTATACACAGATTTCTAGTCGATCCTCGAATTAAACCTCTTCGATGAGTACCTCTCGCTTCTAGTAGATATTTCCTTTTCACAAACGTTACGTTCTCTCGATGGTACGTAGCTGGTTAAGAAGTACCGATCGAAGTATCGATCGATTATTCGCCGGATAGATATAAATAAATCTTTACACATACGTAACGACGACGATCGTACGTACTCTATAAAATTAATTAGAACGAATAACACAGACTATTCCTATACTACCTACGGAAATCAGGTTAATTAATATTGTTTATAGCCCCGTAGGGTGCTCTCTTTTTGCAAGCTTTCCGATTGGTCGTGCCAAAAGGGAAACCCGATTCCTTCGAAATGCCAATCCGATAGAAATTTCAGTTCTCTCTTATCTTTCTCGGCTTTTTCATTGGCGCGACCGTCCGCGCGAGTACGCGTACCACACATAGAAATAGAATAATGTCGCGTACGACACCGTAATTCGTGTCGAGCTGCAAGAGAAACTGCGATTCGCTGCCGCTTTTCGTAAGCGGCTTATTTTGCGCGACGTGAAATTGTACTATAGTCTCTCTCTCTCTTTCTCCGTCCGGTGTGCATCTCTATGTATGCGCATGTATGGATGTACGTGTACCTTTTCCTTTGCTTTTTAACCGTCTCCGCGTCGCGTATAAAGCACATGAACGATAAACGGACGAACGGGGAGCTGCTCTTCTCTCTTTTGCTCTCTCCAGGCGATGTTTATGTTCCGTATAAGTAAACGCAGTTTTTCACCGGTTAACGTACGCTCGAGATCAAGGGGAGTTATATCTCGCGAATTCGCGCGAGCACGGCAGACGCTTCTGGAAGAAGTTACGGTTCCGCCCCATTCCGCGAGACGGGTACCTACTACCTTTCCCAGACGAGATAGAAGCGTGAACTCGGCTTAAGGGGTTATGCCATTCTTGAGACCTAAAAACGTAGTCTCTATTTATGATTTTGTCCTACCAAGCGATAAAACCTGTACTTTTCTATCTTTCAACGTTATCTTTAGGTTTTTTTAAATGGAGTTAAGGGAAGTTAAAGGAACGTGTAATTGTATTATTATTGACTAATTTTTCTTTGTGTTCAATCGGTATCTACGATGATCGAGTAATCTTTTTAATAAAATGCTGACGACTAACTGTTTTGTTCGTTTCCTAAATGATGACATTGGACGATTCTCGTGAAATTTATAAGACTTCTTTACTCGGAACATCCGTGAAGTTGCCGTCTTCAACTTTTTGGAACTTCAAAGATCGATAGTATCTATAGCGAGAAATAAGAGAAACGATTCTAAAGTTTTAGAATTTTGTTTTATTAAGCACTGTTCCCTCTTTAAATGTTATCTGATCTAAGGAAATTATAAATCTAAAAGATATTTCTCTATATCTCACTCTCTTACAAAGAATCTTGTACGATTTAATGCCCAGTGAAACTTTGAGACGTTTTCCGTATTTTCAAAAACTCGTATTTATCACCTTTTCTCTTCTCCAAAATCGGAAATCTCTACATGACATTCCTCTTGAAATTCCCAACAAAGTATAACCTATACCAATGAACATCTAAACAAAATTCGTTCATTATTCTCCTCGCTATCGTAATTTCCAAATTCGTTTATCCGATGCTCTGTTTTATCCAGTTACGTTTAAGAGATTAATTCACAACATGTAATATGTAAATAATCTGGAATACTTGAAACAATAACGCGATATCGCGTTACACGTAACAAAATACAAGCCGGGCGTGTACGCGCGTTATAAATACATTACGCGTATTGCATAATTATCGCGCGGTATCATAAACACAACGATATCGGATAGTAAATCCTTGGTAGGTATATAGTATGGGCGTTCGTTCGTGATGACCGACGCTCGATGAAGTTTCGAGACCCGAACGTAGCCACGTGTCCTCCATTATATTCCCGTCTCATTTTCCGGCATAAGACTTATTGCCTTATAGTGCTCGCGGACCTTTTTACGAAGGAGGAGGGGGTTCGAGAGCGCCTCTTTCACCCGAGCGTGATATCTTTTCATAGAAACCGTACCTGTCGCTCGTTCGAAAACATCCCGAAGCTACCTGAGGTTAGCAGGTAGCACGATTACCTCGACCCACGTCGATGAAAGTCGAAGAGGAAACGGCAACAAAAACCTAGCGACGGTGTTGTTGCGGTGCTACACCTTGCACCATTATTCACTGAATTCTCGACTTTTATCTCCGGTAATGCGTTTAGTCCTTCGATCGAATTTCTTTGGGATCATCGCACGTGCCAGGGGATGTTTTGGTAAACGGCTTGGAAATAGAAGTTGGTTGGTTCAATGATGGCTTTTGATTCGCTATGATTGGGAAATTTTGTTTGTAGTTAAATTAGATATACTGGAATGGGATATTTATTTGATTTTAGTTCAAAACTATAACGCGTTATAGAGGATTAAATGAACGTTGAACTAAGCTAAATTTGAGGCTTAACTTCGATAATCATGCGTTGCAACGCTAAACGCTCAATGATGTAGCATATTGGCTCGTGTGTGAACGACAACCGTGAATGCTGTATAGAACAGCTGTTACGTGATAATATTTCAAGTTAAAACGTGTGAATTTTAAGAAAGGTTTGCGGACTCACGCTTCTCGCAATTTTTTTTCTCTTCTCGAACTACGGTATACGCGTATAAATTAACCGAGACTGTTTTGGAGATATCCTATATCAGGAAACACGGACAAACTTGGCACGCCTAGCCAAATTTCCCTTATCCTTCCACTATTTCTTTCGCTTTTCCTCGGCGGATTTTCACTCCCATCGTATCTACTTTTTTTGGCTCTAGTTTGTTGTTACAATGTTGCGTATGTAAAACATCGCAATTATTCTTAATGTTAAAATCGTTTTTTTTAATGGTTGTTGAAAAAATTGAGGTAAAAAAGTAATAAAAACAGATACAACGAAACAAAATAATAAAATTAAATAAAAGAAGAATCTAACGAACAGTAGAGGTTAACTTTAAAGACGATTAACTGATGTATAAGGTGGGGAAGCAACAAAAAAGGAAAGTTAAAAAAATACTAATCCTCTAACAAAAAAGTTTGCCCATCACCGTAAGCCCTAGATATAAACAGCGTTCGCGGCGATAACTTTTGAAATAGAGAAAAAAGACCAACGGAAGTATTCACCGCGTCGAGCATTTTTACGCCGTTCTTTCTAATTCTACCAGGTTACCTCTGCGAATGGTCAGATTTTCCGAGTTCGCGTATCCCGAGAAACGACATTATCGCTAACGACATTCTGCGAGGTGCGAGTACGCCTCGTTGCGGCATATTATCTATCCTATTAGCGCTGGGACTCGCGCAACCATGCGCTGTCTCTCTCTTTCTCTCTATTTTTCCCCTCTACTCTTTTCCGTCTCTTTTGGCACGGACGATTTAACGGGCGAGAAAGAGGCAACGCGAAGGACAAAAGGAGCAGGAAAAAAAAACAAAAAGAGCCCTCGAAAGGAATGCACCCGACAAAACAAAGAAAAATAAAAAGCGAAAGAAAATGGCAGGGAGAAGAAAACAAAAATAAATAAAGCAAAAAAAAACAAGAAATCAGAATCACGCGAAAGAGGGAAAAAGAAAAAAAAAAAAAGTGTCATTATTATCTTTCGTTATTGGATCCACGGTATTACATAAGCTTCGCGCCACTTAATTAAGCGTGCTTGCGCTGGTAGTTTTTGCGCTTTTTCAACTCTCTTTTTTTTTTTTCAGTCTCTTTTCCCTCGCTGGCTCACTCTTTTATCTTTTCGGCCGTACGCGCGGCCTAAGCTTTTTCGCTCCCTCGAAAGCCGCGACCGCTGCACTCCGTATTACTCGGCGCCCTTTGCTGCGACCCTTTTCGGCTAGAGTCTCCGATACTGTCTCTCTATCTCGCTGTACTCGGCCCCCCCCCTTAGCCCCCGAAACAAGAAGCATTTTAAGCCTTTGCATCCGCAGTAACGCGAGTTTTCGCTTTTGGTATGTTTCCAGAACAGCAGAATCCGGAGTCCGACCGCGAGGGAGGAGCCAGGAGCGCGGCGAATAAATGACGTAAATCCGAAGAACGGAAGCGCAACGTCACTCGCTAACTCGCAATTCTCCCCTTCTCTATCCATCCAAATCCCTTAGCTACTACTATTCTCCAACTCTCTGTCTCTCTCTAGTACTCTCTACTAGCTTCTATCAAGCCTTCGCCCTTCGACCCGACACGGGACGACCTTAGAACCGGACCTTTGCTCCCCCTCTTCTCTTTCTCCCCACTACTCGCTTTTTGCCTTTCTCGTGCTTACCATTCTCTCTCTCTCTCTTGTTCCTTTTCTCATACCGGAATCTTCCTCCGAAAACGGCCACCCCTCTCAACCATCTACCAATCTTCTTCTTTTTAAATCTACCACCTCTCGCTCGCTCACTTTAGCTCCAATCGAGAGCTTGCATATAGTACAGCTCTTTGAAAAAAAAAAAAAATCGGATTGCTATCTGTCTCTCCAACTTCTAACTTTCGATTCCTCCTGACCAACCTTCCTTTCCAGTAGACTCGACACGAGACACGCGTTGGCTTGAAACCGGCTTGAAGGACACCACCAGCGGCTTTTTGAGACACGTATACATACAGTACATGCTACAGCATCGACAGCAGCAGCATCGGCAGCAGTTTGTGTAAAAGCAACGATCGCGCCTACAGACTACCATCGCTACTACCATCAACACAGCTACCACTACTACTCCTACTATCAGCAACAACAACAATAGTAACAACACAGTCGTCGCTGTCGACGCGTAGAGAGCTTCGAAGGCTTCTTCTTCTTCCACAAGCTTTGCTCGCTCGAAAGGAGAAAAGTTACGGAGTCGAGAGTAGAGAAGGAGGGTGTAAGGAGAGAAAGAATCACGAAGCTCGCGGAGGGTGAGAGAGGAGAAAAAAAAAGGGCCCACTTTCGAGGAGTGAAATCGTAAAGTGAGATCGGCTTCATCGCACTTTCTTCTACTAACCACTTCTTCCTCTTCTTCGGCCAAGTCGAGATCTTCCGACGAGCAAAGGAGCAGTAACGAGAGAGCACCGTCGGCATAGTAGTGACATACTAAGCGTTCGAGGCGCTTCCCGAAAAAAGAAATACAGAATACAGTGAAGTAACAGCGAAATTATAACACGCAACGGAAACAACGAAGTGTCCGCCCTGTAGAGAAATATTGTGTCTCTCTCTCTCTTTCGTGCTCTCTCTCTTTCTAACGTCCCCTCTCTCTTTCTTTCGCTCCAACACTCCTCGTACAAGCGTCGCACTTCTCTTTGGCCGCAAAACCCTCTTCTAATCCAGCCAGAAGCGCGGCAGCAGCCTGAGAAACCTGCACGACTAATATACCAGTCTATCGGATCGATATAACAAGGGCTAATATAAAGCGCGTACTCCGTCGATAGCGCTTTCGCGATAAGGACGCGCGTCGTCCTCCGTTTCGGTGATAATACGGTGAGCCCAGTTCGCGAAAATCGCGAGAAATTACGCGAGAATCGAAAAAAGAAGAAGGTGAAAGAGGATACACGTTCGTCGTTGATCCCCTCATCCAAGAAGTCGAAAAGGGAGTAATACGTCTTCGAACGCATCGAAAGGTTCGTAGTAAGTACGCAACGACTCGCGGCACTTTTGTGATTCCGTGCACGAGGTCCGAGTAAAAGAGTTTTGTATGCTTGGGAGAGTATAAGATACTGTGTGTTTGCGAGTGTATATCCGAACGGCCTCGTTTCACGAAATCCTCGTAGGTGCCGTGCTGTCGATGCTCGAATAAAACGAAAGCGTGTATATCCCCTTGGCAAAAGATCGGTCGACGCGAGTGAACGAGGAGTACTAAAGGAAGAAAAAAATAACAAAGAGGAAGGAACCAACGGCACGCAGTGCGACTACGCTCTCGTCTTCTTCCTCCTTGCCTCCAGTTAGGCGACATCGTTGTGTCTTCTTCGCCGACTTCTTCTTCTACTTCTTTTCTACTCGTCTTTTATCGGCGAGAGTGAGAGAAGTTTCCCGCGCGTTCTTCTTGGACTAGGAGAATGTCAATGGTCAACATGAATAACCTACTCAATGGCAAGGACTCGCGGTGGCTCCAGCTCGAGGTTTGCAGAGAGTTTCAACGCAACAAGTGCACCAGGCCCGACACGGAGTGCAAGTTCGCTCATCCGCCGTTCAACGTCGAGGTGCAGAATGGACGGGTCACCGCTTGCTACGACAGTATCAAGGTAAACCTTACCTCCATTATTTCATCGCGAGAGAGACACCGATCGTCTTGGATACGACAATTATAGTAGTTTATGGTTATTTGTTCTTTCGTGACCAAGTTTTTCAGATTTTTATTATCTTTTATATATTTCTTACGTAATTTTCTATGGGATATTAATATATTGACAATTACGATGTGCTCGTAATGCAGGTAACTCTCTGTTAACACGGTAGATAGGTGCATAGAAAATGCTGAAACTTTATTTTTTATTTTTTAAATCATAACTATTTTTCTTTTAATGACATTAATTGCCAATAGAAGTACTGTGTTATACGAGGGGTAATAGGATACCCAGTAGTAGGAGGGTTACCTGTTTTTGAGTTCATTTTTCTGTAAACTTTATTATACCGTAGATAGCTATTTACTCTTTTCATCTTGCTCCTTACCGTCGTTGTATTCTGTCCATTGGCTAGACATAGACCTTAGCAGGATATCGCATAAAGCGGTAACGCGATATCACGTTTGACATATTCCCATTCGTTACATAATTTGACAAGGGTTTTAAAAAAAGAGCTTACGAAACGAACGTCAACGACAAAAAATCAAATTTGTTATATCCTCTCCGGAGAAACAGCGGTACTTTGCACAAAAAATCCACGATTAAACTTTTTTCTTATCGTTATTCTCATCCAGGATGAATTCGAGACGTCGCAGCACAATTTTTATGACGTTTCTTGCCGCAGAATTTCGCGGTTGTAGCTGCTGAAAGGCATGCTTCTCGCGGGGGTGGGTTTCTTATCGTTTTCTCGGCGTAAGAAATGCAAACACACGTATATATACATACATATGTATATATATATATAGAACGCGGAGCGCGATTAAATGGGCGGAGAGGTAGGAAAAGATACGAGCAGGGCGCGGCTGTCTCCCCACCGTGTCTAAATGCCTTTTCTCGCGGATATTGAATGTGAAAATTGAATTTGCAGTTATTAATAGTGACAATTATTCAACGCCCGAGGGGCCGACGGTAGAGTTCTCCTCCGCGTGTTCGACGACGAATCGGACGGGTGGAAAAGACTTTGTGTAAAAATCACGTGTAATCTTTTATCCCCTCGAACGTCTCTCGACGTTTCGACGGGACGCGCAAATAGCATTTCAGATTGAATAACTCGTAATGCAAAATCTGACTGAAACATTAGTCTTTTTTTTTCGTTTCATTACGTCGAATTAAGCTCGTCAAAATATTAAACGTTCTCGCTCGCGAGTAAATCAAAAAAATAGGATCGATCGGAAGCGCATCGCACGGCTTGTAATTACGGACACGCTCGTTTCCAACGACCTATATAATATTTGTTTGTTCTCTTTTTATCCTCGGTCAGAGAAAGAGATATCGAAAATGCGTACCTACATTAAATACATCCAAAGAGTATACGCTCTCTTTTACTACAAGAGAATTAAGAGAACGAACCCCGGTGAAACGACGAGAAAGGAAATTCCATTGCGGCGTCTGGCTTGACACACTTCATAACGATCCCCATTATTCGACGTAGCCATAACGTTTTCCACAGTCCGGAAGGTAATTGCGGAATTAGAATGCATCAATACGTCACTATCTCTCCGGGCAGCATAATTGGAACGCGTCAATATTCTAACCACTTAACGAATCGATCGCGTTCGTCTTCCATAGAGATTCTCCCGGTGACGCGTAATAAACCCGTACGATAGTTGTGGATAAAAATAATATAGGTCTAAAAAACTATATACATATATATTCAACGACAACGGCATAGAGTCGACGATCATCGGAATTTATAGAGATCCTTGACGGAATAATACGGATAACGATAAAATCGCTCTCCGTGTCTTCGCGTATAGTAGCTTCTTTCATCCATTGAACGTAGTCACGCACGCATACAGGGTGGTCGATTTAAATAAGTCCACTTAAATATCTCTTCAGGTTATTGTGATGCAAAATATATTTGTAATGTTCATGATGTCGATGGACCAATATGTAACAAGAATATATGTTTATTACATGGATCAAGATCATAC
Organism: Ancistrocerus nigricornis; assembly: GCA_916049575.1. Classification (NCBI taxonomy): domain Eukaryota; kingdom Metazoa; phylum Arthropoda; class Insecta; order Hymenoptera; family Vespidae; genus Ancistrocerus; species Ancistrocerus nigricornis. Next base: position 32,331,359 of record OU696666.1, read on the forward strand.
ATATCTTAATGCATTTGTCGATTACTTACATGATGCAATAAAGAAAAATATATAGTTGTGTGTCAAAAGGACACAGATGACTTTAATAACTCTGAAAAGATATTTAAGTGGTCTTACTTAAATGGACTACCCTGTATAGGAAGAATCATAGACTTCGTCGCGTTAAATTGGTCCTATAGCGATGTGTCTATTCGACGAACAATAACGGAAATAACTTGACGATCATAGTCACGTTATCGTAGCTTTTCTTTCGGTCATTCGATAGAAAAGAAAACAAAGTCTCGATATACGATAAGAGTGTGTGTGTGTGAAAGAGATAGCAAAGAAGAGAGACAGAGGTCGGGTGAACGATTTCGCGCTCTGGTTATCCTCCCTCCACTTCTCCATTTTTGTCGCTTCAACTCGTGCCAGTTTCCTCGACCGATTTCGAAGGTCCAAAAGTAAAAGGAGAAAGGCGAATCGAGAAGATCGACTCGGCGCATCATCAACGTTCTCGTCGTTTAATTCTGGAAGCTATTAATGTCGTCGTACCGAGTCTGAAGCGCCTGAAAGGCTCGCTTGTCCGTCGTCCATCCTCTCGCGATCTCTTCTGCCCGCCACACGTTCCTCTCTCTCTCTTTCCTCACGAGAATGGCAAAGAATGGCACTCGTTACGTTTAATCCGGCGAATACGAAACGGCCTCGCACACACTCGCGCGTATACCGCGATTTATTGCACTCCTACACATTTATTTCAGGGTGGTCTCTCCGTAGCCGTTATCTCTCTATCGCATCCGTTTAAAAAAGAAAATTAGCCCCGTCCTTTTTATACGAGAAATATTCGCTCTTTACCTCGTACTTTTTTTTTTCTCTCTTGTATTTATCGCACCACGCAAGACTCTTTGTAAATTTTGTACGAAACGTGTAGAATTCGAGCGACGCGATATCCTCGCGTTATGGCGATCACGTCGCCAGTATGGTCTCCGAAATCGCTCGATCGGATATTTGGCAAGGCGATTCGTCGCGGAGGAATAGCCCCCGATAAATTTGCAAGTGTCATATTTACGCGTGTAATAGCTCGAAGAAGGGGAAATCCTATCGTTTCGATCTCGTAGACGATTCGTCGGTGTGTTTACGAGCGCGCTTCGAATCACTCCTCGATCGGTGAACGTATAAACTAAATTAATACGTTTGACCTATACTCGTAAATATTAATAAACGTTATGCAATAACTGTGTAGTACGGTGAAAAAGGAAAGGTTTATCGTTATCTTTTTTTCTTCGAAAAAAGATACGCTTTTCCTCTCTCTCTTTCTCTCTCACGGTTGAAAAGAAAGAAGAAATATATCTTTTATATCGCGTATGACTTTCCACTCTGATAATAACCAAGACGAGTAATGTCCTTTTGAAGCTCTCCTATAAGTGGTATATCGCGGTGTGAACGCGCGATACTCGTTTCAGCTATCCGAATAGCGTCGGAGACAGTGTACCCCGAACGTTCTTAAAGATTTCTTACGAGATCTAAGAGAGAGAAACTCGTTGCTAGAGCCAATATTACTTCGGAGGAAATATTAGCAATAAACCATCGCATTGCGTACATCGTCGGACCAAGGCTGGCAACCTCCGTCCGAACCTACGAAACTTCTCTCTTCTTCTTTCTCTCTATGAAGTCTATGTCTCGTTTCTTGCCCATTTAGGTGCCAGAAATGCGGCTTTCCTCGCGTTCCGACGATGAAATAAAGGCTCATTTTTTTGACTGGGGAATAAAAGAGAGTGGCTATTACCGTTTCGTACGTCTTCTTCTTCCATGGACCTCGTCGTCTTTCCTTCTTTTCTACGATCGTCGGCCATCGTCCTTCATGGACAAGATCGTACAGGAAGCCAGATTAATTCGCTATTGTGAAAGAACTTTCTATTTCTCTTTCATTCTTTCTCTCTTTAATCAAATTTATCAACGCGTTCGACCCCTCGGTAACTCGAAACTGTTTTCGAATTTTTGCTCGGAAATTCAATGGAAAATATAGAATTTTATCGAAATGTTGAAATTTGAACATCGATGCATGATTTCTGCTTGTTGCCGCGAGGCAATAAATCAAAAATATATGTAATGCATATTGATATATCGATGAAACTACCCGAAGTGATAATACAGATCATTCCCAATAAAAAAATAGTAGTTATAATAGGCAATTTCGGGTAAAAATCATTTCGAAATAACTTGGAAAACTATATACACGCACCTATATAGTTTTATGAAGGTTAATCGTAGTAGGAATTCAATAACGGTCAGCACATCGCTACGAAGATAGTTTGTTATAGACTCGTGTCCGCGGTCAAAGAACATCGATCAGAAGTTCGTCAAGTTCGTTGGCGGAAGTTTGATAGTCGATCGAGTGACTCGAATGCGGAAGATAGGTACGAATGATGATTCCTCGTAGCAGATATCTAATATTTTCACCGAACTCGTTTCCACCTTGTACGGGCTTTCATCGTCGACTCTTTTTCGAGATTCCAAAGGCACCGTGGTGAGATAAATCATGTAGTCCATAATTTAACTCTCGTAATTGCATTACGCACAAGTCGAGACGTGTTATTACGTACGAAGCTGAAGCTTTATTAGCGGGAAAGTGACCGTCGTTCGCGAGAAAAAGAGAACGAGAGAGATAGAAATATATCCCCTCGACGCGGAGTGGACGCTTAACCTAGAAACTTCGTAGCTAGAGACGTTGAAAATTCTCTATGACCGTTCGCACGATCGAATGATCCAACGAACGATCGAATTAATCCCTAATTCGCGTAGGAATCAACCGAGATATGTAACCTAATTACGACAGATACGAAATCGAAGTAACATCGGACGAGTTACGAGAAAAAGAGAGAGAGAAACTTGGTAGGTGATATAATCGTCTGGTAATACAATAAGCGAGGTACTTTGTTAATTTGATATTTCATCTTAGCATATTTCATTACCGCCGTGAGCGTACTCCGACGGTAACACATAATGGCTTCGCATAGTATTCCTTCGCAGAACTCGATCTCCCTTCTCGTAGCCGCGCGCGTATCGCGCGCAGAATTTCGCGCGCGATATGTGTACACGCGTAGGTACGCTTGCGTAAACAGGGGTATACTGCTCGATACATAGAGATATAGAAACGTAGAGGGTAGCGTAACGACTAAATGCTCCTTCAATTCGGTATTTCCATCGTCGAGCACGTCGTTTCGTATCTCACGTGTGTTATATGTTTGTATATATGCATGTGCCGCGCGCGTGAGCATATCGAATCGTGTACGCGTCACGGAAAAGGGCGTGTAGTGGAGAGCCTTAGACGAGTATATTAGTGGTGTTCGGCTATACGTTCGAGCGCGTTCGTACGAGTATCGGGTAGTACGAGCACACTCCATCGATCGGAGGTACCGAAACGATCGGCAACGAGGGAGGGAGGCTCTACGGCAGACAAGGGAAGGACTCACCCTCGTCGCGATGGCCAGTAACGACGTTACGATCCTACGAGTACTTCGTCCTCGTGAAATTCGTACGCTCGATTCCAATTAGGCCGATTGGGACGAAAGCGGGATATTAAAGTGGGAGGACTCTTCCGCCTTCCCTTGCTTCGATAGAAATGTGGATATATATACATACGTGTATATCTATAGTATTAGTAAGAAGTAATAATATCGTCTGGCGGGAAAATGTCTATTTTTTCCTTTTCTTCCGTTTCTTATATTACGCTATTGCACTATTATATGGTAACTAGTCTCATCCTGCGGTCTGCTCGAATATACGATATTTCGGATTCGAATATGTCTACGAAAACATACATATGGTATAAGTTCAAATTTGGAAGAAAAAGTTTTATTAATATTTATAGTTGTAACCTGATTTGATTATTTTTTCATCAAATATGGACTTACCATAACGAAACGAAACTCGACTGTTATAATCGTTATTCATAAATAACGACCAAATGAAAGCCGATTCTAATCTCTTATCACCGAATATTAAATACAATAACCAACGTTTTCTCGGAATACGGTAACGTTAGACGCTTCGCTTAGTTTTGTCTTTCCTTCGAGCAGCACTCCCCGAAGCCGCATTGCCGCGTTCGAAGCGACCGTTCGAGGCTGGCTCTTATTCACCTCGCTGTTATCGATTCCAATTACCTTAAAACTTCCAATTAATTCGGCTGTCGAGCGAGGCGAGCCCATCCACCTCCAACCACTCTCAACCCACCCTCCCGATACCTTCAGCCCACCTTCATACTTCGAACGACGTCGAACAGCAGCCATTTCTCGGTCGCAGATGTCGCGAACTAAAACGTCGAAAATGAAACGTCCTTCTCTTTCTTTCCTTTTTCACTCCGTCTCTTTCTCCCTCACTGTTTTTCACCTCTCTCTCTCTCTCTATCCCACGCTCTTTACCCCATTGCTTGTTTTATCGGCTCGTCACGCCCCGCCGACGATCGGCGTTTCTTTATTCCTTTGTGTCGCGTCGGTATATATATATCTACCCGTTCGCATAGGTTCACCCGCGCGCGCGCGTTACCGCGTTTTCGGTCCTTCGCCGAGCAGCGGTTCCGGACACGATAACGTGCCGTTTCCAACGATGATAACGGCCGATAGTCACGTATGAAAAATTATTTCGTCGATGTCGTCCTTGAGGATGATCGAGTGTAATGCACAAAAAATGTGAGAAAGAAATACGTCGAACTCGGCCGTGTATACGTAACGAAGTCGAACAAGTTTGTTTTTGGTGGTAAAGTAACCCTCTTATAAAGCTGGAGTTAGGTTTCAGAAAGATGTCGCGTTAGGAGGAGATTCGGATTACGTACATAGCTGTAACCTCGTCTTTTCATATACATTCCTGTAGGTAAATCAGTGATTTTACTGAAAGAATGATACTGGAGTTTATGATAACACCGTGTTAAGGAAAAGTTACCTGTATTTCTTTAAATTGGTTACTTTTCTTTATGTGCTTAGCGTTCCTCGTAGTCCGATACGGTAAATAAACGGTAAAAGATCATTTTGAAACGTAACGCGTTTCGCGACCCGTTCCGGCATTCTCTCACGTCTCCGTTTTCCTCTCTCTCTTCTGTGATGTATTTTCAGACGCGTTATGTTAGGCATGACTCATTTCGCTCGCACTACGTCGGATACGCTCTCGCGTATCCGTCTTCTTGACCCCGCTTATCGCCGGCATGAAAAGAGAGAGAGAAAAAAATGGAAACGTAGTTTCCTTTCTCGGTAAGGAGGCCAACCTTGAAACTTTACTCGCGAGCGTAACTTTGGAAAGTTCACCGTGTCGTGGAAAAAAGCGTTAACGCGTCGCACGCATTCGAGTACCCAACAGATTACATCGATGATGAAATTGAAAGTGGGGAATAACTTCTGACACGAGCACTCGTTAAAAGAAAGAATGATTGCTTAATTATGGAACGAGTTTGAGTTTTCTATGCGATGAAAACGTGAAAACGTTTTTAGCACTGAACCTACCACGAGTGGTTACGAGATTCTTGTTTCTCGATTTTTTAATAATAAAATCTAATTTACAGAAATTTTATTTATTGTTTTTGTTTAAGTATTACATAAATAGATACATGATGAAAATAAGTACCTATGGATTTGGCGTCGGTAGTTTTATTGCTAGTGATATGGGCAGGAAACGAGTATCTTTTGATTGTCCACTTGGATAGTAAGGTATAAATAAGTCCTCGAAGTATTCCATAGAAGGTATATATCAAACTTCTTTTTTGATTTTTGGCTGAACGAGTCTGCACCAAATCGAGAGTCGAGCGCCTTGCCAAAAGCTCTGCAACAATTTCTACGAGCGCGTCTCTGAAATGTTGCATTTACCCTATTTCAAAAGTACGTGTGTCTCTTTCATTGTTGAATATAAATTGTATAGACATATACCTAAACTAAAAGGACAAAGATTCAAATGGATTCGTGTACAAAGCTTTCATACATATTTGTTTGTTTTCATATTTTGAATAATTTACATTCAAATATATGCCAACTCACGCGTTTATGCATTGACATTTAACCCTTTACTACATTGCGGTACAAATATGAATTGTAATTTTTACCCCGATATTTTCTTGATACCGTTTAAAATCCGACTGTCCGTATAAATGATATAAAAAAATAACATGTGGATATTTTCTCGTGAAATTTAGAAAATCGATACAAAATAATATATTCTACCAAATTCAAATCGAATAATAACCTTTACCTCGTTCCTACACATTCGTAAAAAAATTGTTCAAAACTGTAGAAGCATTTTGAAACTAAATTATTGAGCCTGATTCGACGTAGGACCGGAAAGACAGTTAATGTATGGTATATCGCGAGAGTGCTCGGTTAAGTGCCCGATAGCAAACTAAAACGTCTACAAAAAGACGAAAGACATAGGAGCACCATCCTTTCTCTGTATTTTTGTCCTAATGATTCCACGAATGATTCAGTGCACTCGATAGCGAGCGTGCATTTACAAAACGCACACGCGTGAGTTTAAATTAAAACGCTAGGAGATGTAGCGTGTAGTACGCACACACGGTCGTATATCTCTCCCAACGTAATGATACCGTGCACGCTGCTCTAAAAGTCGAATTTCGTGCAAAGCCTGTAGGCTTTGGAACCGAAGACAAGGACGGAGATAGCGATCGGTCTAGCGGAAGAGACGAATAGAGAGAGAATAGATGCGTGGAACGTGAAATCGCGGAAAGAGGTGCGGGGGAAGGTAGTTTGGCAAGAAGGGGGTGCTGGTTCAGGGGGTTTTAGAAGGAAGAACGGGGAAAGAGGTAGGTGCGTTTTACGTTGGCAGACACGAAAAACATAGTTAACAGCTGCTACCTCCGGTGTTGGCGTCGCCGCGGTCGCTTTCTGCACCTGTCGCGTCCGTTAACGTGAGACTAAAATACGGAACGACGAGCTCGCGAGTGGAATGGTCCGGATCGAGGCCTCTCTTTCTCTATCTCCTCGTTTCTTCTTCCTTCTCCTCCTTCTCATCTTTATTCTCTTCGGCGAATCTCGCGTTGATCCGAACGTGTTACAATGATCGTCTCGATTACGCGTTTCTTGGCGTCGTTTCGTACTTCGAGCGTTCGTGGGGTCGTCGATTATCAAATTTCTGAAATTAATGATAAACTGTTGGTAAGTTGTGTTTACTGGTATTTGGGAGAACGTAATTTTTGATTTTTGTTTGAGTAAAATTTGATACAAGAAATGTTATAATAAATTTTTTTTTGAAATGCAATTATAAATATCATTAGGCAGATGCATGGGTTCGTGCAAAATTGGATTTACGATGAATGGGTTAATAGTCGAAAGGGAACCATGGGTTAATGAAGTAAAAGTTGGGTGATGTATGTATTCATTATGGAGAAAGGTTTGGGAACGATCCCCTCGATCAACGCAGACTCGATTCTATGGGTAATTAATGCTGCAAACAGGAGAAAGGAGAAGATCATCATAGTTTTGGGAGCACATCGTTTCTTCGTAATTTCAGGATATATATCTGTCAAAGGAAGTCCTTCGAATTCTGCTCAAACGTGCCGCGGATTAATCATTAAAGCAGTTTCACGGTTTGCCCACGGTACACGTATATGATTCTCTATACGTCCGTGTGGTTGGCACGGTTCTCCTCCGGGGCATTTCCCATGTGCAAGGTAAAGCACACATTCGATCCCTCGATCATGTAGTCGACGGAATAACGTGCTAATTTTCATAGACCAAAGAGACCTCGATTGAAAATCTTTTGTAGTCTATACATAGACAAATTATTCTAACGATATGGTACGAAATGTGTAAAGGAAGTTTATAAAAATTACGATTTTTTCCAACATAACTCGGACATTTTTTAATAACGAATTCAGCCACGTGGAAGCTAAATCGAATAATTCCACTCTTCATATTTCAAAAGCATTATACTTTATGAATAATATTTCTTCCTTTTTTTACAATATTAGCCTACACTTTTTTTTTTTATCAGTAACTCAAACACTGTAAATTTCGAATCATATCGCTGCAATAAACGTAAAAGAGCAGCTTGCGATTTTCTAGAAACTCGGACTTCCCGAGACAACAAAATTAAAAAAGACGAAAGAAAAGTAAAGGAACCAATCTTAAGTTTCCTTCGTGTAGTAGTCGTCGTCGTCGACTAATTGCGAGCCTTTCTCGCGAGGCTAGGGCAAAGGTCGTCGCATCGTCGGAGCGTTTGACTTTTCCCCCCGAGCGAGAGTTCGCGTTCGTCGACGTGCCGAGGATTCGTTGGATTCGTTCATTGGCACCGATCGTATGCGCACGGCCGGTGGCCAAAAGAGAGATCAAGACCGTCTCGTTCTTAGCGATCTTTTTTCACCGTCTATCCGTCGTCGTCGTAGCCGCGGGCTCTACGTTTCGAGAGGGATCTTTCCATTTCTTTTCATTTCGCTCGAGCGTGCTCTAAATCATTCTCAAAGATATTGCCAACGTTTCTTTCGAACTTTCGCTTATTAAAAGGAAAGATATCGTGTGTATATACTTACATATGTAAGTTTATCCTTCTTTTTATAACCTTTTTTTAAATTATTGATTTTAATATATCTTAACAACGCATGCAATCTACACCTATATAAAAGTTGTAAGTAAATTCGAAATTGAGTAATTTTTTCTCGTTTCATTGAACCATTAATTTCGAAAATAGTTCAAGCCATTCCAAGTTTCGGAAATAAATTTTCTTAAGCTGCTCGTAAAATTTTACGATCGTACTAAAGATTAACTTTAGAAGAGTAAGCATTTTGTGCAACATTTGGTTACACAATGAAGTACTAATCTATATCAATACCCGAAGACAACAAAATATATATGCTTTTCACTAATTTTATAATCACCCACGCACAGCCGTATCTTTAAATCGATTTTGATGGATTAAAATCGAAGTTCAAATATCCTTGACGTCGCGAAAGGAATATCCCATCGATTCGTTAAAGGGTTAAAGAGAAAACGTCATCCGTACGAAGTCAAGGTGAACGGGCCAAAGGGTAGGAGAGAAGGAAGGAAGGTACAGGGGACCGAGTTCGCTTCGTTCGGGCGTGCATTGTTAGCTCCGGAATCGATTCGAGTCGGCGACATGCGGCAGACAGAGAGACAGGCGGGCTTGCTACATCACCGACAGTCAGACGGACAAGCGGAGAGAGTCGGCGACAGACGGGCGGGCAGGCAGGCCGGCAGGCAAGTAAGCTAGGCAGGCAAGCAGGCGAATGTAGGAGAAGGAATGAACGGGCCAGGGGGTAGACAAGGAGGGAGGGCAGGCTGGCAGGTTCTCGTGTATTACTTCTAGCCCACAAACTACGCCTCCTCCTTCTCCTCGATATTACGTCTCTGATATCTTACAGAGGGAGTGAGTGAGATAGAAAGAGAGGGGAAAGAGCAAGAGAGAGAGAGCTACCTCGCTGGAATATCTTACGTAGAGCAGTCTAAACGTTTGCTATTCCAGCCAAGTGGAAATTCATTTAATTGCCTCGAAAGATCAAGAGCTCTCCTCTCTCTTTGGCCTGGTCTCTCTACCCTTTCCTCGGCTCCCGATACCTTTCCTCTCTTCTCAACCGACGGCAGCTTTTCCTTTTTCTCATCTCTTCCTCCGTCTTCTTCAACGAAAATTCGACGCTTTTCCTTACGTCGTCGGTATGTGTATACTGCCGCAAGCTCGTGTGTAGCATATATCTATGTAGAAAGAAGGAAAGAGGAATAGAGAGATGCTGATATATACTTTATATATCTACCATATATATATATAACAAAGTGAAGAGGTACGGTCCGATCGTCATGTCGACGAATCGCCACGACATCCTGACGCCATTTTTCTCGTTTTCTTCATCCTCGTACTGCAACAAACGAATATTTACGAAGGAGACTGTAGAGATATCGAAGAGAACGAACTTTCCTTCGTTACAATCGGGGTCGATCGTCGAGCGAGAGCCTTCTCGCGTGCCACTTCGTGCCCTTGATTTATAACAGCCTCGATTTTCGACTAACCCACTAATCCGTCAGGTTAGAACGTCGAGCGGTATCTACGTTCAACCCTGAACGCGACGTTTTATGTATGCATGTATGTAAATACGTGGAATACTCGTTGCATACAACGATGCAACTTTGATGATACTCGTTATACAGAGTAGGCCAATAATTATTTACATGTATAAACATAGGTCATTGGCACTGGGAGATGGGGGTTTGATTAGAAGTGTAGGTAACGTACTACAAAGTGTTATCGAGTTGGCGTATCAAAAGTATATGATGTATTACCTTTTGAAAAGGATAAACTCTGTAACGTTGGAATGCAAACGAATAAAAGAAGTATCTTTTGTACATATACCAAACAAACAATCGTTTTAAAAGCCTGGTAACAATGCAGACCGACTAGTTTTCAATTGATCAAATCGCATGATTTACCCTGTAATCCTATATCGACTCCGCTTTCAATTCGCACAAGTTTTACAAATGTGTTCACACCGGTGCGTTCCCGAGGATGAAGTCACACATTGATTCGATAGCTTTAAAACGAATATAGGAAACTCGCGATCAACGTGAATCGATTTTTCCTTTTTTTTTTTTTTTTGTTAAGAAAGGTAGAAAGACGTGCCACGTTCGCTGTGTGCAGTTAATAAGCTCTCTCTTCTCTTTTTCTTATCTCTCTTTTTTGTGTTCTTCTTCTCTTTACCTCGACGAATCAGTGGCCGCCTTTCTTTTTGCGTTTCTCCATTTCTTTCTTTCTTCTTTCCTTTCTTTCTACCGATTCTCGAGTACTCGCGTCCTTTACAAAAGGCCGAGACTTTTAAATAGCTCCTCGTTCGAAGCATCGCAATCGGAAAGGCTTCACCCCCCCCTCTCTCTGCCCCCCTCCCCCCGTCTTCCTCTCCCGTGGGAAATGAGAAGTCGTATTATTTGTACAAAGCTTGTGTATCGGCATCGCATAAGCATGACAAAGTCGACGACAAAAGGCGCCAAGGCTTTGGCACCCTCGGCACATTCGATAAGGCAACTTTGAACGTATCGCACTAATTGGAAGTCGTTTTATCGTTAATTCACGGTAAGGACGACACTGGAACGTCCCTCTCGACGTCTATCCTCGATGCATCGCTTTTGCGTGAGCAAGATGGTATCTCGTTCGTTTGCGAAAATGATAAAGCCGAGAGATACGACTCGTTTGATTCTTTTATCTGAAATTTCAATTTCTGGAACTCTGAATTATTTATATATCGTTATGGGTTAACATCGTTGAACAAGAAGAAAAAAAAGCTGCCGTTGTTTCAAAGCCTCGTTCTTACGAATTTACTTCGCGAATTAACGACTACTGGATTGGAGAAAGTTACGCTTACGTCATCATCTGGTTTTAACGCCAAGCATTTCGAGTCTTTTCTCTAATATAACTTTATCGGTTACGCCGCTGACGTTACCCAACACGCATTTCTTCAGCTCGTTTCATCTTCTCGACGAAAACGCATTGTCTTAATTTTCTTCCCTACTTTCAACGCGGTATCCCATTGGCGATCGTCCAACAAAAGCCAAAGTTCTCTCCTTCGGTGGAATATAACCACGTATGCAGGGTGTTTCGTAATTGGTAGTGAATTTTTTCGTACGGTGATTTATTTGGAATACTTTTCAAATTAGTTTTATTTAGGTACTTAATCGAAGGGTCCAAAGGTTACACCACTTTAGTCTACTTTTCTTCGGAAATGAGATTGAGTTACCATCTTGTGGCATTCAGAGAGTGCTATCTGCACATTTTCTTTTAAATAAATAGTAGTTTTAGGATTAGTCCTTTGTTTCTCTTTATATTAATCATACTAAAGGAAAGTGTTATTACTCTTAGACACTTCCATTATCATTGCAGAAGTGATTAGAAATGATATACCTACACGAGAAATTATACTATTCTCATTCAACAAATTTATCCCCTAAGCGATTAAGTGTATCAATCGCAACTGTGTACGAGTTAAACCTTGATGCCACTTGGCGATCGGTCAATTAGCAGTCAATTCCTATTCCTAGAAAGTGGATACTCCCGGAAGATCGTACAGGTAGCAGGCGTACGTGGTGGACGGCGAAGGATCTGGCTGGGTCACTGGCTGTAGTCTATCGCTTTCACGTAATTTACGGTAGTACGGCATTAACCACAATGCCCTGTCTCTGTTGTAATAGAACGGTCGGAACGGTTGGCAGAGGGCTGGCAAGAATGGGTGGTGGGTGGATGGGTTGGATAGGGTCGATCATCGACGTCGTAGTCCTCGTAGTCGTCGTGTTTAGGCTCGTGGAGCTTCGTGCAGTTTCCTGCGTATCGCTCCGTTAGAAGGATGCGGCCTGGGGGTGGTTGCCGAGCATGGGGGTTAAATCCTCGATGGGTGGCGCGCGGATGGCATTCTGTGGTCAGTTCAGTATGTGCCTATATGCTGCCATGTGTTATCGATTCGTAGGTCGGAGCCGTGCCTACGCTCGTACCAGACGCTGCTCTATTCTGTCTATTCCGAGCTATGCGAGATAAACCGGCGTCTTGTGCTCTCTCTCCTCCCCTCCTCCGAGCTTTCTCTTCTTAGTTCGAAGAAGGAATCTTCCTTTTCTTTCCTTTTTTCCCTCTCGCAGTTGCGTCGCTCGCCTAAGTTGAAACTTTATCGAGGTCTTGCGCGAACGATAAGTGCGCTTGTGTTTTTGCTTTCTTTTTGAGATAAGGATTCGAGGTAGAGAAGGAACTTTCCTAGAACTATACAAATTATTTCGTTTTATCGAGGGAAGAGAAAGGAGAAGCTTTAAATCGCTTCAAGAAATTTCATTCCTGGATATTTTTTCCTCTGCGAAAGAGATCGCTCGTTTATTTTTAGAAATGCCAAAGTTTTTATGGACATTTTATTGTCGTTATAAGTAATATCGAACAATGAAGAAAAACGATCTAGTTTATATTCTTACAGCCTTAAGCTGTCTAAGAATATCTAGATTACGATAGATATCGAAATAGGTCTCCCGGCAATGTTTCTTTCTTTTTTTTTTAATATTACCTTCCGAATGACCGTCGTCGTTTCGAGAGGTAATCGAAGAAACCACCTTCGTAAGTTGGGAAATCGCTTAAAGCGTCGCCGCACCGTGAAGATCGGGACGATAAAAGGACTCCTTTATTTTTTACGCTCCAGAGGAGAGACACCTTCTCGCGGTACTCCGATAAAAAGACGATGAGTCACCTTCGTAGCATGGTTACCCCTTCTCGCTGCATCGTGGTCGTCGCGGCATAAGCATGCCAGTATAATATAGGAAGTGCTTCTCTCCTCTAGGAATTACGTAAGCCGCGTGAGAGATATCCGATAGTAGGTATACCATACGCGAACGACGAAGTTGCACGCATCACTCGTGACACGCATGAGCGTGCGGTACTCGATCTTGTCGCGCGATACAACACCCGTCTAATTGATAAATCGCGATACTCTATTAAGGTATAAGAGTAGTAGGTACTACCCTTCCTTACCTCTCAAATTCCACGTGCCTCGTTTATCCCTCTCTCTTTTCTTATCTTTCTCTTCGTTCGAGTTGGACACTCGCGACGCACGCGGAAGAAGCACCACGGTGTTGTTCTCTATGTATGCGTTGAGACGTCTACGTGAGAGGGATACGGAGTAACCCCCCCTCCCAGATATAGAAGAAGAGTTGGAAAGGGTCTTTGCGTGACGCGTGCGCGCGCGCCAACACGATTCCACGTCGAGAACGTTGCGCTCGGTATTTACGGCCGCTCCGCGTGTCGTCCATTTTTAAATACAATAAGGCGCAACGGTAACCGCACACGCACACACGCACGTACATCGTGCATGAATATCCAGTGTAACACGGCTCCGAGTGTTGTTAGGTAACGCTATTGCGAAACTCGCACAGTCCATCTTCTACGATGTAAACATTGCCGTGGCGTAGGCGTCGTCGTACCGCGTTCGTTTTTTTTTTTGTGCTTTATGAAGTTTGCTAGATTTCATTAACGTTTTTTTGTTGTTGCCTGAGATTTATTGTGTTTTGAAATTGTTTTGAAGATGGGTGGATCGTTTTGATAGTTAATTTCGAGTGAATAGAAGGAATTTGTAATAATTGTTATTTTAAGTGGACAAAGTAAAAATTGTATCGATTATAAAAATTATAAAAATTAAGGGTGTTTGTTTTATTCATTTTGCCGTCTCCTACGATATTTGACCGCATAAAAAATTGAAAACTCTGAGACAGGTTATACTTGGTCATTAGTCAGTAGTACTTATTCTTACGAAATAAAAACCATATGAAAGATGTTAATTTAATTGCACAAATTATTCCTTTCTCACAGTTTGATCGATCACTTAAAAAAAATTAATGATACTTCGCGGAAATGAAGCAGATGCGCATCGAGATCGTTTACTTATCGCATCTACGGAGATTCCCTTTAATTGCCAGCTTTTGATTGCGCGTCATCGAGAAGCAGCACGCGACGGAACGTCTTTTCCTCGGACCATCGAGGTCAAGCCTTCTTTCTAACTAACGATCATGCTTAATTCATTAAAGTGTCGGCTTATTTTAACGCTTTATGGATATGAATAAGAAGGATGGAAGTAACGTGACGCTGCTAACGTGTCGTCGGCTACCATCGTAATTATTACACGGTAGATTGCAAACTGCGTACGTACCTATTAGTCATCAGCGGTATCGTTGCACTCTTTATCATTGTCGTACCGTATATATGATTTAGGGAAATCGTTGAAATCGTTTCGAATATTCATTTCCACTTTTTTTTTAATGAATTTACATATTTTCACGTGCGTTTTTAAAGCTTTCGCTCGAATTAAAAACGAAATATTGAATATTTGCATAAAGAATTATTCTTGGTTGAGTTCGAAACAGGCTAATATCGAAAGTATGACCAAAGGGATTGAATTTTTAAAAATTATTTTCTATTCTCGTACGTCGTCTAACGTGTATGAAAAACCAAGTATATCTTCTAGAAACCTTGGAAGGAACTTAAAGCAAGGTACATTTTGATAAAATAAAGATCTTTTAGTTCACAAATATTTCCTGACATTTTCAAAAATTCTACTCGGATTCATCCACGTTCTTGATCGAATTTCCTTCGACGTTTTAAGGGCACCCCGTATATCTTGGAATCTCTGTGTTCGCTTACGTTTTAATGTTCCCAAAGCAGGGCGCTCGTCGTCGGTTGAAGTAGGACGTCAAAGTAGGACGGGAGCGTTGATTTCTGTGCCGCTTCCGAAATGATTTTCTGCGTTTTATATTCGCATAGATATGCAGCGATAATGAGAGGAGTTCTTTTTTTTTCCTTCTCTCTCTTTACCCTTAAAGAGGTCTGAAACGCATACGGTACGTACGCGAACGTAACGCAAAAGGTTCGCGGGTGCGCGTGCTCTGGGTTTTGTAAGACGCGAGAAAAAGGTCGTTTTTTTAATGACGCGGAAAATGAGTAGACTCTCGCGTGTTCTCGCGTTTAGGTACGCGTCGGTCCTGACGTTTCTCGATTTAATCTCTCTGTCGTTTACCCTCGGCGATGCGGTTCTACTAAAAAACAGCAGATATTTTCGATACAAGGAACGTATAAATGAATAATATTTATTAACCCTTTACACTCGATTATTTTCTTTAAGGGTAGGGGAGACCGGGGCTAGTTGTCCCAATTTTAGGTTTTTTGTTTCTACAGATTTCTGTAGCTTATATTTTAGAATTTTTTGGTGACCATCATAAAGTTTAACTTCTTAGCAATACATGGAAATTTTTCCGCTTGCATTGGGACGTTTTTAACACTTTTTTTTCAATTTCAAGCAAACGAGTTTTTTGGGACAACTTGCCCCGCTGGGACGAGTTAAGGCAAGTTTTCCAAGGTTTCCAAGGAAAAATCTTGATGTATACATCATGATTTTTGCGAAAATGGACACCACCGCCGATTTCAATGTTTAATGGCCCATTTTAAAGAAAAAGGCATGCATAATACTTTGCCGTTGTCCGTTTTTCGATATCGTTGCGGAGTGTTGAAAAATAAATTTTTTAAGTGTCGGAGTATGGGTCGTTTTCAAGAGAAAAATTGCTGTAACTTTTTAACCAGTCATCCTATCGAAACGCGACTTGCATATTCGTAAATTAGAGACTTTCCTCTTTCGAACGAGTATTTGATCGGGCAGATTCGAGATGCATCGATTTTTGACAAAAATCCTGATGTATGAATCAAGATTTAGAAAGAAGAAAGCATGCAGAATACTGTCCCGTTGTCCGTTTTTCGATATCGTTGCGGAGTGTTGAAAAATAATTTTATGTAATTTTTTATATCCATGATGAGAAATCTACTGCGAATTACTTTTTCAACTCTCGATTACGTATACTTTATTTACTTAAACTTCTGAAAATTATTGACTTATACTCTGTATCAAAGTTTAATAACGAGTTTTATCGGTGAGCAATGTATCAATCGTTATCACTTGTCTCGAAGATACAATATTCTATCCCAACATTAAATTAATAAATTGGATCCTTTAAGATTGCAATTACATCAGTCTGTCCCGATTTTTAAGTTTAAAAATATAAACTAGTCCAAAAAAATTATAAATTATTATCATCAATGATATCCACCGTCGATCGCACGAGACCGAGAAACGGTGACGAAGCGATACCAAGAAAAGGGAATCAACGCGTTAATCTCGGGTGATGTTAATGCCCGCAACTTTCTTCGAAGTTGGGAACGGGCCACGCGTGACGACTCTTCGTGAGATGTTTCCGTCTCTAGATACTGCTGCTTTTACAACGGGAGCAAAGAAGCTAAATAGCGAAAGAGAGAGAGAGAAGGAGAAAGAAAGAGAGTGAGAGTGAAGGTAGTTTAATAATAGCATGGCCGCGACTGTCCTCGTCTGCCGTCTTCTCTTTCTGCCTATGCCTGTTCTTCTCTGCTACTGCCGGTGGTGGTAGAAAATACGCGTCATATTTCCCGCGTGTGGCCTCCTCGCGTAGTTACATCATTTGATGCTAAAATGGTCTTGAGACGGTGCTTGAGTACAAAAACGTGTTTCTACTAAAAAGTGCGTTATATATAGCCGCTTTACTTATAACACGAATTCCGTTATAGCGCCACATTGTCGCCCTGCCTGTGACATAGTGCTCGCACAATGGCACACCACGACTACCGAAGGGGAGTAAGTGAGAAAGAGAGGGATATATATATATACTAAATATATATATATACAAAGAATTCGTAAGACTTTCTATATAGGGCGTAGGTCGGAAGGTTGCGTCTCTCTGTTTACGTAGCAATACCGTTTCTATTTCCGGAATGTATCGTGACCCTCCTCCTTATTTTGCTTATCCTTTCGGATTGGTGTCGGTCTGCTTTTCTGCTCTCGCATAAGAAAATTTCCTCAAATTTGTGATTCGGAAAAACAGAACTTCGCTGAGGTTGGTTTCTCCGATTTGCTCTCTTCTATCGAGTGAAAACGTTCGGATCTGGGATGATACTTTCACGATTTCTATAAAATTATCGATATATATATAAAAGAGAGAGAGAGAGAAAAGGTGGAGGGGAAAGATGTAGGTGATACAAAGATCGAGTGAAAGTCGTGCTTCGCGGATGATTCAGAAGAGTCGTTGAGGAGGCAAAAGGAAAAGAGACCGGACGATTATCGAGTCGTTATTGCCGATCGTAAACCACTGACGATAATAACTCGAATTATCGTGAATTATCATCGATGTGTGTATAACTAATGTTCTTAACGGGAAAGAGGTCGAGAGTGGCAAGTGTCTCGGTATTGTGAAGCTTTTGTATCGTGATTACAAAGAATGACTGGGGATGTACGTGTCTGTTATTATGTAGGTTGGTAAATACATTCGTGCAACGAATGTAGAAAATATTTCTATAGCTTCTATGAAATTGTATAGTTTTTTTTTAGAGCAACAGAGTAACAGTCGAGTTTGCGTAATTGATTTAGAAAAGTTTGTGTACCGAATGACGCACGTTATGCATCCTGTATGGAGTATCGTCGTAAAAAATCAAATGCTCAAGTATTCGCGTGGCACTTAAAATGCTTATAAAAATCTGTCAATCTTGGGATGGCATATATTTCAAGAAAATATAACGATGAATCGTGGGAATTCTAGAAAAAAAATAAAAATAATATGCCGAGTTCCGTAAATAAATTTGGCTTAAGAAAATTTAATTGTCCTCGTTAAATAAAAAACGTCGATAAAAGGAAGGCATCCGAGAAGGTCGCATAATTATCATACTTTTTACAAGGGACGGTAGTTTTAACGGGCACGCGCGCGCGCGCGCCTTTCTATAATTATGCCGCGAGCCGAGGAAACGGTCGAGAGATCGGTCGAGCACCTGTTAAGCGGAAAGCACGATAAAAAGTTACACGATGATAACGAACGGTGAACGGTCTATAGGCAAAACAAGCGAAATTACGGAGTGGCCAGAAGAAGAGTCGTTAAATTTAACTTTTAGCCGTCTGACGTGTAACGACGTGCGAGAGAGGGCCGAGGGACACCTGTTTGATCTTTTCTTCCACCGATACGTTTCGCGCTTTATACGCTTCTTTTTTTTTCGGTTCGCGAGTAAATCGGACGACTACGAGTATTATTATTCCTAACGGTTCGCATTCTTTCTATATTTATAATGGTTAAGAGAGATCGAAGAGTCCGAAAGTAGGGATGAAAAAACAAAACAAAAAAAAAATGAACAGAAGTTGAAGTAGTGGACGGTTCTATAGGTATTTAACTTTTCGAGTATCTTTTTTCATCTCGAAAATCGTTCGCCACTTTCTCCCTCTCTTTCTCACGTTCTCTGGCGAATCTTTATTGAGATCTGAGGTGGAGGATGCTTCGGAATTAATTTCACGCCTCTCCGGTAACATGGGTTGAAGTACTCCGAGCTCGATGAATCGTAAAACCATATATATATATATATATATAAACGTATATACTATATACCACGTTGACTATATATTATTCACGCCCTCGTCGATGATATCGTCGTATCGGCGCCGCTCTAATTTTTTCGCTCGAATATGAAGAGGAAACGATGAGCGTTTCGAGGCAGACAGGAAGCTTAAAAATCCTCGCCGGGTGATTTTCAGGTATTTTATTTCCACCGGACGTGCGCGCGCGCTCTCTGGCTTTCTCTTTATCTCTTCTTTTCTATTTCTCTCTCTCTTTCGCTCTTTAGTTTCCCTACTCTCCACTTCACATCGTCCTACCCCTCTCTCATTCCTCTCTTCCACCTCCAGCCGGCATACGGCGCACGGGATACTGGATTAACAATGCATTAATTACGTTCCGTGGTACAATGCGAGGGTTGAATTTTCGAATTATACGCTAGCAGATTACTCGGATAAAATTCAGCCGTATGCGGGAATTTGCATACCATAATGATGGAATACCGCGGGACGTTGCACTCTCTCTCTCTTTCTCTATCTATAGTTCCCTCTTCTGATACTCCACAGAACCGTATGCTTTGGAAAACACAAGCGCTTAGATTTTAGAGTACGCTCGACGTTGTCTGAACGACGACGGGAATAGACAATTTTTTCTTCTTCTTTGATAATCTCGAAGGGAGTCTCGTCTCGTTTACACTTTTATTTTATCATCTACATCCTTTGCATCGGCATTCTTAATGTTATGCCTTCGAGTATCGGATTTTAACAATTACATATTGACCGGTTACACGTGCGAGCTCTCTCAGCCATGTTAAAATCTCATTCTTTCTGTCTCTCTTTCGTTCTCTCGGTGCCGATCAAAAAGTTAGAGGAAGTCGTTATCCACGCTATCGCGGGTAATTAAAGTACGTTTACGTTCCCAATTATGCGCTCGAAACGCGGCTCGGTTCTATCTCGGGCGTTTAATTGGCGCCGTCCTTGATACGCCGTCGCGTTGTTTTTTATTTACTTTTTTTTTTTTGTTGTTGTCGTTTTTGTTTAAACGAGCGAGTTCCAAACTTTCGCTAAAAAGGAGGTTTATCGAGCGTGAATGGCCGTTTGTCACGATGAATTTGTCGAATTTGTTCGAATTATTATTAGATCTATATATGTTTTTTTTTTTAGGGTTGACAGAAACGAACAAGGTGATCAAAGCGAAAGCTGTAACGCACGTGATCAAAATTTAACCAGAAATACACTTCTCGATGAAGAACTTTGTTCATTTAACGTGTTAAAATCAATGTATGGATGACACGAATGCTTGGTCCTATTGCGAGAATCTGGAATAATGTGATAAACCTGGATCAGATTATCTTGGATATCAAGAGCTTCTTTTTTCTTTCTCCATAAATATACGGATACACCTACATTATACCAGGAAAATAGCTGGTATGAAGTTATCATGAAAAATAATTAAATCAACTACATCGCAACGTCATCCGTATCTAACACAAAAGATTATGCACGTGGTTTGTAAAAATCACGAAAGATACATCTGACAAAAGCACAACAAGCTTTACCGTAATTATTTTTCACGCACGAGCCAACACTGTATCGCAATGATATAAAGTAAAGGGTTGTCCTAGTTATACATCTACCTTGTACAATAAGATACTTAAAAACGTTTTTTCTAAACGGTATTTTCGCGGGAAAATGCCTTCACCCTAAGATTCGGGATACCGATCCTTTTTTCTGCGGATAGAGGTAGGCGAAAGAGAGTTCGAATGAAACGAATCTCTTTTTCTTCGCGATCTCGATAGCCTTCGACTGTGGAAAAGAAAAGAGGTAGGAGGAGTAAGAATTCGGAAGGGATATCGCAGGGAAGGCACGTACATCCCTATCTTCTTGGTCTTACCTTGGATTATTTCGCCTTTTAAGAGTTCACCGTCTTCGAATTGTTCTCGAGATGGGCCGTGATACCGGGCCGGAGTCTATCGCGATGCAAAGATGATGAAGAAAAAGTGGAAGAATCGGTTGGAAGGCGGATGCTCGACGAGAGAAGGAGAATCGATACCGTCGAGCCACGTTCCAAGTACCTCGGCTCCTCCGAGTCTTGCGAACAAGAGAGAGAGGGAGTGATGTTGGGAGAATGAGAGTGCAAGAGCGACAGAAAAAAAGGCGAAGGAGCTGTACGAGCGATCGAGAGAAAGAAAAGAAAAAAGAGAGAAAAGGAAAGACGTTCCGTGGAAGTATACGTGCGCTCGCTCGCGTGCGAGAAAAAGGGAAAGAGAGAGAGAAAGAGATAGATATAGAAAGCGGAGAAAGAGACGAAAAGCGAGAGGAGTTTGGAGCAGGAGGGTGGGAGGGGGTTGGAAGAAGGGCTGCGAGCGAGCAACAGCCGGTGCTCTTTTGTTTTCTGGGACAAGAGGGTGGCTTCGTTGGCTCCGAATCGTCGGTAGTCTAGATAGCGGAGTAGACACGCCAATCCCTGCGCTTCTTGGATATGGGAGAGAAAGAGAGAGAGAAATGAGGGGTGGGTAGATGGAAGGAGAAGGATGGAAGCTGCGTCGCTTAAAGCTCCTTCCACGGCGAACGAAGCTGCGAACCTTCGTCCCGCTATGTCCACCCATACTCTTCCGTGTCCGTATTTTTTCTTTCTCTCTCTCCTTCCACCTCTCTCTCTTTCCTGCAAATTACGCGACCAGCTGGACCACCGGCGGACCATTGTTTCTCGCCGCAATGCGAAAGCGGAAGCTGCGAGCCGTAGATAAGGCAAGAACCACTTTTCGAGACTTCGCGAATTGGTTTAACTCGTCTCTTTCCTCGTTTCATCCGCGATTTTAGATTTAGAGCTACGAAAAGAGAGAGAGAGAGATGAGAGTGGTACTCGAGGTGAGAAAAGGTGAGAAAATCATGACGTGGAGGATGAAACGTTGATAAAGGTTTGATAAAGTCGTTGACGAGAATCTCGGTAAACTTTTCTTCGAAAAAGGAGTACCGTTGTCACGTTCTCGCGTCACTCGAAGCTCTTCGAAAAATCAAACGTCAACTCCCGCACTCGCGTGGGTGCGAGCTAGGCAATAGTTTTTATCGTTAAAACAAAAAGGCGCGTCCGCGAAAGCCAACAAAACGTCTGCCATTGTACGGTTCGCTACGCAGCCATGTATCCGTGCTATACCTACGTCTAACGGCTGGGTGGGGTATAGCATAATGAGTGCATTGTTCTCAGAAACTATAGTCGTATTGTCGCCACCCTTTAGCCCTTTCTCTCTCTCTCACTCACTCACTCGCGTTCTTCCCCCTTTTGTTTTCCTTTTGGATTCGCTCTTCTCCTTTTCTTCTTCCCAACCTTCTTCTCCCGTTTGCCGCTTGACGAATCTTCTTGAATTTTCCTTCTGTTTTATCCTTATACCCTTTTTCCTGAGTTTAGGGAAAAATTCATAAGGAGAGACTAACCACAAACTTGTTAACCATACACTTTTCTACCGCGTGTCTTACAGGGTGATCAATTTAAATAAGGCCATCTAACTATGGCAATAGACTGGCAAGAATATATTTTTGATATATTTATATTTAATTTTCGAAGATCAAAGTCATTTCAAGACCATATTATTATACGGATCTTAATATATTTTTCGATTAGTTATACGATGCAATAAAAATGAGCTTGATAACTCCGACAAAAAACGGTCCATTATTAGTCCATTGATACCATGCGCGTTACGTAAAAAATATTTTTAGCATCGTAATAACTCCGAGAGATATTTCTAGTTAAATCATCCATTCTAAATTTCCTAAATTCAAAATAAAATTCTATATCGATTTAGCCTGGGGGGATAGCCTTGTTAAGCTTGAACCTGTTTTTGAAGTTGGCACTAATCACGAGCACCTCGAAACGCGGTGGAACATTAACTTCCACGTTAACGCCACGTCGAGATAGTTCGGTGAGGATGAAGAGAGGCGCGAGTCACGCGTTCTCGAGGGTGTCTACGCGAGAGAGCGAGATAGAATTGAGCTGAGGGGGGGGGGATAGCGTGTGAGAAGATCCAAAGCTCTCAGGAGACGACGGGAAGGTGCGAGAGCGAGAAATGCGAAGAAACGGTGAGGAAAATCGTCACGAAGGAAACGATACGAGTCTCTGGAGTGATTCCTTCTTATCCGGCAAAATTTGCTGACTGTTTGTACGTACGTGTGGGGTAAGTTACGATGACGGCGTGAGAAAGTGGAGAAGGGGAGACGAAGAGAATACATAAAGTAGCTTTTCGAGCAGAAACAACGGGGAGAGACGGATATTCGCGTTCCAACGTCGATGGCTAGTTTCAGTTAAGTGCAATCAATAGCATTACTCCGGGACTATTATACGAGCAGCTACAGGCTACAATGGTGGATCATTAGGAAGAGGGATAATGCTGGAGTAAGATCAATTCCGTTCCGAGGTTAGCCGCTCGACGGATCTGAATAGATCCGTCCTGTTACAACGTTATGAATATACGTGCATATGTTCGTAGTCGAATTATTCAACGGTGTTAATCGTGAGAAATTCAACGGTGCGTCGTAAGTTGCTCTCGCTCGATCTTGTTAACGCGAACATAATCTTCCGTGATTTAGGTTCAATATCAGGATTTCGTGGTATCTAATTTACGAAATCAGTAATGCATACCTTAATTATAACTTTGTTAAGAAAAATTACCATTTTTCTTCTCGATAAATCCTACATGTTCCAAATATTTTTTAAGATCGTTCGATCGACTCGAATCGGTTTTCATAAAAACGATAATTGCGTTGGAAGGTAAGCCGATCTCCTTCCAAACTTTCGTCACAGAGTTTACGTTCTTATCTCGTTAGCTCGAAAGGCTTGCTTACCGCATAACGTCATCCTTAATTCTTTCGCTATTGGCTTCCCACCAGGTTGAAACTCGCTTTTGCTGGACCGTTTGAGAGCCGAGTAAAAAGAGTGATTCTGATTAAGGTTATCTGTAAACCTGGTATTGTACGAGCAGCCGAGAGAGAGAAGGATGGTAATGTAGAAACGCAAAAGCCGTAAAGAGAAACGGCGTGCGGTGCATTAAAGCGACAGCTTACTAATAGCGTCGTTTGAGGGGTTAATGTGGATTCATAATGGGGGGCTTACGCGTGCGATTTACCGTTTTCCTGCCTTCTTACGAGATAATTCGCTTTTCGTAGGCGTTGTAGTTTCGAAAGGGCCCACCGGCTCGATCGCGTTTTACTCGAATATAAGGGGTGGACCCGTCTTAATGCGTCCATTTGTAACAGAACTACTTGTTTTTGACCTTTCACGATCAAAAAACATGTCTATGATCGTGCTCCTCGGAGAATGGGTGTAAAATGTCGCGCGAATGGTAAAGTATAGATACTTTTTGGCTCTTGATCAATTTGTTTTAGTAATTCATGCGTGAATTTATAAAGATAGGAAACTTTGTCATCGAAATACATTGTTAATAATATACTTCAAACCGTGAAGTAATTTCTTTAGAAATCTATTCCCTAGAAATAAAGACGTTCGTTATACCGTTCGTTGTCGTAATAGATTGTATACATTTTTACCACAAGCACACGATCATCAATTTTCTTTCATAATACCTATTCTCAGCTATTCAAAACTCATTGAACGCGAATGAGATTTCTATGATAAAGATGCAACATCGTCGCGACGTAATACGATCGTTTCGACGTATGGAAGACCGTTAACGGTCTCAGGAAGGAAGTTGTTCTCCGAGTAAACAACACAATACCGAACCATTGTGAAGCGATTTTCGTCTATAAATTAGTGGCAATTCTACGTGGAAGAGTCATATCGCGAATAGAACGACATTGACTATATATTCTCATAGGGAACGATCGTGGTTTGTAAAATTCTTGTTATACAATATCTTCCATACTTACCATTTTCGAATATCTCAGTGTGGACGTGTTAAATGGGATAATAGATATTTTTGATGAGAGGATAAATGCATTGAAAGTTTTGGGAAATAAGTTTATCATTTTTCTATTATAATTTCTATGGAAATTCCAAATCGTGTTACAAGATATTCTAACGACTTTCTAATTATTAACATTCGTTATAACTTTTAATCGAAAAATTCATCCGAATCGTTGCGACATCTGTTAATTGTAGTCGAACTAGTTCTACCTTCTTTCCTTTGAATCCACGATAGATGTCATTGTATGCGTTACCCCACGGAGCCGCACGGGTTGGATTGAAAAAGTGTTGTTATTTAAAAAATTAATTTTTTTTCTCGATAGTAAACCTGTGTACGGATCACTTGGCGTGGCAACGTTCGGACGATGTACCAAAGAAGTATCGGTTCTATCGATTCCTTCAACATTTGCATTGAAAACCAACTTTCTAACATGGCGACGAACTATAGATCGATAGGGTTAAACGAAAGCATTTAATTAACGCTCGAGTATCGAATGAACCTCGGTTGAAACGATCGAACCTCAACGGCCGAATTTCTTGATCGAGCTCTTGAAAAGCGAAGACCGTCTCGAATTTCGCGAGACCTTCGCCCAGGTTTCGCATTACACTCGCGATTTTCTACAGGTTCCACACCGGCTGCTCCGACATCCTTTTTTGTTTCTCAAGAACAGAGAGGGGGGATTTTACTTTGGGTGTTATTCGATACGAATCATTTTTGATCTCTCCAACCGAATAATAAATTATATAAAAATATCGGCATGCTAGAAAGTTATTATACGATAAAACAGTTCAAAAAGAACGATTAAAAACATCGATTAAAACTTTATAAACAATCTAAAATTCGAATGGAAACAATAGACTAAATAATATTTCTTAACTTAAATTTCTTTACCTTTTCTCTTTTTAATTTGGTCGAGTTGGCCTGGCGCGTCGATTTAAATTAGTCTTCTCTCCGATATCACAGAGCGGTACGTACGGTCAGAGACGAGAAGCACGCGGCTTTTCATAGACAGCGTCATTGGCAGCGCCGATGGCAGCGCGAACCGTCGGAGCTCTCCTATTGGCCGTTCGCTATCGAGCCGGTCTCGGCACCGCGATTTGGCAAATTGCCAGTCGAAATAGAAAAAAGAGAAAGGATTTCTCCTCCTTTCTTTCTTTTTCTACTTTCGATATCGGCTCTACCGACGATCGCTCATTGCGAAATCGAGCTTTCGCGGAGTTGTTTGAAATTCGTTAAGGATAAAAGGGCTCGAGTCCCTCGGACGTTACCTCGTCATCCTTCATGACGGACGCGTACACCTATTACGTACCTCTCTCTCTCTCTATCTTTTGTATTTACGTAGCAAACTAGCCAAACCGATCGATCGACAGCCGCAGCGTTACTTCCGCATTGTCAACCGTTTATTTCGCGTTTTCTTCCCCCTTCTCTCGTATTCTCCTCCTCGTCCGACCGTTAGGCGTCGTCTCGATTCCCAGGAATTCATTTAGTTACGTTAAACCAAGAAATTTCAGCGAGGAGAAAGAGAGAGGAAGAAGAGACGACGACACGCGAACGATTCAGAGAAGAGATCCAGTTGAAAAGGCGACTCGAGATCCTTTAATTTCTTCTGAATATTCAACGCGCTCACGATCTTTCCAAGTTCTCCTCCCCCTTCTTTTCTTCTTATTTTTCATCTTTTTCTCGCTATCGTTAGCCGCCATTCTCGGGACCGCGCCAAATTGGCCACATTTTTGAAACCGTTCATATTTCGTCCCAGATCTTCCTCTCTCTTTCTCTTGGGTAGGTACGCGTCGTTGAAAAGCTCGAGACTCGGTAAAACGTATACTAATCACTTAATGGAAAACCTTTTGAGGAACGGTGCCACCGAACTCTTCCCCCCTCTTTTGCCTGCTTTCCTTGATTCCTTTTCCAAAGCGGGTTTACACACTCGTTCCGAAGTTTTCCTTTTTCCCGTTACCATGAAGATATACAGTTGGTTAATTGAATTAATTACAAGCTCTCAAAGAAGTCGAAATCACTTGTTAGTTTGTTGATTAGGTAGGTTTCTGTTTATCGTATTTAGAACGTCTCTGGGTTCTTCTTGATCGACATACGTATAACCAAAATTAAAGAAGATATTATAGAGACGAATTAAATTAATATTTATAGTATGCATAGTGTAGGAATTTATTTATGTAGAATATATTAGATTATACGTAGGTAGATATATTTAAAGAAAATAAAGTCGATTCGACACTGTGACACCTAATTTCGTTATTTTATACGATCGTGATCCTATAGAGAATTTAGTGTTCTTAATACTTATTTAATAACTTGCCATCTAAATAGACAATGTACTGAACTCAAATCGACATGTAGCGAAAGTTATTACAACATAAAACACTTATTTCCCCACAACCAGCATAGCTTGAAAGACAGGAAACTTTAACAATTTTGTTAAAAACAAAAGTAGAAGACTCGATCGCTGGTGTTCGCAATCAAGCTCGACCGGTAAGTTAGTTTTTGTAAGCGTTTGAAAAAGAGGATTACTTTATTTATCGCGTTTATACCGGCTAATACAGACTTTTCATTAATATTTCATTCTTAAAGCAAGGCAGAGCCCCTGGCACTTTTTGCCTGACTCGCCTCGGTACGCGTACGTATAACACCGTGTTATATTCATAATCCGTACGAATTTATTCGCTCACGCGTAAAGACTAGCGGCGTTGGTCGCCGTTGTTTGATACGGAAAAGCAGGTGTAGCGTAGAAATTGGAATCGTGTCTCTTCTCCCAGGCGAGAGAAAACAAAGCGAGCGAGGAGTGTAACGCAAGTGGTACATTATCGATGGAACAAAGTACTCGAGTAGTATCCGTCGTTAATTAGTCGAACTCGCTCTCTGAACTTGACAAAGTACCGAACAGCTGCTTTTATAACGACGTTAGAAATGCGGCCAAGTTGTGCACGGTGAAGGAGTGTACGCTTCTATGTGTGTGAGAGAGTGCATCGATACGAGTCAGAGAAAGTCGTTCTCTTAGCCAACGAACGAATTCGTCCTGGTACGATTAGCCGAGTTCGTAAACGGTATTTATTCGTTTTCTTTAGAGGATATCTCAAGACTCCCGTCGAGGAGTTGCCATAAGTCGGTCTACCGAAAACACGTATATACATGGATAAACTCTATGTGCATACTTATAGCTTTTACCATCTCTCTTTCTCTCTTTTTTGTACCTTTTTCAAAAGTCTAACGAGGATATAAAGTTTATAATTGCACGCTCGCGAAGCTTAATTCGCGATCATTAAACAAACTCTCGGTGGAAGAATTCGTTCAATGGCCATCAGGAAATTTCGAGGCAGTGAAGAGAGAGAAAGAGAGAACGAACGGATAATTCGTATCGCTCGTTATCGAATATCAGCGATCATTAATTAGTCTCTCGCGATCTCTCACGTTGGCATATCCATTCGCGGAAGATGTTAAATATCTCTTAATACGTATTACACGTTTATCGATAGTATCGAACTAACCCCTTTAAGTAAAAATGTTCATATCTTTTTCGTTCGTACAAGTTAAACACGGACTCGTCTTCCTGAATTTGAATAATTAGTCCGTCATATCGTTACGCGTTATATCGTGTAGTCTTTCTTGCGTAATCATTGCTACATCAAATTTTTTTGTTACCATATTGTTTCTTTCATAATTACTATACCTACCTCGACTCTCGTATAACAAAACCTCGATTTTATTATCTTTTTTTAGTACCTAGCTGTATATTTAAAATTCGGTGTACGAACGATATGAAATTTTATGTTGCGAGAAGCGAACTTTTGGATAAAA
Source organism: Ancistrocerus nigricornis (assembly GCA_916049575.1). Taxonomy (NCBI): domain Eukaryota; kingdom Metazoa; phylum Arthropoda; class Insecta; order Hymenoptera; family Vespidae; genus Ancistrocerus; species Ancistrocerus nigricornis. The sequence goes on from OU696666.1 coordinate 32,359,964, forward strand.
TGATCCTGTCCGTCCGTTCTAACGTAGGAACATGAAAAGTAGCCTGGGACGCGATAATCTACGTTCGGTTCGCCGTTCTTCGATGTCCACCACATTTTGTCGATAAAAAATTTCGCGAAGGGGATCGTATCTCCATCGAGAGTTTCCCTCTTGTTTCACTCTCTTTCTCTCTTCGTGAAACTTCTCGGACGGCATAAACCGTTCGATCGGATTAAAATAGAAACACACGGCCGTATTTTAGATCGGCTGTCTCTCTCTCTCCACGCGGGACCCCGTAGTTTCTCGCGAAGGGTCAAAGATAGATGCGAGAAGCTTACCGCGAAACGCCGCTATTACCATTACTATTAATGCCGTAACACGCACGCACATAGACGAAGAGATAGATAGTAAGATACTAGAGAGAGAAGGAGAGCAACGCGAGTGCACCTTTATCGCGCGGACGATGTACGAGAATGCCTAAAAGGACCCATGGGTTTACCAGGTAGACCGTGGTTAAGATGAAAGACCACCTGTCTCGTGCGCAACGTTAGATACCTAGCTCGAAGGAAACGGGGCTTCTCCTTTCTCGGCTTTGTCGTAGTAGTAAAGCACACCGAGTCGTTTGTACCGTTTTGGAAAAAAAAGACACGCATGCATACGCGTACAATGCATACGTTATACACTAGTTTTTTTTTTGGTACTATATTAGAAAGGTACACATGTATGCATATGTTTTTATGTTCTATACTGGCAAGAGTTTACGATTTGTACTTTTTTGTCGAGTCTGACTCGACACTTTATTTTTTGTATACGCTAGCACAGGGTTTTTATATCGTTATTGCATACAAATTTTTGTATAAAGATGTAGAAAAGTTTGATATTTAATGCCAAATGTATCTGGAATTAAATTTCTAAAATAATTCAATGTCAGTCAATGTTAAAAATGATTTTTATAATGGAAATACTTCAATTAAATAGAATTTATAAGAAATAAATTGAAATTATCAATAATCACGAGACAAGATATAGTCGTTAAGGATTTTGTTTCCTAACTTTCGTCGGTAATGTACCAATTGGTTTTTTTTTTCCCGCAAAATTTCAAACTTTCTCCTTGTATTCACAAGGAAACCATTCGTCATGCTCTTTAAATCGTATCGATTATTACTCGCATCGTCACGGTTATTAGCGTTGACGCAGTTTCGAGTCCGTTTAAGAATTCAATCGGTGACTATCGGCGAATGGGGGCCGATTTCGAATTAGCGCGCGCGCTGTACGAAATTAATCGGCCGTGTAATCCTTCCGTGAGTGGCTCGAGCGGGAGATAAATTCTCGGCTCGGTTATATCGGTGCAAGAAGTGTAACGTCGTTTAGCCCACAGAGTCGAGAGTAAAGTGGCAATTATTATCGGGAATTCGGAAGAGGATGAAATAACGCGTAGGTATATATATTTTATGAATATTCCTGAAAGATTATTTCGTGTACTTATTTACCACGTGTATTTATTTACACGTGCATTCATACATTTTCATTTTAATTCATGTAATATATAGAATATCCGTATTGATAGAACATTAGCCTGGATCCGTAAATTTAATACCGATATTCTAAAATTTCATGAATTCCAATGAAATTGTATCGATGCGCGTACAACTAAATATACGTGAATTAATACCTGTTCTTAATATGACACGTATCGATGCACTTGCGTGCATATGAAGTGGCAGTCAAAAATTTAATACTGAAATGAAAATTTTTAAAATACTTTTAATAGATTAAAGTAAGATAAATCGGTTAACAATGTTTAAAGATTACAAAATAAGATAAAAATTCGGTGAAATCTGTGTACATATTTTTCTAATACACGTTCAAAACCATGATTTCTGGTATAAAGAGAGCTAGTTAGTTATACGACCAGAGAGTTCATCTAGTTATTTTTACTTTCGTCTACCTTCTCTCGTCGACGTTTAGAAAGAAAAAAAAATGAAATAAAGAACTCGAATTAAGCTCTCTCGCATTCATCGTCTCTCTCTCTCTTACGCGTCTCGCCTCTCGTGTTTTCTTTTGGCTCGCGTAAACCCCGTGAACTTACGAGACGTGGCACACGGAAGCTGCTCGCGTCTTCTTGAAAGTACGAAAACACGAGCGAAGCTAGTCTCGTCCCCGTTGCGTCGTCGCTTACCGCTCTCTTCTTCCTCGCGCAACGCGTTGCGTCTAATAGAAGCGTGTCTGACGAAGGGAATACGTAATGCCCGTTTTCTCGCTCCATCTCCTTCCCTTAACGCAAATACGTGCGTGGCTGGTAACTTGGGAGTTGGTGGTTTAATGTAGAAAGAGACGGAGATAGAGAATGTAACTTTCAGCGAATACCGAGACGGCAGATTTATTTGCTCGCGGCATGCTTTTTCCCTCGTAGCCGGACCGCAAATTAAATCGGACACGTTTAGCAAAATTCGAGAAACGGCTGAGCGAAACTTCCTCGTTCTTCCCACTCGTCGTCGTTCGGTGATAAAACGCCGCTGGATATAACGTTGGTTTCTTCCGTGAGCTACTTCTTACGCGTCTACCCAGCTAGCACGTCGCGGGAGGGACCGAGGAGAGCCTAGAGGTGGAACGTTTTATCGGGCCGCCGCTCGTGTCTCCGTGCTGTACGAAGCTAAATCCGATTAACTTCTAAGGCGCTGCGAAGGTCGATACTGTTATACGTTGATACGATACAGGCGGACTTCTACGGTGAAGAAGCTTCGAGGACGAACGAGATCGTCTTTCTCTCTCTCGTTCTCTCATTTTTATTTACTAGACTTTACTCGCATTTTACGACCTTTTTTACCGTCTCTCAAAGTACCGGAATATCGAGCTGAAAATTTGCCTCTGTCGATTCCCATCCATGAGCGAAGCTTCTTTCCACGGTATTTTAACTTCCCGAAAGGATGAATACGCTCCTTTCGAATCTTCGTCGATCGTTACTTTAATTTCGGATACTCGTTATCGATTCTTTTGGAAATCGGAGTTTCCTCGTTTATACGTCTGGTTTCGTAGCGGCTTCATCATGCGCGACGAATCTCGATCTTATCGAGCTCGAGCGTGCCCGTAGAAATCCAAGGATCCTCGCGTACATCCGGCAATTCTAGACGCGACTGATTTAAACCGTCCCATCTTCCGGCAATCTCGCTCGCTCCGTTTTTCCCCTTCTTCTCCCTTTCTCTCTACTCGCTGCGCCCGTTTCCTGTATACGTCCTCTCTCTCTCTCTCATATTTGCTCTCTTTCTCTTACACAATTCGCCCACCACGCTTCGCTTAGACTACTACCGTCCATTGTCTGTTACCTCTATGTTAGCGGGGTAATATACTCGGAATATACGCGAATCTTACCTCGCGAGCCGTGCAAAAAGCGAACGAAGGATGAAACCGAAGAAAATATGTAGATACGTTGTATTCCTCTTGTTAGAATACGAAAGAAGATAAAACTGGGGAAGGAGTATTCCATTTTTTACGATCCAACGCGTTCTCGATACACGACAAAGTTCCTTGGAGGAAGAAGGTCTTCGTATACGTAAGGGAGTTTGACTTTATGTAGGTCGAATTTTGATGGTCGCTTAAAAATATATTACGTAGGACGAAACTTGTAATTCGTGTCGATTATTATGACAGTGACATGAGACTTATTTCAACTTAAAAGAACAAACGGGAATAAAACATAAAATAACTGATTAAATCAGTGCTTTTGATTCATATGGACCAGTCGTAATAATCGGTTGAAATATTAGAGACTAATGTTTATTTAAAGGTAAATATTTATTTTTGGATGGTCGAGACCGAACGTCCTACCGCAAAAGGATTAAAAGTAATATATAAATTGACGTATGAATTTCATTAACTAAATGTGCTTCACGTGGGATAACAGCGTTACGTTTTTAGCCGTCATAATAACTCACGCGTACCACGTTGAAAGAAGAAACGATATCAAATAATAAATATGCACCCGCATGATTACTTCGAGGTCACGAGACGTCACAGATGATTAACTAATTATTCGATGATGAGATAAGAGCGCCAAAGACGTTAAAAATAAATTGTCCAAAGTTAAAGAAGGGAAGAACCTTTATCCTGCATAGGATAAAAGTTCGAAAGAAAGTCCGAGAAACGTTCTATGACCTTTCTTTCCTTCCTCTTTTCACGCCGCTCGTATTATTGGTGGATATAAGAGTCACGCTACGGTGGTTTCATTAGTCTTCCTCTCTCTTTCTTTTTCTCTTTCGTTTTTCTTCCCCTCCTTCTTCTCTCTATCTTTTACCGTAGAAAGAAGGAGGGACGATGCGTACAATTTTGGCGTATTGGTTCACGACCTTAATTTCCGGAATCCACACTTTCAGTGGCATCACGGAGGCGTCTAGGAGAAATGGCGGCGAGCAGCGAAGCTTTCTTTGCCCTTTCCGCGCCTTTTTCAGCTTCTTCTTCTTTGTGAAGGTGGTGGCCCCTTCTTTTGCCGGAATAACGGAGAAAGGATCCTCGAGAGAAGGAAAGAGGTGGTGCACACGGAGAGAGATGGGGGATATTTTATTACCAGGGAGGCGAGAAGCACGTTGCCTTCGGGTCTAAAGAGAATAGGAAAGGATAGCGGAGCAACGTACTATAATTCTTAATTTGAACGATTAGGCGTACCTACGCTCCGGTCTTCCTGATATATTCCCTTTCTCTCACGAAGCTCTTTCTTCTGGTACTCTCGGGCACCAGTATTTCTCTTTAACTTAACGAACGAGTTTGCGTTTCGTTTAGCACGCTTCTTAAGACCCACAGATCTTCGAAATAAACTCACGTACTACGTGCTTTCTTTTTTCCTCTTGGATTTTTTTTTTATTCGAAAGAAAGAATCTTCGTCGATCGTTTCTATCCTTCTTACCTTAATGTCTCTCTAGTCTTGCTCGAACGTAAGACTCCGATCGTGCATAAATAGTAAAGTCGAAAGAGGAGGGAGGGGATAGAACGTTTCGCGAGATTCCGTAGTTTTATCCGTGAAATCGATGTACACGTACTTTCCTACTACCTCGAACAATATTCATGGGTATCGTTGGCGAGGGTGGATCGGTACGAGGAGACGAAATTCGAACGTAAAAGTATCACCGGACCCGATAAGTATGGACCCTGGGCGGCTCCGATGGAAAACTCGAAACTGCAACGTGCAAGTGCGACGGCACTTCTCACGATCCCGAGGAGGAATCGGCCCGAAGTAAAATCCTTTTTCGATAATAGCTCTTTCTCGTGATCTCTTGGAATGCTTTAAACGTTTCTCTCTTCTTCTATCTGTCCCTCTCTCTCTTTCTTTTTCATCCCTTTTTCTCCGACTCGCCGTAGATCCGTCTGAGTATGCAAGCTCACGATACGGCGATCCGATATCGCGGAATATCTTGACGCCGGCGGTCCCCTCCATCCCTCTTGCACCGATATCGATCCTTTAAATTTCTTCCCTCGAGCTCTCTTCGGTCAAAGTCCTGAGAAAGAGTCCAGACCTTCCCTTTGCCATCCCTCCGACACAATCCTTTCCCTTGGAGAGAATCGACTTCCTCTTTTCGCTCCTATTTTTCTTTTTTTTTTATCTTTCCGTCAAGCTCTTCCTTATCCCCACGATTCGTCCGAATAATGTAAATTTATAGATTCGAATTTATTAACGGATTTTATTCTTTATCTCGACACGATTCCTTCGTTAATGCTACGCTCGAACGATGGATTCCGTCGTTCTATTTCTACGTCATGATCACGAACGAGCATAATTAACGATTCGTCGAGTCGTTACTTCGAAAAAGAATCGCGTTCGTTCGACATGCGCGCATTCGTTCGATTTCTAATTTATGCGATTTCAGATTCTACGATTCCATCGTGCCGTTGGGGGGTCTCGACAAAAACTGTAGTACGTATCACGTAGAAGCGAATTATTTCGGATCGGTCGTTAATGCCATTTATGCTTCGTTAGCGATGCGATAATTTTCGAGGTAATAAAGTCTAATGAACGCTCAATACGATATTCGATGAATAAGCCAATCTCGCGCTCACCAGCGCGCTTCTGCATTTCCCGGCACTTACCACGTTGATGAATCGAATCCGGCTATGTGTGAAACAAGGTTCGCGATAGAACCAAACGTTTTCTTACGTGTAGTAGAACAAATAAGGACTACTTGGTTGATTCTTTTTGAAAAACAAGATCACTGTGTTTTTCTGTAGGATATTCGTTATCTTCGAATCGTTCAGTTCATCATACAGTGATTTATATTATTGTTCGGACACTCTATAAAGCGGAAAAACTTTTTTATAATTGAACCAAAAAAAAAAGATTGCAGAAAAGTTCGAAAATCTTACCTCTTTGTAATTTCGGAAATTTGTATTTATTTTTAAATAACAAAAAATAGGATATCCACTAAACTAATCCTTCTATTTTCTTGCAAAACCTCAACTTGTTTAGTTCAAATACTATAAAAAACTTACTCTACTTTATAAGGTATCCAAATATACGAGTCACCGTGTATGCATTATACGTGTATATTCCACGTGCTTCGCGCGTTACCATGGATATACACGTTTACACGAGATCACGTCCGCTCGATTATACGGGAAACGTGTACCGAGTAATGCCTCCTCGTATCGTATCTTCTTTTCTAGACATAAAAATGAGAAGAAACGGGCGTAGAAAGTCTAATAACGAAACGTAGGTATTCGATATTACATCGTCCGCTCTTTACACCCACCTTGTAGGAAATAATTGTTTAAATGATATTTAGATACTCGTGTGTTGGAAAAAGTTCACGAGCTCGTACACCGCGCATCGTATTCTCCTAGGGCGCGAAGGGCATTTATTTTCTGTCGCGCCGCACCAACGGCAGCCTCGACGAAGGGTTCGCCGATCGTTAAAACGAACGACTTGAATACGGAACGAGCGAGCATTATCCGCGTTTCTTCCCGCAAATTCTTTTGTCCTCCGGTCCGTTCGAACATCGGAAACGACGATCGTATTCGGTACGAAGAGGGAGCGAAAAAGGGATGCTCGATGTTTTTGAGAAGGGAGAGAGAGAGGTCGATGAGGTAGCGCGAAATAATTCAGAGTGGAATTTTACAAAGTTTCGAAGGACGATCTAACAACGCGGGAGAGAGAGGCTTGGTTGTAACTTTTTGGCTTGGAGTTAGGTCGACGTGCTCGACGGACTTAATTAAAAATTAAACGAGCCCTCTGGGAGCGTCGCGACCGCCGAAATTTGCCGTCGCTCAGCGCCATAAAGCCCCGTGGTAGGATCGCTAGTAGTAGAGGATCGTTGCTCGCCGTTCTCACAATGACTTTCCCTCTTTCTCTTCGCAAACGAACGGGGTCTATCCATTTCTATCCCTCCTCCCCTTACGAATTGTATTCCGTTTTGGGAAGCTCGCTGTCGTCGAAGTAAAACTTCCAAGTCTCCTGTCTCGCCTTTCAAAATCGTGCGGCCACGTTACGTTTCAACGAAATCGTACGAGACTCGAGAAGTCGTGGCTATGTCGAGCCATGTTACCCGTGTTATTCTAAATTATCCAACCGAAATTTATTCCTCGACGGAGGAGCTCCCGTGCTTTCGTGTTGCTTTTCCTGCTGTTGCTACCACACGAGTTCCTATAAAACGGACGGGGGAGCGAGCGCGTAAAGTGTATAAGGCAAGATCGTAAAGTCTCCACGCGCGTAAAGCTAGTCGAGAAAGGAGAAGAGAGAGAGAACGAATTTAGATATCGTGGGTTCGCGCGTGGATCGACGACGACTACTCCTAATCTCTTTCTAATCTCGAACCCTACGCGTTCACCACCGTGCTTCTCTCGTAATTTTCTGATGGATGATATCGACTAGAGTGAAATATCCCTTGACTCCGAACTTACGAGCGTGTTGCTTAAACCCTTGGGCTTGTATCTAATCTAGCTGGGGATTTTTGTGTTTCTATTTTTTCAGAAAATTGGAAAAAGAACGAGCTGATATTCGATCGAAACTTCGTGGATAGCAGACTAATAATAAACTAATGGTTTGACCCTTTGCACTCAATAAACTCTTAGATAAGTCTTGTAAAATGTCTTAGAAAAATATGTGTGTACAATATTAGACACTTTTGCAAACTATCGATTTTAAACGATTAGATGACTCTTAGTAACCTAAGGTTAAGATAAGAATTCACTACGTCTGCAGGCAATCAGACGAAAGCATGCAATAGTATAATCAGAAGCATTAGGTATAGTAAAATAGCAAAATAACAATTATTATACAATGATAGTAAAACTAATGACGAAAAACCGTAAGCATCTATTAAACATTTTAATCGAAATACGAGAAGCCCGAGTTCTCGTAGACCGAGGCAGCAGCGAGAGTACTTGTATGTCGACGATCGTTTTCGCGCGAACTCTCGCAATTAAAGGACCGATCGTAGGAGGTTCTCCGCCGAGGAAGAAACACTCGAAATATTCGAAATATTCCCTGGCAAGAACTCCTCGAGCTGGCGCGTTCTTGCGGTCGTAAGAATTCCGGAGGCGTCCGTGGAAACGCGAAGAGAGGGATGGTAGAACTCGCGAGCACCGAAGTCGAAGACGACGGAGGACGATGCCTCTTTGCAAACGAATGACCCATTTATTCAGGATTCCTATCTATTCGTTCTCTCTCCTCCGGTTGCGAGACTCGTTCAGAGAAGATGGTGGCGAACGGTGTTGAGTGGGGAGTCTGGTTGAAGGGTAGATTACCCTGCGGAAATCCGTCCTCGCCGAATACCCGGACTTCCGCGCGCGGCTACAAAGCAAACGTTAAACAGAGGCCGAGCTTTTCACCTTCGGGCGATCGAGCCTGCTATTTTTCGTTTTGTCTCGTTTTCCTTCGTTTCCAACGGTCTCGCTCAGCTTTTTTTCTCTCTCTCTTTCATCGTCGTCGATCGCAGAAAATACGTTGGTGAACGATGGAGATGGGTAGGTATATATATTTTTTTCTTCCTACTTTCCTTCCTTCCTTCGTCGTTTCATTCGGGGTAATATCGAGTACGACGAAGCTGCTCTCGACGCTTTCCAAAGGGTGTTTTCTTCGTTTCTTGGAACGCCACGCTGCTATTATGTTTTTGTAAAAAGGAAGGGATCGGGCGAGTCGTTTCATTTTGTAAGAGAGACTTTGTTTCGCTAAGAATTTAGATATTGTAAATTGAATTCTCAATTTAATCATTTTTTTTCCAAATATTCCGTGGTATTATCGGATTTTTTTTTTATTATAAATAAGTTCGTTTCTAGTCGTTAAACTTTATTCGTATAACCGAGTTTATTTATGTGACGATTCGGTAGTCGGGGTTGATAAAAATTTGAAGGGACTTCGTTAGTCGCTCTCTCTCTCTTTTTACGGTTCGGTCGGGCGGCTACGAAATTTCTACCATTCGTCTATAAATTTCCGTGGGTTTACAACGTCTCTTGGAGCGAGCTTCTTTGAAAGTAGCACGAAGACATCCATTATAGATAGAAAAAGGAACTTTACGGTGGAAGGTCGCAGTGTATTTCGATCTCTCGATCTCTCAAAGAGAGGAGAATTAGAGAGCTGCTTTTTATTGGGATTTTTTACCGAATTATGTCTTTAACAAGGGATTCGATCCGTTCTCGTAGGATATATAATAAGAAACATGTTGTACGAGTCGTCGTTGGCTTGCATCGGTGAATAAAAGTAGCTACTTTGAAAAAAGATGTCTTTGAGAATGAACTTTGTCGTTGAGATGTACTCGAGCTATAGGGGTTAAATATATCATCTAGGGTTTACAACTTCATCGACGCGTGCAACTGAATATTTGAGTCGTTAAATTTATAAAAAAAAAGGATATAATATTTATGGTTGATATCTAATAAAAATTAGAATAATAAAAAATTGTCTTCAAAAGCGAAAAAAGCAATTTTAAATCCCATGTTATGCTTTTTAGCCCAGTCAAATTAGTCAAAAATAAGGCCAAACCTCGGAAAAAATCCAAGTGAAGATTTTCAAACGGAATTATCTTCGTTTTAACACCATAAAAGCATGTCCGAAAGTCCATAAAAAAATCGCGGTTGCGTAAAAAGTTATTGAAGGTCAAAGGTCGCAAAAATCAGTTTTTCACCAATATCTCGCGAACTATCGGTTTTACGTTAATAGAGGTTATTAGCAAATTTATTCCTTAGCTAATTATACATAGAAATGATCTTTTATACAATTTACGTAGAACCTATAGTTCTCGAGATACACGTCTGACAAAAGTTATAAAAAAGCGCATACTTGCAATATCTCATATATCCAACTCTAAGTGGAAATTCTTAGTTTTTTGTCTATAACTTTCGTAAAGGTAAACCAATTTTGACGGTTGATAGCTTAAATTGGCGGGTAGAAAGGCTGCTATCAACATTGCCAACTACATAAATATAAGTATTTATGTAAAAAAGTTATTAGCATCTTTCTGCTGCTTGTCCGTCTTCCGGTTTGTTCCACAAAGGCTTTGAAACTACTGAACGGATTTAAATGCGTTTTCTTTTGTATTATCAAGTGTTTCATAGGGTATGTTTTAAAACCAATTTCATGACGCTAGGACCTCCGGAACTAGAGTTATATATTCTTATGTGTCGAGATTCCTATAGTCAAATAGTACAAAAAAAGGCTTTACCTCCGAAAAAAATCCAAGTGAAGACTTTCAAACGGAGTTTTCTTCGTTTTCACACCATAATAACATACCTAAAAGTCCATAACGAAATCGCGCTAGTTTTCGCCCAACTTTTCTCTGCCGTAAATCTCGAGAACTGTAGGTTCTACGGAAATTTTGTAAAAGATCTCTTTTATGTAAAATTAGCTAAGGAATAAATTTGATACTAACCTCTATTAACGTAAAACCGATAATTCGCGAGATATTGGTGAAAAACTGATTTTTGCGACCTTTGACCTTGAATAACTTTTGGCTAGTGCGATTTCGTTATGGACTTATAGGTATGTTATTATGGTGTGAAAACGAAGAAAACTCCGTTTGAAAGTCTTCACTTGGATTTTTTTCGGAGGTAAAGCCTTTTTTTGTACTATTTGACTATAGGAATCTCGACACATAAGAATATATAACTCTAGTTCCGGAGGTCCTAGCGTCATGAAATTGGTTTTAAAACATACCCTATGAAACACTTGATAATACAAAAGAAAACGCATTTAAATCCGTTCAGTAGTTTCAAAGCCTTTGTGGAACAAACCGGAAGACGGACAAGCAGCAGAAAGATGCTAATAACTTTTTTACATAAATACTTATATTTATGTAGTTGGCAATGTTGATAGCAGCCTTTCTACCCGCCAATTTAAGCTATCAACCGTCAAAATTGGTTTACCTTTACGAAAGTTATAGACAAAAAACTAAGAATTTCCACTTAGAGTTGGATATATGAGATATTGCAAGTATGCGCTTTTTTATAACTTTTGTCAGACGTGTATCTCGAGAACTATAGGTTCTACGTAAATTGTATAAAAGATCATTTTTATGTATAATTAGCTAAGGAATAAATTTGCTAATAACCTCTATTAACGTAAAACCGATAGTTCGCGAGATATTGGTGAAAAACTGATTTTTGCGACCTTTGACCTTCAATAACTTTTTACGCAACCGCGATTTTTTTATGGACTTTCGGACATGCTTTTATGGTGTTAAAGCGAAGATAATTCCGCTTGAAAATCTTCACTTGGATTTTTTCCGACGTAAAAGTACTAATTTGACTGGGCTATTTATAGGATACATTCAAAAAATAGAATGTCCTACATAACATTGGAACAAAAACGTTCCAATTCAATTACAAATAATAACAATCAATTTCCATTTGATGCAGCCTAGAATTTATTACTATCTAAACGTTATTTTTATCATTTTTGTTCCAGTTTTCTAAAAATGTTTTCCCACAAGGGCCACGTTTGGACGCTAGTACCGCGCAATCGATATTTCGTGCGCGCGTTTTGGCCAACGGTTTCCCGCGTTCTCTTCGTTACGATTCGGTCGAGCGTGGTTTTCTCTGTCTATCTCTTTTGGTGAAAAGGGGTGAAAAAATGCGCGAACGATTGTCTCCGAGACAAATGGCACTCTCCTTTGTCCGTCGTCCTGGCGCTACTCGAGGTGATCTCGTTCTCCTCGTACGTGCCGTCCCGTACCACTACTTTACCTGCCGATGTTTTTAGTTCTCTCTTCCCTCTCTCTCTTTTGTATTATTCTTTCCTTCTGTCGAACGCGCCCGGCGTCGAGAGGTACTCGCCGGAATCAAATTTCCGTGAGATGTCCTCGCGGAACAAAAGGCAAGAAACTTCGGAAAGGTTTGTTTTAAGCCGGATCCTTTTGTTGACACTGACGTTTCCCCGTGCCTCGTTCTTCTTCGGCATCTTCTTCTTTCTTTCCCAACTCTCCCTTTTTTTTTTTCTCCTACCGATCGAAAAGAAAGAGAGAAATAGTTTTTCACATAGGCAAGAAGACTCGTGCCTACTTTCGTGCGAGCGCGTTGAAACGTTAACGTATTTTGATTTCGAAGTTGGGTTGGACACGTGGTTGACGAGTCAAAGTGAAAAAAGAAATTTGCATTCCAAATATTAACGATAAGTAAACATTTAATTTAATATTGAAACAGTAGTTTTGAATTAAAGAGTTGAAATTACGAAAATGTCTCATGATTTATCTCAGAAAAGATTGATAACATTTACTCGCTACAACTTTTACTCCAAAAGAACAAACTACATCCTCTTTTGAAATTTATTCTCAACAAAATTATTAACACTTTAACGAACGTGTCTGAAGAAAAAGAAGCGAACGAACCGGCAGGAAGACTCTTAAGTTCGGTCATTCCTGTTTCATGCCCCTCGAAGGGCCGATCCACGTTGCGGAATTACTTGGAGCTATCGCGCGAAAATGCGAGCGACGAGGAGCGACTCCGCCCTTCTCCCTTTTTCAATCCCTCCTCTTTCCTCGTTTTCCTTGAAATTTTCACAAGATGTCGGCTGCATTTACGCGCGACCCGGCTATTCGGTTCTCGCGACTCGCTTCTTCCAGTTGCTCCCGTGAATACTGCATTAGACTTCGTCCAGGCTGGCACGAGACACTTTGCCCACCCGTAAACTCGATCCGTTTGTACTGCGAACTGCTCTTCCTAGTTTTAAACCGAAAGAAGCGATCCCTCCCTCTCCCGTACGAAGAATTTAGTCGGAGTAGTCTTACGACGAAGATCTCGAAAGTTTCTTCGGTCTCACGGCTCGAAGTAATAGACCGTTTCGAAGGATACCTTGGAATCGACCCGAGAATCTCTTATCGTGCATCTTTAATCGGGAAATTAATAAAATATAAGCTAGTAGCTTGACATTTTTTAGATTGCTTAAGATATCGGTACGAGTTAAACACGATATACAAATAAGAACATAAGTATTAGAGAATCGATCTAAATTTTTTTTCTAAATTATATGACATTAAATATACGTATTTTAATAAACATAAAAAATAAGTGGTAATATTCCTACATCTGTACGTTGAAATTAAACTCCAATTTGTGCAGCAATTAAAATACTCGTACTACACAAATTAGTTTTTTTCTACAGTATCACTTATCGTATCAGCGTGGTGCGATATGTTATCGGATAAATTTCATGAAATAAATATTATATTACGACGAGGAAATCTCGTTGAATTTTGATACGTCACGGTAACGCAATCTGCTAAAAAAATAATGTCAAAGAGCGAATACGTAACTATATATTATGACGTTCGATCGCTTCGACAAATGTTTGTTCGTGAAAAGTAAAAAATTCTCACTTTATCGAGGAAAATCGTAAATCCAAGCATGCGACGGTAATACGTTTTAATAAGGGACTAAACTCGATAATTTATAGTCCTTCGGTATCGCGATATACCATACGCGATACATATAAATGACCATCTTGTCTCGTCTAGAAAGAAACTCGAAAGAAATCGAAAATTACTTCCACGAAACTTCATCGTGGAACTCGATTACTTTCGGCGACTTCGGCCCTCCCGATCGTTCGGAACTTCAAAAAGAGATTAGTTAGTCCGAGCGTCTTAACGCGAGCCCGGTCACTTGAAAAACTTTAAAAAGCGACTCGTTGCTTTCGATAGGCTATCTCGAACTTTTCGAAGAAACCATTAAACGATATTAATGTATCCGTACGTATATCCGCCGATCGCAGTTTGCACGAATCTCGAATGGTTCTGCGGGTTTCTATAATCCTATAATCCCGTTCTTCGAAATGGCATATTTTTTTTTTACAAATACTTGGTGGTACTGAAAAATAAATTATGCGATAAGCTTCGCGTATTTCCTTCGCTCGTATGATCTGTATTTGCGAAAATAAAAAATTAGAATTAGACTGGTTTTAGATTTGTCGTATAATCAAAGTGCTTTTCTGTTGGAGAGCGACTTGCGCTCAGTGAATCTCAGTACAACTACAAATGCGCCACCTGCCATGATTGACGAAATAAACTAATTGCGGGCGCTTCAATTTCTTACTTCCGCTACGTACCTTAGCCGTGTGTACACGTGTGTTTGATTTCTTCCCCGCTTATCTCAATACGAAATATCCATCAGGTTATGGGCCCAGGAGTTTAGTATAAAATAATATAGTAAAAGTATTAGGGAAGCGGTGAGAGTGGTATTTGTATAGAGAAATTTTGCTTACGTGCAAATATAGAAGAAAGTTAAAACCACGTGCGAACATAACCTCAAGCGACCACGTGCTTTCCTCAAAAATGGAAACGACGAGCGTAAACCATATAGAGAAGCTTGCCGGGCGCGATAATTACGCGACGTGGAAATTCGCGATGCAAGCATACTTGCAAAGTGAGGATTTATGGGGGTGTGTAGAAGGCACCACAGCATACACGGATGATCAAAAGAAAATGACCAAGGCGAGGGCAAAAATCATATTGAGCGTCGAGAAGCAAAATTACAGCCATTTACAAAGCACCACAACTCCTAGAGAAGCTTGGGAAAAGTTAAAGAACACATTCGAGGATACAGGACTGACACGAAAGGTAGGCCTGCTCAGAGCTTTAACTTCTACTAAACTAAATGATTGCAGTTCCGTGGAAACATACGTAAATAAAATCATCTCCACGGCACATAAATTGAAAGACCTCGATTTCGAAGTAAAAGACGAAATGGTTGCGGCGTTGTTATTGTCCGGTCTTCCCGACGAATACAGACCGATGATAATGGGATTGGAAGGCTCTGGCACGGCGATCACAGCCGATGCTGTGAAGGTGAAACTCCTCCAAGAAATTCGGTCGTCTGCAGAAGCAAGTAGCGTGGAAGGAGAGACTGCGCTCTTCTCGAAAGCAAAAAACGGACAAGGCGGAAGTCAGAAGGTAAAGAAATGTTATGTCTGTAACAAGCCCGGTCATTTTGCGGCAAAGTGTAGATATAGAAACCGAAAAAAGGAAACGGACAAAAGTCAGACGCGAGAAAGCGCGTTCATGGTCATGAAATCCAGCGCGAAGAATAGTGCATGGTATTTGGATTCATGCGCGTCGTCACACATGACCTCAAACAAGGAATTAATACAAAATGCGCAGGAAGTAAGTTGCTCAGTAGTCACAGCAAATGGCGGACGCCTAACGGCCGTTTCCAAAGGCACGGTGACACTTAACCTCGAAACAGGGGAAAAACGAAAGCCGGTAGATGTCGAAGACGTACTATATGTGCCCAAACTGGCGGCAAATTTATTGTCGGTCAGCAGGATAACGGACAAAGGGCACGAGGTGATATTTAAGAAGAATACCTGCATAATAAAGGATCCCGAGGGACGCGTGAAAGCGCGTGCAAGTTTACAAGAAGGCGTGTACCGTCTCCAAACGCAAGAGGAGCTGGCATACGCGACGAAGGAGGTAAAAGACGATGGAAATCTCTGGCATAAGAGACTTGGTCACCTCAACAGGAAGGGGATGGAACTCCTTCGAAGCAATTTAGCGACGGGATTACAAAATTGTAAAATAAATGCGGAACCTTGTAAAACCTGCGTAGAGGGTAAGAGTAGCAGGTTACCATTTAAGGGTCAAGGTAAGAGAGCTCAGGGCTTATTACATTTGGTGCACTCCGACATTTGCGGTCCTATGTCGACACAATCAATTGGAGGCGCGAGATACATGTTAACGTTCATAGACGATTTTAGTAGAAAAAAGTTTGTGTATTTTTTAAAGCAAAAAAGTGAAGCACTTGAAGCATTTTTAAAATTTAAAAGTAGAGTTGAAAATGAATTAGAACGTAAGATTAAAGCGCTGAAAACCGATAACGGCAAAGAGTATATAAATCTAAATTTTAGGCAAACCTTGGAGAAATTCGGCATAAGACATGAGACTACCGCACCATATACCCCGGAGCAAAATGGCATTGCCGAAAGGGCGAATCGAACCATCGTAGAAATGGCGAGGACGATGTTAATCGAAGCAAAACTACCAAAGATATATTGGGCAGAAGCAATTTCAACGGCAGTGTACCTCCTAAACCGATGTCCAACGAAGATAGTACCTGGAATGACACCGGTAGAAGCATGGTCAAATAAGAAGCCCGATTTAAAACACCTGAAAGTGTTTGGATGCGAAGCGATGGTCCACATTCCCAAAGAAAAGAGAGACAAATGGGACCCAAAGGCAAGAAAGTTGCTGTTCATGGGCTACGGAGAGGACAGCAAAGGTTACAGACTGATCGATCCGAAAACAAGAAAAATTTGTATCAGCAGAGACGTCGTGTTCTTCGAGACCGGTAAAATTACCGAAACAAATGAAGAAAGCAGTAATCGGCCTACTGAATTTTTTAGAATTAGAGATGATGAGAGCGAACAAGAAACGCCACGAGAGGAAGACCACGAAGAAGGATCGACAGACGAAGACGCATTCGAAGACACGGTATCAGACGAGATGGAAAACGACGGAGGTCCACAGAGACAAATGTCGGTAGGGTCGACAGAAGAGGAACCTTCAACGCACGAAACGCCAGGACAAGCGTCGGTGCGTAGGTCAGAGCGAAGATGGAAGCCAGTAACACGTGAAGGGTACGTGTCGTACTATACTATAGAAGATTGCTCTGACGAACCCGAGACCGTAAAAGAAGCATTCAAAGGACCTGAAAGGGAAAACTGGATGCAAGCTATGAGAGAAGAGTATGATGCTCTAAAGAAAAACGGCACATGGGAAATAGAAGCAAGACCATGGGACAGGAAGATCCTAGAAACCAAATGGGTATTCAAGAAAAAGCTAAGCCAAACGGGAACCCCAAAATACAAGGCGAGACTGGTAGTAAAGGGTTGTGCGCAGAAACAAGGAATTGACTATCAGGAAACTTTCTCACCAGTAGTAAAATACAGTAGTATAAGGTATTTACTGTCACTAGCGGTAAAAGAAGACCTCAAGGTTACGCACATGGATGTCGTGACGGCGTATCTCAATAGCGAGCTTGAGGAAGAAATCTACGTGAATCCTCCAGAGGAAATTGGAGAAACCCATAAGCCAGGAGGCGTATGGAGACTAAAAAAGGCAATGTATGGATTGAAACAAAGTGGCAGAGCCTGGAACAGAAGACTTGACGATACCTTAAGAAAATACGGATTAGAAAAATCTAAAGCAGATCCTTGTATATACCACAGTAAGTCCGGAAATAAAGGGATAATAGTCGCAGTATACGTAGATGACCTGTTAATTTTCTCGAATAACGAGGCAGAAGAATCGAAATTAAAAAATTGTCTACAACGAAATTTCGAAATGAAAGACTTGGGAAAGGCCAAGAGTTTTCTGGGAATGAATATTGAGCGAGACCAGAAACAAGAGAATATACAAATAAATCAGACGGAATATATCAAGAAGATGCTACGAAAATTCCGATTGCAAAATTGCAATGCAGTAAGTACCCCGGCCGATCCCAGCATAAAACTGGATGCGGACGCGAAGTCCATGAACGTGGAGGATAGGGATATGGCGAAAATACCTTATCAAGAAGCGGTCGGTAGTCTCCTGTACTTAAGCCAAATTTCTCGGCCTGACATAGCCTTTGCGGTAAACCAAGTAAGTAGATATTGTAACAATCCGGACACGCGACACTGGAACGCAGTAAAACGAATATTCAAATATCTTAAAGGTACCCTAGATTATAAGCTAACGTACTCTAAGAAACTAAAGTCAGACATTGTAGGTTACGGTGACGCAGATTGGGCTAATGATCCAAAGGAAAGAAAGTCCGTCACAGGTTTCGTATTCCTATCAAATGGTGGAGCTATATCTTGGGCGAGCAAAAGGCAGCGTACAGTTGCACTCTCAACGGTGGAGGCAGAATACATAGCGATGGCCTCTACTTGTCAGGAAGCGTTGTGGTTGCAACAGCTGAGAGCAGAAATTGAGCCAGAAAGTGCGAAAAGGCCAATGCAGATACATTCCGATAATAACGGTGCAATTAGTTTAAGTAAAAACGCGTGTGTAAGTCAGCGATCAAAGCACATAGACGTTCGGTATCACTTCATAAGAGAAAGTGTTGAGTGCAATAAAATTAAAGTTGGACATGTATGTACTGAACGAATGATCGCGGACATACTCACGAAACCTTTATCAAAACCGAAAATTCAATTTCACGTAAAGTCACTAGGATTAAGGATATAGAATAAATGTATGAGTTAAAAGCATAGTTAGTGAAACAAGTATTGTAAAAGAAGAAATTTAATGTATAAGTTACATATAAAGCTTGTAATATTCATGTCAAAAGAAACCTCGATTCAAGGAGGCGTGTTGGAGAGCGACTTGCGCTCAGTGAATCTCAGTACAACTACAAATGCGCCACCTGCCATGATTGACGAAATAAACTAATTGCGGGCGCTTCAATTTCTTACTTCCGCTACGTACCTTAGCCGTGTGTACACGTGTGTTTGATTTCTTCCCCGCTTATCTCAATACGAAATATCCATCATTTTCTAACAAAAAAATTAAGCAATATACCTACTTTATTCCGATTGCTGGGAAAATGTAGAGTAATCTCCCTTCGACTAATTCACAACTACGAGTCTGAAAAAAAGAAATCGTTATTCTACCTCTATCTTTTTCAAATAAATAGCCATGCGAATTAAATATACGTTTCACGATGGTAATTCTAGTATTAACGCAAAGACAATAAAAATTCGTCGTCCCGACAAGCGTCGCTTGTAAACCGGTACGCTCGGAGTCGCGTCGGCTACACGCTCGAGTTCTTCGAGCATAGTAAAGCGTCGAAAGAAGGAGATGAAAATAAAAGAATAGGTGAGGAAGGAAAAGTAAGACTAGAAAGGAGGGGGAAGGAAACGAAACGTTTCATCCGCGCCGGTGGGATTTAGAGAGGAAGGTTTATGTCGCCTCGAGAGAAGATCGTCGTCGAGTTCTCTCTCTCGTGTCTCCGAAAGACTCTCCTCCGCTTATCCTCGTACGCGAGAGACGAGTCGAGCTAAATGCCGGCCGAGCGAGTTATCTATTTTTAATGGCTCTTAATAACAAGGCCGTACGTCTGTCCTCTGTCTCGTTGGCGAAGCTTCATGCTTCTCGTTCACTCTCTCTGTACATCCACGCTACTTTTCTCCCCTTTTCTTCATCTTTTTCTCCCTCTATCCCCGTCTCTCCTTCTCTTCTATTCAAGTCGAGGATGCCACGGCCTATCATCATCTACCGGGTGTACTCCTACCAAATTTGAGAAGAGGAAGAAGTTCGGTATAGGCTGTCGATGCTCTCGGAGAGAAAGATGGACGTCGATCGATCGACTCCTAACGATCGATTATCCCATCGGCTCTTTGCGAGTAAAAGGGAACCCCCTCTTCTCCTCTCGAACGATTATCCCTCCGAAAGCGATTAATCTTCGTAAGCTTTCACCTCGAATTAGAATCTCGGGGACAAGGGATTAAAAGTTCCTCGTACCTTCGTTTTTTCCTCTCTCTCTCTCTCTTCATCATTCTCCTTTCATCTTTCTCTCTCCTTAGAAACTTCGATCGGTCGTTGTCGAAAGTGTGTACCGATTAAAACGGTATTCTTACATTATTGAGAGGATCGAGCGGCTTGGATTTTTCGCCGAGTCAATTTACACGGTGGTTAATGGTCGTTCCTTTCCGTTTAGATTTGGTAAAGACGCTACTATCTAAGCGTACATCCTTCGTTATGGAACATTCTATCTCGTTTCTTCTCATGGTACGCATCTAATTTCGTGGGTAGTGCCACGTACAATGCTCGTACGTACGATTGGAGAGGGTAGGAAACGCGTCGACGATTTAAGTCGACGCCGAGTTTCACGAAATTTCAGAGAGATAGAGAGGAAAATGAGAGAGAAAGTAAGAGGAGAGAGAATCGGGTCACGCTTTGGGTCGAGCGAAACAAAGAAACGCAATTTCGCCGTGGCGCATCGCGATATTCACGATCGTAAATTCGAGCTTGGCGAGAGAAGGTTGCGAGCGCATCTCGGATGCTTCGAAATATAGTCAAACTTTCGAAACGTTTGTGCGAGAGAAAGAGGTTTACCTTTCAATCAGTTCAAATATTTTCCGAGAGATCCATTCTTCTATCGAGCAAATCTTCTTGAAAAATGCCCACTCGACTTTTGTCCTTCTCGCGACATCGTTTTCCTCTCTTTTCATTTGCCTCTCGTCGGTTCGTAAACGCGAGAATAGGCTCTCGAATTTCCTTGTTCGTATCAAAATCGATTTTAACGAAGGAACGCGTTTGCACGAGGTTGGCGGCTGAATCGTGTGATATTTAAATCACGATCCACGGGAGGCGTCGATAATAAAATTAATTCATATTCGGAGAGTTAGTAATATATATATACGGCTAGGATCAAAATCTATAAACCTCTTCCGTGAAATAATAACGAGTTTACATACCTTTTATGTATAATATTTGGCATATTTTTTTCAAGTTGTGTTTGAAACAGAAGTATGTTAGAATTTTTCTTACAAGAATTGAACCTCTGATTGTTGAAACGAAGAGGTTCAATTCTTGTAAGAAAAATTCTAGCATACTTCTGTTTCAAACACAACTTGAAGAAAATATGCCAAATATTATTAAAGTTAGATTAAATTAAATAAATCTGTCAACTACTATACAATATAAACGCGTGTTTTATATCGTAGGGAGATCGATCCGATTTTCTCCGTACCTCAGAGCCAAAGACTACCTTCCGAGAAAACTTTTAATCGCCGGAACGGATAGGAGAAAAAGTTTTTTCGCGAGCGTACGAAACGAACCGAATATTATTCCTTCCGTCGTCGTCCTGTCATCGCGCGAGGATAACGAAATCCGATATGTTCGTTTGAATGGAAAGAGTTAACAAACTCGTCTCTCTCTCTCTCTCACGTCCTTCTCTCTTTCTCTCTATAACGACGTGGGTATTTTCGCAAATGGCTTACGATCGGCGAAGCGATCGATCATCGTGAGTCAATGCTTTTCGTGGTAGGTACTCGAAAGAAACTCGAGCTCTTCTACCCTCCTTCGATCGTAATGGGTTTTTCTTTGGCGACACACAATGGATATAATACGCGAGAAAGACCGAGATACAGAGAAACGTAGTACCACGATCGACGATTTAACGTGGCGAGAGAAGCCCGGCGGAAGTAAACGCGAATTTAAACGTCGCGAGCTAGGAGGCTCGGCCGTGACTGCTGGACGATTTAATTACTAGCGGGACGAATCGAGTCGGTAACGAAGAAGATAGACGGAAAGTGAGACAAAAGAGAGGAATCCAAGCGGTAAATTAAGACCGCGTCCGTCCCACTCTCCAAGGTTTTATTTTTTACGTAAACGCCGTAAGAAGGATTAGCGTTATTTACTTGGTAGACAGCGAGAGAGACTCTATTCGACTTTTCTCATAACTTGAAAGTCTTCGAGTCGCGTCTATCGGCGAGTCGGCCGAACGTCCTGGAAAAATGCACTTATTAGATATCGGATTTGAGTATCCGATTAAAGAACGAAAGTCCCGTATGACTGACTCGGGTTTTGTTAGAACTGTTCCTCTATTGAAAACATATTTTTAAATTGTAGGGGATAGAAAAAAATATATTTTTGTTGCAAACTTAATTAAAAATTATCATTAAATGTTTCTTTACAAGAAACAACACAAATAATATTCTTTTTGTCTTCACCTTACGGTATTGGCTCGGTCGCGAAAACATTATTCAACCTAAACGTTATAATTGTATTTTCCATTCGTTGGCAAAAATAAATTTCTCCAAATTCCATCCAACGATATTTCCTTGCAAATATACGTTATCTTTGAATAAATAACGTGTCTCGATGCGAAGGCGCGAGTTAACAAGAAGTCGTATTATTCGCGAAGAAATTTCGTCGCTTCCATTAATTTCGACGGACGGTAGGTAGCCATACAGTCAAGAGGCAAGCATAGAAACGAGGGAAAGAGTGACAGGAATAGGAGGGAGGGAGAAGGCATAGGACGAAAAAGAGCATCGATCACGCGTGACACGTGGGACGAGCGTTCGTCGTCGAGCACCGTGTGTGCCGTTAAATCGTTCGTTTTCCTGTAGTATTCCCGATCCGGTGGCATCGGGAAGAAGCTGCTTCGTGAAAATATGAGCTGGTCAAAAATAACGAAGAAAAAAGTCGAGCTCGGTCAGCTACTTTTAGGGACACCCCGTATAGAACGAGAGAGCCCGCGTTACCGTGCAGGCCCGCGAAGCAAACCGGTCCTGGAGGCTCTCGGACTGGACTCTCGAGAGCGCGTTGGAGTCGTCGACTCGTGACCTTCGACGAGCTAAGCGCTCGAGCTCTACGCTATGCAGTTACCACGCGATATCGTGCTGCCCCCTCGGAAGCTGTGCTGCCCACGGGAACGATTTCTATCTCTCTTCATCTTTGTCTTCTTCTTCCCCTTCTCTTCCTCGTTTTCGTATGTACGTTCCACTTCGCGAAGTTATATCCTCGTCCAAGAATATCTTCGAGCTTAGCCTGGTTCCATATCGATCGAAAACATCGGCTATCGAGGCTGTTATGCTCTACGACGGAACTCGTTTCTTCTGAAAGCTCTTAGCCTCGAATTCGTCTCCCCTTTCTTTCATTCTTTGTCTCATCGTTGAAAGAGCGAATGATAGAGAGAAGTAAAATAGCTGTGGAAGGAAAAAACTCGACGTTTTCGAACCTGATTCGATAGAAGCCATCGATCGTATCCTACTCTCTTTTCTCCTACCCCACGAATCTATCGATAATGATCGGACCGCGATACGAAACCCGCGAAAATCCTTTGCTCCACGATTCCAATCGCACTCCGGACAATCGGGGTTTCGAGGGAAAGCCATGCGCGCGAGAGTGGTAGGGATGAGAGAGATTCTAAAAGCGTACGCGTTCGCTTTGCCGGCGAGCCGGTCATCATCGGCTGGACGAGTTAGCCGGGTCTTCCTTTTCCAATAATTTCAAAATCGTTCGCTGTCTTTCGTTTCGACTCATATCGCTATTACCTACCACAATTTTTCATCCCTTTTTCTTCTGCTTCGAAATTCATACAAGATGACAAGAATTGAAAAGTTGAAACGAGATTTTCTTTTTTAAAAAATAAATAAATTTTAAGAAATAAATCAATTTATAAACTACCAATCATAGGTAACAGAGTGTTGTAAATTTTACGTTTAAAGGCAATACCTGAAAAAGTCCAGCACTTTATAAAATGTATTCATATTAATCATAATACGATTTCCTCACTCAACTGCAAGACTTAGCAATAATAGAACCACAAAAGATACAATTTTAAAGAGTTAATCATATCAGTAAATGGATACGAATACATATTTCGTATGATACCTGTAAATTTGATTAGTAAAGTAAATCACGTCAAATTTCCAAGTAATAATCCGACACGAGCAACCCCGGAATAAGACATACCAGGTACTAATCTTATTACAACATTTCCAATGAAATCTACTGAAATATATCAAATATGGAATGGTTATCGTTACCAGATACCTACATTACTTCTCGCCGTAGGTACATATCGATAATAAAACCGCGAAGGATCCGAAGGCAACGGATAGAAACGGCGCGCTGCGGGCATTTTTCGCAATGGCCGATGCTGCCCTCGCTCGCGCGCGGGCGCTCTCTTGGCCGGTGGGAGGACCGGTTTTATAGTGGCTTAAATCCTGTTATGCCCGCGCGTGTAAGCCGCTTGCTTTCACGAACGAGCGTGGACGATGTGTGCCGCATCGTTCTCTCTCGCGCACATATACAAACGTCCGCGACGAGCGAAACGAAACCTTCCGAGACGAGGTTACGAATGGAAAAAGAAGTAGAGAGGAAAAGAGGTAAAAGAAGAAGAACAAGAGAGAGAGAAAGGAAAAAAAAAAAAATAGGACTTTTGCGAATGTTATTATATCGGCATGTCGTAAAGTACCCGATGGGCGGTGACGAGTTCGTAAAAAAAAAAAGGAAAAGAAAAATTCCTCCCTCGTCGATAACGACCCATTGTCCTCCGATAGAGGGATGAATTCCATGCGAAAAGGAAAGGTTTACGAGCGGTTTGCCTCGTCCGGGCCAATTCCTGCTCTCGGTGAATTTTCGTCACCAGGGGCCGTATTTCCTTCTTTCAATGGACGGGTTTCGAAAAGACCGAGAGAGATGGATTAATGGAAGGTGGTATGAAAAAAGTCATGTGTCACGGTACGTTTTCTCATATTTCTTCGCGTTGTGACAAAAAAGAATATGTAAGAATAATCCAAATATTGTATTCTCTTCTTCTTGGCACGATCGTCGGGTATGATCTATAACGTCTATTATGACACATCTCTTCTCACCTGCTGAGAAATTGTTTTTAACGTTCCTTTAAATATCTGCAAAGCCTCCTTGAGTCATCCATAGCCTTTCTCTTCGTCACCATAAATGCGAGGAGCGTTTTCCTTTTTTCCACTTCTGTCTCCAATTGGCACTTTATAGTCCTCTAAGAGATCTTCCACGAGGTTACTCTTGCGCCTGCCACGGTTGGTCGTTTTCAAACGTCGCAGTTTAATAATCCGTTCCACTCGTTTCCCTCGAGTTATTTCCCTCGAAAGCAAGAAACACGAGCGTGGATGGAAGACGCCGGCGACTTTACGAAGACACGGAGTTAGCGTGACACACTTCAAAGCAAATACTACGTACGCAAATGATCCGTGTGAGAGAAGGACGGAAGACGTCGTTGTTAGCGTGGCTCCGGTCATTTAAATCTTCCGCTGGCTTTCCTTCGCGTTAGTGCCTATCGCGCGTTCGTTACTCCGCCTAAAGATTCTCTTGGCAGAACAAAGCGCGGAATTGGTGGCACGAGTTTCTATAGTTCCTTCGTCGTTGAATTAATCAGAGCGAATTCTTCGTTCTTAAAAGCGTAAACCCGTATAGACGTTAACCCGCTTCCTGTATCGTCGCGGTTGAACTAAGTATTCCGTAGTTGTAAACGAGAAGATTAAGAAAATCTTTTGGAGAACGTATTTGATGGATGAATTGTCCTCAATTTTCATAGATATTTAATCAAATAATTTCTTGTAAAATACATATTTCGCTAATATATTGTAAAGGAAATATTTTAATTATAAAAAAAAATTAACTTATAAACGATTATCTAAAACAAAAATAAGATTTTTAGAATAATTAAGCTTGAAACATTTGAAACTAATTAATTTTCTCTCGGTTACGATAAACGGTTTACCCTGTACATATTTCCACAGAACGAAGTCGAAGTTAGCATAGATTGCAAAATCACGTCTCGACTTCGGTCGACTTCGAACACACGCGTACGGAGATATATACGCGGAACAGCTATCAAACGGTTACTCGATGATATCTCGAGCGACGTCGAGTGCGGTTATGCGTCGAGAGTGTTCGAGCTATGGCCGAAAGAGCGGCCGCGAGCGTCGTCGTTATGCCGCGTTATTTCGACGAGCGCGAAAAATCGAGGGAGATATTTCACGGATGCTGGTCGAGTTACGGGGCGAAATCGAGTGCATCGTCGCCGCCGGTGGGCGATACATCAGCGTAGGACAAAACGGCGCCATTATCCTCCGCCTCTTCGTATCGGCGAACGTTTCGAGCGTTCTTCTCGCCACGATACAAACTGCGGTCACGAAATTTAGTTGAGTTTAAACGTTTTCGAATAGTCTTTAACCCTTGCGTGTAGGGGAGACCGGGGCTAGTTGTCCCAATTTTAGGTTTTTTTGTTTCTACAGATTTCTGTAGCTTATATTTTCGAATTTTTTGGGGACCATCATAAACTTCAACTTCTTAGCAATACATAGAAATCTTTCCGCTTGCATTGAGAAGTTTTTAACACGTTTTTTTTTCAATTTCAAGCAAACGAGTTTTTTGGGGCGCCGTGGGGCAAGTTTTCCAAGGTTTCCAAGGAAAAATTCTGATGTATGCATCATGATTTTTGCGAAAATGGTCACCACCGCCGATTTCAATGTTTAATGGCTCATTTTAAAGATAAAATCATGCAGAATAATGTTCCGTTGTCCGTTTTTCGATATCGTTAAGCAATGATGAGAAATTAATCTTTTAAGTGTCGAAGTATGGGTCTTTTACAAGCTTAAAACTGCTGTAACTTTTTAACCAGTCATCCTATCGAAACGCGACTTGCATATTCGTAAATTAGAGACTTTCCTCTTTCGAACGAGTATTTGATCGGGCAAATTCGAGATGCATCGATTTTTGACAAAAATCCTGATGTTTGCATCATGAACAAAAACCTGAATTCTGTCGAAAACTAATGATAAAAACAAACGTTACAGCAAAAAAAGAGGATGGGGCTAGTTGTCTCAGATCTCATTGTCGGGACAACTTACCTCGACGTGTGAGACAACTTGCCCCATTTTCATAGGTTTGTTTCCCTAATAGTTCAGTCAGATCAAGGCGTTTTTTAAAAATTCTGGCAAGGAAATGAAGCTGACCAAATTCTCTTTCTATTACATGTGCGAACTCGTGTGCAATCGATTTTCATTAGTGCCTAGAGATGCTTAAGTAATGTACCCAAAGTAGAATTGAACTTATCAAAATATAAATTCGTCTCTTGAAGTAACCAGGGAAGACTAAACACAACGACCACCACTACACTTTTTTTTACTCGCTAAGACCTGTACACCATGCACCGGACGCGTTTCCCCTTCCATCCTAAGATACCAAAACTACGACTGGGACAACTTGCCCCTGGGACTTTCAGCCCCGGTCTCCCCTACTTCTTTCTATATTTTTTTTTTTTTGACTAAAAACTATTCCAAATCTTCATTCTTTGAATTCTTTTGGAGAAGTGCAAAAAAAATAAAACGAACTCTTTTTTTTAACAACGGTGAACATTTTGGTTGTAGGTACACGCAAGAATTATTTTTTTCCATTCCATGCTTGAATCGAATAAAAAAAACTCGATTAAAGTATTCCGAACAACATCGTCATAACATACTCGGTCAAGAAAATTTACGTAGACAAGATTTTGACGTTTCCACTCTAGGATTTAAACGCCAACGTTTCGTTCCAGTCACGAGTAAATTCGTAACCGTGAGAGATCTTCGCTCGAAGTGGATGAGAAGGAGATAGGACGAGACGACGATCGTAAATCTTTGCTGGTTGGCTCGAACGAATAACGCGACGAGTCGCGGTAACTTCGTAGCGCGATTTAAAACGACCGGTAGGTTCTACTCGATCTTACCGAGTTACGCAAGAAAATTTACGATTGAGAATTTCGATTGTGCCTGGTCCTCTTTTGTGTATGCTATATATATATATACCTTGCCAATGAAAATCATGGAAAATTATAGCAGTTCTTTTTTACTTTCACGTGGAAATTCGATTTTCTTCGAGAACAAGTTGATATATCGCTGCGGTAGTCGTCGGGATGTGGTTTCTACTGAGGAATTAATTAACGCCAGAAGGTCGTCGTACGATTTAATCGTAATCCATTATTGGTGGCACTCTCCCGGAGGCACAACCGAGTACCATCCAAAAACGGGCCGCTGGCTTTATTCGCTCGCAAAGACCCCCGGTTGTTAACAAAAACCGATAACCAATTTAGAGTTTTGACGTGGCAGCCCCGTCGTCGTCGTCCTAGTCGTCGAGGACCCTCGTCGGCCGAACGATTTTACTGTAACGAGCGATACACGAAAACAGCATTAATTCGTTATTAATACAGTGACTGTAAGTGATTTCCCGCGTAGAATATTCGACGTCGACGAGCCGGTTAAAGAAGAGACGACGCTTTCATCTTCTCGATTTAACTGACAAATTAACTAATTTCTATTTGACACGAACGATCTATACGATCGATTTAATGTCGAACAATGGTTGGATCAAATCTGATTTCACTACGGTTTTCAACTCTTTGATTCGTCGATTTTCGTAGAGAATAAAACACTTTGAAAACACTTTTCTAATTCTAATTTCAGTGGGTGCATCTCAATCCTTGGCAAAGAAATATACAACGATGACTCTTGTTTCATTTAATGTTAGAAATATCATAGAGATTTTTAGACGATAGCTAGAACAGAAATTAGTAAATTTTTTTAGACTTTTGACGTGACAGCAGCTGGTATTAATGTGTCACTAAAAATGGAATCTTTTCCTTATTTACCGAATTACGTTATATAACTTCGTGACAAGATACTATCTAATATATTTAACTTTCTGAAAATACAGTTTCGATGACTCCTGAAACGTTTTGAAATTCATTTAAAATTTGTGTGTCGCACGAGGGTCGTCGCTCCCTACTCTCGAATAATTTGAAAGGGTTAATAGGTTTTGAGGACAGTCGTGCCGCCCGTAACACCGCAAGATCTCGCGCAGAAAACGGGAAAACTTCTCTTATCGAGTGCTAGCCGTGAAAGGGACTTCTTTCGCGGTCGTGTCGGAGCGTTCGATTAAAATGGACGGCCGTGCTCGGGGAAATCGCCAGGGAGAGGGTCACGGCCGAGCCATTCGCTGGAACTCTTTCGAATATCGACTCTCGTTTCATTTATTTTCTCGAATCGTGATCGTTTCTCGATGTCGACTGTATCGTATACCCGAAGGTGTGGGCGACTTTTTACATAATCGTTTCTGTCGGTGAGCACGTCGAACGAACGAACTACGATAAACAGCTGTCGTTTCATACGCAGTTTCGAGAAATTGCGACTAAGCTTTACGTAATTAAACACGCGATACTCGAGTCCAGAGTGAATCATTTTATCTGATTATGTTTTATGACAATCATTTCTTTGGAATAGAAATAAATTATTCAAACACAATAGATCTTTAGAACCGTCTCTCAATAATTTAATTAAAAAAAACTGCTATCGGAACAATCGGTCAAATAAACTTGTAGAAATATATTGTAATACAAATTTGAAAGTAAAAAAAATATATAGCAACGGCTTTTCAATCGACCTCGTTTCCTGATTCACTTCACCCACATACAAATACACAGCTACGTTTTGCCATTGGTAGGAAAAATATAGATCGTCGAGGATTTTCGCGTCCTTGCACCTTCGATAAATCGGATCCGATCGGAAGGTGGAAGCGTGAGTCGATATCTGGAAGCGAACGACGACGATCTTAGACGAACCGACAAGATCGCTGGGAAGACAAAGGATAGAAACGGAAGAAGGGGAACGTGGTTAGCTATCGTAGTCGAGATCGGCTTAGTCAGTTCGCTAGAAGTCGCGAACAAAAAGAGAAAGAGAGAAGTATTGGCTTCCCCATTTCGGGCGGTTCAACGACCTCGAGCCGAATCCACGCGCGTCTCGGAGTATCCGCGCGCGATATCCCGCGCGGTGGTGGCGAGAGCATAGTTCTGAAATCCGAGCTCTCGAGAGTAGAAGCGAGAAAGGAACACAGAAGCATCGGTGTATTGTCGATCGGAAGTAGGCCAGCCTGGAAAATTAAAAGTACCTTCCCGTATGCTGCCTTACACGAAACCGACAAAGGGGAAAAAGATGATCTCCGCATCGTGATACGACTCAAGTGCTTTTCCCTATCGCTCGAAAAGCCACCAGTCTTTTACCATTCTTTACACACAATTCTCCTTGGCTTTTGATTACTCGATCTTTCGTACGAAATAAGATTTAAACGCGATCGTTGCTCCATGTCCCGAACGTGCTCGAATTATCGGTTCTATCTTTCCC
The DNA here is from genome assembly GCA_916049575.1 of Ancistrocerus nigricornis. Taxonomy (NCBI): domain Eukaryota; kingdom Metazoa; phylum Arthropoda; class Insecta; order Hymenoptera; family Vespidae; genus Ancistrocerus; species Ancistrocerus nigricornis. The sequence continues at coordinate 32,390,034 of OU696666.1, forward strand.
TTTATCTCCGTCTCTCTTTCGTATATTCGTAGATATAAAAGCAACATCGATGCCGAGCTTAGATCCCGTAAATACGAGAGTCTAAATATATGCGCGCTCGATTTACGTCGACGAGTTCGCTTCTTCCTTTCCAACATGGCAACCACCGTGGTCTTCTATCTTCGATTTACTTCGAGAAAGAAATCGAAGAGATATCAAAAGTTTCTTCCTATCGGTCGTTCTCTCCCTCGTGTCATTTTTCTCGCTGACGTGACCGGTCCTCGTTGATCCGAGCAGTCATTTAGGTCGATTAACTTCCGACGATCGATAGTACCCTCTTTCCGGAAAGCCAAGATTCTTCAACCCTGCTAATTTCATTATCGAAACCGATTTCGAATCGAGACCCAAACGAGAACTCTGCTCTAACCTTCTCCTCATTGCCGATCGCTCGCGAAACATAGAGCGTCGATTACAAACGACGAAATCACCTACTTTTGGCACGACGTAATCATTAGCATCTGTGCCAAGGTCGTTTATCACCGAAATCCACGGTGATTAATGCCTCCTCCGCGTTGCGGCTATCGAAAACTGGCAGCAGATGGATCGGTATCTAATCGGTCAACCGAGCTGAGTCATAGTTCCCCTGACGCACGCATTGACTGGACGCTCGGGAGATTCTATGTATCTGTATATACACGTATATGTGTATGGGTTAGAAAGAGAGAGAGACTGGTCTCTCTCGCGGTCGTTGCCGACGAGGATCGTCGAGATTACGTACGACCCGTCGGATTTAATCGCGTTGATAAGCGAATACGCGCCGGCATATGCCAGGAAAGAGGGATCAACGTTATAAATAATCGCTGTAAGGATAGAGAAGGAAGACTAACTACTCGTTCGACTATATTACCTCGCGCTTTTGGATCTTTCCTGAATCCCGGTCAATGCGTTTTGTTGCAGGCAAATGCGTTTTGTTGCGGTTAACGAGCTAAGCGAGGCGTCGATTTAATTCGGTTAAACGGCCTACTAGCGAAAATGCACGTTTCAGCTATTATCGAAATTCATATCTATTGATAGAATTCGGATCAATTATCGGGAGGGTGCAAGCGGTTTATATCGAGTGCACGCGTCGTCTGAGCGTCCCAACGTGCGGCGCATGCATCGACCGATCGATCGGTCGCATCTTCGATTTCGAGACGATTACTACCGTCCATTTCGATGGATACGTGGCTGTTGGTAATTACTAGGTCGTGTATTTCTATAATTTGTAGAGATACAGTCAAACTCTAATATTTTATTTCATTATTTACGATCGTTATTATTAACAGTCACGTTCTTTCTTGAAACACGTATGAAAATAAACCCAGAGTTCTACCATAACACAATTTTCTTTATCATTACCATGTTAAACGAGTACTCGATCATTATTGTACGAAGTTCATTGTGGTAAAATACGATTCGATCGAAGCGTATTATCGTGCTTCGTTCATTTATCTTGCCGATGGTCACCGACGATAATCGCAGCGTGCTAACGCGTAATGTTTTACAAATAACATCGTTTTACTTCGTTGAAGCGTTTTAATTAATTTTACTGCCATCGTTGGTCATAGATGACCCGCATTGCACCAAGTAGAGAAAGGGGTCGACCCTCATGATATTCGATTCGTTAAAACGATGTTAAACAAACGTTTCTAGTATCAAGAGACTCTATATTTTTTTGACCGAGTCCACTTTCTTTGTAATACCTACTCGATGGTACATCGGAACGTCCTCGAAAACCGCAGGATACAAGGCCAGGGAAGCGAGAATTTCACTTAAATTCGAAATCGAGCATACGGTTGGTACGGCGTTTGATCGCGAATCGTTTCACCCTCGGCGGAGTTCTTCGGGGTGAAACGCTGCAAATTCGAAAACCGGAGGCGCTCGGTCTATACCATCGAAAACCCATCGGACCTTCCATCCTAGCAATGCGGTTATTGGAGTCGGCCGTCCAGCCGCTCGGTATGTGTCGCTGACCACTGCCAGCATACGCGGAATGCATATACAGATCGGTGCATATTCGCGACCGCGGCTGAAACCCACTCCTCTCTACCTTCCAACCCTCTATCTCTCTGTTTCGCTCGCTTTTATTGCCTTTGCATCGATATATCTATGCGAGAGAGAGAAGGATTCGAGTGTGCATGCGTGTCGAACGTTAAAGAGCGATGTTCGCCTTCCCACGTTAACTCGACAATGCCCGATCGGATCGACCTATCTTCATTGTGTGTCCCCGACCTTCTCTTTCTCTATCTTCGTCTATCCTGCCTCCATTTTTTACCCTCCGATTTTTCCTCGTTTCGAGCTAGATACACACGTTACGTACGCGCGTATGTTTGTACGAACGGTTTTTCGTTTCGGGTTTTTTTTTTTAAAGAATTATTCGTGACTCGATAAACCGCGCAAGGTCCTTAACCTAACTTTTTACGGTGTGACGCAATCGGGAATAAATCGTTGTATAGAAATGTCGACTGGTAAAACGAATTGGGTTTTTCGAGTATTTTTTTTAATTGCTTTCGTAAAGGATGAGTAATTGGGCTTGAAATTAAGACGATGGCATCAGATTTATTTGCTTGGGAGGAAGTCCAAAGAATTATAATTTATTTCCTTGGAAATAGTTTTATTTTTAGAAAGGTAATTCCTTCTCATGATCGGCGATTACCGTTAAAACGAGAATTCTGTTTTCTCGTTGAGGTTTTAATCGGGCTAAATTTGGCTGGCGTGTCTTGTCCTTTCTCGCGACAGCTTCCAACGTCGAATCGAGGATTATCGATCCTCCGATATCGGCGTGTCCTCGTTAACGTCATTTCGTAGTCCACGTTGGAGTCGTGGCGATCGCTCGATTGCTAAAATTGCTTCAGGATCGTTTGGCCACGCGTCGTCGATTTCTTCGTTACGTTCTTAACGTTTTCGGTCGTTCTTCCTCCTCGTCGAGTTTTCGAACGACGACGCCAATCCTGACGTCTCTTCGACGATTTTCAACGTCCATTTCACGATTTTTATTTCTCTCCCTCGTCTCTGCACACTCGATTACTCTTTTTTCGGAAAATCGTATATATGTTTCTAAATCGGGAATATCGAGAAAAAGAAAAACGATCCATGGTTCAAGCGATTCGAAGGAACATAACACGGTGAGAAAACATCGAAATCCCTAGACACGGGAATTGGGAACGATGGAATTTCGGAATTCGCGAGAGATTTTGTAATACGAAATATTTGGCACGAGCAGAGGTCTTACCCCGGTTTATATTCCACGTACGTAGTCGACCGTTTAATCCTGCAAACGTTTACCTTCGATCCGTCATTCTCAGTGATCGCGTTATATCCTCTTCGTTCTCGTTTACACTCGGCTTCCGTTGTTTTTAATCGCTGGACTCGATTAAGGTACATCGTGAAACAGAGGTGCTATGGAATCGGCAAAAATCGAACGAATTCTCACAGAAGAGAGAGTACCATAGCGAGAAGGAGAGAGACGCGTAGGGTCGATCGGTCGCCACCCGTGGTGGAAAACAATTTCCTTTCTCGTTGGACGAGATGGATAGCCCCTAGGGCATCCTCATTTGCATAAGAATATGGACCGCGATATTGACCGATGGCGTCATCGTTTACCAACCTAGGACTTTCACGTCGCGCACGTGCCAACTACTTTTTTCCCTCTCTCTCTCTCACGACAAGTAGAGAATTTTTCAAAAAACTTTTCTTGAAAATCTTCGCGAAGTTTCCGAGTAGGTACTACCACGGAGACACTTTCATTCTGCATTGCACCCGTGAAGGTAGGGTCTTTGCGGCAGTGAAAGAGCGAAGGAGATGAGAAACGAGAAGGAGAGAGAAAGAGATGGTCTACTCGTAGAAACACCTGCTTTCGAACGAAGACTGCAGTCGTCCATTCTCTCTCTCCCTTTCTTCTCTTTCACCCTTCCTATTTCTCTCTCCCGTGCACCGTATCACCCCGTTCCTACACCGAGCAAATGATTTGATTAGAGAACAATGGCTTTCCATTAACAATCCTGTCCTCCTTCTTCCATCTGCCTATTCCTCTCGTCGACCGTCCTACTGTCTGTCAGCTGACTAACCCCGCGCACACGAACGAGCACCACGACAACGACGATTACGAAGCGACTACAACGACTACTGGGATGTTCTTCCGACGTCGATATCGTCGGCGCCAGCTTTCGTCGCTCGAGAAGATTGTTTGAAAATTTGTGCTCCCAAAAAGCTTGTCTGGTTGATTCGTTAAATAAATAATTCTCGTGCTTCTAGCAAAGCTCTCTTGTACTCTCGTCAACGAGAATCGTCGTCATCGATTCGAAATGTTTACATCGAAGACGGAAGCGAGGCTCTGGTAGATTTGTTGTTTCTTCTATTTCAAATTCACGTTGATTTCTCGCGAAGCGGTCCACTCGTTCGTTCTGCCATCGGTTTGCTGGGACGTACATATACGTTTTTGTTCGAGGATGTGCAAGTATTTTTATTATAAAATTGTTTTTGAGTCTATCGAATTTGTTTTATACTCGATAGAAGCTAGAGATATATACACGATTAATTTAATTCCATTTCGAGAATCGATCGCTGCCGAACGTTTGCCTGTCCCTCGTCGTTCAATTTCAATGCGCAAACTCTCTCTCTCTCGTCAAGGAAGATCGCATTTCCAGATTCGCCGTTAATGTATTTCGCGTGGTTCACGTCGGCTCTTTGTTCCTTGCGCTTTCCGGTCGCTTTTTTTTTCCCCTTCTAACGTGTGACAGTCGTCGATGTCCCAGCCGGAGCGTGGTTAATCGAGAAGCCCCAACGAGGAAATAGGCTATCGATCTCCGTGGACATTGACTCGTTTCGACGGTGCATCGCGAGAGGTGACGTCCGCGATTGGCCGTTACGATAGAAGAAACAAATTTCCTACGTCATTTGCGACGTTTCGCTATCCTCTCGTCGCGGTTCACGTCCGTCTAGATATTTTTTTACCCTTTTTTTCTTTCTCTCTCTCTCTTTTATTCGTCTCGTCCGCTACTTTATCGCTCTTTCTAGACGGACAACCACGAAACGTCTCGTCGAAGCGTTCACTTGATATCTACAAGAACGAGACTACTCCACCAGACGTTTCTTTTACATTTTTCTTCGATGCGTTCTTCGACTATCCTATCGATGGGGAAAGTTTGAATTTTTCGAGTTAGCGGAAGCTCGCGTGAATGATTAAAAAAAACATCCAGAGACATTATCGAACGAGATTTCTTTTCGTTGGACGGTTTACTTTGTTAGAAGGTTATACCACGTTTTACTGGATTCTTAAGAAATTACTGTACGAGAGTACTTGATGGGGGAGATAAATGTTTTTTTTCTATACTTTTTTAACGGTGCATCTATCGGATAACGGGTTGTGCTTTAACAATGGTCGGTTTTACTATCTTGTAAAAATGCGTGATAGAGAGATGCTTATTGAATGATAAGAACGATAGAAAAAAAGTTTATTATCACTTTTCATTGTGTTAGGTCCGGTATGACTAGTCAATGATTTTATTTCAATCAAACACGTATCGAAGATACACTTTGAAAATCGATAAAATATTAAAATTGATATGAAAACACTTCTTTCGTAAGATATAAAAAATTCAGACTTTATTCTACCAAACATATTGCTTATCCTCTCGATGGATTCGATCTAACGTTCCACCAACGAAAATTGCAAGAATTCATCTTACTGTCTCTCTCCCCAAGCATTATTATTTCATCCTTCGCTCGAAGCCGCTGTAATTGAAATCGCGGAAACCGAAAAGTGGAAGCGTCCCAAATACGAGGAACCATCTCGAAGAAGTAGAAGGGAAGAAAACAACGAGCAACTACGCACTCATTGTTCGGCCGTGGTGATCAAACGCGTCCTCGTTCGTTCGCTCGGAATTTTTCTCCTTCCTCTTTCAACGAGCGAGAGAGAGACGCGCATGCACCATGTGTTTCCATCCGGCCTGCTTTATATACGCCTCGCTATTTTCTTCCTTCCTTTCTTTCTCTAGTTCCTCTTTTTTTTTTTGCTTTCTCCTTTTTTGGTGCGATTGTAGGCACGTTGCACCGTTCATTTGCCTCTTCCCATTTCTTTACTCGTCACGTCGTCGGCAACTATCCACGCGCTTTTCACGCAACGCGTAACAATACGTTTATATTTGTATGGAAAATTTCTCACTATTTTTATTTTATCGTAGCTAATTCCAGATTATCGTGACTCTCGCGATCAATTTAATCACAATTTTGCCACTCATTTGCCAAGCGGATTAATTCTAAAAAAAAACAAAGTTAGAAAGAAATTGATAAAATATAACAAAGTTAAGCATTAATTAACCCTAGATTTACGGACTGAGCCAAGTTGACTCATTAAAAATTTGATTACTATATATTTATGCAACTTTACAATTATTTTAAAAATATCATACGTGGCTTTGTAGTTAAGTAATGAAATATATGTAAATGTTGATTCCTCTTCTTTTCTTTCCTCTTTATATTCTTCTTGTTTTACTTAAGTAAAAATAGGTATATAAACAACATCCGTACATCTAGTGTTAAATACTTTAGCATTAAAATTAAAAAAAAAAATTAAGAAAACGGCACACAATGGATTAAAATAAACGGAGACGAGAATAACAAAGAAAAAATGTATGTGACGTTCCGCAATTACCGGTCGGTCTGTCTCTCCGCGCTTGGCACGACGGGAACACCTAATCTCGCGGTTTGCGACAACTTGTCGAGTACATTACCGTGCGCTTAGATTTCGCACTTGGAGTCAGATTAGCGCAGCCGAAGTCACTTCTCGACGGAGCGCTAAGTGCGTCGCTAAGTAAACGAAACTCAGCAAAGGACGTGTGTAAACATTCTCTTTCTCTCTCTGCCCTGCATACACTCGTAGACGAATCGCATGGACGTAGATGAGTATATCACGCGTATTTAAAGCACGATGGCGTGGACGTATGCTCGTAACCGCGTCGAGACGTGCTCGGGAATCTCTTGGAAATCTTCCTTTCTACTTCCATATATTTACACGAGCCGCGCCGTGGTTCGTAAACGAAAACTGTTTCGAAGCTTTTCTCCGTTCTTTCAAACTTCTTATTCCTGCGAGTCACCGGCGTTCCACTTTATTTCGCATTAGATATTTCCAAGTTTCACGGAGCTCCATCTCCATTCTCGTTTCCCACGTTGACCGAGAGTCGTAAGATTCGAGAATATCTCTTGAACTGTACCAATCTGTTTCTACTATAGGATGATTAAAAAAATTCCCCTTCAGGGACGAGATTATTCATTTTTATTCATTTTCAATCGATAACTATTAAATAATGAAAAATACCTTGAATGGGATTAAAAATAATCTCTTTTGTGACTAGTCGACGTTATTGTAAATTAAAACTAAACCTGCACACGTGTTTCGGTACTCTCGAAGAGATTAAAATACGATTCTCGTATTTTGGAATTTTTCGAAACTTTTTTCCATACCAACCAACAATTTCTTGTCCCCAAAACATTGTCGAGATGGTCGCATAGTTCATTTAACAAAAATCACCCTATACATAAAACACGCAACGTTATAGAACTTCCAATTCGGCGGGTTCGGTTCTAATAATTTGTTTATTTCGAAAGGTCCCGTTTCTCTGGCACGTTCGAACGAACGCAGTAAAGTATAGTTACGTTGTGCCGAGTCGGTAGTATAAAACGATCGTGGTCGCGACTTCCGTGTCGTTACGGCGGCATTTTCGCAGTTCGGTTTCTCGTCGTTCGTACATTTTCATTTGGATGGCGGGACAGAAAAAAAAACACACGCGGCATCGACTCTTTTCAAAAACGAAGAGGGAGGGATAGAGCACGCGCGAGCGTACGGAGGATGAGAGTGAAAACGGCGGTTTCGCCGTAATTTCGGGTCGCGCGTTAAATGTCAACCGATTTCGCATTTACGCCTGGCTGTCAGTTATTACCGAATAGAAGTATGACGCAGCCGACAGTGTAAATAATTCAGAGCTCAATTACGCAAATTGCGAGGTAGTACCCCGGCCGCGCGCACCCTGCTTCGAGCCCCCTTTTCGTTGGAACGATCCACCTCGTGTGACCGTTCCGCGCCACTTCGTTCTCTGTTGCACTCTAACTAAAATTCCCTTCCTCCGTCGTTCTCTCCCTCTCTCTTTTTGCAATGGACAAATCAAGTACGGCTCGACGATGAGCTACTTGGTTACGTTCCATCGTGACTCGAAATTTTAACCCCTTTGCGCTTGGTGTCGATGGTCAATTTTTTTATTTATAGATTTATCTCTGTTTCAGCTACTAGAGTAGCTTTTTTTAGAGTATAATAAGTGATTTATCATTTGAAATGAAATGATAGAATGTTGGAAAGATGTTGCTTCAGAAGTGACACTCGAGTGCAAAGGGTTAACCTCGGTTTGGTACTCGGAAGTCTAATTTCTTTCGAAGTTTCTATTTACGGCTCGAATTAAGACTCGCTTTAACTCTACGAGATACCGTGGTAGGTTTAATAAGTCTAACGAGCGATCTAAATTTCGGTTTGACCTTACAAAAGACTAGAAGAGAGCTAATAGGAGTTAAGAACTGAGAGAGTCATATTTAGTTTTATAAATCTCATTGTGACGATTAAAAACCACCATTTATAGGATTTGGAGGGTAATATTAGAGTTTATAAATATCGTTTCAAACCTCGACTGTTCAAAAGAGCACATAACAGCCACTTAGAGAATTGCACTTCACTTTTAATCTCAGGTTCTTAACAGAGTATTCCGGAAAGTCAAATCGCGGTCACAATTTCGACTCGAGTCGACCCACGTATTTTTAAAAAAGTGATTTCATAAATACTCGAGAGAAGTACAGGAATTTGATTTTTATTCTCCTTCGAGATGACTAAAATACGAGTCACATGTCGATCGTGGAAATAACCGTACTCGCAACTAAAACCTCTACGCTCCCTTTGCTCTCTTTTACCGAGGGAAATGGAAATTGTCGAACGCCAGGCGCACACGCTCTCGTCGGTGCTCTTCGTTTGTCCACATTTCATGCAAGACTCGGTCCTCTGTGACGGCATTGTTATTGGATAACATTCGGAACGATGTTAATTCGTTTGCGATACTTCGTCCTTTCGATGAAATAACTCGCGTTTGCTTTCGTGCCGCAATTGGTGTTATTAGCGAAATAATCATACGGAACGATCCCGTCGCGTTGGACTCGTTGTTGATAAGCGTGTGTCGTTCGAGTTTGGTTGTTTTTTTTTTTTTCTTTTGCATAATATCCCATCGTTTTAATGGAAGCTTATTGTAATAATCGTGTTATTAAAAAGAGTAATGTCGAGTAAGTGGGGCAGGGTGCTAGCTGCTAATTGACTGGATGCACGAGTATCTTGAAAAGTATTAAATGTTTGTATAATTCCATCTTTTCGTTCCATTACATATAAAATGTAAACACTTTCCCAAAATATGTAAGTGGTATAGGCATCGAATGCTTTAAATAGTCTAACCGTGGTCCAAGTTACGTAAATCAATTTTGTACAACATCATAATATCTAACAAACATTTCATTTCTTTCCTTGATTACAAAGACAATCTTTTCGTCCGTTCTCTTGCTCGTAAATAAAATTCAGGCTTAATAGTGATAAAAAAAAAATGTTAGAATTTGCCAATATTTGCCATTCTTGTAAAAATTGATTATCATTTAATCGCGGATAAAGTAGAAACTCCGAGAAAGAGAAGCCGCGAACGTCGAGTATTTCGCAATAGCACCTTCGCCGCGATAACGCCTCGATTATCTTCGTTAAGTGCGATAACGAAAGTCGCAGCTCCTCGATGACATATCAAGCTGTGTTTACGTTGGATCGACACGGTATTACGCGACATGAACGATCGCTTACACGTAAGAAACGGAGACCGTGCATGTCGCACCGTCTATCGCGTTCGAGTAGACGGTAAACAGTGAAAAGTAGATCGCATTGCAGAAAATACACGATCGTGCAACTTTATTTATAAACTATGACTGCACGTAACGATCTAACGCGCGTAGATACGTCGATTATCGAGCGATTAATCGGTAAAAGAATCTGTCACGGTCCGCGTAGAAATATTTGTAAGTTTCTTTTTCGAATCGTTTACCTTGGAATTTAAACCAGTTCATTTAATTTATACTTTTTATCGAGATAGATTATATAAAAGTAAATATAGAGTAGGTGTCTTCTAGAAAATTAACAATTTATATGACACGAGTCGGTAGTAATTAACCAAGTCAATTAACTTCACGAAATAAAAAGTAAGGAAGATTGATAGCATATCGAAAGTTAAGCATCAATTGGAATTAAAATTTAAAAAAAAAACATTATTAATGCATTAACAACACCAGATAGATATCTAGAAATCCTAACGAATCGAACGACCAGCGAGAGAGAAGGAGGACAAGTGATCGTTCTACGGGTCAACGCCGACGAATGAACTCGAAGGATCGTAACCGGTATCGAAGCGAAAGAGAGAGAATAATTGTCGCGTTCGAAATACATATAGGCACATGTAGGTATATATATTTATATACGGTACATAGCCCCGAATCGTGGACCGGTGTAGCTCGATACATCCCGTTCCACGTATTTCCGTATCTCCTGCTATTTTCTTTCGGCTTCCGTTTTGCAAAGCCAGAGAGAGAGAGAAGGAAGCAAGCGAGAGTCACGTACTCGTATGCTGCCAGTCGCTCGTGATTATTTAACCGCGTTAAACCCCGCACGCGGGTTTCCCGTTTCCGACGATCATCTTATTAACGACGAAGGTGGCTTCCCTTTTTTTAGTGGCACGGTCTCTTTAAAAATAGAGCAACGAAGAGAAAGCAAAGAATAGAGTAAAAAAAGAAAAAGATAGAAGACCTGGTAAAGCAGTTCGACACGATAGGCTCTTTTTTTTTTTTGTTTTTTTAAAAAAAGAAGACCGGCTTGATGTTGGGGGTTGGCACGAGGTGGTCGTGGGCGTAGGAAGGAAGGAAGAGATTCGCGAAAGTTTGGAATTAACGAGGATGGGACTCCAACGTGGCGGGGAAAGTTTTGCGCAGACTATTCAACTTTCAGCCGTATAACCTCTTCTCCCTCCATCTTCTCTAACCCCTTCCACCGGGTCGAAGACGCGTACCATAATCCAGGGTAACAACGTGCCAGAAAATACCACCGCGCGAGTACCGCGTACTCGAAATCCTCGCGAGTTTTCCACTGATTTATCGTACTCCGTCTCTTCTCCTCTCTATTTTGTCTTCCATCCTCGCAGCTCTTAACATCTCGGCCGCAAACCCATAAATACTCCCGTTTCTGTAACGCTGACCACTTGGTGCATTGACAAAGACGCATTAACTCCGCGAATTTACCGCGGCGTCGATGAGAACGTGCCTCGAATTTAAGAGAAGCACGGGGTAACAGCCAGTATACTACCTACGATTAATTTACCAATGAGCTCACCATAGAATTCGTGCTCCGAATCGAGCTTTTGAAAACAAGAAATTACTCTCTAATTACCTACGTTCCATGATCCTTTTTTTTTTTCCTTTTCTCTCTCTCTCGAGTTTGCGTTTAACGGAACGGTTTAAAATGTTTCCCCTGTAGATTTCCTCGCGTGTATCGATGGTAATCCTCGTACGTTTCGTCCAGCGAATTTTCCTCCGGAGGATCGAGAAGTTTATTATTAGCGATATACGGCAGGACGATCGATACCTATCGAGTTACGTTGCCGTTCGGTATAGAAACGCAGGTGTACGATATAGGTACCATCGTACGGTGAAATTTATACTCCTAAATTATTAGTCGACCACGAGTTTACGAACGGTTTAACGTGCAAGAGACCGACCGAGCAGCTGAGCGAGTTCCGGCGAAAGTGTTAACGAGATGCTGCCGGCGATTTATCATTATCACTGTAAGCAAGCGGCAATTACGATCGTGCACGATTCTAAATCGTTTTTATACGAGGATTCGAGCATGCTCGGATCGGGTTAACCGACGTTAATTGTGGAGAATCGTCGGAAGATTGATTCCGTCTAACGTGTAATCGACTAATTCATTCATAGCTGGCCGCGAAGTTGCGTCACGTAAGAAAAAGGATACGTGTATTGCCGTGCCGTTAATGAGATCATCGATGTAGGAAGAAGAAGAGGTTCGTTTACGCAAGCTCGAAAGAATTTTTTTTATAAACTCGCGAGAAATCGAGTTCGTCGATCTAACGGTATCTTGCAACTCCGTTGCATCGTTGACCTTTTAGATCGTTTCTTCGTTATTAAATACATATGTTATGACCAAAATTGTTATTATCCGTTTTCTTTAATTGCCACGATGATCACTGGTCGAACAAATATAGGTATTATCATAGATTAGTTTTAGAAAACATTTTGTCCAACCTTCACGTGGCAGTAAACGCGTTAATCAAACCTAATGCGTATATAAAAAGTATGAAAATGAACACTGCGTTGTTACTTATTCAGAAACGTAACACTTTTTCTCTCGTTCGTGATCTACGAACGTTTGCGAACGTACACACGTGCGAGCCGCGTAACCATCTCGCGAGAAAACAGTAGGATGTACTGTTTACACGTAAAAAGGTTCGTCCAGGTAATGCGACCGGCTCGTGTTTCCTCCCACTATTCTCTTTTTTTTCCCGTAATCCATTAGAAACTCCATTAACCTTTATTAGTCTCGTTACGTCAGGAGCGGCGTGCAATCGGCAAAAATAGCAGGCGTCTTCGATAGGTTTTTCCGTGGAATCGTGTTGATATAACTCACGGTGGGAGATAGAGAGATAACGGCTGAAAGGCGTGGGTGAAGAGGAAAGAAACGTGGCGTGTTTCTCGGGTACTCGTTCAAGCTGACTAAACCCAACAACGAGTAGGAGATTTTTGTAAGAGACTCCGAGGGCACCCTTACGTCGTCGTCTCACCGTATTATTATGCACGCGAATGACACCTTTCCTTCTTCGTTCGTCCTCTCAACTTTAAAAACCGTACACGCTAACTCACCCTCGTTCTTAGTCTCTCTTTCTTTCTTGTACCGGAGCTACCCTCTTTCTCGCGTTCACGGGGAAAAAAGGGATACGAAGTACGCTGAAACGAGAGATGTAAAAAGATGAACGGGTTTTACGATGCCCCTGAACGCGTTACTTATCCCGTTCTTCTTTTTCCTAGACTTTTTAGAACCCTCGTGGTAATCTAAGAGATTCGTATCTTAGCCGAGTTTTTCGTGAAACCAACGAGATTTGCTTAGAGCCGTACAACCTCTGAGTTTCATACGTTATTGTTACCGTTATCCATCGGGTAGGTGCGAAACGAATTAGAACGATTACGTTAAACGAGTTACCCAACGTTTCTCTCTCTCTTTCTTTTTTTTCTTGATCGCTAGACAAAGCCTCTGGAATCGTTAGAGGATTCGCGATAAATGGCGGTCACGTCTAGGAATCGTTCTCAGTGCGATCAATTTTTCGTCCTTCCGGAACGAAAACAAGGCCTTTCGTTGTTTTTCACTAGGAAAGGTGATTTTTTGCTTCTTCAATTAGCAAATTCGATTCGAATGGACGATCCTCGTGATTTTACGACGCTGACAATTTTAGTACGACGAATCCTAACTATGAATTGCATTTTCGCGTGCTTTCAGCGATTTCACGAATACTTATTTTCTAGTCTCTCTTTTTCTTTTCTTCTCAATTACTTTCTTTCTCTTCATATTTTTCTCGTTTCCCTTCGCTTTTTCATCCAACCGTCGCCTTCCTATTTCATCGTCACGTCGGCACACTCCGGTTCGTTCCTCGTTAATCCCATTCTTCATAACCGAACCCTTTTAATTGTCGTCGCTATAATCAACGGCACTTGCGGTTTCCTGCGAGGTATACCGTAAATACAGTGACTCCGAGAAGTATTTGAACACCCTATAGAGTAGACAAACTTTTTTTAAAACTGAACCAAACAATTTGAATTTTTGCTAGAAAATAGAAGGATTAGTTTAGTTGTTTAAAAAACTTCGAAATTTTCGAAATTACGAAGAAAAAAAAGTAATTTTCAACTTTTTTATCCGAGCTTATAATAAAATTTTCAAAACTGCTTTCTGTAGATTTACGTAACATATATGCATGTTACAAATTTCATCATCGGTTAACGTTCTTCCGACTTATGTTTAAAGATTGCAGAAAAGTTCAAAAATCGCTGAAATCATTGATTTTCGAATTTTTCTGCTTTATAGGGTGTCCGAATACTTCTAGGAGTCACGGTATATCTACAGTAAATCTATTTTTACTCACGTACCTCGAAGAATCCTCAAAGTTATCGTTTATTATTTTTATCCGTGCCGATTAGATTATCGGAGACGCGATATAAGCTACATATATCTACCCTTTTCTTATTGCTCGATATTTACGAGCTTTATCGAGCGTGTTCTCGAAACTCTTTACGTTCTATTTACAATCCTTAGAAATCGGATATGCGCGTTAGTAGACGAAGGAGAGGAAACGCTCGAGCTCGCGGGAGAGTTCGAGAGGTCACCGAATCTCGCGAGTACAAAGGACCCGTAGTAATATCGTTCTCTCCCTATCGTAATTAGCCTCTTAAGTTCCTGGACTCGTGACCGTAACCGGTAATGGCGATCGTGAACCGTTCGAAAATACGCGGTAGGGTTATAAGAAACGAGCTAGCTAGGGCTTCGTATCAAGACAAGGTAAATCCGTTGGTGGAAATACAACGTTCTTAATATCGGTTGAAGAAAAAGAAAAAAAATAAGAAGAAAAGAACAACGAGACGCTCCGGACGATAGCGTAATAGCCGACCGGACAAGTTAGACCGCGAAAGTATCAAATAGCCTGTTTATCGACGTCGTCGTTTAATTTCCCAGCTAGACGGAGATAGAAAGTAAGGGAAGGCGTTGCACCCGTCGTAGAAACGATAAGCGACAATATCGTGCCGTAATATCGACGCTTTACGGGTAGAAACGAGGGAACGTCATTTATTTCTTGGCGAGTTTTCTCGCGGCCGGTGGTGGTTAGTCTCGCTTCCGTTCTCTCTCTTTCTCGTTAACCCTTCCTCCTGTTTTCTTTTCTCTTGGTACTCTTCTTCCTTCTCAGCCCTTTTAATTATCGCAAACCGCACAAACGCGCACCGGAGCAATCCACGGGAGCTTTTACGAGGTACACAGCTGCGGCGGCGTTAGGCCACGCTACTCTCGTCCTGTCGTTTCCGCGTGTCCCTCGAAGAAACGCGCGGGAGATCTTCCACGTTTCTCTTTACTCGAGCAACGAGATATCTACCCTAGGAGAGATTCTTACGAGATTCACGCGTGCAACGTCGTAAGAAAGAACGTAAGGTGGTTGTTTCAAAAGCGCGTAGGTGAGTTCAACCTTTCTTCTCTCTTTACGCTCACTTTCTTTCTTCCTTTCGTGGCCGCGAAAGCACCACCGGAGATAAGTAGCCAGCTCCACTCGCGGTAATTACGCGGCTCGCCGTTTCATGCTTCCCACTTCCGTTTCTTTCTTTCTTTACATTCTTTCTTTCTCTCATCGTTTCCACTCTCTTGCCTTATGCTTACCACACGATGCTGTACGAGGCGTGCACGATTTATTACGCAAACTTCGTAAAGTCGCTCTCGCCGCGTCGTTGCGTGTCATTAAAAAAAACTCGACTATTTGCATAGTCTCACGGATTTTTTTTCCCGCTTTACCACCGCGAACCGGAGCTCGTTCTCGTAACGATGATGACGACGGCTAGCGGAGATAATCGATTCTACACGAATTTATGATCTTTTATACGAGGTAAAGATTATTTACGATATTGCACTTTTTCAACCTCCGCTGATGCAAAAACGAAGAGTGTTATAAGTTCCGTAGTTCATAAACGAGTGACCCGATTTTGACGGGGTTTAATTTATTGAAAAGTATATATTTCTATGCAAGTTTCTAGCCAGGTTTGGTCAAAATCGGTTCGGTAGTTCTCAAGTTACACAACTTTTTAAATACGAGACGAAGAGTAATGCTCTCATTATTTTATGCTTGAATAAATTAATTTTTTTGTCACTTTCACTGTCACTGATTTTATAATTCAATTTTTTTGTTTTACATTCCCACTTCATTTTCATAGAACGATAAACGGAAACTTAATCGAGTAGTCGATGATCGGCAATACTAATCGCGTGCTTCCTTTAAACGTTACTTTGTCGACGCGTAATTACTCTTCGTCTCGTAAACCATTTAATTGGTCTCACGGATCGATCGTCCTAGATCAGAACAAACGACATCTATCTGTCTATATCTTTTCTCTCTCTCTCGTTTGCAACTCTTCTCGCAACATCAGCACACTAGCGAGAATAACGAGCTGTACTCCTGTGTTAGTGTCCACGATGAGACTAGTTTAGTAGCGGCACTACGGCGTTAGTGTTCGTAGGTGGCCGTGCCAGTCTAGCCCGGCTTTTCTATTCCACGCGACTGCTGCTGGAATCCAGCCGTCGGCGTGGAATACGGTACGCTAATTCACGCTAATCTAATTTGCTGCGAGAGAGAGCCGGTCAGCGAGAGGTACGAGCCGCGAGCAAGCAAACTACCCTGGGAAGCGAGACACCTTCGACGGTTATTCTTCGCGCTGATAACTCCGTCGATGGATTTAAATAGTTTTTCATAACGTATCGCTTCGTTTCACATTTTTTAGTTATTATACGATTTTTTACCAATTATTAGCTTTTTGCACTTGACCTTTGAAGAAACATTATGTCATTTAATTTGAAATTATATAGATATTATTCATTACTTTCTGAATAAATGTATCGTGGACTTCCAAGTAAAAAAGAATCTATTTTAAATAAATTACGTTTCAATTTTTACTAGTAATTTGATAATATTAACTCAAATTTTATAAATTTTTGCTGTAAGCCCACGATATATTTCATTAGTTGGTAATCCACGAGTGTAAAGGTAAATGAACGTGGAGCGTCACCAAATCGGTCTCGTCGAGTCATCGAATGTAAAGGATTACGTTTCATTATTATATTTCTTCCTAATTCTATATTTCGTTATTACTATACGTATGTGCTTTCGAAACTTTTATTATATCCATATCACGCGAATTATTACGGTTCGAAGGACGGGGATTAACAGATTCGGTACAAAGTAGAAAATCGAGATTGAGCTATGGTCGATGGTTTTTGCCCCTTCGCGCGTATAATTTATATCGAAAATCATGGATTCCTCGTTATTGGCCACGACACGATGTTTTCGTGCTCGATCATAACGAGGAGAACGCGGCGTGGACTAGTATCGCGAAATCCCAATGCAATCACGTTCGTAGCTCTTCCTTTCGAGGATTCCGGGCGCAGCAGGAGTACAATCCATTTGCAGGGAAATGCAATAATTGCAAATTGTAATGGGGCGCAGCGCCGCGTCATTACCGCTGTATCAACTCTTCCCTCTCTCTCTCTGGTTTTACCTTTCGTATCATTCTTACTCCTTCTATCTCCTTCTTTCCACTCGATCTCGACCATCACCGCGAAATCCCTCGGTCTTCGAATTCTTTTGCACCTTCTTTTTTTTCCTCGTCCTCGATTACGCGGCATCCTCGCGGGTCTTGGTGTACAACCTACCTACATAGGTCGAGTCTTTCGCGAAAGGAAAGTTTTCTCGCTCGGTTCCTTTCCGAGAAACATCGTAACGCAGCTTACCTTCCGCTTCGCTGGATCCGACCGCTACTCGATAGTAATTGATATTTATGCACGGTAGTCTACATTTACACCGTTTCGTTGCACTCGAACGGCATTCACTTAATACGATTCTTTTTTCTTCTTCTCTTCTTGCCACCACGTTGATACACTCTTTGAACGGACAGCTCGAAAGAGAAGTACCTAAAGAGAAAATAAAAAAGGAGATCGCTGAAAATTATCTGAAAAAAAGATAGAACGAGTCCAATGAAAAGAGAGAAACGTTCTCGGAGACGATGTCGCTTAAATGGAGTTATGTATTTCGTGACGGAGCAAGGTGGTCGAGCCACGTTTAATACGTTCGTGTATATACCAGCGAAACGGGTGAATCGAACTATTTATCGTTCGATGTTGTACCAAACCATCCTTCCCACCCTCTCGATAGGCTGTTACGGGCAACGTTTTAACGCGGAATTAACGTTCGACAGTTATCGTCCGTAGCGTCTCTTAAATTAATGTTCCGATGAAATAGCATCGGAACCGAGAGAATGTCAATCCTCGTGGCGTGCTCGCGTCCACGTTCCGTTCACCGTGTATATCGTTGTGCACACGTGATATCGACAGACCGAAACGAGAAGCGCCGAGTATATCTGTCACTTGGTTCTACGCGCGATAAAATGTTCTACGGTTTCGCGACGATCGAGAGTCGCTAGCTAGTCGTGTATCGTACAGTTTTCTTTCCGATTGTTTTAGCGGTTTTCTGTTTATTTATAATTATACATTTCAGTTTGTATTATAATTCTTTGTTTAAAAATCTGTGAAAAAAAATTGGGTGTTTATCAAAGTATAGCTGCATCATAAGTAGGTATATTCTATTCCAGCGTTTCCCAAACTTTTTCGGACCAGTATTTTTTGTACAATTTTTACACGGTTCTCCGTTATGTAAAGGAGTTATGCGTGGACAAACAAAAAATAAAGCAACAGGAGATATCGCCCACTGTCGAATTGAGTAACCTCCTCCTTTTTTAAAGTCTGTTAAAAAACATATAGGTATAATATTATTAAAATTTTTTAATTTCTCTGAGGACAAGGATGCGGACTACAGTTTGATAAAAAAAGAATATTTGTGTAAATCAAGGACTACATTTATAATTTAAATCCTTCGTAAACCGGTGTCGAGCGTGACTCTGCATCGTTTTTACATTAAATCCTACTCTTACTTTTATTCGTGGATATTTTACCTTAGTCTTTTTTAAACCTAAACAACTATTTAAACAAATGATAAAGCTATAAGCCTAAGATTATATTGGAAAAGATTTTACAAAGAAATCGTCGAATTCTCCTTTTTCAAAATACTTAGTCGAAATTATTTCCGCATGTTTGCCGCGCATTACGTAAGCGCTCTTCGCCTCTTGGTCATTCGTTAAAGTCGGTCCTAAATTGATCGAGCGTGCACTATGCGGGAAAGATCAAACAGAGAGATACTCGTTACGGCGCGTCACGTCGCGCGGTCCGAAACGGTTTGCCCCCGCGCCGCGACAATGACCGAGCTAAAACATCGTTCCGTTTGGTTTTGCTCGGTCTCGTCGTCTCTACGTGAGACCGCGAGACACGCGAAATTCCTTGGCATAATTCGCAAATAGACCGGGCCGTGTATAATCGTCGCACGAGAACGAAATTTCGAAGGTTTTTGGCATGGTTCTCGGCAGTCCAGCGTAACTTCTTCGAGGCTTTTCCAAGAAAAAGGTGAAGAGGAATAGGTGGTGGTAGAAAAGGGGAAGCGTAGGAGAGGTTACTCGCCTCCGAGGATCGTTGCTTTCGCGAAGCGTTAAGTGACAGTTATGAGAAAATATTGGTTCAGACTGTAATTATATTGCTCCCTTGCTCTTCGCGTGCCCAGCATTTTCTTACGGATTTCGCAGGATGCCCTAGCTATCCTACCACGTTCTCCGCTTTTCTTCCTTTACGCGAAATAATTATACTCTTTCTCTTTTTCTCCCTTTTCCCGGCAAATCCGATAGCTTCTTCTCACGTTTCTGCCAAAGTTTTAAGATACGAGAGAGAGGTTGGGACGTCCGGGCTATCAGATTTTTCTTTAGCGATTTATTTACGAGACTTCGCGAGAACCTAACTCTTAAGAATTCGAAGTTTTCGTGTTTTTCTCGTCGAATTTCACTGATCTTTGCTTTTTTTTCTCTGTTACAGGTGAGTACTCGTCAACGTCAATGATTTTAGCGGCTAGATCTCCTATGGGAACGTAAGTGAATTTAAAATTAGATACAACCGATCAACCGCTCATCTTCTCGAGAGCGTGCTAACGCATAACTTCGATTTGCATCAGAATTTTTTCCATTATAATTTCAAATCTCGAAAGATGTTTACTCGAGTAAAGGGAAGGGGGTTGGGAGAGGAAAAATAGTAAGAAACAACGTCGTGGCATTCGAAGCTTGCGATCCATAATGATCGTGCTCGGTTAAGTGGCCGATTTATATTCAATGTCATACGAGCCGTTTCGCGGTTAACGCGTTGACGTTCTCCCGACGTAGGCAGCGACAAATATGGAACCCTCGCCTACGGTCAATTTGTTCGAGCGGTAACGCGAGCTAGGTCGTTCCTATTCTTCTAAATAATTCCATAACGCCTATATACAATCGTGTGTAAGAACCTCCTCTTCTTCTGCGATATTTTCCTTGAACTTTTCAAAATGATTCTTAACCCTTTGTACTCCGAGACGACATATTTCCAACATTACATCATTTTATTTCAAGTGATATGTCACTACCCATACTGTGAAATAAAAAATATGTTTGAGTTGGTGAATTAGAAATAAATTTGTCAGTACAAACAAAATTGAGCGTCGAATTGGCCTAAAAATCGGTCATGTCGAGCCAGACACGGAGGGCAAAGGGTTAAATCGATCTTCAGTTTTAAGGGTTGAACAATCGGACAAATTATTTGAAATTTCCTTCGATCTTTTCGACGACTCCGGGAGACCTCGATTACACCGATTGCTCGGGCAACTTATGTAAGATCGATCCAATGGCGTCGAGTCAACCCCAATTTGCAGACCCCACCGGAGTGGTACAAGAAAGGGGCATAAGAAGAAGACGAAGAAGAGAATATGTGCTTCCAAGTCACGATCGTAGTACCAACGACGAAAGACCCATCGACCGTGCAAGCTCCGCACCCTTTTTACTTTATAACTCGTATGGAACAAATGGTGAAACGATCTTTTCGATAAATCCTCTCTAATGTTTTCGAAATGCTAAATGAGGAAAGAAAGAACACCTTTAGTTTAAAATCACGACACGATCTTGAACATAGAAAATAACTTAGTTCACCTTTCTTGTTCTCGTGATATGTAAGAGAGTCCGGTTCGCGACGAGTCACGTCACCGTTTTGTCCATTTGATCCAAGCACCAAGATCCGACCAGATTTAATGGTTTTCCTTTAATCTTCGCGCAACCCTTTCTCCGAGAAAACGGTGAGAGAGAAGATGGGTCGAAGCGAACGACAGGGGTGGTGTCTCGGACGTGAGGTGGATGAGGGAGGTCGGATGCGCGAAAAGAGAAGGAGCGTAAGAAGAAGAAAAGAAGGAGTTAGGGTCAGGCTAGGGGTTGGAGGAGCAATAAGGAATTATTGCGGTACGATCGACAAACGGCGACTACGTGGCCGCACTACGGAAGACGAGCACACCCTTCCGTCCGTTCCCCACCCTCCCGTTCGCCACCCAACACCATCATAGAACTTCTCGATGCTTCTCCTGTCTCTCTCATCCTCTTTCTTTCTCCCTTTCGCGTTCCTGCATGGCTACGGGTACCAGACTCGTCAATATGTAATGTTCGAATGCCTGGCGGTCCTGCTAGCAGCATCCGTGGCAGGCGTTACAGCTCTACGTGGAATGGAAGATTCTTCTCGCGTTTGTATATTTCAGTGGTGGAGTCGATGAGCGTTGGCTCGGGTAGCGTTCGGAGTTCCCTACCTCTTAAGTACACGATATTTTTCGATGTCCCTGCACGTAAAAAAGGATTAGTCTTGTCCTCTCGTTACCGTTTGGACATTGGCAGAGTGGGAGAAAGAAAGAGCGAAAAAGAGAGAGAGAACTTTTGCGAGCTAGTGTCACCGTATCCCGGTGGTCACGAGTGGCCGCCCTGGAAAAAGGGTACGGTGCACGAAACTGTTATAGGTGTACGTGACTCTTTTTCGAAAAGCCTCGAAAGCGTAATATTTTCGATCGTGTCCTTTCCGCGGACGAAATGATTCTGTTACCTTCTTTACGGGCCCGACCCGTTTGGAACTTCGCTTCCTTCGGACACCGGCTTCGGAATACGAAAAAGCACGGCTGATCGGAGTTATTAGGACTTTCCGATTGGATCGGGATAGATGGCTGCTACGACGTTCGCTGTTAATCTCAGCGCTGATTTTCGTTCTACCTTATATTCTTCGTGTCTTTGTCACGATTCGTCCCCTTTTTTTTTTATATAAGTAATCTTCTTACGTCGTTGGTAATCCGAAGGATTTTTATTTTTCTGATTCGCCTGTTCAACGTTCGGTTGTTATTGATATATGAGCCGTTTATCTTGAAAGTGATATAAATCCATTTTTCATGATTCTAATTTTTTTGAAAAAATCTGACGATCAGATTACAACTTTTTTGTCTATATTTGAATTTATACTTTTAAAATTTTAAAATTTAACGACTCATATAGCGAGTGCTGGGAGTACTTCTACAGTCAATTGTAACACCATGAAAAGGTCCATAAAAGAACATAAATAACGTAGGTAGGACGATAAAAAATATACCATGCACTTGCGAGAAGTTCTTTATCGTCTTTTGCTACATAAAATACATGCATATACACACAATAATTTATATATATCAATCTCTCTGATCTCTATACCACATTTATCATTCTCGAACGATTTTTGCCTACCAAAAGTTTCCCCAATTTCAAATCACAAATTTACAACTACCACCGATCACTTTGTAGAAAAAAATAATACACCGTGTCGTCGCATGGTAAATTAGATATCGACGAAAAAGGGGTGAAAAGAAATTGCGGATTGTTAACGGTACGCATCGGTAACAAAATTTTTTTCTCGTCGAGATAGATAGAACGGGAACGACGACGAACCGAGTTTTTAAACAATATGCAATCGAAGTCCGGTGTGTCTCTTCGTTCGATGAACCTTTATCAACGAATCGGATTCGGGTGTAGCGGGTAGATGGAGAAGAGGAGGGAGGAAGGCGAGGGAAGTTTATCGTGGCGTCGCAAAACCAATTTCGTCGTCGGCCGCGTTCCTCCCGCCTTCCATATTGAGCGAACATTAGACGATGGCGCGCACAGCGGGCAGGGACGCTCGATTTATCAACGCGCTACAAAGCGTCCCCTCCTTTCTCGGCCGCGTTTCCGCCCTTGATAAGAATGCAAATAAATGGTGCTGCCGCCGCTCGGATATGGTCTTTCAAGGCGCGACGCGTCGCGACGCTTTCGACTCGCCGTCGAAACGAGAGTCTTGCTAAGACGTCTGGTCTCTTATTTGCTTGAATTTTTCTATGTCCTTGCTTGCTTAGGATGCTGGAATGAAATTTTCGTTAGGTAGGGTTGCTCAAGTCGTACCTGTTCTGTATTTAGAGTCTTTTTAGATTCATTTATATGACAACACAAAGATTTTTCAGAGTTCTAATTAATAAAAACAATATTTACACTAGAATCGAATAGCAAATATAGTTTTTACATATTTGATAATACTCATTGTTATGCAGGGGGTACGATTTAAGCAACCTTACCCTATATTTAATGTACTGGGATGTATAGTAGAATAAAACTTACAAAATCGGTGAATCTTTAAGTAAAGTGAGTAAAAAATATGGAACAGATGTTTCGTTATTGAGTTTGAAGATTAGTTGGATAAATAAGTGGTCTTGGATAATTTTTCTGATTCGTAGAAATATTCGTATCTCCTGGTTGGTTATGCTACCTACTATGAAACACCCTGTGCAACGATAAAATTTGGTATTACGTTCTGTACATTTATCTTGCCAGGGGTCACGTAAGAATGTGTAATATTTTACAAATATTGCAGTTTATTTGATTTAAGTTCTTTAATTTATTCCACCGTTACCGGTCACCAGTGATTTCGACGGAATTCAACGTGTTAAATCACTACCATTGCCGTAGTTTATAGGTGGTGTTCATCTTTTCTCAAATGCTTCGCTGGCACAAAAAAAAAACGGTTTAGTTATCGATTGGTTCCTTTCTCTCGGAGACACATTTTTATAACAACCTAGTGCAAAGTCAATAACGAAATACACACTCGGTATAGGATTGAATTTGTGGCATGTGATACACCTTTGTAGAGCAGTAGAGAAGATACCCAGAGCATTTAAATTAAGTCTTTCATTAATTGTCTTGAGCCACTCTTACATCTATCGCGATCGATCTCCTAGAAACAGCTAAATTTCTTCGATAAGTCGTCGAATTCTCATTGATAAGATCCTCGATACTTTGTCTGGTTGCCCAGCTGACGTGACACCATAAAGATCGTAAAGTTCGTCGATTCTATAAGAAGGAAGAGCCTCGTCGAGAATTTGTCGCGCGAAACTTCAATTTCCTGTAAACTCGACGGCCTCGTAACTTCATTGTCCTGGAGCGTGCTGACGAGTAGGAAGGAAGGAAGGAAAGATGTTAAAGGTAGGTGGGAGATCGTGGAAGCAAGGACGAAAGAGGAGAAGAGAGGTTCCTCTTCTTCGAGAGTCGGTCTCACGCGCGTTCTCCGGCAGTTTCCCGAGGCCTCTCGCTGTACGTTGCTCCGCCTGGCTCTTTTCTCTACTCTTCTTGGTCGACAATTCTGTCACGTACGTGTCATAAGTCCTCGGCGTCTTTAAGTAAGAAGTAACGGCGCTGCTTCGCCCCCTTCTCTCGCTAGTTCTTTCAGGCCCGCAGACTCACGGCTGTTGGAGAGTCGCTAAGTACTCGGCTTCTTCTAGCTGATGTTACACGGTCACCTATACAGGTCCTCCCGTCGCGCACGTTCTTCAAGAAGTTTCGCCGCGTGAACGTCGACGGAGACGACGGCTAGACGACAATGACGCGAACGACGACGTTGCCAGTGGTGGTAGAATCGCGGTGCTGATGGTAGAGTGGTAGTTGTAGGGAGGTCGATGGTGGGAGGTGAAAAGCGATGGAAGTCGCTCGACGAAGGTTCTCTCCTAGGTGGTAAGGTGCTAGAACGCCTTACCAGAGTTCACTCGACTCGCTCGGTGGTGTGCGACGGTCAGGCGTGGCCAGCATACCAAATCCGCGAGGTATTCTGGTCATGTAGCTGCTACGAGCTCTTGGCTTTCCAAGGGAAAGCCTCTCTCTCTCTCGCTCGCCCTGCTTTCGCGGCAAGAGGTGGGGTAGTATTAATTGGCTTACGAGGCGACACTCATTAGCACTTTGAGTACGAGGGTTTGGGCGGACAAGGGAGAGAAACACCCTTCGGAGGCGTTACTTTGGCCTGCACCCGCGTCACGCGGCTTCCTCTAGATATTCTCGACTCTTCTCTCTCTCTCCTTTCGTTCGCTAGCACGCGCTAGAACCTCGCCTCTTTGTTTCTCGATATATCGGAGAACGATAGTCCAATAATCGACTTTAGCTTTGCGGTATATTTTTTTTTCTCGCCCTTTGTCCGTCACCTTTTACCAAAAAATGAGAAATAAAATGCTTGGCGTGTAATTTTTGATTAATATCGTTACGAGATCACATTTTCTTTTCCAGTCTAGGATAAAACCAGGAAGAACGACTATAGAGTTGCACGGTATTAAAGTTCGAATTTATTTCCGTTGAGCGTGCTAGAAAGAAAGAGGGAGAAAGAGGAAAGTACTTTAGCGGAAAGAGATTTCAAGAATTCATTGCATTCGTATTTACTCGACGCGTCCCGGTATTTATAATTCCGCGAGGTAATGGCGATGGACCTCTCTCTCGCTTCCGAAGGAAAAGGGCGCCGGCGGAAGCTGCGGGATGAAACAGGATTGTGGTCTCTGAATATTTCGCGGTTCTCGTGGATTTGCACAGTTGCGGTCGACCCGATACTCCGAACTCTCAGTAGATCCAATTTGATCGGAAGACCGCAACGTCTACGAGCGACCTTGCATGGAGACGGACAATGCACGTGGAACCGATGCGAGATAACCTCTTCTCTCGCTTTCTCTCTCTCTCACACAAACACACAAATACACATATATTTTCTCTCTCTCTGGTTTCCTCCATTCCGTTTCGAAGCTGCCCCGTAGACAACGTTGCTCTCGATAAGCTATTGTTCTATCGCGGTCTTGGACTATATGAGTTTCGCTACGTTACCAACGTTGTCGTCCTACACGTAAACCACCCCTTTTCTCTTCCTTCACGAGCCTTTCCTCATCCGGACAGTCTCTTGCGAGATAAGTTTCGTGGACGTGAAATGCCCGCTCCTTTCTCCCACGATTTCTTCTCTCTCGCAAATTCCTTTTATATCTTACCTTCCTCTCGATATATTCAAGCCTCTCTCGTTTCCATCCTGCTCGAATCGCGGAGCAAGTACTAGCATAATTTTCCTATCTCCTCAAATTGCGTTCCTCCTTGCGACGATCGCCGCGGTAAAATCTACTTACCGTCCACGTTTATACTTTCCTTGCCGAATTTTACGAGCGGGTAACGTCGGAGAGACTTCGTCCGCGCGTTACGTGGGACATCGCGGTTTCCTTTGAATGCCCACGCGTGCGGACGCTGCTGGATGGCGATAACGTTCAAAGGAGACCGTTTCGTTAAATGGAAATTGGGACGATGATCTTTGTTATTAATTCTTCGATATATTACTGCTCGATAGTATTATCTCGATTACACTTGGTTTTCATCGTGTCTTTCATTTATTAATACTTGAAAGTATTCTCTCGATGTTCATCATGTATTTTTTTATTTATCAACACTTATAATCATCATCGATCCCCTCGTCTAATATTGGCTGTTAATTTATCGTATTATCGATATTTCATTTAATTCTTTAATAATATTTTACCCAACAACAATTGTTTTATTTTATTAATATTTATCTTCGTCCAACAAGTATACTTATCGTAAAAAGGGACAGGCGTGTTCCAATCAACGATCGTGTCCAACTCGAGGCGTTTACGCGGAAACGAGACTCGGAAGAGTACATCGGCGACGGTTGGTCGCGCAGAAAAATTGCGTCGATTCGATGGCTCGTCGATTTAGCTTCGTTCTCACGACTCACTCAAGCTACATCCACAGTGATACTAATGACAGGCATTAACTTCGCGGCGTCTCAAAGCGGTTGTCGTCGACGACGAAGACGCCAAGAGTCGTGAGACTCTCGACGTTACGTCTCGGTGCTCGATTCTCTCTCACACACATAGATATTCTTCGAACGTTCGTCACCTGTTCGGATTTTCACGTTTTAGGAGCTCCTAGCACCAAATTAGTCCATGGTCCTTTTCTCTATGTTATCATATTTAAAAAAAGGACATTTCGTGGGTTTGTTGTACAAAGTCAGTGGTTTCCAACCTTTGTTACTACGTGTCCCAGAAAAGAAAATTTGATTTCTGCACCTCCACATCTGTTTTTTTTTTAAAATGAATATAGCATCAAATATAGGAACCTTTTACAACTTTATAGAAAATTAAAAACTGAAAACTACAATTAACAGAATAATAACAAAGTTTTATTTTTATATTAGTATTTAATAATAAATTTATAAATTTTGGCACCTCCCAAGTTGGACACCGTTAGACCAAGTACAAAATTTCTAAAATTGTAGCTAATAAGACCAAATCACTAATAAAAGAAAAAACAATGTATGCAAAATCAATTTTTTTGATTCGATCAGTTTTTGCAGCAAACCCATAATATAATCCATCATTTCGTTATTTGTCGAAATTGCATTTATAGCGACGGTTGGTCACGCAAAACGATGAGCCATGTACCTTCTCTCTTTCCCTCTCGCGTTCTCGTTTCTGTGGTTTACGAGCGGCATGTGCCGTCGCACGAATTAGGCTCGTACCTACGCGGCACCTGCCGATCCAAGCTTGTCATGCGAGGAGCTCCTATAAACCGAGATTGCCGAGGGATCGAAAGTTATGGCCGGTCGTCCTTCTCTTTCTTTCTTTCTCTTTTGCCATGCCGCGGCCTATAAGGAAACGCCCGGCTGACGGCGCGGCGCGCGTCTCTTCCTTTTCTTCCACTTTTCTTCTTCCAAGCACAAAACCTTCCTCCTCGCGTCCTTTCTATACCATCCTCTCTCTTCCTTCCTTCGATCGCATTTGGATAGCGTTCGCTAACACAACCACGTAGCCACCCCCTCGAGATCGTTCGGCGAAAACGAATTCCATTTTCTCTCGTAAGAACTTTGCTCTCGTGTACTTTCGAGTTTACATCTTTCTCTCTCTCCTTTTATCCCCTGCCAGACGTTACCCGGAAAGAAGCTGCCACTAGGAGCGTGGCTCGCGTGTGTCCTGTTTTCTCGATATTTGCTTCGGGCTGCAATCGGAAGGTGAAAGCGTTAGTTCGTAATATATGGTGGATGTAAATATGTGGGAATAAACGATAAG
Source organism: Ancistrocerus nigricornis (assembly GCA_916049575.1). Classification (NCBI taxonomy): domain Eukaryota; kingdom Metazoa; phylum Arthropoda; class Insecta; order Hymenoptera; family Vespidae; genus Ancistrocerus; species Ancistrocerus nigricornis. Next base: position 32,418,266 of record OU696666.1, read on the forward strand.
AGAAATATATGTCGCCTATGCCGTCTCGTGATGTTCTCTTTTGTACTCCAAAGATTTTCGCTTATTACAACGAGCGAGTAGCAGTGGTAGTAGGAGGTAGTCTTTGTTTTCCGATCGTATCGTCCAACGAAGATATTACATCGTACGCGTGTGTTAGATACCTTCATCCTGTTCTCTTGTCGTAATAGGAATTTCGGTGTTTCGCTTCGTGACTCGAGAAATATTCCAACAATTGGATCTCGTTTGCTCGCTGTCTCGTAACGCGTATAACGAGTAACAATTCGAATGGAATATTCCTTGTAATTTTCTTCGAAGCATCCTCGACTTCGGTTAATTTGATATACCTGCATGTGAGATATATCTCGAAAAGATACAAAGAGGACGACGAACGTGTCAATAAATCGATCCAGTCTGAAAGACTGCCGTGTCGCAACTGGTGACGAAATAGAATAGAATGGAGCAGACACGGTTACAGGAGTATCGAGGAAATATTCGCGACGTTGGCGAAAAGATTTCCCGTTAAGCACGAATAAGAGAATGGTATTACGGTGTTACCGACTCGACGTAGGACTCATGCAAATGAGAGTTAGGATAGATCTCGAGACGCGAAAGAGTAGGGGAGGAAAGGATCGTCGCGAGTAGTACAAAGATAGGTACGGCTGACGGATTCTCTCGCGGGTAAAGAGGGCCGAGGGAAAAGAGCAGTTAGTAAGACTCGCTCCGTTGCGTCCTTAGACAGAATATCTCCGGCTCCGATCCTTCGTCGTTTGCCGGTGGTCTCTACGGCTCCTTCGCCGCTTTGCTTCCTTCGCGTACTTCATCTTATTCTTCCTTTCGCTCGCGTCCCGTTCTTCTTTTTGTAACTTCCTTCGACTACTCTTCGTCGTCTCTTTGGAACGTTTCTTCTCCTCCGACTAACCCCTCCTCCTACCTTCTCCTCGTCCTTGCTTCACCTTCTTTCTTTTTCTTTCATCTTTTCTTCCCTCCTCTCTCTCTTGGCCATTCCTGTTGCCAAGAGCTCATTCCCCGAATCCAACGACTCTCCTCGCCGTCTGATTTCGGCATTCGATTTACGTACCGCCTTCTTCCCCGCGAGGCTTCTTTATCTTCCGCAACGGAGAAAAATCCACCTCGTTGGATTAGATTTTCCATCCCGTTCGCGTATCTTCTCTCCCTTTTCTCTCTCGCACATTCTTTCCTTTTACTTCGACGTCGTTTGGACGTTTCTTTCTTTCGTTAGACGTACCTACCCCGTATACGTCCTATCTCACGCTTATCGACGGAAAGCTCCCCTTTTTCTATACTTCCTCGTTCTACCACCTTTGCTTTCTTCCTTCGAGTGCACGCACCTATCCTCAGGATCGCGAAGCTTCCCTTTCTTCTTTTCATTTCGCGCAATCACCTTGAGTTTATCTATCTTCGCACTTTTTTTTTTTTCTTTTCCTTCCTTTCGAGGACAACTATTTTATTTTTTCATTCCATTTTGGATAGGGTCAAGGAGGTATACCTACGGGAACGTCAACGGCAGGTGATTTCGAGCTCGGCTAATCCTTACCGTCCGTCTTGTGTTTCTGTCAGGAAAGAGAGAGAGAGGGAAAGCAAGGAAGACAGAAAAGCTATCGAGCTCGAGGCCTATACTTCGATAGGCTCCCTCGCTCTCTCTCTTTACTAGACTTTACCTCTCTCTTCCATCTCGCTTTGTCTCCGACTTTAGAGTCAGAACGGAATAACGTTCTCGGGAAAACCGTCAGGCGCACGCTACTCTGTCGCGATTGTTCTACCGACGGTTCTGTCGTCGATTCTATCGCCATCGTCCTACCACATCTCCATTCGATTCACCTCCAGACCTTACGATCACCATCATTCCCAATCTCTTGTCTTACCTTTATTCTTATCCAATAGTTCTTGCAACAACTTTCGATGAATTTTTGAATAGGAACTTTGGTTCGGGTTGTTTGGGATTGAGTTTAATGGGTAGTGTATAGATGATGGGAATTTAATGGAACGTATTGATGTAAAATAGGTTGAGGCTAGGAAATATATTCTCATGGAAATACCTATATCGCATTTAATTGACGATCAGAATATATTATTGCTGTTATATCGAGAAAAAACATAAATTATGGTACAGGAGTTTATATGAAGTTATGCAACATGGAGGTTACGCAACATTTGTCAATCAAACGGGTAATTTTATTCTTTAAGTAAATACCATTATGCATTTATCGATATTCGATATTTTCTAAAGATTTCCCTTCCAGATTTGATTAAATTCATAACTATAAAAGTTTATAGAACCTAATCTCATCGTACTAGTTACCCATGCGTTAATTTTAATTCCTTAACTTTCTTAGAGCTATGTAACTTGGTCGTCGCAGTCACCGCAATGTAATATAATGTAACGCAATGGAACGTAATATCTCCTCGTTTTTCGGTTCGCCATCTGTGCTCTCGGCATAGTACTTAGCATATTACCCTTTTACAAACTTTCTTACTAAATATGGTAATTTGCACCTTGTATTATAGTACACGATATTACGCGAGCCTTACCTCATAAAACTTATATGATTCGTCCAGTAAATCATCTTCTCAGATTCGACACGTTTGTTCATTATCTTAATATTTTTTTTGTACATTCCGCATATACTACTATATGTATTTTATATTTCTCAGACTCAATGTCATCCTTATCGTTTTATCTCGTACCATCGGAGATTCCTCGAAGCAAAAGTCCCACACAAATGAAAAACTCTTAAGGCTGTTCACCACCCAATACGTTTTTACGATAACTCTCCTGGTCACAGTTTTTGACCGATTTTGACGAACAAGGGCTTATTCGAAAGCTGAAAGATTTATTGTGAAGATGATCTTTTTGAAATTTTCAAAAAAGTTTTTTTTTCATCATACGTCTTTTTCAGATGTGTTTTTTGCCCAAAAATAAGTATTTATTGAAAATTTGGAAAAGATCATCTCCCTCAGAAATGATTCAGCTTTCGAATAAGCCCTTGTCCGTCAAAATCGGTCAAAAACTGTGACCAGGAGAGTTATCGTAAAAACGTATTGGGTTGTGAACAGCCTTAAGATTGTCAGCAAAAGATGACGATTTCTTGGAATTCAGTGAGAAGTTTATAAACGTTTGGTCCCGAACGACTCGTCGAAGTACGTTAATCGTCATCGTCGTTAGATAAGTTATCCGGGCAGGATAGAGCGATCGGCCAAAATCACCGAATTTGTAAGTCAAATCGTGCTTAAATCTCGGCTTCGGTCGTGTCCACGTACGTGTAGGTAGAGAGAAAGATAGAGAGGGATCGATCCGTTAAAACCGGTGACTTATACCAGTTTGACTTTAATGAGCTCGTACGTCGTGGAACGCGAGCGGCCTTTTCGGCTTGCGTTAAGAGCTGCTCGTTCATTAAGAATCGAACTGGCACTGATTCGTCGGTGTCGCGCTTTGGAGCGAGCGATGGCTGCCGTTGCGCGCTCGTTAACATCGACGTACCGACGCTCGCCGAGATCCGTTGGAATTCACCAAGTGCGCCAAATTTGCGGTGAGCGAGCAATTTCGAGTCCCGGCTCGGAATGTCTCGGCTAAGAAGACGACTTCATCTGTTTCGTTGCTACGAAACGGGACTTCCTTTCTTCAAGAAAGACCACGAACGAAAAACGACGTGATCTGCTTTCGATTTTTCGCGCTATTATCCACGGAGACCTTCTAGCTGTAGTAATGGTAAGAAACGCGCGGTGAAAACCCTCGGGAACACTTTTCTCGGGAATAAAGGCGATGTCATAAACGATGTCGATTTCCTCGCGAAAAAGTGAAGAGAAGCGAGCGGAACGCGAGTGAATCTACTACGAATTCTCTCTCTCTTTGCCTACCGTTCGTCGTCTTTCTCGTTCCTTCTCTTGCTTTGAACTTTGGTTCTATAACTATCTCTTCCAGTCACGGTATCTAACTATTCTTAACCTTTTCTCTATTTATCTATGTTATAGGTTACCTAATTTCCTCTTCTTTTTTTTTTTACTCAGACTTTGCCCTATATTTCCCCGGACACCATCCTGTGTTTCAGCTTTTTTCTAAAATTTATCTTCCACATGAAATATCCCATTTTTAATCTGAATTTCAGTCATGTATCTCAACTAAAACACAATTTTAATCATCAAACTAAAAACCATTAGCATCAACGCATTTCTGCCAACTAGAAACAAGATGAATACTAAAATATCTTTAGAAAACTATCACAAACAAAACCACACATTCCATATGAAACAACCTAATATATTATATACTCTTTGTACCAATTCATCTTAAAAGCTCTCAACCAATGATAAAATAAAGCAATCTATCTCTCTTTCTCGCTTTCAAAGTCCGGAGACATCTTTCGACGAGAAAACCGACCGCGCGCGTACGGCTTGGAAAGAAAGGCGAGCTTCTCGAGGACGTGGCTAAAGAAGAAGAAGGTTGTGGTCGTGGAAGGGTACGCAGGGGCTAAAGGGGAGGATCGCGTTATGCGTTTCTAGGTAGAGAGACCTACCGTTGAGGTTAAATATGCAGAGTGTTTGCAGAGTCCCCCGTCGGTCGGCTTCATCGGGTCTAATTGCGGTAATGCTCACAGCCCACGGGCACTTTGCTTCGTCTAACTTCGAACTACCATGAAAGGCATAATGGCGCTTGACGGCGCGCCACATGTACGCCCACCCCATCTCTCTCTCTCGCTCTTTCTTGCATTCACTCGCCCCTTTCCAGCTCGTAATCTTCTTTCGCGAAGCTTCAAATCCGACACTCGAGAGTCTCCTTCGACGATCCGCGAAGAGACGCGAGTAACCTCGCGCGCGCTACTTACTACCTGTTTGCGTTACACTCCGTTTATATCGTTTCTTGATCGCCTTATTTCTCTCTTTCTATCTTTTCACTGACGTCATTCCACGAAAATTCCTATTCTTCCTCTTCGTGGAAACTCTCGTTGACAATTTACGGGCGACCGATCGTACCAACGAGATCTCGCAAATGTTTTCTCTCGATTTTATCCGAAAATTTCTTTCGAATCGCACCTGTCCTCTCACACTTTTCTTTTTTATCTTCCTAAAACTTTCTTCCTACTTTTCCTCCCGAAAAGATAGACGCGCCTCTTCCCCGAGGTCGCGAGATTCAACATGCAACGGCCCTCTTCGGTGTTCCGCGTAGAGATGAAAAGACCCTCTCTCTCTCTTTCGTCCTTTGTCCTCGATTCAAAGCCCAGAGTAATTAGATTTGAGTTTTGCAAACTTGATTGGCCCCGTGTCTCGCCGTAGGGAGTAGAGGATTTTATTATGCGCGCGCAAACCGTGCCCGCGTTACGGGAGAAAATGAAAATTCTTTTTGTCGCGTAGCGTCCGTACGTGCATCGCGTACCACGCTCGATATTTGGCCGCGAAGAAAACGGATCGCGAAACGAGTCCCGTTTTCTCCCCCTCTCTTTTCTCCCTATCCTCTTGTTTCCTCACGAGGAATTATACGTTAAGACGGATCGTTAATGAACCGCGAAGTCATTATAAAGTTCTTAGAATTCTTAAAAAGAATCGTTATCAAAGTTCCAGGAGTTGTTAAAGCGTTCCGGATTTGCGGAGTGTCTTAGAAAGAGAGGAAGTTATCTTCGAAGGTAGCTTTGTCGTAGGACTTTTAGGATAAAACTAATGGATGCGGGTAAACCAGGGAGATCGGGTCTTTTCTCGGTGAACCAAGTCCGAAATTAATACCACTTTGTACCTATGATCTTGACCGCGATTTGAGCCTCAAAGATGCTCTGTGAGACGTTTGAGATTAAAAGTGAAGCTTATAGGATAGGAAAAATGTTTATAAACCTCGATATTACCCTTAAAATTCTACTGTTGTAGGTTTCCAAGTGTCAAAATGAGATAAAACTTCATTTGATTCTCTCAGGTCTTAACTCCTATTCATACTTTCCTAACCTTTTGTAGGGTCAACTCGAAGCTTAGATCTCTCGTTAAACTTCGGTTTAAATCCACTAAGCCTAGCATATGAAAACTTCAAAAAGAAACCAGGTTTTCAAGGGCCAAACCGAAGTTAAAATTTCGAGAAACGTTTCGCAGGAACCTCGTGTCTTTTTCTATCTTTTTTTTTCTCTCATTCTCTTTGGTAATCTCAAAATCGCACACGTTCGATACGCGTCTCGAGTAAAACGCATCGAGAGTACCGGCAACCGTAGACTAGAAGCCGAATCTACCTCGTTGTCGTTGTTTTTCTCGTCGAAGGATCCCCGCATTTATCGTCGATCGGTCGGAATCATAGAAAATTGCTTTCTATATCCCCCTCGGAATTTCCGTTTCTTTCTAGTCGCGTTATCGAGGAACAGATCCTTGGTAATTCCTGCGCACACCGGTGCCTGCCAACCGTCCATCGCCGTTTCCCGTTAAATTGGAAGTTACTCGAGAGATGTCCTGCCGGCGAAGCGAGTGCGACGACGAGTAAACGTATTCTCTTCTGTCTCGCTCGTACCTTGCAAGGCCGACCTTACTCTCTTTCTCCTCTTCTATTCCTCCACTTATTTCCGGTTCTCTCTTTCGTCCCTTCGCAAAAGGACACGGCAAGTCCGATTTCACTCGTCTCGCGGAAAACGACGTCCTGATTGCGAGTAGAAATCTTCCGGCGGGATCCCCTCAGGTTTCCTTCGTTCTAACCAGACCAGACTTCTCTCTCTCTTACCTTTCTTTTCCTCCAGAACCCGTCCTCGTCTACACGGTTCTCCCGCTTGGCGATTCCGCAACCCCGAACCAACACGCTTGGTCGCGTGCCTCGACTGGGTAGAGAAAGGGTGGGGGGGAGGGAAGGGAGAGAGCTTCGACGGACAAAAGCGAGAGAAAGAGAGAGAGAGATACTCGAGAAGAAACGTCGTCTACTCGCACGTTTATCGACGACTCCGATCGCCGTAGGAACCTTCGAAGAAAAGACCATGGAGAATTTTTCGAATTTTCTTCTCTCAAAGTATCGTCGCGTAATCCCCCCTTTTCCTACCCACTTCGAAGAGTTCGCGCCGTTTGGAAGGGCCACGGGATTAGGTACTTCGCTCGGGGTCGCGTGTGTTTGGAGAACAAATTATGGCGATAAATTTTGTAATAAGTTCGAAAGTTACGACGGCTCGCTCTAACGCTTATACGCTTAAACTACCGTAAATCGTTATAGGTATAATGTATAACATATAAATGTATATATGTATGTATGTGTATACAACCTCGCGCGAAGGTTATAAGTCAAATCACCTCGGGAAAGTAAAATACGAATGAAATAAATCCCGCAAAGGGTGATATCTCTTCGAATCGATTTTTCACTTGGGACCAACATCGTCGTTCCAACATTTTTATATCTCTTTCTCTCTATTTTTTTCTTCTCTTGTATTTCTTCGTAACTACTTCTTACGAAATTATTGCGAGTTCGCCGAGCACATCGTGGTAACCTCGAACTTTGGTATGGTTTTGATTTTATGATTTTCCGCGACTCGCTTCCACTTTCCTCTTTCGTTTTCGTTTCTACGGTGGAACGGAGCGATGGGAGAAGGAACGAGAGAGAGAGAAAGAGTAATCGTTTTGGTCGGAACCCGACGTTCCTTCTCGTTTATCGAGGAACGCCGATCGACGCCGCGAGCAGAAGACTGCAATTTTGAAGCAACGCTTTTCGCACGGCTTTTCTTCGACATTGTCCGTCCCCCTATCTCTCTCTCCTCATCCACTTTTACCTCTTATCGCATTTATCGTTCCTCTCGTTCGACACGTTCACGCGAGTCATCCCCAATCGATAGCCAGTGTCTGGGTGCCTCCGTTTTCCGGAATGCACGCATCGAAATGCGATAGTTCTTCTTCCTCCTTTTCTTCCTCTCTCTCTCTCCGCCTTTTCCCCTTTCTCTAACATTTTCCATTCTCTCTCTCTTATTCTATTTTCGCGATTCGACTATGCAATCCGCGTTTACGAAGAAAAGAATAGAATATATCGTGTCTCTCGTGTCTGAGTTGCAGTTTTTTTTTTTTTAGGAAATAAATATTTACCTTTATTCGATACTCTAGAATTTTTGTTCATCAGAGGAGGAAGGAATGTAAAAATTCAAAGAACTTTAAGAATTTTCTCTTTTCTTTCTGCTATTTCTTGCGTTATATACGGTACTGGATAAAAGTACCACGATTTAAAATAGAGTAACTTTTTTATTATCAAACTAAACGTAGTTTTTTGTTTTGAAAAAATTATAATCTTCAAAATTGGAAAAAAGGCAAGTCTTTGTAGCTCGGAGCAATGTTTATCGATTTGGACAGAATTGACAATATGCTGTAAAAATTTGAGTCGTTTAGTTCAATTATAAAAAAGTTATTCTATTTTAAAAAGTGTTTCTATACTCTTGTCCAATACCGTATTCCCGTTTCTACCGCAAGATTCCCTAAATAAAATTTCGTATCGCGAATCGAACATAAATGACTTTACCGCATTGAATGCGTCCTTTAATGCCTATCAAAGAGCACGCAGGATTGGCTTTCGGAGGAAGTTTACGCGCGATTAGCGAAGAATCGCGAGACAGGAAGTATTCCTGGATGAAAAATCTTGGTGGTAAACCGCTCTTCTATAAGGATATACGCATATACCTATTCCGCAAGGTTAAATAAATATCGCGAAGTCGCGAATAAACGTCAGAACTCGGGGAGGAGATATTTTAAGGGGCTTCTCGAAATATTACCGGCTTTGCAAATGCTAATTCGGGCTTGCCCCGAACGCGTTCGCTTTTCTTAAGGATTATCATTTTAAGGATCGTCGTGTTTCCCGTAGGCAACGCGCGTCCGATCCACCTTTTCGCCCGTTTTTCCTCCATCTTATATCTTCCCCCTCTCGACGTGCCTTCCCCTCTCATTGACTGCATTATTGCACATTTGGTTACATTGTGCGAGACGTGGTAATAACGGAGGTAAAGGGGCTCGTCGAAGTGCAACCATCTTGTTCTCCTATCGGCTCTCCAGGTAGATAGGTATACCTCCACGTACAGGTATTTTTCCTTCGTTCTCTTTTTCCTCGGTCGTTGCAACCGACATAGGATAATTACAAAGATAATTATAACGAAAGTTCGACCTGTCAAACGGCATCTCTCTCTTTTTCTTTGTCGCGCATTTTCCCTACTCGCCCTCTTTAATTCTCCTATTTTTGTAGCTTTAATTATCACATGTTCCATGCAATTTCAAGCTACCGGGATTTTCTACCGACGGTATATATACATTTACTCCATTTACCTAGCCTGCTCCTCTACCCTTTTCCTCTCTCTCTCTCGCGAGCTCGCGCTTTCGCCCATTTACCGGCAGCGTACTAAACGTAGTTATTCACGATAGGAGAGGCACAACGAGCCCCGTTCAATCTCCATTGGGAATTCGGTACGGGCAGCTAATTTCGGAGTCTGTTATCGACGTCGTAGGATTTTCAGCTCCCATTTATTCCAAACGCGCTACTTTGTCGTTACCCGCCGTTGTCGCGGCCTCTCCTACCGGCACCTCGTCGTCGTCTAGGCTCGAGTCTCGGTAACTCGTAATACAACCTAATGGTCCCCCGTGAAACGTTTGTCATAGGCGTAAGAGCGTTAAGGGAATATGAGCCGCGTGATAGAGACCGACGGAGACAGAGTTATGGTGGCTTACGGGCTCAGGTATTCGACAAAATTCGCGTCTCGGAATTACCTCGTGTTTCTCTCTCTCTCACTTTTCTCGTTTTTACAGCAAACGATGCTCCGAAGTTAAAGCAAGCCGCTCGTTTAACGAGCGAACGCGGAAGATTAACGCCGTTTAATTAGCGACGCGCTACGGAACCGTGAAAAATAACCGACAATAAGGGGAGAAGCTAGAGCGTAAATTTGATTTGCCGTTGCGTTTTCAACCCCGATATCGAGCACGAAACTTTCCTATTCCCCTTTCCATGGAAATGGTTCCACCTAATGGGTTACTTTTGTAATCGTTTCAGACAGTCATGACCAACTCGAAACCCACCAATTATTTACTTCCCGTTCGTTCGAGTTATTTGCGCGATCCATCGCGATAAGCTATGACTTTTCGAAATTAGTGATTCTTATTAGCAAATTTTATCGATAAAAAGGCTGTTTACTCTTGCTCAACTGTTTTTAGATCGTTGAATCAAGTTTTTTAAGGTTTCGATCGTAACGACACGGATTATTGGATTTTGGTCGACTCGAAGAAAAAAGTGAAACTCGGCGGTCGTGGTTTAGAACGTTTCGTTTTATTATGGTGAAAATTGACGTTTGAACGCACGTCGAAGTAAAGAAACTCGGTTGAAGACGTCGAAAAGGCCCCCTTCGATGCTTTCGCGCGCGCGCCTCTCGACGGCCACCCGGCGAGCAAGAGTTTACCCGTCGAAAATAATTCACTTCCTTTTGCCTCGTGGTACCCGCGAGGCGTCGATCAATCGGTGAAAATACTTCCCTCAGAGGCTACTTCGTTTCTGGAGAACTTGTTTACCCGTGCGGACTTGTCAATTTGGTAGCGCAACGAGAAACTGTGAGAGAACGAGAGAAACTGGTGGATTACGCGTGCTACTTCTCGCGGTTGCTACCTCGGAGAAAATATTTCTCTTTGTCTCATGAAAAATTCGTGTTTTAGCTAACGGAAGTAAAGAACCGCGTGACTTTTTCCCGTGAGAAAATTATATTTGTAAAAGTTGAGAGTCGGTTCTTGGTATCAGGCGTGTCTAGCGTGATTTTTGGATAGAATTTATTTGCTTTTTCGAAAATAATTTGTTTGCAATATAAAACCTATATTGCAACCTATATATATTTAACAATAATAGGTTATTTAAATTAACTTAATTATTAAATAGGTTATTTAATAATAACCTATATATTCTTAAAAATATTAAGAATTATTTTTTCTTTTTTATATTTGGATTTACGTAACACATTTCAGATAAAATGATATAATGTTCTCCATTCCTAAAGTTATTTACTCTCCCCGCAATAAAACTATTTACACCAATAATAACAAGCAAAGTGACATTAGTTTTCGAACTTTACGATGATGCAAGAAGACATGCCAACTTCCTTGACGGAAATATAAAAATACGAAACGTCTTTTGTTATATAGAGAAAGAGCTTTTTTCACCGATCTCTCGACGGTCTCTTTGACCATCCAACGAACCACTCCCAGAGCCTTTTTCCCATCTCGTCCTGTCCCTACGGCCTCGCCTCTCGTCATTTCTCCGCACTGAAATTTTTATGATGTGTCCAATTTCCGACGTGGCTAATAGGCATTAAAGCCGACGAGTCGAGTGGCTCTACGTTTAAAGTGCGTCGAATGAGAACGGGCGTGAAACTTCTTTTTAATTCTGTCTTTCTTTGCTTCTCAAAATTGAGATAGAGAATATTCCTCTTTTTTAAACTTTATCGCAAACAGATTTATCTGTTCTAACCCACTTTCCCATCCAATAAAACTGTAAAAAAGTACTGAAGTTATTTAAAAAAAATAATTTTTAGAGACACTTTAAACTCAACAGAATCCAAACATACCATTTCCAAAATTGTTTCTTGTCTAAAACTACCAAACAGATTTAAATGAAACTTAACATACTAATACCCAATGACCCAAAATAATATGTAGAATCTTTTTTACCTCGATTCAACCTCAGCAATCCATTCGATCGACGAGCAAAGGCTAGTATCGAATGAATCAACGCCACGGTCGAACAGGAACGAGTTCTATAATAAACCATCGATAGAAGCATCGAAATCGCGATGAAATCGGAGGACTAATCGGTGATCACGATTCCATGGACGTCTCGTTAATAGCTGTGGCTAATAAACTAGCGTAATGAATTATTACTTTAGTGTAATACGAGAACGATGCACATATGTAACGCGGTGGTATAGCATTCATTACGTCCCATTGTCGTTATTCGCTTTGGGAACGTCGATAACGTTATATCTCGAACGTTGATTCCGATCGACGTTGGAATTAAACTGGTAAAACGATCCGATTTACGAGTGGCCGTTCGTCAGGAACCTTCGAACGTTTCTCTCTCTCTTTTCTTCTTACTTTCTCTCGACGGGCTCGTCTCGAGAAATTTTTCTCTTTCCGCGAAAGTAACGCGCCGGAATCGCGTAGAGGTACTCTCGATAAGATGGACGAGCGTCTCTCGAAGGAACTCGCGCGAAGGGTTAAGAGTTTAGAAGGAACTTTTTGAAAGGTGTCCTCGGAGAGTCGAAGAGACACGACAAAGAGTGTCCCGGCGAAGGGAATCGATCGAGAAATAGCGGGTAAAAAGAATCGAGAAAAGGAACTCCGCGTTCGGTCTTCCCCCGTTGAGAGAGAGGGTAGGTAGGAGAAGAGACCGTGCTTTTCACTTTTGGCATCGTTTCGTAGCAAGCCCGGTGAACGCTCGTTCGTTCGACCGAATGATTAATTAAAAGTCGACTCTCCGGCTAATGGGCTACAGATTAATGCTTCGCGTTGTGAACACTGTTTACTCGGCTGCAGGTGGTAATAAATCAGCGTCTTATCGTGGAAGGAAAAGTTCGAGCCACGTTAAGAATAATCCACCGTCGAATGAAAAAGAAACGAGGGAGGGAAGAGGTGGACCACCGCTTATAGGGCGATCGATCGATCGTAATGGATCCTTCTCGATCGTTTTGCTTGTTCGACGGCTCGAAATAATGTTATCCTCTCCATTTCTAGACTAAGATGATAAACTGGCTTCACCTCACGGAGACCGTACGAACGTAGAGTTTCCCAACACTCCCGTAAACTTATCCATATATGTGTACAGGTATTACCTACGTGCGTTGTGAAAATCGAGCGTCTATCAAAAATATCGAGAAACGATACATCGTGTATCGCCGTCGAATCGAGAGGACGGACAAGCGGCCCGCGGTAATTCATCTCGAAACGACTTTACGATTCAGGATGCCGGCGTAAACTTCCTCTCGAAAATATGACCGTTCTCAAGTAATTCTCTTCCGAACCGCATTACAAGGATAACGTATAACGAGATTTAAACGTAATTTACCGTTTAAACGGCGTACCCGCAGGCCATTTTCTCCCTCTCTTCTCTCGATGTAGGTACCTACCTACCAGCACCTCTCCTCCTTTCCGTACTTTCGTAGAACTCTCAAAACGATAACCGTAAGCTCGAGAGGAAGTCGAGATTCCCGCTTCTAGGATGAATTTATGCGATGGAAAGTTTGAATGACGTCTGTAAGACGATGATATAGGCGATCGTTTTCGCGGTTTTCCTACGACACGAGAGAGAGAGAGAGAAGGAAATGCGAGAAAAGGTGATAAAGGTTGAAACGAGAGACGATTCGAGATCGATGATCCTTCGAGAGTTCGACGAAGATTCCATATATTTCCAACCGTTCGATCCTGGAATCGCCTCGAGAAAAGGTCGAATAAACAAGTTCTCTCTCTCGTTGTAACTCTCGAACGAGTACACGAGACGTCGTCCTCGCTCCTATTCCGATTGTCCGAAATCGAATGAACGAAGAAAGACGACCAACGAAAAGGGAAGATTCTCTGGTATGGATTTTCATCTAATACCAGCACGTATTTCGTAGTTCTCCTAGCACGAATTCCAGAAACGCGATGGATATCGCTTCGCTGGTGGTACCGATCCCGCGAACGCGCAGGTACCCACCTATATGTAGGGCAAACTCGAGGATAATCTCGCAACACGGCTTGTTTCGTAATACCTGCCATAGCTAAATCAAATAACCCAACTCCTTATCTCCGTAGCTGGGGTTAATACGAAATTTCCCTACAAGTAACGCGCTTTCATAATTAACAGCACGTTTCAACCCGGAAGCCGTTCGTCGTAATGCCACTTTATGCTATTTTACCGCATCTCTCTCTCTTGCTCTCGCGTTTCACCGTCTTTGACGTTTCGTTAACGAGTCTTTTAACGATTATCTACGGTTCTTGAAATCTCGAACGGATAGGTAGGTCTCTCGTGATCTTGTCATCGATGTTTAAAGATACGCCGCCGTGAGCATCGTAACAAGACACGTCTTAAATCATACAAGGAATTGCTTTAACCGATCGTGAACGGATGACGAGATATTTTGCATTTCGTGTAATACCGTTAACACGTTCTAGGAGGAAGATCGTGATTACTGTCTCGAGTGGGTCGAACGTTGAAAGTGGAAGATTTCTGTTCGAGAAAAATTTACTTCCGTTCTAGTTTGGAATTTTTTATTGAAAGATACGAAAGAATTCGCTATTGCATTCCGTGTATTAACTCTGGGTAACTTTGAAGTCACGTACTGACATATCTGTAATTTTGTTTCCAATTTTCATTCGATTCTGGCAGCAAAACTTAATAGATTCCCCATTTGTAAAGTCTGAACCGTGTTTTTTGTTATTAGATATTAAACAAAAATTGTAAATTAATGGTTAGTTCCTATCAAAAGTTACATTTTGTAGAGGGTTAATATCTATTCTTTTTACGATCGATATCTATATTTATGTAAGTGCCATTCAGTGATATTAAATTGACCCATATTAAAAAAGTTGATAAATCTTTTAAACTAATAAATTTGGGTTAATTCGTTTAAATACTAAAACGCTACTACGGAAATTGGAGAAAAGCGCTCGTTCTCCGGAATATTCGTTTAAATTAATAACTATCAAATAACGGTCAACGTTACGAGCGTGTACCTTCCGATAAAGCGACTCACGTCCCTCGATTCACTTATTATCGAACTTCCATATCATGACGCCACCACCACGGTGATAAGATCTCCTTTTCCTTCGCGTCGATCATCGAATTACGCTCTCGACTTTACCCGATTCCCGGTGAATTCGATTCCAGTCTGCTCTCGTAGCTCGTTAAAATATAAAATTCGAATTTAAAAGGGGAAGGCAAGAAAAAAAATAAGTAGCAGGGTAACGTCAATAAAATAACGATAAGTATCTCGTCGTCGCGTTTGAAACAATTTCGACTTAATCGTTGGAAGAAAGGAAGAAAAAGAGTGCGTGTTCGGAAGGAAGGAAGCATCGGACAGGATGGCGTCAACGAGAGGGTGGTTCGAGCGAAGGGGTGAGGTAGGGAGAAGAAGGAAGGTTTGCTTCTTATCGTGGTTCTCCCTCGAGAAAGCGAGGCACGCGTTTTATCAATTTTCCAGGGCCGTGCCGCTTCCTCCTACGGGCGGATAGCGCGAGTTTTCGTGACAAGAGGCGGTCTAGACGTTGATTGAAAGCTTCGGGCCTAAAGCCTCCGCAACGTTACCAAGTCCTCCTTCCTTTTTCGTCTTCCCTCGATCGCGACTTGATTAAATTTATGCTAGCTTAAAAAGCCGTCGTTGGGTTCCATCGTAAAACAGGCGTGGCCGATAGCCGGACATTCTCTCTCTCTCTCTCTCATTTCCTTTCCTTCTCAAAACCTTCCTTGAAGAACCTCGCCAAAGGCTCGTGCAAAGGTGCGAAGGAAAGCTCGTCTTAACTCACAGGAGATACGACGTTGGAGAGGGACGCTCTTTGCTTCCTCCTTCTTCCTTCGTAAGGCGACATCTTCTCGGACGATGCCTCTCCGATACAAGCATATTCGTGGCGAATACGAGCTCTATCGTAAAAGCGGTTGTTGTTCGGTGAGCCGTGAGCCCGTTTCACGTATTACCGCGCACGGTCGTGACTCTTTTCCCTTCTTACCTCCCATCCACCTACCAACGTTTCTCTTCCTTCTCTCCCTACATCTTTTTCTCCCTCGTACGAGAGCACCCAGAGGATATCCTCCACCTTCCTCCAGTCTTCTCTCCCTTAGCTCGGCTCTCTTTTGTCTCGCGGCCGTTACTTTTTTACCTTTCTCTCCGTTGCTGGCCGTAAACGCGGCTAATAGCGGACTGGATTTTCGGACGATAATAAAATCCGGGATGCTCGGCTGATAGCATCTCTTTCTCTCTTCGTAATATTTATTTCGAAGACGAAACGAAGGACCGGCTATTTGATGGCTCCGAAAAAAGAATTACATAAACGCATCAAACGTACCTACGCCAATGAAATCCCATTTTTATCGAATTTTAACACTTTTTCTCTACACGACGACGGTCATCGAGTTTCCTGTTTATGATATTTCGTATGTTTACCCTGCGACGGTTAAATAAGGTGCATATATATTTTTCTGTAAGTCGGTATTATCATTCTTTTTGGTATTTTATTATTCTTTTTGGTATTATATTATTCTTTTTAATCTGGAAACTTAGTATAGACTCCAAAAGGTGAGGATTGTTCAAGAAGGGCATAACAAAAGACAATTCTACTCTCCAGACAGTTAAAAATACTTTGATTTCAATCCCTACCTTAAAATAAAACAAAACTCGTCCCAAAGTTATCAATTACTCAAATTCAGTATTCCTCTCTTCCAAGTAATTTCATAAAATAAGTCACTTTTCGTCGGTATACCTTGTGACCCATCGAGGAAACATTATTCTCTTACAAATTACGTGTCGCGAATGCAGAGAGCCGATATATCGACTCACGGTATCGAAATGGTGGGTGGGTTAATAATGTAGTCCGAAATTCGGTAGGAAGATATCGAGGAGAGTACGTTTGGGAGACACGTCGCGATCTCTACACATTTATACACCAACATATATGTGTATGACGTAGATATACTCTATCTGTATAAACCGAACGAGTCGCGCGTAGGCGTGAGCGCGTAGGCGACGGCCGTGTATATTTGATATCCGTGAGTATCGACTGCATCTGCAATTACAATCGCGACGAGTCCTCGGTTCCATTAGTCACCTCATGCCGGTAAGCGGGAGCATCGAGGAAAAGCAAAACGGAATTGCGGTATTAGAACGAATCGATCGGACGCTAATGATTGAGATTACTCCGAGCGAGATACTTTTTTTTTTTCTTCCCTTTGGCTTCAAGGTTCGATATCTTATTTCGATCCCTATATGTTCCTTTTACTTGGAAAACTCGTGATTATATTCGTGGCCGAAGTTGTATGTTTTCTTTCGAGATATTCCATTTTTATTTCGTAACAAAATATTCCATGAGCTATTTGCTCGCGTAACCTGAATCTCTTTTGCGATCGTAAAACTTTACGAGAAGCTTCTAGTAACATGTCCTTTTCGAAACGTCGAATAAACTAAGGATATTCGAAATTAATGATTCAAGGAAAAGCAGTGTAATCCTTACGTGGAACATTATATTGTACCTTAAATTCTATTTTTATATCAATTTTGAAGATTTTTATAAAGATAAATCTTTTCTTTTCTTATTTGCATACTTTGAGATACAATTACTTTATGAATTTGATGTCTGTCTAGTACAATCAAGAATCGATGCCAATAAAATTATTATTTGACTATTGAAACATTGATTTTAAATAATATACAAACTTTATATAAATATCGACATATAAGATTTTTTAATTTACATGAGATATTCGATATTCCCTCTAGCAGTTCCGAGGAATATCGATGAAGTTTCGCAGTGTCGCGTTTGTCCATCACCTTTTTTGTCGTTCGTTCGAGATTCGAAGGGAGAAGAAGAACGGTTTTCTCTCGTCGGAAACCGGACGAGATTTAGATAAGCGCGTGATAAGAAGACTCCGAGCTTTTCGCTTCGACCTTTGCGATTCGGCAGCCGCCGTTGGGTTCGTTGGAGCGACGCGAAGGGAGAAAAAAACGCGAGCGAACGTGTGCGCCTTTGCCATCGATCGACGTTTATCGCCCTTACCAACGACGCGTATTTTTCCTTCGACGCGTCCGTCAGGCGGACGAATATGCGTGGGAGCACCTTCATTGACGGTGGAACGCGCGTAAAGTGGGTTAAGTTTAACGTTTTAACCACGTGGGTGGCTCGATTTTACAGATATCGTTTGAAATATCTTTTTTCTTTTCGAAATTATCGACGACCATAGAATTTATATAGACGAATTGTTCTTGTTAATTAATATACGATATAATGGAATTAAAAAAAGTGAGAGATGAAAATTTTTTAATTTTTCGTAGGATTTACTCCTCTTTTTATGTGGGAAAAAAAAGATTTTCGATATTGATGAAAAATGGAAATGTCGAAGCAAGCAGTTTCACATTATATCTCACTTTTGAAAGCACACTGGAAAGTAATAGGATATAATTTGACATGTTTTATAATATCCTTTTATGTTGAAAAGCATCGTGTGGTTGTACTAATTTTTATAAAATCTCATTAACGAGAAGAATTGGATTTTTATCGTTTTTATTGACAAAATTATGAATACTAAATCAAAAATTAGAATGATAATGCCATCGTATCGATTGGAATACGTTTCGAGGATATTACTCGTGGCGAGTGTGCCACCACGCTCGTACAGCGTCCAGTTTCATATTAAACGAGGAGAAAGCGTAATCAAAGGAGTTCCTTTTACGGAGCTCGTGCGAAGCATCGATCACTTAAGAACTGTAATCCTTTACGTTCGCATAGATGGTATTTTTTTTGCGTGGGTCGTCGCCCTTGCTTGGCCTCTTCTCTTTCATCTTCTTTTTTTTCGCTTCTCGCTCTCTCACACGCAAGACTCTCCTCGAATGCTCTTTTCTTCCTCGAGGAAGATTTCCCTCTCTCCGTTTCTCTCGGCATCTCACCCTCGCGTTCTCTTTCACCTCCCTCGCTTCTCCTCTCTCTCTCTCTCTCTATCAATTTATTTTTCTCTCTTCGGAGCAGTGGACCGCGTAACGAGCAACGTAAATCAATCGGCTGGCATTGTGGCTTCGTTCCTCCCTCAGTGGTTCTCGATGTCGGGCTTATTTCTCATCTTCCCTCTATTTGCCCTTCCATGCCAGCTTATATGTATTTTGACTTTGAATACGAGCTCGTCGATAACGTTGGATCGCTTGAGAATTGAGAACATGTCCGAGGTACCTACGAAAAAGAAGAGATGCTAGAGAAAAGAGAAGCTCGAGAAGATCGAGGAACGTGATCGAGGAACGAAAGAGAAATTAGAAGACCTTGACGAGTTGAGGATCTTTTTTCTTTCTTCGAACTCTTCGGTTTCTCGCTTTAAGGGACCCATACCTACCTAGAGAAAGAAAGAAGAGAGAAAGAAATAACCTTCGTCTTCCCACTTTTTCGAGGGAAATTGAATATTTTCAACGTTACTCTTCCCCGGTTGATTCTTTTCCATCGAGTTCGCGAAACAACGCGAAAATATTCTTCCGATAATTCTAATTCTCCAGTTACTTTATATTTCTCTTTCTCAGGAATCACGTTCTTACCCGATGTCGAAACGTCTTAAAAACATGTCTCTCTCTTTTTTTTCTTCATCCTCCAACGACTTCGTAAGCCCGGTTCTCTCGTTTGTTCCACACCTTCGAAGAGACGATACGCTTTTACAAAACAGCCGTGACGTTTTCTAACCGCGTTTAGAAAATGGCTCAGGGCCGCTCTACGGAGATACGGCCTCGCCCGGAAAACGTCGAGGAAAGAAAGAAGCACGAAATTAAAGTGTTATATACGCTAGCACGGTTTAATGCCACGAAATGAGAGAAACGGTAGACAGTGAGAGAAGGGGAAAGAAAGAAAGAAGAGGGGTACACGGTATAGTAGATGGAAGGAGACGAAGCAGGTTTATAGAAGGTTCATGGGAGCAGAGCTCGTTTCGGCTTGACTCGAGTATGCGCGCCTGCCTCGACGTAGAAGCCGTCGTCTTTTTTTACTCGGCCTTCCCTCTCGTTTCCCCTTGCCACTAGCCCTGGACCTCGTCTTTCGGTTCTTCTTTCCTGTGAGCAGTTTGCTTTCGCCTTCGTTAGTTCGTTGGCTTAATATGATTTCGGAGACTAGCGATTCCAGCTCTCTCTCTCTCTTTTTTCCGTTCAAACGAGGATGTACGATCCTTTACGAGGCTTCTCTCTACCATCACTGCTCGCCAAATTTTCACTCTCATCGAGACTCCCTCCTCTCTTTATACCTCGTCGCCGAGTCGATGATGCCTTCCGGCTTGGAGAGACTCCTTCGACGAGTTTGGAATGAAACGACGACGATAACGAGGTTAAAACGTTTGTCGTTAGAAGAAAACGATCTCTATTTGTCTTTCCCTCACTCTCTCTCTCTTTCTTGTTTCGTTTCTTTGTATCTTCTTAGTATGTTACTGTTATTCCATATGAAATGTTCGATTTTTAATGTGAATTTCAAAGTAACATATCTTAGTTAAAACACAATTTTATTTCTGTTAACGAGAAACAAGTTTGTTTATTCCAGTTGCATACAATCCTGAAACTGAAATCATCGAATGCAACAATATTACAAGCAATTTCATATTGAACAACTTAATACGATATATTGTACGTGTTTCAATCCTATGGAATAATAAAGTATCTATCTATCTTGTCATCGTTTACATTCTCGTATCATAAACAACATAAAAAATGTATTCTCGTAAGCTCCTCGTCGAAAGCAAACGCGTAATACGCGTACGATTAGTCATCCTAGAGAATCGTCATCTCCGGCGTTCCTGCGCTACCGTAATCGTTTCGACGGGTTCGGTCGGTAGCGTAATTACTCGGCTCGCTCGACTCGTAAAAACGGAACTGCGAATAACGGAGGCGTTAAGCCGTCGTTATCGGCTGATTGGTGCCCGTAAAGTACCCCTAAGTAGGACCAGTCTCGTCGTTTCGAGTCAACCACGAGCTTCCTTTTCAATTTCTACGGCTCGTTACGTCCGTTGCTCGTGTTGCATCCACAACGTTCTCTCGCTCTTTCGATCCAGTAAAGGAATTCAAAGACACTTTGATTTGTAAGACAAGTAATAAATGAAATAAAAAAATGGGAAAAGTATCGTCCTCGAACGTCCTCAAATCTCATAAAACTCTTCGCGACCTTCGTCGTCTTTCCGTGTCCGAGAAGCGTGACGCTCGCTCGCGGCCGCGTGAAAGCAAGCGAAATTGCGTTCTGGAAGCGTAATAATTCGCTCGGCCGAGCAGGAGCCTTCTCAAGATGGCGGGACTCGCGTAATGCACGGCTTCTACCGGTAAGCAGCCTCGAATCTCGACGAGAAGGACGATAAGAAAATATTAACGGGGATGCAGAGGTTATTTCGTGTGATAGGATAAGGCGAGAGGCGTTAAATAGGGCACGTTACCCGCCATTACTTGCAATTCTCTGTCATTAAACATCCCTACCGTTCGTCGACATCCCCTCCTTAGATATATACGTATATACCGTGTTACGCTCCCCCTTTCCTGCAATTTGTTCCTTACACGCGCTTCTCTCTCTCTTTCTATTTCTCTTTTCGTTTTACCTCCCCCCTTGAGCTATTCCTTTTCTCGACCCCGCCCTTATTATTTCTCTTCCTTCCAGCGGCCGAATCGCCCTTGAGACTCGATTTCCGCTGGAATCTCCCTCCCCTTTTCTCTCTGCTCGCTCGGCGAACTCGCTAAGACGCCCAATAGGAACCACCTCGCGTTTATTTCGAGGCGTTCCGACCGACGGGGGGTGGGATCCTACCCTTTTACCGCTTTACATACTTCTTTTCCCATGTGCATACCTCTTCCATCTCTTTCTTCTTTTTCTTCTCGATTCTATTTCTTTCTTCTCGCCGTTCGTCGTTCTCCGCGGTGCCTACCCTCTCTGCCGGAACAAATAGGAATTTCAGCGGGCGGTGACGTGCCCGTAAAGCGCAACAAGTTGAACGAGCGAAGAGCCGAGCGTGTCTCAAAAAAAGTATCGGGAATTAAGGGAAAAGAGTCGAGACGCGTCTTCTTTCCTTTCTGACGAAAAAATTGCAAAGTCGAGGGAGGATTTTTCTTACGGTTGTTTTTTTAATCAAATTTATTGCGAATTATTTAACGAGATTATACGATATCGTTGTGCGTTCGATTTTCGTTTATTTCATTCGGAATATTTGTACGATTTTTTTTTCCAGCCCTTATAGGATTACGATAATAATAACCTGTAATACAAAGGATAAAAAAATCTAACTACCTTTGTGGCTTTGTTCTTTAGGAATCATAAAAAAAGCAATGAATGGACGTATCGATTTATCGATAATTACTTCAGCCGGCGAGACAACAAACATAATAATTGTAATTACGTGAAATACATCTCATTATAATGTCATTCAAAATTATATTAAGAATTGATTCCTATTGCTCCAATTATTTTCTCGTTCATTAAAATCATAGAAACGCAAGCGTAGTTACTCTCGACGATTTGGTCTCGTTACAGCGCTTCTTTTTACATCGATGCGAATCATCGTATTGTTTGAAGCACTGTTTAATAGATTTAAACTGGAACATATTCGCATTTATTGCGACGAGCCACGAGTTTTCTACGAGTTTTTCAAGGACTTTGACATACGAGTGCTCGTGTTTAATTTGAATTTATCATAACGATTAAAAATCACGTTTTCATGGATGTTATTCGTCTATATATTCTTAATAGTAGTTATTAGTTTAATTACTATTAATTTAAAAAAATTATTATTGAAATGTTTATCACCTAAAAAAAGCACTTGCTCTAATTGAATATCAGAAATTGAGGGAAAAAAAAGAATGCAATCACAGGCAATACAGTTAACAAACTGGTTCGAGTAGCAACTAATGAATACTGAAAATATTAAAAAGAATAAACAAATAAATTCATAAAAATTGAATAATGTTTGACTCGTGCTTCGTATGTTCGGCATTACATCCGTATCAAGAGTCCCACTCGATATTACAAGGCAAAGAGAGAAAAAGAAACAAAAATTTTCTAAATTTTGAGAAAATTGTTCCCAAAAAGGTAAAAAAAACTTTCTCTATACACGCTCGCACATATACGCGGGCCGTTTCGCGTCGCTTTGTCCAGATATCGACGAGCACGTCGACGTTATCGCTCTCCGGCGCGCTTCGTCCTCTCCGAGCGTAATCCCGGATTAAAGGAGCATGAAAAACGCGTTACTTCCTTCTTCTCTCGGCTTCTCCTTTACGCCTTTCCTACGGATTACCCATCCCCCGTTGGTGGGAGCACATAGCGACGACACCGTTGCCATCGACTCCATCAACGGCGTCACCCTTCGCGGCTCTTTACGCGGCACCACGACAAAACTCTCGAGCCGCGAAAGTGTCTCCGAGGTACGAACGACTTCCGTGCGAAACGAGAGAGCTCCTCGTAAAAGCGTCGTCGTCGTCTCTTCGTAGATGTGCCACCTCGTGCTTTCCCTTTTACGTGTCCCACGATCTCTTCTCCGTCTATCCTCGCCATTTTGCGCTACACGCTCTTCTTGCTTCCAATCAAGCTCGACCAACGTTGAGAAGATCGCCGACGACTAACTCGGTTCAACGACTAAATCTTTTTTAGTCCTTTCTTTTTTTATATCTCGATCGATTCACCGAGTCATTTAAGAGAAGCTA
Source organism: Ancistrocerus nigricornis (assembly GCA_916049575.1). NCBI lineage: Eukaryota > Metazoa > Arthropoda > Insecta > Hymenoptera > Vespidae > Ancistrocerus > Ancistrocerus nigricornis. The sequence goes on from OU696666.1 coordinate 32,441,596, forward strand.
CTCGGTTAAGTTGTACAATTTTAGAGATTGGAGGAAATGTTTCGGACAAAAGTTGATTTTCGAGGATTTAGGATACGGTGAATAAAACTTTTTCTTCGAATTGAAGCGAAAATTTTAAAGTCGCCTTGACTTTTCTACTCCGGTGATATAGACTGCTCATCTTCTATACACGTGTATATTTTCACACGCGTGGGTGTACGTTGATTCGTGACAATCGTTCGCGCAACGAATTTTTCTTTCTTTTTTTCTCACGCACACATGTATCGTGAATATTGAATTTGATTCGAAAATTAGAACGGATCGGTAAAAATATCGGTAGGAAGAAAAGACAAGGATCGCGTTATACCGTGGTCGTAATGAAGATTTATAAGTTATAAAGCTATCCTCTTGTTGCGTCAGAGACGCTTTAGAACCGGTGTAGAGAGAAGGAAAGATTGTAGGTTGGAAGAGGGCTAATGAAGCGAGCAACCTATAATTTCGAAGGCACGCCGCGCAAACGTCGAAGGACGGACGGAAGTTATGAGTAAACATCCGTGAAAGAGCGAGAGGGAGTAAAATGGATAGATGAACTTGTATTTTCAAGTGCAGGGAATAAGATTTTACGCTTGGCCACCTCGTCGAGTTATTTCCGTCGATATGATTTTATTCGAGGCTTCGAGCTACTTTTATCTCTCTCGTTCTTTCTCTGTCTATGAATAAGGTAAAATCTATACCAGGCCTACTTTTACGTTTCCGTGTACGTATAGACATCTGTTTATAAACTGTTTATTACGAGAGTGGTGCGTGACACGATTATTAAGGAAAGTGGGGTTTGTTTTTAATCGTGTTCTTTTATAAACAATAAAATAGTAACGAAATAACGAAAAAAATAGTAAAATGATAATAATAGAAAAATGTAAACATTTCTCGTACTATCCGAAATCAATCAAATTGCATTAGTAATTTACATAACAATTAACAAGCGTAAAGAAAACGTTAAAATACATTTACCTTATACACAGTGCACACTTTCGGTTACTCGCTTATAATTTTTTTCCTAAGAAAAATGCACATTGCCTACGATTACTATCTCATCGCTAGTACCATTTTTTATACATATACATACATTTTTCTTATGCATTTTTCTGATATACTTTGCTCTCGACGTCTAGGATACCTAAGGTCTCTTCATATCCGCTTAATAAATCGCCTTTACGACCGAGCGAGGCCTCCTCTCTTTGCTCGTTACGATGCCTATCTCATAAATCGCTCTATCTTGCCGGGACTTTGGTAAGCCGACGCTTTCTTCTTATTTTTTTTTATATCGGCCTCGAAAAGACGATATGAGAGAGTCCTCTCTCCCTCGCGATAGAAACCTTGACTTCTGCATGAATCAGGAGACAAGTGAATTTCCATTTTACGATGAATCTCGAAAAGAGTTTTACGAGAAGGCACGTCGCGTGAAATGTACAGCAGCGGACAGAAATGGCTTATGACGGTGGCAGAGGAAGAAAGGAGTATTTTTCTACTCCATTTTATTATATTTTTCCAATTCGTATAATCGAACGTGTAATCACTGCTGGTCACGATAATTGAATGATTCATTGCGTTAACACGTTGACTGCCAAGCCTTAACCACCTACTATGTTCTTAATGAGACTGGGATGGTCACGGATAACGATCATGAATGACCACGTATAATATAAATGCACTATTACTAAGAATATAGTCTGTCTGGATATAATATATGATTATATACTTATAATAACAAAAATTTGATGATTATTTTCTAACATACAATACTAAAAGATATTTTCATACGAATATACGATATCGTTCATACAATACCTATACGAAAGAGATACCTCTTACCAGCCATAAAAGTTCATCATAGAAATGTCTAAAATAAAAATTGATAACTTTATAAAGGATTCTCAAATAGTTCTCGATAAAGAATCATCGGAATGAATGGAAATACGAGAATCACTCGACGATATTTTATCGGTTCGTCCTCTCGCCGTCTTCTTCCATTCTCGTTGCGGCAGCATAGCTTCCATGCAAAATTGGATTCCATTCGTCTTCCTAGTGCCGTTTCTTCGGCCAGCTCGACGCGTTGCTCTTCCGCGTCCGATGCGACGGCGAGTTTTGGAAGTGGATAATTACGTGGCGTGCGCGCGCGTTTACCCGGCAGGCTCCTCTTCTCTCTGTCACGCGCGAGAACGTGCCACTTGGTTTCGTTCCAGTAAGCTCTCTCTTCCTCCACTTCTCCTTCTTCCGTTTCTTCTTATTGCTGCCATCGCGAAAAGACAAAGTTCGCCGTCACCGACGCCAAAAAGTAGACTACTCGGAAGCAAAGCGAAACGAATGGCCATTTTCCCTTTAAAATAAACTTCCTTTTGTTTCCCTTCGCTCTCTTTTTCTCTCTCTTCATTTCGTACGATACCCACAGCGTTCGTAATCTGCTCGTAATCTATTCGAATCGGATAAGGGTTGGAGAATGCAAGGGAGGGGGTTGAAAAAGAAGAGGGAACGCGTTTAATCGCGTTAACGAAAATATTCGCCGTTTCGAGCGTAATTTATTCGATATTATTCGATGGAGCTCGACCGCCGATAATTCGCCGCTATCTCTCCTTCTCTCAACGCTCGGTAAAATCGTATTTATGGCTCCGTGTCAATATTGCTTTACGCGTTGATTTTGTCGAACGGTCTTGCGACTCGTTGGCTAGAGTACGTCGATTAGTTCTTTTTTATTTCTCGATTTATATTCTATCAATTTTCTCGCGTTACATCTTTCATGCATACATTTCGCACACTCGATTTAATGACATAAGTGCAAAACGTGTTGGTTTCCTAATGCGATACTGCCACAAATCAACATTTATTTGTGTTACTTAGAATACAAGATACATCCATATCGAATTATGCAACAGGGCCATAAAATTAAGCTGTTGTATTATTGCTACAAATAAGTGGTAGTTATGGGGATATTGCACTTGATCGTGTTGTCTCGCGTCAATAAACGTGAATACCGTCGTACGGTAATTCCTAAATTTCTCCAATTTGGTTATTATACACTTAGGTTTTTATCGAATGGACATAAGCTTTAAAAATTTCTCGAAAATAATATCGTTATATTTCAAAAATTCTCCTACAGTCCCTCATCCGTGGAAAGCCGGTTGGAAGTTAACGACGCGCAAAGGACGCTCGCCGGCCTATGACGGAATAGCGTTTTCACGAGACAATGGCTAGAACAGATTGCTTATCTTGAAAGTTCGCCCGAAACAGTCCGCCGTGTCTCGCGATTATCCGATGAAGAAGCTGCTTTGTTATGCGCTGTTAAATTTGGCTCGACCTTCCCTCGCGAGACAATGAAGGTAACCTCGATAATACCGACGAAGGAGCCTCGATAAGGCCGACGTTAAGAGAGAGGTGAGTAAGAGAGAAGGAGGATAACGCGCCCACCACCCACTCCGGTATGATTGCCGTTCCGAAACAGCGGACTTCGACTTAAGCGTGCTTCATTACGATGGTTCATCGATCGATAATGCTATTTTATTTCGGTACGAAGAAAGGACTGCCAAAAGGGAGACTCCATTACCTACATTATCGATTTCTTTGGAATAAATTTTAGGAAAATTGCGATACAAAGTTCATCGAAGTATTTCAAAATTAAAGCAAATCGTGATATCCCACGATCATTAACTTTAACCTATATTACTATTTTCTCGTTGCATAGACCGATCCAAAGGATTAATTAGAAAAACTGTGTACTTTTTTGTTGTAAATTTTAGTATCATGGTATTTCATATTTAGAAAAGAAAAAACTGGCTATGTATTAATGCTACGCGAACGTTGATAAATCGCGAAGAGGAGACGATAAAAAGCTTTAATTTTGAAAATAATTACAAACGATTGTAACTCGCGTCGTTTTATTGGAACAGAAAAGCGGTCTATCGTAGTGGAAAGTTTGTCTATAGGTACTAGATACCCTACGTTCTCGAGTCTATGAGCCGGGCAACGTACGAGGTTGGACGATGGACGATTGCTTTGTCCAAGCTAGACGAAGGAAGAAATCCTGACATAACGGTTGATCCAATTAATCTCGGGAAACGACGAGGCGTTGTCCCCCCGTTGCTTGGCTGGCTCGCGAACCACGCAATCGGAGTTTTCCTTCGCGTGGGATAGAATAAACATCGTGAAACTAACGAGCCGAGATACTTGCCGAAGCGTCGCGTTTGTCTCGCAACGATGATTATCGAGGATGCCATATCTGCCGAGATAAGCTTTCAGTCTGGCTTTCACTACGTTTTATCGTCAACGATAAAACGTTCGACTCGAATTTAATCGTTGAAAATTTGCCTCGTCTATTCGTCTACCGAAGGATTTCTTAGATTCTAGGATGTTTTTCACGGAATCTGTCAAAATCATATGTTACTTCGTAGTTGAAAGGAAATAACGAGTCAATCCATATTAAATATTTATACTAACGTTTATAAATGTTCTTACATCAATACCTAAGCATAAACAATTATTTATAGATCTACCATTTCAACTCACTCAACATCGACTCGAAATAATTCTCGATAATCGTAAAACACTAGAATACTTTAAAAAAAATCATAAAATGTCTAGAACACGTTTATCATCATCGAAATTTGACACCAGTTTAATAAGAAACCCTGTATAGTTCTACGTTGAACCAAGAGCTCGTTGTTCGAAGGGAAACGAAACGGGAAGCGTAAATCCAACGACCCTTCCGTCGTCTCTCCCTCTGGATGACCCGTTGATCCGTAGTCCCTGAAGCGCGTTCGCGGTAGAAACGCGCACGAGCGCGCGAGGTAGCAACGACGACGACTAGGACGGTGGAACACAATATTGCGGATCAATAAACCTCAATAAAGTCAATTTCTGTCGCAAAGCATCTGAATACGGAAATTTTGTATTCCGTCGGCTAGGCAGCCGACTGAGCATGGATCGTGTCCCGAATACAGATTAAGTATATTTTATACCCGCCACATCTCTCTATCTATCTATCTATCCCATTCTCCGTCTATCCATCTCTCTCCATTTCTCTGTCTCGTTCGTTGTACTCGCACAAGCATATTTCGAAGCGCGCGACACCCTTCGAAGCCGTCTTCTTCTCCTACCCGTTTTCTTCTCCCTCTTCCAAGATGTCACCCTCCCCCCACCCTTCTCGTGTTGCGTCCCTCTTCTTGTCTCGCACGTTGCATCGTCGTTGCGTCGCCTAGACCCGTGGAAAGCGACGAGGAGTAAGACGTCCTCAGACGTCGACGACGGCCCTTCGAGACGCGCCGTTGCTTTTCCGTCCTTCTTCTCCTTTTTTTTCTTTTCTCTCTCTTTCTCTCTTTTACTCTTTCTCTCGCTCTGTAATTTCTTTCGAGCGAGCTCGCGGCTTTAAAGGAGCCCGACGCCTTGAATATTCCTACTCTGGCACCTCTCGCGTGGAATATCAATGGATCTTCTTCTTTGCCAAGCCAAAATCCCCGACGCTCTTCTCTTCTTCCTCTACTTCACCTTTTTCTTCTTCCTCGTTGGAAGATCTTACGTAAGAGAGAGCACCGTATCTTCTCGTATCATCATCGTCGTGGCTTTCTCGCATTTTACGCTTCCTTTCTTTTCCTCTCTCAGCTTTTTCTTTCTTTTTACCAAAGGTCCGGAAGTTCGAGCGCTCTTTCGGACGATAAATAAAACCTACGCGCGTTTTACTTCGAAGAAGCATCGGTTCCAAACAAAGACGACAAAATCGTGTCGCCTGGTTGCAAGGTCTAGCTATGTAGAAAAGAAACTCTTCGTTTTATCAAGTTTTGACCTTTTGCCCTATGATTTCATTCGACACACAATAAAGCTAGTATTATTACACGATTTTTCCAATAATATACATAGTCGCAGCATAGATTATCTTGAAAAATATAAGTGCAGGTCAATATCAATTACATGAAAATCTTTAATTGCCATTTTCACAATTTATGATTAATGTGACACTACATACCATACTATATTACAAATTAGGAAAAAAAACGAACGTAGTTACTAGCAATACAGTTCACAGACTTACCCAAACAAAGATTAACGAACACTAAAAAAATCTCAAACAATAGAAAAATTGTTAAAATCGACCTATATACAACCATGAAATATTTGTCCTAATATCTTTACCCCCACACAATATTATAAAAGCAGAAGATTAAAGAAAAATAACGATAAAAGAAATTCGACAATTTCGCGCGTAGAAAATTGGTCGAAAGCTTGGCGAATTGGCGTCGATGAACGAAAGGTAAGAGTAGGAGGGGGGAGGAGGAAGCGGTCGGCGAGTTTCAACCGTTCGGGGATGTACGGGGAAGAGCGTGCCGGAGGAAAAAGCAAAACGAGTTTCGACGCAGCCAATTATTCCGAAGCTTTCAGCCGCGGCGCTCTCCGTGCCGCTCGTAAGCGCTCGTTTAATCGATAGCTTCTTTCTCTGCATTAGCACGAACGACGCTTTATAGGTCGCACTTTATACGCCTGCCACGCTGCTGCCGCTTTCGTCTCGCGAGGTCGCTCGCGATAAATCGCCGCAGCTCGTGCGTTCTTCTTTATCATTCTTTCTCTCTTTTTTTTTTTTTTTCATTCTTTCTCCTTCACTCACATACTCGTTCTTTCATTTTCGAGCGTTCCAGTCGATCTAGTCGAGTGTCTTTTCCGTTGAAAAGCATTCGCGAGCTTTCCAGCTACGTCCAAGTGGCACGAAGACTGTATCACGCGTGCTTCGCGTCACCGTGTGTGCGTTTCATTATCGGAGACGGAGAAATAGCTCGCGAACGACACCCACGGGGGTCCCTACGTGTATGTACGATACGTTGGTTCGTAAGTGCGTGCGAGAGGCGTTGGTACCAAGAGGAAAAATGCTGTAGAAAAAAAGAAAACGAAGTTTTTTTCCCGAATTCACAGAAATTTGATACTTATCTCGTTTCGTTCGTAATATCGTCTACTGTTTTTTTTATCCTTCTTTTTTAGACCAGTTTCATCGAATCTAGGTTACTTTTGGTAATACCAAAGTATGATATTGGAAGGTTCGCTCCCTGCGAGGATATTCTAAATGATGAATTTATCGTTGTTTAAAAAAGGAAGAATCCCAATCCAGTTTTACATATACGACTTTTATTATTCCTCGACGATGGAAACTAAATAATAATATAAAAGAAGCCGTGGCAAATAGTAATCGATTTATCATCGTAACGTAAGCCGAGCTTCTCGCGAATTTGCACCCTCCATTCTCTTCCTTCCTCCATATCGAAGAAGTAATGGACGGAGAGAGGAAAAAAAAAAAAGAATACGTAGTCTCGAAAACGACCCCTTCGGATTATTTAAGAGAACGCCAGCGTAGGATCGCGCGAATTGGGTAGGTGTGCCGATGGGCGAAACGGCAAATGAGGCAGAAAAAAAATACAAGAAATCTTTCGCCGAAGGGGAAGACTAGAAGGAAGGAGAGGGAAATGAACGAGAAGATGGTAAAAGAGAGAGAGAGAAGGTCGAGGACCGAGAGAATGGGTTCCTATCGAGGCTAAGAATATTGCTGTGAATATTTCGCATACACAGGCTGTACTCTAAACGATAGATAGAGCTAGACAGAGAGAGAGAGAGATAGGAGAATAGAAGCAAATACGAAGGCAAGCAACGCACGCACGTACCGTCAGCCCGTCTCCAAATGTTTTTCAGAGGGAGGCTCGAAATACTCGCACAGAGAGAGAGGGGACCGTAAAACTACACGGTAAAACACTTACAAACTATTGGCCGACAGGGCATTAAATGCGGCTCACGTACGACATAACCGTCCCGTACACGAGCCGTAGTAAATAACCGTTCGCGTTCCCGTGTATTTTGATGTACGCTGACCCGAAATGCGCGCACCGCTGCGAGAACGCGCGATGCGCGTTAAGGCGCTTACGCGCCATTTTCCGCGTATCCGTGTGCGAGGTAAAAAACTACGGAATCGTTCCCCGATGGACTCGACCTCTCTTTTTTTTTTTTGTTCTACTCTTTTACCATTGCTCGAAGCACGTCTCGTTTCTGTCTCTCGTTTCTTTCATCTTTTTCCGTGCTTACCGTGGCTCCAAAGGAATCCGATTCGTCTCAAATTCGTCTTATCGATTTTAATATCATTTCGATCCGTTAATGGGTTAAGATTAGCCCGTGGAAAGCCGGATAAAACGGATTAAAGTTAATCCGTTCTTAGCGAATTAATTACTCCCCCTGTACCTTTCTATCGAATATTGAAATTCTTTTTTCTTCACCTCGTATTCTCCTTCTTGGAAAATTGGAAAGAATAAAATACTTACGGTCGTTAATTTCTAAAGGAAATGTAGGTCGACTACTGGGACTGCATATTCGGTTGGACTACCAAAAATCATCGATGCATGGCCAGGTAGGACGCGACTCGTTCTCTCCCATCGTTCGTTGTATTTGCTTAACCCGTCAAATTAATGTGGCAAGTTCATTCGTGGATTTGCCTGCCGCGTACTCGTTATCGCCTGTTAAAATTGTTATTTCATATTCATCGCACGAACCGGGCTAATCGGTGGTAGGAGAAGGGGAGAAGGTTGTAAATTTTCGCGGCATTATTCGGCTACATCCCCTTCTTTTTTTTTTTTTTTAATTCTCATTGTGGCGTTTTAATGTCCTTAAGCGATCGATTAACCTTTTTAGCGATATTGACACATGTGTGTACGTTTCATTTTAATTTGCAATAACGATGACTGGCCACACTCGTATTAAATATTATTTTTTTTAATACCTTTATACCTTTTCAGGGTATTTTTAGTTACTTAATCTCTATCGATTAAAAATGAATAGGTAACCCTCCTACAGCACGAGGGTTACCTGTACAAAAAAAAATTGGATAATTTCATTTCGACTTTAATAAAACTTCGCGTGTTCCTCGGTATTGTATCGATATCGTATTAAAAACTCATTAAAACGTAATGGAGATACTTCCTGTGTCTAAATACAACGAAACGATGAAAGAGGGAAGGAATAAAAAAAAAAGGGAGCGAGGAAATATCGAGGTGCACGATTGACGTTCGTTCGAGCGTTATTTGTAGAAATAATAATCGGTATTCGATTTTAATAATCAATATTTAAACATCGCAACGAACGAAGCAATCCCATCTAGGGAAGGTAGCAGCACGATGGCAAACGTTGGCTCGTTCCATTTTCCCGTTGGTTCCCCTTTTCTCGGAATTTCTAGGGCGCGACGTTCGCTTTGGCTTTCGTCCCCCTTTTCGTAACGCCCACCCACCTTCTACTTCTCGTCCACGTTCGTCGTCGTTCTTTCTCTTTTACATTTCCGAACGAATTTCGTCGTACGTGCCAGAACGGAAGGCCGAGTTCGTCCATTCGAAAAATATACCTTACCACCACTACTAACACCAGGAACACAGTCGAGCCGAAATAAATTTGCAAAAGACGAGGAGGGGACTCGTCGCACCAGTCACGGAAAATTACGGTCTGAGGAGCGACAATTGAAACGAGCCGGGCTTTCCTCCTCGACAAAATACGATGAAACTTTGGTGCGTCGTCTTGACGTTAACTAATTAGTCTCACGCCGTTGGCAGAGGCAATTTGATGCCTTTTCACGATGAACGCGGCGGCGGTGGCCGTCGAAGGCACGCGGAGTCCTCGAAATCGTATATCGGTTCTGTTTTCCTTCTCTTCGTCGTTTTCGTCGTCTCATCTTTCTAGTTTGAGAGCTCTTCGTCTCTTCTTTCTCGGTGACACGCGGTAGACTATGTCTCTACGTGAATTTTCCATGCAGGACGCGAGAATGATTCACGATTTCAGACGACTCAGCAAATCACGATCTCTCTCTCTCACACATATACACACTTTCTCTATCTATCTATCTCACTCGCTTCCTCTCCCTCCGCGAGGGCGCACTCAGCGAACGCACGCGCTGTGTACGCTGTATTATCTATAGGGTGGCCACTACAAACGGTGTGGGGTCGGAACAGAGACAGCTAATTATTTAGACACGCTTGGACGCCACCCCATCGATCACTCCCACGGACTATCTCTCTCTCTCTCTCTGTCGCCTTTTCCATCCAACTTCTACCCTCCCTCTCTAACCTTCTCCTTCTCTTACCAAAGGCCACACACGCGTCACGCGTTTAAGCGTGAACGCAAAACTGGAAACGAGCCGCGTGTCCACCTCGTTTGCTCGTCGTAGTTCAACGAGAACTTGGGACTTTTAACTCCTCTCGCTCTCTTACTCTCGAGCACGCGTAAACGCTCGGACGCGTGTCCGACCGAGTGACTAATCGCTCCTGCACCCAAGTATTTTTCACGTCCTCTAAACTATTTTTCACTTCACTGGGGAAGCATAACTTCCGGTATATTTACCCGAAAGGAGAGACCCGTGCATCTTGGATATTACGCCGGAGAAATACGTCTACGCGAGTCGGAGAATTACGAGGTGGCGGCTTCTATAAAGGGGTCCTTGTCGTGAAATAAGAATCGTTCTAGACTCGTGCTGTTATTTTGTTTTTTTTTATAATAAAAAAGAAGATGATGGAAACATTTTGGTTAACGGATTAAAACGTATTACTCGAAATTCGTAACTTTGTTGCAATAATTACAGTCAGAGACACGTATCTACAACTTGGGCTTTTCGTATCAGGAAATCGAGGTTCTTGTTCGACTGCAATAGGGAACGCGTACCTACTCGATACGATCCATACCCGTTAATGTGATTATTACTAACGCGTATCGCTAATGCCTCGAAGTTCGTGGCTTATACGTCGCGAGACGTCGGATAATGTGCAAATCAGGCAACATAATGGTCTATTATGCAGGATCGATGCCACGGAAGAGCCAGGCCTGTCGTGCGAGCGAACAACGTACGAATACGTATGTACGAACGCGAGTTTCTGCATCGAGTGAGGTACAAACGTCTACAGGATGTTCCATTTAATGTATTTTCTCGATTTTATTCGATATCCGTCTTTGTACGTCCGTAAATATTTATTCTACTTTATGTATCGTTGCTTTATCCGTGTTAGTTGTTTATTCAATCTGGTTTCCAAGAGTTCTGGGAAAGATATTTCTCGAAATCGTAAGTTTAAACAAAGGGACAGTGTTTGGTTGAAACGCTCTGTACAATAATGGATACACGCACCCACGCACATGTACACGTACTTACACGTACCTACATGCCAAGAGGTTACGAAGGTGTCAGAGCTTAGCCGGAGATCCTCCTCGTAACCGAAGGTTCGCTCTCCGTGAAATTAAAATCAACCACCTTCAACGTCGTAATCTCTATACTTCGAGATACTTTTTTCTTCGATAGCAGAAATTGGCGGTTTCGACCTTAGGAAGTTATTTTACATTTTTAACAAAAGAATTCTTTGCAATATTAAAATACTTCTTATATTAAATTTATTCATTCTTGATCTCTAAACTTAAATCAGTGTTACTCTATTATTTTTATATCTCTTTATCACAAAAAGCCTTTGTACAGCCAAAAAATAGAAATGAAATAAAGAAAGTATAGCGATCTAGGGTCCAATCGATACTAACATTTAACCTTTCTAGTACACTTGTCGATATTTCGACCACGTCTATACTAAATAATAAGAATAAACTATAATAAGTGGAAGTTGTGCCCTACAAAGAGTTAAGACTAATAGAAAATATTACATAATTTTTAAAATAACAAAGAATAACCCATCGTAATATTTCTTTTTTCTTTGCTTCGGTTAAGGCCACGGTATTTGGTATCCAAGGATCGTTACTTATCGTTAGCGAAGCTAGCGTCGGAGCATTGCCGTTTCGTACGTGGAATTATACTTCGGCGAGAGGAAAATGGCTCGTGAAAAGTAGAAAGGAAATAGGGAAGGAAGGAAAGAGAAAATAAAGAAGGTCCACGGCTTAAGAGAATCGCGAAGAGATTAAACGCGCGCGCGCATTCTCTACCGCCGCCGTCTCTCTCTCGTGTGCCAACCAAGGGAAAACGGGGCGAGGAAGACGCCGACAAGATTTTACTCTTTCTCTTTACGTACGTCTGCGTCCGCATTTACGTGGGATGCCAAGTTCCCAAAAAGAATGCTGTCCGTTTAACGATCGCTCGTAACGAGCATGATCTTCTTCGTTGAATCTACGATTTCTTTCGCGTTCGAACGATCGAAATCGTCTAACGAAAAATTAGGTCAAAATTAATGCGCGAAATATCCGGTCGTATCTATTTTAACGGTAGCACCGTTCGATGCTACCGCAGTGATATTTTTAGCAATTTCGACGACGGTAGAGAGAGAGAGAAAGAGTTTACGGTGTCTAGTATGCCTGGTGATTTATTTCCGAATATTCGACTTATCTTCTTGACTTTATTCTTTGGCGTGTGTGCTCGCGAAAAAACTCGAATATTCGTTTATATATTTATACGTAAAATATTCCTGGCGGTAAAAGCCGGTTCCCGATAAATTTTTGTAATACTTTTTCACAGTCGAAAAAATCAGTAATTTCAGAAAATATTAAAGACGATTTTTTTTTTTAGGGTATTATAAATACGAAGCAGTAATCTTCGTAGCCTCGATAGAAAAGCGGCCCGTCTATTTCCGTCAACAAATTTGAATCTATTCTAACTCCAATAAACTTATCTCTTGCAACGATATATATCGGTATGTAACCTAAAAAAAAAAAAGGTTCGAGTACGGAAATAAAATATGACGAGAAAGGATAAAGTTATTCGCGTAACAACCCAATATAACTTAGTATTTAGCCATCATTTTTGATAGAGTCACGTTCGTCACGTTACGGATACTAACCGCTTAATCTTTTTTCGCCACTATATCCTCGCAACGATAAGTAACACGATCGTCGATATATATAAAAAAAAAATACGATGAAAACCGTGAAAGTCACGTTGGATCAACATGGACTAACAAAGTTGTGGGAATGGGTACCCCACGGAAACGTAACGATATCTTATTACTATGTGACATAAACGTCTCTCATTGAGCGTAACGCGCAGGGTGCATTTCCGTGCGAACGATATCGGTACATATACTACCGAACGATATGGTTTTCTTTCGTATCGATCCTCGTGAGCACCGAGTTGTTTATTCTGCTCGCGTAATCGTCCTGGAGAGTGCGTAGAGCGTCGTACGTGAGGCACGAAGATATTCGCGGATTACAAGGAAAACGTTCTCGGATAAGGACCAAAGTGGGAGGGTGAAAGGATAGGAGGAGGGGGTGCGTCTAAACTCGGCAACGGGCTCGATTACGAGCTTCCGCGTAAACGACGAAGCAATTTTACCAGGGTTTCCCCCTGAAGTTGGCACCCATGTTCGTTCACGCGTTCGACCTAACCTTTGTTCTCGCAAATGAGGAAAACGAAAAAAAGTAACGGATCGATTCCGTGCTTTTACTCGCGAGTTTGTCGATTTTTACTCTCGAGAGCTTGAAAATTTCTTCAAATTATCTTATACCACCCTTGTTGTAGGGGAAGAGTGGCATGAAAGAGCCACTTCTTGAAAGAGCCACTATCATTTACACAGTAGTTTTTGAAGAAATGTTGGACGAATTAGTTTTTGAAAAACTAGTAAAGTTTTTGCTAGTTTAACTAGCAACCAGTTTTGCTACTTAAAAACTATAATTCGTCCAACATTCGTTCGAAAACTACTGTATAAAATGATAGTGGCTCTTTCATAAAGTGGCTCTTTCATGCCACTCTTCCCCTACCATTCTATCGCGAAATGAACGACAACCTCGTATATCCTAGCAAAAGCGCGTTTGCTTTCGAGGATAGTAAAATTGTTCTCCCGATTCTCTGAACGGTCTTGCGTGCAAATATTGTAAAGTCGCTCTCTCGCAGACGGGTTACGCGTTTCTTCTAACCAATCGCAAATAAGAGAACATAGCAGAGAAGGTTTTTCTAAACGTTAGGAACGACGTTTCTACGAGGCACGTCGAAGCTACGTGTAAAATAGAAGCGAGCACGCTCGTCCGTTTATAGTCGTGCATACATTGGCTCTCGACTTAAAGCAAGATTTATTGGTAGAGGACTATTTTGAGAACGTCTCGAATACCTCGTTTGTTTCGAATGTCTCTTCGCCATGTCTTCTTTCGACTTTTTCTCTCTCTCTCTCTTTATTATGTTACAGAAAATTGAGATACGAGAGATAGCAATAAAAATCTAATAGCTTGTACTACTTTCTAGGATGTATTTCTTCTAGGTATAAAGCGAATTGGATGAATCCTGGGATCTAAATCACGCGACAAACGATTTAACCGAGTTAAGGGTCGAATAAGCAACGCCTCTCGCGTATATCTTTTCCCGATTAGACACGTCCGACATCGTGGAACGTTTATTTTACGTATAACGCTATCGGCTAAAGAAACAATAGCGTTTGTGAAGGTGGATTTAAAAGGTATCTCTTTCTCTGTGTACCTCCGAGAAGATTTCTACGGTCTGAATTTATTTTAACTAGCCATGCGGCAAGATAGGAGGAAGCCAGAACGCGATAAATTTTGATTTACCATCGTGGCTAGGGACATTGAATTACAATGTTGCTAGAAGGAACGATTCGTGTAAAGGGAATACCAGACAGAAATACCGACTCTTGGCATCTATGAAAAAAAAGAAAAGCAATAGCTCGTGAATCGACACCATGGAAAACGTTCCGACGACTGTGAAAAGGTCGTGCTTAGAAAGAGTAAGAAGAACTTTTAGTCGTTCTAGTCGTCGTCTTCTATCCCGTCGACGTTGTCGTCGCACCAGCAAATTCTCTGTCTCCGACGGTAGTTCCACAATTCACTGCTCGTAGTAGCGCAGCGCCATTGCTTCTCCGACGCTCTCATAAATAACCTCGGTACGTGCATTATTTCACTTCAGTCCCCGTTCTGAGTTTTGACTTTTGACAGTGAAATACGGAATGCTTGGAAGACTGTCAGGTGTTAGCGAGATCGACGACGGAAGTATGGTATTTATTCGTTAAATATTTATCCTTATACCTTGGAACGACGCTGGCGGGATCATGATCGATACGAGTTGGACTAGTTTTTTTCTTTCTCTCTTTCAATGATATCGTTCCTTCATCGAAACGTATGTACTTTGTTAACGGTTGGAAAGAAAAGACCACGATAGCACCAATCTTCGATGAGTTTATCTTCCCTATTTCCGTTGCACCATTCGAGATATCCCCTTCGTCGCGAAACTTTCTCCAACTTCTACGCGAGGAACATCGGGGACGTGCACTTCGATATGCTATTGATCGGGAACAGTGAATTCACCGTAAATTGATTCGATACAGAACTTGTAGCTTATAGATCCATTCGATGTGCTGGTTAATTTACCTCACAGTTGTGTCTACCCGATTTTTGTATATTTTCAAGGAGATGAATTTTGTTCCGTGGCTAGAAAATAGTGCAAAAATTAAGAAAAATTCAACTTCTGATATAACCAATTTTTAAGAATATTTTATTATAAAAAAACATGTGTATCACACTTTATAAATGGAAATCTATTAAGTTTTGCTGCTAAAATAAAATTTAAAAAATACAAATATGTGGGTATGCAACTTCAAAGTTACGCGGGCCCATAGAGGGTTAACACCGTTTCGCGTAAGACCTTGAACCGTCGAGACTATAACCGCAGTGGAATATTTCGCAACGAGATTTCTGCAGCATACTTGGCAAAATTTCTTTCGTAAGAGGCTAGGGTAGAAAAGTTCCACAGGGAGGGAAGAGGAGGGTACCAGGACGACTTTGGGGTTCAGTTATCCACGAGGTGTCGTCCCTCGAGACCAGCCGCGCTCTGGGCAGTTGTTTCGTGCTAGGCACGGTACGAACGGTACGCGCACACGGCGCGTGGCTTGGGATCGGACGTGATGTGTTTCGGGGACACCTAAATCAAAAAGAATATTTGCATCGATAAAACTTTCCCGGAATACGGTTTTCTTTGATGCGATGCCCCCACGAGGATCGCGGCCCGCCTAGTTGATTTCGTCCAGGAACAACTTTCGCAAGGTTCAGCCAGAATATTTCGGTCATGCGGCCACTCACGCCCGGCTGACTTTACGATCCTACGAGCCCATACGATTGGATTTTACGCTTTTCTAAGCAATATCGAGGAAATTCGTATTACAATCCTGAACAGCGAAATCACGGAGGAACTCGTATTAGAGGGTCGCTAGTGCAATTTTGTTTTCGAAATATCTTCCTAGTCGATCTACTTGTTGGAAAATTGTTTTTCTTACGGACCTTTTTAAAAGTCTGGACTCATGGGAAGAATATAAAAGCAAATCATACTTTTCTGCTTAATTTATCGATTATAGTAAATGTTTTAATTCACATTCACTTTCTTTCGAGATACAAATAGTAGGTATATTGTATTTTTTTTGTATATATCGCTTAATAATTTATAACCATTACACATTTCTCCCGTGAGACTAGACTCGTAGGATACCCTGTAACGACCAAAGTTAAGAAACAAAGCAATTCTCCGAGAATTTTTAAGCATAGCACATCCCACGGGACAAATACTAGCATAGAATCTAGTTAAATAAACATTCGTACAAATAAAACTTAGCATGTTACACGATATCTTGTAATTACCGAACCAAGGTCGTTAACCGAAAGAGCCAGATTCTCTTCTCGTACAGGAAATAGGTAGTAAAAGTTTTGCTAAACTCGTTTGAATAATTCCAACGAAGTGGTCTTCTTATCAAAGACCAAGACGATTTGTATATACCCGAACGATCAAAGCACTCGATAAGTTTTCTTTCGGTGACGTTCGTCAGCCGAACGGAAGTTCCATCGCTTTTAGCCGAAGGCTGCTATCCGTCCGGTCGGATGGTATTTAGATAGGACGCCGATTGTGTTTCCAATTTAAGATCAAGAGGGTATAAACTAACTCGATGGACGTTTACGCTTTGCAACGCGCCAGGATTCGTGCGCGTAGAGGAGATTTAGCGGGGGCGTTGCGGTGCATTTGATCCGGTTAACGTAGTTTCCAAGCAGTTTAGCGAAGTACACCTGACCAAAGTCTCACCACCGAGCGAGCGAACGGAAGACATGGACAAAGTTAAAGTATTCGCCGAAAGGAACGATATTTTTTCCAGAAAACTTTTCTCCGGCAGATATTGCGAGAGTTTCCCCCAAGTCTCCGTTGTTTGACGCGTGGCTCGCGTTAACGTTTCATATTATCCCGCCGCGCAAAGTTCGTGTCAAGCCGAGAGATCGTGTCTGCTAGCTCGTGTCGGCAAAAGCCGAAGTCGTCAACGGGGTGGAAAAGGGGTGAGGTTGCGCCGTATATGTACCACCTTCCTACGGTTCCTCGATGTTGGTAGTACCGAAGCTACCACCGAGGTTACACGGGTGTCGGTGGGCTAGGCTAACGACTTCCTGACGAGGCAATGTAGACCGCAACTTCTTCGTAATGGACTCCCCTGTCCTTCGATATCGTGCTTAAAGTGGCTCCACGAGAGGGCACCCTAGCACATGCTGTACCTCTCCTCGCGAGGCTTGTCACCGTTATCAGAGATATCGGCTCAATTTGTAGTCGTTTTCTTCCCTTCTCTCCTCGCCATCGTCGAGCGTTATCCCGAACCTTTCGACGTGTCCTTTCTGATAACCTGTATACTTTGAGGTCGAGACATTGATTTTTGTTTTTTTTTTATAAGGTAAGAGCAAGGTCTTTGGATAATCATGATTTTTAGGAATCTGTTCCCTTTTTTTTTTTTTTTCGTGACGAACGGGTATTACTCATTTAAGATTTCTGTCGTAGCTTCGTGAAAAAGCCTGTAAAAAGTCGGTGCATCTTAAACAATTCGCTTTACGTATTTGCCAAGTTTCTTGCTCGCGAGTTCGTGCTTATTAGGTAGGCGGTACACAAGAAGTTAGCTCGGCACACAAACGAAAGGAACTAACTTCGTTTCGTTACAAGGAAGGAACGAAATCAAACAGGTTCGAACTTTTGGTGAGTAAACCGCATCCGAAGGACGACGGCATCCGTTTGCTTGGCCGCCTTTGAAATCGAATGCCCGACCACGACGTTGCCCACTTTAGTTCCTTTCGAATTGAAGGGAAAATACCGAGGACGGCATAAATATGCCGCGTTCTTCCGGATTCTTTGACGGGGTCTATCTTTGAACTTCCCTCGTGCTGCAATTTGTGGCAAGGACGATGTTGCTCTTTGCTGGTACCGTTCTTCGAATTTTGAAAAAACGTAGAACCTCAGTGATCGTTGAATTATAAAACGTGTCAGTTTTCTTTTGTCTCGTCGTCCATCTTCGACATTTTATCTTCTCTCTTATCGAAAACAGTTTCGTCTATAGATTTTACAAGGGTCCACGATTCAAAGATTTTCTAAAAGCATGCACGAAAAATTCTGAATTGGAATATATCCTCTACATCCGATTTCGCGATTGGAGTATTCGTAATCCGCTTCGAGTGATTCCAACGTGGTTGCGAGCCTCGAAACGTTGCACGACATTGCTGGCGTACTTGAGTCGTATTACGATGGACGAAATAAAAGAGCTGTAGCGAGGACGTCGTGCAAGAAGAAAGAAAGAGAGAGGAAGAGACAGACAGAGCGAGGGAGAGAATAAGGGATGAAGGGGAAAAAGAGAAGGAAGGATGAGAAAGACGAGTAGGGAGAGACACGGATATATATCGTTGGGTGAATTATGAAACAACGTGTTTAATGACGCGCCGGATCCAGCCCGCTGTAAATTTCGCACGAGGGGTTGAAGTTTTAAACCCCTCTCTCTCTCTCTCTTCGCAAGAACCCCTTACCATTGTCATTCTTCTCGTACGACTCTCATTCCCGTGCCGTCTCGTCGTCCGCCCTCATTGACTTTCTCTGCACGTTTCCCTCCTACCTCGTAGGACCCCAGCCGCGACCCGGATACCAGAACACATTTTTCAGTTATTAGATACTCGTTCCTAATTTTCTGCGGTGGCACTCGTTTATTTCTTCCTTTTTTTCTTTTCTATCCGGTGGTCCGCCTTCCACGAACCATTTCGCTTTATTTTGATACATTTTTATTTGGACGCGCACCGGGAGACGAGAAAGTTAATAGAAATCCCGCGAGTAGTCGTATGCTCGTTAGACGCGTTGCCACTAGCCTCGTAGATTTATTCGCTTCTGAAATAATGCAGATGGGTGGCAATGGAACTAGGGGGTGGTAGGGCGCGCCGGGTAATCAAGTCCGGAGGGTCGCGAGCCGCTCTCTCTCTCGTTGGACGCTCCTTCATCATCGCGTCTACGCCCTGACTTATTGCCCATTATCTTTTACGCTTAAGCACCGAGGATATCGGTCGTCCTCCCTGGTAAAGAATATTTTTAATAAAAGCTTCAGCCTCGATCGATCGGTCCCACCGAGAGTAGCGGTAATACGTTCCTCCTAGCCGCATATTACGGACAGAGACAGAGAGATCGAACGAAATTGTTCCGACGATAAAAGAGTGCCCTAGTTGTTTGGTAAACAAGCGTGTTAGCGCGCTGATTGCCGGCCAAATTTTGTGTACGTTCCGGACCGATTTTTATAAAGCGACCATGCGCGAGTCTATGTATCTCGATTTTAATTTTATCGTCCTACGAATGAATTTTTGTTATTAAAAATATCCTATCGGTAAGAGGAACGAAATTTTTAAAATTTCATCACGTTTCAAGAGTCCAGGGATAAAATCACTTTCTTTCATGATAATTGATATGGAGTGAAACAACATTTCAAGTTTTCCAACATGTAAAATTGCAAAAGACCAATCTGAAACACAAGACCCGTATCTCTTTTTCGAAAAAGAAAGTGGACTACAGTAATTTTACTCCCGAAGCCTTCATTTATGAGACAATCTAGCTAAATATTCTGTAAAATATTTAAACCGTATTGCAATATTCTCTACATTTATCTTGCTGGCAATTATCGTTGAAAGCTTTGCCTCCCCCTCGTTGCGTAGGAGTACGTAACATTTTTAAATATTTGGTATCGTTTTATTCGATTGAGATACTTTAATTAATTAAAGAATTTAATCGTTACCGGTCAACCCCGTTACATTAAACGCGTTAATAACGTTTTTTAACAAATTGATTGCAAAAGATCAGGGTTATTCCTACAATCATGTTTTTTGTCTAAATATATTTTTTCGTTTCTCGAACGAAGAGAGCGACTATCAACCAGAAAAATAGACGTAGCGTTACCAGTAGCCGCACGTCCGATCACGGACGTATTTGGGTTAACCGGCTTTGTTCGAGCAATACTGCGGGCACTTAATTAACGCGAGCGATAGTCACTCGGGTCAGGGCGATTCATCGAGGGAGCCCACTTCGAGACCGTTGACAGCCCCAACGTACGATAGTCGAACGCCCTTAGATTTCATAACGAACGTATTATTAGGTGTCCTCTTGCCTGCACGACTTCCCCTTTTCGAAGGGATCATCCGGGTTGGCGAAAGGAGAGAGAAAGATCCCGAGTCGAAATTTTAACTTTGGTTTGACCCTCCAATGGTTAAAAGCGGACATAACTGCCATTTGGAGGTTGAAACCGAAGTTTAACGATTAACCGTAACTTCGATTTGACCCTATGAAACCTACATGTTAGGCTATGTAGGTTTTGGAGGCTCAAAACGAAGTTTATAAGCTTTGTTTTGACCCTCCAATGGTTAAAAGCGGACATAACTGCCATTTGGAGGCTGAAATCGAAGTTTATTCATAATATATATAGATATACTGTTCGTATTCCATAAGCTTCACTTTTAATCTACAAACTTCTAAAGGAGCATTTTGGAGGGTCAAATCGCGATTAAAATTTCGACTCGGGATAGAACACACATATACGGCAAATATTCAACGGGAAACGTTGCTCGATAGCTCGGCATCCGCGGACTCGCCGTCGTAGTTTCATTCTTTTCAGGGATATCCTCAAAGCGATGCTCCGTTCGTGAGAAGGATTTCCTACTATGGCGTTGAGAGATCTCTCTGAATCCTTAGCCCCGTCAGATTTTTACTCTCGCGTAGAGAGACACGTTTGAAAAATGTGATCTACGGTAACGGGGGTAGGAATAAGGTAGTGCGAGCGGGATAGGAATATACAAGAGGCGAGACCAGGAGGAGAAGAAGTAAAGAAGAGAACCTTTTTACTCTTCGTTCGTCGTCCGGAGAATAGAAGGACGACCCTTCCGTCGCGATATTCCGCAAGCTGTTGTCGAGGATACACCAAAGCCGTGTATACCGTTATCGCGAACAAAGTCCGTAAGATGTTATCGATCGTACGACATCTTCTAGTGGGGATCTCTTGACTCTTACAAGCGGAGACCTTGTCTCGAAACCTATTTGCCATTCGATTTTTCCGATAGACGAACGTACCCGATCGTCCGCTTTCGAAATTTTATTGAAATAAAAGAGAGGTCGTTCGTGATTCCCTTTTTTTTTTTTCATCCATTGTTCTATTTTTCGATAAATATTTGGACCAAGTCGTCGTGGCTGTACTCGGAATGGTCATAACGTTTGCCATTGAAGCGATCGTTGGTCGTTACCGTTATCGTTATCATTCTATGTTCCCGCGTGCTTACGTACTATGCTCGAGCGTACGAGCTTACCAACGCTTTCGTAAATATTTCTGAGGAAATTCTAACGTGTCGAGGATGCGTGTATGAAATTCAGAGAGAGAAGATATAGATGAAGATACGATAAGATGGGAAAAATTGACTCGAATTGGTAATCGAATTTTCTTTTGTCGAGTTTTATGACGAGGTACTTACTCCAAACTGGTGTCTGACCATTGGTTTACCTTTAGGTCTTTGACTACTTCTATCATCGAACGAAGTGTAGATTCTGTGAATATTTCTCGTGAACCTAACAGATTAAGAACTAACAGAGTAATCCATATTTATTATTATAAATAAATCCTCAATTTAAAATATGTCTTGCCATAGGATCGATTCACCAATCAAAATATAAATCAAGTAACACCATGAGACTTTTTTTCCTAGTAAAAAACAAAGTATGTTAGGCATTTCCGAGTGCAACTTTCAAATGGAAACCCTTCACGGTGGTACGAAGAGAAAGAAAGAGAATCGATATATCGGGTGTGACTTGGTCGGCAGCGAAGCGGAAGAGTATCTTAAACGTTTCTAAATGCTTTCGAACGGCCGTAAGCGCTCTCTCTCTCTCTTGAAGATTCGCGAGAATGGCTCGACGGTGGTCGCGTTAATGGAACGACGTCGCGCTCTTGGTATCTCGCTATCTCGAACGCGATACGAGTAACTATCGAACTTTAAAAGTAGCTCGTGGAAAGGATAGGGAGGACATATAAAATATAATGGCAAAGGTCGAGGGCGAAGGTTGGAACTCGATGAGAAGGGAAACTAGTTTCTTGTAGGGGTGGACAGATATATACCCAAGTATATACACATGCAAATGTATATACATATATTAGAAAAAGCACTATAATACGAGCTCTTTTTCTCGAATCGATTCGTTATCAAAAATGCCCATGTATAACATAGAATCCCAAATCGGATTTTGCTTAGGACAGCCGCAAAACTGTTCCATCGAATAATGTCCATTCTATGGACAAGGGTCTCCTTGTGTCATGTACGATCGAAAATCGAAACTACGTATGGACATTGAAGAATATCGTATCGATCGATCGTGTTATCTGTCGGCATTGTGACTCGAATCTTCTTTTATACTTCGCTTCGATAACGAAACGAGCAAATTGTTTGCCGTTCGTGTAAAACCTTTCGTTGGAATAATCCAGCATCGACTCTATCGTTAGAAATGTTATTTTAAATATAGTTGAATTAAAAAAAAATTCTTCAAAAACAAAACCACAATCGGTCCCGTCATACTCGACACAAATGAATCACGAACGAGATTTCTTCGTAGATTTGTATATTTTATATACCTACCCGGTTGAACAGCTTCCAGGGAAATGTAGAAGCTCGCGTACTTCAGTATCTAATGGACGTATGGACGGAATACTCGCGCGTGCAAACGTGTAAGCGCATCTACCGAAGTACCTAACTATGCCACTTAAGACTTCTCCTCCCTTCATCGTATCTCTGGCCCTTCCTTCATCCCCCTCTTCGCCCTTGGTATCCGATTTGCCTTCTCTGTCTCTCTTGCACGCTGAATTCTCTTGCCATTCTCAACCCGACCATCCTTGGCTTCTGAAATTAGAAAACTTTTTATGTACGCCAATTTTTAACCAGCGCACGCTCTTCAGCGGTAATTACTTTTTAAGCTTCTCCTTTGCATATTATCTTCGGTGGTCGACGCCGGGGTGCCGGGCATGTTGCAATTTAAAATTTGTATCGTTCTAAAATCAGCGTGCAATATCTGCGTGCGGACGTGAGCGCTTCGAACCTTTCTCTCTCTCTCTCTTGTTCCTTTCTTCTCTAACCCTGTTCCACACCAAACTCGCTCGTTCTTGCTCGAGAATTCAAGCGCTCTTGCAGCCTCCGATAGCCATGAATTTCCTTATTTCACGAAAACTCATCCCTGTCTACGTTCGAGCTCCTTCGACGAACATACTTTTTGTCGGCATCGCTACTACCATTACCGATACTACCATCTTCTGTAATACCGTCGTTGCTAGCGGCGCCGCCATCGCTTTTTCGTCTGTAAACATTTCAGCCACTATTACGTAATTATTCTTCGCACGGTGGACGTTTTGTTCGGTCGTCGAGTACTCCCAGGGACGCCGTCGTGGCGTCTCTCTCTCTCTCTTACTCTTTTATCCGTTTCTCTCTTTATTTTCTTTCCTTCCTCCCACACTACTTTTCTCTCCTTCTTTATCCCTTTTTCTGCTCCGCCGATCTTCCTGTTTTCGTCGGGGGAACGGGAAATACATCTGCTAATTTGCATAGTAAATTTGCGTAGCGCACCGTAACGTTTCCGAAGCGCTACGTCCTTTCGCTCGGACGACGAGAGAAGAGGTAGAAAAGAGGAGAAGAAGAAGGTTAGGAGAGAAAGAAGGATAGAAAGAGGACGAGTCGCTTTTGCAGACTCTCGGTTCCGCACGGCACCACTTTGTTGCACAGCGTGTGTCTCCGGGAAGAAGATAAAGGTACGATCGTGTATATGGTTGGCGAACATTGATAAAACCCGCGCCGATTTACAAACAATGAAATATCGATGCTATCTCACCGAGACGTTCGGACCCTTCCTTTTCGATCGGCCCTTTTTTGTCTCCCTCCTTGCCTTTCTACCAACGGAGAACCGAATCATCCAACATCGGTGATTCCATCCAAATTACTTGAGGAACGTTCATTGTATTACGGTATTACTTCATTATCCGCGCGATCCACCGTCAACCGAGGGATACTAGAGGGGTTACCTTCTTCTTCTTTTAACGAGTCTGGACGTTTCGTTGGGCAAATTCGTTCCGACATGGGATCCGTCATTCTCCAACGGATGGTTGTTCTCGCTCGACGACAGTCCTATGAAAAGTTTTACGCTCGATTTTGAGAATTCTCGAGGCTTTGCCTGCCGGAGCTTCTCTCGCGTAGAGACGAGAGCGAGGGTAATAAGTCCTGGGATTTTTTTTTTTATTCCTACGTGTCTGAGAGGCACAAAGAAGAGAGAGAGAAGAGAATGGTAGACAGGGAGAAAATGAAAAGAAGATGAGTAAAGAGGAAGAAGATGAAGAATATTGACCGGAATATGCGAGCGAGGGAAGGAGCTCAAAGATTCTTCCTGTCTCTCGAATTATCGTCGAACGCGGCACCATTGAATCGACGCATCGAAGCACGAGAAGACAAGCTGCTGCTTGTACCGGTATTCCCCGTGCCTCGTCTCGAGAGCTTTCCACTTCCGTGTCATTTCGCCGTAGTAACCACGAGCTGTCCATTATAAAACCGGAAGCGTCTGGTTACGTTGCCGGTATACACCGTTCGCGCCACTCCTCTTTCCGTACCAACCCTGCTTCGAATACTTTGGAATTTTTCTCGGTTCATCGGCGAACCACATTTTCGCTGGAACGAGGAGAGGTAGACGAGAATGCGATCTATGGAAAGGCGTAACCAAAGAGAGTGTTACATTCGCGTCACTGGATCTTTTTATTTCAATCTTTTCCTTCTGTTACGAGATCTTAGGTATAAATAAGTACAACTCGAATGGCTGGAAATATACAATTTAGAAAAGAGGTGGTTTAGGTATTGGTTTAAATGGGGAGAGCAACGTAATTATTTTAAAAGTTTGTTAACACTTCATATTTTTTCAATATTTGCGTTATTTTTAGTTATCAAAATGGAATTGAAAATCTTTCCCATTATAGTAATAACTCGATATTATTATTGGCTGAAAGTAATATTTATCGCGATTAATTAACGTTGGTCGCATTTTGTGAACAAGCAAACATAAACACGGTGCATACGTGCGGTACGCGACAATATATTTTATAGATTGTTATCGGCAACTAATATATTCAATTTAATGATAATAGAACTTTCTGCCAAAATTCGATAAAACATGAACGGAAAGAACAACGATGGATATCCTTTTAGCGTTATGAATTATATTACCAGTAATAAATAATGACACGTTTTCTTTAAACGTACTCGATCCCGTGATGGCCGACTTGCCAGCGGCGCCATGGTGATTACGGATGACCGACGATGTCGGACTTAATTAAGGCACTTAAATTAAATAAACGATGATATTTGTACAATATTACGTATTCGAACGCCGTGGGCGCACCGATGAGCCTGTTGCAAGATAAATGTACTGGGCATGATAATACGGTTTAATTGAATTATTTTACATATTTTACAATTTTACACTTAATAGAAACGAAAAAAAAAAATGTTTTGAAATTTCGTGGGCAAACGAAACAATATAAATAGTTAATATTAATACGTTAATACGTTTATAAATTTTTATCTTTACTCATATCTTAAATTGTGAAAAGAAAAATTTTCGAGCGCAAAAATCGAATTCCATAAAATTCGATAAATATTTGTCTCGTCGAGTCCCATAGGAAATTGACTGCTAAGATCTAAAAAACTTATATTTTCTACTAATATTTAAAAAACGTACTTTAATTTTTATAACAAGTCAGCTAACGTTCGATTTTTCTTTTTGTTTTAGGTAAGTCCAACAAAACGATGATATACACCATTGATCGCGAGGAAGCACACAACAGGTCGTGCGAACGGGAAACGGTGCAATTGGCGCGGAAACTGGCTCGCTTTCGCCGAGCCAAATCGCGCGAGCGCGTAAACAGGGAGTATAAAAAGGATGGCAAGAGGGTGAGTTCGTTAGAAAGGCCGTGACCGGCGTTTACAAGGGTGGATTTCTGTAACGACACGATGCCGTGAAGCGCGCGAGAAGTCGTTAACGACAGTTTAAGCTCGCGACTGAATAATAGATCGTATAAGATCGTCGTAGGTTTTAACTATCGCTCTAAACGGCGACTTCTCTTGTCATAAATCAAATAAAATTGTTAGTTCGTGTTGGTCGTTTGCCCAAATAATACGATTCTTTTTTATCTAAAAAAAAAAAACTTGGAAAACAAGTGAATCGGATTATGTTGGAGCAATTTCGTTGTTATTAGTCGATAGCTAATAAAAATAAACTATTGGAGGGAGTGAATTGTATTAGGTTGTCCCAAAAGGTTCTTCTACATTTTTTTTATGTTACTGGATAATGTAAGAGTCATTTTTTGGTATTACATTTCTTTAGAAACGTTTAACAGATAGACTTACATGTTTATATAAAGACTTCTGTGACAACCTAATAGCTGTACAAAGAGACCAATTTCCCCGTTTACCAGCAAAGAATAGATGCAAACAAAAGAAATTTTATACATGAAAAATGGTCCCGAAGACTTCCATAGTCTGGCCATCGACGATGGAAATATGTCTCTCGAACGAGTCCATGAATTTTCCCCTTCGATCTCGTTTCTCGCCCACCCATTGGACGGATACTCGCGTTGTTTTCGCTCGATGGGACCTTTTCGGGTAAGAATATTCCCTGTGGATTATCCCGATAGGAGAGCTCATAATTGCTAATAGCTCGAACTAACCGCTCCTCTTCCAACAATGCTCGCATTCTACCACGCACGTATACGTCGTTATCCAAAGTTTTGCAATCAACGGCGTAACGAGCGTGCAACCTTGTTCTCCCTGCTGCAGAAGCAACGATGTAGCTTGCTCGTCGTAGGACGATGGCGGGCGGATGAAAGAAAAGATAGCTCGAAATTGCCAAGCGTTTTCGATCTTGACGAGCGAGCGAACACGTTGGTGAATTTTATTAATAAGACGACGTTAGAAAATTCATCGACGCGCTTACACCGCTACGACGATATTAAGTTAACTCTCCCGGTGCATTATTAGAGAGAACGCGCCAGCGTCCTTCGTGAATGAAACGACTTAAGTAGAACGATCGAGGCAAGTTTCCGCTTCGACGCGCCGCTTCTCTCTCTCTCGTCTGCCTCGTGTTAAGATATTAAGAAGGCTCCCGACCGGACGGTACGTCGACTTTGCCGTCGGAATCTGCTCGTGGTCGCTTCCACGATCTTTTAATTAACGCGATCCCCGTCCTTTCGATGAGTCCCTTGTTTCAGGAGCAAAGTTTTTCGAAAGATGAAAAGAGACGATAAAGAACGAGGGACCAGGGAAAAAGAGGGACGGTAATCCTCTTTTCTCTTCGATCACTCCGTCGTCGTCGATGCAAACGAGCGACGAGCGAATAATTTGGTATAAAATAAAAAATAAAAAGAAATTCCACGCGTCCTCGACGAGCGCGATGAAAGAGAGAAAATTTTCGAGAGGATTTATCGTTATGTCGCGATGCTAAAGCGATGACAATTTTTGTTGAAAAATGTCTTCCAATTACGAAAAGGGACGCGCGCCTGGTTTCAAACGCGCGGCGCGCGGCTTCAAGCACGCTCGGCTGTTTGTTGAGTTTTAACGAGTCGTCGGTGCGAAATTAACTTCGTTAGCCGTGCTCGCGCGCGTTAAGCGCGCGAAATTTAGGTTTGAAAAAGTATCGAAGTTAACGTCGACTCGGAGAGAAAGAGAGACGAACGTCCACTCTTTATTTCGCTCGAGCACGATTGAACAAACGGGCACGTTGGTGTCGTTTAAGGGGACCCGTAATTGTAAAATGGTTGAAAAATAAAGCTTTATGCAATCCTGGATATTTCGATGTAAAATACTAGTTTTTGGTCGTTGGAAATATTTTTTGAAAAATTCCTGAATATAATTAAAACCTGAAACGTCGTTTTTCACGAGTCTTGTTACGCGACCTATAAGTATACTTGTTATAATTACCACTGAACAGATTTCAATGCCTGTTTTTGTTAGTTGATTTGGAATAACTTTAAAATATTTTAGATACTATTTTTCCACTTGATTTAACTTTGTTCTAATTTTTTTCTCTCCATTTCATTACGGAATCAAAACAGATAAAGTAAAGATCATTTAATTCGGACTTGAGTATCACGACAAAAGTATTTCTAACGTCGAACCCCTCGATAGAATACACGAGTTCGACCATCGCTTACGAGTTCCCTTAATATCGAACAATCCTTCGCGGTTTTTTTTTTTTTACTTTTCACGAATCGACGCTAGAAACGTCTAAACGCCGGACGACACCCCCTCCCCCCTTCGAAGCGGCATGTCGCGTGAATCGTGGAAAACAACGGGACGGCTTTCAATAAGAAACTTTCGGTGTAGCTAGGGTCCAGGTGCACGGACGGAACTTTTGCGGTAAGAGAGAGAGGGAGAGTTCGCAAGCACCAAGGGAATAAAAGTTTTCCCCGGTTTTTAAACCAGTTCCATGCTTTTTCAAACCTTAAAGACTACACGCTACAAATTTTCCACCTTTACTTCTCTTACCCCCTTTAGTCTGCCCACGGGCGAAGTATCTTTATCTCGCTTTCCTTCGGTCCTCTTTTTTCCCCTTCTTTCTCATAACTCGAATTTCTTTTCTAGAACTGGACAAGGAGTAAGGGTTATCGCGAAAATTATTAGATGCACGTTCGAAAGGATTCATTTTTTAAAATTCTAAACGATTTCCAAAGTTTAATTTTTCAATAGCGACATCTGTTCGATACGTTCGGTCATTGTTGTTTTGGAATATCCTAAATCCTTGTTATTCTCGAATCCATTATTGTTGCTCCGTAACGATTACGTTTAATGGAAAAGCGAAGAATTGATGCAGATTGAAAACTCCCACATACGTCGTTATTGTTTCTCGTTTGCATATACCTATACCTATAGAAGCGGTATACCAGACCGTACGGATAATATCGAGCGGGACCAAATAATAACGAAATCGCAGGAGGGTCCGCGCGCAAATGGAAGAACCGAGAGCTCTAACTTACGCCGTTTGAAAATTTCACGGGTAGTGCTTTTGCTGGTAGCGACGTTTCCGATTACGCCTCCCTCGCGAATTTCCTTTTTCGTCGAGCGTGCTCGCTCGCGGATTTTTTGTCACTTCCTTCGTTTTCCAGTTCTTTCAACTCGATGCCCTTTTTCGAGTTACGTCGAAATCCCTGGGAGCAGAATTTGTTGCTAGTTTTCGAACTTTTGCCAAACGTTTTTCTTTCTCTCATTTGTCAATTTTAAATTCTTTTTATCTTATTCGGTTAAATCTATGTCATCTTCGTCGCTTCTGGATAAAAAATTTGCATTTCTTGCATTTCTTGGATTATTGCTACGATAGTAGTAAAGAAATTTCTTCTAACTTGACTCAGACTGCTCTTAATCATAGACAGCTGATAGAACCTCTTTTCATCGTCGAAATCCCTGGGAGCAGAATTTGTTCCCAGTTTTCGAACTTTTGCCAAACGTTTTTCTTTCTCTCATTTGTCAATTTTACATTCTTTCTATCTTATTCGTATTCGGTTAAATCTATGTCATCTTCGTTGCTTTTGCATAACGAATTTGCATTTCTTGGATTATTCTTATGATACCAGTAAAGAAATTTCTTCAAAATAACTTCTTACATAATCATAAGCAAAGATAGAACCTTTTTGCATCCATTCCAAACCTACACACTCGTTTCTCGTTTAAAGAAGCTACGTCTCTTTGCGCGTCTCCATATTTACATATCTCGTATCTCCAACGAGCAAAACGCGATACCATTTACCGTAATTCTAAACAAGTTGGCCTTTTCCATCGATGCATCGCAGCGCAGTAGTTTCGAAAGGGCAATCGTTCCAAAATACACATAAATTTCCATGGGAGTAATTTTGTTGGTACGTGAGATTTAGAGAGTCCCATCGCGCATTAATTAATTGACGAACAATAACGAGCGTCAAATCGTGATTGTGTGTGTACGTTTTATATTATCCGTAACGACGCGTCCTGATTCGAGAGAGAGAAAATTTAACGTTAACGATAGAGAGAAAGCGGCTTTTTAATTGCGTTCTATCGCTCGCGTACAATACGTACTCTCTCCGAAGAAATGGCTTTGTTCGTCGATAATTCGCGATATGCAAGGAGCTTTCCTTTCTTTTCATCCTCGACGATATCTGAAAAGCGAGTACTCGCCCCTTTCTGAATACGCGGTAAGAAAGGAACGTACTCGACTACCTCGACGACTCATTAATGTTTTCAAAACTGGCATTAGCGTACACTCGAAATAACGGAGTCAGGGTGTACGGTTCGAGTGGAACGTTCGCTCGGCGTACTCGCGCGCCATTTCTTTCGCCGCTGCTCTCTCCGAGCAGTAAAAATTCATTAAACGATGAAATATCTATGGGAATTCGAACTCTCTTCGAATTATCGAGTATCGATCGTTGATAAAACTTGTGTTCCATAATTTTTCCAAAATTTTATCGAGCTCGGTATCTCGACATTTATCGAGCAAAATCAACCGACCGCGTTCCGTCGCGATGGTTAACACGTTCGGGCCGGTCGTTCCTTAAAATTTGTCAAACGTCCGCTTTATCCACGTTATAAACACGTTGCGCGTTATTACTAATCACGGTGAAACGCTCGGTCGATTACCGTACAAGTGGTTTTCCATACGTAGCACGGGATTCGCGTGTACGCTTGTAAACGTGGTAGAATTTCGCGAATGACGCGTTTGACGTGAATAATGTTCTCTCGATATCAATGACTGCCTCTAGATCGTTTTCCATAATTGTCTACCGTATATACGCAGTTCGTACGTAATTTAGTAAATGTTTATATTAATATTGGCTTACGCTAGCATGGCCCGATCACGCTTGAAATTCCGTGCTGCTCGTTCGTTCGTATCGAGAAAAAAATGAGAGAAGGAGATTTAACGAGAAATTATGACATTATTTCCACGAATCTCTTTCTCTCTATCTCGCACGTGAGTTTCACTCTAATCGGAAACGTCACGATAAATCCTCCGAAAGCCGTTGGATTTATTTAATATATCGGAAAAAGAAGCATAAAACATCGGGAGACTAAAATATTCCGAGTTGATCGTCCCGTCCGGTGGAGTTAACGCCCGCGTAAAAAATAGTAATAATAATAATAATAATATTAAAAAAAAAATCGAACCAGTGGCAATGGTAGGTAGGTACTCGTCCATCTCGATTAAAATGCTTTCGACGATAAAGTTTTGTCGTTTGGTATTAATCGCATGGCCAGTACCGCGATGACAAAGGCTATTCGACTATAAGATTCGTAAGATAATTGCAATAAGAACGTATTGCCATGGACGAGAATTGAAATCCCTAGGTTAATTGGTAGCTTCGAATGGTAGAAAGGGCAATTAGGTAAAAATATTCCGTGGTTTTCATCTCGGGCATCCTTGACGTCGTCATTGCCGTGCTCGTCGTTCTCGATTTAATGGAATATGATCGAATCGACGAAAGAGGCGGCGTTAGGAATGGATCGCAATAATTTTCACGGCACTTCGTTCCTCTCTTTCAGTCATTCCTTCTCTTTTACTCGATCGGTTCGTCTCAGAAGCTCCGGTATTCGAAAAGATCGAGATATCCCGCGGCTCTCGGTCGTGTCAACCTTTCGAAGGCGCCCCATTGTCCTGCGCCTTTCAGTCTCGGAAATGAAGTAATGGAAACGCGGCTGGATCTCCCTTTCCTGCACCGCACGACGCTCGCTTTAGTCTTTTCCCTCTTCCTTTTTTTTTTCCAGTCTTCATCATCCTTTTCCTCCTCTTTCCTTCCTTCTTGTCCTCTCTCGGCTTTCTCGGCTCGACCTGTTAGCCGGCTACTTCGGAGTACCGGCAATCGTATTAGAACCACGTTTCGTGTTAAGTCATAAAGCTATATACCTATAGTTCAACGACAAGGAAAGGGATAGAGAAAGCGTGTAACGTTGCCTCATGGCGTTATCGTCGTAGAGTTTCGAACGAAGACCGCTTCCTTCCGTGGAAATGATTCGCGCGAGTAGCCTAGAGACCTTTCTCGATTATCTCTCGAGTAGGTACCTTTGAAAGAGCTCACAAAGGCTAGCAACGAAGAGACGGAAAGCAAGCTGCCCTTCGTGTCTCGTGTATTACTCTTTGCCGTTGAAATTTCGAAGAATAGATCGAGCGAATACGTAGAACTTGGATTAACTCTACTAGCTGGTAGAGGACAGACGGAGGGGTTTGTTGGGAGGTTTAGTGGGTGGTGCGCCGGGTGGTCTGGAAACTTCAAAGCTTTGTGCGACGACGGGATGGATTTTAAAGCGAGCGAAGTAGCCAATAACTTTTATCTTAAACGACGAAAGCTTTCTGTCTTTCTCTCTTTCTTTGTTTTCCTTCTCATCCTTCTTCTCTCTCTCATTTCTTCCTTTTTTTGAGATATATAGAACGAGATACGTGTCATCGACCAGTCGGCTCGCGGCGTTAGAGCTCTCTTTCCGTCTTGCCCGATGCCATAGAGTTTATATCGCGTGACACTCGAATTCTTTTCTTATCCGATCTTCCCTTTTCTTATCTCGCATCTTTTTTCATCTTATTGGTCCATCTGCCAACGTGCTATTCCTCTTTCTCTCTCTCTTCTCGGTAACTCTCGTTCTCTCGCGAGAAGTAAGCTTAGAAATACAATAAAATTGTTTCTTTGGGACTACTCTCTCTCTCTCTCTCTTTTTCTTCTTTCTTACTCTTTGGTCACACGAGATCGTGGCAGGGTAAAAGGCTTTCGGAGATTTCAAGTGGTAATTTATTTCCGGTCGCGAGGACCGTCTGGAGTGTGCGACCCGACAAAGGGAAACTATCTTCTCGAGTCTCGTCGATGCGCGTCGGTTTTCCTTCTCCTTACTTATCTTTCGTCGTCTTCCTTCTTCCCTAACTCCTTTCCAACCATCCTTCCTTCGCGACATCGTACGCGTACCGCACAGAGCACGTTTCTTCCTCTTCTCCTTGACTTTTCCGGGCGAAACGTCCACGTCGTCTACCTTGGTGACTTTGTCGCCGCAAATTAGGGTGAAAAATCAGTCTCTGGGAAGGTCCATTAAAACTCTTGCTCGACTTTGAGCAAAGTCTCGTCGGTGCGCGCGAACGGGAAACGTTGTTTCCGATTACGTTTGACGACCGATCTCTCTCACGGATTATTTAGAATTTCTTCTCCCCGGAAAGTTTAAGTCTACCGAAACTCGGTTTCTAATCGACCCTTCGTTCCTCCATCATCTCGTGACGTAGCGTGAGCTTCTTGTCAGGTTACTTGAAATTTCGAGAAATAGTACGGACAGTTTTCGAGTTACAGCATTTTTCATTACTTCGAGTAAGCACTTCTCTAGTCGATGACCCGTTATCAAGACTGGAAAAAAATTATATAAATGGGGCTCGATTTATATTAGGTTGTTCCAAAAGATGTAGGGGAGACCGGGGCTAGTTGTCCCAATTTTAGGTTTTTTGTTTCTACAGATTTCTGTAGTTTATAGTTTCAAATTTTTTGGTGACCATCATAAAGCTCAACTTCTTAGCAATACATGGAAATTTTTCCGCTTGCATTAGGAAGTTTTTAACACGTTACCTGATGTATGCATCATAAGTTTTGCCACAATGGTCACCACCGCCGATTTCAATGTTTAATGGCTCATTCTAAAGATAAAAGTATGCAGAATAATGTTCCGTTGTCCGTTTTTCGATATCGTTGCGGAGTGATGAGAAATATATTTTTGAAGTGTCGGAGTATGGGTCGTTTTCAAGAGAAAAATTGCTGTAACTTTTAAACCAGCCATCCTATCGAAACCACACTGCCATATTCGTAAAGGAGAGACTTTCCTCTTTTGAACGAGTATTTGATCGGGCAAATCCGAGATGCATCGATTTTTGACAAAAATCCTGACCTATGCATCATGATTTTTGCGAAAATGGTCACCACCGCCGATTTCAATGTTTAATGACTCATTTTAAAGATAAAATCATGCAGAATAATGTTCCGTTGTCCGTTTTTCGATATCGTTAAGCAATGATGAGAAATTAATGTTTTAAGTGTCGAAGTATGGGTCTTTTACAAGATTAAAACTGCTGTATCTTTCCAACCAGCCATCCTATCGAAACGCGACTTGCATATTTGTAAAGAAGAGACATTCCTCTTTCGAACGAGTATTTGATCGGGCAAATCCGAGATGCATCGATTTTTGACAAAAATCCTGACCTATGCATCATGATTTTTGCGAAAATGGTCACCACCGCCGATTTCAATGTTTAATGACTCAGTTTAAAGATAAAATCATGCAGAATAATGTTCCGTTGTCCGTTTTTCGATATCGTTAAGCAATGATGAGAAATTAATGTTTTAAGTGTCGGAGTATGGGTCGTTTTCAAGAGAAAAATTGCTGTAACTTTTCAACCAGTCATCCTATCGAAGCCGCACTGCCATATTCGTGAATTAGAGACTTTCCTCTTTCGAATGAGTATTTGATCGGGCAAATTTGAGATGCAGAGTCTATTCCGTTACAAACACTATCAGATAAAGCAGTAGCATGCAGATACCGAAAGACACTTTGAAGAAAACTTAATATTTTATTTAAAGTCCATTAGAGTCCCAATCCAACCATACCATAATACTTATCGAGAAACAATCGACGCCATTTCACGAATGCCGTTACCAATGGCTCGTGTTTTAATTAAACGCGATCTTGGAACGGACGTACGACGACAGCGTCCGTGTACGCGTTAGGCGACGCCAGGAATCGACGGCGGCTCGTCGTGTTAATTAATCATTATCGAATCGTCGATTTTCGGACGAACCGGCAACGTGCTCTCGCGCGTGCTTGGACGAGTTCGAATAATTTATCGGGAACGGCGAGAACTAATTACTTTTTGGCGCACAATGGTAATAGTAGTAATACGCATTCGCGGTAAATTAAGCGACGGTACTCGAACCATTGTACGGGACATAATGGATATTACGTCATACGGGAAATACCTCCGCTATGCTCGCGCCCATAGACCAGCCGCGTATCCGAGCGCACTTCGTGCATAATAAATTACGCGTAATTAGAGCGTCTTCTCACTTGCGAGTACCGATGGGTGTTGTTTAACTGCTTTATCGTTTGGTATCGAAGATCGACAGGATTAAAAAGTTACCACTCGTTTTCCAATTTTTTCATTATGTTGTTAACCCTTATGTGTAGGTAGAATCGAAATGTTTAGTATTATTGACAAGGGTGATACATGGGTATCCTTAACGTCTTCTTGCGATTATCCAACAGAATCCAAAGAAAGAGGATTTGTAGGAACGTGTATGTAAAGAAAACACACAATTATTAAAATTAATATAGAAATGGATGGCAACGCAAGAGTTAAACTGCATATAGGAAAAGGGTTGAAAGAAATGTGCAAAGTCTGTTTTATTATCTCAAAGTAACTCGAGGAATAATACCTACGTAAATAATAATTTGAATAATGGAAAAGTCTGGTACGATTATCGTAAAACAGCTTGACGGTTAGTCAAATTGTTTTATAAGAGCTAATTGGAAGATTTTGGTTGGAACTGGATCATAAAGATCAAAGTTACGCTTCAAAACAATTTTTTGTCCATCATCCTTGACCAACATAACGGACAGTCGTTCTTTCAACCTTTTTTTTTTTTTTGTCCACCGCAACGACTTATACTCTCGTCGTTCGACGTCGTAAAAACGAGTAGACGGTTAATACGGAGCTAATTTTCCAGAACAGCTGTGCGGAGGAAACGTTACGCAAACGGACAGTCGGGCGGGCACGGTGCGAAAGATATATTCTCTCTCTTATTCTTCTCTCTTCTTTCCTCTTGTTTTTCAAAGAGAACGCTCGTATTCAACTTCGTCCCCGCTCGTCGCGCTCGGATATTCTTTATGGACGTAAAGTAAACGCTCTCTGGAATAGGAAAAACTCGAGAGCGAAACAGTAAAGTAACGAGCATTAACGCATTTCTTTTTCAACTCGACGCGAGACGACGTGTACTTTACCGTTTCGTTAAAAATCATCGTAGGGAGAAACGAAAGATAGAGAGATAAAGAGCGCAACCGAGTCGTATGGATTCTTACTAAAAAATATTTACATGTATGTATGTTTCATAATCCTAGAGAGCACTCCTCTTTGTTATTTCTCTTTTACCTTAGCGAAACAGAGCTGTCCCTTTATCGCGAGAAAGAAAGAGTTTTAAAATAACGATCAATTACGAGGATACGCGTGGCCCGCGAAGAAAGAAGTAGATTCATCCGGAAAAAATCCTGAGTCGAGCGAGAAACGACGATCGTCTTTTACTCGAGGACTATCCCCTCCCCTCTCCCTCTCTATACCCCTCGTCCTTTCTCCGTCTTCTTTCACTCTCTGTCTTTTCTCACCGACACGGCCATAAAGGCGTTACACGCGAATACCAGTGCCAGAATTGACTCTGTAACGAGCACCGTAATAACAAACGGGCAACGACGTAAGTCAAACGAATGGCTCTTTTACGAGTTTCGGGGAGATAGCGCGATGGCGGAGAGTCGAGTAGGAGGCGACGTTAGTCTCGCTTTCTTCCATCGACTCTCCCTCCTACTCGCTCCTCCTTACCTCCCACCTCTTCTCGAGTCACCGAACAAGTCGAGTAACCATTAAAAAGATATTCCCTACGAATTTTTTGCGCGTTAAGAGGAGGAGAGAATTCGATAAGCGAGTCCTGGCGTTCGGTTAACTCGCGGTGTGGAGTAACAGGCAATAATGATGCATGCCTAGAGCTTTCGCGCGTTTTTTCCGTTTCTTTTGGAGTTTGACAACAGGTATCTTGAGTTTGGGATGGTTTTATTTGTTCAAGGGAATTTCATTTTAGGGATTTTAATTGTTTTGTTGATACTTTAAGATCTATCGTACCGCGTCGTGGGTAATACAAATTCAATATTTATGGGAACGAATGAATAATTACATTTATATTAAAGTAAAGGAAATTTCTCTTCTTTTAAAGCTCAATATAAATTAACCATTTTTTTATTTAAATGAAAGCTAAAAGAATTTGTATTTATTTATGTTAATTTTGTATGTTTATAAAAGAACGATAAAAGTACCTAATCCGTTGTAGGTATACATTATTATCGCTTCTCAACGCGGACTTTCTCCCGTTCTTTTTTACCTCCCGTTCGATCGCGGCCAAATTTAAATGCACCACCACGCCGCGCGCGCTCGGGACGACTCGGTGCCGCCACCATATCGACCAGACGTATATTACCGTCACCGTCGTGGTGGAGGAGGAGAAGAAGAAGAACCCGACGCAAAAGAGAAGAATCCGACGCACTTAATAAATGCCGTCGTTTCTACGGACGATGAATGCAAGTGGTTCGCACTTTAATGAAATCAACGTCGACGGTTGGAACAACGAACCTTTCTAATTTTCCCTGGTCCTCCTTCTCTTTGGGGTTCCTTCTTTCTTGTTTTTTTTTTTTTTTTTAATACCAGAGAATATTTCCGGATAGGCACGAGCTTCTACTCGCGAGGTGTTGCGAGAGAAAGAATAAAGTCGGGCTTTCTCTTTATATCGAGGCTCTCGGGGCCGCAAAGAACGCGTTCCTCCCCCCTACTCTTTTTCTTCACCCTCTTCATCTTCTTTCTCTTTTTCTCGACAAAAGTAGTAGAGTCGTAAAGCAGATATTGAAAGTAGCGAAAAGTCGGCATTCGCAAAGGGTTAGCCGTGTATACGCGTCGGGAGTTACTTTCGCGGCAGGTTGCTCGAACATTTTTCTTTTTCTCGTCGGGTAGTTGGCACGTATGTAAAAGCGTAAAACAAGGATCGTAGAAGAGAGAGAGAGAGGGTTCGACGTCGGTCGAAGCGTTAACGCTCGTGCGAACGAAGAGAGGGAGGATGATGACGGTGGAAGTCACGTAAGGGCGTTATTAAAAACGTGCCACTAGGGTGCTAGTTTTCGAGGGCAATGTGTGCGCCTTTCTACGAGAACCTTCGCAGCCCGTGCACACCTAACTTCGTATGCGGGGACTTCGATCAGTTAAGAAAGACCGCTTATTTCTTTATGGTGTGTGTCTTGAAATCATAATACGTAGAAGAAATGTTATGTCGAGTTTTTTGTAAATGAATTTTGCAAATTAACACATTTCTGACACATTTATCTTGAAATAAAAAGTAGGTGGGAAAAGAGAATGAATTAACAAAGACAATTTAAAAAATAAAAGTTTTCTTCTCGAAGAATATTTGTCAAATATTGCATAATTAGGTATGACATAAAAGACCACTTCTTCTACCATCCAAAGTTTTAGCAGATAATGTACAAGTAAGACCAGAAATAACACTCTACTTATCAAAGTTGTAGGTAATTACATCATATACGGTTGTAGGTAGCAAAAACTCGTAGAGAGACAAGCAGGTGTCGCGAATCGCAATGAAAAAAAGTGACGATAGAGTGCGCCTGTAAAATTCAGGAACTCTAGGGGCTCTCGTTTTACGGCTTGTTGCGAGGGATAAGCGAGTGTGCCTCCGTCGCCCGTTTCAACCTACTCCTTCTAATTCGAGCCTCGACCTACCATCGTCTCCCTCAACCCCTTCTTCTCCTCTCAATCTCCAGCCGACACTCGGTTATTACTGCTTGGTCTCTCGGGAAGACGTTATTATCCGTGCAGCTCTCGCGAGCGATGAGCTTCTCACGGAGACTGATTGACAGCGCGGAAAACTGCATCGAGGGCGACAGCTTTACGTTCAACTTTTCTAAAAGTCAAAAGTTTAGACGTTTATCGGAATCCGAGAATGTGATGTGTTCGTTAAAAAGTATAATAAAGTATACGATGGGTTTAATCATTTTTTCACGTTTCGTACGCGACATCGCGGCTTCCGGTAAAAATATTTTCTTTGGTAGCTATATTCAGAGTATTTGACATAAATTTACGTCGTTTCTGCTTTCTATCGGATTATCACTTATCACCTAATATAGTTTTTTCCAAATTGTGTATCGGCATCAGCTATTATCGATTCTTTACCTCGCTTTTGGCTTTCACTCTTCTCCCACCGATACCTTCCATTCCTTTCCATTTTACGTGTAAAAATTCCGTAACACAGAAAAAAAATTTAAAAGAAAGATACAAAAAGTCGCAAATACAATTAAATCATTCGACTCGCGCATACATTTATTTACCTACCATGCATACATTTACTCTTGATAAACATAAAGCACGTTAACGCGCAATGAAAGAGCCAAACGAAATAAAATGTTGCATAACTCCGAATTAAAAACGGCTTACAAAGTGACTAATAGATACATCGCTCCCCGTATTACTATAATAAAAGCACGATATAAAATATAAATCTTCCGTCGCGCGTTCGTATAAAATTTAACGTTCGACGAGCATCCCTGCGCGTCCTCATTAACACTCGTAACGAACGAGAAGCTCGCGATGGGGGTTCTGGAACGAAAGAGAGAGATAGAACGAGCAGTTTCGTTGAATAATATAGAAAAACGAGTCGTTCCAGCCAACGTTCGTTCCGTTGTATTCTCCGACGATCGACCGCGAAAGATTTGGATTAAATGACGAACACCTGCGAGCGTTTGGCTCGATAAATACATCAAATAGCACGGGTACTGCCTTGTACCTGACATTTGTTATCGAATGACAAGCTTGTCCCCGTCGAAACATTTATCTTTCGTCGCGGAAGCTCCGCGTGCGCCGCGATGCCCGTCCGCTTACACGCACTTA
Organism: Ancistrocerus nigricornis; assembly: GCA_916049575.1. Classification (NCBI taxonomy): domain Eukaryota; kingdom Metazoa; phylum Arthropoda; class Insecta; order Hymenoptera; family Vespidae; genus Ancistrocerus; species Ancistrocerus nigricornis. The sequence goes on from OU696666.1 coordinate 32,481,605, forward strand.
TACCATCGTATTTCGTTCGTGTGTGTGCAGGCACGTACGGTTAAGGGTGCAAATTAACTCCTGGTTACGTATCAGCGATAATACCTGTATCGAAATTCGACGAAGCGAGGTCACCATCGATTTTTGGAACCTCGAAGGGGTCATTTTTCTGTTCTTTTAGTTTCTTTTCTTTCGATACACCTTTTTTTTTTTTAGTTTGTTCGTTGCAGTCAAATGCCAAAGATAGAAAAAGAGGAAGAGATCGTCGGAGGTAACGAGATGGAAATCGCGTTTTATATACAGAAAGCGGGCTAACGGGAGTAACGTACGAAGAGAGGAAAATCGAAAAAGGCCGAGCGGCAGCTTTTGCCTCTCGCGTACCGCGATTTGTCGAGGAGAGAACTTTTACCGGGGCAAAAAACATTTATCTTTCAGCGCGCATGTTGAACATCCGCCATTACCGCGTGCAAATTAACTCAGCGGGTTCGTTCATCCTCTCTCTCTTCCTATCCTTCTCACTCGATCCGCTACCCCCTTCATCGTGGTACTCGCGATCGCTCTTTCACGTGTCACTCTCGAGTTTGGAACTCGTTTTTGTAACAACTTCCAATAAGATGTTTTATGACCTATTTCCAATCACTTTCACCGATCGTTCAAATGTACAATTCCTATATACTTTTTTTCTTTATAATTTCGGGGAAAGGTGGAATACTTGATCAGTTTTACATATTTTACATTAGATCAAATTTGTTAATCTTATTAGAAAGCCTTGGACGTTATTTGCAAATTTATTATAAGTACACGTAAATGTGAATACTTTCGATGAAAACATGCTATGTTTAAGTGATAAAGAGAAAAATGATCAAGCATCCCCACCTTTACCCTACATCTCGAACGTAAATATTAAAATACGATCCATCAGATTAAAGAGTTCGATTTTATAATAGCCAAGTAGGAAAAAAAAGCTGTGTCAAGAATCACTCGATAGGAGGGTTCCACGTAACAGCCTATTCGTGTCTCTACGTGTGCCACGAACACGCGTCGAATCTCTTCGCGTTGATCGACGCGCGTATCAATTTCGGATCCCTATGGCTTCGAGAAAGGATGGGTAGGAACGAACCCGTTGCCTCGTGGCATAGCGAGAGAAGGGGTGACTATCAACAGATGGCGTTTTAATCGTAACACCGAGCCGATCTCTGTAGGTTGAGGGAGAAAAGCGAGCGAGAGAGCGTACGATGGGGTAGAAAAGCAGAGGAAAACGAGGCAAAGAGCTTGCGCGTGTGAGACGGGAAGTGATAGAAAAAGGAGGACGAGAGATAACGGAGCGAATAGTAAATGATCACCGATTAAAGCGTCCCCTTTTCCTCCTCTCCGATCTCTCCTCTTACTCCAAACGCAGGCCGAAGCGACTCGATTGACAAATGGTTTGCGAAATCTGCATTCGCTGCGAAGTATTCGGCTGCCAATTCGGTCGAAAGTCGAGCCAGTACGTAACGGCCATTTGTTCCTTGTCCGTTCAACCGAGACCGACGGAAAGGCAGAAAAATAAACAGCGTCTATCGATTTCTGTCCACCATCGATACACGCTCGAGTAACAACGCGCGTGCCGAGGAAACTCACTCGTATGGCCACTGACAAATCTTTTAACTTCTTCCTATTATCGATCGGACTAACGTGGCACGATTATTTTTACTGTGGGTTTTTTTTTTTCGTAGTTTCGTGTTCTGGATATTCGTTCTTTAAGTACGAGACTCGAGTTGAAATTTGAACCGTGATTTTGGACCTTAATAAATGTCTAGAGGGTTTGAGAAGCGAAGTGAGATTAATGGGCTAGGAGAAATATTTTTCAAAAAAACATCGTTTATAAAACGATCGCTTCGATATCACTCATCGACCACTATAAACAAATTCTATTTGCACTTTCTCAATCTTTTGAAGAGTCATATCTAATACTAATACAAAGAAACGAAAGTATACCTATATATTCTGATCAAGTAACGACGGTTTATAACAGCAACGTAGTTAAAACAAACGCTAAGATAGGTGATACGGGTGATGCAGCGTTCAATCCAACAAAGGTCTAATTTAGAATCTCGTTGAGTGAAAACAACTCTTATCTCTTCAAATATCGAGTGGGATCCCTAACAACCCCACACTGTTACTTTTCTAATATAAATTTATTAAAACAAATGTCTTAGAATTTATTCAAATTGTTTCCCTTTAATCAATGCTCAAAAAAATTTGAGGAATAACAGCGTGCGTCAGATTTTTCACTCGGTACTCGGAAGATTAATTTCAACCGATACATGAAAACTTTAAAGAAATCAAATTTTCGAGAACCACCGAACCGAGGTTAAAATTTCAGGATACGTTGCGCGAACTTCGCTAGCCCTGATTTTGTTTTCAACGATCTTTTACCGTACCGCAACGGTTACGGTTAATCATTATCCGTTTTTCCTTTTTTTTTTTACTCATAGCTTTGAAACGCAAGCATCCCCTTGTTTTTGGCGGAAAATTCGAACGACGATATTCAACGCTGTTACCCGAACTCGAATTACTTTATTACACGCGTTTTCGGATGTATTTTATCGGAGTACGCGCTTACACATTCTATACGGCTCGGCGAAGTAATTTGATAGATGCTTCGTCGCGCGCGCGGGCGCGACCGAGTACGGGCGAATGGGAGCACGGGTGCGTACTCTGCTCTAACCGAAAGACCGACACAACGATACAAATGGCTACAACCAATAATTCGGTAAATTGCAGCTGTCAGCGATGGGGGGATATAAATTTTGCGTGTTCGTTCGTTCCACTATCAGTCGAATTTCATTGGAACTCGATGTAGAACGGATTGTCGTTTCCATAGTGAAAATTACCTGGGGAGTAACTTTTTCCGTTTTGTCATATCGCCTAGCACGCGAGTTTGGCGCATCGAGCGATCGTTCGTGCCTTTCGATGATGTCGCAACTTTTTTTTACCCCTGTACTAGAATAGTTTTTAAGGAAAGAAAAGAAGCTTCGTTTTGTATATTTTTTTTTTTTTTTCAAATTTATGCGACCTAACCTAGTTCGAGTTTCGATGTAACGTTAAAGTATAAATGTAAAGCGAGAGATAACTTAACCGGGTTAGTCGTAACCCCCTCGACAAAGGACTTCAATTTTACGAGTAACAGCCACGATAAAAATGCTCGAGCTATATTCGATTTATCTATCACGCACGCTCGACTAGAAACTTTCTTTTAAGAGGGGGAAATTTCGAGAGAGCGATTTCTTATCGTTAATTACTCGAGAATACGAAGGTGTTCTCGGTCTTTTCTCGATCGCATCAACTCTGACATTCTGACAATTAAAATTATATTTCAGGCGAGCCTTATGGAGTAATCTAGTTCACGAGAGGAGAACCTACCGTTCGCGTGATGTTATTTCAAGGCTTTTTATCGGGCAATGCGACATGGTATATAAAGCTTGTTAGCAAGGAACTGGTAAAAGCTCGAGGAATACTTTTAACGCGCCAATCCTTTCGGCGATACAACCTTTTCAATTTATGTTTAAATAAAGAATGTTCGTGTAAAACGAGACGTTCTTAATATTCGTTCGAATCACTGGCCGCTATTCGAAAAATTTCTGCCACGAGAGGGCTCGTCGCGAGATCAAACGTGCGACTATTTGATCCTCGTGTCGTTGAGAAAATGAAGCGAGCAGCTATCGGAGTGCAGAGGTCGTGCCCCAACACTTTCGGAGTTTAATTGCTCGAGGAGAATAACAACGCGTCGACGCGTGGGATCTTCCCTTTCTCGCTCTCTTACCTCGTCTTCTCCAATTTTTATTCGTCTTCTTCGACTTACGTAACTTCGGACCTCGCTCGACTTTCGAGACTCCGCCTTCGTATCTCCGGGGATGGAAACGATTTAAAACTGCTGCGTCGACGTTCACGAACCTTTTTCGGTTTCTTAACGTCGATCTTGGTATTTCCATGAAGTTTTAATATAAATGCTGCTTCCTCCTCTCTTTTTCCTTCTATTATGCACTGTCACTGAAATATCAGGGGAAGTCGAATTTTCGACTATCCAAAATACATTCTGAAGTATAAATTTATGTGACTTTTGTAATAATCCATCTTTATCTTCATAGAGTAAACGATACACTTGTCGCCTTTTAACATTTATTTGCCATCTTATAAGAAAACATGAAAATTACTTTTTAGTTAGGTCATTATTAAAAAAAAATAATTTTTTTGGCTAATAATTGTTGAGAGGCCAACAATTGTACTATTTACCCCATATCTCGTTTGGGTTACAATATGTACGAGTTTAATTTACGTGGATCATACACCACAAGGCCGTATCCCCTCACATTATACTAAATTTACGATAATTATTATACAATCACCTAAAATAACATACGTTAAATAAATTTCAATGATTCAATATAATCCTATTACGCGATCATGAAAACGATCCTACTTGAACTAAATTTATATCACCGATTATAATAATATCGCTAGAATGCATTCGGCTTTCATCCTGCGCATCTTTCTCGGAAATCTAATTAATTAAGGACCGGTGGCTAGGTATGCGTGCCATCTGATAGCGAATACCAGAGCAGAGGGGAAGGGATCGAACGCTAATTAGACGCTCGATACGCCGAGAATCACTGGTTATTGGTCTCGCCACGGCTGCATCGGATATACGGTAGCAAACGCGAAATATTAAAGAACGAGCGAAAGAGGCACGAAAGGAATCGAGGGTACACTCCAGGGAACCGGGAAAAAAACGATTATCTCGTTGGTGCTTTCATACTAACGGTGGCGGACTTTACTCCTGTAGATTAAACTTCTTTTCGTAAAGTAGGTCACAGGAAAATGCACATCGACTGTACTTTTCGCGTGCCTTTTCCTTCTATTAACGTATTATATCGACGAGAAAAAGAGAGATCGCTTACGTAGTAGCTTTACTCGCGAGCGTACGGATAGTCGAGTTTTTCCAACATCGTCGAAGTACTTTTCTTGATACCGAAAAAAAAAGGCGAAAACTCGAGCTTTGCTATTTTTTTTTCATTCGATCTTCGCACGAGTATCGCCGCTCGCTTCGAAATTTTTCCGAATGGATTCCAAAGGTGGATAGTAGGTACCTAGGTTACGTAACGTAGTACCTACGAATTTCGTCGAAAGCGTCGAACGCTTTTTAGTAAATTGACCAGGAAAACGTGCGTCGGCCGACCGATCCACGAAGAGAAACATGGTTATACGGGACGATATTTTTGCGAAAAGAGGCCGTCGTTGTTGAAATTGCTGACGTTATCGATGAAAAATGAGAGAAAGACGAATAACTATGGAAGAGTTGGAAAGGACTATCGTAACGAATTGTTTGTTTAAAAAAAAAAAAGAAACGGGGAAAAATTTGGTACTTTTCTACCAAGCTCGAACGAAACTCGTTTCGACCTTCGTCGAATCTCGTGGCGAAGATCAAATGCGCGATATCTCGGTTCACCTCGGCAATCTCGTGATGAGTTTCTCCGGCTAATTTTCGGCCGAGAACCGTCGGCGTAACGGGGGAGATAGTTTTGTGGGAGAGATCATCAATCGGCCGGCTATTCACAATCGAGATTTCCAATCAGTAGTATTAAAGCTTACTTGCTCTATTCTCTCTGTTTCGGATCTGCCCACCGATCCCGTGTACCGGGATATTCATTACCAAATATTTGAGTTTATAATGGAAAATATATCTGTATCTATTCTACCACCGATTTTGGTCGTATGTACGTTCGATCGATTGGAATTGATTCGTTCGTCGAAGCGCGCGCGTTCTCTCTCTCTCTCTCTTTTACTCTCTTTCTCTCACTCGAATTATCGATTTTCGCCTTCTGCAACAATTTCTGCGTATCGAACAAGCGAATGCGGTTTGCTTTGGTAAACGTTTGCAAAAGCGTTTCATTTTGTGCGCTTTGAACTATAAAGCGTGATATGTCTATCTATAAAAATTATTGCAAAATGTTGCAAAAAGAGGATCCATTCGTATTGAGTTTAATCCTGTTCATTCTCTCTCTCTCTCTATAGGTACGAGCTGGTTTCGCGAATAACCATGTGGTATAATCACAAAATGGTATAAAACTTTCTCCGTCGTGGTTTATCGCGGTCGAGTTTACTATCGTGACGAAAAAGTGAGCGAGAAAGAGAGAGAGGGACTCTATCGTTCCCGTAGCAAATTCGCGCACGTCGCACGAAACGCTTACTTATTCATATGGCTATTCTTCTTCTTCGTCGTGAGCGATGTAGTATCTCGGCTTTCTCGAGCGTTCAATCACAATACGGAGTGGCATCCAACCGGGTATTCTCCCTCGCACATTCACTTTTCCACGAACGCGCCGGTATCACTTCCTTTTCTCATTCGAGATTCAACTTTTCCTCGTCCAGCATCCCATTTCTCGGTCCAGACTCTTCTTCGTTGGATCCATTACCAATTCTTCGATCCACTATCCCTCGACAACGCTCTCCTTATACGTACCTATACCTAACGTTCTCGATTTCTTACGAAATCGAATTTTACGAGCTTAGTTTTTCCCGCTCGGTGAGAATTTACGTTAATATCCCGAGTTCTCGAGGAGAAAGTCCGCCAGCGGGAGTTATCGAATACGGCGAATTTACGTGCTTCCCTATGATTCGATGTTCCCGCCGAGAGGGGTGGTAATAAACAAAAACACGGCTGCAAAGAAAGGAGAGAGAGAGAAATAGGTTGGTAAAAGAAAACGTAGTTATCCTTTGAACCTTCGCGAAAGGCTGCAGGGTTAGCGATAAATCCGTGACCAAGCTTTACTCCGACTTCTCTCTCTTTCTCCAAGCTCGCTTCTTTCCAGTTTTTAACTTCCGCAACTTTCTTATTTATGTGTGCCACGTAGAGGAATAGATTTTGCCGGTTAAACTTCCGAGCCTGGCTACCACAGGGCGAAGTAACCGAAAACTCGTCGGATCGATCGTCAAAGGTTGGCCGAGCAAAGCTTAAAAGAGAGGAAAAAAAAAGACTCTTTTCGAACGTCCAGTATAATAAAAGACTAAAAAATATATAATAAAAGGAACTATGACAACGTATTCTAAAATTCCTTGTGCAACGATGAATCACGTGACTAGGAATACAGACTTATTGTACGTTTCACCCAACTCTCTCCCCCAATGTACTCATCCATATCTCGGTCGTGTCTAACGGAGCATTCCTTCTCTTTTTCTTCCAGGTAAGCGATCCAGCATGAACTCGAGAGTCGTGGTTTACATCGAGCGATGGGTGGTGTTCGCGAGAGAGGATGGAACGATATGGGTATGACTTATTCGCGTGACAAATATCGCCGGATAGCTCTTCGATGCGAGCTACACGGTTACTCGACTGCGATATGACAGATACGAATACAAGGTATATACGTACCTACCATCTCCTTCGCGACGCGTATCGACGCTCCAGACGCGTATTATTCTATCCTACGTGATACTCTCGCACGTTTCGTCTATCCCCTATTACCTACATCCATACATGCATGCATATGTAAATGTGACTTACGTCCACGCGTCGACGAACGCCGTGAAATTTTTAATTAATCTTCCAATGACAAAAAACTGCCGTGCGTGTTACTCGCGATAACCAACGACGACGGTTCGTTTCCGGACGAGCGATCGGCATTGTCGATTAGAATGATGGATACTTAGCGCGCTCTCAAGATCGCTCGTTATTAATGATATAGTCAGAAATAGATGCTTGGTAAGGTTTTATCGACTTTGTAGCAACGACCAGGTCGAAAAGGTTCATAAGATTTTCTCGACTTCTTTATCCAAAAAAAAAGTCTGTTGCTCGAACGTGGCTTAACCTTCCTATACCCGCGCCAAATGCAGTAACACGTATACCCGCGCACGGTGTCAGGGACCGAAAGATTTAAAGCCTGTTATTTGTTTTAATTGTATGAGTATCTTAATCAAAGTAACTTTTATTATTAGAAAGAGATGTTATGGAACAAACATATCACAATTTATAGAGAATAAATGTATTTATTAGTGTCTAACAGTCTTATATAAGAGTCTCTGAAAAAAATTTTACATTTTCTTATGAGCTACAAAAAAAAACTGAACAAAAGGTTATTTTTCCTCAAATCAAACTAAAAAAGTCTCTAAAATCTTACAGATAACAATAGTACGAACAAATTATCATGATAACATTATTATAACATTATTATCATTATATTATCACCTATATTCGCGTCGGCTGTTGGACCAATTGGTGTTGCAGCTAATAGAAAGCACATTGCGCTGGCATTTCTATTTTTCCAAAAAAAATACAAAAAGGTAATCTGTCGGTCTGATAGACCAATGCGCGGGTATAGGAAGGTTAAAGAACGTAACGCGTCCTACTCGATGAAATCTCGCTCGTAATGTCGCTCGCGAACGAATACGTTTATCGGTGATCATTCATATACATTTGCGATGGTACTACTCGGGAAAGTGCAAGAGAGAAAGATAAGGAGAGATACGAGAAGATCGAGAGGTATACAGGATGATACGGATAGAGTAGTTGGGTGGAAGCGTACGAAGACCGGGAGGTACCGCTATTGCTTCTGAATTATTGAACAGTGCACTCTACCTTACCTCGTCCCCTCCACCTTTCATCCTCCTACTCCTCCGCATATTCAGCTACCTATACCCGTTCAATCCTCGCGACATTATTGTCTCCGAGTAGACTATCGGCTTAAGAAACGTATCTCCAGGTAAGGACGTGCGATCGGTCGCGTCTGTCTCGTGCGTCGACGATCGGATGGAATTGTTATCTAGATGTACCCAATAATTCTTGATAGTTGGATGTAAATCTGTATCTGGGAATTCAGTACTGCTGAGGATTTGAGTTTTCGCGAGTGTTTTTTATATTAACTTTGGACCATCATCTCTATTTTTAATTAGACAGTGGTCCATCCAGTGGACCAAATAACAATTATTTTTAATGCAATGTAAATGGTTATTTTTTTCTCGAAACATTTCTTATGTCATCACAAATAATTTCAGTGAACCACTCTGTATATTATTACGTTGTAAAAAAAAAAAATATGTTCCAATTGTTAAATGAATATTAAACGCTACTGGGCTTTGCGTTGTCACTAAAATTGGTCCATGGGTTAAAAGTTAACATACGAAATTGCGTCAAATTATTAAGGAGTATTGTTCGTACTTACGTTAGTTAACATTCACAGTGATTTTGCATCACCAGCTTCTTCAATATTAAAATATCATTATTCTTCCCGTAAGCCTTTTAAAAAGTGTTAACGCGTCCCCGTAAACGAGTTTTCCCTGGCGTTTCCTTTAAAACGATCAGATAGGATCTAGTAGGTTGGGATTCGGTTCGCTTAACGGAAACTACGTGCCGTCTTCTCGCAATCCTATCGACGGGGCTTCAACGTTGCACAGTCGTCGACGATTAAACGTAAGCAAGATCCGGCAGCGATAGGGGAAAACGTTCGAATCCCCTTTCGCAGTCGGGTTTGCGAAGATCGTGCCGAGATAATAGAGAAGCATAGCTGTCGTAACGGAATCTTAAGATCGAGTCGAGTATCGTTCCACGTCTCGCGTGGGATCTCTTCCTACGAATGGAAAGGGTTGATAACTAGGATATGGAAGAGAATAGAGAGAAATAATTCGGGTTACACGGCTGACTTTACGACGTTGGTTTGACCGGAACAGTTTTCTCTTTCGCGAGAAACCTGAGACAAAGAGAATAGGTATGTTCGGTGTACGCTCGGCTTGGAAATACGGCGTGGGGGGGAACGAATGTACGGGCTTTTCGGTTCGGGAACCACCGGGATTCCTATGGGTTCTCTTTCCAACGGGAACTCGCTTGCTTGCTCATAAAATGCAAACGGGCAGCAAGTTTAAGTTGAGACGGGCCTGCTCGCGGCTTCGCCTCGGAGTGTCCCTAGTCAGCCGGCGTAACCAACCACGCTCGACAATAATGAAATCCATAAATCCGTAAGAGCGCGAGGAACGGTCTACACCCTTCTCCTTGCGTTCTTCTCCCTATTTTCTCTTCTTCTTCCTCTACTTATTCTACTCTCCAGTTTTAGACTTTCTTCTTCTTATCCTATTCTTATCCGTAGGCACCGACAATCCCTCTCTCTCTTTCTTATTCACCACACCACTCGGCAAGAGAGCTCGCGCTGAAATCTCATTGCGATGGAAACGTCTTTGCGAGTTTCCGCGCCACTCGATTACGTATGTATAGCTATATATGTGTTTCCTCGTGCGAGTATATACCACGTCTTCTCAAATATCCCGCGAGAGCTGCCTCGGTCGAAGCCACGGTGAATTATCGATTGTCACGCGGTTTCGCGTCTACGCGCGCGACCCGCTGCGGATTGATTCCATGTCGTGTGGCGTACCCTGCAAGGAGTATATGTGCAAGAGAGAGAGAATCACGTCGGACGTATTGTTATGCTAACTGAACCTGGATGACTTTCCATCGATTCCCCTGTCGGCACGGAACGTTCAGGCTTGATCATTTTCTTCCGCTTGGAAAATCTCGTTTGTATTCTTTCTCGCGTTGAACCGCCATCGTTGAACACAATGCCCTCTCCTCGCCAATGGTACTTCGTTTCCTTCGACGACGATGCCACGATTTTTCTTACACGAAATTACCGTGTCATTTGCCAATAATATCGACCATCGTATCCATCCACGTAACGAAGTCTATTCTCGTACGGTACGGTAATAGAGAGGGTGGGAAATCTCGTTACGGGGTTTTTTTTTTGTAGGAACGACGAGTTTGGAAAGTACGGTTCTTATAAATTAATCAATTTTTAGATATAATACGAGTCAGAGATATTTCATTTTTATAACTTTCGTTTGGATAAAAGAATCTCTGAGGTTTTTTTTATTTCATGATAAAAGATATCCCTACAGAAATAATTTCTTTGAAAAAGAGATATAATATATTACTAAGTAGATGAAATATTTCTAAATTATTAATATCATTCATTCTGGACAAAGTCTAAGACTCTTCTATCCCTTTGTGTAATAAAGTTATTCTATCCTGATGAAGGATAATACTAAAAATTCACATTTTTTAGAATCGTACAAAAATTGTTATCCATTTCGAAAAACTATGTACAAGTTACTTTCTATACTATAGGAACGTGAAAAGTAATACGTAACGTTGTTAAGAATTTACATAATTGTACTAGATTCGTAATAACGGACGCCAACTTCAATCTAGGATACGTGGAACGCAAAATTTTGAAAAGGTAAAAAGGATTATCGTAACGTACGACCGTACGATAAGTCTCGAATACCTACGAAATATTTGTTTCCTATTCGGAGCGAAGAAAAGTTACGAAAAAGAAAATTCGCATTTCGAGCGTTTCCTAATCCCTCGTTTCCTTCGTGCCACGATCTTTCCCATTTCCAACCGAAAAAGTTTGGTTTTCCCTCGGTCGCTTTTCGACGCTATAAATTTACCCGCGCGAATTTCCATCCGCGCCTTAATCGTCTCGGTAGTTTTTTACGGTCAAGTCCATGCTCGTAGCGTATATATTTCGACTTTTAGTTGGATACGATACAATGAACGATTCTGAGGATCATCGATAAGGCTAATATTAATGTTATCTATTCTTTTTCTAACTCAAGGCTTAACAAAATTAAGGACAAAAGTCTCAGACGCTAGAAAATGTCTCGAAATCGCCGTGACGCGAACGTAGCATGTGCCGCTGTCGTCCACGCGTTCGCCAACCCTCGCACGCGTTAGAAAGGAAAACGGGTTCTTGGTAACTTTCGAAATTTCGTGAAACTTTCCTCGTAGTTCGTCGAGAAAGAGAGAGAGAGAGTCTCCCGAGCGTCTCGACGTCTCGTAGAGTCGTAGACATCGTAGTCATCCTTCTACCCTCGTCGTTTGTTTTCCGGAAAAAGAAAGAGAGAGAGAGAGTAGAACGTGCATCGGAGTAGCAATTTGTTAAAGGACGAAGGCATAGCTCGCGTCGTGCTCCGGTCGACCGCACTCCTACCGTACGAAAGCCGACGAATAGAATGTATATTTGGGAACAAATACAATTTGAATGAATTAGCAGTAAACTGGAAATGGGCGATCCAAGGTTACCTGACCCGAGGGTCGCTCCTCCTCTCTTCCATTTTCTCTTTCCATCTCTCGATCGAAACCTCTCTCTCTTTCTATCTTCGTCCTTTCCCATAGCCATCCTCCTTCCTCTCCACGACCAATCTAAACGATATTTTTGGATAGAAATTCCACCGCAACAGAGGGAAACATTGTACTTTGAGTGGTTTTCTTCGAACACCCTACACATCTCTCTACTCGTACCACCGCTGCTCCTCCTTTCGAGCGTTCGGTAAACAAGTACCACGCCTTGCAGCATCGCGTCGATACCTACTTTCCGTACACCACCCACCTGTGTCTACCCCGAGATTCTCTTAGCATGCCCTCGAGCTTATTTTCTCACGGCAGGCATGTATATTTATCAGCTCGAGAAGAGAGACGTAAGTTCAATCGTTCCAACGTTTCTCTGTTCGTTCGCTTTCCTGTCGCGTCACCGAGCGAAAAAAGGGGGTTCACGCGTAACTCACGTGCGTGTGCATACCTAACTTTTTTCCCACTTTCTTCTTTTCCTCTGGTAGAAGACACGCTCGACCAGAATGACCTTCCGAGTGGAGAATCGTGTTAGCGGTGAATTTGATATAACGCTCGAACTCGATTACGAAATTGGCTGTGTCGAAAGGGATGGAAGTTAGCATAAAACAGTCGCGTTGCCGATTATTCGAGTGATTCTTCGTGTACTTTGATTATTTATATCTACTTGCGAAATTGTACGTTATACATCGTATATAAAAATAAATCCTTTGCGTGTAAATTACGAATTTCATCGTTCCACGAGATTTATCTCGTAAATCCACGTTATTTGGAATAAAACAGAGACCGATACGTTTGTAAATAAATTTAATGGAAAGATTTTTGCTTTTCGTGTAAAACTGCCAGCGGAACGTTCTGTGGTGAAATTAAATGGTATAGACCAGAGATGCCGAACCGCTGACGCGCGAGTCACAAAGCGACCCACCGCACATATTTCGGTGACCCAATTCTTTTTTTTTTTTTAGGTACTTATACCCAATAATATGAATCTCGGATTAAAACATCAGCGGATAAGATGCAACAGTAAGGTTCTCATTAACGTAATGTTGCGAATAAATGTTGTGACCCACTTCCGTTGCTTTCTAAATTGAGGGATCAAAAATGACCTAGAAGATTCCTTGTATAAACGGTAGCGAGGCAAGGGATTAATATAATTATCTCGAGTCATTTTTGACAGACTTCGTATCGCGAGATTTCGGAGGGACGCATGCATAATAGATACAAGGAATCAAGAACAAATATACCGATATCTCGAGGAGGGATTATTCGAGAAAGAAAAGAGTCGAGCGATTTAAAGATACGCCTCGACTTGACGTCGGTGCGTTTCTCGCGTGAGCGCAATAAGTTTTCGGTTAATCTTATAATACCTTGGAAGAGATTCGCGGACGTTTCTGCATTATCCTCCGAGAAGATTCGTAATGCTTACCTCTACCTTCTCGGGCCTCTCCTTCTCTCCCTCACCCCAGTCATGAATAATGCACTGTTTCCACGGATAAAATCCCAGCCCGCCACATACTTTCAGTTAATCCGACAGTTCTGAGTAGTTTTCAAATAGTTCCCGCGGACGTAAGTCAAGGCGAACTCAATCTCCGCATTATCTACCTTCCACCTTCTCGCCCAACCTATCCCCTCCCTTCCCTATCATCCCTTCCTCCACGTACCTTTCGTCGAGATACTACTCGTCCGGCCAGTCTCGATCCGTCACGCCGACGAGTCTTGAATTTAATAACTCACCGATATCGAAATTCTGAGAGAGCCGATGATGCACGAGCCCCGAAGTCGAAACTACCACTCTCTCTCTCTCTTACCACTACTTTCTAAGATGTAGAATTCGAAAGTTTTCCCTTTTCCCTATAAAACCCTCTATGGAACGAATTTTATACCGTGGCTAGAAAAAGAAAAATGAGATAACGCGAAATTACCCATTAATTTACAATCTCTTATTACTAAAAAACGATTCAGAATTTCGAAGATAAAACGATATAGACAAGTGTACCACACATCATAAATGGAAATCCCCTAAGTCCTGCTACTAAAATTAAATAAAAATTTAAAAAATACAGATATACGTGATTCCAAACTTATGACTTCATAGAGAGTTATCAAATTAGAGAAGCTCCTCGGTCACAACGGTAGCCACTCGAGATAAACGACGATTACGTTGAGCGATCCACGTTTCTCGCTTATAAATATATGAACGAAGGTACGAACGAACGAACGCTCCGATAATTGCTTTATATTAACGTTGGAAATTCCGCGACCGTTACATTAACCGAACGTTTCATTATCGAAATTAGTAGCGTCGATGAATATCGGAGACCGCGACTCGCACCTCTCTTCTCGGATAGCACAAAAGCGCATAATATTCGAGATGACCGGCATTGACCTCTTTCGGGGGAGGGTTCATAAAGCCGTTAACGGCCGTATCTGACGATAATTACGTGCCATTGTGAAACGTCATAAATTTCCCATGAAATTTGCCATTTGCGCCTGACCTTATCTCTCGAAGCGAGATATATACGCGTGGGTGTTCGGTCCCCCTATCACTTTCTCTCTCTCTCTCTCTTTTACCGTCTCGCGTACGACAGAAGCAAGTATTTAAACCGCGGGCGGGCGCGGTAAGCCTCGAGGGTAATTAGACCGCACCGTGAACGAAGCTGGATGGGAAATGGAGATATCGAACAATACGATGATCACGCCCTGCCTCGTCGACGTCACGTTCGTCATTTCTTTCCAATCTTTCTCTCCCTATCTTTCTCACACACATACGTTCCTTCTCTTTCTCTCTCTTTCACACGTCCTCGTGCTGCTCGAAAACGCGATATCGAACTATCCCGCGTTCTTCATCGTCCACGAATCGATATCAACCATGGGCGCGCATCGTTCCACGTAGAAAGAGAAATATTCGAACGATATTCACATATTCGAACGCGTAAATGCAGCAGGAATCGCGAAGAATTTAATCCTTCATCGAAGGACAACCCTTTCGATCGATTCGAAGTACTTGTTAGGAAGGAATTCGATTATTTATATGCTTATTACATTTTTTTCTCTAGGACGAATTCTTCTAATTCGAAGGAATTTATCACCAATTTCTTGCGTAGGTATATTTTATTCATTTTCAATTGGGAGAATTAAGGAGAATATTAAACGAAAATAATATTCACTTGGGTGGCTAACACGTGTGACAGTATGACTGAAGAAGTTAAATATCAAAGATTCGCGGCACTATCGATACGGGATTGTTACGGCATAGGGGCTTTGTGCCATATATTTTTCGAGGTAGCTGATACGTTTCGACTTCTCTTCCAATATATATATAGGTCGTATCGTTTCCCATTTCGCTAGCTCGGAACACCACGACTATCGTGATTCCATTCTAACAAGGATTACGATTTAAAATCCTCCGATTTTCTGCCGTCCGGTTCGATAAGTACCCTATTAAAATAACGAAAGAGTGGAGCCAACGAAAATCGATTGAACGATCCTGAAAAAGAGAAAAAAATACAGGAAAGCTTCGTCGAAGCAGCTCGCTACTAGCATCGTCCCGAGAAACTTCGGAAACGCGCCTTCGACTTTGCGCAACATCCGTGATTTCCTTCCGTTACGACGTAATTAAGAAAGAGTAAAGTAAAAGAGGAGAAAAAAAAAAAAGAAAAGTAGAAACGGTGCGATCTAACGGAAAGAAGACGGTAGAATTGAAGGTATTACGGTTCGAGAAAATATGTCTTCCGACGGTAGCACGATATCGTGCCATCCATTTAACCTCCATACAATCTCTCGAGAAAGCGAACGAGAAAGGGAGATAGAGAGTACTCGCGTAGAACTTCACTGGCAATATTGTGTTTTCTTGCGGTTCTTCGTACTCCATGCGGGTAATCACGACTATCCCTTTCTCTCTCTGCTTTCCTTTGGTGATCCCAAAGTCGCTGCAAAAGTTGACGATCGAGAGGTTCGATCGACTCGGCTTTCGGCTCCTCGTCGTCCGTTATACGGGTGAAACTTGCGGTTTCCGAGCCCTTCGAGAATACGATTCCGTTTGTCGAAGAGAGAGAGAGAGCTTTGACCGCTCATGCGTCACCTATAAAACTGGAATACTTTGCTAGAGTCTCTACGATTTTGTGAATTCTCTTCTCTCTCTATCTTTCTCACGCGCGCGAAGGGAAATGCCACGCTATGCGGTTTATTTTAGCTCTTCGCGCTCCAACGAGCCAGCACTGGCTGCTTAACGGGTGCAGACGTTTTACCGCGGCTTTCGGTATACTGCGGACTGTACATTTTCAATGACTCCGTTTTCAGGAGAAGCAATGTTACAGGAGAATAGTTTTTGCCTCTACTCTTTACACGAGATTCGTTTCCAACGACACACTGGCATCGATGCTAAACGAATTTCTCTCTATCTCTCTTCCTTGCTGAAGATTGTTTTCCTGTTTATAATTATTTATAATATTAACAAATAAAGTGGCTGTATAAAGTTAAACTATTAATCCAGATGATGATGACCAGTTGATGATCGAGAGGTTCGATCGTCAACTTTTGCAGCGACTTTGGGATCACCAAAGGAAAGCAGAGAGAGAGGGATAGTCGTTATAATGACAAATTTTTGTAGAGAAATTATGTTTTACAAGAATTATTTTATTTTGAGAAAAATCGTAAATTCACTCATAAAATTATCACCCAGCTATTTTATTTGGATAGTATAATATTTTTATTAGTAATTCGCAATACTGTAAAAAAAAAATATGGCAATGTTCGAACCTTATTCACAAACGTACGATACGCGACACTCTTATACGATAACGCCCGCAAAATAGAGAGCTTCCGAGTTTAGGTATACACCACGTATGAATATTTCTCTCGCCTCTCTCCTGAAATCTTTCTCGCAAAAGAGGAAGCACACGCTTTGCTTGTTTTCTAAGAGCTACAACAGCAACCTAACGTCACGCAGCGAAGGCGTTTTACCGGGATAGGAAAACTTGGTTCTTCCGTCTTACTACGCGGCGATTTACACAGGTTCGAGAATATCTACCACTTCTCTGGAGCGTGGCAACATTTTATACGACGTTTTATCCTCTTGATCGATGGGGTCTCAGCGTTAGATTCTCAGGAAGGAAGGAAGGGGGTGAAACGAAACGATGTAATTAATTTCCATGATACCTTCATCGGTTTTACCACAAAAATACCGAGCGAAAGTTTTCGTTCGAAGCTGTAGCCTTTCATGTAATCCATATCTTTGAATGTATCTCGAAGATTGAACGTGACTCGGTCTCCTCCTTTTTTTTATTATTATTTATAAGCTCAACCAAACCCACGCAACAATGAGCGAGCACCGAGTTGCAAAGAATCAAAGGCCGGTGTACAAAGAGATGAATAAGAAGAAGATGAGCAGCTTTAAGCGCGTCGTCATTTTATCGGCGGTTATTCCCAGTCATCTTGGTTATAAGCGAGTGGATACGGTCGAGTACATCGAAGTAACGTAGGTACGTCACGAGGGAAGAAGGGGTTGAGAAAGGGAGGAGAGAGAGGGAGGAGTTCGTATGCATCGCGTTTAACGCACGAGCGAGTCGCTCCGAGAGAAGCATGTAAGCGTATACGGACGCAAACGCGAGTAAATAGGCGAGTATAGCACTCTCTCTCTCTCCCATCGGCTTTTGTCCCGCATGCAACGGCGTCATTGGACGCGTGCCGCAGCGATGCATCACGAAATGACGGGAATAGGCGACGCGACGCGACGCGAGGCGGCCGCTTCGCTCGCAAATCACACGGCGGCGCGTCGCCTCTCTCTCTCTTGCTCTTTCCATCTACCTCTCTCTTGTTCTCTACTCTCCGACCTATGGCTCGCACCTGCTCGCCCTGACGCTTCTCCTATTTTCTCCTAGCTCTTTATTTTCTTTTTTTTTACCCTCCTGAACAGCAGCAAATAAAAATGCCACGATCGAGGATGCATAGTTCGCGCGTTTTATGAGATTCCGAGATAACGATGATTGGAATTACTCGCATTTAATCCTAGACTATAGCAGGGTTTTACAAATATTTTTTTGTAACATTGTTTACGCATTCTATTGTGTAAAAAACAGCTGATGGTTTTTAATATTAACGGTACCACGACTCGCTCGTTTCTCGTTTATTTTAATAATACAGTTTACTTTATAACAATTTATTATCAATTTGATTGATTTAATATTTTAGTATTTGTCAAATAACTAAACGTGAGAAAAATAAATATTCGTTTAATATCGTTAAATATACGAGGACCGGACTATAGGAACGTCCCTTTAAACGATCCTATATTTGATTTTCTCTACCATTTAAGGGTCGACACCGTCCCTCTCGAAGGAAAAACGTGTCGGTTTCTCTAAAATTCAACCAAGCCAAGGCCGTGGGACGCATCGTTGCGTCGTTAAAGAAGCCGCCGCTGACACCGCTGCGGCGGGCCAGTACGGCCAAAATTTAATTAAATACGTCGGGTCAGCCTCGTACTCCGTTACGGTTCGATGCCACATCTGGCCATCTCACCTCCCTTACGAGTTGCCATCCAACATCTCTCTCTCTCTCACATATGCTTCGTGCGTCGGGTTATCCCACTGGCGCACGAGCGAAACGCGATAAGCCTTTCCTGGCCTGCTTTCTTTCCTTTGTCTTCGACCCCAAAGCATCTCCTTTTTTTCTCTCTTTCCTGTACTTCTTCTCTTCGATCTTTCGAGCGTGGGCCAAAGAAAGCGTGCACGGACTGCCGAGTCACCTGGCGTTACACGAGATCGTAACTTCGCGACCGCGCCTCGACTTCCAATGTCTCCTCTCCTTGTTCTTCCTCTCTTTTGCGTGGGAAGCGTGGGTGATCTCGCAAGAGAGAGAGCCTCGATCCTCGGTCACGATAACCGGCCGTTGACTGGCTTTCGTGCCGAAGCCCCTGCCGAAGACTTGCCTGTGAGATGAGAGAAAGAGAGAGAGAGGTGGAAGGAGACAAGGAACGAGGCCAAGCGAGAGGGAAAGAATCAGGAGAGAGAGCGTATGTCGGACCAGGTCGAGAATTCGGTACCTAATTTGGAGAAGGTTCGTTTTAAGAGGCCCACGAAACGAGCGAAGATGTCGATGAAAGGCGATAACACACCACGGGATCCTTCTCACGATCTTTGCACGCCAGAAGAAGCAACTTTTCGATCGGTTATCTTCGCCCAAAGGATTCGCCCTTTTCGAAATCTTTTAATCTCGTGCTTTCGTTCGTCGATAGAGAATTCGCATTTATCTTTACTTCGAAAAGGTTACCCTCTCTCTTCTTCTTTTTCTCTCTTCCGAATTGAGATTAAGTAATCTCGCCGAGATATTAAACCTCTACGAGATACCAGTCTTTGACCGGTTGCTCGGCAAGATGCGATTGAGATTCTCTATTCCTCTCGTTCTTTATCTCTTTTGTTTGTTTTTCATTTCCGTCGGTGCTCGTCCGTTTCTTATTTAATTGGCTGCCGATTAACAGAGGATCATTGTGCTAATACCTCTTTAGGTTTTACGGGAAACGCTCATTAAGGAGCGCCCATTGAATTACCGCTTCAGCAATGAACCTTGCTTGTTTTCGATGTTAAATAGCACGGCCCTTATTCTTCAGGCCGGCATCGCGATAACTAGCCGATAGGTCCGCGGAGAGTTCGTGGAAGGGTTCCTTTCTAATTTTAGCTTTTCAATGGGTAGCCGTTATATAGAGTGTGTTTCGTTTCGATCGATTCGAACCCCTGTATCTTGGATAATTTTGCGGTACGATGAAATATTCAAATAATTACATAGTTGTATATAATCGTTGGTGAACGATATGGAGAATACATAGTCTAAATTTATATTAGATATAATATATTCATTGCTGGTGATACAAATTTGAATCTTCTATTCAGCATGTGTAGATATGTACATTTTATACTTAACCCTTACATACATGATTTAATACTAACAGAAATATCTTTATTATATTCGATAAAAGTTATAGATTGTTCTAAGGATTAAGACACGATTATAGCAGTTTCGTTAATTATTTCTGCTCGTTACAGAAGTGAATTAAATCACTGATAACAATCTTCATATATTTTTTAAATAGAAACAAAATTCATCTTCCAACCTTGTTTTCGATGAAAAAAAAACCTAACGATCTTTAATGATTTCCTTACTCAATTATTTCTAATTTATACAAAGTCGTAGAACTCTGTTTCTCTTCAATCATAATATTACCATACTAAAATTACGTTCCGCAATCATATTTCTACCTCTTCGTTAACCTCTCGCACTGCAAGATTAATATCGATTAAGACACCCAGTCTTTATCGGACTAGAAACATTCGCCGTCAACCCGTTCTGCATATACCTACGTTCCCTATACATACATATGTATAGTATTCTAAAATACGTTTTTGATGCGCGATGAAATCTTCTCTACCCTCCCGCGAGACTTTCCTCGAGTTTCACCGTCATCAAAACGGCAGCGCTCGTATTTACGCGAACGTCGACGACGACGGTGTCTTACATCTAAATGTAAATTCGAGTTCGCCCGCACGCGGACACTGAATATTAAGGATGCGGAAGTCGAGCGTGTAGAAATTTTCGCGGAGAAACGAACAAGAATACTTTGCGTTCCTTTTCTACGAGTAGGTATTATATACTCTCGACATAACTCTTCATTAAAGACGCAACAAAGATGCCGTTAATGCCATATCCGAGCAATCTTCCTGTCTCCTAGGAATATAAAGCTATCACCAGTTTCTTTCTCTCTCTCCCCCGTTTCGTTCTTCTTTTCTCTCATCGAGAATTCCGTTCTTTCCTTCTCTCTCCAACGTAGGTTTAATAAATCTCCGCGCGAACGGAGCTCATAATTATGGTTATCGGATTGCATAATAATTCGATGGAACGGCTTGATTCAATATTTTCGTCTCGCTTACTCCTCGCTTAAAGCTGTCTCTGCACGCTCGCGCGCAGAAGGAACATAAACTTATAAAACGTTTATCTCGGGGCGCGGTTTCGAGTGCTTTGCTTGAGAAACTCTTTTGATTAGGGAAATACGAACAAAAGGCGGGGGAGAGAAATATAAATAATTGAGCGCCTACCTCTACCAAGGCTGAAAAAATATAGAGAGGATATTTTTTTTTTTTTACCCTCTCTCGTCTCCCTATTCTTCATCTACTCTCTTCATCCCTTCTTTCGCTATTTCTCTATCTCGTTCTCTCAAATTAGCAGACGGAGGAACTTTAATTTACCATCGGGATTAAATGGATACCCTCGTTTAATTCAAAATCTTGGCAGCGTCTGATTAAATTGGTAGTCATTCGCTCCGGTTGATTATTTACTCTTCTTAACCGAGATTAGTCGTTCTCTTATTGCCCGGCCATTTCGTTAGCCATCCGTTCGTTTCGCGCGCACGCTGGCTAACCCCATCTTTCTTCTCTCTCTCGTTCGACATCCCCCCCCCCCCCTGGATAGAAGAATAAGAGGTTCTCGCTTGGAATTAACGCGCATTAATGGAAACAAACGGGAACGGGACGGTTGAAATATTATTATCGCTATAGCTTATTCTCCCGACGAAGTTTGATTATCGAATAATTAACCGTGCGAGCATCGTTTTGTGTAAACCGGTCGAGATAGCCGCCACGGCAACGGTGCTCGTTAATTCTCATCGTTTTGTTGCCACGATATTTGCATCGTTGATTTAAACTTCCCCGGAGTCCGACTCGTTTTTGTCTCGGCGCTTCCGTTCGACGCGTATGCACCCTCGCGTGCTGTTCCCTCTCGTTCTCGCATCCTCCTCGTCTTCTCTTCTCCGTGTTTCGACCTCTGGCTTACCCTTCTTTCGTTATACGACCCAACGGTGGTATCTACGGACGATGACAACGAATCGGAGTTGCTGTAAACCGAGACATCGTTGATCGATCACGTTTAACTCTCTAACTGGTAGAGGAAACTAGGGATATGATCGAAGCGATGATAAAAAGATGGACAATTTTGCTGATTTGACGTATATTTGACAGATGATAAACGAGTGTTGCTAATTTATATTTTTCAATAAAACAAATGATATATCTGTTTTTTTTTTTAACGAGCATAGTTAAACGGTCATGACGAGTTAATTAGTCTTCCTCGGGTTAACGCATCGATTTAGCCAATTTAATTTATTCATTACACGAGCTAATGCGTCAAAAAACAAATATGGGTGAATTATTTGCCATAGTTTATGGATTGGACAAGCTTGCTTTAAGGTTAGCATTGCAGATTCGTTAGTCGGCTTTGTTTACTTTACGCTTGGTCCGACGGTGCGGATATATTTATTAAACTTTGTATAACTTACATTATTTTATGCTCAATATATAATTCGATAAGTAAATTGAATTTGATAATTGTTATAAAAAGCGATAAAAAATTATAGAATATGAAATACCGGAGAACAAAATACACAAATGTAAAATTATACATTATTAAATGTTAAAATCGATAAAAAATTATTAAATATCATTACTCATCCAACAGCACATCCTGGAAAAGAGACGATAATATAAAATAAATCTACTTTTACTCGAGTTAAGAATCTATCGTGCGATCATCTCGTCGACGACCACGCGAAACGCACGATTATCTAGAAACTTAAAAAGTGCAAAGCGCTAACAAGAGAGAAAAAGAGGAGGGGAACGTAAGAGAGAAAAAGAAAGAGAGGGGAAGAAACGGAGTCACGCTCGACCGACTTTCGTATCGCGTCGCGATCGAGCCGTGCTCGGAACCTATAAAACTCGAGATCCGGCAAAAGCGTGGCTCGCGGCCGAGTCGGCCTTACGAGCGAACGATCCTTACGAGTCCAAGTTCGGAAGTTTGGTTTTCACGACACCGTTACGGCACGCGATCCGATATGTACGAAGAGATATTCACGAGTACTCGAACGATACTTCTTGCACTCACACGTACTACTCTCTTTCACTTTTTTCTTCCTTTCGAGTAGGTAAGTCGAGTTGACACAAATACGAGAAACTAAAGAAGAATATTGACCGATCGAGAGTATCTACGCTTTATCGGTATCAAAGACTTTACGGTTTCTTTTTTTTAAAAACTTCTGGCTCCTTTGCATCGATGGAAAACGACGATAGGAATAATCGATGACTCGATCCGTCGAACGAAATTAATGAAAAGTTGCGACGAGCTACGTTAATATCTATCTATCGTGGAAAGGATACGAAGAGATCGGGGGAATAATAATAATCTCCTATAGAAAAAATTAGCATTCGCGATAAATCCGACAAACGTTCTCTTTCATCTTCCTCAAAGAAAGGCTCTCTCAGTGTTGTCGGCGACTCGTCCGCCCAATCGAACGCTCCTTTCACTCCGCTTCCGTCACTCGGGAGCGCGTCATTAATTTCAACGGCCGTCGAAAGTGCCACGGGGAAAGATGAGAGTTAGCTACGGTATAGGAGGAAGCGAAGAGTGAGAGAGAGATACATGGATGAGAAAGAAAGACAGAAAAGAGGGTAATAGACGAAGGTAAAAAGGGAGAGAATGCACGACCGGGAAAAGATGGAGTACGTAGAAATTCGCTGATCATCCTTCGAATAGTGAAATAAACCCTTCTCTCCCTTCGACCGAAAAAGGATGACTGTCAAAATCGAAGAAAGACCATGGAGGGAGAAGGATCGGCGCCGCTTCGAAAATCTGACCTCCTCGAAGGCGCGGATCCATCGTTAAAAGTCATCGTCGGTGGTTCGTCCATCGTGGAAAAATAGTTTTCTCCCTTGAGATAAATTTTTCTACGATCTCTTACTTCATGTTGAAAGAAAGCACAGAATGATTTACGAGCGACACCTATCTCGTTTGTTTCCTTGTTAACGTTTCGCGAATATTATCTGCTTGGAAATTACAAATTTCATTCGATTCGATCTCTTTCCTCTCGAATAACGCTGCAAAGATAAAGGACCGAAAAAAAGAATTAAATAAAACGTCGAGCAAAGTTTCATAAAATTGAGATATTTCTACCAAACAACAAACAGAACGAAACGTCCGTCGAATGAAAATAACGAAACGCGGTTAATGGATACGGAATTCGAGACACTCGACCATACTGGCCACTTTGGTTCAACCGATGGTCCAAAATCGCGAGGATGGTCTCGTGGTTCCATCATCGAGGAAGAGAAAGGGGAGTTTGGAGAGGCATGAAAAGAGAAAGAGGAGGATGGGTATGGCGCGTCGAGAGCGCGGTCTCAGGGGTGTACGATGATCGATTGAAACGTTAACGAAATAAAGCGGCGCATCAGTCGCCGCGAAATCCGTCGTTGGACTGTCCGCTCAGGGGTGATTAAAATTCGTCGAAGGGAGGGAGGGTAGCCGAGGCGAGAACGACGCAAGTCGATGATGGCGACGGTGTTGCCGGTGGTGGTTCGTCCGAAGCGCGGCACATTAATCATGCGGACTGACGCACCGAGTGACATCAAACGCGAATTTACAGCGCGAAGGGAGCCGGACGGAGCATGGGAAGCTCTTCGATTTCACGGAGGGCCGAGCGCGAAATTTGTCCGACGATTCTTCCTTCCTGTCTCGATACGTTACGCGAGATACCATCGATGGACAATACCTAGGATCTATAGGTCGTCTATGAGGGAGATATAGTGCCAATGTCTAGCGACTAACGTTAGTTGGACCGAACGTTTCCGAGAGGATCGTGGGAAAGATTTCGGGAATTATCGATCGATCGTTGGTCTCGTGGAATGATTGGGTTTCTCTTGGAAGGGATGGTACGATTTTGTTACGATTCATTGTATTATAAGAAAAAGTTGAGTAAGGTTTCGTGCTGTTGATGATGACAATTTTTGTACCGAAAAAAGTGGCTGAGATCAGGTATAGGTAAAAATGATAGTTAAATTGGACTCGATACGATTTTTTTAAAAATTCATATTACAAGAATAAGTTGAGTAGATCGGAAAATGGCTGGGACGACTTGAAACGATATTTTAGGTAGGTACTTGAGATTTGAAAATAAATTTTATACGCTTCTACTAAAATATAATAAATGGCTTTGAAATTAGAAGAATTTTCTCCAATTTACTATAAAACAAGTTCTCTTATCCAAAAATAGAAAATTGAAGCGATCCATTCGATCGATCTCTTCGCTCTCAATTTAATGGTAGCATAATTACAGGGGCGGTGTTTACCGTTCGGGGCGAGTAGCGATAAGCGACGATGAAGCTCGTAGTGAAATACGTCGTTTACAGGAATCGACCGGAATGAAAGTGGTAGCGTTACGATCTCCTCGGAGATTATTATGCCGCGGTGTCTATTGGAATATTATCCCGGCGATGTCGTTCGAGAGAAGTAGGGGGAAGAAAATTATCTTCGCGACAAAAGTGGACCGAAACGAGATAGTAGAAAATGAAAAGGGAGAGAGAGAAGCCACGGCGATCGATCGATCGATCCTCGAATTATTTCACGCTTTTAATGCATAATTACGCGAATTATTCTCCCATGAAAGGCTTCTCTCTATTTTCGTGAGAACACCTAGAAGTGTTATTCGACGAAGATGAATGATGGAAAATGTGGAAAGGAAGGGGAAAACTCGAAGGAAAGGCGTTCGTCGAGGAAGAAAGAGACAAAGAGGAACGATCGAGAGCTCGGTGTACGTACGAGTAGATTGACAAAGCGAGTACCTGCCGAAGAAAGCGAGAGAAAGAGAGAACGGGAAAAGAGATGGTGGAGAAGAGGATAGAGAAGAGGGACCGCGAGAGGGTAGTCCGAGGAACGAGAGGAGCGCGTTATCGAGAGTACCCGGTATTGGCAGACCGTTTTCCAGCAAATAATTGGAAATGCAAACGGAACGGTCCGCCCTGTGATAGTTCGATAATTGAGTCTCTTATCAGTGTTTGAATGGTTTCTCGCTCTCGTTCGTCTCTCGTTGCTCGAACCTACCACACACATAAGCACCGTCGTCGCTCACGCGTCGCCTCGTCGAGAGCGGTGGTCCCGTTGGCAGCTCGCGCCGATGGGTAGTAGTAGTACCTAGTAGTGGTAATGGTACTAGTAATGGTAGTGGTATTGTAGTCCCACGAGTCCAAAAACACAACGACGAGACAAGACGGCCGAAGGGTGTATTACGCGTACCATGTGTTTGTTGCCAGGCAGAAAAGTTCTTCCTTCCGTTCGAAGGTGCATCGAGCGAAGCTACGAAGGCGAATCTCTGTTTGGCGATCACCAATTAGAATCTAATTACACCGAAGGGGGTTTCGCTTTAACGCACCGCTTCTTTGCGGTCGAGCAATGATCTTTCTCTCCCGAAAATACATTCTCCTTGGTAGGAAGAGTCTCTCTTGCTTTTTTTTTCCTCCCTCCCTCCTTCCATTTTGCGTGTACCGGTAGAAGAAATTTTAATTACGAGCTTTTGCCTAAGTACCTTTCGAGATACAGGACGACGTTACTTTCTCATCCTCCGCTTCTTCCCCTTTCCTCTCTCGGATCTTTGCAAATACACGAGCCATAAGAGCGAACGCGAGTACCGCCCGAGTAATAAAACTACGCGAGATATTTCAGCTTTCCAATTTCGCGTTAGAATTTTCTCAAATTAAATACACTCGGACTAAAAATACGCGTCGACGCGAGAAGCGCTACCCTGTTCAAAGACGTAGACGAGTAACAGGATACACAGTCGCGTCCCGTACACTCGCAAATGCAAAACCGAATTATTCAAATTGTAATCCAAAAACGGGCATAGCGGGGGGGGGTTTCCGTGGCGTTACGCGAATTCTTTAAACTTTTCACGAATGGGGTAAAGAGGCCGGAAAAAGCAACGATCTGTCGTGGTGAAAAATTCAACGGGCCAGCGAAATGAAAGGAAAATGAAGACGGGAAAACGAGAAAGATACCCGGAGAAATGCGCAAAAATGAGGAAATCGGAATAAAAAAAAAGAAACATCGACCATGTATATACACCAAGCGAGTAGGTTACACGTGGAAAATAATTTACGGAATGTAATAAAAAATCTTGGGACGTGGAAAATAAATGTACAAATTTGAGGTACTCCAAACGTTCGTCTCACTCATGCATCCTAAATACTCCTCTACGTACCTATGTACCGCATAAATCGGGGATAAATCAGAAGAAAATGATATAGCTATTTAATTGTACGCGCAACGAGCAAAGAGAGAGGGGCGAGAGAGAGAGGCGTAGGTATGACACTCGGAGGTGCAAAGGGATTAAAGTGCATTCGTTACGGCCGTTGGGCGTGACACACGGCGGACGTGCAGCAACGGCTGATACACGCGCGCGGACGTAACCCGACGCTTTAGAGGTAGATTCCTGTGGAGAAATGCTCACAGTGGAAACTCGTGAAAATCGTCGGTTTCGCACGAGGTTCGCGCTATCGCGTTGCGTGCGTGCGTACGAACAAGCACTCGTGCGAGTATATGTACTTCTATACATGTATATATGTATATACAGGGTGTCCGCTTCCATATAGTCAAGCGGAGGACTACATGTACACATCAATGACTTGAATCGAAATGTCTAATACCATTTTTCGAAATTCGACTTAGTTAACGAATTATTAACTAACAAAAATCGGCCAATTACGGCGATTACAAAAGGAAGGCGGTTCACTCGAGCTCGCAGCTAGGCAAGAGATGAAGCGGTAGGAGGAACAATCCACAATAAACAACGTTACATGTCGCTGGTCGCCGTAATTGACCGATGTTTGTTAGTTAATAATTCGTTAACTAAGTCGAATTTCGAAAAATGGTATTAGACATTCCAATTCAAATCATTAATGTGTACATGTAATCCATCGCTTGACTATATGGTACCGGACACCCTGTATATTTGTAGAAGTATAGGTTGGGTGGTCGAGCACATTCGTTCGTTCGTTCGGGCCATTGATGTCTCTACGTAGGCGCGACGCGATCTTCTCTCTCTTTCTCTCTCACCCACACACACAAACGTATCCTCTTTGTCTATACTCTCTATCTCTCTTTCGCTTTCTATCCAAGCCTCTATCCTGTCTCTGCGAACTGTGCGGAAAACAGGGCATTATATGAGCGTACGTAACAGAAGCGGCTTCCACCGTCCGGTGCAGCGCCATAAACACCAGCGTGACGGCAATTACGCAAAGGGCCGACCGCGATGTTTTGCCGCGGCAGAACCGAAATTATCTCCAACCTGTGCTTCCGATTCCGATTTCGCGAGCCGAAATTTCGGATAATTTTCGCCCCGTTGTCCGGCGGCTTTACGCGACCGCCCACCGTATTTCTCCGGTACCGCAAAAACGGAACCTCGCTAATAAGCACTGCCGCGAAGATCTTGCGACCTGGTTCAATTTTCGAAACGTAAATTAATGCTATACGTTCTTCGGGAATTGGGAAATAATTTTTTGGTGATACTTTTATACTACGATGCTTGTGATCGTGGTAGATCGTTTAAATTCAATAACTCGGGTTATGAACCTTCGTAACGACTCGATAACGCGTTTCGACGATAGCTACCCTTTTGGAAATCGATTCGAGTTTAATCGAATTTCGTTAGCGTTTGTCGATGAACGATACGTAAACGGTCGGGATCGTGCGTTAAAAACGAACGAAGTTAGTATCCTTTCCATAGTTTTTTTTTTTTTTTTCCAGTCGCTCGTTTCGCGAGTAAACAAAATTCGTTCGGACGAACGCCCGCGAGTTCGCTTCTCCTGAGCGTAACTCTGGAAAATATAGTAGCGGCAATTATAACGACGTACATTTTCCTCCGCGAGCATTAATCTCACCCTGTGGAAACAATGGACGAGCATCGTGGAATAATAAAGTGTCCCTCCGCGTTCGCGCCACGCGTAACGCAATTTGCTGGAACGCGACGAAGGGCGAGAAAACGGGGGTGTGTATGAGGTTGTGAGGAGGGAGAAGGTGCCTCTTGTCGGAGTCGTACGGAATATGTCAGGAAATTAATTTTATATCGGTCAGTCGTTGACCCTTGAAAGCTGGATGCTTCGATAATGACACGAGGGACAAGAATTTGTTGCTTCGCGGTGTATAGGGTGGAATTTCTTTTAGAATATTTATTTATTATAATTAACATGTCGAGAAACAATGTAGGGAGTTTGAGAAAATCAGCTGTAAAGTTTTTAGGAGATTTGACAGAATTAATCAACGTTCTATATTTAAAGCAGACTATAAGGTGTTCTTCTACCTGTAAATCTCCTTTTTTTAAAAATGTCACTCAGCATATTCATCCATTAAACTCTTCAGGTAGTATGCAGGGTGTTCCACCTAAATGTCTCCTTTATTTTTTATGACGTAACAAATATTTTTACTGCAATGTAAATGGTGTCACAAGGTAAATGCTATGTAAATACTATTTTTTTTCTTTTAATATAAAGTGGCTATATGCGATGTATGGCACTATATTTATTATTTCGGATACAAATATAGCAACATGACTCTTTAAAATATTTTCTATATTCATTTTATCGACAAACCAAACCAAAACAATTAGGTCAAAATGACTTTGCATCCACAAGGGTTAAGTCGCGAATAAACGAGAGACGCGGCATGTACCTTATTACGTAACGAAACGTCGTGCACGGTCAGTTAATTTGGAAAATGCCGCTCGATGTGCTCGCGGAGTATACCAGGCGAGATCTAGGGTGGGTAACGACGGGGGTGGAGAGACGAGTTTCGGCTTAATCAAATTCAAGATTAAACTTCGGAGTTTCGTAAGTCGTTTCTCTCGCGAATGTTTGTCGGGGAGCGATTTTAATTTCCATAAGTACTGCAATCTCGCGCTTCTCTCTTTCTTTATCCCTCTCTCTCTCCCTTTTCTATCTCTCCCTCTTTCTATCTTATTCTTTTACCCGCAACACCGAGCATACACTTGTTGTGCTCTGTCGTTCTCGAGCGATACGCCGCGTATCGATCGCTCGCACGCGCGAATAACGCCACCCGTATTATAATATTGAAATTCTTTGCTTCGTTGAAAAGTAACGCGCGAGTTCGACGATTTGCATCTTAACGGCCATATTTCGTGAATTTTTTGGGCTATCGGGCCACGAGCGTTCGTACGCCTCGCGTTGATTAAATTCTCTTCTTCGTCGTCTCGAGCATCTGCTTCTTTCGGAAGTAGATTCTCTTCGAGATACAAAGACCGTAAATTATACTCGATGCCGTAGAACGAGTATGCGTATATCGAGTTTTGTTCCTTTCTTTGAACAAAGTCGAACGCACGAAACGTTCAAAAGTAGCGTGAAACGAATCGGAGATTTCGCGGGACGATCGAAAGAATTCAAAGTTCGAAAGCTGTGTGGAAAAAGGCGACGCGAGGGAAGATTCTCGAGCTTGACAGAAGCCCGAATGACAAACGAGTTTCGTGCTCGCTGGAAGCTCGAATGTCGGCGTTTCGTGTATTCGCACGACGGGAGACTAGCACAGAGTTCCCGGAGGAGATTTCGAGTGTGCAGCTTTGTGAACATTAAATAAAATTTATAGCTGAAAAAAGAATTCGAGAGAAAGTAGAATGGATAGAATTTTAACGATCCTGTCTCTCTCTCTTTCGATATTCTTAATACGTTCACGTAGCTTCGCGGTAATAAATTTTAACGCGATCTACTCCCCGAAAAAAAAAGTATAATATGATCGTGCAAATTCGTTTCGATCGATACGTTCTTCGACGATCGTAAATTCAATCTACGAGTCACGCTCGCGTCGGGAAAATCCAGTCGCTGAAAATTTCTCGAGAAAACGCCAAACTAAAAAGGTTGCATCTTTTTCGAGCACTTTCCGAGAAGCTCGCGTTACGCTCGACGTTTCCAAGGTTCGGATCTGCTTTCTTTTGTTGATTTCCAAGGAGACCGTATTTTTTTTTTTTTCTTTCGATGTCACCCTTATCTCATTCCCGTCCCATGACATCGCTGGATACCACTCCAGATTTAACGAGTCCCCGTAACTCGAACGAATCTTGCTAACGAATCGAGTATTATTTTGAAAAAAATGTCGTAACACGGAAAACAAAGGGGTGGGAGGGATGACGGAAAGAGTAGTTTGCTTCTCAAATTTTCTTGTTTGGTCGGTAAAGCGCGGTGGGAGGAAAATTGTGTTCATAAATGTTTTCACGGTACGCGGGTGGACGTAAAAAGCCACGGGTGACGATAATTAAGCAATCTACTCGACGTTATAATGCGAGCAATTTACTTGAGAAACATACGCGCGGAATTACGAGGAGTAACTCGGTGGTCGGCAGTTATCGTTGTTGTCGTTGTTGCTCGTTGTCGTCGTCCGTGCATTCGTTCTCTTTCTCTCTACATACATGTACGTTACTACTATGGCGAAGGAATTAACGAAATTCCATTTACCGTACTGTTCACGATAAACCGACGGAACGCAGCCACCGACCGGCCGATGGTGGCGAAGCCGTGCGACTTCTATTTGCCGGTGAAGGCAGTTATTACGGTGTTATTTCACCCCTTCCATCGGCATTGTGCTATTAAATTCCCATATTGTCACGCGTTACGGCTCTGAGAACTGCAGTTGCCAGCAGAAAAGCGTGCCTCGTCTCTCGCCACCCCTCTGACATCCCGCTCCTCTCTCTTTTCACCCTTTCTCCCACTCTTTCTCTCTCTGTACCGTCGATACTGCGGTTTTTATCGATATATCCCGCGTGTTCCGTTGCGTACAGGCTCGAAACGAAAAAAGTCGTGCCTTTATGTAACTACCTACGCATGAAACGAGAACGTTGTGCCGGTAGTATCGATCCTCTTTTACGGCTATTCTTGCGTACCGTGTGTCAAAACTAGTCGTATTTCTAGCGTATTTGTTTTACGAAAATAGTCACGCGTGGTATGAGCTATTCGAATACAATCGATTCCATGGCTCGAGAAAATAGTACCTTGCGTTGTTTCGTTCAAATTTTTTCTATCATTCCGAGACGAAATTTTAACCGTGATTTGGAGTTTTATAAATTTTCTTTAGAAAGTTTGGGATGAAATGCGAGACTTGGAATGGGAAAAATATATTAAAATAGTTTTAAACCTCCAATTAGCAGTTGTGTTCGTTTTGGAAAAGTTGAGTTTCTATTCGCACCTTTTACAGCCTCTTGAATAATCACACGTGAGTTTAGATCATTCTAAGCCAGAAACTTTAAAAAAAATCAGGTTTTCGAGGACCATATCGACATAAAATTTTCACGAATATTTCAAAGACAATTTTACATATTACAAAACTTCATTTATATCTCGTAATATACGTTGTAACGCTCACACGTTTCGAGTACATTGTAATTAGCGTAATTTTCTTTCGTAAGCGAGTTTACACGAGGCAACGCGTAAGAGTAAACGCCGAAGCCGGTAGGAAGTTGTTCGCGAGCGCACAAGTTTGGTGCATCGGCAACCCTTGTTTGGTAAGCCCTTTCGTGATCAGATTTCTCCTAGACGCTCGTTCGAAGGAGCTACCTAGATGACGGTAAGAGGGAGTCGCTAAGGGATGCTAACCCTCTCGAATTAATTGCATCGCAACGAGAAGCCGGTTAAACGAATGCGTAGCACGCACGACTCTGCGGTAACTAAACAATTTATACAATTGCTCATGATATCGAGCTTTTAACCTTCACGGTAACACCCTTTTTTGGTCATTTATTGCATACCCAGGGCCATGTAGGCCTAGATGGCTTAATTATGTTTTTTTAAGCAATATTTCATGTTAATTTATTTTTTGTATCAAATTAAGTCAATAATAATTTTTGAAGAAGTTATTAGAACGCAATAAAAATGATTTATTAGTTCAATTAAGTTAGTAAGATATTTAAATATTAAGGGAAACACAAAAGTATATGAGAGAATACTACAAACATATGGTAGTAGTGTCTTAAAAATTTCACATTAAATTATTTTTCAAAATACTTTTCTTTATATCTATCGACCGATAATACGAATTCACGACGTATAGCCGGTTGAATCGACTAGATACTAAACAACACGCACGATATCGATTGTGTTAATTGTAAACGGTTATTAATTCCATCTCAATGTTGCTGGCAACGAACAGAGATGAGAATCGACGCGTGGGAGATCGAAGGAACTTTTCGAAATAGTCTTTTAATCGCTTCATCGATCTTAACGCGTCTGGCAAGCTTTAAAAGGCAGAGAAGAGCGAGCTAGAGAATGATCGTTTTCTCTCGAGGCACTCGCATTAATGCGACTTTGATATTTACATAGACGCCAGTATCGCGTTCGCGCGTCTCGACGTCTGCCGGAACAAAGAGAACGTCGAAATAAAATCACTCTCTTCCGTGCGAATGAATTTTTCATCGACGATTCGTTGATTATCAAGCGATTACACCGATTAACCTCTTCAAGGATACCGACACACGTATGTACGTTTAGTTTTAATTCACAAGCCACACAAGAGAATATTATTCTTTTTTAATATTCTTAATCCCTTTCAACGTATTTTCAGTTACTTAATAGCTATAATGAATAAAATATTACCACGTAAGAAATTGGATAAATTCCTTCCAACTTTAAGAATTTGTCTCTGAAGAGGTTAAAGGGAAAATTTGTAGAATCGTGTGCCCCGTTAGCTCTTTCATACGTTAATCGAGTAGGTTTACAAAGCCTTTAGTTTCCTTTCTTCGTCCACGTAGGTGGTATCCATTGGGATACGCTCGCGTACGTAATCGCAGAGATTTACACGCGTCCGTGGATCACAGGTTCTGATTCGTGAGTAGTGGCCTCGTGATTACGGCGCTTAACCGAGCGATTCGTTTGCTAGGTGCACACGGTAAACCTCGTCCTGCTTGCCGGTGTCGGACGAATACACGAGGCCACCGACGAGGATCGGGTCGGTACTTCCAACGGACAGGTATGCCTAAAGGCTATCCCAGTCACCCGATGTTTTGTTACCAGTACCAATTCGATTACGTACTTCGATTCCGATCAACCGTTTTGCTGACTCTAATTAGCATGATCATCTTATCGGCTTTTGTCCTTGCCAAGAGCCGCGAGATTACACGACTGCACGGTGGTTCTATTCGCGGGTAGTCGATAATTCGAAGTCAAAGCTAAGAGAATCCACGCAGCGATATCTCTCGAGTATCTTCCGTACGTATGATATACGTCCTCGAGGTTCGAATTTCAACAAATTGATCAATATTTAAATTTACTCGAGAATTTTAAATCGAATAACTTTTTTTTCTGAATGTATAAATAGATTTTTTTTAAATTCAGAACTCGTGTGTATGCAGTTGATAAATCGTGTCGATTCGTATGATATTTAATAAGGTTATGACAATGTAGTTGTTGGGTGTGTTTGTTTGGCAACACTTTTGTTTAGGTCCGAGGAGAGGGAAGGAATGAAAAGCGACAGTCATATTATTATCGTGTTTTAACAATTTTATAATAAATATTATTTTGTTAGAACTACGCAAATTTGCCAAGCTTGAAACGACTTTTCAATGATTTTTTCAACGCTCCCTGTACGTATTTAGACTCGAATAAAAATTTCGAGGATCTTTTCGTTTAACGAGTATACCTCGAAAGAATTCTTTTATCTCTATAAGCCCGACCAAACATTATTTTAACCCATGCAAACAAAAAATAAGCGTGAAAGATCGTGGTATTATTTTTCCCATCGGTGTATTCGAAAATATATCTCAGACCATGAAATTTATCGCGCGTTATAATATGCATCGTTTCAAGCTTCCAGGAAAATCGCGATAGCTCGACTCGTATGGTTTTTCCGGTACATTGGTTATCGGTCAATGGCTCGTGCCTCTTTCGACTTGTCGTCGGTTGGCGCTCGAAAGTAACGAGCTCCGTTCGCTCCATGTCACGGATGTGGGATATTTTCGTGCTACTAAAAGAAACCATTGCACGTGATCGTATAAATTAGCCAGGACTCTTATCGATAAATACAGAACAAAAACACGAAGAGTTCGATGCTCTCGCAACGATACGAAAGATACGTGAAAAGTTTCAAGTAAATCGATTTAAGAGGACAATGTTCCCCTATCATCGTATTCCTTCGACATTCCTAGAGAAGAAGAAAAAAAAGGACAAGTTTCTAAAAATGTTCATGCATTCACTTACTCGGTGCGTGTTACATTCATCGCACCTTTTTTTCGGTAGGAGTAGGTGCGAGCATCAACGAAAATAAAATGACCTCCGTATAAATTTCACTTCCCTCCGGTTTCCTCGAGTTCCCGGGTAGATCCCCAGGAGGTTAATTAGATTAGAAAGAAGAGAATTAATTCCTGCCAAGTTTCGTTTCTCTACCGTCGTAAATTTAATTCCTTTCGTTTTTGCTCCTTGAGAATGCAGACATACTAGGTTCTGTCAGTGATAAGACGAACGCGTGGGAACTCTTTTAAACCGAGTCGCTTGTTACGAATACATCGTGTTCTCCGACATCTCTCTCTCTCTCTCGTGTTCTTTTTGCTTTCTCTCGAAAACATCCTGCACGCTCGAATAAAATACAGGTAACCCGGTATCCTATAACACGGTTACACTCTTACACAATCAGAAACTTTTACTATTTCATTTACGTATTTAGCGATCTAAATTACGTCCATTGAACGAAGGTTGTTAAAATGAAAAATACTTATATTTGGTTAAATACTTGTGTTTCACCTAACACAACATTTTCTAGGAACTCATCTACCGTGTTATGCGAGGATTACCTGTACAAGACCCGCTCGAAGCCACAGCTTTACTTCCACGCACTTACGCGACCATCGAATCACTATACTTTCCGTCGTCTAATCTAAGAGTTTCCCTTCTGGCTGATACCTTCGCGGAAATTTGCTGTTGCCGGAATTATTACCCAACCTTGCATTGTACTTATCCCGTAACCGAATATTCTTGGATATTGTTCCGTGTGTTAAACGGTCGAAGGAAAAAGACTCCCATCGAGTCAAACGTTGCACCTCTTGCCGTTACGAAAGTCGGTTGAGAGTCGGGTTAAGTAACGTGCATACGTATACATATTCTAGCTAGAAGGAAATTCCTGCGAAAAGGAGAACGCGTATGGCCTTCTCTCGTGTCTAATTTTAACACTACGACAGAGAGAGTCTTACCAAAGACTTTCTCAAAGCTTTTCGCTCTTGCACCATTGTACCCTACCGTTTATACGTTGGTTCCGCGGCTAAGGTTTCTCGCGCTAAGATAGCCAAGCCCTGGCTACTATATATATCGTATAATATGGTACGAAGAAGATAAGGGCGACATGTATGTCGACGAGTCACACAAGATAAGGCCGAAGAACCGGGCCGCTTTACCGTGGGGGAACTTCCTCATTTCTCAACCCCTTCCGCACTTATCGTCCGGGTTATGTGCCATTTCCATACACCTAATGGTGCACCGCGAATAGCGAAACAGCATTTCGTTTTAATGGGAGAAACGGTACTGTTAGTAGTGCTACGGTATAGCCTCTTCTC
The DNA here is from genome assembly GCA_916049575.1 of Ancistrocerus nigricornis. Classification (NCBI taxonomy): domain Eukaryota; kingdom Metazoa; phylum Arthropoda; class Insecta; order Hymenoptera; family Vespidae; genus Ancistrocerus; species Ancistrocerus nigricornis. The sequence goes on from OU696666.1 coordinate 32,518,126, forward strand.
TCTCACCCATCGCCGCCTTTCGCCCAGGCTTTTGGCAACTTCTCGTAGGCCAAACTTCCTCTTCGTTAAGTACTTTGGCAACACGTACTCGCGCCTTTTTGTCGTGCCGTCGAGGGTCCGGGAGGTTAACCCGTTCGCGCGTAGGTAGGTATATATACGAGAGAAAGAGAAGGAAGAGTTGTAATTACGTTAAAGACTTTCGGGGAGGTCGCGCGCGTAGAAAGTAACGAGCTCTTTACGCGCGTTTTCGTGTCTTCGAAAATCGTTGTCTCCAGGCTCGTTAGGAGGAGTTCTCTTGGAGCTTGATTCTCTTTCGCGGGAATTAGAACGAACCTTTGGACGGCAATGGCTAGGAGAAAGAAGAGTGTAAAAGAGAGAGAGAAAGCTTTTCTTGTTACGCCCTTGACTCCCCTACCTTTCGTAATACTCGATCGTAGGTCGTCGTACCGACGACGCCGTCCTAAAAAAGATTCATTCGCTTCTTTTTTCCCCTCCCGGCTGAGACGGACTTCTTAACGAAGTCACGAACCTTCGAAGGTGGAGAACGTTCTCGCGTTGAAAAGGCAGAGTCCGGTCAGGCAGGCAGGGAGACCAACCTTTCGTCCTCTCTCAATTAGAAGCGCATCACATAGCGCTATTACCATACCATTTTCTTCGAGATAAACAAGTCTCCGGGGCGCGAGCATCCCCCAGGGAAATATGTGCCGAGATGAGTGCGCTTCCTTGAAACGGCCTCTCTTTCTCTCTCCCTCTCTTTTGCTAGCTCTCGACGATGACTTATCAGCGAGAAGGCATAATAACGTTGGAAGTGCTGTGCGCGCGAGCGACGTTACACTACGAATTAGTGCCGAGCTTGTACGTACTACCACTTCTTCTTCTTTCACCTCTCTTGATTCTTTTTTCTTCGTCTTCGTAGCTTGAGAAAAATATTTGCCAATCCCCGTCCCTCTTTCGTTGAATCTCTGAAAGCGCCTTCGTGAGACTCCACTCTCTCTCTCTCTCTGCCTTCGTCTCCTTGAAAACATCATCCAGAGATTTCACGATACAGGCAAGCAAAGAGTCGCGCGTAGTACAGTTAGGAGACCACTTTGTCGTAGTAATTTATTTCATTTTGCTCTCAGAGAGTTCGTCAACGCACGGCACTCCTCGTGATTCTTGCCTTTAGGTAATTGTCTTCGCGTACGTACCTTGACGTACATATAAATCCCAGTTTACTATCCGTCGATTCTCGTTTACGTCGACGTTCTTCCGTCATACCTGATGCCAGGCTATGAGGTAAACATGGCAGAATAGTAGATAAAATGGATTTGTTATGCTTCCGACCTTGGCCCAGCTTCATCGAAGTGCTGCCTTGTTTCTAGTGGGGGAAAAAAAGTTCCGTGACCTAAATCTACGACTTTGATAAAAAGATTCTCGTTTTTGACGTTAGAAATAATTTAACTTATTTATTATTTTTAAAGAAGTTGCTGTCAGGATTTGTTACATATCCTAATCAGTGTGAGTAATTCTTTCCTTATCAAGTACAGTCCACGAGTAAGCTTTCTCTGACCCCCAATGTAGATCATTTTAATACGACTAAAGTTAATAATTAATAATAAAAATGAGAAAAATTCAACCTAATAAAGAAAACCAATCTATAAATATTACAAATCAATCGATACGGTGCATCCCATCGCACAGCTAGATACACGCTACGTATTTCCATCCAACGATCGGAATGAATCGAAAGGATAAAAAAGCAAGCTCATCGATCGCATTGTCGATCGTCGAACCATCCAATCGGTCTGTCGTTTTCGCGAATGCAACCCGTTGAAAATACATTAAGCTGGCCGTAGATACAAGCGTGATTCGAATCGAAACAGTTTGATAATCGGTGAATATACATGCTTGCCTGGATACACCTATATACAAAATATATATATATCTCAGTTCGCTTTTGCGTTCCAACATTTTCGAGTAGGTCCATCGTGGTAGGTACGTGCACACATGGATGAGATTGCGCGAACGCGCGAGTATGGTAATCACAGAGGTATAAAGAGGCATACGCTCTCGCCATGGCCACGCTCTCGGCCGCAGACATTTACGGTTACACCCCGAAGCGTATGTTCGGGAGTGGCTGGTTGTGCCCACGGATGTACGCTCCGGTGACTACCTTAAGCCGCGTCCGCGCATAGAGATTCTGTCGGAGCGGTGCTTTAAATCGCCGCCTACTCGATCCACCGTTTCCCTCTACAACCATGGTATATGTATTCGAGTCGGTGAGAGAGCATGTGCCTCGCGCGTGGACCTCGAAGCCGCGTAATGGCACGACTAATCCGACATCTTTCGTTCGATACGATCCGACGAGCCCAACGCGGTATCGTTATCGGATGATTATCGTCCTTTTGCTAATTGCGCGTAACAAACGACGTTTCGATACCCGCTGGATCCTTTGATTGGTCAGCTGTTTCGTTCTATCTCTCCCCCATTATATAGGGTGTCTTTGAAATAGCTCATGGGTCTTTTGGGATACTTGGTGGGTGTAGTTGAGTTTGGGAGTTAAGTAGGAGGGTTTGGATGTTCTTTTATGAGGGAAAATAGCTTTGAACTGGTTGTTGGGAGTAATAGGAGGGGATTTTAGTAATGTCATTTGGTAGGTTTAATAGAGAATTTCTTTTTTCTTATTTTTTACAAAGTTGTTGGTAGTTTATTTGAAGAGTGTAGATACTTTTGTGACTCATCGTAATTCATTTGAATTGTTTTTTCTTTTTGGTCATAAGACGAAAATAGTTCCAGCTTATTTGTGTGTATTGCCTGATCAATGAATTGACAGAAACGTAGGCGATTGGATGATCACTAGTCATTCCTTTATTTAGAAGCTTTCACCATTCCTCTCTCCACACTCTACCCTTGACAGCCTACACATTTCCTAGCCAGACCAATCCAATCGGTACGAAACTATCCAAAATTTTCTTTCCCATTCTCGAATCTCCCATTCTCAGTGATTCATCTAAACTTCACGGATATACTCGAAAAACTTTTTTACTGGTATACAAGAAAATTGCTACGATTTTTTTTTTTATTCCCAACCCGAGTACAATAAAATCTCGGACGACCTACTTTACAGACACCCTCTATATCCTTCGCCCTCTCCCATCCTGATTTGCACTTCTCCAGGGAGACGTCTAGAGAGCGGTCCCGAGAGAAGAAGGCGGCTCGCTCGAACGGCAAAAAGACGGAACAACGTGCACCATGCTTCGCGTGTCCGCAAAGAGTACGCGGGCAAAGATCGAAAGGCGATGTGTCGCGCGTGGTCCTCTCGCGATCGATCGAAACGCTCGAATAACGGAGTAAAAGCCTCGAGAGTACGGTATGCCATTATCGTGGAGAAGTACGAGGAGGAGAACGTCGATCCCCGCGTGACCGAAGCAAAACGTGACGTTAACCGAACCATCGTTTCCACTTGAGCCGCATAATTGGACGGAGTAAATCCATCCTCCGTATGCCCCGGCGCACCGTACGCTCGGCTACCGTGTACGTCCTCCTCGTTTAACGTCAATTCCAATCGAGCACGTTTAATTGACAAGCACGCCGTCGAAAGAAATGTATTCGGTAGCGATTAAGCGAATTCCAGTTTTCTTTTTTCTTCTCTCTCTCGTCGATCCCTTTTTTTTCTTCCTTTTCTACCCTTTTTCCCACGAAAGAGAGATGGTAACGTGGAAGAGAAGCGAAGAAGAAGGAGTTGGAAAAGTGTCGAGAGGCCGAGGGAGACGCTCGTCTTGTTTTATATTCTATCGCGAGGCACTTATAGTAGGAAGCGAGGAAGAGACGCGAGCGAGAAAATGAGAGAGATAGGTAGACGACCAACGGGGCTTCCTACCGCGGCATGAATAAGCCTTTGTTTTTCCTCCAAAAGAATCCCGTCTGTGACGACAACGCGTATATAAGATGAAGAGACCCAGAGCATAGCAACAAAAGAGAAATTCAATTCGGAGAAAGTGACTTTTCTTCTTCCATCTCGATCGTAACTCCGATTCTCCGTGGTGGTCGTTGAACGTCCCTACGAGCCACGTCGATTTCTTAGACCTTTCTTGTCCTTTTTTCATAACTTTGGTGTAATTCCATGATCGTTGAAACAATTTTTGGACGAGGAGAATGACAGTTGAGGAAGTACATAAAATGAAACACGTTGTGTCGAGGTATTTGATAGGAAAGAGGGAGGATAAAGTGGAATAGAATATTTAAGCAGTATTTCTATGACAATTCTGGAAGATAGTAGAGTGAAAAACTTTATCAAATTCCAACTTACATCATATATCGAGCATGTACTTAATTTGGGTCATGAAAGTCAATCGAACTACGATAGGGCAAGAAGCTAGTGTACCTAGCCAATTAGAAACTAGCACAGCTGCCCATACCAGTCACGTATGAGTAATAATACAAGTATTAAAATAATACGAATTGCAAAGTACAGGTAGATAAGAGAAGAAAACAAACATGATGATCCCAGAATATAAGTAGAAAATAACAAAAGTTATAAACACAGAGTTTCATAGCTTTTTAGAAAACTGAGTAGAATTCACGATGAGAACGAGCATAGTGCTTGCTCCTTTATGGAATTAGTTTCACTTAACAGCGGACCGGTTAAGTAATAAGTCCAAAGAGCTCCCGAAATAGGACAACCGCAAGCCCTTAATCATACGCGAAACGAGACGTTGCCGCGCACGTCAGTAGCACGCAGAGGCCTGCGGTACGTGATGAATCAAGGGGTCGGTAGCATGGTTGAATATATCGAAAGGGTAAAACGAACCACGTGTACCTACATTTACTCGTTACACCAAGGATTTCTATTCGTCGATGAGTCTTTACGAAGGAGATGTTCGTTGCACGCTTTGTTTAAAAAGAATTTAACGCTCGATTCGAGTTGGGTAACACGGGGAAGCGTACGAAAGCATGCTTTGTTTGGAACAGGGGGTTGAATGAGCGTGAAACGAACGAAAGAGAGATAGATAGGTGGGAGAATAGGAAGACGTAAGAAGGTGCGTCGAGACACGGTAAGGAAAGACGAGGCTCGTGCGAGAAGAAGAGGGTTGCGTGGTGCTACTGGATGGAATCCGGCTTTCCTTAATTACAACGACCCTCTTCTGTCCCATTAATAAGCGGCCTAAACAAACTGCCGTCATATAAATACTTGGATTTCTACGTCGTCCACTCTCTAGCCCAGGCAACCTCCTTCGTTACTCTCTCTCTCTCTGCTACTGTCTCTCCTTTCTTCCTTCTCATTCGTATCCTGCATCTCTTCTACCATCTTCCTTCTCTCTTTACACCCCCGTGCCTAGTCCTTTCTCCTCCCACCTTCGTTCCTATAATTAAATTTGCACGGTGCTTCGTGAGTTTGGCTCCTCCGTTCATTTAATCGGACACCGGGCGTTAGTATAATTAAAAGCACATCTCTTTTGGAATTCGTCTCATCCAGACTACCCTTTCCATCTATCCACGCGAAGTCTTTCCACGGACTCCCCACTCGCACACACTTCCGTCTGCTATCCTCTCGTTCCCTAATTGCGAGGTACACTGTTGTCCGTACGTGTTTTTGGCGTTTCTATGCACCGTGGTACCTCTTTCTGTGTAAAACGATCCAACGGACAAGTACATAGCGGATTGTATGCCCGTGATGGTACTATGCCGTATATCCACGTACACGTATGCACTTACCTTCATTAATCCAGGATTCGAGGAACTTAAACGCCTGAAAGAGAGAAGTCCGCGGAAATACGCCAGTCCTGCCCTTTGTAGCGGTACCAAGCGAATTGTTCGTACTTCGCGTATCCCGTCATCAGGAGGAGAAGACTAGAAAGGTGGGGATCGCTTGGGAAATAGTAGGTGGAGAGGTTCGTCGTGTAGATCATGGAAAACTGCCTTGAATGCTCGGTCCTCGAAAACGCGCGTAAACGCTTTGTCGCGACTCGTTAGTGCCACAATGAAATTTCTGGTAACGAGCAACGTCATCTCCAAAGTTCCTTTTTCTTCCTATCTCTCTTTTCCTCTCTTTGTCTCTTTCCTTTACGTTTCCTCGATGAAAGAATCGAAATGGGGCTTGTAAAACGATTTAAACTTCTTCCCTCTTCTCGGTGGTATGTTACGGCAAAAGTCGAAAGTACCATAATTTACGCGTTTTCTGGTAAATGTACAGATTTGTTTAAAACGTAGGTAAAAGTAGATATAAACTCTATGCACGTAAGCCGGAAAAAGTACACGGTAACCTCGCTGCTTTGCAATTGTGGAAAAATGAATAAATATGTGACACAACCTGGAAAAATCTGCACGTTGTAACATATACACGTATATGTACGTATATTTCTTTCTCTCACGTGTCTAGATTATTCTCGTATCGGACTTTACTCTCGCAATACTTTTTCTTACGGTGACTCTGCTAAGTTTTTCGCTCGTCACCATTCGCGAATCCCCGAAGGAAGTCCCAGCTTCCGTAAAGACGAGCAACCTTCGACATTTCTCAAATATACTCGATCCCACTCGAATCTTCGATATACAAGCTTACACGAACGTATACGTAGGATCCATCGGTAGAGATAGGTATCAACGGAAGAACGTCTATGCGCGTGTATGTGCACGAGGGTGAATTCGAACGGGGGTAGCATTTCTCAATATTTAATAGCGTCTGGGTACGAGTGCTGTCTCGACACTTCTGAAATTGCAAGGCGGGAAGCACTTGAGAGCACGGAAACGGAAAATAGGCGGAGAGGATGGAAGAGAATTCGTCGTTGTCTAGCTTCGAACTCGCGACGTTCGCGCCGGTTAAACGGTCGACGCTCCGCCGATGTATTACGCGGAGAATCGAAGAGAAATAAAAGGTGTTCCTCCTTTCCATCCCTCTGTCAGACCTTTTCGCGACGTTTTTCCCTCTCTTTTCTTTCCCTCTTTTTATATTCTTATTCTCTTTGCTCTTCTTCTTTTTTACTCGATCGCGCCATTGTTCACCGTCAGGCACGAAGAAATAAAAGTTTCGGGAGGTAGTAACGTTATCTTCCGTAAAACTGGTCACGTTTCTTTTCTACTTTTTTTTTTGGAAAATGATTCCAAGTTTCCTTTACGATCTTCTAAAAATAATAAAGCGTATGACGAAAAGAGCGATTAACTCGCGAGAGTTGAAAAATTCGACGAGGGTTAAGAGGAGAACGACGAGCGTGTTGTTTACGAAACGAGCGAAAGAAGGTAGAATAAAAGAAAAAAAAAAGAAAAAAAATAGAGATCCTTCGGTCGTACAAGGCACACTCTAGATGGGAGGAAGGATCGGAGACGTTGGTGGTAGGAGAGACCGGAGGGAGAGAGTAGAGAAGAGTGAAAAGCGGGATAGTGAGATTGGAATACCTACTAGGAGAGAGAGGTAGCCCGAGAGACAGAAAAAGAGTAAAGGGAGAGAAGAAAAGTCAGAATAGACGGAGCAAAGAGAGTAGAGGAGGAGAAGGGACGAAGGGTAGGAGAGGTAGGTTGGAAGAGGAGAACGAGCGGAGCACGGCGGAGACACTTTCGTGAGATTGAGCTCGAATTCAATAGGGGATGAATAAAATATAAACCAGTCGGCATTGCGATCCTACACGGAGTCTAAGGGTACCCGACCCTCGTGTAAATAAATAAAAACTATATCCGGCTCTGGATTTCGCACGAGTGGACGTACGCCCGGCTTTGTTCCACGGCGTAAAGTTCCATCGGGGCGAAGCTAAATACGAGCCGCGATTAATTCACCCTGCGCGCGTCGGTCGAGCGCGCGGCTTCCATTAAACATTCGCAACGCTGTCCGCCGTAGGTACACTTTTTCCGACGATGAGCTTGGAACCTTTGCGCGATACAAATCGAATTTGGGAACGGGAAAACAACGTCGGTGGAATTTACGAAAGGTCGAACCTTCTCTTTTTGATAAAATCCTGACGGGAGAACATATCGAGAGTTATACAACCTTTTCGATATACGTATCAGGTTTTCGATAAAACGAACCAAAAAGCTAGAGAGAGAGAGAGAGAGGAACATTGTACTAGGAAAGGGAGGGAAAAGGCTAGAGGGGATGCCGAAGCGCGCCGGCTCGCAATATTTCGCGTTCATAGCGTTGCTAAGCCGCAACTAACCGCCTTGTTAGGAAGTTACTCCTCCTCGACCTCTTGCCATCCTCTCCTTTTCCTCTTCCGGCTTCTCTTACCACCACTGCCGGGCCCGTCCATCCTTCCTTCTCTCTTTCGAGCACGTTAGCACCGCACCGACGATTTCGCGTCCGTCCTTCCACCCGTTGCTCTTCTCCTGGCACCGGATACTAAATCATAACTTGAGAAATTCGCGTGCAGTGCGCACGCGAAACACCTTTAAGACCTCCGAGGAAACTTCCCGTAGCTCGAGAATACTGCTGCCCTTGCAAACCTTTGATAACTAAGTACGTTCGAGGTGGTACCCTTCTACCCCACGCATCTTCCTCGTCTACCCTCTTGGATATCCTCTCCCGTGCGTGCGGAGTTATGTATCACCATTAAACCTAATTGCGGCCATGCCTTTCCTTACCGTCTCTTCTCGCAATCACCCTTTGTTCCGTCGAAGCTGTCCGAGCTCGTCCGAGACTCTACTTCGTTCAACTATAGAGAGAGAGAGGTTTCCTATACCACGACGACGTTCATAGAAGCTGGACGCTCCTTTCTCTCCTGGTTTCTCATTTGGACGGTAATCCAAGCTCGTATCGAACCATTTCCCTCGAGATGCCAAATACGTAGCTATCAACGAGAACCGTTGAAGACTTCAAACAACGATAAATATACCATATACCTACATTATTTTAATCGATCAAATAAACAACTCGTTGTTGCCAAAGAATTTTACAAATTTCACTATTCGTGAACAACGCATAGGTTACGCCAGTTTCGCACGAAAGACCCTAAGTTAAAATTCGATGCTCCCATAATCGATCCACGTTTCTTTTCCCGGAAATAATGTTGAATTATTCGGACATTTAACATAACGATAAATAATTCATGGTAACGTCGATGAATAATTAACGATATAGCACCGTCCGTTCGGGTATCTTCTCCATCGCTAAGTGTAGAGGGGGGAGATACCAGCAGCGAATATTCGCTCGCGTTCCCGCGATTTACGAGTTAATTCGGTCTGGATACGTAACTGCATTACCGTTTTTAATCGATAATTATCAGCGATTATTATCTTATCGGATCTGGTACGATGAAGTCGTCACGTTTTATGATTATGTACGATTAGGAATACGATTTTGAGAAGGGATAGAAGGATGAAAATGGTAGAACGCGTCGTCTTGCGTTACCTTGTAAAGTGGACGAAGCGAGAACGACGTTGGAGAGATGTTTGAGCGCGGTAAATCTTGCTACGTGCCTTATCCCGCTTATCTCGGCCGATATATGACGTTATTAAATACGTGTCCGCATTAAGTGTACTTTATAGAACGTTACAAAATCCCACGGTAATACCGTTACGAATTATCGACGAGAGAGGAACGTTAACGTACTCTCTCTCTACATCGTATCGGTAATCTACGATACCTAAATGCAATTTTTAACGTTAGAGAGCCAGACTTTTTTTCTCTAATTTCTTCTTCATACGACGTATCGGGATCATCCGAATATTTATTATTCAAAAGTTTTTATTCGAATTTGTATGCAAAAATTGTACCGATTCCTGTACAACCCATATCGTTACTTTTTAGCGAAGCAATTAAATATACAACATGCGTTTAACGTATATGATTTTTTGTTTCAGGTATGTACCAGTGACTAGATTGGTTCCCATCATATTAACTCAGCCTATATTAGTGAGTACGTAACAATTAAAATATATCTCTGTTTTTGTAATGTTAAATAATTCGAGTGAACGCGTTTCCGTGCTTGTAATAGCAGGAAGTAGCTATGTACAGTGAGAGTCAAAAGTAAGGCTTCAACTATCCTAATATAAAAAATTCCAAGTTTTTTAAACCTCGAAAACACGATGTACAGGGTGTCCTAACTAAAAGAGGCCACCTAAATATTTTCTAAATTAATATTAAACTAGTTTTTCTATTGTCGTGCAAAAACTCAATTCGTCTGGTTCAATTATAAAAAAAGTTATTCCTTTTTAAAGAGCACATACTTTTGACTCTCCCTGTATACCTACATCCGATGGTCGATCATAGCAGTAGATTAGAAATAACGAGAATAAGATGATTTAAAATACGCGTCAAAACGCAAGCAATAAATCTCTCATCCGGGACGCGTGCATCGCGCGAATACGCTTTTAACGAGGTACGAACGAAAGAAACACGATAATCGTCCTTTTCTTCCTCGTCATCCACCAGCGAGCATCTCGCGTGCTGCAGGAGGATCCGAACGCGTCCGGTGAGTTCGAGACGCCAAGGCCGTTGTCGCGGTTATACTCTGAAATTTACATTACGCGCTCGATAACGCGTGTAAAGCGTCTGGTAAAGCCGAGTAGTATTCATTTCCGAGTCGGTACCATCGTGGCTGATGCTTTTAACGAACGGCCGTTAATCGACGTTTCTCATCGGCATTTCGAATTGTTTCTGGCGGTGGATTTCGCGTCTCGGCCACCGTTCGGCTTCCCAGACACGTTGCTCGCGCTTTTCTCTTCTCTCGACGTTGTGTGAAACTCGAACGCGTCCGGAGAAGCTGTTCGGACAGTGAAATTCGATAGTCGAGCGAATGCAAACTCTCGATTTCTCTCTCTTTCTCGCACTTGTCTACTCTTCTACCCCTCACCGATCCCTATTTTGCATACCGAGTTCTCTTCGAGCAAACAAAAGAACGTCTATACGCAGCATTATACACGCCCTTGGTAAGCAAAGGGCTGACTGACTGGCTGGATCGTTGGCTGGCTAGTTGGCTGCTCGGTGAAACCCCCGATGTATATCCAGCCGGTGGGTTAGGTTCGTGCCATGCTCCGCTACACGGATGCAGGAACTCGATGTGTTCGTCTATACCTCGTCGTAGACCGAGTCTACCTATACCTAAGTATATGACGGCTGTTAATCGCGAGTATACAAAGGAGTGCCTATCGGTGATGTCACGACGCCCAATGATACCAGCTTCGACTCAAGGTTCGCGACATTTTTTTATTACGATCGTTCCCCTCTTTCGAGTCATCGCGCGAAACGAATATCGAAGGATGCGTAACTTGGAAAACGATCGGCCGAGCTAACTGCCAAACTTTTCGAGGAAAGAAGAAATTCCAACGACGTCCTATTTTTGTCAGGATACGAGGAGAATCCGTCCGGTGAAATGAAAAAAAGAATAGCGATTCCGATCGGAAGGTCGAGGCAAACGATCCCCCTCTTCCAGATTTTATGGTTTTGCTCGGGCACGCGAGCTACGAATCGAGAGATTCGGTACGATTTCTCTATCGCTCGCTACCGTTCCGGTATTTCGCTCGTAAATCTTGAAAAAGTCCGCTCGTAAATCCTGTTGAAGGTGTTTCCCGTGCATAAGGAACGCGAGGTTCAGCCGGGTACGATTTTTCCGTTGTAATTTTCTTCAAGAGCACTGTTTTTTTTTCTCTCGAGAAACGAATTTTAGATTCCCGCGGTACTTGCCATTTAATTAACCGTTCGGTGACACGTATTTCGATTCTGACGTACGGTGCCCGGTGTGTACATCGAAATTGAATATTCTTTGGTAACAGTTATTGGGCACGCGGATCGGCAATAAAGTGCCGCGGAACGTTCCGTTCGCTCTACCACGCCCACCGTCCAACGTGTGTGTATTCGATCCATGGAAAATAGAAAAAGAGAGAGAGAAAGAAAGGTGATGGAAGGAGAGAGAGAGGACCTCAACCACCCACAAATATGATACCAATATCAATATCCGTTTACGACATACGACATTGGACGGCGCCAATGTTCCAGCTTTAACGTTCCTCCTTAGGGGCTATTATTTTCTATGGACGGTGGTGCGTACCTACCTATTCATGGACACGTGTTTCCTCGAATAACCTTCGCATACTCGTATAACGAGGAATACGAGGAAGAAAGTAGACCCGAAAAAGACCGAATCAATCGTAACTATCTCGTTGTTATCGATTTTACGATGGTTACTCGAGAAAATGAACTAGTCTCATCGAGGTATAGTAAGTGAATCTTGTAGGGAGTAGGGGAAAAGCTCGAGACGGAACAAACAGAGAGAAATTATCGTAAAATGATTTGTAGCGGAACCGTGAAACCGCTTGCTCGTTCGTACGCGACGATGCACTCGCGAAAAGGAAGAAAAGGTAAAGAGAGAACGAGTAGAAGAACCGATCTTTCGGAAGAATCTGGTTCGAGATGGAGGAAGATCTCGTAGAATTGCTTCGACTTAAGCGAAGGGCACACGAGAACGGGGTGGGTGAAAAGGTGGTATTAGAAAAGGAGAAGGGAGGAGGCACCGAGACGCTAGTTAAAAGAAGAGAATGAGAGAAGAGAAAAGGAGAGAGAGTCGGGCAAGCATCGGATGGCCGGAGGGATGGTAGGCTGGATTCAATTACTTGGAGAACAATACTGCCTTGCCGTCATTGTTCGTCCGACCACTCGCTCGAGTTTTCCTGGTTTGGGAGAGTACCCTACCACCGTGTCCCGTTACGCCACGATATTTTGTTTGTCGCCATAACACCGTCGACGACCAAGACGACGATGACAACGACAGCTTTTCCGTCCGACCTTGTCTCGCGCACACCCAAGGACCTTGGCAATTTCCTAGCGAGAGTCATCGCTGCGATTCCCCTTTATATGCTCTCTCAGCCACGTGTCACCTGCACGACCGGTGCCTGCTGCCCAAAAAATTCTTTTTTCTCGAGAATCAACGAAATCATCCCGTAACAAACAACCTTTTATTACCCTTCTCACGAGAGCTCTCCGAAACGAATATTATGTCGCGAATAGATTGGATCGGAGACGAGGGTTAGTCTTGGATTTGGTGAGAATAATCGAGGAGTTTAGATCTAAAACTCAGGTCCTTAATTACTAATCGATAAATAATCGGAAAATATATCTTTTCTAAATAGTAAAAATAATCATTTTACATAACTACATTTCAACTTCAACAAAAGTCCGAGATCCCTAGTGCTATAAATTAGTAAAAAGAATTGAAAAACTTGGACTTATCTAGTTTCTATGTCCAGTTTATTAACATTATAAACATAAACAATAATATTTCTCTATACAAACGTTCTTTATCGACCATGTCGAAAGATACGCCATCGATTCCCGAGCGTGGAATAAGCGTCGAGCAGACCGCGGTGGCTGTGACGGCGACAGCAGGCGTGCGCGCGGTCCGCCCGCATAATTTCTGCATAATTTGCAGTACCGCTCTATTTGCAAGTCACTCTAGCAGCGCTTACGAAGCCTTCCCCTCTCTTCCTCTCTCTTTTTCACCGTCTTTCCGTCTCTCTCACCGTTTCTCTCGCCTTTCGTTCCACGAACTCTTTTAAAACCAAGCACATTTCCGCAACGTTCTCTCCTTCTATTTCTATCTATCTTTCTCTCGCTCTTTCGCCAGCACGCTAGCCGCGACGGATTTTTAATGAATTTTTAACTATTCAATTTTTCCCGCGAACTCGCCTTTCCGTTCCGATGTAACTTTCAGGAGCGCGCGCGCCGGTACAGCTTTCGAGAGATGAAGTTGAAAAGTGAGCGTCGCGAAATGGCCGCGAGAGATAGGAAAGGATGGAAAGAGAAGCTGAGGTTTTGATGGGGTGGCTACGAGAGAGAGGGAAGAAGAGTATTGCGAGGGTGGTAGTGAAACGACTATGCGAGTGTGCGAATACTCGCGTTAGAGAGATAGAGAAAGCTCGTGTAATGAATAATTACCGTGGAAATTCGTCTTACCACCGAGAGCACTTTGATGATACGCGAGTCGAATCTCTGATTCGGTCGTTGAAGAAGTTTTCTTAGAAAATCCAAATCTTCTTCGTTGGTTTTCTCCTCTCTTTCTCCCTCTCTCAGTCATTTGACTTTAATCGCTATCGTTCCGTAAATACAACGTTTAAATATCCACAAAGTCGACTACCAGCGTGTCGTTCGACCAACAAAAATTTACGTCGATCGTTGCTGCATTTTATGTCGTCGATCCGACGATTTACTTCGTCAAATACTTCCGCTCTCGTTCCGTGTACACTTTCATGAGTTTCGGTTATTTCGGAATTTTAGTAGGCGGCCCGGTCGTATACCTACGTACGATTTTGAAATCGGCTAGCTCTCGATGCTCGTAAACTACCATCCGAATCGTGTCATCATCGGTGCGCAAGACGTACGGACGCGTTCCGTGCTAACAAACGACGACGTTCGTTATTTCGGTGCTGGACGGCGTTCAAGTCGTCGAGCGGGAATGCTCGGTACGTTTTAGTCAACGTGAAGCATTAAGCCGATGGCTCGTTATCTCCAAGAATTTTGTTATCTATTTCGTCATGCAGTTCGGTGCCGCAAACGTTTCGATTGGTCGATATCTTGCGTAGTTTGAAACAATATTTACTCGAGTCTTAGAAAAGTTTGAGTAATTTATCGCTTTAAAAATTGGATTGTCAAGTAAATAACGTAAGTGACATAATGTGAATGATGTTAATGGACTAATAGTTGATAAGAATATTTTTTTACTAAGATCATTTTTTTTCGAACTTATCTATAATAACGATTTTTAGTTAACCTTGATTTTTGAAAATTAAATATGAAAATATTCTTGTCACATATTGGTCCATTGACACCATACACACTACGCTAAAAATATTTTCCGCATCACTTTAACCTGAAGAGGTATTTAGGTTGCCTTTTTTAAATGGACAACATTTTATTCTATATTTTTTTCTTACTTTTGTCATAAGAAATGACTTCTTACTCTCTTATACCTAAATGTTATGAGTCTTGAAATTGGATTTGCTTGCATTCCCTATATTCTTAATAAATATCAATTTACTCTACAACCTTTTTCCCCAATTTGTCAGTAAACAAATAACATAACCACGAAATAAAACGGATGACTTCATCTCAAAAAGTCTCAAAATTTCATTCGAAAGACATCCAAAAACTAATGCAAGATACCATAGGTACAATCGACAATTCCCTGCAAGCATGTAACGCGTTATCGAATCTTAGTATCAAAACGCGCGGTCTCGACGGAAGTTCGCGTCGCGATGGCGTCTCCCGATGTTATAAAAGCGACGGTACTTGCGGGACTCGCGCCAAAAAGTAGTCCACGACCGATGAGTCACGATATTTGTAATTAAATTTCTCTGGGCAAGCGTCACGTTCCGTTTCACGCGAAGCGCATATTTTTCCAGGCGAGTCGGGGGAGTCGCGAATTCGCGTCTAGCGATAGGAACGTACGTTTGCCGTAGGATTGCCGCGAGCCGTGCACGCGTTGGGTCCTTAGATAAGAAGCGGCAAAAAGCGAGAAATGAGAAATGCTAATGGCATTCCGTTCTCACCGCTATCATCTTTCCCGGAGTCGCGGAGAGAAAGAAAAAAAAAGAAAGAAAGAAAACGGGCTGAGGATCGCACGCGCGCATCCATGGCAGTGTTTGCCCGATCCGTTGCCGACACCAGCCAGCACGAGTATCGAGGTATTTTATGCAAGGACTCCCGCTGATATCGCTCATCCTGAATATTTTATGCGACGCGTTGAAAATAAACCGTGCTGTACGTTCTCTCCACCCTATTCTTTCTTTCTTTCGTTCTCCGTTCGTCCGTACACGTTTCAGAGATCCCCGGGACAATTTCGTGGTGGCAACGTAACCGAAAGGGGGAGAAGAACGTTCTCGGGGTATCGTATTCCCTCGATCAGTTTGCCTTTTTTTTTTTTTTTATTCTTTTTATTCCTTTCGTCGGGAAACGTTTGTTTGTATACTACCTTGTTAACCCTCTCTCTCTCTCTCGACGGTCTTCCTTCGTTACGTCAATTTCCTCGTATGGTTCTTCTAATTTATTTTTCCTCTCGTTCAGCCATCGAGACGTTTTTTTTTAATTTGCTACTCGTATTGAAAAGACAATGGATAGTAAAGGAAAATGTGAACTTTTAGAATTCGATATGGTTGATAAAAAGTAATAAAGTCTCAGGATGTAGGCGTGTTTAAACGTTAAGACGTTTCCCACCTTACGCGGGGATCTACACGAACGGTCACGA
Organism: Ancistrocerus nigricornis; assembly: GCA_916049575.1. Taxonomy (NCBI): domain Eukaryota; kingdom Metazoa; phylum Arthropoda; class Insecta; order Hymenoptera; family Vespidae; genus Ancistrocerus; species Ancistrocerus nigricornis. The sequence continues at coordinate 32,534,262 of OU696666.1, forward strand.
GCTTTCGAGCGGAATAGCCTGTATGAAGTATTTTAGAAGGGATGAGAGCGCCGGAAAGACAATGCAGTGGATACGAACTAATTGCCGGATTCTCCTACCGTCTAGTGGACCGGGAAGATTAACTGCACAGCCACCCTCATTGTTCTCCTTTACCCCTCTTTTCTCTCTGTCCTTCCTTCGCACAAGCGCGTTAAACTCGAGAAAGAGACGGAAGGGATAGATAGATAGAGAAAGAAAAAGAGATAGTAGATATAAATTAGTCGGCTTTTGCCTCTCGCGCGTTCGCCATAGCCGATAAATATATGATTTTAACACTAGAATCTACTTTTCGACTTCCGACCTAGCTAACATCGATCTTCCAACACCCACCACTTTTATCGATTAGCGTACGCACTCGTTAACGAAGAGACGCCCACCGATAGATAGGTACCGTAATCGATTCCTCGGTGTTACGTCTTGGAAATGGAAGAAAGAAAGAGAAGAATCTTAATGGAAAAGCTTATTCCATTTGAAAGCGTGGAGCTTCGATTAAAAGGACGAGGATTCTACGTTCCTCTCTTTCTCGAAAGTCACGTAGCTTCGTCGGTCTCTCCGGGGGTGTAGAGAACGATAAGAATCCGAAGAGTGGTGGAGAAGAGAAACGTTGGAGATAGAAAGAGAGATGTAAAATTGTATTCGTAGGGGGTTTAGGGGGGTTAGGTGGGTGGGAGCTCACCGCAGGCGATAATCGCGATAAAACAAAAATGGACAATCCTGGCCGCAAACTCGGTAGTACGTCGGGCGTAGCCTGCAAGGCGCACCGCAAGGGGTTACCTTGTTAAATGCTACAGGGCAGAACGACTTACGCCCGTTTAATCTTGAACGCGAATTCTGCGGTATCTCGCAAGGGGCTGTAATTCAGCGAGCCGCGGCGTCCCTCCGGCCGCACCTTCGCCGGCATAAAGGATGAAATGAAGCCGAAATACCACGCCCTGCCTTCCTCCTTCTCTTCTTCATCCTCTCTCTCTACTTCTCTTCTTCTACTTCTCTCTAGCAAATGCGAGCCTCCAGTGCCGTATCTCCATCGTGGCACCATCGCCTTCCAACGTTAACCTCGAGTACCGCATATTCTACCACCCTTTATCCTACTCCTCTCTCTCTCTTCATTTCTCTTTACTTCTCTCTCTCTCTTCTTTTCTCCTTTATTCATCTCACTTTCGTTTTCGAGCACGCCACCGACCGTAAAGCGGCAAAGAATTCACCCGTTATTGAATCAATATTGTGCAAACCTATCAGCGAGCCACCCACACCATCCGAACGTGGCTCTTTCCTCTTCTTCTTCATCGTTCTTCTTCCTCGTTCTTCTCTCCCTCGCAACCGATCTACCGAGTCCGATATGCCGGTAGAGAAAAGTATTGTCTACTCCACGCCGGCTCATTCTCCTCCGAGGCCCACCTCCAGCCTCGTTATCGATCCGCGAGTAAATATTGAACGTCGGCGAAGACGAGAAGTAAAGTGGAAAAAGTGTGCACTGGGTGGGAGAGGGAAGATGGGCAAGAAAGGGAAGCAAGACGAGAGATAGGGTTAGGAGCACGTTTTAACGGATACCGAGGGTGCACTCTCTTCGTCTCTCTCTCTCTACGACCCTCTCTCTCTTTCTCCTCTCGAATGCAGATAGATTTAATGGCATAGTGTTTGGGAAGTGCATTCGGCCTGAGCGATGGCCCGAGAACACTTAAAGTCAATTAGAGAGAATCTCTTTTCATCCTTTCGAGTGTTTGTATCAGTAACTGTGTTTGGCGAAACGATGAAATCCCTGCCTTTCGTGTAAATATTACGCGATAATTCATCCGGAAGCCTCCCCCCTTTCTCTCCACCGTCTATTTCCTTTTCTTTCATGCTTCTTTGCCGTGGAAAAACTCCGGGAGAAGAAAGAGCGATTTTTAATCAGCCACAAACGGGACGACGAAATCTCGGAGATTCGTGAGTAACGTCCCTGATTATTATCTTTCGCGTGCGTCGTTGGCTAAAATAATTTTTTCCCTTTATTAAAAACGAACGAGGGAGCGTGCATTTTGATGGGGATAAATGCGTGATTGAAAAGACTGGAAATCATTCTCGATTAATTCTCGGATAGGAATATCCATTGACCAGGATGGTACTTCGATAATATAAAAAAATATAAAAAGATTTTTATCGATAACACCTTTTAAAATTATTATAAAAGAATTAAAACGGGAGATGCGAAAAATCAAACGCTCGGAGCGTCCCACGCTCTTTTTCGTTCTGTTTAGACGAGCGATGATCGCCGCGCGTAAAATTTTTGTGCCCGTCTCTCCCAAAACAACCTCTCGACGTCTATAAATTACGAGCAACCATCTCTCGTAATACGTAGTACGCCTGCTGTGTACCCACGTACGTATACATACGTCGGTCCGTGTTTGCATACTCGAAGAGAGCAAGCGAGCGAGTGGCAAGAGGGGGGAAAGGGTTCGGAGGAAAAGGGTTCTCTCTGTAAAAACAAGAAATGGAGAAAAGAAAAAAATCGCGATGAGCCAATTTGAACGATTCATTCGGCACGAACGAGTTGATTTTTCGCTCGACCTGAAACTTCCAGTTGCGTGAACTCCGTCGGAATCGAGACCCGACATTTTTCTACTCGACAAAAATCATTCGTGCTTTTTCGTGGCGTTATATAGACTTTTTAACTCTTTCTCTCTTTCACAGGTACACGCGCGATAGATACAGACGAGATTTCTATTTACCGTACGCGTCCCGTTTCTTTTTTTTTTACTCTTCCTCTCTTTTATTTTTTAAATACGCCAGTGCTCTTTCATAGTTTCCCTTCTATTCATCGCATCTCGCGATCGACCGCGTTGATCGATGATCTCGTTCAACCCTCTAGGGTTGACCCTTTCCTTTTACAATCGTCGTACGCAACACCGCTCGCAGTTTGACCAACTGGGCGTGTTATTTCTATTAAAAGTAGATGCAACGAATGCACGAGAGACAGAGAGAAAGGTAATTGCGCAAAGTGTAGCCAGAGCGACGTAGGGGGTATCGATTCGTGAGAGGTGACAAGCGATTTGCACGACCTGAATTTTTTTTTTCGCCACTCGTTCCAATAAATTTTATACGATTGATTCACTCGTCGAGTATTACGCGGGAAACATGGCACGGAATACGGAGTGGGCCATAGATATCGGTATTAAACGTAATAACATCGTAAACGGTCTTGCGTTATCATCATCCGAACAAAAATATAGAAAATTAATCTTTTATACCCAATGGAAATATAAAAAAAACAAGCCCGTAAATCGTCCGCAATACGATACATGGTACGCGAGGAGGGGGGAAGGTCGGTGAAAGTTTTGTTTATTTCGATATTGGTTTCCGACGATACAAAGCCGATGGATCACGCGCTTTTTTTATAACCCGTAATTCACCAACGTATATAGGAAAATTCGATTGCGAGAGTCTCTCTCTAGTTGGAAGAAGGCAAAGGGCAAGTCTCATTCGCGTATCGCCGTCCCTCGTCGCAGGGAAAATGTTTTTCGTGTAGGAGAACGACGGAGGTCGTCCCGTGGGTAACATCGTGCCCGTGACACGAGCGAATATACCGCAAATACTTTTCGAAGCGCGTCGTCGTACGTTCTTTACCGTTTCTTTTCCTTTTTCCTACTACCCCCCTCTCGCTTCTCGCGTCACCATCCTCGTTTCTTCGCGTTTTCTGCGTTTTTCCGAGCACCAAAAGAAATTTTATTCCCGTGAAGCTTCGCCCAGGTATAGTATACCCTGCCATACCTGTGTACGTATAGGTATATACAGGGTGTTCCATTAATTCTGTCCACTTGGAATATTATTTTAAATTGTAGAAAAAAATATTACTTATAAAAGTTGTAAAAAGATACTAATAGAGTATCAATAGTTTCTTGGTCAAATAATGAATTCCGAGTATAAAAGTACTAAACTTTATTCATCTCATCGCTTTTATTATAATACATGTTCGAAATATGAGCTATTTGTATCAATACAAGTTTGTAATCTCTAAAAACTTTTAATTTTCCAAGTTTAATTGTATCAGCACACTGTAGTAATCCGTTGCATCATACCTTGAGGACTTTCCACCTTTAGTGCATCACTGTATACCTACAATATTTTTTAATATTCCCCAAAAAACAAAAGGTTTCTAGTTCATGAATCGAGCTGGCCACAGCTTAGTACCAAACATCGCCAGCTATTATTAAAAATAACAATGATATTCCAACAGAATAAGACACCCCGTATATGCAGGACCGATGTGACGGTAGAAGCCACGAAGAATAGCGAAATCGCTTCGTATACGCGATACGTAGTCGCGATCTCATTTTCGTGGGAGAAGCGTGTGGCGTCGGTAGCAGCAGCGACGACTAGGACGATTTTGTTAAGGTTCCTCTTCCGTAAGTTCGATCGTAGAAAAGACTTTCTCGTGCATCGAACGCAATGCTCTCTTTCTCGTTGTTCCTTCTTCTTTCGTTCGTTCGTTCGTTGTTCGGTCGAGAATCGAAGCACGTTTCGATTCGGCCGTTACGTGACTTCGCTTGTGTAGTGCTCGACGACTGGAACTTCCTTCTCTTTCCTGCCGCGTGAAAAGCTTTTCGTTTTACGTGCGCGCGTGATTCTAATAAACCAACATAAAAATTGTACTTGAGTTCGTGACGCACTCGCCAGAATGCGCGGAGTCCCGAAGTCGCGGGAAGAACTTTTCCGAGAAGCTTTCGAGTATTACGAAAGCTTTCGGAATAACGTACTTCCTCTCTGTCTCTCTTACAGAAGGGATAGTCAGAAGGAAGAGGATAGTTGGTAGAGCGTCTAGGAAGCATGTAAATCGAGTTTCCTCCTCGTGTAATCCCCCTAACGCGAACAATTCTCGAACCCTACCCTTTCGTCTTAATATTTAATACACTTTACGTATCCCGAGGCTCCTACTTTCGTTCCGTAAATTCTTGCTCGTTCTTTCTCTTACTAAATGTTCGTCTTTTTTCGACGAATCAACGTCGTTGTCTCGAAGAATACAAAGATTTTCTTCGTTCTTTTATCGAGAAACAAACTGGATCGAGATACCGTTATTTCCATAATAATCGTCTTTCTCGTTCGTATATCCTGACTGCTGGAAATCATGAGGAAAAAAAAAGAGAAGATAAAGAAATCGAGGACAGCCATCTACGTAGCATTTTCATTTCTGCGGGAAGTTTGTGGAAGATGGTTGTTAACATTCCGCGAGAAGTTTGGACGTCGAAATGCAGTTGCGCTTCGTTCCTCTGGCAACGTTCGTTGGTGTACAATGCGTTCTACGTTTTCGGGCTTGGCCGGGGGGGGATAGAAATAGTAGGGGGTTGTGGGAGGTGAAGAAAGGAGGGTAGAGAAGAAGATGGAAAGAGAAAAGGAGAAGGCGAGAATTGAAGCACGTTTCGGCTGCAGCGCTACGTGACGACTGTGCTCTGCCTTTGGTCGAATCTACGACGAAATACGAGACGAGCCGTGGTACAAATCAACCGAAACGTATTCATATTTCACGCCTCTCGCTGCTGGTATTGCTACCAACGTTGCTCGAACTTTTTTTTTCTTTTCCCCGAGATCCGGGTAGCCTAAGCGGCCTTTATGTTTCTTCCACCGTGCGTGAATCTAATAAAGCGAGAAAAACTTAACGAATGTCGTTGGTTACTACTTCGCGAGTACACCCTCCCCATCGCTCGGATAAATATCTTTTATGTTTGCTACGTCATCGTAAAAAGCTACGAAAGATATACGACCTTTACGCTTTCGAACAATTTTCTTACGCTTTCTTTAAAACCGTAACATAAATTATTTTATTATTCTTTTCACACGAGTTACATAATTCGACGGTAAATAGTAAACACCCTCGAATATAAAGAAATTAACGCTGGTAATTCCATTTGAGAAACGTTTTATTCTCGAGTAGAAATTTTTGTATCTGGTACAAATTACGGGAAACAAATGTGTGACTTAAGACCACCGCGGAGCTACGGTACGTAAATAGAGGTTTAAACGCACGAAATTACGGACCATTTCCAGACGAAGGATGAAAGGAAGTCTCGTGAAAATCTATCATGATATTCCCAAGAACTCTCGATTTCATCGAAACGAGGAGGTGGGGGGGGAGCATTAGTATCGCAAAAGTATCGATATCAAGAAGTTTCGACGATTAAAGCGCGATCTTCGATGAAATTCGAAGGAGGATCCGATAGCGGCGGTTAAAAGCTCGGTAATATTATAACTTCCGGAGAAGGGCCTTGGGAAAGGGGTTCGGAGGGGGGAGAACGACGAGGCAAACGGAGGGACGATAAATCCATTGCAATCTCTCATATATATATATCTATATATCGAGTGCTCGATATCGAATCAAATATTTCTCGAATTTCATGCGGTCGGATAGTTCCCGAAGCGATAACGAAAAATAAAAGGATGAGGATCGCGCGCGTGAGCGCACCGCAATGCTACGTTTCGATTGTTTGTTTCGTGAAGGACTCTGGCAAGAAGAGAGAGAGAGAGAGAAACACACCAAGGAAACTTCTATCAATTCTATCGGAACGTCTGTATTAGTTTCTCTCGGCACGGAGAAGTTCCGCTATCCCAACGGTAATGACGCGTCTTCTCGATACCATATGGCGCCGTAACGCGTTGCAATCGAGGGTTAAGAGGATAGCTGCCGACGTCCCTTAAGATTTCAATATAGCGTCGAACGATCGAGACATCGTTTATCACGAATCCTTCCTTCGGTCGTCTTTCTTACTTTTTTTTTTTTCTCCCCTTTGTCCGAAAGGCAGGAAGCCCGGTCGGTTCGCTTTGGCTCGCTCGCCACGCAGTTTGTCTTCCTTAACCGCTTTTTATCGAAAACTTCGTACTTCGTTTTGCGCATCATTTTTCTCTTCCACATCTTTCTCGTTCGACGTTCGAATCTCTCTCTCTCTCTCTCTTCGACTTATCATTTGCTTCGTCTCCTTCGATACCGAACGTTTACGCGAGGAAGATTCCTCGTTGAAAACTACTCAAAATCGTCGAACTCTCGAGAACGCTATCATCGAGGAAGGTAGAGAGAAATAGAAGGAGAGAATGAGAGGGAAGAAAAAGAACCGCTCGCTCGGCTATTAGACGACGCTAGCTGCCGCAAAAGTTTGCGAAACTTATGAAACTGGAATTGGGTTCGAGTAGAGAACGACGGAAGAGCCAACGACGGGCATGTCCTACATCTTGTCCTCCCTCTTTCTCTCGCGATACCATATCTCTCGTCATTCTATCCCGACCCCCCTCGCATCTTTCTCTCTTTTTCTTCCTACGCGAGGAAGAGTCAGAAGAAAAAAAGAGAGAGAAAAGACGAAAAAAGCGAGACCCGAAGTGGCGGGTTACACGAAACGTATTAGAGTCTGGGGCACGTTCACGAATTGCCGGCAACTTTCTACGGACGACGAAGAGACGTTACTCCGAATCTCCTCTCGACGTTCCACCCTCTCGCTCGCGCGGCACACGCGGAGGGTGGTCCGGTGGGTGCGACGAGGAGTTGGAAAAGGGACGCGTCTCGAGTTTCGTCGTTGACGAAATTGAGTCATCAAAAAAGTTGGCGATCGTGCTTTGAATTCCTTCAACCCCTCTCCACATCCTCTTCTTACTTCACGCTTCTCTCGGAGACACACGCTCGCGCGTCCCGTAGTGGTATTAATTTACGACCGAGACCGAGGAGAGAATAATTCCCGTGGCTATTACAAATTTTTCTCTTTTTTCTTCTTCATAGTTTGGAGAAATATCTTCGATCGGTATAATTCTAAGAATTGGAACTAGAGGAGTATATTCTTTCGTTCTCTCTCGCTCGATGTTCTCTCGCGCGGAGCCTAGTCTCGCAAAAGGCACGCGAGTGACAATCCTATTAGCGAGTAGGCAGCCGGCGAAATAGCTTTCGAGATAATAAAGCGAGGGTGGGTTTGCCGCGGGGATGCTTGCCCCGGAACGCTACCGGCGCGATCCACCCTCTCTCTCTTTTCTCTTCTACCACCGTCAACGGCATCACCGACACCGCTTCCAACCAACGGCAGCAACGTCGCCATCGTTCTCCTCGCCGGCGTGCGCTCTCACCCGACGCTGAAATGGAAATGAATTTACTTTATTACTTCGCCGGCGAACGTCGTATCTGCCGAAGTTAATACGAGGGAGGAGAGTGCTCGTTTAAAATCGCGGAGCGTTAACGAGAGAGCGGCCCCGTTTTGCCGATCCGATCGATCTCCGGATGGGTTGCCGGAAATTATCGATATCCGGAATGGTCTTTAATTTTTTTTTTTTTCTCTACGAAGTAAGAAGTTTTATGTTTGTATTACTGCAGTGTTTGGAGTAAATTATTATTTATTTATTTTTAGCATAAATTAAAAGCAATATGATACGGTAAACAAAAAGTAGAAAAGATTACTGAGGAAAGCATCCATCTGGACAAGAAGACTTATTCACTTCGAACAATTTTTAGTTTCGAAAAGAAAGAGATTTCTAAGGTAGTGCTCGAGTTTTGTAACGTACCTCTGTGCATAAGGGAGTTACGCTCTTGAAAGTATCACACTCCGTGGAGCTACTAGACCGATCGACGATCATACTTCAAAATTTATTATATTTTATTGTTAGACGAAAAAGTTGCTAGTCTTGGTTTAAAGTCACGGGAAAACTTTTTTGAGGTATCACGGTATAATCGATGAGATTTACGAAATACATGTCTTATTTTTTATGACAAGATTTATATATTTTCCATTGCCTGAATGATATCAATTACTTTTGTTATATACTATTTTCTATATTATTTGTGTTTCTTTTGCTTGCATAGTTCTTCACTTCTAGGCCAATTCCTTTATTCAAAAACATTTTCTTCGCTAACCCTATATAAAAAAACTAGCTCAAGAATTCGAAGGGATCTCAGTTTTGTCATTTCAGCATCGATTTTATGAAAACGGTTCGGCACGAGGATAGGTCAAACCTGGAATATCTCTCCGATCCGCGGAAACGTTAGAAAAGAGGGTTAAAGTATGCAGGCCGACCGGTGGGCGAGCGCGTGGTTGGCACGATTAAACGTCGAACGACGGCCAGGCAATTCGGGAATAAAGTCGGAGCACGGAATAAAATCTCCGTAATCTAGCGTGTGCCGCTACCACGCTGTCACGACGTAAAAATAGCGTACCGCGGTAAAATACGAAGACCCGTCGGTCTCTACCGTCTATGACGGGTTACAACACGGGAAAAAGGGGAAGACGTCGAGAATATTCGTCGCACGCGTTAGATACCGAAGGCGTGTCCCGGCCAGCAATAAAATCTAAAAATATATATCTTTCGAAATAAAATAAAATGGTAAACGTAGCGTGAAACGGGCAGTGGCCATATATATCGGCTTTGCAGTAGTAAGAGCAACACTGGACGATGGAACGCCGCTGGCTCTTCGTACTCTTTTTTTGGTAAAACACATTTTCTATATCGTCCTACCTCATTCTCTTTTTCCATGGTTCTCCGGTCTCTCCCCCCGTTCTCTTCTCTCCGTTTTCTCATCCAGACTACGCCGACTCCGAGAAAACGGTGCAGCGGAGTAGCGGGAGCAAACAAGCTGGCTGCGCTCGCTCGAGCACAAATTCCCTTCCAAACAATATTCAACTAAGTTTCCGCTAAATTCGACATTCTATCCCACTCCAGGCAACGGTATACCCCTTCACCGACGTCGAATGGATTCCGAGGCGTCCCTTAAGAGCCCGAAACCACCGGCGAGATCTTCGATTTACGGGCGACATCTTTCGCGTCGTTGAAGAAAACTTCGGTCCGAGCGATCGTTCCGCGGTCGATCGCTTTTGGACCTTCGGACGACGAACGTGCCGCGGTACGAACTTTCCTACGAAAATGTCGACTTCATGGAAGTCTAGTTTCATACTTAGCAAATAGGAGGGGGGGTGGTGGTTTTAGTATCCTCGAAGAAAATTCGTTCCATCGGGCAACATGGTGCACGTACATATATCCCTTTCGGTACGTTCTCACGTCTCGCCATTTATTACGACTCGAACTTTGCTCCCTACTTATTCGCTTCGAACGTTTCAACGTATCTCATGTACATACATATATACCTGCTCTTCTTCTCTGTCTACATACCTATATACAAACGAACGATCTTCTTGGGCCGTTCGTTTGATCGACCTACCAAGGAAGATCTCGAAGGAGCGTGAAAGTCGAAAGCAAATTCACCTCGAAACACAGACATCGATGCTTTGGCCTTTGTGAGCTAGCTCCGATCGAACTTTGAATTCTCCAGCGAGTAGAGGAGCAAATGGATAGGGGCGAAAGGAGGCTAGAACTCGGTCGAGCTGCGTTGTTGTGCCGTTAACGGACCGGGAAACGAGGCAGCGGCCCTAACTTTCGTAACGGAGCGAGAGAACCGATCGCTAACCGAGTCTCTTCTTCTTTTCGCACACCCTTCAAGAATTTATTATTCCGCGTACGAACTAGAGGCGGACCTTGCGTAACCCACGTCCACTTTAACGCAATTACTCGGTCTCCCTACCCAGTCTTCCGGTGTGCCCTAACCGGAGAAGGAAAAGAGTAAAATGGTGAAAGGAAGGTCGAAAACGTTCTTCCGTTTCCCCGTTTTCTCCTAACGTCTTTATCCTCGTCGAGTTTTCCTTTCTAAACAGTCTAAGAATGTCGTCTCTTTCTTATCTCGGAACGAGTTACTAGAAGGCTCGTCTTATTTAACTCAAAATTTCAATAGAGAATCCGTAATACGAGGAAACAATGGTGGAGATTGGTATATAGAAAGAAAGGAAGTAACGAGAGGACTACCGGAAAGAGGACAAAGTGAACGAATCCAGATAAGATCGGGTAGGGGATTGGACGATGGTAACAAAAGGTCGAACCGAGTTTCTGATATGATACGCTTGCCAGTGCTTAACGTAATTAACCCGTCAACGGTGGAGGGAGAGAGTCAATGTCGGGGACGATTAAAGTTTCTTCACTGTTCTTTGAAGAATATTCTTCAATCTTTTTTTTTTTTACCTTACACTTCCGTATTCTGCTTTAACATTCGCAGCAGTTCTCCTTCATTTAGAATAAGTTTCGTCAGACGCGGTTCTCCGTTTCGAGTCGTTTCCTGCGTGAAAGAAGAGGAGATTCAAATGAGCGTTCGAGAGTAAGCAGACAAGACAAACGGGTTTCCCGAGACAAAGGGACGAGCTTCGTCGAAAAGGGTTGGTCCGATCGGGAGAGAGAGTCTTTGTCGGGTATCTTCGACGCGAACGGAAGAATGCGAAACAATACGAAATAAGATCGAAGTAAAAGGCGAAGGTGTACATCGAGAGGTAGTCCGGTGCACGTTCATAACGCAATTACTCCGACGGTGGGAGGGAAAGATTTCTCGTGTGCTTCGCGCAAACTTCGCCTTCCTTTGTCTTCGTTGTCTTACATTCTTATTTCGAAAGACTAAAGTACGATAGGTATTCTTAGAAACTGGTCGAGCTTCCCGGTCACTTTGAAGTAAGTAATCGGTAAAAGGATGAAAGGGGAGGAGGTGTAGATGGTACGAGCGAGAGGAAAGAAATGGCAAGAAAGGAAAGAGAAAAGTGGAGCGAAAGGTTTTAAGGAAATAAGGCGATGTTGGAAGAAGGACAGTGGAAGAATCCAGATAGGATCAGCCCGATGGAGAGAAATTGGAAAGATGGCGCAGGATGATGAGAGCAAAAAGTCAAGCGAGAGGCTGCCGGGCGTCGCCATCGTTGCTGCCTGGTGACTGCATTGCGCCGTCACGTCTCACGGGACTTCGGGGGGTCCGTTCCAAGATGGTTCATTAGTTGTCGCAATGCAGGACCTTTCCTGTACTCTTTCTCCTTCTTTCCTCCCTCTACTTCTTTTTCTCATCTTCCTTTTTACTTTCTTCCTGTCTGCTCGACTTCGTCGTCCCTCTACTTCCCGCGGAATCCTTTTCGAGTGCTCATCTCCTGTCGGAGACTTCCAAACCTTGGGAATAGCAATGAAGGATATTTTAGCTAGTCAACCGTGTCCAAGGATTTCTCCGAAATCCCTGTTTTGGATGCATCCGTTCCTATTCCCCCGTTCTCTTTCTCTACCTCTTCTTCTTCTACTATCTCGCTTGCTCGCTTCTGTTCCTCTTATCCGGCTACAGGAGCGTATCTGGCCGCTTCGAGGGATTACGAATTGCCGCAGTGGCGGTGCGCGCTTTTGCAGAGGCGATACGGTAACAATACCGCGTCGTAAGTCGCGTGGAAAGCCGCTCAAAGGAGTCTATGATCGAAGGGAAAACCCGTTCGACTTTTCTTACCAGGGGCTTCTTCGCGTTTTCTCTCTCTCTCTCGTTCTTCGTTCACCTCTCTGACGAATGGCCTCGATCGTGAGCGCCCTCGGGCACCTTCTCGATGCTCCTCTACCCTGTAATATGGCTTCTCGTCGAACTCACGTGGACCGTGAAACGATAGCTACTTCGACATTGTCTAGAATTACTTTGTCGATTCGCATTCGAGCTCGCGGAGAATCTATTTTTCGCGTTCTTTCTTCCATCACCGACGTATACACGTATGTACCTACTTTTAGCTTGTATCGGTCTTCGTAAACCTTTACTAATTTCACGGATGAGAACTAGTTTGAATCGAAAATAATCGAGAGATCGATGCTGACTCGAGTATCCACGAAGAGAGAATCGTTTTCTAGCGGAACATTCGAGTATTCAAATTTCGTAGTCCTTTCGTCGTTTTTCCACGGGAAGCTGCTTGTTTCTTCGAGTTACCGAGTACTACTCGAAAGAGAGAAATAGCAAGAAGGAGGGAGGGAGAGAAAGTAGGTTTAGTAACACGAGGAAAAGTTTAAGTTCGCTGCCGCGTACGTCTTTTGGTGCTCGAGACGTTGGAGAGCGATACTGCCGTTGCTACCGTAGCAAATAGAAGCGTAGGAAGATAAGAAGAGGTACATGCTAGAGACTCTCGTGTATAACGCGGACAACATATTTCCCGACTTCTCTCCGGTTCCCCCTATCACCTTATACTTCGGAGTGTATCTTCCTAAATCTTCCGGGGCAACTTTTATGTGCTCATTATCGTGCGACATACCTACCAGACTTTTTGCCCCTCGAAGAAAGGAAAAAGCTTTCGTCGACGATAAAACGGATAAGGTGCCCTGGAAAAAAAACTTGTCCACTCGTGCGAAAAAAAAAATAAACTTTGCTCGTTCGAAGCTTTGTTCCTTTCGAACGAAAGATACACCCCTGGTCGAAATTTTAACCGCGATTTGACCCTCTACAATACTTCGTTAGAAGTTTGAGATTAAAAGTGAAGCTTATAGAATAGGAAAAATATATGGTGAATAAACATCGGTTTACATCTCCAAGTAGAAGTTATATCCGCTTTTCAACGTTTGAGGTTCCTTTCAAATGCCATATATGTAGATTTTTAAAATGTTAAAACGATCTTCAAAGTTTACCACTCTTGCTTAACTCCTATCATTTTGTAGAGTCCAGTCAAAATTTATATCATTAGCCTACCATATCATCTCGTAGAGTAAAAGTAAGCAATGTCAAAAGAAACTCGGTATTTTAGGGTTAAACTATTCAAAGTTCGACCTGGGTCGATACCAGTATCGTAATCTGTTTCTCGCTTTGTCGAGTAACGAGCGCGTTCCTCTCGATTCGTGCACTCTAATAATAATATTAAGTTGAAATGTACCTAGTCGGTGTACGGGCGGCGAATCTCTGCAAACACGTAACTGCCTGTCGCGTTACGCGGAGTAAATCAAACAGACGATGGAACGTGATAAGGCAGTCAACAGTCTCTACCCGAGAGTAAGGGAGAGTGAGATAGATGGATAGATAGAGAGGCGACATCAGCGGCCGTGCAACGACGAGTTCTCAACGAAACTCGATCTCGAATTCAAGTCGACCTTCGAGTTAATCAAAACTCAAACCCTCTAGTCCGTAGACTCGAAGGAGAGATCCCTAACTTCGCGTCTTCTTGTTCTTCCTCCCGCGAGCCGAAGATGGAACGAGCCTTGGATCTCCTCTCTTCTGCTCAACCTCCTCTTCCTTCTCTCTCGATCGTCGAGTTAAACCGAGCGCAACAACCGGTTCTCGAAAAAGGGATTTTCTCGTTGTTGTCTCTCTTCGTTCTCTCTCTATCTCTCTTTTATCCTTGAATTCCTTTTCCCCTCATCCGGAAGACGATTGTGCGTGTTCCTCAGAAACGGTGAAAACCAAGATAGAGAGAAAGCTTCTTTCTTAATCTTTCGTGAGACAATCGTCTCAGCGTGATAATTTAATCCTGGAGTTGCCGAATTAAAAGTTTCCTGCTGAGCAGCGCACGATCAAAGAGGCCTGCCTTTGCTTCTTCTTCTTCTCTTTTCGTCTACTCCGTCGTTCTCTCTCGACCTCTCTTCCTTACCGCCCGTTTCATCCCTACTGCAAACGGAAAGACTATCTCAAGAGAGAGAGAGAAAACGGGCAAGACTCTCAAGGACTTAATTAATAAATTTGTCTCGCTTTGGCCAAATATTAGAATTGCTAATTCCCGTAAACACGGCGCTGTCCCGTTCGTAGTCTATGGTAAAAGTAGATGCTATTCTCTCCGTGCGTTCCTCCTCTTCTCCCTTTTTCTTCTTCGCTCGATCCATGCCGAACGAAGGAAAACCGCTGGTCTAAAGTCAGCACCGCTCTGCCGTTGACGAAGTCTCGTCACGATTAATCAAGACCGTTCGAAATTCCACGGAGACTCGATGGGTGTGTACCGCGTCCTGCCGCCGTATAATTTCTTTGCTGACTTCTCGTAGGAAGGGAAAGGAAGGACCGTTCTGGCAACAAACATTTTCCCTGGGCGAACTTCTCTCTCTCTCTCTTTCAAAAAGAAGGGGAGAGGCACTAATTACGCCGGCGCCATCACCACCGTTGCCTCGGATTATTAATATTTACGACAATTCGCGGTGTTCCGTGCGCGAGAAGGAATATACATGTACAAGTATACACGTATAAGGGCTGACTCTCGTGATACGCTAGAAACTCGAGGACGACGACTCTCATTTTTCCGACTATTTACTACGCCACTCTTTCTCCCTCTTTCCCTTACCTTTCGCGAGAGCTTCTCCTCGTATTCGACCCTCCGAGACTTTGGTCGTTAAAATAGAGGAGGGAAGGTAGAAGAAGGAGGAAAAGAAGGAGGTGGATGGAAAAAAGGGTAAGCGAGAATAAGGGTAGGTTGTTTAAATAACAAATATAATTTGGTAGACGGCGGGAAGAGGGCGGGATTTACATTTGTCTTTACGAGGGTTTATATCATGCTTACCGGCCGCCGGCGAACGCAATTTTTGTTCTACTGCGTTTACCCGCAACGTAATGCATGTTAAATACGAGGGAGGACAATGGTAGCTAAGTTTACTCAGGGGTGGGGGGTTTATATCTCGTGCGATAGGATCGTGGAATTAATCGAAGTTCGACGAAAGAACGAGTTTGTATGGAAGTATTTCGTTTTTTTCTCACGTTACGTTTCTTTACATTATAAGCTATAAGCATTGAAGATTCGAAGTTATACTCGATAGCAATTGATTTTATGCACAATGATAAACACAAGGAGTTTGCCGTTATGTATGTTTATTGTGTTCTCTATCCCCAGTCTTCTCGTAGCATCGATTCAGTGAAGACCCGTAAACGTTACTCCTATTAAACATACATTTGTTCGTTCAAAATAATACTTGTCTTTCTTTATAAACATACATCACGGCCAACATTTACTATAACTTTATTATAACAACGGTCGAAGAAGCAAAAGAAACTAACCGTAGCAACAAAATCACTTTCCAACTCGTCCCCACGAAACAATAGGAATACGTGCCTATCTATCCCACCTTTTGTAACTAGAAAGTTGGTACAACCGTGAAAGGTCGAACGTAATCGTATTACTTGCAAAACGTCAGCGAATCGACCGAGCGTGAATTTGCAGGTTAACGGTTAATCCTCCGGGATTATTTCCAAACTAGATCCCTCTTTCCCTACTCTCATCGACTTGGCGCGCGCACAGTCCGCACTAATTATCCCCGGACAACCTCGAAAAGTGTAATCGAATCGATTTTCGACAAAAGTCGTCGCGTAAGATTAGCTTCGAGCGATGCCATCGTAATTAATGAGCTCCGTTTCGCTTCTAATCAGACGTACCTTCTGATTGACGACGCGGCGCCGGGGGCTTGAGCAAACACGGCTCTAATTTGAACGCGCCTAGCGCGGGGGTTAACTCATACAACGCGCTAATTATCGTGGTAAGCAGAGTCGCTTTACAGGCCTGTGTTTATGGATTTCACCGTGGCTTGGGAAATAATTACGCGATGATAACCTTTGCCTCTACGACCGAAATATCGATACTCGCGAAAATGATTCCTATCATCTACAGTTTCATTTTCATGAAAATCTTCTTTTCCTCGTGTCTTTCTTTTTCTCGTATACCTGTTGATCGTCATCTTCCAAGCGTGACCACGGGAATACGCGGCTCTTCTTCCTCGCTTTTGTCGACGGTCGCGCTTAAAAGCCCGGCAAAAAATGTCTCGACGAAGTAGTATACGGAAGATGGTTCACCCGGAGGGTTGAGGGAACGGTAGCCGTCGAAAGAATTATGCCGTCGTGGTAAAACGTTCATTTGGATTAATACCGTTGCACGTGGCCGTTTGTCCCGTCGGACGGAAACTCAGCTCGCGGTGTTCACCAGCGCGAAACAAAATACGATTTAACCCGACGATTTATTTCTTTCACGGGGTCAACCTCTACAAAATGGAGACTCGTAGTCGGCAACGATCTAGCAAAGTCTTCCTAGGTCGGTCTACCTGTTCTTCGAAACGATGTCTACGCTATCTTTTCGATCTCTTTTCGACTATTCCTCTTCTCGACGATCGTTCCTTGCGGCTAAAGATATTGGCAGGGTGAATAAAACGAGAGGGAGAGAGGGAGATCTCGGAGACGCGTCACTATTTCTCGAAAAGACGAAAGTAATTCTAGTCTCGCGGACCAGTCACATCGTACAACCCTATTTGGAACGGGTTCAAACAGCGATGGAGGCCGTTCTTCTTCGAAAAACGCCGCATTTATTTCAAATCAAAAGAAGTACCGTTAATTCACCGACGATTAGGGCTTCCAGAAAGATACGGATATCCTGGTAGGACGGCTATTCATTCGAGACAACGTATCCTCGTTAAAATTCAGATCACCCACGCGAGCGAATTATGGAAGATATTACTTTCAATTTTGAATACGCGTGAACCTTCTTCACGGACTAAAGAAGTCGCTTGGATTTATGTAATACCTCTTTTTTTCTTTTTATCTATCTCCGCGAACGGTTTCAGGAGTACGCGATGAAAAATCTGGTGTATGAATAGCGATGGGAAAAAAACTGTCGTTATATCGACAAAAATATCAGATACTGTTCTACATTCGTTTTTATCCTACGGTCGGGTCCAGATAATAAAATTTAAAAGAGAACTTCGCGCTTCATACTTTTTTAGTTGAGTTACGACTGACAATTTTTGAAAATATTTTAGAGTTAAATATCGCGAGATTCTAGCATTACAATAATGATTACTTTATACAGTTTTAATAAGCATAAAATTTATATTCAAGCATAAGCTTTGAATATAAAATGATACAAATGTTAGAGACTTTATAAAGGAAGGATTAATGGAGCATTGTTACGTAGTTTGTCCAAAAGAGAAACGAGCGTTTCCTAGAAAAATATTTGTTTACTCGACCCACTTGTACGAAGTTTTACAGTTTAAGATCTCGAAACGCTTCCCTTGCACACGGGGAAAGTTTCCAAAAGGGAAAGGTAGAGGATGAGATAAATTCGAAGAAGGTTCGACGCGTTTATGAGATTACGTTTACGCTGCAAACGCATTTACATATATACCATATAGTATATGTACCGGTCGACCATACGAGTTTCGCGTGCGAGCCATAAAGGGAGCGTTATATTCGTGTGACTCACCGAACCTACGCATGAGTCACGGTTACAATTTGCCAATTAGCGAACTTGTCGTAATCAGATAGCGTCACCGAGCTCCGATCGTATGTACTGTCGGAGTTACGTCGAGTTGTTCACACGAGGTTCCAGTATAATTGCGTCTAACGTCGAATTGTATCCTCTTTTCCTAGGCATACAATATCGTTTATCGACGCGTGACTCGAAGTTCGAAAATTTCTGGAAAAATAAATTTCTATGGATTTGGGAAATCTGGACTGTGAGCCAAGATTTGGCAGCTTTTTTAATTAGACGAATAAGAATTCAGATAGTTTTTCTAAACAAAGATTGTAAAGAATTAGTTGACACTATTTAGATTTTTATTAGCATTAAAATTCGAGTAAAAGTAAAAAATATCGTTTAAATATAAAATAATATGAAACTACATAAGCCTTATTGGGTTACAGATTTTGGAATAACCTATTTCCCAAAGCCCATTTCTTATCAAACGACTTGTAATCATTCTTGACTAATTTTTTAGCAGGAAATATCTATTTCCAGTTAAATTCAAGCCATCCTCATAAAAAATCCATTTTACCTTCTATTGCAATACTCACTGTAGCGATATGTAATTATAACCACTTAAAGGTAGACGTTAAATGCATTATTTATTTAACTCGTCTCTCAGACGACAGTTTCCGGTTGAGAATCAAATTAAAGGTACCAAAAATAAAAGAAATTTAGTATGAAATAACGATTTCGAAACGATAACGCTCGCGCTTTATAGCACGGTATTCGCGGAGGTGAGAAAGAAAAGTAGTCGAAAGCGACGTCATTTATCGGAACACGTTCCCGAACGAACCCGCCTTTATTATAGGCTCATGATTTAGTTATCAGCTCGCTCAGTCATGTATCCGACCTTCTCTTTTATCGGCGTAGGAGAGACCGAGTGCTTTTGAAGAGTACTTCAGTGGGTCGCATTGCGTCGTGTGTCACTGAAAGCGTCGAGAAATTGATGGGTAGCTACCGTCGGAGTCGGCGTTTGTTCTGAAAACGCGATCGAGCCAAATTCCTGCCGTCACCACGGAGATATTCGCGTTGAGAGAGTGATTTCGACTCGTTTATATCGAGCGCTTTTTTATTACGATGAATACGTAGAATCGTTCGGTGGGAGAGAAAAATTCGTGCGACGAAATTCACGGTTGTTGTATTCCTTTCTATATTTCACGATAATGAAGATAATAATCGTATCGTTAATTTAAATTCTCGCTCAACTTTGCTAACCTTATCGATCCGTTCGCGTTAAATACGAATACGAAGATTATTGAAAGACACAAGATCGTATTGTTACTACAACGACAGGAGTTTCATAATTCACCGATAAATGATTCATTCTACATAATCTACCTGCTATATTTCTGTCGTAATTTGAATACAAAGAACCCCAAGATAGCCAGTTCAGATATCATTGTCGAGTAGATATAGCATGACTGCGGGCTTCGTAGACCGTACGATGCATACCCAGCCGCATCTATGATACACGCTCGGATTATTTACCAACGCGTGACTACGAATAGACCTTACCAATTTTCCAACCGATCTGTCTACTCCCTCGGACATTCTAATGCTCGCGAGAATGAAAAAAACTCGGACGGTGTCGCTTTGTAGAATTTTTATCGCGATCGGCTATCGGCGCGGGACGGCAGAGAGAACGTGCTTTGATCTCGGCTGTCGCTCTCGAATAGAGATTTTTGTTCGTTTTTCGAGAATCCATTGGGTTGACCTATTAAAAAGAAAGAGAGGCTAGCGATTCATAGAAAAAAAGAGTCGACTCGCGGGAGAGTAAGATAATTGAAACTAACGCCAAGGTGTCGTGAATTTTGAAGCGAACGAAAGAAGATTATCGTATCGATTGGATGATTAATCGTAATTAGGCTTGTCTCTATGGAATTTCGTTTTGAAGAACAATTGTTTCATGCTGTCAATGATGAAAATTTTATCGCGATGTCCTCGTTTAAAAACAGACGATGCCCTTAAACGTCCTTCCTTTTATAAAAATCACCGTTCGAACGGAAATCAAAAAAATAGGACGGTTTTTTTCCAAAAGCTAGCTTCTATATCTCGGCATAGTATTCAGCAGGGGGAGGGAAAGTAAATATCCTATCGGAGGATCCGTACAAAGGTACGCGTTATTCACAAAGGCACAGAGGAACCTTCATCGAATGGATTCTTTGAATAGAATATTGGCAATCAGTATAGAGCTTTGATAGATAGAGCGTCAGAGGTCCGAGCGAGGAATCGTTGAAAATCGCTATTATCTATCGGTCGGGTATCTACGGATGAAAGCCGAAGACGCTTTTGGTGACTGTAATGGCGTTAAAACTTGTCACGAGAAATATCGGTCATCCTACTTTGGAATAAAAGAGTATCGTTCCAGCTGTTAAAACGTGACAACTCGATGTCGTGGTGTCGTCGACT
The DNA here is from genome assembly GCA_916049575.1 of Ancistrocerus nigricornis. Taxonomy (NCBI): domain Eukaryota; kingdom Metazoa; phylum Arthropoda; class Insecta; order Hymenoptera; family Vespidae; genus Ancistrocerus; species Ancistrocerus nigricornis. The sequence goes on from OU696666.1 coordinate 32,554,706, forward strand.
GCTGAGAGATAAACGTGTCGCGTTAAAGTGTGTTATATAATACGCCAGGTGCGATTAGTCTAATGAATACGCTATAATAGCAGCTTAAGCACTCAAACGTATCTGCACCTGCGAAATGGTGACAGGCTAGGTGTACCAACTGGTAACGGATCTTGTTCGAGGCTAAGTGGAAGAGGTAGAGAACTAGAGAGACGGATAGAGATAAAGAGAAGGATATAAAACCCAAGAGACTGGTCCCGTAAAATTTCACTTATATTTTTTCAAGGAAGCAGGGAGATAATGTCTCCTCGGAAACTTTTACCCAACAGTGAAGAAAACAAAACTAATAGAAATCTATGCCGATAAAAATATTCGTGACACTCTCCAAAGTTATCGTCTTCGATAAAAAAGAAAATTCAATGCGAATAAAAAGAATAAATTTCGTGGTTTACGCACAATCAACAGGTTCGTGACGCACGCGAGGAGTAGCCTTTAGTTCTTCCCAGTGTTTAGAAGAAAGTATTAGGTGCTTAAAGTCCACGAGCGTCTAGTAAATTCGCCGACTAAACGTGTCTTATCAGAAGTGGCTCGAGTTTCTCCGCGATGGTGAGAGAAGGACAGAGAGAGAGAGAGTCTTTAAAGGGAAGGGGTAGAGCGAGCATCGGCATCGCGTAATAGAGTTTCGCGTGCTTTGTTAAGTGAGAGCCAGACAGGAGCTTTTCCTGCTACGACGCTCGCACTACCACCACCATCGGCAGCATCACCGGCACAGCGGCATTGGCAAACTTATGCGAGCGGGTAACTTTTGATCTGAAAAGTGGTGGCAGGTTGGCAGGGCATAGCCGTGGACTTGAATGGCGAAGTGCCTCAAGAGCCGTTAGATGCATTTTTCATGTCTCGGCCAAGATATACAGAGAGCCGCCAAGGCGCGGCTAACGGTATACACCCTCTCTTTCATCCTCTCTTTCACCTTCTCTTTCTATCTACCCTCTCTCTTACACACATATATATATATATATATAAATACATATACTCCTTCGTTCGAGAGAACGAGCTAAGCCTCCGCGCGCCTCCGTTGCCGCTGCTACCGTTTCTGCATGACGGTGCACCCTAAGTCCCTTTCGCGATATAGACCGTATATTCAAACGACGTAATTTCTTTCCCCTTTCCCTTCTTCTCTTCCTTATCCTTCGTCTTTCCTCAAACTCCTTCGGAGGAAGCAGAGCCAAGTTCCAAGACCGATGGATCGTCCGGGCTTTTGTCTCTATCTGTCCTTACCCACGGAATTTATTATTCCTGATAACTTTTCTCGTATATACCAGAGAGAAAGAAAGGAGACAGGATTGTTGATCGAGTGGGAACGAGACGGAGCTAACCGATCGCATAGACCTATCGGCCCTGAAGGCAGAAGAAGGAGTGAGCGAGTTAGATAGCGAGAGGATGGGGAGATACTTCCGAGTTCTGAGCGCGTGACGCGAATCGGACTTCCTGGTCCTCTTCTGCCTCGGTGCCTATCGACTCGATATACCTGGGATATATATCGCCTCGTAATGCTTATGTTAAATTCAACGAAGCGATCGCATAAAATCCGAACTCCTCTACCTCCCACCTTCTTCCCGTAAATCCACGTTAACGGTGTTTAACCATTAGTGCTGAGATATCGACGGCCGACATAAGTACCCCATCCTCCGATCCGTTTTCCTTCGCTAACGAGCTTCAGTATTATATATAGGGTGGTCCATCGAAATATCTTCTCTATTTGTGATGACATAATAAATATTTTTAATGAGATGTAAATGGTATCGCAATTTCATTTTATTTTAGCAACAAAACTTAATGAATTTCCATTCAGGAGGTGTGGTACGAAATTCTGAATTTTTTTTTATCATATAATATTTATAAATTAATGATTAGTATCAGAAGCTTAATTGTTTACTAGCCACGAGAAAAAAAATCGGCCTATAGTTGATTAAAAACATTTGTCATGTCATCGCAAATAAATGAGATATTTAGGTGAACCACCCTGTATTATACCGTGGATGCAAAACCTCTGCTATTCTTCTATCTTTGAGATCTCGTGATTATTACAAATATAGGACTTTGACGTTATGTAAGAAACGTTTAATTATACGCGCGAGGACGCGACTGTTTATCGCGACGAAAGCAAACGAGAGAGGGTTGTAGTTAATTTTCGGTGGTAATTATCAAACTTTGCACAACGAACCTTTCTCTCTCTATCTCTGTTCATCTCTTTCCTTTCGTCTACCTTCTCCACTTTGTCTCGTTATTCCCAACGGGCGGAAGGTAGCGCGAGAGTATCACGTAGCGAAGAAGAGAGAGGGAAGTTGTGGTAGAGAAGAAGAAGAAGTAAATTATAAGACGAGAAGAGTGCTCCTTTGATTCCGCATGCAATACCGGTAACGATTTAATACAAGGAAACTAAAAAGGTATCTACGTGCCGAGCGTAGCACAGGGATATCTACTCTTTGCAGACTCGGTAAGAACTCGTACCGCATCGTGTCTTTTGACAGGGGTAGAGATCGGAGAAGACTTCGTTTGATCCGACGAAACCCTTCTTCTCCTGGCACGTAGATAATGAATGGTAATGAACGAAACGAAGGTCTCCCTCACTTATCGCGCGAGTTCCACGAAACACCCCGTAAAAATCGCATCGGGCGTCGAGCCAGCGAGAGATAAAGATAGAGAACGCAGTTGAAATAACGAAGGGATCTCCGTGCAACGTGGAGAAAGAGGGTGAGAAAGGTCACGGAGCGCGGGGTTCAAATCGAGGGGTCGAACCTTCGGGAATTGAACGTGAAAGAGAAAAAAGGAAGAGGAAGAAGGTGGCGATGGTCGCGATGTTGCGTTCGTGGTGGACGATCTCTTCGACGCTGAAGGATTCCAGAGTACGAAGTTGGACGAGGAAAGCCACGTTAGCGGTCGTGACGATGGAAGAAGAGCTGCTTGAGATTTCGGACGCGTGCGAGTTCTCCTTAACCTCTGCCTCGTTCGCGTTTTTTAACACAAAATCTTTTTCCCCGTCTTCTTGGACTCTTTCGTACCGTCCCCCAACCGATCTTACCTACAATCCTCCTACCTTTTTTTTTTCTTTCTCGTGATTCCATTTTTTTTCTCTCTTCGTTTTACTCTTCGGTCCTTTCGATGATATGAACTCGATCGATCCACGTCCGTCGTTGTTTCAAGCGTTATGAGAATCTTTTCTATTTCTTCTCTCTTTGTCTCTCCCTTACTCAATATCCTTAGGAACGTTTTCTCTCGACGTTACACTCGTCTCCTTTCCATAAACTTTTCCTTTTAACGGCTCAACAATAAGACTCGCGTTCGTTCGATCGCTCCTCGTTATTTCTACGACGAAACGAGACCTCTATCGAGGCAAGGATGATTTGACTTTCGATCGGCACGTCGAATCTCTCTTCCTTTCCATCGGAACTTTTTCTCTTTTACTCGTATCGGACTAAAAGAAAGAGAGAAAATCGTCGAAGATGAAGAACTCTCAGGGACGGCGCTAAGAACCTAACTTCCATCTGGATGTTCTCTCGGACACGTACCGTAAGACTCTCTCGTCCGATCGTCGTTCTCTCAGGCCGACGTCGTTTTTCTCTCGAGAAACTTTCGAAAACCCTCTCTCGTTCGGCCGTACCTATTCCAAGAACCTTCACGTACGTCCGAGGACATATATGCGCTCGGGTACCAGCGCGATATCCGAAGGATGATGAACAGCGACCGCCGGAGAACAATGAAAGTTTTACCGAATGTTCCCAGGGCCACCCTTTTCTCGTGTATGTATATATACGTCTATGACAGGGAATGAAGCACGAGAGGATTTCTCCTTTCCCTCCACAAATTCTACGCCCTTTCCACGAAGGAGAAGAAGAGATGGAAATCGTTGGGGAAACTCTTTTCCTCCCACCTCGCATCCTCGTTCGTCACCCAAAACTTTTCCAAGGATTACGCGACGTTCAACGATGCTCGCCATCGACTTTTTTCTACCACGCGAAATTTAATTGAGAAAGAGAGATATCGTCGTCTTTGTCCATCGAAGAGCGTAAAGTGGACGTACGGTGATAAGCCGTTGAGCAAAAGAGAGAGAGAAAATCTCGAAGACAAGGGAGTTCGTTTCCCCTTGGGGGTGAGCCGGACGAAAGAAAAAAACGCGAAAGCGAGTTTTAGATCTCGGTGGCTGCGATAAGGAGCTAAAAGTAGGAACGATGCTGAGAGAGAAAAAAAAAAAGAGGAGAGAAAGAAAAAGAGAGAGAGAGAACGAGGGAAGCGGTACTCTCTCTATCTATGTTAATTACCGAGACCGACGTAAATCACGATCGCCCAGGTGCTCGGCCGGCAAAGTAGCTACCTACCACCACCACCGTCTTACCCTCCTCTCGCGTCTTCCAACGGCGAACCGACGCTCGTGGGATAAAAGCCGTAATTAATTACGCAATTATCCGGTCCTCTTTAAAGATAAAATCCGTATTTTTCGCTTCGATGCGGATTACGGGCTGCCACGATGCTCTTTCGTTCTCTTTCTACTCCGAAGTTCGGCTTTCTCTCTATTTACTTCCTTCTTTCTCTCTTTCCTCGTTTTCCTTCTCTCGGCAGATACACTCTCGTCCGTTACCAAGCGGCGGCATCCCCTCCGGGTTCGACTCGTTGCAGAAGAGACGAGGATGAGATCCTCTTCTTCTTCGTTTCCTCTTCTATCTCTCTGGAGGTAGTACCAACGATGGCAGCGAAGAGAAAAGGGAGATAGCAGCGAGAGAGCTAGTGCTCTCTTTTCGATCTTTTTGTTACACCCGTTTTCCCAGGCATCCCTGATTTAGAGCTCATTTTCGTCGGCCGAAAGCTGTGCCGTTCTCACCCCTGAATCAACTTTGCGCCCTCCACAAATCACCGTCGAACCATTACGCTTCTCTCTTCTTTCTTCTCTCAACTTCTTTATCCTTTTCTCTCTTTCCTTCTACTTTCTTCCCTATCTCTCTTTTAGTCCTTCCAAGAACGTAAGCTCACCCGCACGGCTGTTTCGAGGAACGTGGGAGGAAGATCCTGGTAGAAAGAATGTCGCCAGGGGTCCTTGGAAATATCACCAGCGATCGTATTCTCTCTCACTCTCTTCGAAGAAAAAGAAGAGAAGAACGATCTAGAAACCGTTAGGAAAATGTTCCCCTTCGATTTCGCGAAGCATGGAGCTATAGCGAGCAACGCGACATTCCGATGGCAACCGATGGCGTTCGTTTTACGCGGGAACATGGGCGACGCTCGATTAATCCGTTGCGCTCGGGAAATATTTGCTCGTGCTTTGTTGTCAATGTTCTTTATTCGACCGATATTCACGCTTGCCAATGCGAAACGCGAATATCGCGATTCGGTCGAACATTTTGAGATATAAATAACCACGAGCGATTTAAACGATACCGAAATTTCCTCGTTCTTTCCCATTTTGTTTAAATCATCGGTGTTCTCACGGGCGATTTATTCGGTGCGAATATTTCAACTCGAATCCTCCTGGAATATATCAACTTTCCTAGTCTGGAAAGAGATTCTATGATACGCCTCGGCTTTGCGTTACCGAGTGACGCGTGGCTCCCATGAGAGAACCATTCTAATTATCCTCTAATACCAATTCATACGAACGTCGGAGGCTGACCTCGCAAGGCACGTAACTCTAGAAGAAATAGGAACGGCGATGGGAGAACGGTGGGCGTGAGAAAGAGGGAGGATGCACCGAGAACTAACGAGGAAGGGAGAGATCGAAGGAGATGCGGAGTTTGTCTTTTTCTTTCTCAAACGTGCACACAAACTTCTCTTTCTCGAGGGAGCAATATACGTGTATCGTTTTTCCCGATAAGAGAGTGGAAGGACGAGAGAGGGTGGGACGACTCGATTCTTTTCACCGAAATTTTCTCTTCGCCTCGGCGATTTTCCTTTCGGGACGGCTAATCAGCCGAGGAGGACGCGGCACGATTACCGAAACGGATTTAACGGGCCTCGAACGTTTAACGGTGATGGCAGAACCGATGCCGGGTAGGCGGCGGACAGGAGAGCAAGCAGGAAAGCAGCTAGGACAGCAGCCTGTGAGAGCGTTGGTAGCAGAATTCGAGGTACATTTGGCCTTCGGGTAAAGGAGAATCGAGTCGGGACTTGCCCCGCAGCATTTCTGATGTGGCCATCGGTGCAGCCCATGAATCTTTCATGCGTCAATCGTTCTCCTTTCTCTCTCTCTCTAGTCCCACACTCTTTCCCTCTCTCTCTCTCTATATATATATCTCTTTCCTTCTCGCGTGCTTTCTTTCTCTCCGTTTCCTAGAAATCCCAGCGAATCGACGCTTCGAGTTATCAGTCAGCAGAATCTGTCAATCGCTCCGGTAACATATTCCAGCCGGCACCACAGCCATCCTCGATCCCTCTGATCTATTTCTTATTCTTCTCGTTCCTCCCATTCAACGGGATTCCGCCTTGACTCGGAGTTTTCCATCTCGCCAAGAGAGAGAGAGTAGTGGTTATTGCCAACTAGCGCGAGACACACCGTGCCCGACGATTTCCTTCGAAGTAGGGGAACGATCGACTCGCAAACGACGAGTGGTGACAATCGTTCTCTCTCTCTCTTGCTATGACTATGCTTCTACGTATCTCGATCGAGAGATAATCCCTTTTATCGAACTTTATGGTTTTGACGAAAAAACTCGGTCGATACCGTGGGTCTCACGAAAATTGCGAGTAACGCGCGAGAGAATTCATCGTATATGTTCTCCTATCCTACGGTAGGTAGATAGGTACCTCGGAGCTTCGCATTAGCATTAATCCCATCTTGAGTACGATCGACGAGGACGGTCTGAGTTCGTTTCTCGCATCGATTTCATTACATCGTGGCGCGGGTAAAGGATAAGATGGAAGGGTCGTTCTCTCGCGAGAATGTAATACCAAGTCGGTAGGTCTCTACGAGTCTAATCGCAATTCCGCGGAGGGCGCGAGACGTCGAGCTGAAATCCGATTCGAAGGGAGAGAAAGAGAGAAAAGGTGACGGGAGAAAGTGGGTGGAGGAAGAAGAAGGAGTAGTATAAGGCGTTCGGAGGACCAAGAGAATGAGGAGGAGGGAAGAAGAGGGTTTGGCCCCTGGGCTCATCGTTCATTCATGGGGCATTTACTCGCTATCCCCGTAAAGCCAACCTTCTCCGACTCGCCTTCTCTTTCTCGGCCCACCGTCGGCTTCCTGTGCCTCCTTACATCATTCTCTTGTCCTCCGGAATGGATCGGGATCAGGCGGATATAATATCTTCCTTCTCGAGGATTCATTTTCGAGAGAGCGCGTTCCCTGCCTGACCACGATCGTCCTCGTGTCCTTCTTGGAATTTTAACCCCTTTTTTCCCTGGTACTTTCGGTCTGGCTAACGTCGCTAGAAAAATCCACCGAGGTAAGAGATAAAAATAATACGTTCTATACTCGAAAACGGTATTCCAGTTATGTAAGGAGTATGTCGGATATCCATAGGGAAGGATTGATTATTTATCATTGATATTATTCGTGTCGCTCGTGTAACGATTCTAGTCTGATTCACCGAGTTTTCCTTTCTTAAAATATCCTATATCTATAGAATATTAAATATCCTGATTCCCTCTCCGTGTCGGTATAATCGATCGACGTCGATATTAGTTAATGAAGATGACACGAATGTTCACCGATCCTTTATTTTAGTATTACGCTGCATATAAATTAATGAGTTAAGAACACGCGACTTCTCGTCAAATGCAAACAAAGCTGAACACTTTCAAAGAACTCGTCTCACTTTTCTACGATATTGGAAATGCAAAAAATGATTTAAAAAACATTATTATTCGCTTTTTGACAAATCTCAAGTTCTACTTTCGTAAGACGGCCGCTCGTTACCATCGATCATCTCGATAAAAGAATTCCGACTCGAGCCTACCACCGAAGTTCGTTCGAGGAGTCGTTTATCGTATTGTCATACGTGCGAGAGTTTCCGAATGGAAGTAACCCGGTAATTGCCACTCGGTCCTCGATGAAACACACAGAGCAAGATCGCCGTGTAGAAGCTAAATCTTTGTGACTCCATTATTGGATCCACTCATACCGGCTTGGTGCGGTTGCCGATATGAAACCCGGAAAGTGCGGCCCGTTCTCTCTCTCGCATCCTTCTTTTCCTCTATCATCTCTCTCTCTTTCTCTCTCCCTGTTGGCTCTCAGTCGCGACCGGGCCATCGTGCGGTGAAACGGCACACGGATCGAAAGTTATTACAAATTCCAATCATAAAGGCCAATCGATAAGCCACGAAGCTTCAAAGAAAATTATAAGTTGCGCATCATGGAGCCCCTGGGGGGAGGAGAAAGAGGAGGATGGGATTCAACGGTAGGAGCTACGGGAGTCGGCTCGACGCCGTGTTTGAAGGGGGGGGGTCGCAAGCGGTTCGTAAAGCCATGAAAGCGCGCCCAACAAGGCGGCATTGCAGTCAGCTTTTAAAGTTAATAAATTCGCCAGCTTGCTTCGTTCCCGACGCTCTTTCTTTCCCTCTCTCCCACTCTTTACCTCCCTCATCCTTCTTTTTTTTATCGGCGCACCGATCGAGGGATTGAAACTTAGTTTGAACGGGCGAACGAGCTAACAGGATTTAATAATATCCTTGCGCTAATAACAAATCGGGTTTTCGTTTATTCGCGTACCGCGAACTTCTTTGCTACCGGGCAATAGCCCGAAAGTTGATCGTTTCATTATCCGGCTAATGGTAGGGGTAATTGACGATGAAAGTCTCGGTACGGATCTTTCGTAATAAATTTGTTGAATTACAAACGAACGGGTTACCAAGCTTCTTCTTGTACTGGATATGCATTCGAGCTTGATATACATAATTTTTTTTTTTTTCTAGCGTACTTTGTACCTTACTTCAACATAGGTCGTACTTTATTCAATTCCACTCGTTTCGCGGTGGTTCATTATCGCGTTGGAATTACGCAAATTTTCACGGTGACTCGAACCCCGTTGCAAGACACCGAATGAAAATACAGCGGCCTGATTTGCGACACGGTCACTGCGTAGATCTCTCTCTCTCTCTGAAGTGCATCTTGAATATTGCGGATCGTCCTCTACTCTTCCTCCCCCCGTGGAAGCGCTTTGACAACTTTTCTCCTAACAAACCACGTCCATATCCCACCCGGAAGGACCATCATGTGACCACACTCGTCCACGGGCCTTTGTTATACGATTATTGCCGTAATACCCAGGTGGACTTACCCTACGTAATGTCGAACCTTATTCGCCGGCTCTTGTGCCATCGCTGCTGCTTGTAAATCGTGCTCTTGGAAGCTACCGTATGATCCCCTCGAAAAGTATAACGGAGGATGGATATTTTCTCTCTTGAACCACGCTAAAAATCTTCTTTTACTTTCGTCCGTTCTTGAAATTTTATCCCTTCGGTAATTTCCCATGGCAACAAAGTACCCCTTTTTTTATTTCCCCTCTCTTATTTAATAATAATGGAAGATCGTGCCATAATAATCACAGTTCGTGAGGAGAGAAAAAAACACAGGAAGTTAAATTCGTGTCGATTCTTTTATCTTGTCTCCCGTCGGTTGTTAAGGACGATTTCCGAGCATGACCTTTTCTATTCTTAGTAATATCAATTATCCCGTTGCTTCGTTATAAAAGTGAACGTTGGAGAGCGTTCTCGATCGAGCGATTGGATATCGACAGGAAAATAGAAGCGATTGGTCTTTTCTCTCTAAGATATAATCATTATTTTTTTTCTTCTTATACAGTTTTAAGAAATATTTTCTACCTTCTTCTTCCGGTAGGATACGCGTGGTACATCTTCTAACAAGTTCCAACTCGAATATACGACTCATAGGGATTACGACGAACGCGACGGTCGTACGTGCTCGTAAGAGATGCCTAAGGGTTAATCGTGAGAGAGTACTCCGTTCTCTCCCTCTTCTCGTCGATCTCCCGTGCGAAAGTATCGGACACCGACGTAAAGAAATATTCGAGGTTATATTTCAATCCGCCGAAGTACCCACACTTTATGTACCTGCGTCTTATCCGACAGGGGACCACGACGGATAACCTATGAACGGGGTGGTCGGGGAAAAGGAGGCTACGATATTTTATGGGTCGCGGCTTTTATTGCAGTAGACTTTTAGGACATCTCTTACGGGACTTCTGTTTGCAGTAATGCGAGATGATACGATCGTAAGGCTCTCTCTCATTCTCGTACGATCATCCTAGGAATTTCATAAAAAAAAAAAGTCGACCGTTCGAAGATATACATCCTACCAACGACGGATGATTAAAAATTTATTTACGACACGCCCCTCACCGTCACTTTAATCTTCTTCGAGATTACTTCCTATCTCTCTTCTTTTTTTTTTTACCGTCTCTCGATACGTTCCTTCCCGATCGCCCCACGTCGCGTTTTTCTCACCCGTGATCCCTTCTCGCGTTCGTCATTAATGGCGCCTTTTGTTCGATCGTCTCCCCCATCATCGGTATTTCCTCAACGCTTGGCCTTTAAATCTGACGATAAGGCGGGAAGCATGGAATAAATGCGTCATCAAAATTACGTTTCTGTATTATTTATTATTATATTCTCGTCGTTACTCGTTTATCTCTTTCTTACGTAAGAACATTTTCTGTCGCGCTTAACTCGTATAATTCTCGAAAGAGTGTACGTGGCCGTAAAATGACGATGGAGAAAGAGGGTGTAGAAAAAGAGAAATAGAAGGAAAGAGGAGGGATATTGTAAGAAGAGAGAAAGAAATGGTAGGCAGAGAAAGAGAAGGAAATAGCACGAGGGAGAAAAAGGGAGAGAGAGAAAGTGCTACGAAGAGGAAACTAGAAGGAAAAAGAGGGAGTAAGGACGGGAGTTGAACTCTTTTGCTGATGCATTAACCGCACCCGGCGTAACGAGTATTATCCAGGACGAGCGGCCGCGCACGATAGCTGTTCTTCGCGAACTTTGAATCAGATTTTAATTAAACGAAATTGCAGAATGATATTTCACGATCAGATCCGCGGCGAACGAACGAATTCTCTTTCCTCCCCATTCTCTCTCTCTCTTTCCTTTGGTCTGCAAGATCGTGGATACTTGCACGGCCTACGGCAATCAGGTGCCGACGAAATTAAGTTTCATTCGCCTTCTTTCCCCATGGCAGCTGCGCTATAATTTCTTCGTCCTAACTGCTGCTACTGCCGCTTCTTCTTCTCTTCTGCTACTACTTCTCGCGTTTCTTCCACTTTTACTTCTTCTCCAAAAACTTTCAAATCACCGATGCTAATTTCGTAGAGAGAAAGAGATATCGTCGTAATATCGCCGACCATCGTTAATAAATGTAATCTCGAAGCCAATACTAAATAGGTATCGAAGGTTTATGAAGTTATCTTTGAAGCTTGTAATAATCTTGGTAGCAGCAAATGGATCGTGTTAAATTACGTCCAACGACGATGTAATAAGGATAACAAAGCATGGAGAATCGAGTCGATCGTTCCTCTTTTCTCGTTCGTGGGTTCGTTTCTACGCTTTCTAGCTTGAAAGTGCCCTGACAAATCTTAATAAAGCGATATCCCCGCGGCGACACGTTATATGACCAGTTTTGTTGCATCCCAACGTCGACAAAAGCAAGGTAGCTCCGGCAAACAGGTGCCCTCGCTTCGCCAAAATTAAGTCTGATTCACTGTGCTTCCTCGCAGCTGCAACCAGAAACGCGACGATGCCACCGACGTCGGCTATATACCGCCATAGATTCCATCGTATCTACTCGGCTCGCGTTTCCTCCGTAACTTTGAATCTGATTTGAGCAAACGAAATTGCGCTATGATATTTCACGGATTATTGAGTTCGGCCGGTCGACCGATCGTGCTCCGACTCCATTGCCGAGCAAGTATCCGTACCGTAATTTACTATAATTCGAGATGGCGCCAATCTTTATCGGCCTTGCTTCGATTTACTCGGGAAAACTGCTTTATCTCGCCATCGATTTTTAAGCTTCTAAAGAAACAGCTTTTGTCGGCCTCTCCTCAAATTTATATTGTTGATCGTGGGGAGGATACTATATTTCGTGGACTTTGGTTAAATCGTTTGTACGATTTCTTTCTTGATATTTATGTGACCAGAGTTTATGGATTTTTACGAAAAAGTTCGACAAGTTATATCATTTCTCAGGCATTTATATAAAATGCATGGAAATATTCGATTTAGCGTTAGGTATTTTGTTAGATATCGTTTAATATTAAATCATAAATTAATATGCGTTAGGCAGTAATGCAGGAAGGTTCAATCTAAAATATATGGCAATGAATTCTCCTATACATCTATTTGATTTGAAATGAATTATGAAGATGAATATCCAGGATCTCTTCTTTCACATTTATATCATTATCAATCCATAAAAATACAAATATTTCCTTATTTCAAATTTGAAATGAGATAATAGAGCCCTTTAATTGAAACAGGCGTCAAAATTAATGTTAATATTAATCGTTCATCTTTGAAAATACGATCTTATCGCGCATAACGATAGTAGTAGACGTATCTACATACGTACCTACGCATATTGACATAGATCGCACGCTCGAAGTACGTTTATCGATATGTGTCTCGCGTTTCTCTGCCATGAATATTAATCCAGCCGAAAGTATATGCATATGAGAGATCTATCGTGAGTAGATGGAACACATATGTAATACCTACCCACAGTTTGTAACGTATCCACTACTATATACATACATATATGTATCAGCTTTTATTACTCGTCTCCTCCGCGTATACACAGTCGTTACCGTTCTTTTACGCGTTGAACTTCGTCCAACCACCCAGACAAATTGATACGTTCTCCTAAACCCTTGTGAACTTAAGATATATCTTCGGATTCTTTTAAACAATTGCAAGAAAACTTCGTACACAATATTTTGCTCATACGCACAAAGAAAAGACTTCTCGTGCTAATCGATATCCTATGACCACGACAAGCGGCAAATAAAGTAAAAATAAAGAGAGTCGAAATATCCTTCGTTAAAGCGTAATAAAGTAGCGTAAAGAAAGACTGCGATCAAGGTAGAAGAAGAAGGAAGGCAAGAACAATGTGTATCCTGGGGGCTTAATAAAATGAAATTACCTAGTGACGTTTTACGATCGACTTTATCGCGTCCCTACGAAAACCCGTTCGGCAAAGTGCGCGCAGGCTCGACAAACAGGTGCTTCGGCGGTATTAAGTTTGATTCAGCGCGCTTTCCCGCGTGCAGCTGCGCCTCCGAGGGGGTTTGCCGACCACCATAATTTCCATTCTAACTCTTCGTACCGACTAGGACACGCTTCCTTCTTCCCCTTCCTTCGATAGAGTTCGTCCTTGCCATACTAATGGTCCTCTCGCACTTCACCGCTGTGTAGTACACACCAACGGCGTGTGTCCTCCCCTTTCTTTGAAGCAAAGGACGATGGCAAAACGAACGTAAACGAAGACGGGGTAGGAGAGGGAGTGGAGAAAAAAAGACTGGAACGCTAGGAGCACTGCAGAGGGGGTGGTAGAAGCAAAAGGAGGAAGAAAGGATCCCGTTTTACGAGGCCGAAAAATGTTTTATTCATGTCGCGTAGGGAGTGCCACCCGTTTCACTAAACGCGCTCACCGTCAACGTCGTATCAAACTTCAACTATAAGCCCGGCTGAACTCGAGTTTTCCGAAATGCGCCGGGCATGTGAAACTAAGGGCGAAGCAAGCACGGGCTGACCCCTTCGCGCCGTATCTTTCTCACGTATCGCTTCTCTTCTAGAGCTCGCACGAGAGCTTGCAAATGTTCTTCCTATGTCCTTTTATGTCTCTATGCTTGAAGTACGTCTTGTCTTTCTCTCTCTCTCTCGTGTATCGTGTGGCCCCTTTTGAAGAAGAAGCTGACTTCCTTGTCTCTTATTCGTCCCTGAAGATTCGGAAACCTTTTCTTTCGAGATAATGAAAAGATCGGATTGAGCTTGCACTCGGGAAATAGGACTTTCTCATCGACGAGAGAGTTAAACCACGTTTTGGTTCGAAAAATCAACCTTACGAGATTAAACCAGACGAATATTTTTCTTACCTTTTTCGTCCTCATATTCTTCACTTTCTTTTCTCTCGATCGTCGTGCGATAGGTAGACTCGAGTCTATTTCGTTTTAGTACAGACCGATCGATAAAGCAATTAGCAACTTTGTCAAGCTTTCGTTCCCGAAAAACATTTGCTACTTCTGCCTCCGTTTTTACGAGAATGCAGTTTACCACGGTAGAAAAATTTGATAAGGTCCGCGTCTTTCGGTCGTGACCCTTTTTTCGATGAAAGAGGGAAAGAAATGTTTGCATATCATACAAATGAATGGTAATCTGATGGCGAGGGTTGATGGAACGAGTAGAACGGGTCGCTGCGAAAGTCATAGAAAAATTTGCTTCGCTCTTTGAAAGGTCAACCTCTGCTCTCGTAACTCGCGATTTCCGCGTTATCACGCTCGAAAATGGTGTTTCTTTTCATTCAACGTTCGGTCTCTTTTTTTTTTTTCTTTTGTTTCTTCCTGTTTTATTATCTTTGTTTTTTTTTTTTTTACCCGAAGTATCTCTTTCGTTTCATATTGTTCGAGAAAGGTTAGCCGCGAAGTTTCCTCGGGAGGGTGCGGTACGACGACGTTGAAAGCGTTCCTTTCATATCTCGCGTAGGGCATTATCTTCTTTCGATGCATGTACTCTTTTATACGAACGTAGACTCGCGCGGTTTCTGATCTTTTGCTTGATCTTCGACGTCTATCGTTTGTTATAGAACGTTAACAGACTTAAGTAGGTATCCTCGAACGAGAATCCCACGATGTATCGACATTTATTACATCGTGTAATAGTATCCGATCGTTGTTGTTAAACGTACGAATTAATCGTGGCTGGATAGATAAATGCGATAGGGAAAGAAAGAGAGACGAAGAGAACCAAATGAATTCGCGAGAAATATCTGCTCGTCCGCGTGAAAGTTGAGCGCTCAATTTAAAATATTTACAAGCTTGCACGTTCGACCTTTATCCTTTGAAATTCGGTCATTGATTTTTTTTTCTCCCTCGTTCGACACGAGCACGCCCTAAAGGTTATCGAAATTTATCGCATTCGACGATGAATCGGTTATGCGTTTGCGTCGAACGAGAGAAACAGGAATGGCAACAGAGAGAGTCGTTGAAAGTTTAACGTGCGAGCGGTTTATGAAAAATTAAATTAAACACGGACTCGTTAAAATTTAATTACGCTCGTTAATTTCATTTTCTCGATCGCTAACGTTATTCGCGCTTTTACTCGTCGTCGAGCAAAAAGACTTGGCGAATCTTCGAGATATAAAATTTTGATCGCGTCGAGCAACGAGAGCTTCCCGCTCGGGGACGATCCGTGTAGGGTAGAAACCGTGGTAGAGAGTCTCTCGTTCTACCCGGTATAAATAAATAATACGTTTTTCATTCTTTAAAGTCTCCGCCGTGCGAATCATATTAAATTCTCCGGATAGTGAATTTTTATGAAAATCTCGGTATGCTTGATAACCCGGCGCAGCACCGAAGGGATTAATTTCGTCTTTCCGCGTAGCCCTGCGACCGTATTTACCGTCACATTCCAAAACCGTTCTCTTTCATTTCGTTACCGGAGCATATCTAATCGCTCGCTCTCTTTTTCTGCCATCGTCATTAAAAAATATTAAAATTACGCGAGGTGTGAGTGATAATTCCAACGATTCTTAAGCCTAGATCAAGAAACATTCGTCTAATAGTTTCCTTAAATTTCTTTTTAAAATTTTTATTACCAACGAACAATGCATCTCAAATTTTTATATTTCCTTTGTAATATTTGTTCAATTCATAATCCAGGGGTTAAAATTAATATCATAAAAATCCCGCAAAAATCGATATCTACCTCAAGCACGACACAAATGACCTTTTTTAAGAATAAGATCCAAACTAACCACGCCACGATACTCGACACAATCAATCTTACCAAGTCTCAAAATATTAAAGACAAAAATCGATTTTGAGTCATCGGTTCTCCTCGATTAATAAAATTCGACAGGGTATGAAAAAATTCGATACTCGAATTATTAATCCAAAATAAAATAAACTCGTAACGCGTCGGCGCTTCGTTCGAACGATTTCATCGTTCGCACCATTGCACGGACATTGCCATTTGCATTTCTACACCCCTCCACGCGTTTAAAAATAGAGGATACCTCGATAGAACGATAACGATTCTCGCGCGAGCACGTATATGTCGGACAAGGTTACGCGGGACGATGGTTTAATACAATACGGCGTTGGGGGATTTAAATAATTAGCATAATGAGGTAAGCGAAGGTTGTATCCAAGCCTGCGACGACGTTTCGCGTGCCTCATCCCAAGAGCGAGACGAGGTAGACGATAGAGGGGGTGGTAGAAGCAAGGAGGAGGAAGCAAGCAGACAAGGCGAGGGGTTCCAATTTCAAACCCTGGCCGTTGAGGTAGAAAGCTTGCGCCAAAAGGATGAGAGCACCTAACCGGCCCTTAGTAAACCCTTCTCGTATTACTAATTAATTATTCACAAGTTTACCCCGCGTTACGGCAGGATTTACGTCACCTCCGCTCCGCTTGAGCTTCGCGCACCCTACTCCCGCAACGCTTATCGACCTCGATCTTCCACTTTTCGTCTTCCTCCGCGACTAAGAAGCCCAAGATCGTTCGACTCTCGCACGCATACTCGTACGTACAGTTGTATGTAAGAGGAAACCGCTTGGGAAGCGATTCGGCTATCGTTTTCTTGTTAATTCTTAACGAACTTATCCTCAGACTTAATCGTACGGTCCGTGTCTCGGGATATAATTTATCTATCCGTTAGATTATTGTACTTTTATGGCAGGATTACGTAAGGATCGATTAACCCTTTATAGAGCACAACTTTTTACACCATTTTTTATACTTTGTATAATTTATTCTCGCTAACTTGGGTGTAGTGAACATGAATTTTATTGTGTTATGCAATAACGAATCGACTTACTTTTTTTTAAATTTGTGTTATACCACTTTGTCTTTGTAATATTCTTTGTAAGTAAGCAGAGTTGTATACCTCAAACTTTTTAGATATGGGTTGACTCGTTATTGCATAAATCCATCCATTTAAGCTTGTGAAAAATAAGTATAGAAATGATCGATTAATACGATATTAATGTAAACCTTTAGAACAGATTATATTTGGTTATAACGAAGAATAATAATACTTGTATCAAACGAATGAAGTATCCTAATATTAGTAATAAAATATATATTCGACTTAAAAGTCTCCATATGCTTACGAAAAATTTCTTTATGTTTCAGGTAAGAACGAAAGCCATTTTCATCTATTTGAAATACATCTTAGGCGAAGATCAAGGTAACAGCATCAATTATATACGAACAATAGTCTCGAAATCGTGGAATGGAGAAAGAATGAGGTAGTAAATAGGCGAGAACGGTCTCCGACGTTAATATCGAAGTCACGTTAAACGGTTGGCGGGTGAGAATGGGCGGGCACACCAGGGGGGCTCACGATCTCCGAAGACATCGACGAGGCGAAAGTTGGTAAAAGGCACAAGGGAGAAAAGTAATTCCTGCCTTTCCCTCCTTCGTCTGTCAGATATTTTGACCATGTTCGTTAATTACCGGGAAGTAACGTGGCGTGAGTAATAATAGTTTTGCGACTCCGTAGCCAGAGAAGGGGCTGGGGCGAGCTACAATAGCCGGAGTTAATTAGCTCCCGTGTCATTCCTCGAGGAAATAGCTAAAAAGTCGCCAACTATAAATCATTTTATCCCGCTCGGTAAAAAAAAAGGTCGCCAATTCGCGTTCCTGCGACGACGCGGTCTCGGCATTCGCCACCATTTTGCGCGCGGCCTCGTTCGCCTAACGAGACTTTGCCTTTTCGAGGTTGTCTTTCAATCTCGTTCCTTCACGCAAAACACACGACGCCACGGTGATTTCATCGTCTTTCGTTTCCGGTTTCATGACTGTTACGACGTAGCCGCGCATCCGAGAAAAAGTTGCAACCGGTGGTAAGGGTGAACGTAAGAACGTGGAACGCACGGGATACTACGGAGAACACGCTCGATAGTTGAAAAATAGACAGAAACGTTATGTTTTCGTGCTTGTAAATCTCGTGAGACCAGAAGTAGGTGCGTGCTGACTTGGATAAAGCCAAGTTACTTCTTGATTTATGTGTGTTTAGTATAATATAAAGGTATATGTAGATGTTTGTTTGGAATTTATACATTCCATTCGTCACGGATTAGAGTTACTCGGAGAGAGAACTCGAATTATTATTCGTCGAATAAATCTTTTCACGTTTTAATGAGATGTCAGGAGAATCTCATCCGCTGTGTTATTATTTAAGTTTCTTAACTTTGCACATTTTCTCGTTGCCTTCTTGACATTTAACGTCACGTCGATTGGTCCGAGTTTTGGATTTCTAAAATGTATTAAATTATTTCTATTCCCTGATTCAATATTTCTGTCACGCTTTTTGCATTTTATCGATTTAACTTCGTTATCTTTTAAAGTACATACGAAAAGGGCACGAAGCTTCTAGAAATTGGGTTGCATTTAACGAAATATATTTTCGTAGTTGATTAACCAGAGACATCGAACGACGCAGCGAGAAAAAGAGAGAGAGATTACAAGCCATTACCGCAGACACTTGACAGGGGAAGGAGTAACCCGATTTTCTTCGCGACGTGACCAAGTGGAAAAATTATTTAATCTCTCGCTTATAACCTTCGATCCTTGGTTACACGTGGAACAAGATCGCGTATAATCGTGTTCGCGTCGGTGCGACACACGTGTTCGAACGGACACGATAAATCCTTGGATCAGTCGACGTACGAGGCTCCATTACTTTGCGTGGACACGGTACACGAAACAAATATGACACGGAATATCGGTGCGATAGAACGCTCGTGCTACTAGGGAAAAAGCAAGAGAATTATTACGAGCTACCGGAGTCGAGAGGAAACGATTTTTCGAAGTAGTCCTGTCGAAGATAAGTGCTCCGTTGGAACAGCGATCGTGACTCGACGTTGCATACATAATTTATTTATTTATTTTAACGGGAAAGACCCGTTTTTTTACAATAGACTTAGGAACAGAAAATACAGAAGACGAAGAAACGGAGAAAGGGATGCAAAAAATGCATCCTTTCTTTAGCAAGTTTAGAATTAACTCCTTCTACTCCTTTGACGAGTCAAACTCATTTTTTTATAACATTTCTTTACAATAATTTTAACAAGTTAATCCAAAGCTCAAGGAGTCGACTCGTCCGACAAGATAATGTAACGCTAATGACTAAATCTCAAACAGAACGGAACGCGATATTCCTAGCAACGGATTAATGATTAGAATTACGAGGATCTCTCAGGATCTATTAGGATTACTTAGTGTTTCGCGAATGGTGCATCGTTGCGAAGTGATTACGGTCATTCGATGCGGTATCGGCTACGGTGAACGACCCGATCGTACGTAAACTGGATCAGAAACGTTTTCCTACCTCGGGAGATCGTTACGAGCCACGGAGTTTCATCGTCCACCCCTTATAGTCACTTTCTTCCTATCGATCCGTCCCACCCTGTCTGTATATTCTATGTGCACGACACTACACCATGATTCGATCGTTTCGCGTTAGTGAGTCATGAGCGTTCCCCGAATAAAATCGCTCGCGCGAGTACTAATAAACGAGGAAATCGTCGGTCGGGAAAATTTATCGAGAAAGAGGATAATGATTGGGTTATTTCATTATTATTACATACAAACCTCTCCCTATTCCAAACCTATTCCAATTCACCGAATCTTAAAATTGTTTCTTACAATATAGCTTTTTGGTACACTTACAAAATTTCGTAATATTTTTGTTATTCCTCCCATAAAAACAGGTTCAAGTGCATTAATAATTAAATAGCAGAATTTATATTTCGTGTGAATTCTATAAATGTTTTAGGAAATAGGAACGTATAGAAAATAATTCAGAATGATCAAAGAGAATAAAAATAACGATCATCCGTCGAATCGTATTTCTAACCTTCCATGCAACTCGTCCAAGAGAATTAAACATTTTTTTTTCGTTCGATCGAACGTGGCATCAAATAAAAGGCAAACCAGCTTCGATGATAACCTTTTAATTCGAAGTTTATCGGACGTATATCGACATATCTTATTTTATCCGATCGGAATCGAGCGTGACGGGAAAACGAACAAATATACGATCGACGAAACGTTCGATGAGAACGTATATGTGAGAGAGAGAGAGGTTCCTTCGCATCCGACATTATATCGCGTTCATCTCGTCGCGGTAAGCCTCGACCAAGGGTTGGCATAAAAAGTGGCTCAAGCTAAGCCGGATGGAAGCGACAGAACGCGAAGGGTAAGAAAAAGGGTCGACTCGTGCCGTTGAAGTAAAGAGGAGAAAAAAGAAGAATTACAAATTCCTTTAGTCACCGAAAGCCGCGCGAATGGTTCGCGTCCGATGCGAAATGAGTTTTCATCGAAATTTACGAGTTAATATATCAAAGAGAACGTAGTTGTACAATACATTATATAATTGAAGCCGACCTAAAAAGTTTCCTTTAAAAGAATTCATGCATCGATCGCGATTTACTTTGATAAAAAGATAAACTGGGCTATAAAAAACAATAATTCATCCGTCGATCGCGATTTATACCTCGAAATGGTACAATTTCGTCCACGAGTGTTCCACTATTACCGTAGCCTAAAACCAGTCGCTGTCTCTACCTATCTAAAGTCTTTTTCTCTCTCTCTCTCGAAGCAGAGAACTAGACTTCTACGGTTCGCGGCGATGGTCGAGAGACTGGATTTTCGCAGAGCGAATGTCTTTTTTCTCGTTTGGTCCGGCGAAAACTCACAATGTCCAATTCCGTCGGCTAGCGTACTCAACCGGAATGAAAATTGTTTGGGAACGAGGGCTTGAACCTTGTTTCGGATGGCTCGCGTCGCCAGATATCGTAATGATGGTACGCATGAATGGAGAGGAAGTCGCTATTGACGGGTGCATGGAAAAAGTAAACGAAACGGGAGCGTTAGGACGAGCCGCAAAGAGAGAAACGGACGGATAGGGAAGTGGATAGACGAGGAGGAGTTAAACCGAGGCTGGAATACGCGAGCCGAGACGAGCTTGGACGCGAACGGAGAGAAGAGTTTTGGAAGGGTGCGGAGGTGGCATAAAAGCGAGTAGTGGAAGTCCGGACTGGCTGAAAGGAGCGATGCGGGATTACGAAAGGATTTATTTGAGATTTTCTGCTGCCGTCGCTGCCGACGTCGTTGCTGCCTCTCTACCGTGCTGCATCTCGCCGGATCGGTGTACAAATAACAAAAAAAAAAAAAAAAAAGGGAGAGAGATAGGTGGAGAGAAGAAGAGGGAAAAAGGAAGATAACTCGCAGTCACGAGGACGAGCAATAAAATCATAGCGAGATACTCTACCGTATCGAGTCCCTACCCCCTTAGAGAGTTTCTTTCCGTACTCGCTAACACGC
Source organism: Ancistrocerus nigricornis (assembly GCA_916049575.1). Taxonomy (NCBI): domain Eukaryota; kingdom Metazoa; phylum Arthropoda; class Insecta; order Hymenoptera; family Vespidae; genus Ancistrocerus; species Ancistrocerus nigricornis. The sequence goes on from OU696666.1 coordinate 32,576,224, forward strand.
AAATCGGGTTAGTTTCGTCGATACTTCGTCCTGTCTCCAAGACCGTGCAAGGGGATCGTAAACGTCGAGAAATTAAGCGGAACCTTTGATACATCGGAAGTTATGTATACTTATATGGATCTCTACGGATGTTTCGAAATACATATGGAGACTTTTTATTTATTGCTTTTATGGGATTTCGTAGTACGAAGCGATCTTATGTCACTTTTCGCACTTTTTGCCTATCTATCAAGTTTTCGTGCATACGTAGACATCGGACCTACCTTTGACTCAGCGATGAATCATTCGACGAGAGATATCGCTCGGTAATAGGGGAAAGTGGTGGGTACAATTTTAGAGGATTTTTTTGTAGGTACCTGTGGATTTTCTTCGCCCTAGGTAACATCGAAAATTAGAATTAAACTTGAATATCTTGGAACTTTGCCCTCTCTTTCTCTTCCAAAGATATTGGCACGCGAAGAAAGGAGGAGACAATCAAAGACGAGGGATCAGTGAGAGAGCGCGCTCGAACTCGCTTTTAACGATGGATTACGTCCGTCAATCGAGCACGACGTTAACCTCGAGACGACTGCGACGTCTCGCCTTCGTTATAATCTCGCAAATGAAAGTTTCGTGTCATCGAAAAATTCTTCACGATTTATCGACGTTTTCTTCGACGTGGGATAGGACGTCTTCCATCGTTCCGGTATCGATTCGAAGCCCGCAATTAGTTTCGTTTCTTGCCGTCTTACATTTTACTTTTTTTCTGTATTTCTTTATGACTCGGCCGTACGGTTCCTTATCGTGCAAAAGACGATCCCACGGAATATCGAAGGTGCGATCTCGCGATGTAATAACGGAATCTCGATACTCGTCACGTTGCTTCGTGCTCAAAAAATATCGATGCAAATTTCTGACGTGTCCAACGTAGATCGACGACGATCTCGCGTTTATTCGTTCGGTGATATCGTTTCGATTTATCGTTTATGAAAAATGATAGGAGAAAGAATATTCGGGAAGAGAGGAAGAATAGTTGGGCATTTAGAACAATAGTTTTTTCCATGGTTATGGAATAGTGTTTATTATAAACAAAATTTGTGTAATATTAATATCACTAAAGTTAAAAGCAGCAGGTCGCTTTCAAACAATTTTGAACAAGAACAGGAAGATATCTGCTATCATTTTTATGCGTGAATTAGCTAAAGGTATTGTTAACTGTTCGAATATTATTAATCTGTTTTCTCTTGATATATGGAATCACACAACATATGAATACCAAACCAATGTTAATTCACGTCAGCAGAATATTGGCATCTCCAGTCAATAGGTAATATGCTGAAAACATTCTCTAGAGCATCCCTTTCTTTCTACTTATCTGTTCCCGAAATTGTTACCCCAAAGGGTCAGACCCAGTAAATTAAATAATTACATAAATAATTTCGTGGACTACTTGTGACAAGTTCGTGAAACACTACGAGAAACACCGATTAAGAACCACCGATCTAAACTAAGGCAAACCGAAGCGTTGGCCATATTAGTTTTCGATTTATGTATACGACTTCGAATTTATACGCGGGCTAACTTTCCCCGCAAATACAATTACTTCTCTCCTGCGTCGGCGCACCACGAAGTGGATTACGTAGAGAAATGAAAATCCAGAATATCCATTTCGACTCAAGGCAACGGTAGATTATTTAGCCAACGGTAGTCGAAATGGATTTCGTCGAAAGAGAAAGAACGAAAGAGCGTGAGAGACAAAGAGAGAATGAGAAAAAGAGATTTATAGTCGCTAGCAATGGACGGTCGTTAATATTCATATATTTCGTCATGGCAACGTTTCGCGCGTAAAAATAATTCCTCATCGACGCGTACTCGGTCGTTCGGTAGGTGTAGATAATACGGGAGAGTGTAATCGTATCGCTCGAAATTTCAGGAGGAGAATATCGAATAGAATTATGAAAGAAAGGAGACGCGTGTCGCGCGAAGCTAATGCCAAACAGGTTCGAAGGTAAAAGGGAGTTAAATTGGTAGGACAAAACGGAACATTGAGAAACGCGTAGTTGAATCTGGTAAAAGACGAGATTACCTCATTCAAAATTTTCACCGGGATTTGGGCCTACGAATGCATGAGGTTTGTGACAAATATATTTCAAATAAACACCTTTTTAAATCCCTAATTGACGAATATTACCCTCTATCAATATTACCCTCTAAATTCTATAAATGATTTTATTTGCACTTTGCCAGCTTCACGAAGAGTCAAAACTTAGTTTAGATCACTCATTAAACGTCTAAGCCTAACGCAAGATCTCGTATAGCAAAAAATCAATTTCAAACAACATATAGGGGAGACCGGGGCTAGTTGTCCCAATTTTAGGTTTTTTGTTTCTACAGATTTCTGTAGCTTATATTTTCGAATTTTTTAGTGACCATCATAAAGTTCAACTTCTTAGCAATACATAGAAATCTTTCCGCTTGCATTGAGAAGTTTTTAACACGTTTTTTTTTCAATTTCAAGCAAACGAGTTTTTTGGGACAACTTGCCCCGCTGCGGGGTAAGTTGTCTCACGCCATGGGGCAAGTTTTCCAAGGTTTCCAAGGAATGCATCATGATTTTTGCGAAAATGGACACCACCGCCGATTTCAATGTTTAATGTCCCATTTTAAAGAAGAAAGCATGTAGAATACTGTGCCGTTGTCCGTTTTTCGATATCGTTAATCAATGCTGAGAAATTAATTTTTTAAGTGTCGGAATATGGGTCGTTTTCAAGCTTAAAACTGCTGTATCTTTCCAACCAGCCATCCTATCGAAACGCGACTTGCATATTCGTAAATTAGAGACTTTCCTCTTTCGAGCGAGTATTTGATCGGGCAAATTCGAGATGCATCCCATTTTTATAGGTTTGTTTCTCGGGTAATAGTTCAGTCAGATCAAGGCGTTTTTTAAAAATTCTGGCAAGGAAATGAAGCTGACCAAATTCTCTTTCTATTACATGTGCGAACTCGTGTGCAATCGATTTTCATTAGTGCCTAGAGATGCTTAAGTAATGTACCCAAAGTAGAATTGAACTTATCAAAATATAAATTCGTCTCTTGAAGTAACCAGGGAAGACTAAACACAACGACCACCACTACACTTTTTTTTACTCGCTAAGACCTGTACACCTGTACACGTTTCCCCTTCCATCCTAAGATACCAAAACTACGACTGGGACAACTTGCCCCTGGGACTTTTAGCCCCGGTCTCCCCTACCAAGAAATTTACAAAAATGAGATTTCCGATAGCTGAATCAAGGTTAACAATTTCGTCTCGGATATCGAAGATCTTACGTTAACGTTATCGTGGAACGCTTTGCAGGATACTCGAACGTTAAACGACGTTACGAACGATCCCGAGGACGCGGCGTTTACTTCGTCGCCCGGACGAGAGCAGACTCGACGCAGTTAGACGCGAAGGCGTATTAACGAAGAAGCTTAGGACTTTGGAAGCGTGGGAAGTTCGAAACAACGATTATTATTCGCGCACCAAGATGTATATTACTTTGGGAGACCTTCCAAAGTGTCGTGCGGCGTGCGCTAATAAAACTGGTGCAGCTGCAGGCTCGCTAGCAAATACCTAGGCACAACCAGCCAGTACATATTGTCACCGTGGCAATTAATAATCATTACGTTAGGCAGCCGCTTAGAGGCACACGTTTAAGTACCCTCTAACGTAGGCCAATCTATCTGCTTATGAATCTCGGGAGGCACAGAAATGAGAATATAACGTCCTTAATTCCGTCGGTCGAAGCAAAGCCGCCGCAAGACGATGGTACTACGCGAGAGTCCGTTTTTACGACTACAAGAACGACGACGTCGGCGCCGACTTACGTTTCGGTCCGACGATCGATTAATTTCCACGCGAACTAACCGCCGCGCGGCCCTTTAAACTCTTCTCTCTTCGCGCGCCGTTTATCGTATTTTCGCGACACCGTAATCCTTCGCTTCTCTATCGGTCTCCTATTCGTAAAATTCGTACTTTTACCAAAAAAACAGAATCGATACTTTATAATCTATAATAAATTGGATTCTTCTTTTTAACTCCCTTTTTTTAATCTTAAAAATACCAAATTTTATTACAATACGTTGATATACTCGAATTTGAAGGCATTTTAGATCCTTCAGTTTATCGTATAACAATTTCAATAATGCAAGGTCTTTGATAAACAACAAATTCAAAGTTTTAACCATTAAGACCATTTCGTTGTTAAAAGTAATAGTAATATTCATTTTATTGACTAGAAAAATGACTAGAAACTCTAAGAAATGCTGCTGTCGAGTCGAAGCTACCGAACGTCGATGTCGTCTATACCTCGACATCTGGTTACGAAGGGTCAACGATTTGCAACGATACAAAGTACGCGGTTCACGGTAACGACACCGTGCAACTATTTTCTCGGAAGAACGCATTTGGCTCGCTGTCGTCGACGCGTTATCCGTGTCAACCTTTTCCTTCGCGTCTTCTTATGAAGAAACGGTCGGTAGCCGCGGTCGAATCGAGACACCATCGATCGTGGATCGGTTACGGTAACTCGGTAATCGCATCTGGTCTTTACGACACGTCGAGCTGTAATTCAATACTCTGTGACACACTTGTTCCCGATATATAACGGCCGGTTCGTCGTCGACGGTGGACAAACGATATTGCGTCAGGACGTCTCGTATGCATGTAGGACGAGAAAAGAGAGATTAGAAATTAGATACGAGAGATCTCTCTCTCTTTTTCCATGTCAATTAAGATCCACTTCCATTCCTCGGTCACCGAGAATCCGATTAAAACTCTCAACGAATCTCGACCGTTCATATTAATTGCAAGAACAAATTATTCAAATAATAGAATCAAAGTTCCTTAAGAAAAAAAAAAAAAAGATCTTTGATCCAAATTCCCAAGGATCTAGTAACAACCAACGTTCTTTCTCTCTCACGTTGATTCTATTCGCTCGGCAGCGAATACGCGAGGCAGATAATGGAATACTCCGATAATGGTCGTTCCGATAATCGAGATTCTAGCGTATTTCCCAACGGCAGGAAGGCGAGTTTCATGGAACTCGCGTGCAGGCACGAACTCACGTGGACACCCGCGTTTTATACGACTCGTTAGGCGCCAGGGTGGCTGTTGTTGGTTGCGCGGAAGTCGCAACCGTACGCTCTTTCTCTACGTTCTACAACTCGTATTCACCTACAATGGCATACCGTTGACGAGTACCATCGACGAGCTCTAATAAAAAGAACACGAGAGAGAGAGAAAAAAGTATGCGGAGGTGAAACCGAGAGCTGCAAATTACGTAGCTCACGAGAAAGAAAAAAGAGAGAGGGGGGAGGTTGACTATAGTACAACGTAACGTAATCGTTCTCGAACCGTAAGAACGTACTCGGTCGAAGATAATCGAATGGCGGGCAGAGCGACGCCGGGCGTCGCGACGCTCAGCTGATGCCCTCTGCCACTCGCGCGAACTCTGGTGCATTGCTCGCCTTGGCTTATCGGGAGGAGGGGGGTTGGTGGATGGACGCGCGAGGTCGAAGCGAAAGAGGGTGAATCGGTGGTGGATAGAAGGGGCGAGGGCGGCGGGCAATAGTCGGAGCGGCGCCGCGACTCCCGTGACGTCTGTCGGCGCGTCGGCCAATCAATAGCATCCCCATGGCAACCACAGATAACATCGGACACACACCGTGGCAAGCGAGCACGCCGCCTTTCGGCCACTCGGTACTTCCTTCCACCGATGCCCGACCGAAAGACCGACAACCGAGAAGGGAGAGAATGAGAATACTAGAGAGAGAGGACGTGGCTCTCCATCGGAAAGATTCCTGCCACCCTCTCGAAACCATCCAAACCGCGCGCACACCAACGCCCTATACCCTACATATACATGAACCTATACGCGTATGTTCGCATAGCCTTTCGAGTAGTCCGCGTTCCAGCAGCCACCTCGTTCTCGAGGACACCCATTCCTCTCTCTCTTTTTTCATTTTCTCTTTTTCTCTCCCGATCGGTCTTCGGCTTCTTACCCACTCAACGAACGTCTCCTCGTCACCTCTCCCTTTTTCTACTCTCTCTCACCCCGTCGCGTCTCTCTTTCGGTTTCCTCTTTTAAATGAACTCCGACGTCACGTCCGACTAACCGGCGTATCGCCCGACGACCTTTTTCCTTTCGAATCCACCTTCTTCTCTGGACTCTTACCACGATCTCTAAGCTTCCTTTTTTTTTTCTTCTTCGTCTCGTTTTATTCATCTATCGTTAATACTTTGGGGAGTTTAACAAATTGCGTCGATGATGTTTTGATGATTTTTTTGTTTGACCTACAAACCTTGGTTAAGATCTTTCTGTTCCGATAACACGAGCTTCGGTAAAGGGTTAAATGTCTGTTGTCCGGTATAACTTCTCGACCATGTTGGCTATCTTCTTACGTATTTCAAGATACACGAGTATATCCTGTTTACGGGAGTTTTCTATCTCTTTCTTCGGTCGAAAGAATTGCCTAAGCTTTCCTCCTCTCTATTATTTCTATCGCAGCATATTTTGACGTCGCGCTTCCGCGCCGAGCTTCGAGAATAAATCGCATTTCCTGCATGCGAAACGTATGAGACCGCCACGTTGAAAGGATGGAAAAGGTTCGAGGTGGGTTACGATACGGAAACCTCTATCGTTATCCGTGAGTGGCGGCGGAGAAAAATCTGGTCGAAAGTATACTCTCTCTCTCTCTCTCTCTCTGAATCTGCGTCTGGCTTGTCAACGTTATCGATATCGATATATACTTTACTCAAGAGAGAGAGAGAGAGTGCATCGCTGGTGATGTCTCGCTATTTCGTAGAAATCCATGAGTCGAAAGTGGTACGAGATTCGTATCGTTTCATCCGCGTGTATACGTTCGTATCGTATAATTTCGTACTGTTTTCGTTGGAAGGATATTTGTCTCCGTCGATTCTCGCTCGAGCATCGGAGAAAACGAGCTTACCGACCAGGCTAAAGGGAACAAATTTGCCAATCGTGCTTGGTTAAGTCCCGATTTAATTACAATCGATGTAAAATCGATATTCTCGGAGGAAGGAGAGGATCCACGAAGTGGAAGCTTCGTGGAGGAGAAGGAATACTGGCCGAAGGCAGAAGTGGCATTCTCGATCGAATAACAAACCGTCCGGAGAATGGTCGCGCGATTCCAATCCATCCTGATGATCATTGTCGGGCCATTCTCGATTTCTCTCTCTCTCTCTCTTGAGATTATTCCACTCGTGCATAAGGATCGCGGCTCGTGATTCTGCCGGGAAATTACACCGGCCATCGCTTCGTCGTGTTTCTCCCCCATCGCGAAAGTTTACCGAACCTTCGTCGAAGCTCTCTCGATACTTTCCTCCTATCGTAAAGGAATTAACATCCATCGAAGTACCGGTGCACGGAGTACGCTTAATTTTGCTCAAGAAAAAAAAAAAAGAAAGAAAGTCGTTTTCCCCAACGAGAACCCTTCGAAATAAATTCAAAGAGCTAAAAGTAGCATGAATCGTCCAACGACGAAATCGTGCTCTCGAGTTTGTAGCTTTGTTTCCTATTTCTGGCATATCGTAGGAACGCGTAGGTGGCAGCGACAAGAACAGGTACGGGAGTTAAAAGCGAGTAGCTGCTTCGTAAAGTGGTTTTCGTGTTTTCGTGCGAGGACAGTAAAGTGGAAACGGTGGGGAGTGGAAAAGGGGGAGGGTGGTGTGATTTAACGAGATGTTTTCGTGAATTGTGCCGGCGCGGTGGTAACTAATAATTCGATTTTACGAGCGGTCGCGCCGAGCTTACTCTCTCTTTTGCTCTTTCGACCCTCTCGAGCGAAGCCGATATTTCTCTCTCTCTCCTACTCGTAGCGACAGCCAGCCGGAAAGCGTCGTGGCGCCGTTCAGGCTGGAGCCCCATTCCCACGCGGTGCGTCGCCGGCTTCTCGCGCGCACCGCTTCGTCCTCTACGTTGCTTCCTCCGAGCTTCTCGTGCCGGGCGATCAGCTGGTGGAGAACGTCAGGAGTATACCGAGCTCTGCCTGGACGTCGTCCAACCAGGTTACCGCCACCACCACCACCACTTCTACCATCGACTCCTTCCGCGTTTTCGACCTACGCCACGCCGGCAACGCCACCGGCACCACCTCCACCTACTACCACCTTCTCCTACTCCTCTTTATCCTTCGTTCCCTCCCTTCACCAACGGCGCGCCATCGTCGAGTTACAACGCTCGTAAACTCCTGACCCGTCGATTCGAAAGTCGGTCGTCGTCGACGACAACTACGATGACGGTGCCACGATAAATAAATTTCGACGGTACGATGCAATATGTACATACGACTTTGCGCATTCGAGACGGATGTTTCGTAGATGAGAGAACGGGAAACGTGAAATTAGTGTTGGAGGAAGGAGAGAGAAGTTGCGATAAATTGTACCAAAATTTATTATTTGTTACGAATAGTCAAAGGAATTTAATTATCTTTTTAAACCGTTCTTCTTTATTTACGATTAGATCAATTATTAACACTTTTATATCAACTGTAGTCATTTCTTCAACCAATTTTAATTTATTACGAATAACTATTGAAATTTTTATCAAAAATACCTCTATACCAAGTTATCTTGTCACTATTTCGACAACATTAAATTTCGAGAATCGCTTAGAAACTTTCGTCCCACGATAAAATTACAATCTCACCCGTATAACAACGAGCTTCGAGAAAATCAAAACGAGATAGAAGCAACGATTCGAGAGAATCGCTCGAGTTTGAAGGCGTCTAAAATATGCGAAGCTCCGTGCACACATGGCCGCCAGTTTAAAAGTTTGCCGCCCGCCTCTATCCGTCCGAGTCTGGCATTTTACAAGGAGGTTACGAGGAAGAGAAAGAAAGAAGAAGGATAGCCGGTGATAGAGGGTGCGCGTAAGAAGGAAAAGTCAGAGAGTTTCGCGAGAAAGAAAGAGAGAGGCATCTTTTCTCGCGTCGAAAGTCGTTCGGTGGTAAACCTCCTTGGGAGAATTCCAGAATAAACAAAAATGGAGGCTCAGCCTGCTTTATATCCCGGCGGAAGTCTGACGGGAAAAAGAATCCAAGAAACGTGAACAAGCTCGTAAATCAAATGTGTCTGCACTCGGTATACGAGAGTCGAATCCGTAAACCTTACGCCCCTTTAATCCCGCATCCATTATTGGTATGTCACGAATAAGAGGGTTCCTCTCCATCACCATCGCCATCATCTTCTCGCAGTCGGATAAAGGGGTGTGCTCGGGGTGAGCCGGGGGTGTTTCCTTCGCGGTCATGCATTATTTCCCTGGCGTGGCACGCGATGTAGATGGCTCCGGGCATTCCAAACGTTTGATTGAAAATTTCTTGAGACTCTGGAATGGTATGTGCGACGAGCCTCGCCACCCGTGGTACGCCAAGACCGAAGCTTTTATTCGCGGGAAGCTCGAAATGGACGGAAGGAACGCGCGGATAAAGAAAATTACTTGCTTTATCTTTCGAACCCAACGTCCGTTTCTACGTTGGCCCTTCTAGGTATCTCGAAATCTTTTAAAATAATAAAACGAAGCGATAAGTACGAAATAATACCGTCCTCGACCGCGAGAAAAATGTCTATCCCGATTCTCTCTCTCTCGCTTCCAACTACGAAGAGATCGCGTTACACCGCAGACTATTGGCGGTCTTGAAAGAAATAGAGGACGGACGAGCGGTGGCGAGAACGGTTTTCTTCTATATTTCCTTCTTCTTCGGTCGAAGTAACACCGCGTTTACTGGTGTGCCGAGACGGGAAAACGAAGAAGGCGAACCGATCTTTCGCCAGAGTTAGCCAAGAAGTTTACCGGAGAACTTGGGCGACGCTAGAAAGGAGGGTAAAAAGAGTGAGGGTAGCACGGGCGTATCGGAAAAAGTAACGTTCATTCCCGTCGGTATGACGTAGAGCATCTGCAGAAATTACTAGCAATTACGGCCGCGATTTATTAACTTCGAAAAGTGGTTATCTCGAACTCGTCCGCTGGTTGGCTGCTCTCTCTTCGTCCGAGAGCAGGTCGAAATATTGTAATGAATGCGTTATAACGAGCCACCTAGCGAAAGGAGGGAGAAAAAGGGATATCGTGTCTGCAATTACGCGAATTAAAAAATTTACCGTTTCGTTAGCGGCTTCTCTTCGAAACTCGTAACTCCGATAAAATCGTACCGCCACCGCGAATTCTCTCGTGTCATTATAATATCAATTATTATCGCGTGGAGTACCGTCAAAGTTGTCCGGCAAATATTAATTAATTAAACTCTTGCTAGTAATATATCCATCGATGGATCCTCGAATCCTTCCGTTCATGCGCGTCGCAAACCGTGTGCCGAATTTTGAGAATAGAAAATAGAAAGTAGAAGGAGATAGAAGTTTAAAGAGAAGGCAATCTTTGGATTTTTTTTTTTATTTACTGAATCGTGCTATTAAAAGATGAGTGTGATAATTTAATTAAACATATGTACGAAAAGTAATTTTTTCATAATTGAATTTAACTAAATGGAGGATAAAATCTCAAAAATGGACTTCATTTTCAGTCGATTACATAAGTGTTACCCTTTAACGATCTTTTCAAGAGGAATAAAAATGATCTCGTTTAGAAAATGGCACGTAATTAGTAAGCGTGAGCGTAACGTGCTAAAATCGATGGTACATCTCTCGGCAGAAGGGATAGGCCAAGTTTTTCTCCACCGAAACCATAATTAGCGCCCGATAACGACGGGTAGGGTAACCTCCCTACTTCTTCTCTCTCTCGTAAGCGATATGGGCTGACGAAAAAATTCATTAATTAATTTAGCAGGCATTTTAGGCAGTTTCCAGTGCGTTTAATCATTATGATATATATTAGTAGCGTGGCGTGGAACGGAATAATACCGATGATCGTGGAGAACAGTCGATCAGGATGGGCGTGCGTTAATGGAAAATGAAATTGTGGCTGGAGTATTAGTACCTACGAGAATTTAGATTATCCGCCGCTTAATAGAAACTCTATTAACGAGAGCATATTGTTTTCATCGACGAGCCGTCGCACGAAGGAATACCTACGAGAATCGTTTGATCTTCGATAGATCATCGATCGTTGGATCTTTGTCCCATAGTTTCCTACTCGTTTATATCCCAATGAAAATGACTCAAAGGTTCCTGATTAATTCGGCAAGAAAATTATCCAAACTTTGATCGAGGAAATCCTAACAGCATCAATTTCAACTTTGTTGGGTCGGAAAGTTTATTCGAGAAACTTACGAGCTTTATTTTCGATAGAAACTGGCATAAAGGGTTAATTGCGAAGGTAGCCTACGATTAAAGGAAAGCCTCGTTTCGAAGATTCGAAATGTCATCTCGATCGATCGCTCGTTAATCACTCGATTTAGCGGAGACACGTCGGCAGCCGGTACCGGCGACGAGTTTCCGCTGGAGATCAAAACTCCCATTGGACGGAAAATTTCTAAATCGCGTGGATGGTCCCCCCCCCCTTCTCCCACTTCACGGTGGTGCTTCGCGAACGAAGCACGACCGGGGGGAGGAAAAGTAATGAAAAAGTGGAACGAAGTGATTGATGCCGGCGAAAAGTTAAACGCGCGCTTTTAAATCCGTTTACAGAAAATTCGTCGACCGGACGCGAAACGAACGGTTCAGCGTTTGCTCGCTAGCTTGGTGTATAATACTCTACGTAGACTACGAGCGTGGCTCTCGACAGCCTTTTTGGCCCGCTCCTCTACACCCCTTCTCCTCTTTACTACGAAGCAATTTCTCCACAAAACTTCCTTTCTCTCAGTACCAATGCAGGTGGTACCGTACCAGTTGCGTGTTACTTCTGACACGACCTTCGTTATTCGACGTAACACGTGCCTCGAAAATATCGTCAATCGTATAATCGTCGATATTCTACTACCTTTCTACGGTAAACACGTTACTACTTTTGGTAAAAAAGGAAATAAGTAGAGAATTAGAGATCGTTTGGGGACGACCCAGTCGGAATAATTTATGCGTTCTACCTAGAAACTATATTCTACGTAGTTTTTCCTGTTTTTCAGAGAAACATGATATTCAACGTGTTTTTCGCTTCCGGCGTTCCGCCATGAAACTTGGTAATGTAGAAACGAACGAAAAAACAGTCGCTTGGTTGGGGTATATTTTTCGGAAGAACGTTTTTACTCGTGTATCTATTCCGGTACTTCGGTGAGATTAATTAATCATTGGGTGACATAATCGTGTCGACAAATTTTTCAACGATATATTCGATCGATTAAACGGCAACGTTATGCTCGGAAATGGAGTCGGTCGTTCGGAAAAGCTCTCGGTTCTCTTCTGCCGTTGTAGTTTTATCGATGAAAAACTTCATCTACCTACGTGTGTATACCAACGTAATAACGGATAGAATATACGCGTCTGGTAGAGAGCCACGCGCGTGCTCGTAGATTTCGTGAGCCAGGATAATATACAGATAATTCCATTAGGAGCGACTTGACATAGTTATCGCCGTAAGAAATACGTAGGCGCGCCTTTGCAGACTATATTTCTTGTCTACGCAGCTGAATTTAGTGTCATAGTCCTGATGTTTCTTGGTCGAAATTACGGAGCTTATCGTAAGGCCGAGTAATATATATCGCGTTAAGGAACATTATAGTATGCTTGTAATTACCTTCGAACATAACGCTCTTAGATCATCCTTGGTAATAATATCTTGTACCTGAGTTATAAAGAGACAAGTATTTGATCGTTTACTCAAATTATACTGAACGTGGGGTAGGTATCCTGCTAAGAAAGGACTTTCGACGATTAGATTAACGCGGTAACTGCCAGAGCACTTTGCATGTATATCTAATTTGGTTTATAAGTCTTTTTGGAATGGAGATGTAGACAAATTTACGATCACATTTTTTATATTACATCTTAAACTGCTTATAATTAGGGATTACATTTTCGTGAATATCAATAAACGAGTCTTATAAACATTCCAATTGTAACCTGAAAAATGGAGTGCCAGTACTCAAGTTTATTCTCAACAAGACAAAATGTAGTGACATTCCGTCGAATGATCTTTTTCCATCTAGTAACATTCCATCTTTCCAAAACAAAATATGTCAACATCGACACGAACTTATCGAACGACACGATAGATAGACGCGATGAAAATAGCTATACGTTGGTAGTTCCAACGTCAAGCGTTACAACCGAGTGACATCATAACCGAATCGATTTTTTTCGTATCTCTCTACCTTCCTCTCTCGGTCGTTAAAAGCTGTAACTGTAAAAAAAAAAAAGAGCCGCGTCCCCTCGAGCGCGAATAATCATACGATTCGGTGACGACGTTTCCCATGTTCTCTCGCGTAGGGTTCGTAGGTACAAACGAAATCCAGAACAAGAATCCATTAAAGTGTAACGACAGTGCCTCAACGTCGTTACTAACTTCACTCGACTACTTCGTAATGGTTACATCGGCCACTAGACAAATTCTGAGACGCGTAACGACCGACCCGATGAGGCAATCCACTCAGAACTCTGAAACTTGTCCTCTTCAAGGGCCCGCTATATCGACGGAAGTCTTAATTCCTATCTGACTGTACGTTAGATGTATTCGTCCGTGAATATGTACACGGTGACCCCAAAGGTAGACCAAACGAAGATCATTCGCGAAGAGGGCACGAAGTTTCGAAGAAATTAATATAACGTAAAAAGATTGTTCGTTCCTAACGACTTGAAATACGACAGTTTATTTAAAAGGTTCACGAGATTATTTTATTTACATTAAAAGGGTAACATCTATGTAATTGGCTGAAAAAGAAGTCCATCTTTGGGATTTTGATCTTTGGGAAATGAGTTTGATAACATATGTATCGAAATATCCAAAAAGTAATTCTGTCCTAATTGAATTTAACAACATAAAAGATCTGTTAACTCTTATCAAAATTACTGTGCTAAGTCATAACAAATTTTTCGATACCTTTGTTCCAAAAAAAGGAACCATAAATAATCCATACCGATTCATATAAAATCGTTTGACTAGTAAACACGTTTATAATTCAACCTTAACCATCGACAAAGCGTTTTCTACGCTCTCATATTAAACTTCCTTCGAGAAGATATAAGGATTCTCTCGTCGACGACGTATCTCAAGCACAAGAAAAGAAGTTACGATAAGGGACGAGAGGAGAAGGATAAAAGGAAGAAGAGGAAGAAAGGGAGCTCGGCCAAGAGCCATATCTGCAATCGCAATCGATAGTGTAACCGCCCCGAAGTCCCTGGCCTTCGGTACGATATTTAAATGTCAGGCACATAACACGCGTTCGCCACCTCCATAAGGATAAAAGGGTAGTGGGGAAGGGCGAGGTCGCCGGATACCCTAACATTTCTAGCTCACCCTTGTAACTCGGGAGTTTCGGGCGAACGACCCTCTCCTTCGCGCACGCGTTTTCGTTGCGAAAACGCACACATAGAACGTTATTAAACTCGAAGGCCTTTCTAGCGAGCGAGTAAGCACACGTCCTCTCTCTCTTTTGCGTTACTAGAACCCCCTTCACGACCAACGTCTTCGACGTACAGTCAACTCTGTAGCTGGTCATTTTGTATTCCATGAGAATCTACTAGTCGAGTCGAGGGAGCCTCCGCAAACGGGCCAGACCCAATTTTCCTTCGTCTGGTTGCCTAGGCTGTCCCTTTTGTACAGAATCGCGCGGGAACCGTCTCGCGTTAAGATCTTTACCTAGCAAACGTTATTAATCCGAGAATGCTTACTTTTCCAGGTGAATAGCTTCCTTCGACGTTTCGAAGGCAAAAGAGGAACATGAGAGAGAGAGAGAGAGGATGAAATGAGTAGAAAGAAAAGGGTATATGAAGAGAAAAGAGGTGGCAGAGAGGTCGAAAGGCCAACGCAAGAAAATTCAATCGGATAAATAGGTGTACGAGAGAAGTAAGGAAGTTTTGACTCAACGAAAGAGGGTGAGAGAAAAGGGAGAAGCTTGGCGAGGTTAAACGCGCGATACGAGCCCGCGGTGCTGCGACCATTACGTATTCCCTGGGAACCAAGCTGCTTTCGCGAAAAAGGGCCAAACCCAATTTTCCTCGAGGCCCTTCCCTTTGTGTCGTCGCGCGAGAAACCTCGCTGTTAAGATCTTTTTATGGAGCGCGAACGATATTAATCCGAGAATGGTGCGGCCATATCTCGGATCTGCTCGTAGTAGAATAAAAGCCGGGGCCTCACGGCAGCTTTTCCTTACTTAGAGAAGAAGATATAGCGAGAGGGCGCTGTTCTCCATTACCAACACGACTTTTCTTTTCCTTCTTTCTAAAACGATAAAGCGATTTTCGTCGCGCTATCGATTCGTTTCTGAAAGGAACGCAAAAGGATGGAGTGTGGGAAGGTTTAAACTTTCCGAAAATTCTCTTCTCTCGCGATGCCGCTCGTATGTACACATCGACGGGGAAAGAAAATAAACGATCTTGCCGAACGTAAGTAGCTAGATAGGGCAGAAACTTTATGGCTAATTTTGTCTAATTTATGGTAAGCCAGACTCGTGGTTACGATTGAATAGGATCTTGTCACGCATTCTCTTCGACTATATTCTAACCAACTCCCTCGCTCCACCCCGTTCGGCCCTTCCCTATTTCCTTCGACGATTAAGAAAGTCGCGCGCAGCGTGCCCGTTCAGAATTTAGGGTTAACGAAATTCGGTCCCTGGCTCGTTTTAACGATCGTCTACGTAAACTTGGAGACGTCTTAGCGTGAGCGACGTACGTTCGCTCCTTAATAGGATTATTAATTTGCATTTCGAAACGTCGAGAGATCGTTTCCAAGCTCTACTCGCTTTGCTGCCTAGAGCTTCGGTCGCGAGGAGAGAGAAGAAAAAGAAAAAAAAGGACGTGATACTTTTTAAAACCTCTCGATGGAGCTTCATCCATCTTCGAAAGGGAAAAAAACTTTCGCGATGTATCGCACGTGTCGTCACGGGTTTCCTATTAAAAAGGACAGAGAGAGAGAGAGAGAGAAAAAAGCCGAAGGAAGCGAAAGAGAGAAAAGCGAGGTAAAAACCGTTCCAGGAGATAAGAGTCGTTCGAAGAGAAACTTTTCTTTTTCATTACCCGGCTCGTATCTCTCCGAGTTCTCGTCGTTGGAAAAACAACTTTTACATTTTAAGAAGTACGTTCGAAAATGTACCGCTTCGAGCATTTAACCGCTTTAAACGCGAAGGGGAGAGAACCTACCTCTCTACCACTTCCCGTTCGCGAAAATGACAAATTCATTCGGAAGGCTCCATAAACGGTTCCCTGTCCGCCTATTCAGAAGAGGAGGGTAAGAGAAAACGAGCGAGAGAGAGAAACGTAGCCGAAGTACTCGTAATTTATTAAAAATGTCGTAGACGCGAAATTCGAACGAACCTCTCCCTTCTCGTGTTTCTACAATTTCTCCCACCCAAATCGTCCTCGTCGTCTCGGTTCAACTCGTTTTCTTCGTCTCTCGAAGCTCTACAATTTTCAAGGGGTCCCTATGCTAGCTAGAAAGAGCTAGGACTATACCGGGTGACTCGCGCACTCACGTTCGCCATTTACACTCGTTTCTTCGTATGTAGTTGGCGCGTAAAACGATCGGGGATGCGAGGCAAAGCGAAGGAGCTGCCGAGTCTATGGGAAGAGGGCTTCGGGGGGGGGGGGGGGTGAGAGGGAGGGAATGGAGATCGTACCGACGAGCAGACGAAAAAGAGAGAGAGTAGGATGGAAGGTGGTGTAGAGAGTCGGGTTCGCTCGTATAAGAATCTAAAAGACGAAAAAGACGAAGGAGAAGACGACGACGAAACGACTCCCGTGGGTGTTTCCCAATCAGCCAGACTCCAGAAGCTCGACCGTGAGCAACGCCAACCACTATCGTCTAAAATGCGTTCTCTTTCTCCTGTGTATTTTCTACGTTTGCGCTTCTCCACGAGAGTGCTAACCCGCTAATGCGCGCACACCTACACACTTTATCATGGTACCACTTTTCTCTTTCTCTCTTTCTTTCACATATACGAAACAGTACCTACTTCGAGCACAGCGGTGCCGCACCGTCTCGGACTCCATTAGTAATCTTTATGCGATCTGTTAACGCTTCGTGCTAAGGTCCTTCGAGGCTTTTTCTATCTCCAACGTCCGCCGTTTACACTTCCGAACGATGCTATCTCAAAAGTTTACCTTCATGCTCGATATAAAGGCAAAATGTGCCATAGTCGTAGGCCCTTTCGAAATGGTATCGACGATTAGAGGAAAGGTAGGATCTCGCTCGAATGATTTTTTTCGATCGAGTATAGAGAATTCTGCGTCGTATCTTTTTAGCACCGAATCGATAATTTATCTATGTATGTGGATGTTTTAATCCTTGGTACATCCAATACTGTTTTTTATAGATACGTTCTCAAGAAACCTACGTAAAAAAAGATACAGTATCCTTATAAAAGTGGGGGATTGGTTCTGTATTCGAAAAATTAACTACAATAATCTTATGAAATATATCTTGAAAATTCATCGTTGTTACGTGCTTTGCACACTTTTTTTTATTTAAATACCTCATAACATATCTTTATGAATAGAATATCATATGGGAAGCACGAAAAGTATGCAATAAAATCGTAGTGTTTATAGTCAGAACGAAGAAAACAAAAGAGACCTTAGTTTAGTTCCGATTCGACTACGCTCCGGTTAAGACGTGCTTTGGTATTCTTGCCTTAATTTCTTTACTTTCCTTTATACCAAACCCGATATACTCTTTAACACGTTGACTGCCGTGTCACCCATATTCGGGTGACGGCAAAAATTCTGATTAGGCCGTATCACCCTTATTCTTATTTCGCTTATTTGAGTGCTTACGAGGTCAATTTGACGGAGTGTTTTTTATGAACTTGCGTGGCAGTCAACGTGTTAAATAAACACTTTCATATATAATCCTACATATATTTCTTTTTTTTTTGTTACAGGTAAGCGTTAAAGAACCACACGTGTTTTACGATATCGAGAGGTTGTTTGGAAGATCGAACAGATTACGCAAGTAGATCGCTGGGTATTCAGGTAACGAAAAGCATCGCACGATGAAAACTCCACGCGACTCGTGCATGGAAAGTAAGAGAGAGAGAGGGTAAAAGAGTAATGCGAGTTACAAACTAGCCTTCCCGTTGTAACAACAGCGGAAAGTTTTGTCCTCGCGCTTTGTCACGGGCACAACCTTTGTGCGTCTAAACGAGGTTCTTCGTATCGAATTCGCCGAGTACCATAACTCTCTTTCTCTCTCTCTCTCTCTAGCACGTAATACGAAACACTCCTAATTTGGTTAGAACTTTGACTTCTTAACGCGTACTCCACACCGATGAATTAACATCGAATGGTACCTACCGGGATTAAAGACGTACTTGTTGAAGTCGTTAGAACGACAGATTCGGTGCTGTTTACTCGACACGTATTTTATCGAGGTTTTAATAATTAGATTTTTATGTAAATAAGTTAAAGTTTTATTCTGTTCAAGAATAATTTTTTCCGGACGAAGCAAATGACTTTTCGTTGTTATATAAACTATCCATTTGCGATATCGATCGACTTTACGAAACGAAAAGTAGAGAAAATTTATAAAATATTAAGTAGGTATGGATCAAACGTTTCGATACTAAAATTTGGCAAAATTCACAGAGTAGAGTTAATCACTTTGACCCGTGGATGGCTCATTCATTTTTAATGGACAATATATAAATAATTGCCTCACTAACGTTGCATATACTCATATATTCATCTAATATCGATCAACCTTTGCTTATTCATATTGGCTCCTGGCTGATTAGCGGAAAGGTTCCAAGAGTTAACAATTTAGATGGAACGAAAAGACTATATTCGTGCTTATTCCACGGTTAACTCTTTTGCATTAAAATACTCGACGTTACGAATAAATTTACGTACCGATAAAAATCGAAGATCAAATCGAACGGAAGCGTGTCGCGTACGGAATCGGTACGGTCCATCGTTCGCGAAGCATTAGCTAGGAAATACCGTATCGCTAACGCGAAAAGTGTATGCGAGAGAGACATGTCTGTAAAATGGTTGGGGGGGGAGAGACACAATTTTATCCGCTCTCATCGCGAATGGACACGGAGTTTGAATGGTTAACGTGGGGTGGTATCTCGCGCGCGTTGGGATTTCGAAATATCACAAATAGCCCCTCGTCTCGTAGTGTGCGCTTTTGTATAGAGGGTGCTTGAAAAGTTCGGGACCACATCGGAGAAAAAAATCTTTTATACGAATATATAAAAGTTTGGTGGCTTTTAAGGAAATAATAGATACACGACATTTTTGGTTTCATATTATTTTATTGAATTATGTATGATACATTTTATCGTATCGACAGATAAACAAATTAAACATTCATGTTTGTACATACATTACCAGATAAAACAGCTGAATACAGATAACAAAAAACACTTTTAGAACAACCTACTATTTAATTTCGTCAAAATTAGATCAACTTTAAAATTTTAAATAGGTACTCCAATTTTTGGACTCTACGTTTAAAAATAAGAATGTTTTCTAACTTACACCCTAAAAGGGTTAAGAATTCGATCTAATTTTGACGAAAGATTAAATAGATTCTTAAAAGCAATGAAACTTTCACGCAACAAATTTTTATCCCCGATGCCACTTTTCCAATATAATCAGGTAGTCCAGGACTATCCGAACACCCTGTACATAATCCTGCGTGTATATTCCATTCGTGTGTATCGTTGGAATCCGCCATCCATTTGAACGTTGCGAGAGGGAAGAGACGTGCCGCCGCCACTGTCGCCGCCGCCGCGGGCGTCTAATGCGTCCGTGTAATTTTCGTGAGTCTGCCGTACAATTTCGTGAAATCTAATCTAATATCGTACACGGGTGTAATACCAAGGGGATATGAGGTCAATTGCGCGGCAATAGCTCGCTCTCGTGTACAATGCTTGTCAACCTTCTCGTATTTGCGGATCCGTAAGTAATGCGAGAACGCGCGCGCGCGCGTACGCTCATAGCAGTATCTACACCTAAAGGAGGGATCAAGACTCGTGCATCGAACGTTGCGGACGTGGCTTGAGGGACACCGTCAACACGAAGTTTGCGATCGTTTCTCCGATCCCGCAATCTCTTACTCCCTCTCTCTCTTTCTCTCTGTTTCTACCCTTCTCTCTCATACAAACACACATGGCACCCTTCCTTCGAACGAACCTATCGATCCCTCCGATCGCCTAATTGTCCTTCGCTTCGTTACACCAAGTCGAACGGTCCCCGCACAACAGGAAACGTTGCAATCTCGGTTCTCCATCGTCATCGCGAACCCTTAGCAACGTCTCCGATCGAAACGATCGTCTTCGCTAGGAACTCGTATCTCTTTTAGTGAAAAACGAGAAACCTTATTTGCCTTTCTTCCGATCCCTGTCAAACGGACAAATTCTCGTTATTCTTCGATCGTCTCTAGCAAGTGATAGAGAAGGAGAACCGTTACGGTCCATAAATCGAATCCCGATATTAGTCCGAGAAGTCGTGTTTCCTTTGGTAGGCAACTATCGTGTAGTATAGTTAGGTATACGATTGGAAAAGCGTGCACGCAGCGTAAGTCTTGGAGAATCGTTCGATCTATCGGTCGATCGTAGTTACATAAAACTCGCCTTTTCCGTGGCAAGACTTTATCGGCATTCCCGAAGACGTATTCGAAAACGATTCGCGGCCTTTGCACGAGGGAGAAAGGGAACGTTCGAGCTCCTAATAAAGTATTTATCCTTCGTACTACGGGAAGCGAACTCGCAGGAGGCGGGCTTCTCGCGAGCCAAAACGAGCCGGAGCTCTCTCTCTGTGTTTCGAAGGGGGATAGAAAGAGGATAGAGTACGTAGGTGTTACGAACGGGAGTTTCAGTTTCCGGGTGATCTGTGGCTCCCTCGTCGTGAGAATCGATGCCGCCAGCCGCCCAATAACCATACATCCTACGACTATCACACCCCTGGGGTACCCCCACATCGTATTCGATTCTCTCTCTCTCCTTCTCTCTTTATCTATCCGCGTCTCTCTTTTCCTATCTCACGTTCTACGCTTCTCATCCTCGAGCTGCCTTATTACAAATATCCGAGTACACGTTAAGCCCCAACGAAGGAGAAATTTATCGGTCTCGATGAGAGTCTCTCACCTTCCACCAAAATTTTCTATAGCTAGACGTGCTTGATCGGTAACCGTGCGAGATTAGCCAAGAAACCATGTTTTCTTTCTTTCAAACGTCGAGGACGTTTGTCGGTTTATCGTCGAAAAACAACGTTTTCCTCGTACGGTGTAAATAGGGGCTAAAAGAGAATTCGAGAGGTCGATACCCACCATCGGGTGGTACCAGTCGTCTTTTTCTCTCTTTATAAGAAAAACCCGAGGAAACCAGACCGACGAGCGGTCGAGAGAACGTGGATTCTACGGATTAGTTATTTTTCGTCGACGTAAAGTACGGACGATAAATTTTTAGTGGAACTTCGTGGAAGAGAGTCGATACGCGAGAATGAGCTGGAGAAAGAGAGGGTGATAGGGAGAACAGGGAAGAACGAGGTATACGAACGTAGCTCGAGGGGGAAGAAGGGAACTAATATCGATTAAACCGTTCCTCGAGAGCATAAAATCATATTAAAACGGAATTATCGAATTCTTCGAAATTTATCGCGTCCTAGTTCGAGAACGTATTCGCGTCTCGGGAAAGAGACATTAATACCTACGCGGAGAACCGTTAAGGATCCTGTTTCGAAGAACGTTATGGCCGGAGCTCCGTAAAACGAGCACTTAGCTGCGCGAGCTGGCGCGACTAGCGAGAGAACGCATCGCGTTACCTATCCGGTCTTTCGCGCGCGTAACTGATCGAAATGAAAATCGTTGCTACGCCTTATAGTTATTACGATCGGTTGGTTGAATTGCTTCTAACTATTTTAACGGAGAATCGTTCGTTGTTAAGAATATGCTGTGGGTACTTTAGGTTCGAGAAGGTTAACTTTTTACATTAGACCGTCATCTTTAAGATTATATTCTACCATATTATTTTATATTATATGTGTATTTTTTTGAACAGTATTGTTTTGAACAATATATGTTTGAATTATTGGTAGATAAATTTAAAAAAGAAAATTACGTCCACACAGCTCATTGTCATCGAAGTCGGTCTTGTCGAGGCACATTTGACTTAATATCGAACGCATGTAGGAATGTTAAAAAAATTTTAATTTATGTTTTGATAGGAAATTAAAGTTCCTAACTTTAAATATGAAGACCTCTAAAACTAAGAACATGTGATTTATATCATTCTGCTTTACATCTACAGACATATGAGCTATTCACAAGCCGAAGAGATTAACTCAATTTTTTGAATATTTGAAAAATCTTAGTGCTAAAAATATTTGTAACTAATTCTATTTTATCAATTTTCTCGACTGTCTCGTCGAAGTTAATCGATTTAGCAAATGAGTGCCTCGTATATGTTCGTATCCCTTAGCGAAATATTTTAGGAACCCATATACGAGTTCGTATCCCTTAAATCATAAACTCGCTTCGCCGATTCTCGAGACGTTAACCGACTATTCTCTTCCCACCCCTTTTTTGTACACATATATCGGCAGCCACCTGAAAACGCGAACGCGATAATTTTGTTTATTGTTGACGCGTCGCATCGTTCATTTTTTGATATTGAGTTTCCACCGCATTATACACCGCGTCGCGGGACGAGAAATTTTATATGCGTATCGACGAGAGAGATCGCGCACGCCTCGTGTTACGACCGAGCGCCGCTCACGCACGCACGCACGCACGTACGCTCCTTTTTAACGAGATTTAGGAGATTGCGAAAAAGAGGAGGACGATGCGAAAAAGAGCAGCAAAAAGTATGGGGGTGCGAGTGGAACGGAGATTGCGCGTTCTTGAGAGGAACGGGAGGGGAAATCCTCGATATTTAATACGAAGGAAGCCTCGTTTCTTCGGCGTTGTAAAAAAAGGAAGAAAAAAAAAGAACGGATATGGAGAACGTACCTACTGCGTGCAAAAGAAAAAATTAACATGTTGAGTGGTGGGCCAATTTAAACTCGTGGGTTTATATTATTTCGTTAACAATATTTATTACATATATTTTAAACCTCACACTTTTTATAACTGACGGTATATAAATACTGTGTAACAGATCGAGTGCCGGTGACTCCGATGGCATGTAACGTAGTAAGAACTAATCAGAGCATACGAATTAGATACTTATTACTTCATTTAATATTTGCGTAAGCTTAGCAAAGAATATGTTCAAATATTATTAAATACCATGAAAAAAAATTATAACTCAAGAAGATTAACCATTAAATACAGATGTCAAACTTTACAATGTCATAAGAAATACATGACTTTGCACGACAAAGGGTTAATTACCGAGGAAAAGCGATCGAAACGAGCAACTTATACAATTCGTTGCCATTTACTCGGCATTCCACTCTTTTTTCAATTTTTTATCTCTCTTCGACGTCATTGCGTTACTATGTCTGGTGTAACGAAAAAAGAGGGAATAAAAAAAAAAAAATTCACGATATAGAACCACCGTTGCGTTTTGGACCGACGCGAAATGCGATATCGGTGTCAAATAAATGGGGTTTAATTCGCGCTTACGGAACGATATCTCCGCACTTCTCACCCTTCTTTTCCGCACCGTTACCAACGCTCTCTCTCTCTCTCTCTTTTCGTTCTGGGTGGTAGAGGACGCTGCGTCTCTCGTTCGAAGGGACGGTCAGACCCGCTGGCTATGTAGACACTCCGTACGGCAGTATTTATGGAAATGAACTGAGGTAGTTTGAACCCTCTTTCGCTTTCCGTCCCTCTTTACCACTCTCTCTTTCTCTATCTCTTTTACTCCAGGAACGATCCTCGCCAGGTCGTTGTATCCATACTCTTTCCTTCTCTCATACGCACGCTTTCAAACAACCTTCGAATCTCTCTCTCTTCTTCGTACGCGGAAATACGTACGCAGCTGCCGCTTCGAACGATGCCACCCTCCCGCTACTGTTTGCCCACCTAATTACGTGGAATTCGTAAGTTACGAGTGCCAGGCACGCCCATCGCCCACACCCCTCTCGTTACTTTTATTCTTATAATAATTTCCGAACGGTAGTAGGTGGACCGACCGCGTCTCTCTTTTTATTCCCTTTCTCTCTTCCCTTTTTATCACGCCAGCTACGTTTATTCTCGTTCACCTATCCTCCTTCCGGATGCACGTTCTCTACTCCACCTCTCTCTCTTTTCTTCGTGTTCTTTTTCCGGTGTGCCCCGTCGTTACGGATGATACTATTCCAGTCGGAGCGGGGTTATTCGATTTGCTCGGATTTCGTGCTAATTGAGCCGCGCTTCCGAAGTTCGCTTCGCGTCTCTCCTGATGAAATAGTGAAACGTGCTAATGGAGGAAAGGAGAGAGAGAGGTTTTATTTTTTCTACTTTCCTCCGTATCTATGCGATCCTTCGATACGTTCGATACTCGTTGGAAGGAGAGTAGTATTAATGTTAAAATTGTTAACTCGACTTTTCTCGATACGATGCTCGCAATTTGGAACTCTCGAGACGTTGCTGGTTAGCAGTTTCTCGTCCGGGATTGGTATATAATTGTTAAAAGGGTTGTCGCACGTGGATTATACACCGAGTAACGGTTCGAAAGGTTTCTTTGAAAATAGCATTGTACGCGAGGAGTATCTCGCGTCTACGAGGGAAGTCATCTTTGTCGTTTATTTGCGCGAATCGAGAATACCAAGGCACGAAGATGCAAAATATTCACGCCGGGTGTTCGTCGTTCTCTCTCTTCTTCTGTGTAACTCGAATCGAGACACGGCAAACACCGATTCCCGTCACCGAACGATTTACAGGAAACTCCTTGCTTGGTAATTCCTTGTTACTCGCTGCGAGACGAGCGGAATCTCCTTAGGAGTAGGAGATAAATCAGTGACGCGAGAGGTAATGCGTCGCGGTGATATTCCTCGAATGGATCGTGGAAACTTCTCCAGCGACGTCGATAAAGACGGAGTAATAGAATTTCATCTCATTGATCTAAATCTCAATAAATCCGTATTTGAGAGGAACGCAGAAAAATGAAGTTTCATTTGTAACGCGTCGAGCCCTTCGAAGATCCCTCTTTCTCCGACCGGTCTCCCAGATTCGATGTTCATCATATTCTCGTTATCTTTTTGTCTTTATTAAAAAAGTGGCCTACCGTTGCACTCCATTCTCTTCTTTTTAGGATATTACAAAAAAAAAAAGATTAGCAATACCATTTAAAAATTTGTAGCTGAATTTTTATTCACAATTGTCAACAATAACAATGCCAATATATGATAATATTTTTTCATAACTTATACATACTTCTGTCCTAATTATCACCATATGTCACATATATTCTAATCTTTTTATTCCTGAACGCCTGATATTCCACGTGACACAGATCAAAACGTATTAATTTTAATCGAGCTATCGATAGAGTATTCACACGGAAGGAATCAGCCGTAGAGACGAGCAACGAACGAAAACCAGAGAGAGAGAGAGTGAAGAGAAAGATAGAATCGTAGAGATACGTTGGTAATTTAAGTAGTCATAAGAAGATCAAGGCGGACCGCCTTGAGCCAGTCTCTCCTGTCTCTCTGGCTCGGTTGACATCCGTGAATTCTACTTGCAACCTGTTGCTCTCTGTCTCTCTCTTCCTCCCTTCCCTTCTCCTCCCTGTCTTTCTCTCTTATCCGTATACTCGTCTTCTTCTTCTTCTCTTCCGTTCCCTCCCTCGCCGATCTCGTCTCTAAGCGTCGACGTGGTCCGCGCCTAAGTGCATTCCGCGCTTTAGAATCCTCGCTCGTAACGTATGCCTCCGTAATCGCCGCGGGCCGCACTCACGCGCGAAAGTACCAGAGACTCGAGATCCTACGGTTGAAACGTGAGTGTGAGAGAGCGCAATGAAGTGAACGACACTTCTTCTTTTTCCTCTTTCTTGATCCACAGATATACGTATATTCCCGGTAGCATAGAGAACTTGGCGGTTATCGCGGAGACCATGAATATTTTCCATGGAAAATTTCTTCTTTCTGCAATCTCGAATAAATTTTTCCTTTTATAGCCCTCTTACACCAGGGTTATTCTTTAGAATTTTGAGTTATTTGTGACGTGAATATTATTTTATTTATAAAGCACAGTGATAATAAAATAAAGATGAGCGTGAAGAAAGGATTATGTCGAACAAAATTTCACTATTCTTTCCTCGATATATTTGTAATTTTAGATTCCACATATAACACGATCATACGTTAGTATTTCGTCGATATGGTACAACGGAATATTATTTATTCGAAAGCTCGGTGCTAACACGAAAGAGAGATAAGCGAGGGGAGACAGGTTTCCCGGATTATTACGACGACTGTAAATTCTAGCGACGTAACGACGGCGCCCTTGATTCGCGAGTACCGTCGTACTTACGCCGCAATCGATCGCGCTATAAACGCGCATCCATCGTCGTAGTCTTTATCTCGATAGAAAGATAGACCGTGAAGGAGAGAGCGAGAAACTCGTAAGTCCGACAGTTACACGACTTACGTGTGCGTCGAGCGAAAGCCGAGAAATTTACATGTTACCGCGAAGTGGTTGCGTGTAAGGGCGCTATACGTTAAAGTACCCGTCGACGGCCGAGGTTGACATCGTCTCGTAAATGGAAATGGCTCTCTGCCGCATCACATAACGCGATTTACCATTCATCGAAAGAAGCGTATCGCGTCTTTCTCTCGAAAGCGGATGCCGCGACGTCGTGTGCCACCTATCGCATACCGCAATCCGTTTCCGCGACTTTAAACCGTTCCTTCTTATGTTCCGCTCTTGGTTTCAAGATAACAGCTGATAATTACGGGGTATAAACGTGTTAAAGTAAGCAAAAATGTGATTGGAAATATTTTTCTAACGCGTTAAATGCCATGGGGGAGTCATCGGTATTCCATTCGTTTATCCATATCTTTTATCATTTATTCACGAGAATGTAACCATTGGTCGTTAGAAATATCGCACAACCAATTCGGTAGGGACATAAGTATGTTAAAAAATGAGAAATTTCAATATTGGGTTCCTAATATTAGAATAATGAGTTGCAAATATTTTTAAATAGGTTCGTAAAATGTTAATTTTTAATTAACCGACTTTTTAACCTATAAACAGAAATTATATTTGAAAAAAGAAAATTAGATAACGATACGTGTATTTGACGTATTATAAGTTACAGCTAATGAGATACTCGGTCTATAAAAAAATAATAGAAATAATCGCCTTATCAATTTTTGCAAACAAATGTAACTTTGGCTCTCATTAATTCATTACATTTTCCATACGTAAGCCGTCTCGCATCCTTCTAAAATAAAATGATCGCTAATGATTAAATATGATATGGTCAAAGATTTCAGAGTAAACATTAATACTTTATTTTTCCTTCCTCGCGTAGACTTCCCGTTCAAATGTCAGGCAATTAAAGCAGATTATTCTTGTTGAATTTACGACAGACCCGTTTTCAAAGTAGAATTCGCCGACCGGACGTTCCGGTCCGAACGATAATGCGAGACTTCGTTTCAATAATCGTCCGACTGATTTATTATCGCGATGTAAGCGACAGCCGGTGCCACCTACAAAAAGCAAACCGGCCCGCGTATAGAGCTTGTCTTCCGTAATCCAACGAGGAACATCTGCGCGGATTCGAGATGGCTCGAAAACGGAGACATTTTAAGCTCGCGGGAACTCGTCTTTCCGCTTGGCTCCCCTTCAAGGAATTTCGGTCTACGTGGCGCTCTACTCTCTCTCTTATGTATATATATATCTATATATATATATCTATATGTATATATAAAGGACCAGATGTCCTGCCACCTCGGCGCAATCAACTTCAAATGCCTACCCGTGAATTCACATGCGGCCGTTCCCGTGCAAGCGAACTCTCCTCTCATAAAATCCGCCTTTCGGAATTTTCGGAGGCTTAACCTTCGCGAAAGGATCGAGAGAAAGAAGTTGGAGGTTGCATTAATCCCTTAAGCCAGAAATCTCGTTTCTTTTTTAACCAGCAATTAGAGACACGCAAGGCCGCATCTGCCTGGTTAATCGCGATAAAGAGCGCGAAGCAGCTGCGGCTTTAGCCAGCTGTTTGCACGTTTGCCGAATCACGCGAAATTACGTTGGCTCGATGATAGAAAGAGAGAGAAAGTATAAAAAACAAAAGTGTACAACGACGTAAGTATCGATCGAGACACTGTCGAGAGTACCACGTGGTACCGATCGAAAATTCGACCGGCGGCGCGACGCACCTTAGAAATAGAAAAAAAAAGGGAGAGAATATTATTTTCCGCTCGTAGTCGCCAACCTTGCATTAAGATGTGAGTCACGTCTCTTTCTGCGTTCCTCGCTAGAAATATCTGCGCGAGGAGGATCCGGTCTCCTTTCCTCCGCCTCTTCGAGCCGCACGAAAAGGGCGACACATTTCGAAGGCTCCTTTTCCCTCTCTCTCTTTGGTCCCTTTACAAGATGGAAGGAGAGACTCTCGTACCGATGCAGAGAGAGAAGCTCTATCTCTCTCTCTCTCGTTCGGTCTCTCGCGCGCGCGATTCGCAGAGAGAAGAGCACCAGATGTCCTACTACCTCGAGCGCAATCTACTTCGAATGCGTCCCCACGAATTCACATGCGGACGTGCCTCATGCAAATGTCTTTCTTGCTCGGCACTCGTAAAAGAAGACCCCTGTGCGCTCGCGTTCATTAAAGTTATTAGTTTTGCGAGACTCGGCGGGCGTTCCAATATTCTCAAAGGGTTGCGGTGTACGAGATTCGCGTATATATTTCGTCCGTTCGAGAAGAGAGGGGACAAGTCGTTTGGAAAGAATCGCTACCTTCTTCCTCGTATCGAAATTATTCATCGAAGGTAGTCTCGCTATAGCCTTTTCCGTGACAACCGTGTGCACGATGATCGAATTCCAAACGACGAATTCCAGAACGATCTGTCCGAGTAGCGTTTTTCCTGCGGAACAAGGAATGCGAAAACTCGTAGGTTGGAATCCTTTCTTCCTCGGATTTCAAGACTTTATTCAAATTTCACGGGAGTCGATTAAGCGGTCGATTTGCTCGAATTTGGTGAACGCTAGAAGACTCCTTTACCGTTCTACCGCGACTAATAGCTCGCGTTTATACGAACGACGAAAGGAAAAGAGAGAGAGGAGGTAGAGAAAGATAAAGGAAACTCGCGAGAAGTAGCCTTTCCATTCCTTCTCCGGAATCCCTCACGCTACGTTACGCGTCTCGGGATCCATCGCAGCTCGAATGTCTTTCCACCTTCGACGCAATCTACTTCGAGTACTTGAACGCTCTTCAACAGGGATCCTCGCTCGGTATCACGCGAGGAACTTTGTCGCGATCGCGTACAAAGGATATCGTCCGGACACGTCGTCCATTAAAGTTATTAGTCCAAAGAAGACTCTTCTCGCTGATTCTCATTTTCTAAAACTATCTTGTACCTGGTCGATTCTCTACGCTTCGATGCATCGTTAGCGGAATGAAAGTTTTACACTGAGATGAATAGAATTTGATTTTCCTTTATCACGTTAAAAGCACTGGAATTATTCCTAGTTCGTTAATAAAAAAGATCAACGATCGAAGCATCAATTTTTGTTGCTGATCGATCTTCAAAAAGAACAAAGTATCCCCTCCTCTTCTTTTTTATACAAGCGTGAACGATAACTGGACAAGAAGCACGCTCGAGGAGAGTCCTCTTAGAGTACCTCTTTAATAAGCAATCGCGTTTGCTCGAGAGAGAGAGTAACGGAAGTCGGAAGGGCGCGAGAATAGCGAAGGGTAGGCCTATCGCAGCCCTTTTCGGATCGTCGCAGCGAAAGGGCACACGCTCTCCTTGCGACCGAACGAAGGGCTAACGTTTTTTTTTTGCCGCGTGTGCCGTCAGCAATGACTTCCCTTCTCTCTCTCTCTCTTTGGGTTTCTCGTTCGCCCTCTCGCACGGTCAACGCGGCGAAAAAAGACTGCCGCTCGTCGCAGGAAGGGAGCCGTGCATACGAGTGCGACGATCTCGCTCGAAATAATTCGATTTAAAATCCTCTCGCTCGGGCCACTACCAGTACCTACTCTCTACCACTACTCTTAAGACCGACACCAACACCATCGTCTCAACGACGTCGTCGTTGTCGTAGAAGTCGACGTCTAACCTCGTTTTAACGGCTTTCCCTTATTTTCAAGTACTCCGGAAACTCTCGTAAATTCGAGAAACGGCACGGCCCTGCCAACGTCGTAACTTACACGTGACAAACTTTCGATGACTAATTGCGCAACATTTACATGGGAGAGCCGTTGCGTGGCGCGAGAAGGGCCACGACGGGCCCGCCCGTGATTTACAATGCCATGAATAAAACGGGCGTGTGCCGTACTTATACCGATACACCCACCCACGCTTCTCCTTTTTTCTTCTTTTTTTTTTCATCGAAATCCATGAACAGCTCTCTTTCTCTACCCTTCTTTTTATTCCTCTCTCGTCTTCGACGCGTCGAGAATCGAGCTTTGGGTCCCTTATACCTAAACGTAAATTAATTCTCTTTTGCTACGACTTTTTACCTACTGTTTTCTGCTTATACCAAAATTGATCTTTTATTATATTCAATAATGGTTATTGGTGGATAAATTGTATATTGTGTAGTACTCGACTGAATTTTATAATGTAATCTTATTTTAGTGATATTTGACGTAGAACGTAAGGGAATTATAACATGTGGAAGCTTGTCTTGAATTTGTAATGAATTCACGAACACTCGCTTTAGAACTTTAATTGTTATTGTTCAGGACAATTGTATGTTCAGGAACTTTTGCATACAAAAAGTTATATTATTTCATATCGAATTTCGTAAGAAATTGTGAAAGAGTTTTTAATAATTGCATTTATATGAATTTAATCAAAACTTTTACCAATGCAGTTTATTTAACATATGCCAATAACCATTATTGAATATGATTAACACATATATCGGCTAGTTAATAGAGAAAGGTAACGTGACGGTCCCTCCATCGATAATCCAAGAACGTTTTCTTCATCTCCAATTGAAAAAAAAAAAAAATTGTCTGGATCTCTTATCTCACGTACGCAATTTTATATTTAATCCTCCGGACCGCGTCGAAGGATCGCGACGCCTCCGCGTTCGAAGTTTGCCGATCGCTTCCAATAAACGACATCGTCGAACTTTTAACGAAGTTTATTCCCCGGCAAGTTGCTTCCTCCTCGGAGCGACGCGCCACGAGAACGTACTACAACCACCGGAATGAAATTTTCTCAATGAAATTTCAAATTACGAGAGAGCATTTCGCGCTTGGAAATAAGTCGAATGAATTTCTGGAATTCCGATTTTAACGCATACGTTGTCAAATCGATTTCTTCCGGGAAGCGCGTGACTGGAATCTTAGTTGTTTACTTTGGGAATCTAATTAGTTTTTTTTAAATTTGTTTTAATATTATGGTGTAAAAGATTTACAAGATTGAACCATGATTCAATCGGATCTTATTCTCTTGAAGTTTTTCATTTGTTGCGTACAAATTTAAGAAATTATCCAGTGCATTCAATTTAAAATATGTCAAATTGTTCGATAACAATTTAATGTGTATTACTTAAAATAGAAGGTCAAAAGAAATAAAGAACGCAAAGGATTAAAAATCACCATTTTATTTACGTAAATATCAATACACACATTTTATAGACAATAATCTGGATATCCAGATCGTGTCATACGACAAGCTTTTATAACAAATTATAAAAAGAAAAAAATTGATCGATACGTTGGTATTAAAAAGAATGGCGGGATTAGCTCGTAGCCATAAATCTCTTCGTAGACACGGTAGAGCGATTCGGAAGACGACAAAGTTCTGGGAGGTAAAGCGAGCGTGCCAAGCCCGGAAACGGTGGCATTGTCTAGGAGCCCTCTCTGCTTCCGGCGCGCAATGTTTCGCCTGTCTTGCGAATCGTGCAGTGCGAATTTCGAAGGCAACGTGCAGCAGGTGGGCACGCACCTGGAGCCGGATTGTTTCGTGTTCCACCCTCGGAGAATCTACGGCTTTTATACAGTCCCTTCGCGAACTAGCTCGGAGATACTAGCAGATATCTCGCTTATGTTCTTTCGCACGAGCAAATTCGTCGTGGCGGGACGTTAGCAGCTGTTGTCTCGGATACGCTTCTCGTTGGACGTGCGTGTCTAAAAAAACAAAGAAAAATTCAAAGTTATCGAAGTTATTCTGGTAAGAAACAAAGTTTAGTCGATCCAACAGGTATTTTAGAAAACAAAGACTCGAACTCGTTACCTTTAGTCGACTAGACGACGAGAAACGTTAACAACGTGTTAAACGCGCGTCTCGAACGATTTACGCCTACCCAAACGCGACACTGGCGCGACATCCGGCTAGAAATTTGGTGAACGGACTGTACGAGCGAGTATCAGCGTCGTAGTCGACGTCTCCGACACGGTATTACACGAAGCTACGCGCAGCACCATCCTACAGATCGTACAATTTGTGGAGTACCGAGAGAGCGTGCTATATACTTCGCTAAAATTCGACCGTCTATTTACGAATCGCAGTTGCCGGGGCCAACCGAGCGAACAACAGCTGGTCACCAGGTGACGAGCTCATCGTAAACTTTGGATTATTATCGTTGAACGTTATCACGAAAACCGATCGACTTTCTCGTACGAGTCTCGTTGTCTTAAAATATATAGTAAATAATCGTTAAACGATTCTACTCGAGTCTCGACCGAGCGAATGACATCTCGTCGATGTTTTGTTATTGTTTCCAATTCGTTCGTTCGAGATGGCTGTATATACGAGGAGGAAAAAGATTGTCCGATGTAGTTCCGCTCGATTCGTCGAAGGGGAAGTAGGTATACCGGGAAAATAAATAATACACGCACGACAAATTTGCCGTTTCGCGGTCGAGATAGAAATCAGGCGATCTACTTTTATTATAGGTATTACCGTGACAAACGAAGCCTCGGCGGTAGGGATTTATACCCAATGGAGAGCGAAAGGAGTCTGCCTTTTTTCTCTCTCCTCTTACTCTCTTTCTCTTCTTACCCTTCGTACCAAGGTGACGCGTTTCTTTTGGCAAACTATACGAGCGCGGCTCGTGCGTTCTCTCGCAAATAAAAGTAGAAACGCCCTTGGATAACGAGACGATCCCCGATGGACTATCCGAGGGAAGTAGCCCTTATCAAGAGTCACCCTCTTGATTCTCTTATGGCGTTCGTCCATCTTGAAACGGTATATGCCTCTTCTAGCTTGTTCTATTTCTCTCTCTTTTTCTACGGTACTATTCGACGAGCCGCTTTCATTGCTCCATTTGCCTCTCGCGTTTTCCTACTTGTTTCTCTCGATCGTTACAAAATTCCTGTTATTTCACGTGTAGATACTTTCGATATACGTATCTACCAACGAATTAACGCGTTTAAAAATGCTTTGTATTGTAGAACTACCGTGAATGTTTAAACAGTAATAAAAAAGAAGTAATTAGAACGATTCGTTGGCTCATTCGTCGAATAAATCGGAGAATGACTATTACGTCGAACGGAAAATATTGTTACCGTTACGGAATTCATGAATTCGGGGGTAGAAGCGAAATTTTTCGTTCGGAAAATATGACGGAACTGGCAGCGGCTTAACGAACCGTTAAACCGTGTTTGACCATCGAGCAGCCCTTGACCCATTACGTCGTTACACTTGTCTCCCCGTTGGAAGGTTAGCGACAACCCCAGACTCTTTTCTCCATAGGCACGTTTTCATTCCTAATGATTTCTTCGATCCTTTCATTAGTCTAAAAACTTAGTGGGTAAAATCCTTTACTTTTTCTTCATTTTTGGTATTCGTTTTCTAAAATAGATTTTCTCCCAAATTAATCCATCCCTGGCTTTCTCATTATCTACTACAAAAGATAAAAAAATTGTTTGTAAGATTTCACATTCGTATTATTGCCTCGAACAAAATTTTTTTCATCCAAAAAGGCATTTATTCCACACTCAAGGATATGCAATTTCAAAAACTAATATTTATGCTTCACCCTAAAATACACACACCTCATTACTCGGTCCATTCGTTCAAATATCACCTTTAATACTCTCCATTAGTTTTCTCGTAAATCCAACGATTTTGCGTATTCCATTGACTATCGTTGCTATCGATACTACAGCGAAAGAGGAGGTCGAATGTCCTTTGTGTTTCAAAGTACAAACCATCCTGCTTCTCTCTCTACTTCTAGCAAACGAGAAACGTACCGTTTATCTCGGTCGCTTTACAATCCGCCGCGAAAAAGAACGGCAATCGGCGAATCGGGTAAAAATCATTATCCTTTTCCGCTCACTTGGCGCGATCCATTACGCGGCGCATCGGCTTTGGGCAGCTAGTAATCGAGATCGAAGGTAGAGACGATGAAGAGCTTCGATCGTTCCCTCTCTCCCTTTGCTCTATTCTCTCTCTTTCTCTCACGCACTAGCTCACTCACTTTTTTCCCTAGCGTATCCGATCCGCTCGTCTATATACGCGATATAGGAATCGAGGATTAAATCAATGTAGCGTGCGAGCGATATGAACCCAGCCGAACGTACGTAATGCGCTTCTGAGCCGGCGCCGCAAAAACGTGGATCCGAGAGAATCGAAAATTTGTCCGCGCCCAGTTTGCATCCCTCTCTTTCTCGAGTCGTCGATCATCGTTGCCGCGACGCTCACGCGCGATCTAAACGTTCCCGATTTTCCAGATACCCAATGTATGGAGCCGATAATGGAACACGTGCTTTCTTTCTACGAATTTTATTGATATCCCCGTTGTGAAATTGAGAGTATGATTTTTCAATTCCGTAACATACGAGAGTGACAGGATAACAAATATGAATGAGGGATCATCTTGACGAGTAAC
This sequence comes from Ancistrocerus nigricornis, assembly GCA_916049575.1. NCBI lineage: Eukaryota > Metazoa > Arthropoda > Insecta > Hymenoptera > Vespidae > Ancistrocerus > Ancistrocerus nigricornis. The sequence continues at coordinate 32,611,194 of OU696666.1, forward strand.
GCTTTTATATTAAATATTTGGTTAATTCTTATGTTATTCTTTATGATAGATTTTGTGACTTTGATCAATTAATCGTGTAATTTTGTTCTGAGGTTTTGCAAAATATTCATATTTATTTATTGTTTGTATTATCGATACAATTATAATTAAACGGTAGAAAGCCTAGACAGAGCCAAAACATTATTATAATTAATTACATTTGAACTGCATCTTTAAATTAAATTTATATCGAAAATAAATTCTTTTTTAAACTCATGATACTAAAATACCTACCTAATATGTATATATTTTATTTGAAAGCATTAAAATAATATCATTTCTATCTACTTAATACTACAATTTCCATCGCAGATATTATTATCAATTAGAAATAATATACATGAAAATGTAAATAGTATCACTTCGCACCACCGTTATTGATCCTCTCAACGCGATCGATAATAACAACATTTAAACGCTACTCGAAAGCGATTATCCGCCTCCAGCTCTCCCCGTACCTACTACACACCTCCGCGTACCCATATCCTCGTCGTCGTACGACACGGTCGAGCAAGACAGTCGCATGAATTCATAACCCGACGGCTAACCGAGTGTCCTACCCTCCGGTGCAACGAACGCGGCATAATATCCGCGACTATTTCGTCGTTGCGGCGCAATTCCCATACATATTAAACTACGTCGGTTCGACGTAACGTGGTTCGCTTCATAAATTTACGAACGTTCTCTCCCGACAAGCTTCTACGTGTATGTGGATGACGTCTCTTCGAAAACGATCGTAACTTTCCTACCGTGGAACGACCGTTTGACGTCGATCGCCGAAACCGTAAAATCGCGAGCCGGTTAAAAGCGTTCGTGAAAGAAGAGTACGATGAGAAGAGTATGGCCAAGAGGGGGGGGAGTGTTCCATAACGATAAATTCATCTTTCTTCGTTTCGAACGACGACGAGTGGAAGAACGAGCGTAATAATTACCGTGCCACGTCGAGCCCGATTTGAATCAAGGCTTTTGGAAGGCCGGGGCTTAGTGGTTTGCCTTTTGTACATCGTGTCTATTTTATCCCGCACGTAGAGAGAGTCACGAAGCCCTTTGATGTTCGGCAAGACTCTTAGCGCGACGGATGATGGAGGGGTTGGAAAGCTTGCCGCGTGAGTGCGAAAGAACGAGAGAGAGAGGGTGGTGGGAATGTAATGGGAGTGAGGGTAAGAGAAGAAGAGAGAGAGAGGGATGTGTTGAAGGGAGAGGAGAAAAGAACGAGAGAGAAGGAAGATACCATGGAAAACGGCACGCTGCGAAGCTCCAACGTTTCTTTTTTCTATCACTTAGAACTTGGAAAATTTTCTTCGCCTTTGAGCCCATAGCTCGACGGCTGGCTCTCTCTTCCCCTTATCGCATCCTCCCGCCCTCGCTTTCTCTCCTCTTTCACGATATCACTGTAGAGCTAGCCAGTGTTCCTCTTTGATGTGCCTAAGTCTCTAAATTGTTATTCTATAAAGGACGAACTTCCGTCTTCTTTTATACTTTTCTCCCGCTACCATTCCTTCTTTTTCGACATAAAAAGAATACGATGGAATTTTTCTAACGTGGTAATGTGGGTAATGCTGTCGAACGAGATGCTTATTCTATTTTCTTCTGTTCGATGATGTAAGAGACGAACAGAAGAAAAAAGATATATCGTTTTATATTAATACATACTTTTCTTCTTCGAAATATATCAAGTAAAAAAATTAACTCTCGATCTTGAATGTACATCGTGACTCGTAGCATCATGCAGCCTTGCGACGAAGAAACACCAGGACCGCGGGGCTTCTCGACGGAAGTCGGTACGTTTGAGGCGAGTTTGATTGTTATCGGTAAATGTGGGAAGAAGAGAAGTGGGCGGGAGGGAGGAAGAAGGTTGAGGGAGGATGGAGAACGGATTAAGAGAGCCGGTTCGCGCGCGCGGAAGGGTATGGCTGAACGAGCTAAGCGGCAGCGCCTATTAATTCGTTTAATTGTGCTGACGAATCAAACGCTAAGAACTCGAATCGTCGAGTCTCTCTCTTTCTCTCTCTTATCCCCACTCCTTCCTACAAATTATCACGACTTCTCAGGCGACCGGTGCGAGGGGTGACGTTGGCACTGTTCGAGCAAAAGGGTAGAGAAAGAGAAGAGAACCCCGAGAGGGTGACGGAGAGAGAGAGAGAGACCGAAGAGAATCGAGGATTGGCAGCCCTTAGCTCTCTCGAGTGCCGAGACCAGGTCCGCACGCTGCACTACACTCTAGGGCACTTCAACGTCCCAAAGTCGAAGAGGCGTTCATTAAACGATAACTCACACTCGGAGAAATATCTCGTTAAATTGTCGATCTACGGACAATCACGACTTCGCCTAGTCGTCCGCGTGCTTTACTCTCTCTCTTCCTAGCTCGTTCGTCGACGTCCTCGAGAATGGACGCTTTCCTGCGAAGGACTCGTAAACTTATCGTCCCGATTCGTTCCATGGCCGCGTCACGTTCCTTACGTGTGCCCTACGAAACGAAAATTCGCACGCGATGGCACTCGCCCGATTAATTATCTTTCCGTTTATCGTCTAATCATTTCGTGGTATATAAATAGCGGATTAAGGGAGGCGCATAGATATATCAGACTTGACACCTACGTACGGTGACTCCTAGAAGTATTCGGACAGCTTATAAAGCGGAATAACTTTTTTTATAATTGAACCAAACTATTGCAAAAAAATTGGAAGGATTAGTTTACTAGATTATCGTGTTTTCGCTGTTTAAAATAAAAATGTAATTTCTGGTATTACAAAAAAAAATCAAGAAAGGGATTAGTAATAATAATTTAAAAATTGCCTTTTGTAGATTTAGGTAAGATTTATGCATATCATAAATATCAATTTTTTTTAAACTACGAAACCACGATATCTAGTAAACTAATCCTTCTATTTTCTTGCAAAAATTCAAATTGTTTGGTTCAATCATAAAAAAGTTATTCAACTTTACTACGATTACGTTATCACAGTCTCCCTTTAATCAATCGAAGCTAATTTTTACGATAATATTTTCCTCTGCTCTTTTATCTTTCCCTTTGTTTTTTTATTTTTCTTTTCTCCTCTGCAGCTCCATTCGCAAAACCCCCGGGATATGTCAGCGTTCGTGCGAGACGATTGACGTGTAAAATCGTCGAGCTAAATAAAAAAGCGTCGAGCCGTTAACGCTCGTGGTACGAAGCGTTCAGAATTTTCCTCTCTTACGCTCTCGATGTATTCTCGACGAGGTGGTTGCAACGTAAACCAACAGTCTTTTCCAATCTCCATAGGAAAGGCATTTCGAGGAGAGAAGTTTCGGTTTCCGAAGCGATCGGTCTACGAGTAGAGTAAATGTAGTTAAGAATCTTGTCGAACGAACTGCTGGTAGTCCTCCCTCTTTACTCTCTCTCTCTCCTTTGCTACTCTCTCTCTCTCGATCTTCTTCGATGAGAGGCACACAGAGGAACGGTACAACGAGGACGAGGCACGAACTCACATACGCGACGTGACTTAACGTAGACGGCAACTAATAGAGTTCGTGATCTACATAAAGGATCTCGCTATCGGGATTAACTTTTACGCATTAATATGTACCGTGTGAAGCTTCCTTTACGCGGATAGGGAAAGGCCTTCGGTGTATGGTTCCGAGGTAAATTTGTCAGGATAATGAGAGACGCGTACACGTCCTCTAATTTAGCTGGAAAGTGTACTGCCACCGTGGCAAGAGTGTCGTTAATAATGCCACGTCGTTATTCGCGTTCGTGTCTCCGAAATAGAACTTGGAGACACCGAAACGCTTTTGCTCGTTTCTCTTACCCCCCTCTCTCTCTAGAGCGCACGGTCCTCGCCGAAATATAACTACGCGAAGATACTCCCTGAGACAACAGTGCCCATTCTTCTCGTATTATTACGGGCTAATCGTCGAAGTCGCGTGGGGTCCAAATTTTCGACGGATCTTGTTCGAGGTTGGGTCCTTTCGTGTGATCGTTATTTATCAAACTTTGTTGGGTCGTTATATAGGGTGGCTCATCCTAATATCTTTTTTATTTGTGATAACATAACAAATATTTATTTCTATAAAGTATGTAATAGTTCATTCAAATTCTTTTCAACAAGGAATATCTCTAACAAATTAAATATTTTTTTTTTAGTTTCTCCGTAACTTCTTTTATCACAAAAGTATCATACCCGTGAAAAAGGCAAAGTATCAGTACTGTGAGGTTTATAAAATTTACGTCAGCAGGTTGACACTCAAAGTCGAGCCACGGCGCTACATAAGGATACAAGAAAATTCTTTGTAAGAACGCAGCTTTCGCGAAACGAAAACGCATTTTCGCTCGCGAGTAAAGTCACAACGAAGTAGCGGCTACCTAGTAGCCGTTTCCTTTTATATCCGGTAAGATCTCTCGCACGGGAGGAAAAGTCTAGCATCCTCTTTTGCTACGGATCACTCAGTCTTGGCTGGGAGCTTTCGCGTCCACTCTTCTTGTACTTTTATCCTCCTCTCTCTCTCTCTCTTGTCCAATGTAATGAAACGCAGTCCTTAATGTTATTTGGTCCGGCTTTGTCCGAGCATCCTGGGGATTTTCCAAGAAGACGCTAGGACGTTACAACGATGTAGGTACCTACGTACGAGACAGAGAAGGAGAGAAAGAGGCACGATGCCCGCCACTTTTCGAATTAACCACCGTGTACGACGGGATTCGTGGTGCTCTATGAGAAAGGTAGTGTGGGAAGTACGCGAGAGGAGTTTGGTAGAAGGATAGACCGTGTAAGAGAGTGAGAAAGAGAGAGAGGGTGGGCTTTGTCCGTAGTTGTGGCCACAACTCTAGGACCGGAGCGTGACAAACCTGTCCGGAAACGTATGAAACTCGACTCAAGCTCTGCGGCCACCACCTTCGTCTACCTCGCAAACCTCTCTTCTTGCCTTCGTTCTACCAAGAGAAACCATATAGGTATCCATTCGTTGTCCGTCTTTCCGCATTGCGAAATTGCTTCATCTCCGAGCCGCGTTGTTTGTCCCATTTGTACCGTTTGTAAATGTTCCTACGGTCTTGTCCATTCGTCGATTTATCGCCACTTCGTTTCTTCCTTTCTCTCTCTGTCTATTCCTTGGACAAGATAATACGGTCGAATCGCATGAGAATGCAATCTTGTGTCGTTGCTACAACTCGACGTATCCATCATTTCTTGGTCTATTCGTGAAGATGCGTCGTTATTGGACCGTGGTTGCGAGTAGGATGTGGAAACGAGCCAATTTTTTTAACGAACGAGCGACACTTTTGATCAGAGTCATTTTCTAAATTGAAGATCTGGGATTTATTAGGTACATTTTTGAGCAGTGAGAGAATAATGTAGGTAGTCGTACACGTTTGGAGATCTATGTTATAGGCTTGGCAAGCATTGCCAATTTGTTTGAATTTATGTCATACGTCAAACAAATTTAAAGGCATTCTCCCAATTTATAAAAAAAAACATTATAATACATTCTTTGTGTCATAGATACATCGCTATATAGAATTATGATATTGTTTTTATAGAAAAGATTGAAAAAAAAAAAAAATACTTATTCGCAACAAAGGATATAAATCCGTACACAGCGATCAATACCGAAATACCAGCACAATACGATCCACGTAAGATAGCCGTTCGAGCAAGCAAGGTGTACACAAACGCAACAAGTTTGTAGTCCGCTTAGCCACGTCGGTAATGCAGTTATTAATACCCCGATATAAGCTTCGCATGATATATCGTTTCGAGAGCGTTTAGTTAATCCACAAGCCTTCTTCCTCCGTTCGTGCTACGACGTTGCCCGATATCGGTGTTCTCCCAATAAAACAATGTTTTCCTAGCTAGGGGTAAACTTTTGCCCATTTCGGTATACCCGATGAGATTTCCTGCCTATGCGTTCACGAATTTTCACGAAAAGCGAATCGATGTATAAACGTACGTTACATGCGTGGAGCGATAGGGACGAAGGAGAGAGATCGATCGGGAAACAACGGCGTGTTTTTCCACTCCCCTAAGTAATCGAGATAACAAAGTTCCTCTCAATCTACCCTATCATCGCGCCAATATCCGCTGCTCGCGTCCTACGCTACCATCTCGATATCTTTCCGTCCTAGGGACTCCGTCATTGATCCTATTACGACTTCTACAAAAGGGTGGTAGCGCGATATGGGAAGCCCCTACGGTGGTTCACAGTCACATACAATTAGTTGGCCTAACGGCAAATTGGACGAACTTTACCCCTCAGGCTTTCTACCTTTATTTATTATTTCTATCAAGATCAACGTTAGGTCTCCCAGCCAAAAAATGCCTACCTCGAATCAGCTTCGACTCTGATTTATCTACCCGTCGTAACTTTGGATGGAAAATGATGCGTGGAAAAAATAAAAGAGTGGACAGGTAGACCGCGTTTAAAAGAACGGAAACGGGCTACCAAATTGCAAATAATTGAGTGACGAGCGGTACGGTCGGGAGAGAGGGTAGGAGATAGAAGGGGTGGAATAAGCGCGACGATCGAGCCACGCTCTCGGCAATTTTGTACTCCATTGGTACGGCATAAATCCCTTTTGGCGTCGGATTCAATGCGCCGTGAATCGCTCGCTTTTCTCGAGCGTACACACATATCGGATCTCCGCGTATTTTTACCGATGGAAGAAACGTTGCTGGATATACATCGTCTAGGTATCTTCCTAAGAAATCTGTAAAAAAAGGAAAGGGGGAGCCTCTCGCGTTATTTGCTATACCTACTCTACCGCGATATCACCGGATTCCGTGTACTTTGTATTCCAACGTTGCTTTACATCAAGCTCCTTCTCATCAAAATCACGGCCGATTCTCACCCTCGTGATCGTTCTTCGTTGATTCGTCCCCTTTGGAAAAAGGAATCTTCTACTCACGTGGGACGTTAAACCTATCACTGGTGTAGCTGGAATTAACGACGAATCGCGAAACAATCTCGCAGAATAAAAGGGAAATTAGGGTGAGACCAGGGTGGTGTTAAACTCCTCTCTCGTTCGCGCTCTTCTCCGCAGCTAATATTTTTCTTCGTAGCTTTCTTGAGGGAAGGGATCGCAGAATCGGTGATAGGGTGCCTTCCAACGAAGGAGAGACCTTCGAGCAAGCCACAAGGCTAATACCGCAGTTTCCTCTCTCCTATCCAGGACGAAATTAAGGGAAATCGTGTGCCGCTTGGCGCCCGTACGAGCACCATAGCCATCCTACCACACCAGGAGAAAATCGATATGCAAATCTACGCGCAAATCCTAGTAATCTTGCTCGGCCGTCCTGCAGCCCTTGCAACGTCTCGACGACAACGTCTCCTCCCGCGCGTTCGTTCGTATGCACACGTTTCTACGCGACGAGTCTATGTTTGTGCGAGTATATGTATATCTAATACGTGTAGGGGAACGTGTTGGTAGCTATTTGTGCGCGTGGTACCTTACCCATCTTTGGTACTACTCTTCCTCCCTCTCTCTCTCTTGCTGTCACCAAAGCCGACATCCGCGCTTTCGGCGTGTGCTTTAATACGCGAGAGAGAGAGAAAGAGAGATGGGTGAGAGGTTATAAAGCGGGGTTAGCTCGGGTCTGAAGGATCGTGTTCGTCGGCTACCTTCGACGACAGGGCTTTATCGAGGTGAAAAAGGTTGCTCGACATCGACCTCCCGCCGCCATGAAGTGAACACCTTCGCACCACTCCCCTATTCTCCTTTAACTTCTTCCTTCTTCTCCTCTTACCTCTCCTTCGAGTCGCGAATGTTTCCTTGGTCCTCCTTCCCTCTTTCTCTTTTGTACTTTGGAATAACGCGAGAAAAGGATGAGACTACACGAACCTACGGAGAATTATCCGTCGCGAACGTTACTAGCTTTTATAGTTTGTACGGTAATTTCGAGATGGTCGTAGTTGAGACGGTAACATTTTTACACGATCTTTTGGCTGGGAGTATCGGTAAGGGTTGCTTTTTGGGGTTTATGTCGTAAATATGAGATACACGCGTGGCTGTCGATAACGTGTTCTCTTTGAATTACATTGGCATACAATTTTCCCCTTAGCTCCTTGTAGTAGGGGAGACCGGGGCTAGTTGTCCCAATTTTAGGTTTTTTGTTTCTACAGATTTATGTAGTTTATATTTTCGAATTTTTTGGTGACCATCATAAAGTTCAACTTCTTAGCGATACATGGAAATTTTTCCGCTTGCATTGGGACGTTTTTAACACGTTTTTTTCAATTCCAAGCAAACGAGTTTTTTGGGACAACTTGCCCCGCTGCGGGGTAAGTTGTCTCACGCCATGGGGCAAGTTTTCCAAGGTTTCTAAGGAAAAATCCTGATGTATGCATCATGATTTTTGCCAAAATGGTCACCACCGCCGATTTCAATGTTTAATGGCTCATTTTTAAGAATAAAGCATGCAAAATACTGTCCCGTTGTCCGTTTTTCGATATCGTTACGCAATGATGAGAAATTAATCTTTTAAGTGTCGGAATATGGGTCGTTTTCAAGCTTAAAACTGCTGTATCTTTCCAACCAGCCATCCTATCGAAACGCGACTTGCATATTCGTAAATTAGAGACTTTCCTCTTTCGAACGAGTATTTGATCGGGCAAATTCGAGATACTTCGATTTTTGACAAAAATCCTGACCTATGCATCATGATTTTTGCCAAAATGGTCACCACCGCCGATTTCAATGTTTAATGGCTCATTTTAAAGATAAAATCGTGCAGAACAATGTTCCGTTGTCCGTTTTTCGATATCGTTAAGCAATGATGAGAAATTAACATTTTAAGTGTCAAAGTATGGGTCATTTTCAAGTTTTAAACTGCTGTAACTTTTTAACTAGTCATCCTATCGAAACGCGACTTGCATATTCGTAAAGAAGAGAGTCCCCTTTTTCGAACGAGTATTTGATCGGGCAAATTCGAGATGCATCGATTTTTGACAAAAATCCTGATGTTTGGATCAAGATTTAGAAAGAAGAAAGCATGCAGAATACTGTCCCGTTGTCCGTTTTTCGATATCGTTGCGGAGTGTTGAAAAATAAATTTTTTAAGTGTCGGAGTATGGGTCGTTTTCAAGAGAAAAATCGCTGTAACTTTTTAGCCAGTCATTCTATCCTATACCTATTTAGTTGATGTCACTTTTACCAGTGTCTCCGTACATAGTTTTGATCGAAATTTTACCTAGCTAAAATAGTCTACGGCATGGGGGTTAAAAGTCGAGTCTCCGAGACAAAGTACGGTAGTCTTCGTGATCTCGCAGACGTATAAATCGTATAAAGCGTAGAGAAAGAATTTTTTGTTGGGTGCCACTTCGCGAAAACGTTTCTTGCCTCTTCCATTTCCCATTATCTTAGCACCGGTAGCTGCCGCGGGTTCATTGTAGCCTCGAGCGTGCGAACGCGCGTTTTCGTCGTATTCCAGGCGGAGCCGGCCGGCAGCCACCGAGTTCTTTTTATTCGTGAGAGGTCAGAGCCTGAGGAAGGAAGACGATCAATCTTGATCCCAATTATCGCGTCGTTCAGCGGCCGTAATTGAGTTGGTCTCAGACCCTTCCACTTCTTTGTAACGTTCGGAAAGCCAAAACAATGACGATCGCGGTACCTTCGACTTCCTTCGTGAAAAAGAAAAAAGATAGAGGGAGAGAGAGTGAAAAGTGTTTTTGCCCTTGACACACCTCGTTCGTTTCGTGCCAATAATTTATCAACCGACGGTGGAACGACCGGGCAGTTCGTTAGTACTGAAATTTTCTGACGTTTCGCGCAAAATAGTCTACCCGTAGGACAGAGTGTGTGTAACTTTCGTGAGCAAACTTCTCTCGATGTCAAAGACATTCTTCGCGAATGAATATTAACCGTTAAGAAAAATTGCGACGAGAAAGTTTCGAGCAAAAGATACATTAACATCGAACCATCTCCATAGATTCTCTAAATATCATTAGTTTCATTAAAATTAGTACGGAAACTTTTCCCATAGCTCCCGGGTAAAACGCCCCGCGCGTTTCTTATCGGTAGACTCACTAAATCAACTTTCGTGCCACAGCCAGCCGGTTTTACCGTAGTAGTACCTAAAATTCCAGCAGTCGCTTTAAATTCAACGATGAACAACGTCGTTTTCGCTTTTACGAGGCGATAATTCGCGTGCAGTTTCATAGCGAGTGGGTTCGATACGAAATTCTGTAATGTGATTTATCGTGATTTTAAATCTGAGAAATTATCGAAAAGGGGGGTGAGGGAAGTGCGACGGTTGATGAAAGTTAGGGGTTAAAGCAACAGGGTTACAAGCGAGTAACGGTCGATAGTCATTAACTGCGTTAGTACGCGAATGGTTTCGCATAAATTCATCTGTGCGACATCGACACCTAATTAGCAGTAAAGCCTGGGACACGTCGAACGCCTCGCGTTCGTGGAAAATCTGTGGTTCGTATCTCGTGTCACGCGCTTGGGATCTCTTGCCTGTCTGCCACTCCTCCTTTCTCTCTCCCTTTTACAATTAGTTAAACAACGATAAGCCGCATCAGGTAGAGATCAGGTAAAGCAAAGAGAAGAAATGAGAGAGAGAAGCAGATCTTCTCAATGGCTCGAAACTTTCTTGTGGTTGGTAGACATTATTTCTGGAAACTCTCGAATGTGCTTAATTAGGCGATATTTGAGTACCTCTCTCATCCCCTCGACTCTTACACTCTCTATCTCTCTTTTACGTTACCAGCAGAGTTTACGTTCGCAAGCTGCTATTACCGAAAGCTACTGGATTTTCGTAAGAAAGCACGGGCTTCGTCGGTTGGTGTTGGTACCGGTGGTGTGTCGGGTCTTCGTCCCTATATAGACATCTTACCTGAACTAATATTGTTAAGGTCTAATTAGTACCACCACGACACCCGCCTACCCTCCTACTCCCTCCTTATTCTCCCCTTCTCCAGCTTCCTTTTCATGCTCCCTCGGCTACTCCTTGCTTCTCCCCTTTCGTGCCACTTCCGTATTCCGACCTTGCAGCAGCCAACAGCAGCAACAGCACCCGCAACTCACCCTTAAACCATGTTACACTTCGCTTCGACGCCCGAGTTATGAGCTGAGCGTACGAGCGAGCAACCGTGAGAGCAAAAGAGAGAGAGAACAAGATCTTTGCGTATTAGCTATATTATGAGCCACTTGTGCTGGAGTATGTTTCGCTTATGGATAAATTCGAAATGAGAGGACGGCGCTCGTGTACGATAACAATGCCGTTACAACCTGCCTTCACGCTTACCCGCACTCCTACAATGATATTACTCTGGACCGTTAACTTAAACGTTTCGTTTGTTTTCTACTGAAAACGTCTTTATGTTCAACGTATCCGTGTACCACCCTTTTATAACGCGTCTCTAAATAAATTCCTTCGGTATGGTAAAGACTCTAGGGTTCCTCTCGTGTGGGAGGAAAAAGCAAGAACCCGAAGAGGTTAAACTTTGCGAATATTGGCCGCGTTACGATGGCACTCGTGTCTTCAAAGATCTTTCAATTACGGATAAATTTGAAATACGGCGTTCACCTACCGTAGAATATTTCACGAGGGAGAGTAGGATTTCGTGAAAAGTCTTCGTAATTGAAGCAGCGTTTAATCGTACTCTCGCAGTACTTCCATCGTCTTGATGTCCTTATAAGCTATTAGATGGGTTACTCTTCTCTTTACAGTCTCGCTCTCTTCTCCCAATTTCATACCATTACGTGCTTCTGCTACCGCTCGATAAAGTACCGAGCGTGCGTTTTATTTAGCAGTAATTGCGGAGTTACGAACGTCGGCGATTACTTTGAGATGCGACTACGTAGCTACTTCGGAAAGTTTGCACGCGCGCGTGACCGAGTGCACCGTTCTTGTACGTCAGGAACTATATTCGAGATATGAGTGTATATAATAGCAGGTCAGGATCTCGGGTGAAATTATTTTATTTTTTATTGATGTGTAAATGTTTCGGGATTGGAGGGATGTAACGAAGTTATATAGATAAAGATAATTAATTAAGAATAAATGATCCGAAGAAGACCTCCACAAAATAGGTCGAAACGTAAGGAGGCTTTTTCTAATGTTTAAAAGCCATAGAAAATATTATTTTGATAATTCTATTTAGAAATGTTTAATACAAAATTAGAGAAAACAGGACAACTAAATCTAATATTGTCTCAAGAGCCATGCAAAGCAGCTTCGGAAGCCGCATGTAGCTGGGAAACCACAATTTGGTCTTCGTAGTTAGGTAGTATATAGCTTTACAGATTATTGCGAGACCAGACACCAAGTTATTCCATATTATATCCATTTCGCAAAGACGTTCTAATTTTCATAAATCTTAAGGATTTTTAAAACATGGTTCCTGATTTTACGTACTTATCCTTTCATGTCTTACCGATCATTAGTTCTTGGCTCTTTGCAAATCTCTCTTATGTACCAAGTATTTTGAATTATAAAAGAAAAATAGTTCCAAAGTTCGAATAAGATCGTTAATTCCGCCATTCTGAAACTTACGATGTATTAACGAAAGATCGCTCGTTAAGCGGCTAGAAATTTGTGAAAAGATGGTAGTCGAACGGGTAGATAGGAACGTTAACGATCTTATCGCCATTAAGGGTCGTTCGATAGAATCGTCCGTACGAAATTGGAACCTCGTTGTTCCTTAGCAAAATCGTAACGCTTTGCCTGGATTAAACTAAGAAGTTGATGTTTCCTTTGGGATCGTCGTCGTGCCGACGAGTGACACCGGCTTTAATTAATTTTAAAAACAGATACATTTATCTTTCGAAAATACCGATGGAGCTAAGCCTCCCCCCGTCCTCATAGTAGAAACAGCTGACTACGATAAATTTCAAACACAGACGTTACGACGAGAGTATTTCTTCCGGCACCGTTTTCGCAGAAACTATGTATTTCATGGACTATGGGTCTTTTTCGTTTTGCAGAGCGAGCAAGTAGAGCGGAGAATTACGCCGGAGAGATATTGCGAGCACGACGTAGCCTTGTTCAGCATTTACAACATAGAGCGCGAATTTATGATATTACTTTAACTTGCATCGTAATTGAATAGAAAACCGAACGGGCCGACGAAGTTTTACATCGTCGTGCTTTCTCTCTCTCTGTCTTTATTTTATTTTTTTTAAAATGCGTAGGAGAGCATCGTACTAACGGTCATATATTTCTTTTCTTTTCCAGGGCCGATGTAATCGGGATAAGCCACCTTGCAAATACTTCCACCCTCCGCAACACTTGAAGGACCAGCTTTTGATAAACGGACGTAATCACTTAGCCCTGAAGAACGCACTGATGCAGCAGATGGGCCTAACGCCTGGTCAACCTCTCGTGCCTGGCCAGGTACCAGCAGTGGTATGTCGATGTATTAATATACCAATCGTTGCACCACGTCTTCTGCTCTGTTCACACATCCACATAATAATATATCTCATCACGATCGAAAAGTTTTCATTTTGTCTGTGTTAGTCGAGGTTTTACCACTAGATACCTTTTGGTAGGTAACGCCGCGTAGATCGTGAACGGTGTGGCGACGAATCGTTTTTTTTTTCCTTTTATCTTTATAAAGAAAGAAAATAAATCAAATTGTAGCAGGTCTCGATAGAACGAGGCATCGATTTCCACGTCTCACCGTCCACGTTCACCTGCGTTCGTTTTTCTGCGGGCATTGCACCGAGAGATGAATTCCTAAGAGTAAAATTTAGCACGCCGCATGTTTTTGGTCAGTGTCGTCCCCACTTCCTAGGAGCCTGATATATCCACGTATTTCGATAGACAGTCGACATATCGGCGCTGGAATTCGAAGCCGTAGCTTTTATACGTTTAGAGTTTCGCGGTAAAAAAAGAAAAAAAAATTTTATATCAAACGCGTTGTACGCGTGTGTCTTCTTTTTCCCGAAAGAAGCTGTCTCTCTAGCATGCTCGCACGTGGGTGCGCGCATTCATCCATGCTCGGAAGCGTCTCTCTTGTGTCTTGTATTTTTTTTCTTTTGTTTTCTTATTCGTATCTCGTCGAATTTTATATATTCTCTTTAGATACGCCTTACGTAATACTCGTTTACATAATACTTAGATAAATTTAATAAATATATATATAATATACACATTTACATGAAACGAGAGTAATATTATACATATATTACATTATATACTTATATATATATAAAAAATCCCACCCGCTTTTTATATCATGACATACATTCATAGTCGATGCTATGTGACATCGAACCCTATACTACTCGTATGACTGCCTGTCTGTCCCCTATGTTTGCCGCTGTGGCTCACGTGGTTGTGGTTGATTGTTGGTGTGTTCTCCAATTACGTCATTGGTGAACAGGAGGCCCCGGCACCTCCGGCACCACACCATCACCTTCAACAGCAAATCCAGCAGCAACTTCTCGCTACCCACGCCTTTATGGTAACTCCTGGTTTTGGTTGGCTTCCACTAATTTTTTAGTTAATTAAACGTCGCCACGACGACGGCGACGACGAAGGCGGCGAAAAGCGTCCGGTGGTCCGGACGTTCGAAAATTAGAGGGTTAATGCGAGAAGATAAAGGAGGAGGGTGGTTCAAAAGAGGGGGGAGGGGTCGAAACTCGCGCTCTCGTCCTCGCCGTTCGTCGCGACCGTGTTGCCTGTTACTAGTAAGCGTTTTGTACGAAAGCTTAAACTTTGTTTTAAAGAGCGCGCCGCACCGTAAGTTCGAGAGAATTTTATTTGCATGCCTCACAAGAGCGAGAGATGTTGGTTTGTTTACCGAAAGAGAGAAGAAAATATACGTACGAAGTTTTACAAAAGTTTTCCTTTTAGAGATTAATAAAAGCATGAATATCGCGCGGTGGTATTTCCTTCGACTCTACGAGATTCCCTCGTCTTTCGCTTCTTCTTTTTATTCTTCTTCTTTTTCTTCGTCTTATAAGTATTATTCGTCTTCTTTCTAGCAGCAGCGAACGAGACGATCTCGTAGAGTCGAAGAGAGTCGGCACGGTATCGCGTGGCACGTCGAAACGATAGAATCCAATTTTCCATGTTTCAAGGAGTACCTACTACGCTACCGCGTAGACAAAGTGCCGCGTATCATTAGAAAGAGTCAAGATCGTGAAAACAATGAACGCTTACCGCGTATGTACATATCTCGGTCGCGATCGGCGTGCCACGCGATACCGTGCGAGCTTCTCTGCGTCGACGAGAATCCGAGGTACGCAAAGGGCGTGAGAGGTCCTCGAGGAAGAAAAAAAAAAAAAAGATAAACTAAAGAAAAGAACGGTCTTTCGGCTGATATATTCGCGGTTTACGCTTGAAATTACCTGCCTTCGCTTCTGGGAACCTAGTTCTCGCTGCAAAAGCAAACGCTTCGTTGTGGGAAGGCGCGCTTGTCGTTAAGGAAACGAGGGTATAGAAAGAAAGAAAGGAAGGAAGAAGGGCTCTCGCGAGAGGTCCTTTCCTCTCTTCGTCTCGGTGTCGCGTATAGGCCGGTTTGGTGGGTGGGTTTCACGGGGAAACGTTAAGAGGACCCTCGCAAGAGCTCGCGACGTAAGAGAGGAAAGAATGAAAGAAACGGCAGCGACCGGGATGCACAGACGGAGCGAAGGTGGGAGAGTTGCGTTCTAATCCATTTTACCTGGATACTTTCCGGGTGTGTTTTCACAGGCGACGAATCCGTACCTGACCGGTATACCGCAGGTGGGCAACGCGTACAGCCCGTACTTCGCGCCCAGCCCGATAATGCCGGCGATAATGGGGCCTGCGGACCCGACGGGAGTCGGCAGCCCACTCGGCGTCGTCCCGCAGACGGTAGCGATGCCGCAGAAGATGCCACGTACCGACCGCTTCGAGGTATGTCAACCACCAAACTACATTCAACAACAACAACAACAACAGCAACAACAACAACAACAACAACAGCATGGGGCCCAACACGGCGCAGCCGGGGCCTCAAGGTGCCCGATGGCCGCGCCCAATACCGTGTACCAAGTGCCGGCCGGTCCCCCCAATCAGGTGTCGCCCGTATCCACGATGCAATCTGTCAATCACCCACCCTCCCCAACCGCGACAATCACTACCGCGACCACCTCCATCTGCACGCCTTTACATAATCCTCACGCCCATCACCACGCGATCCACAACATTATGTACGTTCATGCCTATTACTAGTCGACTTTTTCCGACCACTATCAGCGCCACTACCGACCGTCAACCACTTTCTCTGACTCTACGACCACCCTTTTACCCCCCTTTTACCTTACCTACCCTATCTATCTATCTTTGTCTCTCTCTCTCTCTCTTTCATTCTATTTCTATTTCACTCTTACTCTCATTCCACCTACCATCCCACGAACTCGCGAGAAACACCGTCCGCCATCTTGATCGAAGCCTCTCGTCCCTCTCGACCGATCGCGTTCGACTTACAACGCACTCGGTCCTACCTACAACCTTACCTTTCCTAAAAAAAAAAAAAAAGACGAAGACTCTTCGATCAACGGCCGACGCCCTCCCTCGCGTACTAATTGACATCGTTTTTTTCTAATCCCACGCGAAAAAAAGGGGTTTAAGAAAGAAAGAGTAAAAACAAAGGCCTAGGCTGGAAATCGGAAGATCCTGGCTCCTGCCCGGTTTTTTACGATACTTCGTGGAAACGACGAACGTCGGATGCGTAGCTACGATTGCAGAGTTCTATATAAATAATAGGAAATATAAATATATAAATATATATATATATATATAAATGTATATGTAAAATTACGATAAATCGAGATAATATTTACGTGCGTACGTAGATTCGTACTCGTGTGTGTTAGTTGGACTCGAATAGGTGAACGTGTCGCGAGAAAGTTGAGTTTTTCGGGAAGAAAATTGTGAAAGGAAAGGGAACGGTAGTCGTGTTCAGCGAAAAGAAGATAAGAGGTAGAGAAATCGTAGAAGGCGAGATACGTCTATAAGATATATGTATATGCAGACCTACATATACGTATATATGTAATCGAAGGAAATGCGCTCTTGAACTTTCGCATATCCGCTGACTTGGTCACTTCGCGTCGGGTACGAAAAAGAAAATAAATTTACGAAAAGAAACGCAACAATTTCAAACGAAAAATCGAAAATATAACCTACGTATGTATGCAATTAAGGTAGATCGGTACGGAGAACGTATTTTTTAAAGCTCGCGCGTGAGGATTAACGGAGACGTATTGCTCGAATTTCACGGAGATTCGAAACGAAACGAACATTACGATACGTACACGCGTTGAACGTACTAGAGGTAGACGTAAGGAGAGTTAAACTTTCGAAGTAAGTAAGGAGGAAGGGTATCGCACGAGGATAATTTACTGTAGAGTTTTAGATGAATCGTGACAACAACACAAAAGAGGTCTAAAGATATCGTAGAAATTGTAAATTGATAAAGAGTAAGTCGGGATAACTATAATGGCAACGATAAAACGGTGATGATAGTTATGTTTACGATTATTACTACTACTACTACTACGACTATTATTTCTATTATTATTATTATTATTATTACTGTGTCTTACGAGTAAAGCAAAGTACATGGTAAGTAGAGGTAGAAGAATTGAGAAATTGTGCAATGAGTAAAAAAAAACCAAGAAAAAAAAAAACCTATAAATTCGAGACTTTCAAGAGTAATCGATCTCTTTTCGCGAGGAGAAGAGATTCTTCTTCGATCGGCGGCACCCCGGAGAAAGAGATCGCATTTTCGAGGAGGGCCGATCCGCCGGTGTTTATCGGAAAACGATATTTCTTTTCTTCGGTGTCCGTTCGTACCGTATATACTATATAAGATATAACTTATACGTCGTTAATTATTTTTCGCGGGCGTGACAGCGATCGGTGCCTCTTGGAACTCGAAAATAGATTTTTTCTGCTCCTGCTATAATGCCAGTTCCTTAAATTCGTAATTGCATAAAAAAAAAAAACAATATAGTACTATGATACGAAGAATACATGTAGAATCGTATAACTTATAATATTGTATCCCTATTAAAGGAAGAAAGGATTAAAAAAAGAAAACTTCGGATAAAGGATCAGCATTAAGTACCTATATATACCTACATACAATTAGGAAAAGAAAGGGAGTTCGGTGCGATGGCGTAAACGACGTAAAAATGATATTTTTAATCCTCCAGAGGAAGAGATAGATAGTAGAGTAGAATAGGTAGATAGGTAGGTTAGGTAGGTACTCGCGGTATCGGCCTTCGATACGATGGACCGAACGTGATGAAATTCGCAGATGTAACGGGGCAGTCTTGAGAAGGTCTACGATGCGAATTCTTTATCGAAGCATATCCACGACCATTCCGTAAAAACTTTTGTATCCGCATACATTGCAAGTTTTATAATGTTCGAGTTTACAGATTTCCCCGGAGCCTCTATCGCTTCTTCTTTTGCCTCGCGGCTTTGGCGGAATTAACAAGTTTCGTACGGCAGTTTTGCGAAGAACGAATAAAATGAAGGTTCCAAGAAGGTATATCGGTGGGAAAAACTCCCTGTTTGAGATCGTTACGAAATGGAAATTACGCGTTTCGGAACGGGAGAGTAAAGTAGTTGGGCGAAAAATACGAATTCGACACGTTTTTTTCATCGTAAACGAAGGCACTCGCGCGATAAACTCACGCGAATAGATTTTCTGGAAAAGTATTAAGAAAGAGAAAAGAAATTTTGAAAAAAGGGGAGCAAGAAAAGAGGTAACGCCGAGAGAGCGTGCGACGATCGAACGAAACATTATTTATACGTTATTATTTATCGTCAGTCGGTTCTCGCTCGTTTATATGTTCGTATCATCGTCCACGTGTATGTCATTATCGGATAAACTTATATTGTCACGGATTTTATGTAACGCGAATCTTTGATAACTTCTATATACGAATCGTTGCACATTTTTACAACGCAGAATTTTTAAACGATCTTTATGTACGTATGCGGAATCACAAGCAAGAAGACACATGACGCTCGTGCGCCTGTCCATCCGTGCATACGCACATAGTGATATGTGTACATAGTAGGTAGGTTAACAAATTAATTAATTGTATTTTGTATCGCGGAGCCCGATCGCAAAAAAAGTGGAAAAGAAAAAAACGAGAATACACGGTCGAAAGGAAAAAAATACCGATGATGATGATTGAAAAAAAGTCGAATCGAATTATTCGTTCGAGAGACGATACCTGATTATCGCTAGTTGAGTTTAAATTTCTAATACATGTACAGTGTATATTTTTCGGTGTCCCCCTCTCTCTTTCAAACTTACTACTACTACTCTCTCAGTAAATAAGGAAAAAAAGACAAATTTTTCTTCGGAGACGAACCGAGTAACGACTTTAGCCGACAATAAATGAGAATAACGTACCACGTCTCTTTGTTTTCTTCGCTTTCGACTTTATCAGCCGGCCATGCGTACGAGCGCTGATTATTCATCGACTAAACTACAGGATCATTATTAAATTTCCAGCCTGGGTGTATTATTATTATCATTATTATTACTATTATTATTAATATTATTATTATTACGTAACGAATAAGAGGCGAGACCTGTGTTATTTACGTTTCGTCGAGACTCGCTTTCGTGTGCAACGTAAATTAATGATTCTTTTTTTTATATACATATATATATATACTCCTCGTTACACGTCGATCACACGATTCCTCATTTTCCACGTCGCGTATCGTTCATCCACACATCCTCCATCGCTTTCATCTCTCTTCTGTCAGTCTAGTGAATATATTAGTACCTCTTTTTATTATTATTATTATTATTCGTCCGGATTCAAAATACACGACCGATTTCACGCGTTTACCCTTTAAGTCGAGGAAAAGAGTATGAAAGTGAATAGTAAATATACGCATTGTAATGTCGTTAATTAAATATTGCAAATAGAAGGAAGGAAGTCGGAAATATACGATCGATTTATTAACTAATTACAATTGGTCTAACGGTAAATAACCTATTATAATATTTGGTAACATACAATAACGATGATGAATAGTAATCATAACGATACCTATTTGTGATGTACTACGATGACTTGCACTAAGTTCGGGTCACGTGAGATTTATTGATGATGAATTCAAATAAAAGAAATATAAATGAAACTAAAAACAACGCACAGACTGTTTATTGAATCACGTCAATTCGTTTTAATATATACCAAAAACTTTGTGTGCTTTGTATGTCTTATACCTTATATAGCATTCTTGTACTTTTTTTTTATCAAATTTTTATCTTGTAATGTGCCTTTTGCTCTATTTTGGTTGAACGAACTTGTGCGAAGTATGCTCGGAACTGTATCACTTTTTTCTTTTTTACCCGTCTTCAGAAGACGATGAATTTTTCCGTAGTGTCTTTTACGCTTGCGAGAAAGTCTAGTTCTTTTTCTTTTGCAGAATTGAGAACGAGTATATTACATATGAATATCCTAATTGCGTCTCTCTCTCTCGCTCTCTCTCTCTCTCTCTTATATGCTTATAATATATCGTATCGGCTTTTATCATCGATCGACGAACGAATCTTAACGAGAGAACATCGCTGAGGTTTACGTCGCGGTGTTACCTTTTTCGAAAAAAGACTAATATCTTTACATTGACATCGAACTTGCTCCATTTATCTTGAAAAACTTATCCCATCTGGATGTCTAACGTTCCCTACTTCCAAATACCTTGCACCTTACGAAAAAAAAAAGAAAGACATCCCGACCAACCCCCGACCCCCCGGACGATAAATTTTATTTATATTTATACATATACATATATATATGTGTATATATGTATATTTATATATATATGTACCATCGATGGTCTTTGAATTAATTGCCTGCTGCCTGTTTATATATAAATATATATAATTACATATCTAAATATATATTTATATAATATACCATCATTAATATCGATTTAAACACGTTTGGATTTCGCTGTTTAGTACATTAATACTTTTAACCTTGATTGGCCGAGGTCAGTCCCGGTGAAGGTAATAAACCGGCGAGGGGCTTACGAATCGAAAGAGAACTCACTCACGCGTGCTACTTTCAGAAAAAAAAAGAACGAATTTAGACGACACTTATATACCTTTTCATAATACATAATACTCTAACTCCTGCCTTTCATATTCGCGTTTTCGTCCGCAAAAAAAAAAAAGAAGTAAAAAGTATAAAAGCTTGACCAATCAGGGACTCTGTAGAAGCAGCAATGACATAATCGTAGTAGCGAATGACTTAGTGAATGAAGAGTATTGATGTCATTAATTTTGATACTATCGATGTATGATACTCTAGAAACGCACACACTAGCATTACTTACATGAAATGACATAATATTGCGTTGTTGTACATATTACATACTTTCTTTTTCACAGGCCGGCACTTAACTAGTGGTCCCTCTGTTCTTCTTTCCTTCTCTCTCTCTCTTTATACATATATATATTACAATTTTGTGTTTTTCTTTTCACTCTCACCACTACTACTTCTTCTTCTTCTTCACTTCCGTTCGGTATGTTTACCAATATTTTTGTTGTTGTTATTTTAATTAACGTTTAATTTCTATCCTTGTAGAGATACACGCATACATTTACTTTTGTTGGCTAGACCCGCTGCGACGCGCCGATGCTTTTCCCTCTCCCTCGCGTATAATCAAAGTTACGTGAAATTCATTCTTAAATTCGCGCAAGAAAAACGATAAAGTTTCGATTAACTAACCCTCGGGGAAAGTTTGGAATTTTTCGAGACTAGTTACTAAAAAAAAATTGTTCGCTTTGGGAAAAGCAACGACGCTCGCACGCGCGCCGGTTAATCCGGCGTAATTGCACAAAGCTAATGCTCTTTACAGCTTCAGTACCATATACGTGTATACTTGGCCGTATATAATTTTTTGCGTACTATTACTTGTGTCTCATATTTTCAGCCAAGCCAGAGTATTTATGATTTTTTGCGAATACGATCACTTATTTACTAATTCATTAATTATCCAGAGGACTAAGTGTTTACTTTTACAGCTAGGAGGAGGTGCTTTAATATACATTTTATATACGATCGCATGCGGTTTGACATTTTACATGCATATTTATACATCGCTCTCTCCCTGCGCGCGCGCGCGTTCGAGCGTTCAAGCGCGTTCGCGCACGCGCTGGTCACATTGCTACACGCTACACGGCACACGCACATCTCAAATAAGAATAATAATTGCCTTTTCAACTAAATCGTCGATTATTATACATATATACATACATACATACATACAAACATTTATATATATATATATATATCTCTCTCTGTGTTTTGCGTAATTATGTGTGCGCTACGAGCGGGCAGTAGGTATTAATAACAGAATCTCTCTCTTTCTCTCATTTTCGTAAAGATAGATTACGCTTGTATATTATCATCGTTTTGTACGTAATTCGATAGAATCACAACGGTACGGATGGATCGACGCGCGATATCGCTGAAAACATCGTACGTCGATCTTCACCTTGTCTCTTTTCCCGTTACGTTCTCGTCGCGTTCTCTTTCGTTCGAAAATGTATCGGAATTGGAAAAAAGCGTGGAGCGTCGGTTACACGCGCGTATAGCCGTAGGCTATCGTTCGAATAAAATTTCAAAAAAAAACAAAAAGCGTATCGAGCGCGATCGAATTACTTGAAATACGCTACCCTTTGTATTAGACGTGTTCGCTGTACGTACTTACGCATACATGTGTATATGTATATAGTTATATAGTAGCTAACTAGGTGTACGTACTTTGGTATACATAACTTTTCGATGCGATGGCTCGTTCGATACCTTTTTAATGACTCGATTATCCCAATAAAACGAGCGCGAATCCTCCCAATGACCGATCAGAATTTTTTTTTTTTTTTTTTTTCTATAATCGGCTTAAACTCGTTCGAGAAAGCTGAAAGCAGAGAAAATCGTTCCGAAACCCAGATAAAAAAACGTAGCCTAGCTAAAGAACACTAGCCGTGTCTCGCTTCACGAAGAAAACGAACTCTTCTTCATTCCCTTTTGTACCAAGCCAAATATACCTTCTCTGCATCGCTTCTGTCACGTAGTAACTTCTTAGTACGCGTAATCAGTGTCAAGTTGTTGTGTCTCTCTAGCAGCAGCTC
This sequence comes from Ancistrocerus nigricornis, assembly GCA_916049575.1. Taxonomy (NCBI): domain Eukaryota; kingdom Metazoa; phylum Arthropoda; class Insecta; order Hymenoptera; family Vespidae; genus Ancistrocerus; species Ancistrocerus nigricornis. Next base: position 32,634,307 of record OU696666.1, read on the forward strand.
AAAGGGACCATTCGCTATGCCGCTTTCTCTCTCTCTCTTTCTCTATACCGTAATATCCGTCTTAATTACACGCATCTCACTATTTTTTTCGTTTCTCTCTCTCTTTTTTTTTTCATGTTTCTTAAACACGAACACAGAGACCAACAGCCACACTTACATATTCGCACACATAGAAACACCTAACACAAGCATACACGAGCTCTCTCTTTCTTCTCTTGCGTCGCCTGTATACGTGTGTGTCTCGTTAATCGTTGCATTCACGTATTCGCTCTCTTTCTAACGCCCTTTTCAGCTTGTCAAAAGCCGTGCACTTTAATACGCGTACTCGAGCCCAAGTGCGTTCTTTCGAGTCGCTAGGTATACTCGAACGAAAACAGGAAGGAACGTACCGTTCTACAAGCAGAACTGACACTCGTGACGCGCTTACATTGTGTTTTCGCTTACCCGACGGTGCAGACGCGCCACGACACGCTAAGATATCGAATATGTACCGCATTAATCTGCCGTAATCTCTAACGCCTGACACGCCTTCCACGTTACATATATATTTATACGTTCCCTTCGGATTTTAAAAAAAATAAGAAAGTAGAAAGCATGAACTTTTTTTAACTTTGGATCATGATCATTTTCTCCTTCGTCGATATTCGCGCGTCGTATGACGACAAGAAGAATAGGAAACGATCGAACTCGGAACGGGCGATGACAGATACGTTTGATATGCATATGCAGGGTGGTCTATCTAAATATTTTTTTTATTTGTGATGACATAACAAATGTTTTTAATACGATGTAAATGCATTAAGAAAAAAGAAAATTAAATTTGCAAAGCATTTACATTGCATTAAAAACATTTGTTATGTTATTACAAATAAAGGAGGTATTTGGGTGGACCACCCTATATATGTAATTCGATGAACCACAGTTCGATCGTTCCAACGCTTCAGCCTGAACTCGAGATGATTGTGAATAAAGAGTAGCGATGCATGCGCTGTTTCCTTTAACACACGTGCGAATTAATCCGTTTGATTAGAAAATACCAGAGAACGCTCTCAAGGAGATGCGTCCATCGTATTATCCCCTCTCTCACCTCGATAGTCATCCAATTCTCCGTGTCCTCTGACCTTATTGGGCGGGGCGAGGGTACACCGAATACGGCGAGCAGTGCCACTTTGACAGATCTCAACACGGTATTTAGTTCCATGTAGAGTAGTAATTAGTTCGTTCCTTTCTGGGCGCTGATAAGAGCCATTCTAAGCCATTCTCAAATTTTCTAATAAATCATTCGAAACCACGAGCATCTTACATTTTAATTCTATTAAAAAAAAAAAGACTAAAATTGTGCTCGTTAAACACCCGTTAGTTCTCGTGCTTTAATTTAACCATTCGCGTATATTTTGGCAAGTCCGATCAGTCGATGAATTAGGATGACGTATCATCGGCCAGAAAGAGGAAGACATATAAGGTTGGCTCTTTTTTACGCCTCCCCGGTACAGACCCAAAGTCCACAAACGGGGCGCTCTTTGCATCACTCGATCCAGTTGCCAGCTAAATATTGCTCTTCTTTTAATTCTCTCTATTTCTTTATTTTCCTTCTCTATCTATCTATCTCTCTATTTCTCTATCTCTCTGTCTATTTATCCCAATTCCTGGTATTCCCTTCGGACCATCCCGATACCGCGTCTATTCGGACGCAACTTCTTTTTTGTCTCGCTATGTCTACGTGTATGTATATCTGTTTTATTCTTCGTATACATTAATCTTGCGCGAAAGAACGGCTCGGGCTTGCCTATAAATTTTACCACGAGTTTGGCACCGGCTATGGCTGACAACGTACGGAACGCCTAGCATTAGCTCCTTGGCAGTCCTCGTGAATGCACGGAGATTTCTTTTGGCCGAAGAAAGAATGACCGGGAAAAAAAAGTATCTCCTCTCCTCCAATTCTAGTTCGTTTAAACGGTCTTTACGACGACGTGCAACGTGGTTATCGAGGTCCGAGAACTTAAACTTGTAACCCGTGACGTAACGACGAACCGTATATTCTCTATCGCGTATCAATGCCGTCGGGACGCGTGTCTGTATGTGTTTGCGAGGACGTCGTGCCAAAGTAGAGAATGAGTCCAGCCTCATCAGCCACGTTCAACATTATTCTATCGTACGTCGCGGTCATGCCGGAAACTTGTATTGTTCGTCGTACGGTCAAACGATCCATCGTATTAGTCGTATCCGGTCCGACCTGACCTCGTCTTCTTGGCCGTGTCTCTTTGTTGCTTTTATAAACTATATATATGTTACGGTCAATGTGTTTAACGTAGGTATTTTCTAAAATTGCCAAGGATTGTATAGAATACCCAATTCCATTGGGTGATGTGTTTAATACCTTTATCCTCAACCACTTTTCTGCTCGCAACATAAAATACAGCCCCAGTCTCAGCATTTTATTTTCAACTCCTATCTCCTATCTAGAAAATAAAATGGTTTGGGTGTGTCTTTTGTTGCGAGTAAAAAGGTAGTTTAAAACATTGCCCAAAATTCAGAAATTCTATACAATCCTCAGTTATTTAATGAAATTCCCCACATTAAACACATAACCCGTAACACCGCGTACCTAATTCGCGAAACTTCCTAAACTCATCCGACTGTACTGCTACGGTATAACCAAAATTCCTTTCGGTCATCAACTGAAGATAAATCTTTATCGCGAGGAGAGGATCATATATCGGCCAACAACAATCATCGTCCGATCCAAACGTTTTCCAGAGCTGCCCCGGACCCTTTTACGCCCCACCCCTGTACCATTACAACCACCAACCCATCTATGTCGACCCTAGCCCCTTTGCCCTCATAGATAGAGTGCCATGCCATGCGTGTTCGCTCTTGCTGTAGGTATGTCGCGAGTTTCAACGCGGGGCGTGCAAACGCGGCGAGACGGAGTGCCGGTTTGCGCACCCCCTCGAGACGGTGCAGGCGAACGAGGACGGCTCTGTGACGGTCTGCATGGACGCTGTCAAGGGCCGATGCAATCGGGACCCCTGCCGCTATTTCCACCCCCCTCTGCACCTTCAAGCCCACATTAAGGCCGCACAATCTCGGGCTAGCATTGCGGTAATGCATTCTCTCTCTCTCTCTCTCTACCTCTATCTATCTCTGTCTCTATCTACATCTCTCTCTCTCTATCTATCTATTTTTCTTATTTCTCTCTCTCTCTATTTCTCTATCTCTTATTTCTTTCCTCTACCTTCATATCTAACATCTTTCGTTACCCTCCAGCATTGGTTTTAACGACTCTCCCACCATCACTTACGATTCTTTTATCGATTTCCAATATATCGTTACCCTATCCTTCATAATCCATACATTCTCGTTTATTTTTAGAAAGAGTGTTGATTGTTTAAAAGAAATAACGAAAGTTTCCGGTAATTACGTTAAAACGTTCGATGATGCCTCGGGATTATTTATAATAAATTGGTAATATAGTTTACATCGAACGATAATCTAATCATTATCTTTTCATTTATTCGGCGACGTGCATCCGGAGATACGTGTATTACAAATTTATTTGCGGATGCAGAATACTTTTCAATAAATAATTGCCGGTACTCCGTATAGAACGTTGCCGTCGTTCTCGAAGCACATTTTCTGTCGGGTTCACCATTAGGGTGCCTCCGTTTCGGTCGACCCATTAATTGACCCTCGTTCGTTCTCGCAGTACGATCACAAATTGGGAAATCGTAGGTGCGAGGTTAATGGGTCGAGCTACGAACACGGAGGAACTTTCCTTCTATCCTCTGCCTTTCGATCTCTCAATCTCTCTAACTGTATCTCTTACTCTTTCTATGTCTTGCTCTCTCTCTCTTTCTCTTCTCTTTCTCTCTCTATCTATCTCTTTCCAGCCTCGACCTATCTGCAGATGTTTCCATGTGGCGTGTGCTTCAATGCGAATGTGTCGTAATACCTTCGTACATCTACTATCTTTATTTATAATTTTTTTTTTTTTTCTTACAAATCTTGTCCATACACTTCGCTAAGAATTGATCGATGTACAAACAAAAAGGGTGACGAGAAGCGCCCGAAGCTCTGTCGTCTCTATTATTTTTTTTTTTTAGTATTTTTTTTTTCTTTCTTTCCTTTTACCGTTCTTGTGCTCAGCTTCAAAACACACGACGTATTTAGCAGCGCGGAGCCGTGTATATGTACTTTAAATACCGTGCATATGTATATACATGTGATACAACTCGACGTTCTTCTTCTCGCTTTGCGACGAGCAACCGAGAAAGGAGAAATTACGTTGTACGAGCAGACGACGCGTCTACGATAACAAAAATCCGTCGAGTGTTGTCGCGATAGTGGCCACTCGAGAATCGTTACGAGAGCCATCGGATGTACACTTGTACGCGGAACAAAGACTCGAAGTGCACGCATGTCCCACCAACCATGAGCGGACTCTCATCCGATCATTTCTCCCCTTTCCGTTTCTTCACGTATTTTTTTTTTTCTCCGCACTTCCATCGCAATTTCATCATCACTATCGTTCCTCTTCTAAGTTTTCTTTTTCTCTTACTCTATCTCTCTGTCTCTGTCTATCTATCTATCTTTTTCTCTCTAACGCTATCTTTCTCCTATCTTCCGTTTTTTCTTCGACCTTCTCACTTGGTTCTTTCGACCTGTACTACTCACCCTCTGTCTAAGTTTCCTGGGTTTGCGTCGAAGGAGCTTTCGTTGCTGCGCTGCTTTTCGCCAATCTTCGTCGAGCAATCGGGCTTCTCCCTCGATACCGCAGTAGACCCTATCGTATTCTCTCTCTTTCTCTATCTTTGCGCTATTACACACGTATCTCGAGCTCCATATATATATATATACATATATTTATCTATATATATATACAGTGGAACGTACAATGTATAGCACTATCGCACGTGAAACAGATTATCGAAGCAGAGGTAAAATTGGCCAATAGTTGCGCAGTGGTCGAACTTCGTGGTAGTCTTAACGGGTCCGTCCGAACGCGCGTTTTTCATCGACTGCTTCGCGAATTTAGTGACCGCGTTATTGACTACGAAGGATTCGGATTATCTCGAAAGAAACGCGAAGAAAAACGCGGTCGAGATTCGACCCGGTAGGACGATCACACACGTACTACTACATTTTATATTAGTGTTCACGTATCGATACCTCGTACCAGAATTTTACTCTACGAACTTATATCCCTCACGTTGCTATTTGATTTTTATTTCCTCCAACTCCTACTCCAATACCTTCGAACTTTTTACCAGCTTCCTTGTATTCTATACCATCAGTACCTATCTCAATCGAAATGGTCCCGGTCCCATATGTTTGTCGCTTTTGTGTTTGTCCATTTTACATCTCCTGTATGATGTTCAGCCGTTCTGTAGTGTGTAGTCAGTAGTACACGAGGCAAAATTCTTGTTAACATCACCAAACACCACTGTTCTATTTCTCTCTTTCTAGCAGCCTATCGCAGCTACCCAGGTGCAAAGATCTAGTTGCAATACACCAATCACCTGATCGGTACCTAGGTCATAATAAATACAATACTTCGCCGCCCGTTTGCGGCCGTTCCGTTTCCTATCGGTTACCTGATATTTTATTTATCTTTCTCTCTTCTCTTTTTTTTTTATTCGACCAACAATTTTTCGCAACGTTCCTTTAAAGAGTAATTTACAAGAGTAGACGTAAGAGAAACCGTAACAGTGTTGGTGAATCGATCGGAAGCGGACCGTGCTCGCGTACTTGTATATAAGACGTAGTAAAAGAAGTGTCTCTTATGAATGACGCGTACACCACCCTGCTGACAAGCTGTGCTGCACGAAACCCCCGGCTATCAACCCTCGCTGCTGTTTTGCTGCCCCACACAAAAACGCCTACACTCTCAGAGAGTTCTCGTGAAAGAAAATCAAAAAAAAAAAAAAAAAAACAACAAAAACAGCCAAATATAAACCAAAAGACAAGTTTCGAAAGGAAAAAAAAAAAAAAAACGAACGAAGTAAAGAAAGAAAGAGCCAATGTGATTTCATATTGGTAATAATATAGGTGTGGGTCAATAACGAGACGATCTCTCCGTCCGTATACTTACGAGAATAATTCACGGTGTCGCGCACGCGTGCGTTTCGTTCCTCGCGTTCGCGTTCTTTCACCGATCGACGAGGATATACAATCTTCTCGTCGATCGAATCTCCTTTGATCGTAAGCGAGCATTGTTTCACGAGAAACTTGTCGAGTCTTCGATGTGTATCCTCTCTGGTATCAGAGAGTTGGACGGTTCGGAACGAGAGAGTTTCCTTCGATCGAGAGAAGTAATCGGTAAAGAAAAAGGACAGAACATGGAGAAATATATATAAAAAAAAAAGAGTAAAAAAAAAAAAAGAGAAGTAGAGTGACGAGCAAGAGGAGAAGGCAGCCGGCCGAAAATTTATGTTCGTACAACGGCAGCAGAAACGCTTCGCTTCGGCGTAACACGACATTCCACTTCGATTCGTGAACTCGTCTTCGGGGGACAAAAGTGTCCATTGTCCGGGGGAAGGAGAGAGGGAGTACGAGGGAACGAATGTGTGTGTGTGTGTATATTCACGTGTATTGGTGTATGAAACGAGAAAGAATGAGAATGAGAGCGAGAGTGAACGAGTAAACGAGTGAGAGGACGTGAGAATGAAAGAGAGATAGAAGACGGGCGAGAAAGATATTTTCAGCGACGTCGCGCGGAAGACCTGCAGCCACACCCCGGACACACAATGGGAAGAAAAGTCTCACATGGATGATTGCGGCAGACCAGCTTGTTGGCAGGGAAGTCTCATTCTCTAAAAGTGGTTTTCAATTTCCCAAGGGTGCATCGCGAGCATGCGCGCTCGTACCGCGTACCGCCGGAGAGTAAACGCCACTCGAATTTGCTTCGGCGTTTCAAACTGAAAGAGAAAGACGTGAAAGTTACGAAGGACTACCGAGAGAAGATGCTCTTATTCGAGCTTCGAACGAAAATGAGATACCATTCGGGTATTCGTTCCTTTATCGATAAACGACGGCCCTTTTTTTTCGAAAAGGGACTCACAATTTTCGTTTATATTTTCTCTATCGTGCTCTTTTTTTTCTTTTATCAAGCAAACCGTAGAACGTTTGTAGTTTATATTCAAAGTCTTTTCGAATTTACGGATTCCTTTTCAACGCGTATACCATTATTTTTCGTTAAAATATTACATTACCTCTTTGCTCGTTATAGGTCACTGAAATATTACAAGTTTCATAAATATTATTCTTGGTAAATTCGGTATGGTTTCAACTCTGACCGACACGTGCATAAAGATAGATGATTTATAGGAACGACAGAAATTAGAAATTATCGCGGTTTCAACGAGACACGCGTTACTCGCTCGGCTGCTCCCCGACATGCATAATTCGTCGCTATGATTGAACGCCCTCGGTGAGCATAATTGCCGATCGTTACACGGCCTCGTTACGATAGCGGGAAATGGAAAAACACGTTGCAAGCCGAGTAGAGACAATAAATTTGCTGTCGACCAACGGAGGTAAAGCGATTCGTCGTGTCTTTTCGTTGGTTTGGATCTTCGGAGTTTGGGCGAGCGGATTATCGTGACGCGGAGTACGCGTGTCCCCCTTGATAATCCTACGCGGGTACATCGTTTTCAACGCGTAGGATCGATCGATCGACCTCGAATTCGCTTTACTCGTGACAACGAAACTCTCCGGATACGACGCGTAATCGTATTAATCTGACGAAATGCACTCTTCGGAATTGCTATGCCATGGTACCTGAATGTTTGTCAAGTGTACGACACGAAATCCTCTCTCCACGTCAAAGAGCAGATCAGATCATTTATATTTCGCACAGACACAGTATTTTATATAGCATAACATTATATATATATACAAAAGAAATGTGTATATATATATTATATATATTAAAGAACACACGCACATACGTACAAGTCGATTCATTTCTCTCACTCTTGTAAAAAGTATTGTATAGAAACGAAAAATCTTTATGCGCACTTTTACGCACACATAGTCGTAGCGCTGCACACGCTACACACATACACGACGAATATATATATACAAACAAGTATACGGATCACGTACACGTTACCCGAGAGGGATGGAGAGAGAAAGATATATACACGTATCATACACAGATACACAGGCCGAGATATTTGATATCTTCAAGGAGAATGTACGAACGAGAGCGACGACAAGCGGAAAATAAATGCCGTACACTTGGATATTCACGAGAGATGGTGTAAAACCGAAACGTACGATTATGTCTTTGTATGTGTTCTTTTTTCTCTTATCAGTTTTTCAGGTACTTCTGTAAAAGTGCGGAAACTAACGAGACGTCACCCTCTTTTCGCTACTCTCTGTCCTCCGTATATATTTTTATTTCTCTCGAAGAATCGAGCATACGTTATTCTTTTCGTCCATCTCCTCTTCTTGCTCGTGATCTCGATTATCTTATCCAGCAAGAACATCGAAGGAGCTTGGTGAGAGCCGAAGCTAAAGCCTAGAGAGAAAGAGAGAGAGAAAAGGGAATGAAAAGGAAAAAATAAATACGGAGAGAGAGAGCGAGAAAGAAAGAGAGTTGAAAAGGGAGTGATACGAGACGAAGGCGAGTCGTCGTCGTTGCTAAACGAAACGAACGATAGATAACGATATGTTTAAAAACTATTAATTTATCGCCAGAGAGCGAGTCGATTATTCCAGGTGTTACAGGAGTCGGAAAAGCCAGCCGATACGGAATACCGATGTCGATGGACGATGATGGGATCCTGTATTTTCGATATATATTCTTTTTTTTCTCTTTTTGTTTCCCCACTTCCGACCATACATTATATATACACATATATATGTAAATCTACATACGAAAGTTGTACGTTATCCAACTCTACCGTCTCCACGGTACTCTCTTCTTCTCTATCTTCTTCATTCATAGTCACGTTATCTCGAGAGATCATCGTTAACGACACTCTTGATTGACACGCTAAGATACGATTGGTTCGTCGGGTGCCATCGACGGAAACGTGTTTTTCATCGTGACGTTCGATCGACGATCGTGAGCCCATTAAACGTCAATTGGCCTGTAAACTCACGCCGACGATAAACTACCTCTCGTGTATTTTTAGTCTCGTAAGATCAATGAAAACCGCATTACGATCGTTTTATCAATCGTCTTTCTTCTTGCCAATCATTTTTATCTTCTAAGCCACGAGTGTATTATAATTTTATTATCGAAATTAGTCGCAGCACCTCCTCCTTCGCGTATACAGGATGGGGTATTTCAATTGTAACACCAGAATGATGAAAAAATTACCTTAAAATCGTCGAGAATTTGTTTTTTAATTATGTCTGGTTTATTCAACGTTAGCTTTTCCTAAAAGAATTTTTTTTTATACGTCTTTAGAAATATTTACGTGTTTTCATTGAAATGCCCCAATGCTGTATACCCACGCGACTCGAGTGTCTACTTCCGCGTGTTCGCGGAGAAAATATTATAAGTCGTAAAAAATTTTCCACGCGATTCACGATTACCGGAGTAGTATAATTAAATAAATGATTGCCTCTAGAATCGTGAGGTATACATGCTGTACATATATATATGGTATATATTACGTATTTACATAGATATTTATCACCGTTAATTATTTATCCACATACATATATCTATATATATATACACAAGTTTTTTTATCATATCGCGACTGTCGTTACTTGCCTTTAGCCTCAACTGGTCTGTTTTTCTTTTCTTGATTTTTATCTTGCCCTGACGATGCTTCTTCATGCTTGCTGAAAAACCTTCGTGCGCTTCGCTACCTGCCAATTAACGCCTGCGAAATATTACCGACCCAACGTTAAACCTGAAAACGAAAAAAAATACAACAACGACGACGTCAACAACAACATCGATTGCCGAAATCGCATACCTGTCAAAAAAAAAAAAATCCACCCTGGGCTACCAACTTACTACGATCGCTGCGGTAAAATGATCGTTTGGAACTGAACGAAAATATTTAAAAACGTATAAAAAAAACACACAAATAAAAATAAAACCACTCTTCTACCGAATAACGTCTCTGGCTTGGATGTTTCGTCGATGTCGAACGGATTAACGAACAACCCAAAACGTTCATGGACGATAACGTGGAAATATCGGGTGGTATACGATGAACGACGATCGTGCGATTCTAAAAAAAACCGCATACACGAATAAAAAATATACGGAAAAAAAACAATACATTGAAATACGAAAATGCAATACAAAAGCAGACGGCGACGATGCCGACCAACATGGCGGGAATGGGCGCGCTTGCTGGTGGAATGTCAGGAGTACCGGCAACTGCGATATCCGGAGGACTTCAGGGCACGACTATGGCGAGCATCGAGCTCGGAAAGAAGCGGATGCGTGACTCCAATGACGATCTGCTAATGGTACCACGGCTTATGCATGAAGTACACTTTCCTTTTTCGTAGACGGACTTCGCGAGAATGGCCTTGATTTGAATACTTTTTCTACACTTTCTCATTCTCTCTCTTTCTCTCTTTCTGCCTATCTATTTGTCTGTCTGTCATTCCTCTTCTATCTTTCTAATCGTGTCGTCCAAGTCATTAACGATAAAAAAAAAAATAACGCTTTCCTCGATTTGCTCGGTCACGAACTAGATAACCTTGTCGATTCTCATTGTTCGCACGTATAACTTTGATAATACGAATAAGGAAACGGTATCCGGGGTGATCTCTCGTTTATACGAATCGAGTATAAAAATTCGTGCTACGAAAATATTCAGAAGAAGATACGAGTAAAATCGTTCGGGTACCGGTGATGGTAGCACGCGAAGATATCGCGAGGCGTCTCCGTGTATTTGCAAAATATTACCCCGAATTTTATCGGACCCCTACGAATGCGAATGTAGACCACGAGAAAAGGACGATCGAAGTAAAGTCGAGGCCATTTCGCGAAAGCTCCAACGTAGTCGTATCTTTAAGTTATGAATATAGTTATTGCGATTGTGAATACACTGCCGAGCGCGCTTAGAGCTCTAGCTCCTATTTCTCGTTTTATTTTATATCTAACAAAAACTCTCCCCGCCGAATCTCTTTTTCTCTTCCCATTGGCCATGGAAACGCGAATCTTATCTCTTGTTTTTCTTTTTTTTTTTTGTCGATTCCTTTTTTAACCAAGATTCGAGCCTCGCATACTATATCGTTATCGTCATCCTCTCCCATCCATCCCACTTTTTTTTTTTTTTTTTCTTGCCATAAACGTTCACGCGTATTCAATTTTTTCGAGGAACTTTACAAATATTTATTTTTGAAACTTTACATTCTCGCTTTCTCCTGTCGTTGCAATGTTGTTCGTACCAGAGCTTACGCCTCGTAATGTATTTATAGATCGCTTAGTATCGTTTTTTATTTTTCGTCTTTTTTTTTTTCTTAATTTCTTTTGGATCCACTTTCGTGTTCCGCCTTCGAGACGTGCCTCACACGGAAACGTATCTTTTCTCACTCGCATGTTGCAGCAGTACCGTGCTTCGCTTAAAACGTGACACGAGAGCGGGATACGAATAAGGATCCTAAGTCGTTGGTCACGTAAGATCACGTTCGATGAAAGCCCCTTTTTTTACGTTACTCTCATTCAAAGATCGTCGATTGCTTTTATACAATTTTGTTGGGATATCAAAACGTGATTTTTTTTACGCGATCAACGATATTATTAATACGATTCGATTTAAACTTTGAAACCCACTCGGCGAATTCTCGTCCGGCAAACACGAAGAGAAAAATTGACGATTTTCCTCGGTCGTGGTCCGTTTCGATGGCTGCGCTTGCGTTTCGAAGTACGGGCGCATCCGTGGCTTGTTCATGAAAAAAAAAGAGAAAAGAAAAATAATATGAAGCGGTCGATGCGCGCGTGCTTCGAAACGTGCTCGATTAAAAGCTCGTCGATTTCTAATCTCCGTACGTCAGGACATCGTACGAGATCCTTTCTCCGTCTTATCTTCGAACGGGTTGGTCGAATTCGTCATTTGCTAAGAAACAAAGAGAAACGCCTGAGCTTATTTCAATGGCATATAATAAAGAAACGAATGATAATATTGTGTCTTCGGACGGTACTGCGTCTACGGAGCGTTAGATCTGTGTAAATTTTGAGCTTGCGCCGATGATGCATGTTGTGCTTAAGCGACTACCGAGGTGATGGTGTCGAACGTCATCCCCTCGATGCTCTGGACGATGACCGAGAATTATTCGATTCTTCGTCCGCGAACGAAATCCGGCTGCCGGGTTACGATTATACTTCTGCCGTTGTTTTTTTTCATTTCTTTCTTACACCACACGAATCTAATCTCGAGATTTTTTTTCTCTTTGAATCCTGGACGGACGACCTCCGTGTACGTTTTTAATTTTTTTTTTCAAATCAACGTCGAGTTTGCCAAAGAGCACTGTAGACTGCTTACGTACACCTCGCTATTATACTTTATCTATATCTACCTTCATTTTATTTCCCTAGTCTCTATCTTCTCTCTGTCACTCTTTTTTCTTTATATAAACACACATACTCTATATATTTACTTTCCATGATAAAAATCCATTAATCGTTCGTTTGAAGTGACGAGCACTTCCTGTTCTCGAATTCGTTCCAAATCTTTTTCTCGGTCTTCTTCAGCGTCCATCGAAATCGATGTTCTTCTTCGAGTACGTCGAAAAGAGAGAGGCCAATTGTGTTCTTGTTTCTTTTGTCATTTTTGCCGAGTCGAGTTCCTTCAACAAGCTCGCGATGAAAACTTATTCGATTCGTTAATGTTCGTTAAAGGTATCAAAGATTTCTTTACCGTTGCCCAAAGATTCTCCCACACGTTCGATTTTACTCCGTACATTGCAAAACAATCATCCTTCGGGGAATCTCGCATCAGCCACTCACGGGAAAAAAAAACTTACCTCACTATCAGCTTCCTAAGCTTTTACATTATATCGCGGCAGCATCTAACCAAAACCATCATTATTCTTTTCCTTCTCTAGAATATTTCATTTCGCTTAATTCTTCGCGTTTCTCGCTGAACGTTTACCCCTCTTTCATTGTAAAAATCGCGCGGATATGATAAAAAAGTATACGCTATTTTCGTTTAAACGTCGCTCGGTTTCGATCGCATCCCTGATTTCATCTCTCTCTTTTTCTCCATCGATCTCTCTGGCGCGAAAAGAGAAAACGTAGTAGTTTGTCATCGATATATTCGATCGAAAAAACGTAGGACAAAAACACGACACGGACCACTTTCGTTTCTTGTATCGCCGTCGTCTCGTTGGGATACGCTTTTTATCGCTAAGAACAAAAAAAAAAGAACAGTCAGGCGATTGCGCCGATATTGACCATTCCGAAGATAAAGAATTCAGTGACGCAACGGTACGTCGAAGCAACGACCATCGTCGTATCGTTTTCGAGCGAGAACCTCTTTGACGGTCCTCGAGATCTCGCAGGCACGCCGATGGCTGCGACACCCTGCGAGTAGTCGAAAAGAAATGGGGAAGCATTTTGCAGTTATCCAGGAACGAAACGTCGTCGTTTGGGAACGTCGCCGCAAGCTGCGTCATCGGCACAACTTTTACACACGACAGCAGCCCGATTTAAAACCCCGTTGTTAAAGACGTCCATCCGATCGAATTCCGATACCCAACCTACCTACCTACGATCCACCCTCACGAAACCTCTACCTCGATACCACCCACTAGCCAACAACCCCGAAAGCCTCGTTCGATATTTCGAGCTCCGACTCGATGTCGTTCCCCCCGTCTCCTTCGAAAATTCAATAACGCAGACGCGCCACGTCCTGGAAATTAGTTGAAACCGATCCTGTCTTTGTTGCAGATGGACATGAAGTCTGTTGGGTCGTTCTACTACGAGAACTTTGTAAGTGCAGACCTAAGCAATGAAAATCATATAATATTCGCGTCTATCGTTTTCACAATTTCGAGCGCTTCGAATCGCGCTTAGTTTTTTTTTTGTACTTTTCATACGTATACGGTAATACTATGTTCATATATATATCGAATGTATCACTTTGATATTTCGTACCACGAGAATGAATCGTGGACGAAAATAAATGGTCGAGAATAGTCACGCGTTAATACAAATTGGCACATTATTCCTGCGTCTTCTCTCGTCGAACCACCTTCGATGAGACAAGACGCGTGAAAGATAAAAAATGATAGGTCTACAACTTTCCAAGAAAAGTTCGAGCATCCTCGAACGAAGGAAAAAAACAAAATACCGTGGATGAGTACCTCTCGCAGGCCAGCGGAACACCGACGTAGAAAAGAGACAGAAATATCGGAACCGCGAAACTTCGGAGGCCTCGGAGAACCCGGACGATCTCTCGATGGGAGGCTTGGCTCCTCTCGAGAGCACGTCGACCATTACGATTTCTTGCAACGCTAATCGTTTCTTTTTTTTCACGTTTTCTTTTACAGGCCTTCCCAGGAATGGTTCCGTATAAACGACCGGCGGCCGACAAGTCCGGTATGCCGGTCTATCAGCCGACCGGCGCGACGACCTTAATGCAGTTGCAGCAGCCCTTCGTGCCTGTGTCATGTGAGTACACTGGAACACCACCCCTACCTACCCAACCCTCTAACCAATCGGTCGTGCAACCCCCGAACGTGCAAAGCAACCACCACCACCACCACCACCACGCGGTGGTGCAGTCCTCCTCTTCCTCCCAGGGAACCGGCGGCGTCGCTGTCGGTAACTGCGCCGACGCCAACAATGGCGTCCTCATGGATCCGTGCAACAATCCGCCGCCGCCACCGCCGACAACCGGCGAAAATAACAGTAGCGCTAGTAATGCCGGTAGCAAGCAGACCCTCGTTAATGCCCAGAATCATGACGGCGAAAACGCGCGTAACTCTCCCGAATTGAATCACTCGAGTCCGGCGATCCAGCAACAACAGCAACAACAACAACAGCAGCAGCAGCAACAACAATCCCAACAACAGGCGCAACAGCAGGCGCAGCAGCAGGCGCAGCAGCAAGCCCAGCAGCAAGCTCAACAACAGCATGCTCAACAGCAGCATGCTCAACAGCAGCATGCTCAGCAGCAGCACGCTCAACAGCAGGCTGCTCATCAGCAGGCCCAACAGCAGCAAGCTGCTCATCAACAGGCCCAACAGCAGCAGGCTCAACACCAG
The DNA here is from genome assembly GCA_916049575.1 of Ancistrocerus nigricornis. Lineage (NCBI taxonomy): Eukaryota > Metazoa > Arthropoda > Insecta > Hymenoptera > Vespidae > Ancistrocerus > Ancistrocerus nigricornis. Next base: position 32,649,502 of record OU696666.1, read on the forward strand.
GCCCAACAACATCACCAACAGCAACTCCAACAACAGCATCAACAACAAATGAATCAATTAGCCTTATCGGCCTCCATGTCACCGTCCATGAGTCCGTTGACCTCGATGGCCGGGCTTACCTCGATGCCCGGCGTCGTCAGTATGGCCTCGATGGCCAACATGGTCAGCATGGCGAACGCCTCCTCCATGTCGAATCTATCCTCGATGAGCCAATACTCGGCCGCTAATATGGCAAACTTGAGCATGCTAAATTCATTAGGCATGAGCGGTTTACCCGCGCCCCTCGACGCTGCAGCTCTGGCCAAGGAGGTAGCCCAGAAGAATTACGCTAAAGCCTTAAAACTATCACAGGCGTCGCAGCCTTACGGTATCAGTCAGCTGACCGCTCTGAATTACACCGGAGTCGCGTTGAACAAGCAAACGCTGGTGAATCCCACTGGTGCTGGCGCGGGTGCACCTGGGTCAGGTTTGCCCGGAAGCACTGGCACACCCAGACAAGTGATTCCTGGACTGGCCGGTATACCTGGAGCGCTGACGTCGCCTCTATCGGCTGGTATACTCGCATACTCCAGACCCCAACCAACAGCCACGCCTATCAATCCTTATTCCTTGATCAGACAACAGATCCTACCAAGCCCCTACGTTCAAGCATCGATACCTGGTGTACCTGGAGCAGCCGCAGCCGCTGTTCAAGCATCGCCCTATGTCCAGAATCCGTATGCCATGCTACCAAGTATGGCTGGCGTGCCTGCTGGTGTCGCGGCCGCTGCAGGTGTACCGGGTGTCCCGCAGATACCACAAATCCCCAATCCAGCGACGATAGCGGCGCAACCGCAGGTCGCCATACCGGTCAGCTCTGGCGTAATCATGCAGCCGTACAAGAAGATGAAGACCTCGTAAAGAGCCTTGATTTTTACGCTCCTTGGCTTTCCTCCGGGGCGAGTGCTCGCTCGCGCTCTCTTCTGGGCCATCTCCTTATCTCTCTCTCATACTCTCTTTATCCGTCTTTGTCTTTCTGGTTTTCCCTCTTTTTCTATCTGTCTCTATGTATCCCTCTCTCTCTACCTCTATCTCTCTTGCTCTCTTTCTCTCGTTCGTACGAAAGAGTACCAAATTATTAAATTTCGACGCGTTCACTCGATCTCGGTTTACGATCATTGTTATACATTCACGCGGATTACTTTCTTCGCGTTGTTATCTACCGTACGAGTGCAATTTTTTGGATTATTCGAAAGAAAGAAACCGTGTAAGAAAATATCGGCTTCGGTGTCCGCGTTAAAAATTTCTTTGATATACATCTTTCAATCGTCTGAATCACTATTCTTGAATCATGGTTACTCGTTGATATTCGAGAGAGAAAGGGGGAGAGAGAGTAGAGGGAAGAAAAAGAGTGGAGGAATGAGGAGAGAGATGGGGGGAGTATTTCGGTCGAGCGAATGCGAAGCGGGAGAGATGAGACACGCTACACAATGAAAAAGTTCCGAAAATAGATTCATTTTCTAGTCAGACATTGTCGGTGAACAGTGCCTTATTGACCCGATTCCTCGTGGAGCGTTTTAAACGTAAGACGAAAGAAAAAAAAATGAGAGAACGGCGAGATCGCACGCGGCGGTCTTCGCTATTGTGTGACATCGGTGGAGCTTACCGATCCGCGAACGGCGAAGACGCGGCGGCTTTAAAGAGAAAAAAAAAAAAAAAAGAAAAAAATCGTTCCGATGTCGTGTTTCTACGTAATATCAATATGCCGGACGACTTGCCGCTCGTTTCGACGCGTCCAAAGAAAAGATTATACCTTGAGACGATCTTGAGGCCGAAGTCACACACGTAATAATCGTGGTTCTTTATTTTTGTTTGTTTGTTTGTTTTTTTTTCTTTCTATTCTCTCCCTTTCTATTCTTTAACCCTTATCCTATATCGTACATTTTATTAAGATACGTACCTATATGTAGTAATAGCGATAGTACGAAATTCTACTTCGTAGAAGTATAAAGTTGTAACTCATCGCGGTTATTGATTATTATTTTATTATTATACAGAGCCACTATCTATGTTACGCGTCGTTTTACGATTCGTTCTGTTTTTTATAGATTAAAGAAAAAAATAGGGATGCGATTATCGGTGATTTTAGGACACGTCGTTTCTAGAAAAGAAAAAAAAAATTGAAAGAAAGGAAGAAAGAGGTTACCTCGTTGATACGTGTTCGAATGTTGCAATATTTTATTTTGGAGTCTTTCGAAATTTTAATCGCGTTTACCCTACACGATTTTATCGGTGTGACCGCGCGCGTAGTATTGGATTTAAGAGAAAAAAAAATAAAAGAAAATAAGAAAAGAGTATGGCCTGGTCTAACGTCGCATCATGTGCAAAACTTGCCTTTTTGGATTAGTCGATTTTAGAAATGTTAATTATTACGCGATATATATATCTATGTATCTACGACGAGCGCCATCGAATCGCCTTGCCCGCTCGTCTATAAAAGATTTTTATTTTACGTCGTACTCGTTTACTTCCTTCACTTTCGTTCGCGAGGAGGCTATGCATGTAGTATGTACCTCGCGTTCCGTAGTTTTTAAATCTATAAGCGTACGTTTATTAATGCACGGTGTGTACCTTTAATTATTTAAGATACTTTATCGATTTTTATTATTATGCGTTGTTAGAGAGGACGGAGTCGTTTCGCCCTATCCCGACGGGCCGTTAATGCTGATAATATAGTTGGTTAAGAATTTTTATCGAGAACTAATACCTCTCTCTATTCGTTCGTTTGATTTATATGTCATTATAGATTATTGCGATCGCTGCATCGTACGTTTCCTAGAAACATAATTACGCGCTACGACGATTGTAGAAAAAAAAAGAACTCTGTCGGAAACGTAATTCTCCTATCGTCTACGTACGAAACTATAGAAACTTAGATTTAGCTCGGCTCTATCGTTTTTAACGTCTAATGTTTAAGTAACGAGCGTCCCACCGTGACGCACGCCCTCTTCTATCCTTGGATTCAATTCGGGGGAGTTAGTTGCACATACATAACACACAACTTTGAAGTAAACTTCATCGATTGCGACTTTTACGGACTACTCTACTAGAGAACGGCATTTAGGCGAGATGCAAAGAAAAAATGAATGATTGATAACTAAACAAAAAAAAAAAAAGATGACGGAGCATTGGCGGCTGCTGCATTTACCTAAAACGATAAATGGTCTAAAAGCGAAAAAAAAAAAATGGAATAAATACGATACTGATTAACGATAATCACGATCGGTCTAATATACATATATATATACACATATATACACATATATATGGATTATGTTACTATGTGACGCGATGATCAAATTTTCGTCGTCAAATCTCCTTTTACGAAACGACATATAAACGAGAGTTCACATGCGCATCGTGTTACACGACCGCACGAGCGTAGCCGCACAAGCGACGCGCGTTCTACGCACACGACGCCAAACACCAAGAGACACACATACACGTATATACACGGCAACAATGATATAAGAAAAAAAAAAACATGAAAAACTTGATATATACACGTAATTATACTGTAAGATAGTTATACGCAGAGAAATAGTCGATATCTTGTATTTTTATGAGTTCGTATATTTGACGATGATATATAAACGAAATGGACTCTATCGGCACGGCAGTAGGGATGCGCAAGAACAAACGAGAAAGAAAATAAAATTAGAAAAAAAGTCCAACGTAGTAGAAAAAAGAGAGAGAGAAATAAAAGAGGAAAAAAAATTCGGGCGAGAATTTTTGTCAGGGGAGATAAATATATATATAGAGAGAATGAATCGCCGGTTAGTGGTTGTTTTATCTTCTTTGTATATTCTTCGCGTACACGTATCTGCCAGTGATTTGAAAGTTCGTCTAAATGGCGTAACGAAAAGTACGTTTATAAGTACACCTATATATATATACACATAAATATATATATATACAGATGTTATAAGTAGATTTATCGTAATAAGGTTTCTTTACACGAAGGATCCGAGATTAGAATGAAAACGTATCTCGCGCACGGTGAAAAAACGGGAAAAAAAGAATACACGCGCTGGCACATAACGTGACGACGAGAATTGATAAGAAAATTATCGACGCGCGTCGGTGGAACGTTCGGTTATAGAAATATATAAAAAACGAGCCATTCTCGAGGTGGTGAGGTTATTGCGAGCGTCGAAAAAAAGAGAATGCGGTATTTTAGATGTCTGTTCTTCTACTCCAAAATTTGTCAATACGTGTTTTATAAGTCGATTGTATAATTTTTTTTTAAACAAATCAATTCGTCAAGTCTGTAATTTCGATTGTCAACCGCAGATCGATTCACGTTCTTTCGTCTACTTTATACTTCGGCTCATCGTAGAGATCAGAACCCCTCTTCTCTTCGAAAGAGAGTTATACATATATTTTCACTGACACACGCACAAACGGGTGATCGAGATCGTCGTCGGCTGTATGGAATTCAAATCCGCGAGAATGTTCGAAAGAATGAAAGAGAAGAGATCTAAAGGGATAAAGATACGGCCGTGGTCTTCCAGAATCGAAAGAAACGCGAGGATGAATCCACATTATTTTTTATGACCGTTCGAGAAGGGGTGTCCTCGAGTTTGGACTTTTAAAAGAGAAAAATAAAACAGTAACTTTTTCGACGGAGGGAGCGATTTCTGATCTCGCGATTCGCGCTTGGGCGAAACTTTTGTGATAATATGTTACGTATAAAAACTTAAGTACACGCTCTCATGCATGGCCACATTCTTACACGCACACTGTAAACGCACGCACAGAGATACGAAATATGAGAGGAACGAGAGAGATCGTTGAGCCCAACGCGTTCGTCGCCGATGAATTTATCTTTTTATTATTATTAATTGTAGATACTGTCGAAGAGAACGAAATGAACGAAGTATAATAATTAAAAAAAAACAAAGAAACCGAACTTTCTATAAGACGCGCGTTGAAAATAGTTAAACCGATTTCAGCGTTTTCGAGAGAAAGAAACGTATGACCGATCGAAAGACGACGATAATTATTTGCGACTATAAAAAATACGACTGTGACACATCGATCGTGCGACTTTAGGGTTCCTTATATCGATGTTTACAGAGAGACATAATACGTACACTACTATCGAGAGGGTGGCTGATTTTTTCTGATACGCGACGAAAACTTGGATCTCGTGCTGCTGCTTCCTCGCTGCTCAGTACCGGACGCGTTTTCTCCTCAATTCTCGCGCGTTTTGTCTCGCGCGAATCTCCCTCCTTTTTCGAAAAATTCGAACTAACTAGATCGCGTTTCCAAGTTCTCGTCGCGGAATCGGATTAAGAAAACAGCGGAAGTGCCTTCCCCCTGCACTCATTACACCATTATACTACATTGGAAATATGAATACACACACACACACACGTACACGAACACGTATATATATGCGTACAAGACGAACATTTTAAATTCGAGACACATAAACGAAGCACTACTTATTATATACTTACATGATAATATTAATATATATATATATATATAATTATATTTATATATACAAGGTAAATTAAATTAAAATTAAGTCATATGCATTATTAATGTTGCATCCTTAAATTATCGTGCAACGAAAAAAATTTGACGGTATATTTCACAAAATAAAGTGGTTCGACACCGTGAGTTTATTTTGTGGACTATGCGAGAAATATATATTATATATATTATATTAGAAAAACACGTACACACTCACGAACACGTACGAACGAAGTGAAACAAATACAAACACACACGTATGTAAGGATAACGAAGAGAAAGAACATTTTATGATACGTATACGTATAAATATATGTATATATATGCATATATATAAACATATATATATACACCTGCAGAAAGTAGTATTTATTATTGTGTACTGTCCCTAATTCTTCGTGTACATTGTTATATATGTATACACATAGTGTGTATATGTATATATATACACATACACACGCAAGCGTGTACCCAGACTCACGCATATGTATAATATCTATATATCCGATACATTCACGTACGACCCCGGGAATGCAGATGCAAATATAGGCGCATTCATCGTACTATGCACTTGCGTATAGATATATAATACGTATACATATACGTACATTTCTCTCTCTCTCACTCACTCTCTCTCTCTCTCTCTCTATCTCTCTCTCACTCTCTCTCTTTCTCTCTCTAATAATAATAATAATATATTATATAAATATATAGTGTCTATATACGACAAGAGTAGAACCACCACATTGAGAGAATTTACGTGTGTATTTCGTTCAATTCTTTAAAGTGAAATCGAGTTATATACCGAAGAAAAAGTAAAAAAATGAAATGAAAAATTGTGTGTAGTTAGCCTTGCGCCGACTCGATCGATCCGAGTCCACGAAGATCTCGAATGCGTTTTTGCGCATGCACGCTCACGGGGTTTGTCAAGGAGTCAGCCAGTATTTGTAATAATAATGCTTGAGAAATGCATGAATATTTGTTTTATTAATGCTTCTTCTTATTTCATCTCTTTCTATCGACAAATGGATCTTCCCAACAAATTTGCTAATCCCATGTAATATTTATATTTACATATATATGTATATACATATCGTATATATACATATCATATATATGTATATGTATCGTGTATTACTCAATATTGCGCCCATTATCGCTCACCGTTCTTAACCTTGCTTCCTGCTTCCCTTTGTTTCTATCTATATTTAATTATTTATTTATTTATTTATTTATTATTATTATCATTAATTTTATATATACCCAACGTTACCGAAGTACGTTCGACACGGTGCTTGTACCACTTACCGTTAACTATCTCTCTTCCCTTTTTTTCACGTCGCTCTATCGTTATTCACTTACTTTCACGCTATTTACAATTCTTTCACGGTTCGTTGCCCCTACGGCACGATTCCAAGTTCTCGAATATAATCGATCTTGTTTCGCAGTCAGCGAATTGAGTTACACTTTGATTGAGTTTCTTCCGCCTTTCCCCCTTTTATCCTCGGCAATTCTTTCTTTCCTCTACGTGCAGTCGGTCGGGGAGAGCAACGAAAAGGTATCCAACGACTGGCTCGCGAACGATCATTTTTCCCGAGAGGATCTTTTGATCTTTCTCACTTTGTTCATTGTTATTCGCCGAAATGAGTTCGCGAGCGCCAGACGTGTCTTTCTATTCGTTACTCTCTTTATCTAACTCTCTTTCTTTCTGTTTCTCCGCTCTTCGATCGCTCCGCCGATTGCACGTAAACGAAGCCAAGCACACGGTCATTTCTGAACCTTGTAGATGTTAGACGCTTTTATTATTATAACGAACACCGTAAAAAAGTGTACGACTCACGCGCTCTCTCTTTCGCCTCTCCCCCCACCCCTTTTTTATCTGGTGATAAAATTACGTTATACAAACCGATCCAGAACTTGCCCCCAAACCCCCCCCCCCCTTTTTTCTATCTCGCCCAATCGCTTTTCCTGTGCTTTAGTTGCGAGAATATTCTCTGAGGCACGAAGGAGAGATTTATACATATATATATTTATTATATATATATATACATACATGATATCATATATATAAATAAATATATTTATTTCATACACGTCCTTAAAACCAAATCCACATCCTCTACTATCCACTTCTCCGAGTTTTATACAATCGCCACATTAGATCGTAAAAGGATCGATGTTTCGAGATCGAAGATCGATCGACCGATCGAGGTAACTATCAATCTTTTTTCACGTTGACCAATATTTATGCGTGTCTCGAGTCCAATATCTTCGTCAACCTCGTTCGATCGATTTTTGTATCTCGACATCTGTCGAATTCGCGCTATCGTCGTCGTCCACGATAGTCGTACGTCGAACACGTCGACCAGCTAAACCTTTCGTACCTATCATTTCCATCGTTCCCTCGCTTCCTACTTCCAGCTTTTAATTGTTTTTCGCCGCTATAAGCCTGCGTAAAATATCGCGCGTATGCGTAATGAATTGTTCTATAACGCTTGGCACAAAGGCCTTTTGTAATATATATATATATATATACATATTGTATATTAAGTCTCGATGGCAGAAGATCATAATTCCAAGTAAGAAAAGAACGAACGATCGTGGAAGGAAAGAGAGACGATGACGACCTTCGTTAAAAAGATGACAAAAATAAAGAAAAAGAGAGATATCAAACGGGTGAAGCGGAAGAAAACTCGCGGATTCTCGTAAAGGCGCAACACTCCGAAGATCGGAACAAGTTTTGCGAGCTTTACAACGTCGCTTTGGAATTATCGTTTTCGTTCTTTCTTTTATGGGAGAAGAGTGCTACGCGAGTGTTTTGTACTCACCGTATCGAAATCACGCTTTATTATCTTTGCCATGATGGGAAAGAGCTTTGATGCGCACGCGCATCGGTCCAGAGGAAGGAAAAAAAAACGGATGGAAGGAGAAAATTTGTGAAACGTGTTAAAAATTGTCCGAGATAAAAAAAAAATCATTCGTTCGACTTTTAGCTTTTTTTCGTCATTCTACGAGGAGCTGGACGATGGCAAGAGCGAGGGAGTATACGACCTACAAAATTCAACGGGGGTTTAGTAAAGTGGGCGATGTCTGTGGCCCGGGTTTGCACACACGAGAGTGGCAAGCGCGGCTCATTGGTACCATCACGTTACGCAAATATGTAAACAAAGGTTTATAGCCTCGGACAAACAGGGAGCAAATTAACCCATGGATGCGCTCTGAAATGTCCAGGATGATTTGACGATGGTTTATACCTGCGTTCTAATGTCCAGAACATGACGAACGAACGAACGAATGAACGAACAAACGTACGGTAGATACACGCGTGTTGTGTATGTCGATATTAAAGCCGATGTGAAGCACTCTTTCCGATGTAAGTACCGATCGCAGTAGCACGTCATTTTGTCGCACAGCTCTGCAATATTTTTTTTTTCTTCTTCTTTTAACTCGCTTTACTTCTACATATACATACATATATATATGTATACAAGTGCAACTCCACCTGTCGTGCCTTATTAGCGCTTTCGTAAAACGCATTCTTCGTTTGTACATTTCTCAGTATCGCATGTATCTAGTACAAATAGCTTTGCCATAATTCGTTCAGCACGCATGCACCCATCGCGATATGCGTTTTTTTTAACCCTTCCTAGTACTCTCTCTCTTTCTCTTTCGCGTACACCCGCGCGTTATCAAAAGCACCTTAGAGCACCACGTTCTTTTTATCGATGGGCTGACGCAAACTCCATGACACTGCACTTCTACGAATAAAACATACATATGAACATAGACACACGAACACCTACGCGTACTACTCTGACACACAACGCACAAAACGGAGAACTTGCGCGAGAGGATGACCGCGCGATGCCTTTTTTTTTACTATTATATACAATATACAAGCGCATGCGAACACGATTCTTAAGCGAGCGACTTAAACGTTAGTCGAGTGCACGAATATGCATTTTGATTCGACATTTCCCAAGATAAGTTAATGCACTGGTGATATATATATATATATTTTATTATCTTCTTACTGTATCTTATCTTTTATTTACAGCGTTACGTAAAAGCGTTCTTTCAATGGTACCGATCTTTTTTCGTAGTTTAAGATCCTCGAGAATCGGATGAACGAAACGATCGATCTTTTCCATGCTTTCTATATCTTTCTATTTTTTAGTTTATTGTTATATAAATAAAGAAAGACGATCGATCGATTTCCAATCCGCTTCTCGATTCTCTGTGATTATTTCTCTCATTAGATTTGCGTGTACAGCGCGAAAGGAGCTCTATCGCGTATACGGTCTTACAAGTATTTCAAACTGCACGTTTACTCACTGATCGTTCATGGTCTCTCTTTGAAATTTCTGTTTCATGCTTGCCCTCGCCTGGATATCACCCGCACGTCTTCCAACCGAAAACGATCGGTCTTCTTCTACACCGTTCGATCTCATCCGCCAACGCTTACGTTCTCCTTGAATAATTCCGAACCAAAAACGAAATTCTTCGTCCCTGGACACCCCCACCCTACCTACCCTGCACGATCCCGAGAACCGGCATCCGATCTTGAAAATCGATCCTGCGACCTGTCCCACTCTCCGTACGACCGCAACGAATCACCTGGTGACCCATGCTTACTTACATCCACATTTTCCCTTGACCTACTACCACTACTACTTCTACTATCCATGTGGCGATTGTGATAATTCTCCCATCCATCCGTCTGTCCGTACGTATGTACGTCGATAAAAAAAAAAAAATCAACGATCTCATCGACGAAAAAAAAAAACCAACACGATAAAAAAAAAAAAAAAAAAATAACGTCCCGTCGTGACTTTACGCGTCTCACGATCGTCGCCGACACACATTTTCTCCGTTTTTCTTTTTGCCTTTTTCCAATCTTTCGTCCGATCGTTCTGCGACGTCCAAAATAAAAAACTACGAAAAAAAAAAATTCGCCAAAAAAAAAAAATACCACGTCGACGACCAAATTCTTCTCTTCCTTCGTCGCTGCGGCACGATAACGGACGAACGCGAACATTTTTTTGGTGATGGGCTCTCTCTCTCTCTCACACTCTACTCCTTCTTTTTTCCTTTCTCTCTGTCTCTCTTTTTTTTTCACCGCGCCGCACTCATTGGAACGCTCCGCTGGTGATCCCGCCAAATCGTTTGTTGATAATTAAACGAACAAACACGCAAACTAAAATGGAATGAAATAAAATCGGAAAATCAAAACTCCAAACGCACGCACGCACGCGTCGATGCTTTGAGTCGGCGGTGTGTCTCTTCTCGGTCGGAATGTGAAAAAAATTTACGTACGCGCGTTTGCTCGCACGTTTTCTATACGTGCAAACGATTCGGTCTGCCGGTTCGCGCGCATTTCACCCACATTTTTCCTTTTTTTTTTTTTTTTTACTCTCTTTCTCTCCTGGTTTCGTTGGTTCTCTCCTATCTCCGTATCAAACTGGTCGATTGATTTTCACCGATTGGCCTCCATACGTCGGACTTATTTGTATTATCACTTTCGCATTTATCGCGAGCGGCCACGTCCGAATAATTTTCTTATGTTCGCCCATCACCCGTTAATTAAAATAAAAATGGACGATTCAAAACGAACGCGCACGCTATATACTACACCCTGGTACATGCTTCTGGTCGTTGCTGCGGAACAAAAAAAAAAAAAAAAACCGCGTGGTTCCTCTTCCGGAAATTTTTTGTTAACTAACTCTCCACCGTAATGTCCGTCCGCACGGGACGGAAAATACGAACTCGCGCTTCCACGATTTATGTACACTTTCATTCTCCGACTTTTTCCAACGAATCTCCCGCGATGACCACCGTCCATCGGGGGCGGTTCGATCACAACCGTTTTTCCGATTTTTCTCCGACGACCATCGACGTCACTTTTGCGTCGTCTCGTGCGTGTGTCGATTAAAAACAAAAAAAAAAAACAATAACAATAAACTAAACAAAAACAACTACCATGGAACACGACGTGTTGATTAAAAAAAAAAAAAAAACTGATCAAACGAATTCGTGTCATGTACCTGGGTGCCTTCCGAGGACACGTTCGACGTGACCTCCTTTGATTTTTGGTGTCTTCTTCTCCACCGAATTCGATCGGATCTGGTAACGAACGACCGAACGAAAACAACTACCGATATTTGAAAAAATACCGTACGAACACTGCCTCGTTTGCTGCATGTGGATCGCCTTAGCAGCCTTAGCCACTGTCGGGGCCCACGTGGTCCCCCAAAACGCTCACTGTGTCGTCTACACAGACAGCTGCGGACAGGTAGACTCATTATTGTAACCAGTTTTTTACCCAGTCTCGGGATTGCATCAGAAGCACTAATACGACGTGCAACGAAAAGTAAAGTAACATGAAAATAAGTTTCCGTCGCGTGCATGCGTCGATCCTCTTTGTAATCGCGAACAACGCACGTTACGTACCTTTTTACGCATTCGCTATTAATTCGTTGTTCGCTAAAACTTTGTATCACCGATTCGGTGCTTCGATGCAAACTCGAACTTTTTAATGCTGCTAACCTTCAAGGTTAACGAAGGAGGAAGACCATCTCGATGATGTCCGAAAGGATCGCGCTTTTTTTTTTGTTCCGGGCAAAATAGAAATTTTACAATTAGCCACGTAACATCGCTGAACGGGAATGAAATCAAAATTATAATTCGATATGATCCGCATCCTTCGATTAACTTTGGCTAACACGTAGCTTTTGGGGGCATCTCCCTCACGACTGCTCACCGCAACTATAACTGCGAATAACCACTGCCTTATCTGGTGTTTGTCTATTATTATTATCATTATTATTATTATTATTATTATAACAACAATTATTATTATTATGCTATATTTCGAAAGCGTTGTCGTCACCCTCACAACAAGAACCTATTCACGAAGAAAGAGAGATGCACGCTTGTTATTCAATAATTAAATAGAGCGACCTTCTTGTCAAGCGGTTTATCAAATTTTATCAGTTTTTATACACAACTGCTATTTTTTAAAGTACCATTGTCACGAAACGCTTTGTTTTTTCGTCGATCGCTGATGCGTCATTTTACGTAGCGTTTTAAAGTCCAGTTTTCCGTGAATCGCCTTCTCATTGTTTTCGTTTAGATAAAGTCGAGAGGAATTTTATGGTCGATTATCGGTTTAGAAATTGTTTGCTTGGTATTTAAATCGATCGGATATCGCGGATAGGATGTTACGTGTACGAGAACGGCAGAGTTGAATGTAAACAAATCGGTATAGCTTTGATACGACCGTCACCTCGCGGGTTAGTTCAGTCGTCTCCGAGGTCTCGAACATGGTGCAAGAAAATATTCGTGATTATGATAAATAAATTCATTATTATCTTTTATTAAACGTGACAATGGTGCTATTTTTTTATACGAATAAATTTTTCTACGGATAATTTCGGAAGTTCGTTAAAATCACCCAAAGATCGGGATTTTTTAATTGCTCTATAAGAAACGCAATACCTCCCCCTTACCGCCTACTCTTTACCCGTTCGCTTGCATATTTAGAAAGCTTTCGATGCGAAATTCGAGGAGTCTGTACAAAAGCCGGAAAAGATTTTTTTTATAAAACTGCATAACCTTGTTCGCGACGACACCGAATTCGAGTCACCGAATACATCCATACGTGCTTCATACATACACACACACATACCTCATACGATAGTATATCGCATATATCGCACTCACACACTGACAAAGCTTTCTGAAAAAAAAAATCTCTTCCTTTGTGAGAAGCAAAAGATAAGAAAAAGAATGCTCGCAACGATCCTCGATCGATCGACGATCGTTTCGCTCTCTGTGTCTCTAATCGTTGCTCACACGAGTTAGTACCCCCCTTTTTTGTACCAACAGCTCTGTTGTTATGGTTGCGGAGTCGCAGTTGATATAGTGTTGAACTTATTTGCAGTAGAATATTATTAATTTGACAGCTTACGACATCCCACATCCATATTTATACAAGGCCAATGTCCGCTGACTGACCGGTTCAGTCTCTCAGCCATCGTCGATCGTTCCGCCCGCGTGAATCGCTCGAATATACCTTCGTTTCACTCTTTTTCTTTTTCTCTCTCTCTCCTCTCTTTCTCTCTCTCTCTTTCTTTCTCACACAAACACACAAACACATACAAAATAATATCTTTTGGTATTATTGTAACGAGTACACACGCAACATACACACACAAACACTCGTGTGCGTTACGTATCGCATAAAACGAGGCTCGTTCACGCGGGCGAACCGAATTTGGACGGTGAGAGTCGGCTTTTGGCAGTACACGAACGCTTGGGTGATGATGCCTCGCACTTTTTAACTTTTCGTCCCTATATTTTTCTTATCGTGTCTTAGTGATCGAAAGCAGTAATTATTCCTTCCGTCTCGAATTCTCGACTATATACTTTTTTCGTTTCATCATTATTTTTTTTTCTTTCTATCTCTCTCTCTCTCTGTCTCTCTTTCTATCTATCTTTCTCTTTCTGAATTCACAATTCGAGACGTACGCAAGTTACCTACGGCCGCGAACATTGTATGTTACCACGTATTTTACGTATTTATTATTATTCGATCACCCAAGCACCGATCCCCCTTCTCCCGGGCCATTATTTGCATGACCAGACTCTGTGTTCGTAGCAAATTATCTCTTACGCAGTTGCAAGAATTATTTATTGTTCTTCTTCTTATTATTATTCTTATTCTAATTATTGTCATTATTATTATTATTACTATTACGATTATTATTATTATTATTGTTCTGTTTGTTAAAAGATTATTATTGTTATTATGATTATTATTATTATCGTTATTATTATTATTATTGTTCTTATTATTATCTCATTATTATAGTTATTATTCTTGTACGTAACTACCCTGTGCCGAGAATTCTACCGATACAAACGTATATATATATACATACGTCAAGAGATATTACGATTCCCGTTACTTCTTACATACCATCTTTATATACACATATATATATGAGGAAGAATATAGAAAAATATATATATGTTTATATATTTTGCACGCTTCTATGGTGAGCCTATGGTATACTTTTGCGCGATTTCTATATATATATATATAATTTTTTTTTCTAGATATCTGTCTGGTAGGTTGTTAATGCTTTAACCTAACGTTTTGCTAACACGAAAACCATTCTCTGGAATTTGATGTTTAATCTATTTGCTCGCATTTGTCTATTATACTTCGGATATATATATACATATGATTAATCTTTCTAGATACGAGTGTACGTGTGTGTTTGTGTGTGTGTGTCTACATATAATATGCATACATCTGTCTCTCTCGACGGGCCAAGAGATCCGACGTGGATCCTTATACTTTCCGTCGCGATCTATCGCTAATTAGTAGTTTCTTTTCTTGCGATACGCATATACTTTTTTTTTCTATCTATTTTTTTCTCTTTTTCTTTGGACTATCGATAGATTCTGCGAGATAAGAAATACTTGGACAGAGAAAGAGAATTATCGGTTATATTTTGTGAAGATCTGTATGTATATATATATAAAAATATATATACGCGTCTTCGAAATCGCGTGAGTCGCGATACTTGCTCACATATTATATCTACACATGCACACATTTACATGATTATTGTTTTATCTTTGCAAAATAGGTTTTACGTTAAGTCGATGTTTAGCACACGTTTTTGATCGAGAGAGAGCGAAGCAATGAGCTTTAGAAAAGAAAGATATAAAAGATGGCAGAGGCCCACGATCATTGCTTTCCCGTCTTCCACACTTTTGTTATATTTACATAATCGAATTTCAGTCTAGTCACTGTGCTGAATGGCCCGCTGAGAAGAGGGCTTCCACAAGCTCTGATTCGCAAATTTTATCGAACGTTACGCGACGCTTAGAAAAGAGGGAAGAAAAATTGTTAAGTTCTAAATACTTCAAAACAGGACACGTTTGAAATTTTTGATATTCTCAACGAGCCGTGAAACTGAATTCCCGAATTTTTAATTTTTGAATATTTTCACGTAATTTCTTTTCTTTTTGGAACGTTCGGCTTGAATCAGCAAAAGTTCTTGCGAACGATAAATTTGCGAATCAAAGAACCCCGTTTTCTAGGCACGCTCCTTGCACTCGGTGTATCGAGAAGGTTTCGACGCGGCAGCATAAAAGAGTCAAAGAGAAAGGGTCATACGCAAAAGTATATACGTTTAAAGAACGATAGACAAATATTTCCCCATCCCCCTTCTCGCGATATCGGTCGATTTATTCCGTCTTCTTCGATCCCCCCTAACCCTCTGGCATTATTGTCGATCGTATCGATTCGCAACGAACGATACGATACAAGATGCAAGGTCTACTTGCGACTTACATTTTAACAAAAAAAGAATACAGAAAAGAAACGACAGTTTAATCACAGACTGCGTAGGGAATGTCCCGTTTGTTTGAAAATGAAAGTTCTACTGCAAATTTACATTTTAATTCGCAACGCGCAAACGATCGATCCGATACCGTCTCGTTCTCGAATGTTAAACTTTCTTTTTTTTAGTCACGTGCTCGGTCTCTTCAAAATTGATACATTCTTTGCGAAAGTATACATCGAGATAGACGATTGTCGATCGTTCGCTCGTCCCGTAGTAATT
Organism: Ancistrocerus nigricornis; assembly: GCA_916049575.1. Lineage (NCBI taxonomy): Eukaryota > Metazoa > Arthropoda > Insecta > Hymenoptera > Vespidae > Ancistrocerus > Ancistrocerus nigricornis. Next base: position 32,665,665 of record OU696666.1, read on the forward strand.
AATTAATAATACATATTACGACTCGATTTTTTAGAGCATGTAATGTACCGTGAATATGCTCTAACACTTGCAGTGTCGTGAATGAGTGCGAGGATGACTGGTAGAGTACGAGAATTCGATCGAGTGCGACGATGAAAGAAAGATGCGTGACGAGAGAGAGAGAGAAAGGGAACGAATGAAAGGAGTAAATAAAAAAAAGTGACAAGAACGCGTGACGAGCGAACGTTGAACGTCCTCGTGACGCGCGTGTGTATGTTCGGGTGTACATGTGATATAATCCTTAAGACTACGATAACTCGTCGAACGTTCCGCTACAACTCACTAAATAACAATACTTGGCACATTTTCTTTCAGTTACTGGACACCCTCCCGGTGTGCCAAGATTTTAATCGACAAGTGTGCAACCGTCCCGCCTGCAAGTTTATCCATCTCAGTGACGGTGAGTTGTACGGAAGAATATGAATTCGAATGGCCGATCGCCGCGAGTGTTTCTGACACGACGAGGAGAGTTTATCCTGCGCTTATGACGGTCAATCGAGCGCACTCTTCTTCCTTTCCCCCTTTTTCCCGACATCCTCGTCTCAGTATCGACTGTTTTTTATCGCTTTTCTCTCTTTTCTACTTTGTTTTTTTTTCCCTCTCGATTTATAGGCAAAGGGTAAGATTCTTCGAGAACGTTTCACTTGAACTTTTTTAATTTAAATTTAAGAGGGTTAAGTATTTCCACGTGAAAGGTGCTTTATCCCTTTTCTGGTTCTACATCGAGACATTTTAGTTTGAATATACTATAGAAAAGACTTTTGTTCTTTTCTTGCATCAAAATTCTAATCTCTTTTCTAATTCTTTCTTATCAAATTTGAATTATGCAAAGACTTGCAATAAATGTACGACTCGCGAAGGGTTCATAAAATTGTTTTATTTATAAAAAAATAAATATACATTAGATCACTTCGAAGCTAGAAAACTTTCAACTGTCGTATAAAAAATAAAAACTCTTCGTATACCTTCCCCTATCATTCAATAAACGTTTTCATCAAAATTCTCGATACGTCGAGACAACGGTAGCCCCCGGAACGATTAATTCATCAAAATTCTATAAGAAGCATTCTCACGAGAGCGAGAGATATCGTTGGATCCGTTTCTCTATATTCATTTTTCGTCGATCCCGCAAATTTGTCGATTCCAGGCGCGCGAGACGCATCACAATTACGTAGCTATAAATCACTCGCGCGGCCTCGATTCGCGAGAACAACCGGGCTGCCGCGTACGCACGTACGCACGGTCCCCTTACCGACTTCATTTTATTTTACCCGTTCCGTTCGATCGACTTCATTAGTCGCATCGAGATCGATCGTTCATTTACTCTCGTTTTACACGCACGCCTACGTCCGACTACTTTTCGACGAATCGTTTTGTGATTCTCCTTTCGCAACGTTCGTCCGTGTCGTCATTTTTCGCGTTGATTTCTCGATTTGTCAAATACTCGCGTAAACATCGAGGTAAACAACAAACGAATTCTCTGCATTGATTTTTTTATTAGATACCGTACGTGAGTTCATTTCAAAGTATCTCCACACTATGGGAAAACAAGGTCGATCGTTTTGTACGTCCGATAATTTTGTTCGATAGACGAGTGAAAAAAAAAAAAGAAGAAAATAACGCGCTCGTTTTACATCTTCGTCCATGGACAAAATAATTCTCCCTACTTCTCGTGCAGTATAAGAGAAAACTTACGTAACAATTGATATCGTATTACCCGTTGGTTTTTCGTTACACAGGAATTATCGCTTCGAAATCCGATGCCGCGGAGCTCTCGCCCATTTTTCACTATTACATAGCAATTTCGAGACACGGAGTATGCATAATACGCTGGTAGAAAAATAGTGTAAAGCTTTGTTCGAATAATAAATATATAATTTCTTATTTTATCAAGTGAGAGTATTCGAAAGAAGGAACTCATTATAAAATAATTTTACAAGGAACGTTTGTCAACTCGAAAATTCATAAAAAAATCTGAAAATTTGCACGCATGCGGCTCGTATGATTCTGATTACAGAATAATTTTCTGTTCCTTCGAAAAACACACTTAGACAAATCTTAACTTTTCATATTACTGTTAATATTTAATATACTATCTTACACTTGTGCAAAGTTTCAAATTTGTTTTGAATTTGAAAAAACTTTCGTAGTCAATCTTTCGATAATAATAAAACTGACAATGTAAATCATAATTGTAACGCGACTGGAATGTTTTCAGGAAACGTGGAGGTGATCGAGAATCGCGTAACCGTGTGCAGGGACGCAGTGAAGGGTGCGTGTATGCGGCCACAGTGTAAATATTACCACATACCGGTGGCCCTGCCACCGGCACCTCTGATGGCCATCACGGCACCTGCGACACCCTAGTTACCCGTTCTCAGTCCGAACGGCCTTCCGAGCTTCGCACCGGGGCGACGGAGAGGAAGAAATCGGGAAGAGAATTCGAGCGTGCGAAGCGTGCCGGAATCTTTCGTCGATTACCACGATCGAGTCGAGAGGAGCACGAGAATGTTGCAGCAGGACGACTACTGGAAGATAAAAATAATATCAACACGTTCATCATCCTGATCAACGTATCGTCATCGAAGAGCCGAATGGAATCAAGACCCTCGACCTTTTCGCTCGATCGCAAGTGTTATCGTAAGGAAAAGACTCGAGATTGAGAAAATCGCGTGAATAATTCTCGTAACGAGTCGACGTGGAACGAAAAGGGTTGAGGTGTATCCTCCTATATCTCGTTTCGGCGAAGAAATCAAATGATTCGCTCGTGGACGAGAGACGGGAAGTGATTATTACGTGCAGAGATCAAAGAAAGAGAAAAAGAAAGAAAAGAAAAAAAAGGAGCGAATTTATGACGGAAAGAGGGACGCGCGGTAGTCTTCCTTCTCGATGCCGTCTCTGTTACACTTCTTACATCGGCTTCCCGACGAGCGAACGCCCACTCGCGCTCGCTATTAAACTTCCCATTCGGAAACTTCCACGCGGGCTCGCGTTTAAAACTTCTCCTCGCGGCGATTCGCTCGGCCATATTCCTTTCCTGATCGTACGAGCGAATCGACGTAAGTACATACCACGTAAGTACGTACTCGCGGGACAATTTTCTCTCCTCGTATCCCCCTCGTTTCCGCTCGAAGCGAACGTGCGTCCACGATCTTCGCCGAAACTCTCGATCTTTCCCCCGTTTTCACGCGGCGACGAGTCAAGCCCTCTTCGAACGTTCCGATCGCGATCTTCCCGAATCGTCCACGGATTGGCCGCTCTTCTTTCTTTCTTTTTTCACATTTTTATACTTTTCTTCGATCTCCGTTTCGTTTTTTTTTTTTTCTCTTTTTTCCTTTTGTCTATAATATCGAAGGAGCGATCGACGATCTAACGATAAGTCTACGTTCGTTAAACGCTTCAACGGAGAACGACCGACTTCCGTTCGTTCAGTCATTCGGCAGTCATTCGCGTCTGACGACTTCGTCGGATGAGTTGGAGGAAAAAAAAAAAAAAAAACGTGATACGTTTGCTCGAAAGGCTGCAAAGATTTTTCTCCGATCTACTCGCTGTTCTTTCTAAGACGTATCACGTACCGATCGCATGCGTCAGATGATTATGTTCGGCCGCCGTTGCGTAGGCGCGATCGCGAGGAAACGCGAGAGACACGTTTTCGATTATTGTTCCATGAGATCTTATAAATATTATATATAAATATATATATACATGAACACACATATATTATATATACATGTATACACACGTGATTATAGTTAACACAATTACACGTACACACACACACACATACAGATACATAAAATACGTAAGAGACAGCAGGTCTAACACGAAAAGCACCTATTAATAAATGTACGTGCACGCGCGACCGAGCGCACGCGTGTACGCCCGATGATAAATAAAAAAAAAAACCGTATATTGTATCGCATAAGTAGGCTAGCTAGGACCCACGGGTCAAACCCGACGAACGATTTAGGGAAAAACGGTGATCTTATTATGTGCGAAGCGTAACGAGAGATTATAATACGATTCGATGAACGGAAGACGAAGGTAGTGTGAGCGTCGATTTCACTCGGGTTAAAGATTAAAAAAAAATACAGAGAAAAGGAAAACAACCAAAAAGAAGGAAGTGGACGGCGCGAGGATGTGACGTGGCGGCGATAACGAAGTTTTTATACTCGTATATAACAAATTCTAATTATATTTTGTTTTTATCGTGTATATACGTATGTATATACATATGAAAGATTATATATATATATACATATACATATGTGAAGAACGTATGGATTCCCATAGAGATGATGTATAATTAATGAAAAGTGGTTTAATTAGGAAGTCCGAGAAGGAAGGAGGAAAAAAGTGAGAGAATCGCAGAGAGGAAAGCACTTTTAGACGAAGGTTATATATATATACATACATGGGCGGAGAAAGAGTGCAAGAAAGTAGAGGAAAGAAAATAAAAATAACAAAGAAAGAGGTACTATATCCTCCTACAGCGCGCGGGAGAAGCGAGCCTTAGGACGAGAAATTTTCACAGCGACCTTTTCACACAAACATTCGACCTTTTTCTTTCCCGGAGAAAGGTGAAGCGCCGAAAGATCCAAGTTCACGCGGGTATTCGCGCTATTTCTCAAATTAAACTATTATTGTAACGGGTGGAGTGTATATGACAAAATATGTATACATGTAATGAGAAAATTATATTTAACTAAAGATAGATTTTTAATGGACGAAATGCGAAATGATTCAGAGTGCACGTGGAAGGAAGAGGCGAACGATAGATCGAAGAGAGAGAGAGAGAGAGAGACAGAAAGAAAGAAAGAAAGAAAAGAATCCTATTTTACATTCGCTACGTTTTACTAAATTACACGATAAAATTGACTCGTGCGTGTCGATTCCGTTAACGAATTAGGTCTATACGAAAATAATGAAGCGAGGAAAAAACGAGAGGATCAACGTGCTATTATTTCTAGATGGATCGCGATCAAAAGGGAGAAATGATTTATTTTCCTGGAAAACATGACTCTCGTGTATTGTATATCGAATGTTTTTTTTCTACCGCCTTTTCATTGTTTTTCTCTCTCCTATTTGCCGTCGTCTTTTTATTTCTTACTTTTCGTTCCATTTTCATGGTCGTCTTTTGTCATCGTCGTCGTTGTCGCCATACGGTGGGAACAAACGTAAACGGTTAGCGCGATATTCTATGTAGAAAAAGAGACAGGGTGTCTGTGTGTATGTATGTGAGAGAGAGAGAAACATCATCGGCCGTTAATAATATTGCGTTCCGTTTCGGTTCGCCGTTCGCAAACGCGGAGAATAATTAATTAGCTTAATGAAACGTTGCGCGGATGGGAAAACACGTCGCCAAACGAGCGATCCGAATAAAACGCTATTTGATTTTACAGTCGGCCGAATTAACGGCGACGAAATGAGAGTCGTCCGACGATTCGTGCTTCGAATATGTATCTTTTTTTTGTATTTTTTTTTAAATCGTCTATCGCGTTTCTCAAATCGCATCGCGGTTGGACACGTCGAGTACTTTAGAAAGTTTTGCGTTGTCATTCTCAATCGTTCGATATCGCTGATTGAAACGAAGTAAAAAGAAGAAGATTAAGAGAGAAGGAGAGATGGAGAAAAATCATACATACCCAAATAAATTTGACCGTCCAGGAAAGACTCGCACTCGCTTTCTCGACCAACACAACGATGAGATATCGACTTTCTCGTTTTTCATACTCGGCGAACAAAAAGCACGCGTACTCTTTTTGAGCTAGTCATGTAAACAATGGGACGGGGTTCTCTGCGTATCCCCCCTTTTTTAATTACGCGCCATAATTTTGCGTTTTCCCTCTACTTGTTGTATTTTTTTTTTTCCTTTTTTATATATATCTATCTATATATATTTTTTTTCTATCAATCGATTAACCTTCGATCGACTCGATTAATTCGACGATAGCGTGATTATTTAAAGAAACTATAGGAATATATATATAAATATATATATTTAAAAAAAAACGAAGTACTCTTACCGACAAAATAAATATAGTCTATACCGATATAAAATAATAAATAAAAAAGATAAAACGAGCGATTAAGAGGATAAGCAAGTAAATGTTCCTGTACAGCATTTAAGAATCAAAGAACACTCTTATCAAAGCAAACAAGAAGAAAGAGAAGAAATAAAAAGAAGAAACGAGTGTATTTGGTATTAGAGGGGAAGGATACGAGGCAATAACCGGAGGACGTTGCACAGACGGCCGAAAGTTCAACTTTGTAAAATAAAAATGTGTGTATATAAAAAGTAGCGTTCGCCATGCGGATCGAGACTCGGTAGCATAGACGGAAACGAAGATAACAAAAGTACTGATGGATACTTAAATTGCCATAGGACTCGAACACGATGAAAAGGAGGCAAGAAAAATTATGCGACGGTAGCCGGACGAGAGAGAAAGAATGTGTGCAGCGCGATCGAATTGTTCGTTTCTTTTTTGCTCTTTTTTTCTAAAGGAAAAGTAGAAAGGAAAAATTCTCGGTAAACGTTTATACTCGGTTTCAGAAAGGTCGACTCTCCCTCGCGAGTTTTCATAGGCGTTCGCGTCGCTCCACCGAAGCGTATTGTGTTCGAATACTTTCCGTAGAAAAAAAAAACAAAAAGAAAAGACAGAGAGAAAGGAAAAAAAAAAGAGTAAAAACGTAACTCGAAGTATCATCGTTCTAGTCATGAGTTCGTGAAAATATATCCCTCGATTTGATCGGAACGGGACACATAGGATGATAATATTAATGTGATGCTCGCTTTCGTACGACGTTACGAGGTCGACGATTCGATAAGACGTTATTCAAAAAATGCGCCAGAGAAAAAATGAGAGGGAAAGAAAGAGAGATGATCGAAGTAGACGGAAAAGGATATACGGACGAGTTCCTCCGTGCCCACATTTAGCATGTACATAGAATTTATTAGATAACAAATAAGAACAAAAAATACATACATATATTATATATAAATATATATATATATATACACAAAATATATATAAAATAAGTACAATAATCTAATGAATGTCCATTTAAAGTGATTCAAAGACACCAGAGAAGAGAAAAAAAGGGACAAGAAAATATTTTTAATTGTGATTTAATCCTTAGGATATAATATTTCCGCAGTACTTTTTCCTAGGCACTACTACGAAGATCGAATCTGCGGTAATTCAGATTCGTTTTCCGATACTTTTCACCTTCGAGTACGAATGACCGAGCCGCGGCTTTTGCATCCACCGTCGAATATCCGAAATTCTTCGATATTGGCCGAGGTGTCATCGTTTCTCGGCTGTAACGAAAGGACGAAAAAAAAGTCGTGGCTCGACGTAAACGCGCACGAAGATCACGCGAGTTCCCGTCTTTCCCTTTAATACCAAACCTCAGATAATAGCGAGTACACGAGACTAACGAGTATTATGTTATGTAAGTAAACGATTACAAAAAAGAGAAAAAAACCACGAAGAAAATAAACGAAGAAGGATAGAACACCATTCCAAAAGTTCGAAGTCTACGCTACGTAAGAGCGTTCTTGAGAAATAGAGAGTTAAAAAAAGAGATTGGAAAGTACGGATGGAAGAAACGAACGAACGAGAGAGAGAGAAAATTTGAGAAAAAAGACCGACAAAGGAGGAACTTCGTGAGACGGAAGAAGAAAAGAACGGCGAATCCAGTTTGAGCTTTCCAACTTGAGTCAAGGGTTTTTTAGCTGCTACAGCAAGCTCTCGCTCTAAAAGCAATCGATTCATTTGTAAACGAGTGGAGAACGTCGTATTCGTGAGCGTGCGATCGCCTTGAAAAAAGACAAGTATTATTCTCAAATGATCGTCATCGACTCGTATTAAAACGAGCTCGCGTTGAGGCGATCGTGGACTCGCGATACGATTAATTGTACGCTGCCCGCTTAAACACGACAGAAATCTGCTTCGCGTGGTCGGAGGGTCCTTGCGAATTGTGCGAGCGAGAAAGAGAGAGACACGGTGATCCATGTATATATACATATAACATAATTAACAAAATTATTTTACGTCTATATACAAAAAATCATCGTTTCCTCCCTTTCCATCGAATCTCGCCGATCGAGCGATCCCTCCCCGACCGACTATTTACGCTCGTGTGTCATACCTACCTAGCTTCTTGCGCTCAACGCATTTTTCAATTTGCTGGCGAACAAAAAATAAAATCATGAGAAACAAGCGAGATAGAGAAAGTATGCGTGATTGTGCGCTTATACGGAAAACGTGAATGCGAGACCGAGAAAAAAAATACGAATTGACGATTTCATCCCCGTTTTACGTAAGAACGAAGAGAGACATCGATAAAATCGATAGATCCTTTCGAGATCGATCGATCGACTCGTCGCTTAACCGGGGTCACTCGGTTAAGAATGAACGAAACTGAGATGAATTAATAATAATGATTATAATAATAATAATTATAATAACGTAACGATACTAATATTACTAATAATGTACTAATGATAATACGGATACAGCAAGGAGAAAAAAAAATAATACACTAACAGACCGTCCACACACCAGGGACAAGCTTGTCCGCAAACGAGAAAGAGAGTTAAAAAATACGCCGCACGTGAATTTTGTTTAAGCCATTAATAATAATAAATAAATAATTAATTAATAATGAATAATAATAATAATAGTAATAATAACTATAAGAGTAATAACTATTTAAGATAAAACGCGTAACACGAACGGACTTGAGTTTAGACGAAGAATAGTCGCGTCATCGAATCGGAGCGTCTTTGGTCTCATTACGCGCGTAGAACAGCTGAAGCTATTCGTGTAACGGCCAAGGATGCTTTTCTTATAAAAAAAAAATCTTACAAAAAAAAACAGACGAGATGACGGGGAGTGTCGAGAAAAGAAACGAAAGGAAATCGCGAACGCGCCTCAGACTATCGTCGCGTTAGACGCGACGAAACACAGAACGGATATATATACACATAATATATATATTTTCGATTTTTATTCTACAATAACTCGTAAGTGGGTAGTGAATAAACGGTGTTATTTGAAGTAGTAAGGGAAAATAAAAGAAGAAAATAAAAAAGACACAAACACACACACGCATGGCGGCAAGCCCCCTTGGTCGCACTATAGTTCGATCGACTTTTATCCGATAGTATCTCGCGTGTTGTATCCCGTGCAGATAAACTAATGAGATCAAATGGAATATGTTAACGGGGTATGAAAATCGTCAAAGCGTTACCCGCGATCTTCGACTGGTTCGGAGAAAAGCGAGTCTGGCGAGACGAAGATGTAAGAGAAACGATATCTACACTACGTAGGATATATCTATATGTGATCGTAAATCTCGATCCTAATTCATCGAGAAACAGTTCCTTTTTTTCTCAATAGTGGCCATTATAAACACTTATACACTATATACTATGCGACAGTATAAATCTTCCTCGACTAGACTCGCTATTCATCGACGGAAAGGGTCGAAAGAGCTTCTTTGTCCTCGCGTTCCCGTCTTCCGTTAGTGACGTGCATGAAGAGAATATGTGTGTGAGAGAGAGAGAGAAATATCGTCTTAGATAAAGTTTTACGAGTTTAGATAAGCTACCACGTCGAACAGGGGGTCTGTAGCAGCGAGTCGGACGACCCCCACGGCGAGCATATTAACTTTTTGAAACTAAGCTTACGAGGACTATAATATTTTTGAATTAGATTATTTAACCTAGCGGTACGTTGTAGTAATCACGATTTTAGCTGGTAGAATAGAGAACGTCTTTACCGATCAAACTAACTAATTGCATGTCGATGTGTATTCAGCCTAAGCCTGATTAGCTTTACGTGCGTAGAGGAGATCTTCGTTCGACAGATGCTATGGGGCCGTTCTTGAGATGCGAAGGAGAGATAGATAGAGAAAGAGACGAACGCTTCTCCCGCGTTCGTTCTGGCCTGGAACAGTCGAAGCTACACGCGGCTTCCGGTCCCGCTAATTTTTTTCTTCTTCCATGCTTCCCCCTTAACCCGTTTTTCAACGGTCCCAGCCGTTACAGCGAACGCAGCCCTCTTCAGCCTTTTTCTTACCCCTTGTCCCGTATCTCCATTCTTATTCCATAACGCGCAGCAAGAGAAAAAAAAGGAGAAAGTAGCGAAAGAGATAGATAAGTGGCTTAGTGTCTATGTAATCCTATACGCAAACAACATATTGTACAATCGTTTTAGACGAAGAGTAGTAGGCTACCGGCAAAAAAAAGGAAAAAAATATAAAAGCACGAAATATTTCTTTCGTGGCCAACAAACCCTCACGAAATTCAGACGGTGGATACGTAAATCCTATTTTGCTTAAAATAGATCTTCGTAGAAACGATGTCGCGAGGTAAAGGAAAAACAGATAGGAAAGAACTAAGAGTAGTGGTAGAAGGGAAAGATACTCGCATTCTCGATAGGATCTCGTCCGCTTAAATGTGATTTTTTTCGATGCGTATTCGTCGAAAAAACGCGTTCTTCGGTTAAGAACTTCGAGAAATATTTTCGAAACTTTAAGGATATTACCGTATATATCCTTCTTCCCCTCCATGTCCCGTACGACTATACTACAAAATGCAAATAGTTTCTCGCGACATCCGTGGCAAAGAATATTGATATTTAACGTTGGATGTAGTCGAAAGGATGGGAACGATCGATGTTCGATTAGCCGGGGCTGATCGCGAGACCGAACTAATTTGCTAGAGGTATATACTACATACATATACGTTTCACGGAAGCACGGCTAAAACTGACGGATTTAATGAACGATCGATAAATTCGAGGAAATTCGCTCGTCTCGAAGTTTCGTACCTTAACGAGGTTTCAAAAGATCGACACACGTATACACGAGAACGCGGAGATATCGATTCGCGTTTAAAAGCTTCGAATCGTCTCAACGAATCGAAAGCAAAAAAAAAAAAATACTAACCGCCCTATCTTTCCCGATAAATAAAAAAAGAAGATCGTATTTTTGCACCCCACGTTAGAAAACGCGCGTTCCGTCACGCTTATACGTCGATCGCCCCGTAGAATTTTGCGTATAACGCTTTCGTAGGAGCTCGCACCGGAAACGCGTTCAAGCAAGACACTTTGAAGTCGACCGCTTTAAGACCACCCTTCTCCCCGTATATTTGTCCTTTGGCATCTAGCTGATGGTATGTAGTACGCGTTAGCGCGCGTTGAAAGCTCGCTCGCTCGTTCGCTTCGCAGATTAAATCCGCGTTTCGCTGCTTCTTCTTCGCCTTCTATTCGCCACCGAGTCTCCGTATCGTGTCGGGAATGAAACGTTGGCGCTTGGCATTTCTTTTTTTTCTTCTGTTTTTCTATCGGAACTTTGTTGAAATAAATTTTAATGAATTGGTTCGTTCGATTATGTCGATTAACATTTTTATAGAGATGTAAATGTTGGAATGATGAGTAATTTTATATTAAAGTATTGATGATTATGTTTAATTGTAGCCAGAAAAAGGGAGAGTTTAAAGGAATGAAAGAAATTTCACTTTTTCGGGGATGGAAATTTTTGGAAAATTTAAGATAGAGAAATATCATGAATAATAATTATATGTACCATTTTTTCTTTTTTTTGTCTCGCTAAAATGCGAAGGTAATTGTTACTATTCGATTAAAAATATTGTGGAAACATAAAATACACTCAATTCCGATAATTGCAATATTAGTTACGTTTTACAAGAAATTAATAAACGTGCACACGTGTGTCAGCGTTCCCCAAAAAGGTAATTGAACGTTTCGAATAAATTACAGATTTCCAATTTAATTATATCGATTGGATTCCTAATACAAACGTAACCCTTTGAACAGCATATAGCTCGATATTAAAATTTACGATCGATTCCAATAGTAGCAACAAAAAAATAAAACGTGATTTTCCCTCGATGATAACAAAATTCAATGAACCTATCGAACAAATTATAAATACATCGTATAAAAATGTTAACAATTATAAAGAAATTTCTTTTTCAATCTCTCTCGTTGTCAAGTGCCGCGTTCGCATCGAGTCGTCCGATACGTTATCCGACTTTTTCCTCTTTCGACTGCCCTTTCTCTCGGCGATGGTGAATACGGAGAGTACGCGTTTCTCGATGTAAAATACTTTCGTTTCCTCGGCAGCATAGTAGGTGCCTTTAGCCCGTAAGCCTGCCTATACCATACGACTACTACCACTGTGAACGCCCGGAAACGGCTTGATGTCTTCTCTAACTTACCACCACCCTTCCATCCCTTGTGCTCTTCCGACACGATAACACGAATATCACCAACCCCCCTTGACTACAAGTTTTCGAAAAGGAGAAGCGTGAGATAGAAGGATAGGAGAGATAAGGAAGGAAGGAAGGAAACGCGCGTCGATATACAAAAGCAACGCCGGAGAGCTAAGCGCGTTTCTTTTCGAATCTTCGCGAGATAGTGACAGAAAGAAAATCGCGGTAGGAATGGAAATCGAGAGTGAACGAAAAAGAGAGAAACGGAGGAGGAGAGAAAAAGAGAGATAGAGATCACGTAATATTTAAGGTCATGAATTTATAAAGATATTTACACTTTAAGGATAACAAAAAAAAAAGAGAATCTTCTGTGGCAGCATGATATATCGGGAAGTAAAAGGAAAAAAAAAGAAATAAGGAAAAAATTACTAGTTCGACACTTAAAGCTAATCGTATAAAGTTGGGGGTAGACAAGGCCGAAGAATCCCGAGGGATTCGAAACTACGTACGTATTCGAGAAAAAAAAAAAAAAAAAAAACAGATAAAAAAAAAAAGATAAAAGAAAGAGCACGCGCGTGTTATTATCCTCGGGCTCCTTCGGATCGTCGCGTCTTCCGACAGTGATGTAACTATTAACATGTAATCCCTTAACGTTATATTTTTCCGGCACGGTGGCACGCGAATCGACGGCGAGCGCGACCGCTTCCCGCTTTTTCGAGCGTCGAATTATCGACGGCGACAACGACGATAGATGATCTTGACGACGACGACGATGTTGACACAGAGCCGCCATCGCAGCGCTCGTCGTAAATTCGCGGGTCGCACTGATATGCCGGCAGTTTGTGATATATTTAGTGAAACAAATTTAAAGAGAAAAAAAAAAAAAGAGAAGCAAGTGGTTGTTATTCGAATTAAAAGAGAAAAAAGAGAGAGAGAGAGCGAGAGAACGAGAGTGAGAGTGTGAGAGAGAGAGAAAGTGAGAATGAAAGAGGTAGAACATAAAAAAGAGACGAACGACGAAGAAGAGTAACGCTCAAGCGGTTTTACATTCGAACTGATACGCATCGAGAGCATCTCTGAAGACACATTGAAACACACACATCGAAGATCATTGATAATGTAAAAGAAAATAAAAAAAGTAAACAAAAAGATAAAGAGAGAGAAAGAAGTGTAAGGAGGACGAGCTCGCGCACGCCTGAGATATGGCTCGATCGTTTCCTCGTTAAATAAACGAAGATTATTATACAAATGTTAAGGCAACACTTCGTGGCGAATAGTCGGCGGACACGCGCTACGCCGTTCATTACTTTCGAGTTTTCGATCTCGACTCTTTTCTCTTTCGATACTTCCTTTCCTTCCTCGAGAAAAATGAGAAAGAGACGACGAAAGTTTAAGAAAGACGGGGACCGTCTTATCTCGTAAAGATTATAGACGGGAGAAGCGCGAGTTCGTACCGACGATTTGTCTATTCTAACACTCGATATTGTTGAAAAGAGATTTTATATTGAACGATCGCGAATATATAATTTTTTATAAGACTAACCCCGAACACCCCACGACGCACTACAGCCACGAATTCAGTGTAACCGACACGGCTCTCGCTTTGCCGGGTGATCTCTCAGCGTCGTGCGCCGGCTCGTCCGATATGTAAAAAAAAATATCTTTAGGTATTACTGCGCGAGATAGAGTAAGGAGATTAGTATGAAAAAAAAAAAAAAACTGATCGAATGAGAGAGAGAGAGAGAGAAAAGAGCGTATTCGATGATATGTAAACGATAGTCGCGCGACGGTGTAGGGATTGGGAATGAGAATTTTTGGGGAAAAGAGAGATAGTAAGAGAGAGAACGAGAGTGTCGACACGCGTGAACACCCACAACCAACACAGATAAACACGTGACACCGTACAAGCGTATGCACACGAGTGCACACTATAATATTGTAATGTTATTTTTCGAGGTTAGTAATGTAATGTAGATAACGATATACATATATGATATGTACGTATATACATACATATATATACAATATGTGTACACTCACACAAACACCTACGTCACACCTATGCGTAAAAACGTCTGTCGCCGCTCGTGCAGGGACGAATAGAGACACGTATACAGGAACACACATACATACATATGCAACACCAAGTAAGAGAGAGAGAGAAAGATGACAGGTAAAGAAACATAGCCAGCCATAGGGATACGTTAAAAAAAAAAAAAAAAATGATAGTATCGCGAAAGATGATGATCGTTTTGTATGCGACTATAGAAAAATCGGCCGAAAAAATCAAGTCAAAATGTTGGATAAAGCACATCGGCGTGCCCGAGCGGCGCGAGGTCGCAGTGATATTTTTACCGAGTTTTTCGAATATTGAGTCCCTTCGATTTCCTATATACACGTGAACTTAGGTGTTGCCTCGCGTCGCTTCCGCTTTCGCGCCGATTAGCGTATGTATGTGTGTACGACCGATCGCTTCGATCGGACGCCGTTCGTTCGATTGCGGAAGGATTTTGTCTCTTTGAGATTAGAAATGACGTAAAATATAATAAACTCTAACGACGAGTACATCAAACCTAATCGAACATCGGTGAATTGTCGATCGGTCGTGCCGGGATCGAGATCAATGGGAAGGATCGATCGAACGGACGGAAAGAAAATCCTCGCGAAATATTCTCCTCGAGTCACGCGAGCCGTGAATTTTTCCAATTCGTCCATTTTCGATGACGGACGAAGAGAGGAGTGTGTAGAGAGAGAGAGACGACGGGCACGGTTGGGTATAACGATAATAACGAAAATAAAGGAAAGAACGAAAGGATTGTCGAAACCTCTCCCTGAATCCCTCATTCCTCTCCTATTTTTACATCCCCTCGCTTTCGAATTAAAGATACAAAAACGGCACGAGCGAAGCCGGTGAGACGAAAACGCGAGCGTCCAAATTCGTTCGTTCGTTCGTTCGACATCTTTTGTAATAATACGTAAGAGTTACCGATACAATCCGTGTTGCGTTCGATAACTTGCCCGAGAGGATAAAAAATGATGAAATACTTAAAAAAAATAGAGCGACAAAAGAGAGAATCGGTACTCCACGAAGGAGGACGACGACTTTTTAAGTACGCCTACGCCGATCGGAAGTCGATGCGTTAAGAAAACGCGGCTAATAATCGGGGAAGAGGACGATAGACATTTTCTTTTCGTTTTGTTTGTAAGACACATGTTGTTCGAATATTTTTGTTGTACGAATATGCTGGCATGTTGAGAGGACGTGGGTGAGGAAGAACCAAGTGTGTTGCGAAGCCGGTCGATGAATAATATCTATTTCTTGAGACGTACAGGCTACTCGATGGCGTGCCTCTGATTGTTCATCCTCCAAAAAAAAAAAACGACTTTAAAACTTCCCGATGAAACTCGTGTTACTCGTTGAGATAACATCGTCGCGATTGCTCCGTTCGTCGAAGCGCGATAAATGATTCTTACGTTTTTCTACATCACCGGGACGACGATCTATATACATATATATATCTATATATAAATATATATATACATATATATACATAGATTTCGATTAAATCGTTCATCGTGTCCGTAACGACACATGCCGAGCAGCTTGTGCGTCACTTTTAATAGAGAAGAGAGGAGATTACTGTGTATGGACTAGGGGAAAATTAACATTGTGATGTTTACTGATCAAATATGTCAAAAAAGAAGGCCCACTGGTTGAGGCCCGACATTTCTGAGTACACTATAAATAATAAACATTATGTAAAATTTACTGAACACGAACGGCTGTAATTCATTCACCTGCCTCGTATCGTTTCCTCTTTCGTTATGTTTAATCTTCATCAGGATAGAAGGATTTTATAGCACAAACGGATAGAAGAGGATAATGAATGAAAATAAAATACTATATTTAGTTTAATTCATTTTATTTATTCAGTAAAATATTTTTCAAGATACACAATGTACACGTTTCCAAAGAATTATTTTTTGGGGGATACTTTTCATCATGAAATAATAAAAAAGCCTCGGTGACTCTTTTATCCTCATGAAAAATAAAATTACTCTAAAAGTTGGTAAATATAATAAAAAAAGTCGTATCTCGTTGCATGCTCCTTCATCGATTATGTCAACCTTACTCCGTAAACGTATCTGACTGCATACAAAAGCATATGGCATCGGATTGGTCAATCGTTTCAAGCAAAGCGCATATAAACATGTGTCTCGTGATGCACCACGCGATAAGAGATCTTGGATTCACGAGATCGATTTAAAATCGTCCTTAGACAGCGTAACAACTCGAGAGAGGAATTCCAATCACTCCTCGATCATGCGCGTTGGAACGTCGTCGCATCGAACCGCGAGTCAGGATAGCGTGCAGCGCGATTGGTTGGTTTCTACACGAGTTCCATGCGTTTTATGCAACGTTTGCATGCTGCTATTCCACGGACACGATCCAACGAAATTCACAGTAGGAATTCTCGTGGACGATTGGACAAGATGAACTGTTGGCACGATTTATGAAATTATCGACGATAGTTACGAATTCTTTTAAATTTTGTTTACAAATTTGTTTATAACTATATGGAATTAAAAAAAAAAAAATTATTGCAGTGGTATGGACAACAAACAAGAAGAAAGTATGAAATATCAAAAACAAAAAAGATTCGTTCGCATAGACCCGATACGTTCGATAACTCGAAAACGATAGAATTCTCGGTAACGATCGGGTGTCTCGTGGAGGAGGCGTCGCGACGTCATATCGACGAGACCGAGAGGCACCTTTAGGGCGTCGGAGTTCGGCGCTGCGGTCGTTCTCTGTCGCTCAGTGGCGTAACATACGCGAGTGGAGAGTACGTTCGGTGCGTTACATACGTTGAAATAATAAACGTGTACATCGAAGGTAAAAAAAGAGAGAAAGAGAGAGGGATATATAGAGTGAATGAGACAGAGAAACGGTGGAACGCGAACGCTCGTCGATACCCGAGAAAGGGTGAGCCGAGGTGCGCGTTCGCGCGTCGAAAAATGTGGCGGTGCTGCCGGTGGAGGAGCCGCCACCTCGAAGAAGAGAACGAACGGACAAGAGTAACAACGTTGACGAGGAAAACAAGAAGAACGAGGACGATAGCTGGAAGTACGGTAACGTCGAGTGGTTGGAGGAGGAGAAGGAGGAACTGGATTTCGAGGATTGAACGAGGACGAAGGGAACGACGAGCAGGTGGTTCTCTAGCTTGTCCAGGAAACATCACCGTTTGGCCCATATTACCAGTTTAATTATCCTACTCGGTCAAGAGGACGCGAGCGTGCGCGAGCTGCACGGTCGTGTGTCTCAACCGAAAGACGACTCTTTGCATGGCGAATTATACGCGGGAACGTTCCTCCAGACAATCCGAGTGAGTGTCAGAGAATGAGGGAAAAGAAAGAAGGGAAGGGATTGTATCGATCTCGTGCCTTTATCTCGAATCACTCTCGATCATCGATTTCGTTAGCGATTTGCCTCTCACAACGGTGCGAGTAATTAGGTGGACCGTCACTGGGCCGTCTGACGCTGAGCGTCTAGATTCACTTGTGACGTATACCATACACGCGTATCGGTGGTATTACTCGATGGGAGAGATGGACGATCGAACGTGGCTGATGATGACCACGCTGTCATTTTTTTTTTTTTTTGGAAGAATGTTTATTACTTTGAAGTTAGTTTGGTTTTTTCTAATCGAATGTCACATTCGTATATATTATTTTGATCGAATATTCTGTCAGTAGGTTTGTCGAGGCTTAGGTGTAAACATCGAGCATATGCGTCGACTTTTTTCACTTTCTATACCTAATTTTTGTACATCTTCGTTACTTCTATCTCTAGTTAATTGTCAACAAGTTGTAACAACTGATTTGTTCATTTTTTTAGTCGGTTGTCAACGTTGAATTATCTCTCGCAACGATTGTACGTACGATGTTACCTTTCGACCGGTCTCTACTACTTTACCGCTCATTATTTTCGACAAGAAAACTGTCGTCTCTTGTGTTTTACATTCTTTACTCTCGAATTTGAATTATTTTTTTTGTAAACTTAACAAATTTTGAAAATCATGCCCTTTATCGTTTTATCGTAACTATTACAGGCAAGGTCGCTTACGTGATCAATGTCGATTATTGTGCGTAATACGTTTCGATGATTGCGAGTGACACGTTCGATCGAAAGCAGAGGTTCTCGTCCATATGTTCTCATGACGGACCTTCCAAGCTCCGTAATCTGCTTTTATAAATCCGACGGGAAGATCAGAAACCGATGACTTGCACTCGCTAAGAGGTTATTTAATTTAATTGAACGATCTCCGATGGTGGCACCCATGTGCCGTATGACGTAATGGTATACACTATGACAATGCTTTCTTTCTTCTATATATCAATATGCGGTCGATAACCCTCGCAATGTTTAGGAATAAATTCGAATTAGATTTTTTATCATTCGATCGAAACACACAATTAGACAAATTAATGTAAGGAAAAAGGAACAGTTATCTTTAAAACGGGATATACTTGCATTGTTTAGTGATACCATGGACGATGATATCGATGACAAGGATGATACGAAACGGTAAGTTACTTGTTATGGACGTTTTTTTCATTTCATGTTTCTTTTAATAATGGTAATTGATTCGATTTGCTTCAGAAAGTCACGTAATCTCAGCGAGAAGAAGCGCCGGGATCAGTTTAACATGTTGGTGAGCGAGCTGGGGAGCATGGTGAGCTCGAATACGCGGAAAATGGATAAGTCCACGGTACTGAAGTCTACTATCCTATTTTTGAAGAATCACAACGGTGTGTTTAACGAAATGTAGTCTTATAGACGTAAATTATTAATTAAAAACATTTTTAAAAACGACATTTTATAATTGTTACTATGTTATTTTTTGCAGAAGTAGCCGTTAGGTCTAGGGTACATGAAATTCAGGAAGATTGGAAGCCATCCTTTTTATCCAACGAGGAATTTACTCATCTTATATTAGAGGCAAGTAAAATTTTATTTGAATTTAGCATTACTTTATTAATTAATTAACGTTCTCTTTAATTACAGGGATTGGATGGATTCATAATGGTATTTTCATCGAACGGACGTATTTACTATGTTTCCGAAAGCGTGACATCTCTTCTCGGATATTTGCCAAACGAATTAGAAAACACGACCATTTATGACATAGCTTATCAAGACGATCAATCCCATCTTTACAATGTTCTCCTAAATCCTAACAGCATCAAAGATCGACGTAATCTTAAAAAAGGTACATACATGTTGGAACGATAGATCGAAGGAACAAATTCGTAAGGATAATAATAATTGTTAGTTTTTATATGCGCAGATGATCAAATTTCGTTTACGTGTCATATCAAAAGAGGAGGTTTTGATTATCAAGAAGATCCCATATACGAGCTTGTCCAGTTTATCGGATACTTTCGTGAGTAACTTTTTCAACGTTATTGGTTATTCCATATAAAAACCGTATATATATTCCATACATATTTAATGTAGGTTCCGACGTGGATACCAATGTGGATAATTTACTTCCTAATACAAGGTTTAACAGTCCGTGTGAATCAGATACCAAGTAATTATCGAAATATTTTTTTTTGCTTTCAAAAAGTTATTGTAATACATAATCCGTCGTATTGTGCTTGCAGAATGGTTTTTGTTGGAACGGGTCGTTTACGGACGCCGCAGCTAATACGAGAAATGTCGGTCATGGACAGCACAAAGTCAGAATTCACGTCTCGGCATAGTCTTGAGTGGAAGTTTTTGTTTTTAGATCACAGAGCACCACCGATCATCGGCTATCTACCTTTCGAGGTGCTGGGCACGTCGGGTTACGATTATTATCACGTCGACGATTTGGACAAGGTCGTCACGTGTCATGAATCCCGTAAGTCATACATGTAAAATTCTTATTATTAGTCAATATCGTCATGAAAGATGTTTTCAGTGATGCAGAAGGGCGAGGGCACGTCTTGTCACTACAGATTTCTCACGAAAGGCCAGCAGTGGATATGGTTGCAAACTAGATTCTTTATCACGTACAATCAGTGGAACTCCAAGCCAGAATTCATCGTTTGTACGCATCACGTTGTCAGCTACGTTGACGTGATAAAGGAGATGCGTAAAGAGACCTCAAGGACTTTCAACAAAACGCACGGTCAAGACGTGGTTTTAATGCCATTGAAACAGCAACAGGTTCTTATCGATGCTTTGTTTTTATTATAAAGGATAATTCTTCTAAAATGATCAATTGTATTGCCTTACCAAATAAATGAGATTGATTTCGTGGTATATGGAGTTCCATTAAAAAAAAAAAAAACTGAGTTGAGCTTATCATCTCCTTGGAGCCTCCACCTCCAACCTGGAAATTGATCGCATAAGATGTCTCCTTATTGTATCTCGTTTACTTTTAGATTGAATCATTTTGTATATTAACATAATTTCACAAACGAAGAAATTACGATAGTTATCAATTAATGATGAAAATTTGTAGGTAACGACGACTTGCCAAGTACCAATGACACAGTGGCCAACAAAGTTATCGAAAGGTTCCAAAACGATAACGAGTAGTTCAATTACCCGACGTCTCGGAGAAGGATCCGACACGTCTTCCATATCGACTTCTTTACGAAGTTCACCTCATTCGCAAATAACTAGGCACGATTCGAGAACAAAAACGGGTTCGGTCAGCAGCTCGGTCGCCTCCCAACCCGTGCCACCTATAGATGGTTGTCAGCAGCAGCAACAACAACAGCAGCAACAACAACAGCAGCAACCACAACAGCAACAACCACATCAAATAGGAGAGGATCAATCGTGTATAAATTTTATGGAACCAACGCAATACGCCATGGTCAATATTCAACCCGTCGTAACGGCAGGTTTTGCGGCACCTTCAGCATCGTTAATTTCTACATTACCAACTCACGAGGTATTACGATAAACAATAAAAATTGTAGTACAAAATCCTAAAAGTCATATAGGTTTACCAAAGATTTTATTTTTAGATGCTTCATCAACAAGGTATCGTCATGACGCCAGCTCAGAATCAAATACAGGATGAGCTACAACGTAAGCACGAGGAATTGCAACAACTCATTGTCCATCAGCAAGAGGAACTGAGGAGAGTGTCGGAACAATTGTTCATCGCCAGATACGGAATTTTATCGCCGTTACTTAACGTCAGTATGTTATTCCGGATAATGCGTTACGCTCTTTCAAGTTGGTCTTATTAACACGTTGAATGCTATAGAAGTCATTCCAAATGTTTATCAATATTCACGAGAATACAATCATGAGCCCTAGAAAGTGTGAGATCTAAAAGATATGATAGTAATTTCTTCCATATGATCATTCTAAAAAAAAATTATATAGACCCACGATTTTATTCAAAATTGACTCAGAATTCAACGTGTTAACGATCAAGAAACCGATCATATAAAATAATCGATAATTCCTCTTTCAGTCGAGTATACCGTACAATACTACGAACGCGTGCCAACAAGCGAATCGATGCGGTACCAACACCACCGTACAATTACCGTCCTCGACCAGCGTGCAAGGTGTAAATATGCTATCCTTACCGATCACTGTGCCAGTACCTATAGTGCCAACGGAATTATTTCCACATGCCGTACCGGTTAGTCCGGTCCCTCCAACGGTTCCCGGGGTAGCTCACGTTAGCGTCAATACGATGATTCAACAGACGCAACAACAACAAACTCAGCAGCAACAGCTTCAGCATCAACAACCAGCGCAGCAACAGCAGCAGGGGCAACCCACGCAACAAGATGCCAATCCGGCCGAGCTCGTGCCTTTTCAAATGTGTCCGCAGCAGGCCGATATACTTTACGGTAATATCGAAGTGCCAGCGACTCAGCAACAGAGGTCCTCGAAAAATTGATTATCATTCGTCCAAGCGTGAAGGATATTGATAAAAATTAATCTAGGACAAGACTCCAATTTACGAGGAGAGGATAGAACGTTTCCCAGAAATTTTTAAAAGAAAGGTTCTACTCCGTGTGAAAAGTACAAAAAAGGTTATATTTGATTAAATAAAAACATGAGGTCGATGGTAAGATCACTTTGGTCTTAACAAACGAACGTTAGATATTTAAGTTCATCGGAAATCGAGACACTACCATTCCTAAGTATATTATAAGAGCCAGACACTAAACGATGTGTACAACGACGAACGATAATACAACGCCCGCATTTTCGGGGACAGGGTAAATCTTTTTTGCGGATGAACACAAATGTATTTACAGTGATAAGCAAAGTAATATATTTTGTTGTACATGTATTATATAATGATTTTCTTATATATCTACAACGTAGGGAATGCCATGTATCATAGTTATCGATGTAAAATACAACAATATATTTTATGATCGTTCTGGATGGTTGTTCGATGTCATCGCGGAAAGGAGACGAAGGATGATCGTAATGTGGATTAGTACTATCAACGACGAATCTCGCGTAATGCAAATGTATGTATGGCAGGTGTAAATTACGAAATACACGTTTTGCGATGGACATGTTATACGAACTCTTGTTTAAAACGAATACGCGTTCGAGATTAACGATATTATCACAATAGAAACGAACGAGAAAAGAAATTTTTATATAGGAAACCGTATCGAGGACGTTTATTCCTTTAATTTTTTCAAAGCGTCCATCAGAATTTGAACCTCCTGATTAACATTGTTAACAAGATCCTCCACTTGATGTTTACTGTCGATAATGCTGATGCTTTGCGTGTAAGGGTCGTATCGGACTCCGAATTTCCTTGGGATAGTTTGCGCGAATTTACTGAAATCATACAAACACTCGATCGTTTTATTAAGTTACGCAAGAAGTAAATGTGGAAACTTCTTTTTCTCTTTATCTCTAAGAGAAGAATATGTCCGATCGATTGCGGCGTCATTAAGGAGAGATTATCCGAAGAAAAATACGATGTTACGTATCATCATTAATGGAAAGAAAAACAAGTGTAACGCGTCCCTCGACGAATATACCGGATAAGATAATCTGGTCACGCCTACTCCACATTCACACACTCTTTCTTTCTCTACTATGTGTACTCACATCATCTTCTCCTTGGCATCCTCGAAATCTTCGGCCACGAAGTATACTGGCTGATACTCCGTTATCGGGTACTTTTGCAACGCTGTCTTGGCCGGTTCAAAAGGTCGTAGCTCTGGCTTACCGCTCAAACAATATTCCAATTCACCGAAAGAGGACAATAATCCAGCACCGTAGGCTTTTAACTCGCCATTTTGTCGGCATATACCGTATTCCACCGTGAACCAGAAGCACTACAAGCAGATTATGAAGAGTTACGAATTTTTTTTTTTTTTTTTATATTATTAATAATTTATAGAAAATAAGAGATTCCAAATAACCGTAGCAAGCTTCTCGATGTACTCGTCCGGTGCTCCGAGCGATGCCAAACCAACGACCTGTGAAAATTGGGCAAAGGCTGGATCTGCAAAAAGAGGCACGTGGCCAAGTACTTCGTGACATATGTCGGGTTCCGGGGTATACAAAGGCTTGCTGCTGTGCCTTATGTACTGCGTGCTGTGAAACACCCTAAAAGCCAAGCCTGCTAAAAAGTCACGAGAAGAAAGGAGCCCCGCTACTGGTCGAAGCGTGAAACCGGTACAATCTGAAACAATTAGATCGATAAAATGTGACTCTCGTAAATCTTGAATAGAAATTAACGAGAGTTTACCTTTCAGAAAATTCGATATATCCTCGAGTTGAGGAATATTATCCTCCCTGTAGCCGCAGTTCTCGATAAGAAGAGGGAAAACGTGGTTGTGCTCTTTGCAAGCGTATTTAGGGTAAAGTTTGGTCAAGTTTCGGAACACCACACCCCACGTTTCAGTTTCTTCTTGCGTGTAATCTACTTTTGGTATTGGTTGCCCGCTATAAAGAACATTAATGCTCGTTCATGCATATGTACGTTCGTGTGACATATACTAGGAACACTTCTTTATCTCTTATTTAGATTCTTTAAATCATTTGTCTTTTTCGTAATCGATGTCGTAATTATTATTCACTCTACTCACTGTTTATAATTATAAGCGAGATCAGCAAAATATTTCCTCCTTTTTCGATAAACGGGATCCGTAAATCCTGGATGATCGCTATCGAGTTCCGATCCGTAAGAGAGAATTTGATTAGCGAATTTATCGAGATCTCTGATCCTTCTGGGAAACCATGGCACCGTATCTATATTATCCTTGTGATTTCTATAAACAAGGAAACACGTAAATAAATTTCTTTTTTAACACATCATTTGTCTCTAGTTTCGTTAAAAATTTCACCTGGAAATGACGGAGAAGTAACGACATTTTTCTCGAAGATCTTCGACCGCGATACCTAGGTTCAAACTCGGTGCACATTCCACCATAAATTCATAGCCGTTCACGCGTCGCGAGCTCCTCGACTCGATGTGTAGTAGATTGATTTCGTATTTCTAAGATAACAGGTGACAGGTAAATTATATTTTTCGACAATAAAAAAGTAAAATCACTTTCCACTCACGGCAAACAATTGTAGATATTTCCCCAACGCGCCAACTTTATCTTCCTCCGTCGGCGAGAATATCAGACACGTACTCTTAGCGGAATCTCGACCCTCCTTAATGTAATTTCCACCGTGCATGAGTTTGGGCTGTCGATCGAAATATCATCATTTCAGTTGATACGTTTCTAACAAACTTAAACACTAGGTATACGTATACAAATTTGTTGTAACGTAACACTGCTCTACTGTCTCTCTTACATTGATCATTTTAAAAGGAACGTTCCCACCACGAGTGTATTTCTATACGTGCCGAACATTCGACTTTAAAAGTACAAAGTTGTGACTCTGTTTTATACACCGATCCGAGAGTTTCCCCCTCTTTTACTTATACATATGTAGGCAAAATAAAACTAAGCTTTTTAGGCAATATTATTATGTTTGCGCAGGTACAGATACAGAATCAATTATGCAATTTTATCTCGGACCATGTAAATGATTAGAGATTAGGGAAGTCGCGAAGTGGGGGACATTATTGCGCGTTATTACAAAGATCTTATGAAATTAAAAACAAAACGAGGAAAAAGTAAGTTTACCGAGAAAGACCGTAAGAGAGCGAGATTTTGCATCATGCATCATACGTAATTACATAGATCCATTTAAGAACGAAGGTCGGCCTCGTTCCGTACTCGACATCTTTTTGTATCATAGAATGCAGTTTGATTTATACTCGAGGTGTATGTAACGATCTCGTTAAACGATCGAACCTCGTGTCCTTGCTTTATCGAGACTTCAAAGTTTTCACCTCTCCTTTTTACGAACTGGTTCCAAGGAAATGCGAGAGATTCGAGCCTGTTCGGTGAGGTAAAATAAAAATAAAAATTATATTTTACAAATTCTTTACCTTGTCGGGTGGTGATCCCGGCAAGAAGGTGTTAAGTTGATTTTCATCTTCCATATTCCTCGGTATAGCGTACATCTTTTATAGCGTCGAAATTTTCTCGAGAAAGTTGAGAATAATCGATGTTTAACAAGTTATATCGTAGAAGATCCCGTGGTTCAACGACTCGTATCGGTCGGCCGTTATGGAGGAACTGGAGGAGAGATCCTTAACCATACAGTGCAGTCTCTGTTGCGCCAGGTTGTGTCGCGTGCCTCTCTAAAAATAATAATACTTGATTACGAGCTTTTATATAAGAATAAGCACTGTCATTCGACCGATAGAGAAAGTATCGCGGTGTTAAATGACTGGGAAAGGGTCGGGGTGTTATCGCTTGGCGCACGTCAATTTATATTACCCGCCTATTATTTCATCATCGGGATCTACGCGTTTACTTATATCTATTTATGTATCGTGGTATATCGTATAAAAAAACGTACACGAGCGAGATGCAACCGATGAACGATTAAACAAATATTTTATTCATGATACGCAAATAAAACGTTTCGCTGTATTTTCTACGTTTTAACGAAGATAACGCTACTTCGCGCCTTTTACGACACGACTTTACGATGGCGTTAGGTATTGAACGTATTATTATTATTTTTAGCTCGAGGGATAATTAAAATTTTGTTTATATCGTAATACGAAAATGGATTTTTTGACAATCTTTATATTATCGTTAACGTAGCGCCACGCGAGACCGAAGGTGATCCAGTCGTTTCGAAAGAAGGTTGTCTTACGATCCATCGTACGTGTTAACTTTTTAAAATCATTATTATTATTATAGAAAAGATATAAAAAAACGTATGATGATAATTTTTGATTATAGGAATTAATTGTGTATTATTATATTTTTAGATAACAGAAATTTGTCTTACCGACTTCGGAATAGCGAGCATATCAAGGTGGTGCCATCGAACGGGAGTTCAGCAAACCATATTTATCACACGAGAGTGCATTCAACGATCGTTGTCATACTAGTTGCCACTTCGGTATCGGATTCGCAGGAAGCACTTGGCTCGTCTAATAAAATAATAGAAAAATTCTTATTTAACGTTTATAATTGTTTTATATTAATAAATCTTAACGATATACACTTTTAACCATTCGTTCTCTTCTCGAAACCTTTTCGCGATATCGAACAACGCGAGAAAAAAAAATAAGACGGTAAAAACGGATAACAATTTTTGCTCTTGCACTGGAAAAGTTTATATATAATTTATTGATATTGTAAAATACAAAAAAAAAAAATGCAAGCCACGCGATCCAGGCTCGCGAGCGATACGCGGATGCATCGTACTTGCGGTCTTTATCGTATCTACCGTAGGTCGAACGAGATTTTGCAATTTATAAATAAAAAAATGGACCGAAGAGATTACTGCAATATTGCAAGTTGAAAAGTATAAATATTTGCCGTGGATCGGTCGCATCAATGAGGTATCCGTATGATGATTCGATTCGTTCGCACCAAAGACGACCTCTTATCTCGTAACGAGTGACCCACGCCTTCCCCCGCCATAACACCGTTGTAGCGTCAAGTACAAGCAGAGAATGTTATTAACATTTTGCTGCTGAATAATATAAGGGAGTTGTCGTAATTTCTATTGGTATTGGTATACCAACATTTCGTACCGATAATGTGCCGATGATCTTTGCTCCACGGCTTCACGAGGAAGCTTCAATAAGCGCGAGCTTTTAGTAGAACTGCAGATTTATACGACGAGGACACGTAAACGTTCTTCCAGTCTTCTACTTTCCGGATTCCTTCCTACGTTCGATGAGATTTCGAGAAACGAAGATTTGCACGAAACGTGAAAGAAGAGTGAAAGGTGAATCGAAACGCGTCGGTGGGGTGGTTCCGTGGAAATGTAGCGATGACATACCAAGCAGTAAGTAAAAGCACAGTTTATATATATATATATATATATATATATATAAATCATTATCTGACACCACTTAGCAACTTGCACGCGTGATATTTCCTTTCTTTTTTATTGTTTCTTCTTAATCTTTCCGTATACGACGTCATTACGAAGGATTTACGCGTTCTTTTTAATTATTACTATGCATATACGATAAATAAATAATTATATTCACAGTCGTTTGAATTGTCATGGAAAGAAGACTTTAAAGCCTTTTTTTTTTATTCTTCAGACTCGAGTACAAAGGAGCAGCGATCGATCTTTCATGGATCCCGATTTATTGTCTGCGGAAACTAATCGCTTTACGACTTATTGTATTACCTTTAATGCACCTTTGAAAGGCAAGAGTCTCAAACCGTTGCACTTTCGAGACGGTTTATTCAAAAACGGACATTCCTTTTGGAAGTGGAAAAATCGCGCTAGCGACAACACAGGACAACGATCATGGCACTTGATTTTGCCGCTGGATGTTTGGGAGGTAAGTCCCTTAACGAATTAAACTCTGTTTCCGTCGATTTTCTTGACGAATTTTCACCGAAGACGTAACAACGAGACAAGGTCGCAAGCGAAATACTTGAAATTTTTCCCACTCGTACTTTTTTCCAGACACGAATATTCGGTGTGCACGACTTATCGATAATTTATCGCATGACTTCATTATCGTGGGTCAAGTAAAATACGATATAAGTATATAAACTAGGATTTTGAATCTTCATTTTTTTCTCTTGATTGCCAAAGAAGCACGCGCCGTATTATGCCAGAACGAGTGGTAATACCGTGCTTCTATGATGAACGACTTGTTATTGCTGCTTAAGTATCTACTATGAATCAAAAACGCGAGAACGTCGAACGTATATGAGATCATACATCGATATGATCTTGATTAAAATCATTTTTATTTATACTATGTTTCAGGGTGCGCCGGTATTATGGTGGGATATCCTTTGGATACGGTCAAGGTCCATATGCAGACGCAAGATTACCGAAATCCGAAATATAAAGGCACGCTGCATTGCCTTCGGACATTGATCATGAAAGAATCGGTAATGCATTATAGATAGATTTTATCGATACTACGTGGGTGTATCGAAAAGTATTCGGTAGCAATCAATTTTTGTTTTAATATAACGTACATCATTTTTAACTTACTTTTTTACGATCAATCAAAATTTGGTGATCCAGTTTATAAAAGATGTCCAAATCTCTGGCTAGTTCTATAATAACAATTTGTCGATATTTGTCTAATCCATGTTGATAGGTTTCCTGATTCTTAAGTTTCTTGCTACTTTTTTAAAAAGCTCGATATCTCTAAAAATGATTTGTAGAAGTTTCTTAAAAGTTTATAAATTAGCTGCTAACATGTTTAAAAAAAAATATCATTCACGTTTACTGCTCGATTACTATAACAGAAATAGATAGTAATAGACCGATTACTTTATAATACACCCTCGTACATGGTACAGCTAGCAAACGAATTTAACTATTAATCGATTGGATGGATATATTCCACCAGGTGATGGGTCTTTACCGAGGTATGTCGTCACCAATGGCAGGAGTAGCCGCCGTGAACGCGATAGTGTTCGGGGTATACGGACAAGCACAGAAGCACATGTCCGATCCGGATCGTCTCTCTTATCATTTTCTGGCCGGAGCAACGGCCGGTATCGCTCAAACACCGATCAGCAGCCCTATCGAGTTAGCGAAGACCCGTATGCAGTTGCAATCTTCCAAAGGTGTTAGCAAGTTCTCCGGTCCGATGGAATGTCTCAAACACATTTACAAACACGAAGGTTATCGCGGAGTGTTCAATGGCTTGGGCATCACATTTCTCCGAGAAGCACCAAGCTTCGGAGTTTACTTCCTGATGTACGAGCTCTTAACTCAATCGAAGGAACCGATATCAACTTGTCGGATGCTCCTAGCTGGTGGACTAGCTGGTACAGCTTCCTGGGTGGTCTCTTATCCCTTGGACGTGATCAAATCTCGAATGCAAGCCGAGAGTAGATCCCGTTATACCGGAGCCCTTGATTGTTTTCGTCAGTCGGTCAACGCCGAAGGCTATGGTTGTCTTTACAGAGGCTTAAACTCGACGATCCTTCGTGCCTTTCCCACCAATGCGGCAACTTTTGCCGTTGTAACATGGACCTTCCGACTTTTCGGTCAAGAACGTAACGAGATAACGAGTACCGAAAAAGTCAAGTCGACGTACGAATCCTTCGTTAACAGATGGAACACTTTCTTAGAGAATGGAAATCTCTTGTGGCAAACTTATTGTCCTACCGTGCCAATCATAGCAGTCAGGTGGATGCTTCCAGATATCTCCGTGACGTATCACCACGACGGATTAAGTAGACACTGGTCCAGACTCGACGCGATCGATCAGAGAACTCGAGACAGTCATGAGATAACAAGAATGCAAATGAATCATAAGGAAGATTGCGAAAAAAATAAAATTGAATGCACGCATAGTAACAACGTAACTACCGATAGCAGCTGTAAACTGCAATGCCCGATCAGTGCCACCAAAGCCAATGATATACCTAGTATAGTGATGATCGAGCCAATGTAGCAATAAACGGGAAAAGAGAGGGCTCGATTGTCGTGACAATACTGATGGGTCGAATAAAGTATAAGATATACTTTAATAAGATAAAGTACAAAAGAGCAAAAGAAGCTTCACGATGGATTAACTAATTGGTCTTAAAACTGATTACCGTCGCGTGGACTTCGATAGCGTTGCCTAATCGTAAGATAGATTTAACTCGTATTGTTATTTAGCGTTTCTTAGGATTTAGTAGTAGATATATATATATGTATACATGATACATGTAACGAAGATATCATTCTGATGCGCATTGTAAATTGTAGATCGCACGAGTTATATAAATGAGAATTTTATACACACGCTGCACTTCGAAGCATATCGATGTAAAAAAAAAAAAAAAAATCATTATCCATCATCCAACGACATCTTCTTAACGAGGCCTTCTAGTATCGTGCGAACTTTTCGATAATGGTGGCTCTCATTTGTCAGACGACAGTCCGGCGGACATGTAAGACCAATGTCATAGCCAGAGCCGACGTTTCTTCGCTTTTAAAACACACTAAATAGTTTGTATCCATTTACCAAGCCGATCAATCCATCCCTCCATTCGACGAACACTCCCATATAGTTCCTCCCATCCGTCATCGTTGACCTGTCCTCCAGTTGGTCCGTCCACGTGTGTCAAAAAAAAAGGTTCGACGAAATCTCGAGCCGCATGACTCGAATCAGTGCATCGTAGCCCGGAGTCGGCACCTTTAGATAATAATTACGTCCTGAACACGACAAAATTTCAAACCTGTACGATCAAAATTTCAAGTTAACCTCTTTGGTAAAGAAAAACAAAAATTTGTAACCTTATTCGATGAGGTGAGTTAACTCGATCGGTACGATTTATCAGAACTGTTTCACGAAATTAACATACCTTTATCCTGTAGAAACTTAACGATCCGAAATTAATCGTTCGACTCTGTCGTTCGAGCTAAATCCGTTATTCCATCACCAAGGATCTTCCTTGTACCTAATTTCCAAAGTATTTGTAATGGACGTTGATTCGAATGATGGCAGTGACATTAGCGAAGAATGTAATACAAATACGCAACGATTGATAGCCGAAAGTGGAGGTCGATGTATGAGTACCCAAGCGATGCAATCGCTTTACGACTTCCGTCAGAATAATCTCCTATGTGACGCTGTCCTAAGACTCAAAGATGGTGGAGTCTTTCCTATACATCGTGCGATTCTCTCAGCGTGCAGTACGTACTTCAGGTCAGATACTGACAAAGATAGCTGGATTCCTTTACGGAATTGTCGTTGATTAGGATTACGAATTTCTTCGAAATGGCATTTGCAGAGCATTGTTCACGACGACTTTACACTCTCGAGAAAAAACCGATGTCCTTTTACCGGGAGTCACCAGCGAGATGATGAATCTCTTGCTGGAATACGCTTATCTGCGTTCGCTCGATGTAAATCGAGACAACGTTTGCGAGTTACTCGTAATGGCGGATTACCTAAGTATTCTTGGAGTTCTCGAACTTTGTTGCGACTTTCTTCGACAGAATTTAGCACCGGAAAATTGTATCGGCATTATGAGATTCGCTAGGGATCATTTTTGTAAAGGATTGGAGAACGACGCTTATCGTTACGTGATGAGGCATTTTGTTCAGGTATGATTTATATAAAAGCATTGGCTAGGGACGAATCAGTGTTCCATTAAATTCTGACTTAGGTAGCCCAGAAAAGTGAGGAGATTCTTGATCTACCTATAGAAGAGCTTGCGAGGCTGATCGGTGCTGACGAATTGAACGTTAAGAGCGAGGAGACTGTTTGGGAGCTGGTTCTTAAATGGATCAATCACGATCCGGATCCTAGAAAGGCTCACATAGTTGAATTGATGGAAAATATTCGCCTTGGACTGCTCAATACACAATTCTTCTTAGAGAACGTGAAGGATCATCCTTACGTCGTTGGAAACGATGCCTGTCGACCGATCATTATTGAAACTCTCAAGTTCTTGTATGATTTGGAGATGATCACGCAAAAGGACGGTGAGATTCCAACACCAGAAATCGCACGACCGAGAGTTCCTCATGAGATTCTGTTCGCGATAGGCGGATGGAGCGGCGGAAGTGCCACGAATTTTATAGAAACATACGACACTAGAGCTGATCGCTGGGTTAAGGTATTCTCTTGTCTATCTTGTCAATTTTTCTAAACTACATTTATCGAATTTCTTTTTCTGTTTGTTCCTGCTTGATTAATCAAGGTCGAAGAAGTGGATCCGTCGGGTCCACGAGCTTATCACGGAACCGCTGTAGTTGGTTTCAACATATACGTAATCGGTGGTTTCAATGGCTTGGACTATTTTAACAGCTGTCGTTGTTTTAACGCCGTGACCAAGGTGTGGCGAGAAGTTGCTCCGATGAACGCGAGAAGGTCGACTATATTTCAGGGGGAGCTAGTCGCTACCTCGTACCCAATCTGATCGAGTCTCCTAAAAAATTGATCGTTACCCGGTCGAAAAATGTATTCCTTTGTTGGGATCGATGATTCGCGATTCGAGTCGAGTGACTAGCCCCCCACTTTTAAATCAGCTTCTTCCGCGATAATAGCTTCTATCAAGTTCGTTTCATTCGTGGAACCCGCAGATGTTATGTCAGCGTTGCTGTGCTAAACGACTTGGTCTATGCCATGGGTGGATACGATGGATACCATAGACAGAATACAGCGGAACGATATAATTACAGAACTAATCAGTGGTCGTTGATAGCTCCGATGAACGAACAAAGATCGGACGCGAGTGCTACCACTTTAAACGGTATTCTAAACAGTGATTTAAAACAATGATTCCTTCTGAGAACCATACGTCGATAGAAAAGTATCACGATAAGATACTCTCTCGAAGCTTCGTTGTAAAAAGGGATAATAAAAATCTTATTATCGCTAATCAATTCTCTTATTCTATAGACAAAATCTATATTACGGGTGGTTTCAATGGACAAGAATGCATTAACTCGACCGAAGTTTACGATCCGGAAACGAATCAATGGACCATGATCGCTCCGATGAGATCTCGTAGGAGTGGAGTGTCCTGTATAGCTTATCATGGCTGCGTATACGTTATTGGTATATCTTTGCATTACAATTGTTGTAGAATTTTAATGCTTTAACGTTTGGCGTTGTAAACGCTTTTGGTCTTTGTTACGGTATCTCTGTTTTTATTCTTTCGGATTTTTTTTTTAGTCGTCATTAGTTTCTCTGTATTACTCGTGATTATATTTTTTTATTTTCTTTCACAAAATTTATGCGGACGTTAAAACTTGAAATATTTCTTATTGTGTATAATTTATCCATTTAGGTGGTTTCAATGGAATATCGAGAATGTGCAGCGGTGAAAAGTATAATCCCACTACGAACACTTGGAGCCCGATACCAGATATGTACAATCCCCGTAGTAATTTCGCTATAGAAGTAATCGACGACATGATTTTCGCGATAGGTGGTTACAACGGCGTGACGACCATTTATCAGGTCGAATGTTACGACGAAAAGACCAACGAGTGGTAAAGAATCAAGATTTTTACAGAATGTTTAGCTTAATATTATCCTAAACGTCATTTTCGAAGGTACGAAGCAACCGACATGAACATATATCGCTCGGCTTTATCGGTATGCGTTATCATGGGACTGCCAAACGTTTATGATTACATTCATAAGCACCGCGAGAGACTGATGGAAGAGAAGCGACAGAAATTGCTAGCTCTCGAAGTCCACCGTACGCAGCATCAACAACAGCAGCAGCAGCAGTTGCAAGAGCAGATGCAGCGACAGAATCAACAAGTGCCACTAATTGTACCAATACCACCGCCTCTGCCACCGGTTAATAACGAAAATAACAATAATCGATCAAACGAATGAATATATGACACGTTAGGACGGACCGATTGGTTTGAAATTTTTTATAAATTTAGAAAATTACGGACACTTTTGAAAGGATTTTATATCATGTTATCATTTTTGAAGTATCTCTTATTTCTTCTTTGATATATAACAATCTTTTTTTATAGAACCTGTACTTTTGTTAATGGTGGGATAACGATTGAAAGAATAAAGAGGTGGAGAATTGATTCTTTTAAGCAAGATGTTAATAGATACGAAAAGACTTTTTGCTAAATACTATTTATTCAATGAAAAGTTACATCATTTTATAAAAAAGCAAATCGCTCCAATCGCGACCTAATATGTATGCAGGTTTTTCTTTTTTTGATGATGAACACACGTGGATCCACAATCAAACAGTTTGTTTCTTCTATCGTTGGGTTTGCGTGGCGCCAGTAGAGCCGGTGAAGTGGCGCTACCCGTGGGCTGCCTGTGAAGCGTAATCGGAGGTTGCTTTCTCGGCTTTCTCGATTTTTTTATTTTCTATCACAGACGAGGTATAGGATAGACGTATCATGCAATGTAAATTTTTGTCCCACGGTTTTGGGGCTACGTAGCCCCCCATTACCATTTTAGTGTCGCATGCGACAATATCGGTTTAGAATGGAAAAAAGCAACAGCGCTACCGAATCGGTAGGAATTATAGCTAAACATAACGATTGTTAATTATTTTTCACTGACATGGATCAATCGATAGAATCGAAATGTAATAAAAAAGAAAATCGTTTTTCGCGGTAGCTTCATTGCAAATAGTGATCGATTTTTAACAAAAATCCTGATGTATGCATCAGGGTGTGGACACTCCTTACCCCCGCCACCTTGGCAATTTAACGTAGTCCCCGCCGTTCACGCATGCGCATTGTGGAAAATAATCAACTGGAGGGCAGCACTAACGAACGCAAAGCTGCCAACCGTGTTTATTGCTTCTGTTCGTATAGTAACTAGCCCGCCGAGGTCTAGATCCCAGAGTACAAGTGTAGTCCCCGAGTAGGACTGCAATACCCGCTAGCCCCTTAAACCTGTTGACCCGTTAGCCTTCTAAGCCCGCGATCCGGCTAATTGGAAGGGGCACATAAGATACATACATGTTTGAAAAGCCGTCTGTTTAATAAATAGTGAGATAGATTCATTCTTCGAAATTGTTTATCGTCGTTTAACAATACTTGAAGGAATATGCAAGTCGCGTTTCGATAGTAAGACCAGTTCGGAAGTTACAACAGTTTAAATCTTAAGATTCATCTCAGCATAAAATGCAATATAATAATATGTTATTATTTATTTTATGTGTATTTGAATAATATTTAAGTATCGTATTTATTTACAATAAGAATTATTATACATTATAACAAAAGTGCGTCCGATGTATTAAAAGTTATAATTATTCTATGATTTATATTACTTTCCAACTATTTGTAAAAATGTACATATATAAAATTGATATAAATAAACAAAAATAAGATACATTGCAAAAAATACTGGAATTTTTAATTGAAACCATGAATTAACCATCCAATTCCCTTATTTGTTCAACTTCTCGAGTTATTGCCTTTTGACGAAAACTCCATCAATGGAGAATGTATCAGGAGAACATGAACTACAAGGAGGAATTCGGATTTCAAGACCCACCTCTTCAAATAGTATGCTTTCCTGGCAGAAATCCCAGTTTACGGGGAATTTGCTGAATCGCTGAGAATCGAGAAAGTAACATGAGAACGTGAGCAGTAAGGAGAAATTCGGATTTCACGTGCCACTTCTTCAAATAGTATGCTTTCCTGGTAGAAATCCCAGTTTACGGGGAATTTGCCGAATCGCTGAGAATCGAGAAAGTAACATGAGAACGTGAGCAGTAAGGAGAAATTCGGATTTCACGTGCCACTTCTTCAAATAGTATGCTTTCCTGGTAGAAATCCCAGTTTACGGGAAAATGTTCCGAAAGCGTTCGTGAGAACATTGGCAGCGCCATCTAGCGGTGGAGAGAAGTGGCGAA
Source organism: Ancistrocerus nigricornis (assembly GCA_916049575.1). Taxonomy (NCBI): domain Eukaryota; kingdom Metazoa; phylum Arthropoda; class Insecta; order Hymenoptera; family Vespidae; genus Ancistrocerus; species Ancistrocerus nigricornis. The sequence goes on from OU696666.1 coordinate 32,701,840, forward strand.
ATTTCATGCGTTTGCAAGGTATTCCTTTAAAACACTCTCCTGGTCGCAACAATTAACCGATTCTTATGAACGATACCTTGTTGGAAAGCTAAAAGAACAAGCTAGAAGATAGCTATAACAAATTTTATTATTAACGTTAGCATCATCATAGAAATTACATTTGAAAAGTTTAAGTGCGATTTAGAGACTGAAAGTGAGGTATTATAAAAATTCTATTATAGCCATTTTGTAGCCCGTTCTTTTAGCTTTCCAACAAGGTATCGTTCATAAGAATCGGTTAATTATAGCGACCAGGAGAATTTGTTAAAGACCCCCCTGAAAAATCATCAAATTTTGCCTCTTGTCTCCACCGCTAGATGGCGCCAGCGTGCAATTGAGACCCTGTTTTATCGACTTTCGAGAGATTTACTTTAAAAATTAATTCTGATCACAATTCTTGATCGATTTCTACGATCAATAGCTCGTCGGAAAGCTAAAAGAACAAGTTATAAGATAGCTATAACAAATTTTATTATTAACGTTAGCATCATCATAGAAATTACATTTGAAAAGTTTAAGTGCGATTTAGAGACTGAAAGTGAGGTATTATAAAAATTCTATTATAGCCATTTTGTAGCCCGTTCTTTTAGCTTTCCAACAAGGTATCGTTCATAAGAATCGGTTAATTATAGCGACCAGGAGAATTTGTTAAAGACCCCCCTGAAAAATCATCAAATTTTGCCTCTTGTCTCCACCGCTAGATGGCGCCAGCGTGCAATTGAGACCCTGTTTTATCGACTTTCGAGAGATTTACTTTAAAAATTAATTCTGATCACAATTCTTGATCGATTTCTACGATCAATAGCTCGTCGGAAAGCTAAAAGAACAAGTTATAAGATAGCTATAACAAATTTTATTATTAACGTTAGCATCATCATAGAAATTACATTTGAAAAGTTTAAGTGCGATTTAGAGACTGAAAGTGAGGTATTATAAAAATTCTATTATAGCCATTTTGTAGCCCGTTCTTTTAGCTTTCCAACAAGGTATCGTTCATAAGAATCGGTTAATTATAGCGACCAGGAGAATTTGTTAAAGACCCCCCTGAAAAATCATCAAATTTTGCCTCTTGTCTCCACCGCTAGATGGCGCCAGCGTGCAATTGAGACCCTGTTTTATCGACTTTCGAGAGATTTACTTTAAAAATTAATTCTGATCACAATTCTTGATCGATTTCTACGATCAATAGCTCGTCGAAAAGCTAAAAGAACAAGTTATAAGATAGCTATAACAAATTTTATTATTAACGTTAGCATCATCATAGAAATTACATTTGAAAAGTTTAAGTGCGATTTAGAGACTGAAAGTGAGGTATTATAAAAATTCTATTATAGCCATTTTGTAGCCCGTTCTTTTAGCTTTCCAACAAGGTATCGTTCATAAGAATCGGTTAATTATAGCGACCAGGAGAATTTGTTAAAGACCCCCCTGAAAAATCATCAAATTTTGCCTCTTGTCTCCACCGCTAGATGGCGCCAGCGTGCAATTGAGACCCTGTTTTATCGACTTTCGAGAGATTTACTTTAAAAATTAATTCTGATCACAATTCTTGATCGATTTCTACGATCAATAGCTCGTCGGAAAGCTAAAAGAACAAGTTATAAGATAGCTATAACAAATTTTATTATTAACGTTAGCATCATCATAGAAATTACATTTGAAAAGTTTAAGTGCGATTTAGAGACTGAAAGTGAGGTATTATAAAAATTCTATTATAGCCATTTTGTAGCCCGTTCTTTTAGCTTTCCAACAAGGTATCGTTCATAAGAATCGGTTAATTATAGCGACCAGGAGAATTTGTTAAAGACCCCCCTGAAAAATCATCAAATTTTGCCTCTTGTCTCCACCGCTAGATGGCGCCAGCGTGCAATTGAGACCCTGTTTTATCGACTTTCGAGAGATTTACTTTAAAAATTAATTCTGATCACAATTCTTGATCGATTTCTACGATCAATAGCTCGTCGAAAAGCTAAAAGAACAAGTTATAAGATAGCTATAACAAATTTTATTATTAACGTTAGCATCATCATAGAAATTACATTTGAAAAGTTTAAGTGCGATTTGGAGACTGAAAGTGAGGTATTATAAAAATTCTATTATAGCCATTTTGTAGCCCGTTCTTTTAGCTTTCCAACAAGGTATCGTTCATAAGAATCGGTTAATTATAGCGACCAGGAGAATTTGTTAAAGACCCCCCTGAAAAATCATCAAATTTTGCCTCTTGTCTCCACCGCTAGATGGCGCCAGCGTGCAATTGAGACCCTGTTTTATCGACTTTCGAGAGATTTACTTTAAAAATTAATTCTGATCACAATTCTTGATCGATTTCTACGATCAATAGCTCGTCGAAAAGCTAAAAGAACAAGTTATAAGATAGCTATAACAAATTTTATTATTAACGTTAGCATCATCATAGAAATTACATTTGAAAAGTTTAAGTGCGATTTAGAGACTGAAAGTGAGGTATTATAAAAATTCTATTATAGCCATTTTGTAGCCCGTTCTTTTAGCTTTCCAACAAGGTATCGTTCATAAGAATCGGTTAATTATAGCGACCAGGAGAATTTGTTAAAGACCCCCCTGAAAAATCATCAAATTTTGCCTCTTGTCTCCACCGCTAGATGGCGCCAGCGTGCAATTGAGACCCTGTTTTATCGACTTTCGAGAGATTTACTTTAAAAATTAATTCTGATCACAATTCTTGATCGATTTCTACGATCAATAGCTCGTCGGAAAGCTAAAAGAACAAGTTATAAGATAGCTATAACAAATTTTATTATTAACGTTAGCATCATCATAGAAATTACATTTGAAAAGTTTAAGTGCGATTTAGAGACTGAAAGTGAGGTATTATAAAAATTCTATTATAGCCATTTTGTAGCCCGTTCTTTTAGCTTTCCAACAAGGTATCGTTCATAAGAATCGGTTAATTATAGCGACCAGGAGAATTTGTTAAAGACCCCCCTGAAAAATCATCAAATTTTGCCTCTTGTCTCCACCGCTAGATGGCGCCAGCGTGCAATTGAGACCCTGTTTTATCGACTTTCGAGAGATTTACTTTAAAAATTAATTCTGATCACAATTCTTGATCGATTTCTACGATCAATAGCTCGTCGAAAAGCTAAAAGAACAAGTTATAAGATAGCTATAACAAATTTTATTATTAACGTTAGCATCATCATAGAAATTACATTTGAAAAGTTTAAGTGCGATTTGGAGACTGAAAGTGAGGTATTATAAAAATTCTATTATAGCCATTTTGTAGCCCGTTCTTTTAGCTTTCCAACAAGGTATCGTTCATAAGAATCGGTTAATTATAGCGACCAGGAGAATTTGTTAAAGACCCCCCTGAAAAATCATCAAATTTTGCCTCTTGTCTCCACCGCTAGATGGCGCCAGCGTGCAATTGAGACCCTGTTTTATCGACTTTCGAGAGATTTACTTTAAAAATTAATTCTGATCACAATTCTTGATCGATTTCTACGATCAATAGCTCGTCGAAAAGCTAAAAGAACAAGTTATAAGATAGCTATAACAAATTTTATTATTAACGTTAGCATCATCATAGAAATTACATTTGAAAAGTTTAAGTGCGATTTGGAGACTGAAAGTGAGGTATTATAAAAATTCTATTATAGCCATTTTGTAGCCCGTTCTTTTAGCTTTCCAACAAGGTATCGTTCATAAGAATCGGTTAATTATAGCGACCAGGAGAATTTGTTAAAGACCCCCCTGAAAAATCATCAAATTTTGCCTCTTGTCTCCACCGCTAGATGGCGCCAGCGTGCAATTGAGACCCTGTTTTATCGACTTTCGAGAGATTTACTTTAAAAATTAATTCTGATCACAATTCTTGATCGATTTCTACGATCAATAGCTCGTCGAAAAGCTAAAAGAACAAGTTATAAGATAGCTATAACAAATTTTATTATTAACGTTAGCATCATCATAGAAATTACATTTGAAAAGTTTAAGTGCGATTTGGAGACTGAAAGTGAGGTATTATAAAAATTCTATTATAGCCATTTTGTAGCCCGTTCTTTTAGCTTTCCAACAAGGTATCGTTCATAAGAATCGGTTAATTATAGCGACCAGGAGAATTTGTTAAAGACCCCCCTGAAAAATCATCAAATTTTGCCTCTTGTCTCCACCGCTAGATGGCGCCAGCGTGCAATTGAGACCCTGTTTTATCGACTTTCGAGAGATTTACTTTAAAAATTAATTCTGATCACAATTCTTGATCGATTTCTACGATCAATAGCTCGTCGAAAAGCTAAAAGAACAAGTTATAAGATAGCTATAACAAATTTTATTATTAACGTTAGCATCATCATAGAAATTACATTTGAAAAGTTTAAGTGCGATTTGGAGACTGAAAGTGAGGTATTATAAAAATTCTATTATAGCCATTTTGTAGCCCGTTCTTTTAGCTTTCCAACAAGGTATCGTTCATAAGAATCGGTTAATTATAGCGACCAGGAGAATTTGTTAAAGACCCCCCTGAAAAATCATCAAATTTTGCCTCTTGTCTCCACCGCTAGATGGCGCCAGCGTGCAATTGAGACCCTGTTTTATCGACTTTCGAGAGATTTACTTTAAAAATTAATTCTGATCACAATTCTTGATCGATTTCTACGATCAATAGCTCGTCGAAAAGCTAAAAGAACAAGTTATAAGATAGCTATAACAAATTTTATTATTAACGTTAGCATCATCATAGAAATTACATTTGAAAAGTTTAAGTGCGATTTGGAGACTGAAAGTGAGGTATTATAAAAATTCTATTATAGCCATTTTGTAGCCCGTTCTTTTAGCTTTCCAACAAGGTATCGTTCATAAGAATCGGTTAATTGTTGCGACCAGGAGAGTGTTTTAAAGGAATACCTTGCAAACGCATGAAATTTCGCCTCTTCTCTCCACCGCTAGATGGCGCTGCCAATGTTCTCACGAACGCTTTCGGAACATTTTCCCGTAAACTGGGATTTCTAACAGGATACCATAATATGTGAAGAGGTGGCACGTGAAATCCGAATACCTCGTTGCTGCTCACGTTCTCATGATACTTTCTCGATTCTCAGCGATTCGGCAAATTCCCCGTAAACTGGGATTTCTACCAGGAAAGCATACTATTTGAAGAGGTGGATCTTGAAATCCGAATTCCTCCTTGTAGCTCATGTTCTCCTGATACTTTCTCCATTGATGGAGTTTTCGTCAAAAGGCAATAACTCGAGAAGTTGAACAAATAAGAGAATTGGATGGTTAATTCATGGTTTCAATTAAAAATTCCAGTACTTTTTGCAATGTATCTTATTTTTGTTTATTTATATCAATTTTATATATGTACATTTTTACAAATAGTTGGAAAGTAATATAAATCATAGAATAATTATAACTTTTAATACATCGGACGCACTTTTGTTATAATGTATAATAATTCTTATTGTAAATAAATACGATACTTAAATATTATTCAAATACACATAAAATAAATAATAACATATTATTATATTGCACTTTATGCTGAGATGAATCTTAAGATTTAAACTGTTGTAACTTCCGAACTGGTCTTACTATCGAAACGCGACTTGCATATTCCTTCAAGTATTGTTAAACGACGATAAACAATTTCGAAGAATGAATCTATCTCACTATTTATTAAACAGACGGCTTTTCAAACATGTATGTATCTTATGTGCCCCTTCCAATTAGCCGGATCGCGGGCTTAGAAGGCTAACGGGTCAACAGGTTTAAGGGGCTAGCGGGTATTGCAGTCCTACTCGGAGACTACACTTGTACCACAGACGAGGTATAGGATAGACCTATCATGCAATGTAAATTTTTGTCCCACGGTACTGGGGCTACGTAGCCCCATTACCATTTTAGTGTCACATGCGACAATATCGGTTTAGAATGGAAAAAGGCAACAGCGCTACCGAATCGGTAGAGATTATAACTAAATATTACGATTGTTAATTATTTGTTACTGACATGAATAACAATTCGAATCAAACGATAGAATCGAAATTTAATGAAAAAAATCACAGTAGCCGTACCATATTTGCCATACTATATTTATAAATTAATAACTTTTTGATATATGTATACATACACCAAAAAAAGGGTTACTTTTTTCTTGATGCACTATATTGACTTGTGCCAATCAGTGAGGATACATAGTGGGAGTATGAGATCCTTCGACTTTAGACACTTATATCTCTTCAAGTAATTCCCATAGCCGAATGATAGTTACACGTGCTTGTAGCTTGAAGTCTTAGCTTTCGAACGAGTCATAGAACGTGCAGATCGGCCGAAAATTGCACTCGGTAGAAGAGTTCGCGCGGTCGAAGTCGAAATCTCGATGTCAGAAAATCGACTTTTTGGGATCGACCCTTTGGAAATGGTAGTCCAGAGCCCCCAATCTTCGGCCGAATGGCCTGATCGATGGCTCGTTCGAAAGAGGACGGTCCAGGGTACACTATAGGATAGGGGCTTTCTCCGTATCATCTCAGCATCATCGTCGTTATAGCTTCCGAAAGTTTGCAAGCTTACCGTACTCGTTCTAATTGTCACAGGCATACCATGCAGGTATCATCTTGTAGGTTGAACCTCTAGCTATCGAACGCGCTATTAATCATTAGAATCGGTTGAGAATTCCTGGCGCTAGAAGCGTTTAAGTGAGCACCAAAAATCCTGATTTTTCACTTTTCTTTTTTCAACTTTAGACGCTTATATCTCCTCAAGTAATTTCCATAGCCAAATGATAGTTACACATGCTTGTAGCTTGAAGTCTTAGCTTTCGAACGAGTCATAGAACGTGCAGATCGGCCGAAAATTGCACTCGGTAGAAGAGTTCGCGCGATCGAAGTCGAAATCTCGATGTCAGAAAATCGACTTTTTGGGATCGACCCTTTGGAAATGGTAGTCCAGAGCCCCCAATCTTCGGCCGAATGGCCTGATCGATGGCTCGTTCGAAAGAGGACGGTCCAGGGTACACTATAGGATAGGGGCTTTCTCCGTATCATCTCAGCATCATCGTCGTTATAGCTTCCGAAAGTTTGCAAGCTTACCGTACTCGTTCTAATTGTCACAGGCATACCATGCAGGTATCATCTTGTAGGTTGAACTTCTAGCTATCGAACGCGCTATTAATCATTAGAATCGGTTGAGAATTCCTGGCGCTAGAAGCGTTTAAGTGAGCACCAAAAATCCTGATTTTTCACTTTTCTTTTTTCAACTTTAGACGCTTATATCTCCTCAAGTAATTTCCATAGCCAAATGATAGTTACACATGCTTGTAGCTTGAAGTCTTAGCTTTCGAACGAGTCATAGAACGTGCAGATCGGCCGAAAATTGCACTCGGTAGAAGAGTTCGCGCGATCGAAGTCGAAATCTCGATGTCAGAAAATCGACTTTTTGGGATCGACCCTTTGGAAATGGTAGTCCAGAGCCCCCAATCTTCGGCCGAATGGCCTGATCGATGGCTCGTTCGAAAGAGGACGGTCCAGGGTACACTATAGGATAGGGGCTTTCTCCGTATCATCTCAGCATCATCGTCGTTATAGCTTCCGAAAGTTTGCAAGCTTACCGTACTCGTTCTAATTGTCACAGGCATACCATGCAGGTATCATCTTGTAGGTTGAACTTCTAGCTATCGAACGCGCTATTAATCATTAGAATCGGTTGAGAATTCCTGGCGCTAGAAGCGTTTAAGTGAGCACCAAAAATCCTGATTTTTCACTTTTCTTTTTTCAACTTTAGACGCTTATATCTCCTCAAGTAATTTCCATAGCCAAATGATAGTTACACGTGCTTGTAGCTTGAAGTCTTAGCTTTCGAACGAGTCATAGAACGTGCAGATCGGCCGAAAATTGCACTCGGTAGAAGAGTTCGCGCGGTCGAAGTCGAAATCTCGATGTCAGAAAATCGACTTTTTGGGATCGACCCTTTGGAAATGGTAGTCCAGAGCCCCCAATCTTCGGCCGAATGGCCTGATCGATGGCTCGTTCGAAAGAGGACGGTCCAGGGTACACTATAGGATAGGGGCTTTCTCCGTATCATCTCAGCATCATCGTCGTTATAGCTTCCGAAAGTTTGCAAGCTTACCGTACTCGTTCTAATTGTCACAGGCATACCATGCAGGTATCATCTTGTAGGTTGAACCTCTAGCTATCGAACGCGCTATTAATCATTAGAATCGGTCGAGAATTCCTGGCACTAGAAGCGTTTAAGTGAGCACCAAAAATCCTGATTTTTCACTTTTCTTTTTTCAACTTTAGACGCTTATATCTCCTCAAGTAATTTCCATAGCCAAATGATAGTTACACGTGCTTGTAGCTTGAAGTCTTAGCTTTCGAACGAGTCATAGAACGTGCAGATCGGCCGAAAATTGCACTCGGTAGAAGAGTTCGCGCGGTCGAAGTCGAAATCTCGATGTCAGAAAATCGACTTTTTGGGATCGACCCTTTGGAAATGGTAGTCCAGAGCCCCCAATCTTCGGCCGAATGGCCTGATCGATGGCTCGTTCGAAAGAGGACGGTCCAGGGTACACTATAGGATAGGGGCTTTCTCCGTATCATCTCAGCATCATCGTCGTTATAGCTTCCGAAAGTTTGCAAGCTTACCGTACTCGTTCTAATTGTCACAGGCATACCATGCAGGTATCATCTTGTAGGTTGAACTTCTAGCTATCGAACGCGCTATTAATCATTAGAATCGGTCGAGAATTCCTGGCGCTAGAAGCGTTTAAGTGAGCACCAAAAATCCTGATTTTTCACTTTTCTTTTTTCAACTTTAGACGCTTATATCTCCTCAAGTAATTTCCATAGCCAAATGATAGTTACACATGCTTGTAGCTTGAAGTCTTAGCTTTCGAACGAGTCATAGAACGTGCAGATCGGCCGAAAATTGCACTCGGTAGAAGAGTTCGCGCGATCGAAGTCGAAATCTCGATGTCAGAAAATCGACTTTTTGGGATCGACCCTTTGGAAATGGTAGTCCAGAGCCCCCAATCTTCGGCCGAATGGCCTGATCGATGGCTCGTTCGAAAGAGGACGGTCCAGGGTACACTATAGGATAGGGGCTTTCTCCGTATCATCTCAGCATCATCGTCGTTATAGCTTCCGAAAGTTTGCAAGCTTACCGTACTCGTTCTAATTGTCACAGGCATACCATGCAGGTATCATCTTGTAGGTTGAACCTCTAGCTATCGAACGCGCTATTAATCATTAGAATCGGTTGAGAATTCCTGGCGCTAGAAGCGTTTAAGTGAGCACCAAAAATCCTGATTTTTCACTTTTCTTTTTTCAACTTTAGACGCTTATATCTCCTCAAGTAATTTCCATAGCCAAATGATAGTTACACATGCTTGTAGCTTGAAGTCTTAGCTTTCGAACGAGTCATAGAACGTGCAGATCGGCCGAAAATTGCACTCGGTAGAAGAGTTCGCGCGATCGAAGTCGAAATCTCGATGTCAGAAAATCGACTTTTTGGGATCGACCCTTTGGAAATGGTAGTCCAGAGCCCCCAATCTTCGGCCGAATGGCCTGATCGATGGCTCGTTCGAAAGAGGACGGTCCAGGGTACACTATAGGATAGGGGCTTTCTCCGTATCATCTCAGCATCATCGTCGTTATAGCTTCCGAAAGTTTGCAAGCTTACCGTACTCGTTCTAATTGTCACAGGCATACCATGCAGGTATCATCTTGTAGGTTGAACCTCTAGCTATCGAACGCGCTATTAATCATTAGAATCGGTCGAGAATTCCTGGCGCTAGAAGCGTTTAAGTGAGCACCAAAAATCCTGATTTTTCACTTTTCTTTTTTCAACTTTAGACGCTTATATCTCCTCAAGTAATTTCCATAGCCAAATGATAGTTACACGTGCTTGTAGCTTGAAGTCTTAGCTTTCGAACGAGTCATAGAACGTGCAGATCGGCCGAAAATTGCACTCGGTAGAAGAGTTCGCGCGGTCGAAGTCGAAATCTCGATGTCAGAAAATCGACTTTTTGGGATCGACCCTTTGGAAATGGTAGTCCAGAGCCCCCAATCTTCGGCCGAATGGCCTGATCGATGGCTCGTTCGAAAGAGGACGGTCCAGGGTACACTATAGGATAGGGGCTTTCTCCGTATCATCTCAGCATCATCGTCGTTATAGCTTCCGAAAGTTTGCAAGCTTACCGTACTCGTTCTAATTGTCACAGGCATACCATGCAGGTATCATCTTGTAGGTTGAACCTCTAGCTATCGAACGCGCTATTAATCATTAGAATCGGTTGAGAATTCCTGGCGCTAGAAGCGTTTAAGTGAGCACCAAAAATCCTGATTTTTCACTTTTCTTTTTTCAACTTTAGACGCTTATATCTCCTCAAGTAATTTCCATAGCCAAATGATAGTTACACATGCTTGTAGCTTGAAGTCTTAGCTTTCGAACGAGTCATAGAACGTGCAGATCGGCCGAAAATTGCACTCGGTAGAAGAGTTCGCGCGATCGAAGTCGAAATCTCGATGTCAGAAAATCGACTTTTTGGGATCGACCCTTTGGAAATGGTAGTCCAGAGCCCCCAATCTTCGGCCGAATGGCCTGATCGATGGCTCGTTCGAAAGAGGACGGTCCAGGGTACACTATAGGATAGGGGCTTTCTCCGTATCATCTCAGCATCATCGTCGTTATAGCTTCCGAAAGTTTGCAAGCTTACCGTACTCGTTCTAATTGTCACAGGCATACCATGCAGGTATCATCTTGTAGGTTGAACCTCTAGCTATCGAACGCGCTATTAATCATTAGAATCGGTCGAGAATTCCTGGCGCTAGAAGCGTTTAAGTGAGCACCAAAAATCCTGATTTTTCACTTTTCTTTTTTCAACTTTAGACGCTTATATCTCCTCAAGTAATTTCCATAGCCAAATGATAGTTACACATGCTTGTAGCTTGAAGTCTTAGCTTTCGAACGAGTCATAGAACGTGCAGATCGGCCGAAAATTGCACTCGGTAGAAGAGTTCGCGCGGTCGAAGTCGAAATCCGGATGTCAGAAAATCGACCTTTTTCGGTCGATTCAACTTGGTCGTTCTCTCGGTGAACGGAGTATATATATTGATAATACCGACTTCAATTATTCGGTTGAATATGGTTCCTAAACTCACTGCTTCATATCGTAGAGGGCGTAAGAAAACGTATGTTTTTTCGTACGATCGATATTTCACTACATAGGACACGAAATCCCATAGGATGACAGGTCTATTCTTATACCTCGTCTGTGCTTGTACTCTGGGATCTAGACCTCGGCGGGCTAGTTACTATACGAACAGAAGCAATAAACACGGTTGGCAGCTTTGCGTTAGTTAGTGCTGCCCTCCAGTTGATTATTTTCCACAATGAGCATGCGTGACCGGCGGGGACTACGTTAAATAAGGCTCCTATGCTTATGCATTGAGTGTCCATACCCTGGTATGCATCATGATTTTTGCTAAAATGGTCACCGCCGCTGATTTCAATGTTTAATGGCTCATTTTAAAGAAGAAAGCATGTATAATATTGTCCCGTTGTCCGTTTTTCGATATCGTTAAGCAATGATGAGAAATTTATCTTTTAAGTGCCGGAGTATAGGTCTTTTTCAAGCTTAAAACTGCCGTATCTTTCCAACCAGCCATCCTATCGAAACGCGACTTGCATATTCGTAAAGAGGAGAGTTTTCTCTTTCGAACGAGTATTTGATCGGGCAAATTCGAGATGCATCGATTTTTGACAAAAATCCTGACCTATGCATCATGATTTTTGCCAAAATCGTCACCACCGCCGATTTCAATGTTTAATGGCTCATTTTAAAGATAAAAGCATGCAGAATAATGTTCCGTTGTCCGTTTTTCGATATCGTTAAGCAATGATGAGGAATGAAATATTATTTTCAAGGGGGGATGAGATTCTCGTCCTTTATCGCAATAGATCTATTGATGTTACCAACTTCGATTATTGGGTCGAATATGATTCCTAAATTCACCGCTCCATATGGTAGAGGGCGTAAGTAAACGTCTGTTGTTTTGCACGATCGGTATTTCAGTACATGGAACACGAAGTCCCATAAGATGATAGGTCTATCCTTATACCTCGTCTGTGGTTGAATATGGTTCCTAAACTCACCGCTCCATATCGTAGAGGGCGTATGTTTTTTCGTACGATCGGTATTTCAGTACATACGACACGAAATCCCATAGGATGACAGGTCTATTCTTATACCTCGTCTGTGCTTATTTCTCGTTAGTGATATTACCATCCGTGAAACTGTTTGCATTTAGTCCTTCACTGCTGTCGCTATGAGGAACAAACTTACAAAGTTGCATAAATGCGATTAAAGGATTTAACGTCTTCTCATGTACATTTTAGTGAATATTGTGTGGATATTTAAGAAATCTTATAAACGATATATTTCACGCAACTTCACTTGCATCGTATACAAAAAATATATAGAGAATCATTTTGTCTTTGAAATACAAAGTCATTGCCTTGCCAATCCACAATCGGGTCAATAGGCAAGCAGGTTAAATCCCTCGAACCTCGAAATTTATAAATACTTTCTAACCATTTACAGGGTGATACAATAACTGCTGTCCTATACAATAACAATTTTACGAAGCTAACTTTTCACATAAAATACTCCTCAAATAAAATACTACTCAAATGAAATAAAATCAGATTATATCTGACTAGGATTATCGATTTGCTCATATTTTGTTCATATGATATAGATAGAAATAAAAAATGAATTTTACTAGAATTCGATGCTTACATTTATTTTTTACGCTAGGTCATAGACGATGTTATTCGTGATAGGTCGACGTGATTTCGAGCTTGTGCTTCGTGGAACGTCGACTTGTTCGATAGAATGCTGCATTTTTTAAATAGGAATTTCTACCGAGGTTCTATCGATTAAGCAGGGAGATGGATGTAAGGGTATATGAGAGATTAGAGCGTTCGATTTTTCCACGAGCTCGGAAGTATCTCACGTAGTACTATTTACGAGAGATTACGTTCGGCTCGTTACATCCACGATCGTTGATCCTTCTTCGTGACGCAACGACGCGTCGCAAGTTCGCGCTACGTCGACCCTACTCGATTTATGAATTTCCTATACGCATTTAGAACGTTTGTCACGATTTCTGACAGATTAAAAACGAATGCCAGCCGATGTGCACCTGTTCCGATCGATAGCGTAGATTCTCGATTGGTAAAACGCTGGGAATCCATCATACACATATATATATTTGTTTTCCAAGGACTAGAAAACAGGAGAAGATTTTACGATACGTTCGTATAATTTACAGAACGTTCATTGTCGAGTGTAACGTTGGGGGAACCAGATATAGGACGTCGTTTACTCTCGAGCCTTTTGTAATTGTTTGTATGAAAAGAGAGAAAAATAAACACGCGGAATAGAACAAAACGATAAAAGTGACAAGGATGGGGCCAAGAACAAAGACACCGATCTTTTCCATTGATTCGTTAAAAAAATAAATGTTACCATTACGAATCTCGAATACTTCGGGGACATTTTTTTATACAGACTATTTAGATATACATATAGATGCGTTAGAACGTGAATCGTATATCGCTAACGTCACGAACTAGTTTCCCCAACTTCGGCCCTTCGTGTTGCCGATGCGTATACGATGTGGTACTTGGACGATTTCACGCGAGCTACAAGTGCATTTCTATATGCCCGGCAGTATCACAGAAAGACCGCATAATTAGAACACGCGATATCTCTTTATAAACTTGGTGACATTGTATGTACGTATGTAGCAGCTATATCGACGCGTACCTACGTATTTCTACACATTTCTAATTTGGTAAGGCTTTTGCTTATGCATAAATATGAAACGAGGAGAATATTTTGCGATTAGAAACCACGAAACTTGGAAGGAACAACGTCATTGGGTCAGTTTATTCCATTTATTAACCGAGAAAAACGTATCATTTGTTTTTCATTTCCACTGGAAAAGTATTATTAGACTTATATATTCTTTGCTGTTTATTTCATTGATTTACTTACAAATACTTGGGTTTTTATAACGTACTATTTCTATTTTTATTTCGGATAAATTATACGTATTTGCGTTGGCAGTTTGGAAAAACTCGGTAATTAAAATGTTAAGTTTCGTTTTTCGTTTCGCAAAGGTAGCGTTGGTCAAATAACGATTGGAGGATGGAAAGAAAATGTCGAAGCATCGTCGAGTGTCTTTGCAATCGGACGGGAATATCTATCGGTATATGTGTATACATATATATTATATATAATACTATTGGAATGTCATCGGTCTTGCTTAATGGGCAATGTGTGACAGGGAATTCAGCCGTCGGAGTTCTCATCCCGTGTCTACATCGGTGGAACTCGGAATTTCCCTGATCGATACGGCTGCAACTCAACTAGCATATTTTGCGTCTCTCGGCAGTCTGCTTAAGCAGAATAATTCATAAAAAGCGGGCTATGCCAGCGAACCGTGATTCTCGATAAACCAAACTTGAAATTCCTCCGACGCCCACGTTCGAGTGGCTTGCAAACATTTTCTCGACGAGAGTTTCCAAGGTACGGGTGGCTATTTATCGGGGAATGCGGAGTGACGATATTTAATAGCGAAAAACAACGTTGTCCGACGTTAAGACACGTTCCGAACCATCGAGATTATCCTGGAGCGGAAATAAGAGTGATCGAACGAAATTACTGTTTTTCGGAAAGGTCAATTAAGCTTTTTGCGCGTTCTTCAAGAGCAAACGTTATTTGTTTTAGGATAAGTAGTGGTATGAGAGGAGATGATAAAAGAAAGGAGTTTATGAGATTATTTTTAGAAATGGTATTGCTGATTCTTTTCGTTCTTCACTAATTTCAGGATAATACGTATACTCTAGCCATTCAAAGCGATTAACTACACTATTCTTTTAAATCTTAATCCCAAACCACTTGGTCAGTATTAAACTTTTTATAGGTATTTAAAATAAACTTCTTTGATTATTAGGCCGAACATCGTTAAATAACACAAATTCGTACAACCGCGAAATATCGATTTGCGAAGCGAGCGGTTCGAGAGATGGACGTTCGAGAAAGTTGGAAAGACGATAGCTTCTTCCAAAAATAATTGTATCGATTTCTAGAGTACCTCGAACTCGGTGATATCGCGAAAACACATGATCTTGGTATATTCCAGGTATAAAAAGGTCTGATAAATGCTTCGTATACGCGCCGAGTTGTGTTCACTCGTGCATACATATCACGAATATCACTCGACGTATATTCACGCTGTACACGTTTACTTTTATGCATTGTACGCGCTCCGGTTTCTCTCATTTTCTCTATCTCTTCTTCCTCCACTTTTTTCCTCCTACCTAGAACCGCGCCGTCGACCCCGTCTTCCTTCGGCCACTTGGCAATACGCGAATAGACGATGCCACGATTCCAAGTTACGAGCGACTCTCCTAGCCAACGAAGAGAAACGTTTCTAAAAATCAGCTTCTTCCACTTCTCTTGCGTGACCCATATAGTATTACATAAATAAAATGGATTTTCATTCGATCCAACATCATTCGTGATTAACACCTTGCCTTATAATATCGAGTCGTACAGTTGGCGGCATATATGGCTACCCAGTAGGAAGTTGACGATAATTAAATTATATGAGAATTTCTATAGTATTTCTGTTATTACTAACTTCATACTGGGTAGCCATATATGTCGCCGGCTGTACACGTGGTGCAAATGTCATGACAGTCATGTAAAGTACGAGTTGTACGTGGTTCAATTTCAACGAATTTTTATCCTTTTGGATTTTTTACTCTTCGTCAACCTCTGGGAAAGCTTTTGAACTCTATTGCAATATTGTATTTTAACTACATTCCTTTTTTTCTCAAATTCAAATTTTAATTTAATTATGTGCCAAATTAAATTATAAGGCAAGATGTCAATCGTTGCCATCGCATCAATCCTGATGCCCGTAATTCGGTTTATCACACCCACAGGATCTTTGGAATGTATCGAAACGAATACGGTACAACATCGTTTCGAGTAGGACTTTCTAAGCACGACGCAACGTTAACCAAACGATTTTACACCAAATGGAATAATATTTCTCACGTTTACGAGAACAGTACCAATCGGCAATTTATACGTCGAGCGATGCGGCTTCCTATTCTCTCGGTTGCATCGTAGATGGAATACCAGATGAGTTAATATTATGCATGGCATCGTCCTCGAGAAAGGGGTAGAAAATTGTGGACGAGGAGTTAACGCGATTACTCTCTCGCTGTATCGCGGCATTTTATATAAAAAAAGAAGGGGTCTCTTTTTCCAGATCACGGATTTGTTATATACATAAATAATAACGATAATTCGTAAAAGTAACGGCCAGTGCTTTGTCCTGGGTGTTTGAACGAGCGTAGGTACACCAGAGCCGCGTGGGTAACGCGATGGCTCGCTTGTGGGAGTAGATATTCAAAGAGATTAATTCGATCCGCGTAACACCGCTGGGAATCTCTAATGCAAATGTCAAACGTACGCGACGATATTCCTAGTATGTTCAACGCATTCCAAACGTTTCCATTTCTAGAATACGATAAATAGCTGGGAAATATTGCGTGAACGGCTCTCGAGCTAGAATCGGTCTTATCTTCGAGCTCTAAAGATCATTCGGTATAGGTCGAGTCGTTTCGATGCGTAGGTATACAGCGTGGACCACCTAAATTGATAGCTACTTAAATATCCTCTTTATTTGTGATGACATAAATGTTTGGAGAAAAAAATGGTGACCTTGGGAACAAAATAAAAAGTGTAAAATCATTCACTTTGTGATGATACTTACATTGTATTAAAAAACAATCTGTTATATCATCACAAATAAAGGAGTTTATGTGGACCACCCTGTATGGGTCAGGAATAGCCAACAAGGCGATCGTAAAGCAATTTTTGGCCGATCACAGCCGACAGGAGACGATTTCAGCACTTACTTGTGACTCAGTAACAGATGGTCGTGGGTCTCGTATTTATAATTAATATTATTAATAAAATATAATGTTTATTTAATATCTTCTCTCCCATTGTCACTTATTAGTATACTAGAAACAAGTTTGAATGTGGTAATTATCGAGACTCTAGAGGGTATATCGCGACACACTGTTAAGAAAAAACGTCGAAAAGTTGACCATTCCTGATATAGACGAAATTTTCTCGTTAATTCGTGAAACGAAACATCGCCGAGGGAGTATCACCGTAACGACGCTCGTCGTCCATTCGGAGAAAAGGGAGCACGTGCGAAAGACCACAACGGTACAACCCAGGGAAATCAGTGGAAGAAACTTCGTCGTGCCGGTGGAGTTCCGCCAAGTTCCGAGAGCGGGGTACCACCGAAGACGACGAGTCCAGATTTCTATTGCGAGTTTCAGCCTCGTGGAAGATGGCGAATGTACGCATCGAATATTAATATATTTTCTTTCGAACCACTCGACGTATAGGTAATCTTCCCTCTATCCCGTCTTTTCTGGTCTATCGACGTATATTTCTAGATATCTTGCTTTCTTATCCTTTTCTACGTAGGTACGTACGATCACACAGATATATACACAATGTATTACGATTTTTCAATCGTAGACGTTCTCGTCTGCTCGGGACGACGCGGTAGTTCGTGCGTTCTCTCGTCGATCGTAAAATATCGAACGAAGAAATACGCCAAAGTCGTTCAATTAGAAACATCGAGTGGATAGACGAGGGGTGGGTTGGTGATTCGTCGAGACGATCGTTCGTATTACGTCATTTCATCGTCGAGGAGAGACAATCGTGGGCGAATGATAAAACGACGTGTAGGAGTTCTGGAGGTAGAGTAAAATGGTTTTCGTGTGATGCTCCAGACGACTAGAAAGACGACCGCCAACGCGAAACATTCGAATCGAGTCACGAAAGTTCCTTCTTCCTTCTTCGCTTTTGCTTTTGGATCGCATCTCGATACTTTTTTTAGAGATCGTGCTTCGAGTGTATCTAAGGAAATGTATGGGGAAGATAGGAAGAGGATCGTGCGGCGCTTAGCGCACGAGTATTCGTTTATTCGATGCTGTTATGTACAGTAACGAGTTAACTTAAATATTTTGAGTCTTTTGTAGGTTAGAAAGAAAATTTCACAATGAATTTTTGATAAACTGCTTTTATTTTTGTCTTTGTTTTGTTACAACGTATTCCATTACATAGGATATATTTTCTATATAGCTACTTATGTGTAAAAGGTATGTAATTATGATATTTATAATACATAAGAAAATAACAGCGGTTGCTATTCAAATAGAAGAAACGTACTAAAAAATGAATAAGGTACGGGAGTACCTTTCCAGTAATATAAAGAGGTGATTTATTTTGATAAAAGAGCAATTTTCGTAAATTTACGCAAGATAATTATTTATTCGAAAACGTGCATAAAATATACGATTCTGCGAGCATTTAAAGTATATGTAGATTAAAAACTAATTCCATAGAATCTTTTTTAGGATAAAATTTGTTACCCCATTTTCACATCGAAACGTAGCGCTTGTGCGAACGATGATTACGCTCTCCCAAAGTGGCAGTAAATAAAATTTACAAACGTCCAAACTGCAATCTAGTGCCGTTGACCCGCGACCCGTTGTATTTTTACCGATTTTTCTCTATTTTTCGAATATTCCATGCAACCGTTGTTAGAAGGAGAGTAGCAATTTACAAAGCGCTTCAATCGACGTACCTTTCTCTCTCTCGTCTTCCCTCGACCAACGAGATCACTATTTGTGCTTATTTTAGCGGGAGAAAGAATAGAAAAAGGTCGTACGTTTTCTCCGTCGGATGCACGAGTACCTTTGTTAAATGGCTCGAGTACATATTGACGGTACCGTGCACAGTGCGCATCTTTTATTGATACCTCGAGAGCACGAAAGTCTATTTATACCGGGTATCGTCGATGAAATTGGCCCACATCGAAAGCCGAATCGTTTATTTCGAGTATCTTCCAGGACGATAATGACCCAACAACGTCCCAGTTACTCGTTTCACCGCCAAAGATATTTCCACCAAAACTCATCGCTGTTCGATTACCAACGGGTACATTGGGGAAGGTTGCCTGGATTGGACCGGTACCTCGATCGGACCATCACGTTTTTTCTTAGTTCGAGACTTCGTAATATTCTGAAATTGTATAACATCTAGGTATATTTACAAATGTGTATATCGAAATTAAATAATTTAGACATTTAAAAATAGATTCGTATGCTTGATTCTATGGTTACGTTAGATTTACATATATTAAGGAAAAGGTTCGAGTTTCCTCGGTTGTCACGCAAGTATTTGAAAAATAAGTTCCAAATTACGTTGTTATAATGGATATTAAATTCCATCTCTAAAATTTCGTTAAAAATATATTGCAAAATACACACATATAACCAACTTTTCCATAACAGTTAATAAGTAGTCAGCAGAATGCAAAAATCCAATAAAAAATGGTCCAATCCCAGCAATCTTCCCTTCACGTTTTAACTCTTCGACATTAGAGTCGTGCCCGCGGGGTTAACGATGACCCGACGACGCGGTCCAATACGGTATATCGAAGCCAGTAGTATTCTCGTCCACGATAGAATAGCGCCGGCGCGAGCAAGTAGCGTAAGCACGTAATAAACGCAGCCGGTTTCTCATCGATGAAACGCTTATCGACGAAGTTTCAACGCTTTGATTTCGAGTATCACTTCCCACGATGGTGTAAAGGACCGAGCTTCTTCGAACGGGCCGAACGTAATTACGCGGTGAAAGCCGCGCGTCCTAAGGCGGATAACGACCGATGGAAATAATTACCCGACGGAGAGCGAAGTTTACAACGTGGCTCTTCGTGATCGTCCCTACCGATACGATCGTCATTAGACACGAGGAATAACGTCACGCTGCTGCTCTATTCTAGTTTCTTTGCACGGCCGGTGCTGGAACTTTGGATTCCGGGCGTTGCGTGCGCTCGAGCTCGTTCAACTCTGCATTACGACTATGGCTCACGCAAACGCTCGAATGACTTTTACGCGAGACCGAGAAAGCGCCGTCCTAACCGGCTAATTTTCAAGCCTAAACTCTTTCTCTCTTCCCACGGGCATCCCTTACGTCGTTATCGGATACATTATAGATCGCGACGCTAATGAAAATCGCATTATTACGTCAAGTCGATTCTTACGAGAACGTCGATAAAGTCGAACTGTAGCTACCCTTCTAGTATTTCGTTAATCTTCGAAAGTAGCGATTCCATGCTTCTTTTTTTTCCCTCCCTAGCCCTATCGCGAGATCAAGAGGAGAATTCGAGGGAAGATGACGCTAAGGAAATTCATCCTGGGAGACCGCGAGCATACCTTACGAAAGGTTAAAAGTAATTTGAGAAAGCCAGGCAGATCTTTTGCGCGAAAGGATCCTTTGCAAGCGCGGGAATTAACCGCGAGAGAAAGAGAGGACTCGGTGTTAGGAAAATTCATTAAATAAAAGGAAAGGGCGCGGGGATAAGGGTGAAACATATTCAGAGCGCGGACTTAACGTTGCTTATTTCCTTTTTGCGAGGAACATACATTAAACACGTACGAAGCGTGGTAACAACGGGAGGGTAAGACTAAGTTACACACCCTTTTATACGGCCTCGCGTAAGAGCCAGTTTATTCCACGTCTTCGCGTTCGAAACAAACAAATCATTGCAAAGGGCCCGACGGAAATAGAATTCCAACGAGATTAAATTTACGGGAAACGCCAGAGCTGTTGGCATTATGGGCAGAGGTTAGCGACCTCTTGACCCCGTGGCTCGTTATTTAAACACTTTATGTTGCGTCGATCGAACTTGGACGCGGTCGAAGCGTATCGAACGATTGGTCTGATAACCCGGTAGAAAAGTCGATCACCGATCAAAAAAGGAATGTGAAGCCAACGTTATAACAAAAGATATCTGGAGTCGTACAAATTCATATCCGTAAGAAAAACGGGGTGAAAGTTATCGAGAGGAGAGGATTCGTAGAAAGAGAGAAATCTCGTTTTCCCGAAAGAAATCGATAGTTTCTTTTCGATCGTCCGGCATCGTGGTAGGGAGAAAATGAGAGAACGAGCGAGGTAAAGGGAGATGGAGGGATAGGATAGGAGAGAGGGAGGGAGTATAGGGCGGCAGTCGCATCGACGGAATCCGCGAAGAAGCGAAAACGGGGGTGAGCGCGAAGAAGGGTCGACTCGGGTTTATTCGGTCGAGTTCGGATACCCGGCGCCGTCATCGGCGCCGGCGTCCTGCTCGAGCCCTGACGTAGCAAGATGGCGGCGGCGTGTCGGAGGCGTCTCCGTCCGCACAGTGCTCGGCGTCGAGCAGTCCGCGTACGTCCGTAACAACGTTCCATCGGCGTATCTCGATGTTGTTGTTCGCGGTGTTGTATCGTTATCGCGTCGCACGGTGCCTTTCGTGTCTCTCGACGGCAGAGAGCAGCTGTCAGCAGCGTCTACTCCTCTTGCTTCTCCTCCTTCTCCACCTTCGACGACGACGAACGACCTCCGACTCGTTCGTTTCCTCCGTCTCCTCTACCACCACTGCTACCTCGTCGTCGTCGTCGTTGTGCCGTCGGACGATCTCGACGACGACGATCTCGCGACGCTGCTTTCATATCGAGACGCGACGATAACGACGGAAACGACGAAAACTACGTGGACGCGTTCGAACGAGGAAGAGAAAATGGAAAAAGAGTGCGCGTGAGAGGAAAAAAAGAAGAAGAAAGAGAGAAACGGTGTGACTCCTACGCTCGCCCACCACCGACGCTTCCCCTCGTTCTACCGAACGTTTCTGCTCTCGTTCTTCCCCTGCTTCTCCGTCCGTCCTTTCCTCCCCCGTCTCTCCCACCCCCTCTCGCTCTATCACGCATATATATATACATACACACAGGGATATATATACGCGCACACACGCATATATATATATATTCGCATGCACTCTTTCGCACGTACACACGACACGTACGTTCCCTTTTTCGTCTCTCTTTCTCTCGTTTCCTATCCCCCCTTCCCATCACCGTAATAGCTCCCAGTAATTTTTTTTGGCGGAGCCCGCGGAAATGCGTGTGACCGGTCTCGCCTCGAGGCGACGACACGGAGGACGTGCCAGCCGGCTTTGGTTCGCGCTACCTTGACGAGAACACGAGACGCCACGGTGGTGCCGGCGTGTCCAGGCCGCCTTTTGCTACTATGATAGTAACGAGAAAGCTCGCACGGTGGGCGCTCCTCCTGAAGCGAGCGGCGCTCGGCCGAGCCTCCTCTTCTTCTTCCTTCAACGATTCATCCTTCGACGAGGTCCTCGACGCTCGACGAAGACTCAAATCGAAGATTAGAACAAGCAGCAATATTATCAGCAGTGCCGTTACGACGGCGATGTTGCCTTCCTGCGTTCGGAAGGACGACGAGAGAGACAATAGGGACAAGCGGCTGCCGGCGAGCAACGACGCCGGCACTCTGGCCATCGACCTTCCGTCGAGCACGACTGTCCACGATTATTATCATTACTACTACTACTACGATCGAGTTTTCTCTCTCGAATTTTCACCCATTTCCCCATCCTCTTCAAACCCTGACCGACCGATTCGTACGCCGGCAGCAAGTTTGGAAAGAAAAATAGAAGAGGACTCGTCGCAGCAAGCGCGAAAGAAGCACGAGGACGTAGCGAACTTCCGAGTTGGTGCGGTGGCTTGCGCGTGACCAAGAGCCGGCCCTCACTACTACTACTACCACCAGCACGCTACTACAACGCGCCTATCAGTCGAAGAAGCGCGTCCGTTCCATCATCGTCTTTACTACTTCGTTCTTGGTGGTAGAACGCGAGAGCTTCTTCTCGAGTAGCGAGCTTCGCTTCCTCGTCGTCCTCTTTACCCTTCCTCCCTTCCCTCCTCTCTATTCTATCGAAATCCGCACGGACGCGTATATCTCGTTTACGACGCGCGAGTGCAAAAGTGCCGAGACTCTCGCCGCGTGTTCATCGAGTGCCGGTCCAAGTGCACGAATTTACCCTACCTGGGGAAACGACGCGAGTGCGACGAAGACAGAGAATTCTATCGTAAATTTTTCAAACGTTTCATCTCCTTCGTGTTAAGAGAGAGAGAGAAAGTGTATAAGGAATCGAGAAAAACGCTTTTGGAAACATCTTTTTCTTTCCCCTTCGCTTCTTTCTCTCTCTCTTTCTCGGTTACACGTTATTCTCCTCGCATCCTTCTCAACCCCTCTCGACGGACTACCTCTCGCTCTCCCCCTCTCCGACTCTATATCGTGTTTCGAGCCATAGAGTATCCGTCTATTGTATTTTCCTTCTTTACCTGTATATGTATGACTATGTGTATATATATATATTCATAAGGGCACTTATATCGATATATATATATATACATATACATACATGTATCACATATTCTTGTGTTATATATAAGGACGCGTGCGCATGTTCGACGCGCGATTAAAAGGCGTACAAAGTGTGAAAGGAAGTCCGTCAACGAGAGTAAGAGAAAAGGGAAAAGTGTGCCGTTTCTTCTTTTTCCTCTATCGAAAGAGGAGAGAAAGAAAAAGGAGAGAGAAACGGGAGATTATTATTAAAAAAAAAAGAAAGGGAGAGAATCGACACTTCGTGCTTCGTTGGCGTCATCGCTTGCACGCTAATCTGCCTTTTTACCTACGTTATCTTCGTTACGTCGTCGCATCGAGTGTCGCCGTGGACGAATTTTTCAATTTCACCGGTCTTTCGGTAATAAACGCCAAGCCGGACCGTTCGAGGACCTTCGACAATGTCTCTCCTCAGCGTTAGAGGTAAGTTATTTTGACTTTACCCTCATTCGCGTCTATTTACCTGCTGTTTAATAGATTTCTCGATTCGTCGAAAGTTTTGAGAGTATAAGCGTGTTCCTTTCTTGGTGGTTTCTTTATCCGTAGTAAAAGGGAAGGGACCTCCCGTCGTGTTCCTCCGTCATCTAGCGCATTCCATTGTGGTTAACTTTGAAGCGAGCCCTTTCTAGCGCAGTGACGTAGAGAAAGAAAGTGGGCGATAAAGTGAGGTTAGATTGTCTCGGATGGACCGTTGCCCCGTTACGCTTTGAACCGGTCTACGAGTCCGTCGACGGATATAAAGTCTTTCCCTATTTTCAAAAAGGTGAAAGGGCTATTCCGGAATTTTCTTTCCGTCCTTCCGCTCGATGGGACCGGAAAGAACCGTTCGATCGGCTCTCAACGTGGTCTTCTAGGTTCTTACGATTCACGGGAATATTTTACGACGGTTATAAAATTAATCTTCGAACGATACTAAAACGATTTATGAATTTCACGAAGGAATACCTCGATTGATAACTGGATCTCGAGTCGGATCGAAAGTGATATAGACCTACTAGAAAAAAGAGAGATTACGCGTTGCGTGCGAACGCGGAAAGGAACGACACGGTTAATCCGCTTTTCTCCTCCTCGTTCTCGCGTGCTTTTAATTCCTCGCTCGGTAAGCTTTGTGCAACGGTCTTGAAAATCGTGACGTAGCTACTCGGTACACCGCTCGTACAACTATCGAATTTTCGACGCTCCTTGGTCGAAGACTTTTGAAAGAACGGCGTTACCTCGCAAAGTGTCGGAGTTGGGTTAAACGAGTCACGGTACACGCGGATTAATTAGCGTTAATGAAGTCTCTAATTACGTTAATACGAATGCCCGACGTTGAGGACGAAGGAAGAAGAGGAGAAGGGTGGTGGTCGCGTGCCGTCGGTGGGTGCGAACCGGCTTTTACATTATACACGGACTACGACCATCGCAAAAAATCTTTTTTCATATTTTCTGTTGTGTTTCCACGCGGCTTCCAACGACCGCAATGGCGTAAGCCAATAACACGAGTCTTTATTTAAGGAAAATCGTGGTCCGTCTGCTTTTTAAACGGGATTTACATATTCCATTTGACTTTTTTCGCTCGAGACCTTCGTCCTAGTTCTTTTCCCTTAAATATACCGGTCGTGAGATCGAGAGAGATGGAAAGAACTAGCGTGTAAGTAGTAAAAACGTTACTCGATCGGACCGAAACGAGGAGTGCGCGTTCGTTGTCACGTTATAAAGCATGTCATTTTCTTATTCATTCCCATAGCTTTGAAACTTTCTCTCTCTCTTTAGTTCACTAGCTCGTAAATTCGTTTAATTTTCATCAGCTGCCCGATTTCTTCGCCCAGCGTATTACGAGAGAGCGGCAAATTTCGGAGCGGTACGCGATTCTAAATGTGGAATCATTCCGCGCACGTTGCCGAGGCGAAATGTCCGAGGCACGTCGTGTCTGTCGGAGACAGAGGAGGGGTGGTCGATTAACGATGGTAACAAAGCATTATTGAATTTTCTCCTACCCTCGATTCTACCAGCAATGCTCCATTAGACGGCATTCGAATAGTAACGAGCGCGAGTACGATTTTTTCTCTCGTTCTATCTTTTTTTAACGACTCGCTGGACGAGTCGTTTAACGCATGATTTTATACACGAGCGAACTCGATACTATCCGCTGCCCTATGCGTATCGTATTCTAACGGTTTTTATCGTAAGGAACACTAATAAAACGATAGACGACGCGACTATCGCGTATCAATTCGAACGAAACTTGGAAATTACGTTCCAAACAATGCCAGCTCGTTTACTCTCGGCCGATTACACCAATGTACGCTAAAGAGTTTTCTTTTTAGCGAATAAACCGTCCATGGGACGGAGGCGGTACGGTATTAAAGCTTGGTGCGATAATTTCATCGGTATCGAACCGTTCGATTAACTCGGACCCCCCCTTACCATCGGATCCCGTCGTCTTAGTGTGTTCGTCATCGTTCAAACTACTTTTCCCTTCTCCAGCGTGATATAACAACCCAATAAGGCACAACGAACGACCTTTGTCCTTATATTCATCGTATACCTGAATCATCTTCGGCGAATGCTTTATAAAACATAATTAAAATTGATCGATCGGCACGTTGGCCAATTTTACGTGGCACTTCGCGATTTTTATTACGAATTAATAGAACCAATTTATCGCATCCGCTTGAAGAAAATAAATTATGAATCCTAGCGACCGCGGTCGACTTTAATCGACGCCAAAGAAATATTCTCGTATCTTTTGATCGCGTTGTTAATACGTAAAGGCGTGAAAGCGAATTCGAGGCAACCATTTTATTACAAAGTACGATGGCCAATGAACGAATTGAAATCAGTATTCAATGAATTAATTACTCTAGCATTGGGTATCGTGTGATTTAGAGTTTAACGGCTGAGAGAATCTCGAAACATTTGATAGATATTTCTGGGTCGCACGAACTCCGCCGGAAGCGGTGGCGGTGATCCACATCGCGATATCCTTCGGGATGTACGCTCTACGAGCTTTAAACGCGCACACGTTGAAACGATGCTCGTGTGTACGTTCCATATATACAAACGGTTGTAGTTTCCATAGCAAATCCCATTCGCGCTACAAAGGCGAAGACTCTTTTTGCACGGACGCTTTCCGCGTATGCACGCGAATTAGGTACGCAGGAAAAATCGTTGCCCGAGCGAACGAACACGGCTGCATCGTATATTAAAAATACATCGAGCGGTAATGGGAAATAATGCTCCACTCTCGTTCCGTCTCTCTGTCCCGCGTGTATTCATAAATACATCCTCGGTCATACCTTCTTGCGTTCTTTAACTCCGCTTACCAACGTTCGATTTCATGCCTAATTTTTCTACTCATCCTCCGTCATACCCAATTATTCACCATCGATCCCAATCGTGATTGTCTTTACGAACGAATAGACACGGTACACGTCACGATGGAAAATCGTTTTTATAGAATCCACAAAAAGAAAGTCGCGTCGAAGTGCCAGGTATCGATTTTTTCCCCGTTGGACGTATACCGTCCGATATACGGATAATCCTTCGTAAAAGATGATGCTTTTGAAGTTGTTACGATGGTGGGGAACTACGCGTTACCTGATAAATGGAGACTAAGCGAATACGCTATTAGTAATAGCTCTAATCTCTCCCTCTTTCTCTCTCATTGCACGTCCCGCACTCGAATATCAAAGCGCACGAGTACTCGTCTATGGCTGCAAGAGAAAGATAGACCGACGAGGGTGTAGCGGAGGACGCACGGTCCAACAACGGTTGACCCCGCGTACCCGGGGTCATTCCCTTCCTCAACCAGCGCAAACCCCCGACACTGCCGCCCCCTTTTCGTAGCTCTGCTAAACTCCCCTCCACTTTCGTAGCTCGCTCGCACCACAACCTCCCAGTCCACCCCGTTTACGTCCTCCATTCTCTTCTTCTCCTCTCCGGAGCGCCGCTATCATTTCTACCGGCCAACTCTCTCTCTCTCACTCTTTCTACTCCGCTCCTCGTTTACCCTAGCACCGATGTAGCTACGAGGTGGTACGGCTATGTAAACTACCGTGTACATACCTTGGCCGACATGAGCGGACTTAGGAGCGGCAGACCGGCAAACCTGGATCTAGCTATCTATCGAGATGTACTCGAAGAGTCAATGAACGTCCTACCCACCTTACATGGTTCAGAAGGATATTAATGATTTTCAATTGGATATGGAAGATAGAATTTTTGTATTCGATTTTATTGGACTTTTTTTTTAAATAAATTATATATCATTAGTTGTATCGGTATAAAGATAGTGTATTTTTAAATAGTAAACTCGAGATGTAAGTAAATATGTGACGACGAAGTAGAAAAGAACTTTGAACGAACTACGGCGAGTTACTTTACTCTTTAAAAAAGAAAACGAAGTACATAGTTGGTAGCAAAAGACCGTAGTGGACTTCTTGTCGTCATACTACAGCTTAGGAAGTAATAAGAAGTATATAGGTCTAAATTCGAAATTGTGTATGTAATCATTTAGTAATATACAGATATTGTCATAAGAGTAAGCGAACTCTCCTCATTAACGATATTAATACCGATAGGTACGTACGTATTTGTTGGAGATGTTCAATACTATTTACTTGACTAATTATCTTTCTCTCTCTCTTTATCCAGCATGGATATTTGCAATTAACCAACATTAATATTAACGAGTCGATGCAAATACTCTCCAACTGTCCAGTTGGACGTTCATTACATTTGCGATGTTTTCATCCGAACGTCATCTTGCATGGCTACGTGCATACGCTCGTAGGTATAGCGAAGCACCCGCTGTCATACGTTGCCGTCAGCAATTTGCTTGTATATATACATATATGTATAGCTGGCAAATTGTATCAGACTGACCACAATTTGCCGTTGCTCGAAATCCGTGCACGTGTCTCTTGTCAAAATTCATGATATGCGATGCTTTTTTAAGAAACCAACCTCCTCTCGTAACGCTTACTCGTTATTGACGTTAATTCGATCGTATCGATGTTATTTCGACGTTATCGTCGATAAGATTTATTTTCTTTCACGAGAGAATATTCACCAACGCGATCCGATTCTCGTTGTAGGTCGTTATACCTTACAATCTCGAATTTAAAACGTCTTGTTAGCTCTTCCACTCTTGAAATGGTAAGAGCACTCTCATTTCCCCGTATTCTCTGTTGGTATTTCCTTTCATTCGGTACAGATACTATTCCCAACACGAAGAACGAATCGCCGTACTACCGTTCTATAGGTGTAGACACGAAGGACCTACTTTTTTTGTCGCTACCACTTGGAAAGGTCCAGCGCATTTACATGACGCATTTTTCACTGCGAGCCTGAAATGTGTCGTTGTTAATGGAGATGCATCGTCTACAATAACGACGACGATACGTTCCGTTCGTTCTCTCGGCTAACGAACGGACAATTTTCTATTTTAGAAACGTTGCGATACGAAATCGTTTCAAGGTTCCAAAAGTCAAACCCTCATCAATTTTTTTTTTTTTTACCGACTTTCGCGCTAAAATGCAGCAAGGAGAAGATTATTCGAACGGGATTTTGATAAAAAACGAAATCGAGTCGACGCGGCTTATTCGACTACTCGCTCTCCCCCTTCTCTGTAAAAGTGAAATATCGAACGCGATACCGTCGGATTAAATATCGCATCCCTCGTCTACCGGTTATTATTTTCGCTCGATTTTCGATGCAAGCTCGAACGAGAGGAGCTCGTAGCGAGATAAAAAGAGAATCGCGAACGTATCCGGCGTGTCCGACGTTGAACGATTTTTCTTCTCTAGGCTTTCACGGTTGACATCTCCTAAGCACGTGACTAGAGGTATCGCAATACTTTCTTTATTCTACCTAATAAAAGTGTCCCGGTAGAAAGCTCATATGATAAATGCGACAAGGAGATACGCGTTAAGTCGTTCTACGATAAGAAAGTAATGCGATCCTTGGATTTTCGTCGTTCCCCCTGTCCGTTTTCCTTCATTTATATTCATCCTCATCATCCTGCCGGATTGTAATTCGTCGGATTACTTTGCCATCGACGTTCCCATTTATTTTCTTCCGTTATTGTTAAAGAATGGCGATACGTTCGTTCTCCTACGGAAAGTTTGTCTCCCGAGAAGATGAACGCGATGCATCTCGAAATTCACGGACGGTCATGAAGAAACTCGACGTATACGTATACCTATATATATATCTATATATATACGTACTATGTGTTATGAGAGAGAGACCAGTATCGATCGTCGTGTCGTGTAAGAACGAGCTGTCTTCTCGTTATGAAGCACGCGTTCGTTAAACTTAGGATTCCTGGTGGCCTTTTCAAAAATTACCGTTCGAGAGTTGCTCTTGCATTAATTTTTTAACGAACTTCTCCTTCTTCTCTCGCGTTGATCCAATAAAAAGAAGAAAGGACACCGAGAGAGTGTCGCGAGCGACTCTCTTTGTAACGAGAACTAAGAAGAAAGAGTCCGAGCTTGCTCGCTCCAACCGTTATTTTTCTCCATCGAGCCGTAGGTAGTTCACGTTCCGATCATTTTTCTAACTCAACGGAATTGCCTTCTTCAGGGTAGAAGAAACATTCTAAAAGTTAAAGGGTTAACGGCTGTTTCGCGGACGTGCTTCACCTAGAAGCCACATGCCGCGGCTCTCGTGCGACCGAGATAATATTTTCGAAGGCCATTTCCGTGGAGCGTCTTTTCTTCAAACCCCCCATTTCCCCTACTTTGGGTCGTTGTACACGACTTTTTAGTCGATCGTGAGAACGAGCATAACTTAGAACACGATCGGGTAAAAATAATGTACATAGGTATAATGACTCCTAGAAGTATTCGGACACCCTGTAAAGCAGAACTTTTTTATAATTGAACGAAACAATTTTTGAAAGAAAATAGGATTAGTTTACTAGATATCTACTATAAAGATTGCAGAGTAGTTCGAGAATCAGTGATTTTCGACCTTATTCTAGACAACGAGAAATACTTCTACTGTCTTGCAAAAATTCAAATTTCTTGGTTCAATTAAAAAAAAGTTCTTTTGCTCCATGTCTTGTTACTTCTGAGACTCACTGTAGGTAGATATATACGACTATACATGCATACACGTACATCGTCCTCGAATTCGTGTCTGTTGCCTGTCGATCGATCGATCGATCGTGAAAAGACAAGAGAAGGGATGGAAGGGAGAGATGATCAACGATGGGTTAGCATCGTAAGCTCGTTGTGGACTCGTCCGGAATGAACTTTAGAAACGCTTTGATCGGCCGGCTTCGGCTTGTTGGCACTCTGTGTTCCTCCAGCCGTGTTCCCCGCGCGATATATCAGGATAGTTCGAAAGGGGCTTGCTAACGGTGCGCTTGCTAACGCCCGAGTACGACAGGTGGTCCGTGGCGATATTTGACCCTCCGCTTTCTCCTCTTATCGAGGAACCTCGGGAAGGATTGAGGTTAATCGAGGTTAACTCCGTGAAGCAAGGCTTACAAGCCTGGAAATTCTGGCAACGGAGCATCCTTCGATTTCGGATAGGCACATTCGCACGCGATCGTTTCTAGAGATTCTTCGTTAGCTTCGCGGTAAACTCGTTCGTGTAAATATAAATTTTATCGATAGAAATATCTACCTCGTAGCTACCACTCGATCGTGTCCATAAGAAGATCTCTTTTCCCGATAGGTCATCGCGGATGTTAGTTACCGGTCGTTTATTTGCTGGTTCCGTTGCCCTGGAATCGAGGATGCTCGGAATACATGCTTCGCCTCGGAGCTTTTCAGGTGAACGGGCGTGGGCGTCCTGAAATCTAATATGGGTATCTTACAGGAGTACGAAGCCGCAGGAAGAACCTCGCCTAGTTAAGGACACAGGCGTTGTCGTTAAGGGTTCTTTGAACTCGAGCTCGATCGTAAAGGGAGTGTGAGAGGAATGTAGTACTCCGGTACATCGCCTTTCCGTTCTTCTTCTTCTTCCTTTCTTCTTCGTCCATCTTTTATACATCTTCTCTCTCTCTTTCTTTCCTTATTTCTCCCTTTACAGCCTTTTCTTGCGCTTCTTTCTTCCGAAGAGCAAAGGGAATCCTCGATAGACGATGTTACCGGGACCACGCCGGAGAGATATTTATCATTATTCCATGTCGAGAACTCTCGGGCACATTCCGACAGGCTTCCGGATCACTTCCCATTTCCCAGCAGCGTATTCCTATTTCATAAGACGAGCCTGACCCGATTTCCCTTCGCATTTTCATAGGTACGGCTTTCTTCTTGATATTAACGCGCTGAAATTAAAGCACCGATCGTCGAGACCGTAAGAGGCTCCCATACTCTACTCGTAACTTGGAAATTCGCTATCTTCTCGAAGCTCGAACTTTCGAGAGTTCAATTGCACGTGGGAGGGAGAGAGAACGTGAGCTCTATCGTTCGAACGGGAGCTGCCATCGCTCTTGTTACGCCGATCCCTATCGTAGTATTATGCTTTCTCTCTCTCTTCTTTTTTTTTTTTTTTTTTTTTTCGTTATCTTCCTTCAGCCGTAATTACTCTACGGTTGTACCCCGGTAATTCCGTTATCGGTTATCGGGTTTACGTAGGGCCGAGAAAATCGAGAAATTTCACGGTGGAAGAGAACCCAGAGCTTCCGTCCACGTGCTACTGCTGACCGGCGACTTAATTACGCGCGAAAACAATATTATCGAACGAATTATCGAGTACGCGAATGAAACTCCGTTAAGTGTCCGTCCATGGCGATCCTGACGTGCCTATCTATATTTACGAAGCACGAACTCGATCAAATATTCCCACGTGGATATGATTGTTCGAAAAAAAAAAAAAAAAGAGTAAAGAATCTGGATTGGAGTTCAATCCTATTTATAATCGTTTGAAACTACCTTTTGGGATAAGATTATCCACGGGGAATTACGAAATTGCTCGGACGTCAGGGACGAGAGTACAGATTTACGGCGGTTATACCTTACAATGGAGACGCTTTAAGTGGTTTCTATCAATAGAAGGACTAAAACTGGATAAAAGACATGTAAGGTACGACGGAGGTTGGCTTCGGGGAGAGATGCGACTTGCTTTCGTCCTACTGGAAACAGCTTACCCACTATGTCGAACCAACGGATTTAACCAAGTATATCGTGATATAAGCTGTGCAATTAAATTGCGAATCGTGTGAGCTAAGAAGATATTTTTATCGCTTGTCACGATGTAGTCGTATAATTAGAACG
The DNA here is from genome assembly GCA_916049575.1 of Ancistrocerus nigricornis. Taxonomy (NCBI): domain Eukaryota; kingdom Metazoa; phylum Arthropoda; class Insecta; order Hymenoptera; family Vespidae; genus Ancistrocerus; species Ancistrocerus nigricornis. The sequence goes on from OU696666.1 coordinate 32,734,492, forward strand.
CCATGCAATAGTATTGTCTCGTCTGTCTCGCAATCGTTAGCTAATTAATCGTGCGAAATGCTGTCGACGATTCGTAAAAGCCGTATTCCTATATCGTTCAATTTTGCGTCCGTAGTTAATGCATTTGCTTTTAAATTTATCGTTGTTTGATGCCCTCGTACCTAGTAGGTATATACAGGATGGTTCATGAAACGTGGTCAGCTTAGATTATTCTGTTATTAGTGATTTGATTAATTTTTTTCTTTTAAACATGGTTCATAGAGAAGTTTAGGATGATTATAATACATTTGTTGTTACCTCCGATTTTTGGATCACGTTTAAATTTTGATCACAAAATCTTTAATTTTTGTAAACCTACTATTTTAATACACATTACAAAAAAATATCCATTACCTTAATTTAAACGATATGCAGAAACTGTAAGTGAACAAAAAATGTACTACAATCATTTTAAAACTGTTTTTGAACTATATTATACCAAAACAACATTTTAATTAGAACAACAAAATTTGTGAACCACCCTGTATATAATTTACTCGAGAATTCTCCTCGATGTGGTTTCGATGCGGCCTGGAGCGTGTATTCGTTTCGCAGTTATATCCCCGCGAAGTTCGATGCTTTTTACGAAGACCTTGCTCGTGTAAAAGGATCCTGCGGATTTTTATGACCCGTTAAATTCTCGTAAACGGTTCGTTCCGGTGTAACGTATCAAGAGGACGAGCCAAAAGAAGCGAGATAAAGCGTACTTTAAGACGTGACTTTGAACTTTATCCCAGTTTCGGAGCTTAGTCGGTGGATTAACGCGAGATATTTCGTAATTACAAGTCGTACGATCGCCTACGGTAATCGCCTGATTTACGTGAAAATATGAATTACGTTGATAATTTGGATTCAACGAATCGTTTATGTATAAATCGAAAATTGGTTAGGACGTTTTGTCTTTCATAGAAATAATACTTTTGTTGTCGTCGTTCGAGCGATTAGTTACGAGCTTCGAATCGATCGGTCGAATACACGTCTCTCTCTCTCTGCTTCGTTGGGAAGTTCCTCACGGTTGGTTGCGATTTATCGCTGAGTTTCATGCATATCGACGAGTCGCGTAAATTCTCTGGAATTCGGCGTATGTCGAGGAAAGAAATTCGAGCGTCTAGATTTCTACATTCGCGAACGTAGAAGAGGACAAATATTTCAAAGATTTCTTTCGGACTTCAGAAACAAATTTCTTATCTTGACGTATCAAAAATTCTCTGTTTAAGGTATTCCTGCTTTTTAAATTCATCTTTCCAACGTGTATAACGCGTAATAGTACTCCTTGATTACGACAGATCCTTCGGTCCTTTGTTTGCACATCGAGTAAGCTGTCACGTATTATTGGTTTCCAAAGGAGTCTCGTTCACCCTTAGGGCGAGAAAGGATAAGACATCTTATCCCCCCAGATCTGAAGGATTCATCGGATTCACCTTTGGGGAAGTACGTGATATCGGGCCAACTCTCGATCGACTGGAAGCTAGTTCCAGATTTCATGGCTTAATTTCTGTGGTAAAAGAATATCCTCTACGATCTCGTAATTCTTGATTCGTTGCGTTTATTAAATAATTCTACGTTATTATCCCGTAATCGAATGTCCAAGTGATGTAATTACATAATGTTCGACTGAAAGGTTTTATGTAAAACTCGGTCAGTTCCAATTTTTTTTGTTTTTAAATTACTTTTTGGTTGGATTTTACTCTACTTGGTACACCGAATCGTTTGGAGTGAAAACAGACAGCTCCATGATTTATAATTGGAAATGTAACTATAAACGAAGTTTTCTTTCTCTTTTTTGTTAATACTGTAAAATGTTTAAAAATTGAGCTGATCGGTTATTGCACCAAACCCGTTCAATTCCCCTTCGACTTTTCAGATTTCTTTCCTTTGATAGAACGTCTATTGGTAATAATACCATATGTTCGACGTGGCGTAGTTTTCAAAAATAGCAGGTCCGACGATAATCGAACGATCGGCGGTTATCTTATCTTTTACCGAGTCTACGGACGATGGTACGTGTATATTCCTACGTGCGTATGACGCTTTTAACCTCTTCGATACGGCGCTCGTTCGCGACGCGTAGCCTTACCCGATGACCGAGGGTAAGCGTAGAGATACTTTCGTATAACACGTGTTTCACGATAAAGTACTATCGATGTGTATAATTTTGTTTCAATAAATAAATGAAATTATATTTGAAATAACAATTTTTACATATATCGGAAATGCAAAAGTCGATTGCACACTATAAACCATTTAAAGTGTACCTCAAGGAGGCTGCAGAGAATTATGGACCAAAAAAACCTGCACTAATTATAAAATCTTTATTTTTGTTTTATTGTAAAAAGCAGTCAACCCTTTTTCATACCTTTTCTTGTGTTTTTAATAAAAAAATATCTTTCGATACGTGACACGTTTCAGCACGGATAGATCTTCAGAAAGTATGAATGGAATTTTGTACACGTTGATCAACTGGCACTTTACCGAAACTTTCGAGTTATGCCAGGCATAATAACCGCAAATTGTTTTAATTAACCAATTCCGCTAGAACGCTAATCGCATTTATAACTTACGCTTGGATTTCCGTTATAATGGGGATAATCGTCGCAAGAGTGTGCGCGTGGGTTTGTTTCGGACTTTTCGATGTTGCTTTCTTCCTTCCTGTTCCTATTCCAAGATTACTTCTTGAGAACAATAAAACGGCGACGATGCGACGATCGCGACACGACGTGTGATTTCCTCCCTGAATGAGTCGGGCAAATACGGCGTCTGTATATGTACATACGTGTTATGTACGAAATAATACATAACTATTCAGAGACATTTCTTGATATTAGGAAGTATGGAAATATCAAATATATTGGGATCAAGAAAATCATAGATGTTAAAAGAAAAAGAAGATTGAAAAACTGTACGCAGATTGTTTTATCAAAATAATCTTTAACTCTCAATAAACTTTGATTAAATACCTTGATAAGATGCTCGTAACAGATAGAAATGATAAATTTCATTAAATAAATATTATCTCGCAAAAACGTCACATCCCTGTTTCAGTCGTTATATACTTCAAAAGAAATATAGGTACTGGTACACGGTACGCTATCTCAAAGTTATAATACGTTGCAGATCATTAAAGTAATCCGCCATAAATAAGGCGGAGGAAGAACACTGCAACTTTGCCATTTTTAAGGGAGACGCATCTTTGTACGACACCACGTATTTTTAGTAGAAAAAATTCGACAATTTTTCAGCTCTCATAAATTCTGCTCATTGAAAAATCACGACGCGTATTTTACAAAAAAAAATTCGTGTCTGATTCGGGCGTTAGTTAATTTATATCGCCGAGTGCGAAGTAGTCTTCGATTTCTCTCATTAAAGATTTCGTAATTACGACGAGCCACGAGGTCTACACCTGAGTCAGACCGCGATGAAAGATCCAAGAGGCTTTTCATATAAGAGAGAGAAAGACGATTCGGGTGTAGGTAGTATATACTATAGGCACGAGACGTTCGCTTATTAAAATCGATTTTTCTCTCCTTTCTCCTCTTTCCATTCTTCTAGTTCCGTTCCTAATTAGATTCTAGACACTTTGCTCGAGTGACTGCCACGAATCCGTATGACGATTAATTTTCGAAAACGCTGACGTAAAACGACCATAATAACCCCGAAAGAGCAGCCATTTAAATCTGAAATATCGAACGTTCGGATTGCAACGATGAGCTAATAATCGGTAGCTATCGTCATTGAAGGTGTATATAAGCGTTCCGGAGGTTGCCCGATCGATTATCCATACCGGAGACCGAATTTACACCGGACTAATTAGCCCAAATTGCCTGTAACGTTGTAAGAAGCCGAGGCGATAATCTACGGCTGGTAGGGAGTTAACCGCACCGCTAACCGTGTTCCGAATGGACACGACACTTCGCGAGCTCGTCTCAGCATTTGCCATATCGTATATATATACATATATCTATATACATATACACATATATGTTTGCAAGTATATATGCATGCACATACTATAAAATAAATTTCATTAAGCCGGACCGCTCGAAGTAGGTTAATCGATCGCGCGTCTTCGTTAATGTATTTACAACTAATTAATTAGCCTTTCTTTCCGCGTGTTGTTATAAACATGCTAAAGTCTAAAAATCCTCTCACAGTTCTCGCTTTAATCTTCTTTTTCCTGTCTGCTCTATAATCCAATTAGTTTCTAAAATGTCTGCATTATACTATCGTCATTATTCGAATTTCTCTGCGAACGTCGAGAACGTCTCATTAATGTCTGACTCGTATTACTCACAGTGAAAACGACGATACGTGGACCCGAACGTCAGACGGAATAGAGCTTTGGCTAAGAGCTAGGCTGAAAAGTGCTGGACTTTAGGTCGGTATGCGAGTCACATTCGAAGTATAATCCTCCTCATAGAAGAAATGCCATACGCTTTCATAAGAACGCAACGACAAAGAACCGCTAGCGGGCTCGTTTCTCGAACGTAATAAAAGAACTCTTTCGGAAGGGATTCTCTCATTTTGATCTTTTCTCAACCTTCCTACCGTCTCTGTAGTATCGTATTCTGGTATTTTTCTTAAGCAAGGACGAGTCAAAGGGACGCGAAAAAGATGTAGATCTCACAACGTATACCTACGCATAAGTACACGCAAACATAAACGAGCGTACCTGACATAGTATGGTAAACACGTTGGAGTTCTCACGCTCGCGAGAAAAAAGCGCGTTGCGTTAATAATATCAACCAAGGACGTAAACCGTGCTTTTCTTTAGCGTCTTTTATTCTTTCTCGCCCGAGTTCCGGTAACATCGATAAATAACAGCTGGACTTTTATGGACGAGCACTTTTCAAGTTACTTCCTCATTTTTTTCAAGATGTTCTGAAATAACCAATATTTACGATTTAATTATAAGGCGTCTTCGCGATCATCGGACCATACCCCCTCGTGGTAAATAGACGTCCAGCAATTTTCTAGCTAACATACGGGCTTAGATCATAGAAGAGAATTCTAGGTAGACGTAGGAGACTCGTGCTAGAAGCTACGACACCTTGATAACGCGCGACAAGGAATTGTGCTTACGCGTAAATATTACCTTTAATATGAGTTTGCTATAAATAACGTCGACCGTATATAGCAGTACGGTTTTCTCGATTCTCCCTCAACTTCTCATATTCTCGAGACTTCCATAACGTCAATTCTGTCTCGGTCTTTTTCTCTCATATTCTCACCCTTGGCGAATGCTGAAACGCTACCGGAGGAAAACTCGAGAGTGGAAAGTGAATCCCTTCTCTTTCTACGGTTCTCGCTTAAGCCAGAGAGGGTAAGAGAAAGAGAGAGCTCTCGTCTACGTACACGTGAACGTATATTCTCGTAAAAAACGTGGAGGAACAGGGTACAATACAGAAGCGTGTACGGTGGTACGACACACAAGGACAAGAACTTCTCAGCTCGTATTCACACGTAGACGTCCATTGTCTCGACTTGTTCGAAGGTAAGAGAACGCAACTGAAGCGTTAAGGCTGACATCATTGTCATGTTTTTTAGTCTCTCTCTCTCTCTTTTTCTCTATCATAGACGACACCCATTTATTTATATAAACGTGCTGGCGCCCGCGCGCGCTTTAAAAGTGTACACTTGCAAAGTATCCTCGTTTTTCCATCGCATTATATCCTTTCGAGTCCATCCACATTTCTTCTTCCATCCGGAGGAAACGTAGGCACCGTTGGTTCTACCACTAGTATCCATTGGCTCTCGGCTCTCTTGTCGTGGTGTCCCTTTTGTCTAGATTTTCGATGGTATCTCGCGTTACGTCTCAGCATTATCTTTTATGCTTTGCGTTTTCGCGAAATGTTTCCACTTCGTCACGTTTGAGACTCGTTTCTAGCTTTACTTTCTTTCTTTTTTTGAGGAAGGTTTCCTTTGATTTTGGGGACTTTGCGAGATTTTATCGATACTTTCTCTTTTTTTATTCAATGTTTAATGATAGGTTTGCTTTTTTACTTTAATTCAGATTGGCGATGTGGGAAATTAGTTATTATCCTTTCGAAAAAATATATATATTAGATAAATAGCTTTTCGATTAGGGAAAAAGCGTAATACGCCGTTTTGGGTATCTAACAGCTATTACTGGCTTCATAACGCGAACAACTGCTGTGAATTATTACAAGACACGACATTAAAGGCTGGATACAAGGCTAATATTTGATAACACGTGTTACCAGTATCACAGTGTAGTTACAAGGAAAAGGAAGCTCTGACCATATCTCGGTTACACCTATAGCTAGACTTACTGCGATTAAAACGATATACGAGAGTTAAAAACATTATAGCTCTACTTGCCATATATCTGTCATTCTAAAACTATATTAGTCAAATTTTCAAAAACTATCAATTTATATCTTAATTGAAGCCACGAAAAATGATATATACATTTTCAGAGGAAAGAATCAGAGCAAAGTTAAAGACACGTGACTTACATCGTTTTCTTTTATAATCCACAGATACTTGTAAATCACACACATATATTCTCCATTCGCTTCTATACCGATCGAATTCGAACGAATGAAAAATTGGCGAATAAAGACTACGATTTGCATCTCGACCGATACAGCACCCCGAGATAAAAAGCGAGAAAATTTTTCCTAGTTTTCTCACTCGTGATTTTCTCGTTGCATATTGGGTTTCAATCGCGACTGGCCCACTGCCAAGGACATAGATACCGAACTGCACCGCGTAAACACATAGGTGCGCGCGCGAGTTCCAATTATTTTTAAGCGACTGAGCGTAATTAATTTGTAAAGAGCGCGGATAATGAAGTCGCGTTCACCTGTTGGCTCCCTCCTTTCTCTCCCCCTTTTCTCTCTATCTCTCGGTCACCCTTCCTCTTCGGCTTACGTCCGCTCGAATACAAGTGCAAATTACATATTTGCGCTGCCAACGGGAGCGAGTTACGCTTCTTTCGGGATGATTGTTACTTTAACCCGGGTCAGCGACGTCACCGTTTTCAGGCCGTAGGTTTAAAGTTTGAACGTCCTACCCTTAAATATTTACACGGCGCCTGTGACCGAAGTCTCGACCGTTTTTAAAGAAGCCAGGAGCCTCTGATCTTTGTTAAAACAAAAGTACCATCTCGCGCCGTTTCTTTTACCCACGTTTAGACGACGAAAGGAGGAAGCTTTATATAGAATAGAAGGCCGAGCGAGTTTTTCGAACCTACCAGGAGAGACAAAAAAAGAATAGAAGAATATCCTTTCTTGTTGCAATCTCGGATTCCTCGTATGGTTCGGATTTTATTCGATACGCGTAACCGTCGATGTATTTTACATCCGATGAATTATGCATTTTTTTAGGTAGAAACGTATGGCAGGAACGCGTTCCCCGAGGAGGAAACAAAAATTTTATTCCTCTATCGGTCTTTCCCGATTTCGTTTGGAACGACAACTCGCGGGGGTTTCGTCGCGCAGAGTTCTCGAGGCTTGTTTCGACTTACCGCGCGTAATGGAAAGGCGGATTACACGCGTATACACAATAGACTCACGCGAGATACCGCGTACACACAACAGGGTAAAATGGCGAGTCCTCGATGGAAGCCATTCTCGTGTCTCTCGCACTTAACCTTAGAGCCGTGCCACTCGTTTTCACACAGGGTTGCTCTTCTCTCTCTCTCTTTCTCTCCTACGTATATACGTATGTAGAACGTATATCATCGGCTGGCATTTATTAGCACAGGTCATTGCTTTAGATTGCGGTCGCTCATAGCTCGTTCAAAGCTCGGGGAAAGAGATACGCGCACCGTTTCGCGCGATTAAACTTCGGAGTATCGAGTTACGGCACCGTGTGACTGCTCTCGCGCGTGCGGACTCGCTAGCGTGACCTTTTCATTAAGGGGATATTAAAGAAACGAGGAGAGAGTGTAAAAAGAAAAGAGAGAAACGTCGATTCGCCGCAATTAAATTCTTCCGACTATTCGTACTCTCGTGTGGTTTTAACTACACCGAGATACTCATATAAGCTACGTCGATGGCTTGTAATTATGCCGCCAATTTCGTAACCGTTACTCCTCCCCGTCCTTTGGAAAACGGCTAAGCGGAAGCCAAGGAAACGACGTTAGCGTCGTTAAAGCTAACGGCGACGATCCAGTCTTCCTTAAGAATCGCGAAAACGTGGAAATTTTAAAGGCTGGGGGGCCCTTTAGGACACACACGGTTGTATACTAATGTGCTTTTTAACACACTTTATGAAAAATAATGAGTAATGTTTATAGAAATTTCATACATTGGTGATTAAGAATCGTAACTGTTTACAGCCGACGTACTTCTACATTGTTTATTGTTCTTAAAAAAAATTTATTTGATGAATTAAAAAAGGTTTCTCAAATTTAATATTCTCATAGTAAGTTCTTTTTTGCTCAAATTTCATTTGTAACATCTGCAATTAGAACAAGTGTTTTTTTACTTCTAAACAAATTTGTTAATAATATTTTTCTCTAAATTAACCAACAAGAATATTATAAAGCAGAACTTTTCTTTTGTTTTTACTCTGACATTGATGTCAATAGGATCGCTGTAATCGGTAAAGGTTTTCGTAAACAAATGTCCTTCACGAAAGTGTCTATATTTCATATTCTCTATTATAAGAAACCCATTGTATGTGCAGAATATTGCAACATATTCCACTTATACCAGAGTCACCGTACATTCATAACCCTCTGCTAACTGATGGAACAATGTCGGCATAAACGTCGAGCGTTTCAACGTACGTTAGCGTAACACTCGTCTATTCCAGACCTTAATTCGACTTCTCTTCAACTTAATTTCGTGATGACGATCGTTACGAAGACATGGTCTCTTGTCAAAATCTACGGTACGTTGGTTCGTTGTTTACGTAAGGTCAATTTAGAAAGGCCTTTGCCACGTCGAGCGAACGCGCGAACAAGAGCGAATAGTTGCTCGACAAACATAAATCGTGTAAAGCGTGGATATACGAAAGGAGTACGGCTTAACGTTCCTACGACAAAGTCCGGTGGTCCCAAAGTGAAAACCCTGTCAGGAGTATAAGATACAGCGAGAGCTTGTTTTATGTTGGACGAGAGGGTATCGGAAATATGACAATCGATAAGCACACGTCAAATTGTTCCAGGCTCGTGAATACAAACGAGACATCGTTGTTTTTGAACTTCCAGCAGGAGAAGTTAAACTTCTACCGAGAGAGGTAACTTTTGATCGAACAACTAGCCAACGGTGTATCGTATCTACAATACTATATTTTCAGATGATTTTTCCAACTTTCGAAACGTCACTTTATTTTGAATTTCTTTTCTCTTCAATATTACACGTTCCTATGAGAATTGCTAGAATTTGGACGAAAAGTTGTAATATACCAGATCTGGGCATTTCTGAAATGACATTATTTGAAATATTATTTCAAATAGTTATTTCTTATTTTTATTTCGAATAAAACTTGCCCAGATCTGTTAACATAGATGTACATCTCTCTGTTACCGGTATTAGGACCGATCGTTCAAGAAAACCTACCCATGATAACGATAGTAATTTCCAAATAAAAGAAAATACGCGAATACAGGTATTACAATGTAGTACTTTCGTCTAGTCGCACTACTTTATCGAACATTATCTAATTAATCATCCCCGAGGCACGTAGAGAGCGTATAATTTCCACTGTCGTCCGTTCTACAACTTCATTTGAATATTATCGACCTTAATCTTATGACTGCGTTCATGCAGGTTACACAGTCTTTGTAATTTGACGTAAAACGTTGGTATAAATCTCGTGACAAAAATGTAAACGCTTGTAGCGTGCATGTATCCGTGTGTTGGTACGTATTCGCGCATGCAACGTCGACGTTATCATCTCGATTCCATTTTAGCGTACCACATTTACAACATTTATTAGCAATAAATTTTTCGCGGTCACTTCGGTTATCGTTGCATATATGATATGACCGTCCAGCTGGGAAATGATTACGACTAAAATTGAAACCAGGTTTGAAGTAGATACGTTCAAAAGAAAAAGTGACGTTTACGAACGATATTTCATCGTTGGTAATCTTCGAAATCATTGTTTTTGCATATTTATATATGTTACAACGGTAGGTCAGTTTTTACATTACTAAGAAGAAAGTTCGTTATTCCGGCACACTTCCGTCAATCGTAAGTCCTTTTAGCTCCCCCGTCGAATCGATTATTACGACATTTGATGATTATTCTTACCACGCGCACGATGTTGCGCGTGTATACGTGGGCTCGTTTGATCTTCCCCCTTTTTTTTTTAAAAGACGGTAACTCGGTCAAGTGCATTTCATACGACGTAACGATGACTTTATCTCTCAGAAATTAAATTCCCTCATCCTGGCACTGCAGTCCGCTTCAAGTACGTTCACGGATTGACAAGTCTGTGTTTCGAGCAAACGTATAAGCGCCGTTTCGTGGCGATCCGTGGGAAGATAGGCAAATGAATTGCGAAGAGATGCTCGATTCGAATAAAAAGTATAAAGGTATTGAAGCCGTGTATTAAAGCTAGTAGACACGCTTAACACTTTAGATATTCTTCTTTCACGTTTAGAACCATTTTACGATCTTTCTAATAATCAGCTCGTTGGCCTGACTTGGAGAGCCTGTTTCTTGGATTTTTTTTTAAGCAATTGTCAAAATCAGAATTGTTGATGATTTCTAACAGTACGTAATAATCCTAAGTCACTTAAATTACTCATTCTCTAAAACAAACACGTATATTTTTTATACCTCTTTTATTTATTACAAAGTATCGAAACTTAAAGGATACATCATTAGTTATTAATTAAATAATAAAAAAGGCATAACGAATTATTAGATAAATGTTTAGTCATCTAGATTAAATTGCGTTCTTATTTCTAAGACTGTATGCGTCAATGCCGCATGCTTTATGTTTCCTAAATGTTGCCTCACTGGAATTGCACCTTAACGTTTGTGGACAAACGAGTACCACTGGACGTTCGTACGCAAGCGATCGTTATCCGGAGAGATTTCCTATCGTGAAATTGAATGCCTCGAATCTTCGTTCCAGCGATACCTACCACGAATCTCGTCGATTCTTACCCGCGTTTACATCTTCGATCGAGCGTACCGACCCGATGTCGTTCCTCGATAAAATCCGTTAATTCCATCGAATCAATCGTCCTGTGCAAACAGACGGTGTTAATAGCTTATCAACGTCGCCACGCGAACCCATTACCACAATGGAACTTGCCTTCTGACCGACGGGCGCTTTTTTGCCGCCACAAAGGCAACGATAATAATCCAAAGAGCTCCGGTTCTCTTTGAACCCCCCTTCAAAAAAATAAAAGACCGTGTCGACCATTATCTTTACGGATTTCCCAGAATATCATTGTTATGATTCACGAGGATCTCTTTCGAACGATAAATGAAATCATAATTGAATCGGTAAGATTAAGAACGGTACAAAATAAAAAGGAAAATAAAAACAGACTTTTTATTGTGTTTTTTATGCTTCTTACAGGATCAGGATATAAAGACAAGTTTTAGCGTATTGTTTTAGACGATCTTCAAACTAAAAATAAAATTTCTCGGTTCAAAAACTTGTTATATATCGACAAAAAGCAGATTTGGACAAATGGCAAACGTTTTAACAAGATGATTTTAATACCGTTCTTCTACTCATTCGATGCAGCTTCGCATTTAAAACGAAATGGATATGACAAATGAAAAAGTCAAAGTTTAAACTTGTACTCGCCGATTCAATTTAGATCAAAATTCACCCATTGTTATCGCCAATTAATTAAGCAGTGGTCATCGAGTTTTGAACTTTCGTATTCGGTAAATACAAACTTCGAACTGCTCGTTTTCTAAGTAGAAGGAGCTAATTTACATAGTCCTAATTAAGACTTGTTTTCTATTGCAGTGAAGAAGGCGCGGTTCGTCAGCGAGGGAGGTTCGTATCGGTGCGGATAGTGCGAAAGCGATGATGAAAGAAGAAGAGTGAAAAAAAAGAAAATGAAGAACACGAATCGAACGACGATCGGTCGAACACCATATAGGGTTGGAGGAGGGGATAAAGACAGAAGGGAGACGATCAGTCGACGACGACTCGTCGATGGATCGTTTCTATCCGACGTTAAACTTTCACGAGGGAGACGCAAATGTAGATTCGACCGAGCGTACAGGCGAACGATTGTCCCACAGAATTGGAATCGAAACGATACCCCCGTAAAGAGAAGTCCTTAGTTACGCTCCAGTTCTGAGCTTCGCGCAAAATTTGTTGCGCTCGGATTGGAACGCTTCCAAGTTAAAGGTTATGCGACTTCTCGACCGGAATATCACGATGTACCGGTCATACCGAAATAATTTTTCCAACGCTTTACGGACAGAGAAAGATAGTACCACCCTCTCCCACCTCCCTTTTTTCGATTCATTTTATTCGGGGCAATGGTAGATGCGTCGGTATTTCGATTACGTTTCGAAATTTTCATCTAACAATAAGTCGCTTTGAAAAGCGTCGGAACGCACCTTTATGGCGAATATCATTGGATTTTCATTTCCCCTTCGAGTCTTTACAATTTTCCATATCGACGCGTAAAAACCTTGAGTCTTTTCATACCTTTTTTATACTTCCCTCTTTCGCATTGTTTGTCATCGGTTAACTTGCGCCTTAACAACGTATGTATTTACATATATGCCTATGTACCGTACGCGTCTATGCGGAGACCATTATTTCATCGCGCATGAAACCACTTCTACGTATATGTTAGGGTTCGTTTTACTTATCGCGCCGTCTTGTCGGTCGAAGATACACGCGCGAATGCACATGTGCGTGCTCTTTTTTAAACGTCTGACAGATCGTCGCACCGTGAGATGATTTTGAACAGTAATTACGTTCAGTTAGCAATTTCGAGTTAATCATCCTTGTTACACGCCTCGATGCTCCCCACAAGGCAAGGGAAATAGATAAATGGATCCTTGACATTTTTTTACGCAGCTCTGCGAGATGAAAATAGATCAAGGGCGAACGGTGCGAGGAATATATTATCGTTAGATAAGAATTAATTAATGCAGATTTCATCGGGGTCTCGGTTATATCACTTATCTCACTCTTTACCGTGTCATTGGGGGACAAAAAGTTTCCGAAATAAAGATCTCGTGCTTGCAAATGAATTTCGTTCAATTGAGATGAGAGAAACGAAGGTGGGAAAAAATAGGCAAATTTTGTTCTTCTCGAACGAGAAACGTATTGAACGAACGAGAAATTGTTTCACGAACGGAGAATCGAGTGTCCTGTAACGCATCGTTGTTACCATAACGCGTATTAGAGAGGAAATTGCGTTGGAGTAAAAAGGAGGGGGAAAAAGTGCGAGAATGGTATTTCTCTTCCTAGTACTCGAACGAACCGCGGCGTTTGCGATGATGATGGGGAGAGAAAAAGAATGAACGAATCCTGCGTTTTCTCCGTTCGGCCATGAAATCACTTCGTCGGACGCGGTTTCGCGAACGGGGAAAAGCGTCGCTTTATTTTAAAGCGTTCTCTCGATTTAGATCTCCGACCGTTTCCATCGGGTTACCAGTACTTTCTCGCTCATCTATAGTTCCCTCTGAAAGCGTAAAAAAGCTAGACATCGAGCGTGGATACGGAATAAAGTAAACGTCCTGGATTTCGAGGAAGTGGATTTAAATCCGTAAAGAACGACGTATATCTCTTCGAGCACAAAAGCGAGAACGCCTGGCATTTGCGACTGGAGATGGAGAACGAAGTTGTACGCAAAGTTATAAAGTTATAAAAGGGTAACTTCGCCGAACGTTTAGCTGTCGGATAAAAAAAAGCTAAGAAAGGGAAAAGTACGACGATCTTCGACGTATTTAGCGTATTAACGAATGCACGAGACAATGGGGGACGGTGTTTCGCGGTAGGGGATGATTATGCTAAACGTTAAGAAACTGCCTTGCCTTTCGAACATAATTTTCAATTGAAGGGTTTTATGCACTTTTTTGTTGAATTTTATATTACTTGATACGGTGAATCGTTTGGAATAGAAAATGAACAGCTCCATGGTTTATAATGGGAAATATAATTATAAGCAGAGTTGTCTCTCTCTCTCTTTTTTGTTAATACCTACTGTCAAATTTACAACAAATGGAGCTGACCACTTATCGCACCAAACCCTTCAATTTTATTTACCCAGGGACGGATTAATTATGTAGGAAATAAATGCGTGCAACCTTCAACGACAAAGTCTCTCTCTCGTGAAAGTGTATCGACCGTTCGCTCGTTCGTTAATGGTTTACGATGCGTCATTGAAAGGACGATTATCGTTCACAATTACAGCGGAGGACTACAACTCATACGTAACGCTAAAGCTGCAGAATGTGAAGTCGACGACAGTCACCGTGAAGGGGGCCAATCCAAGCTGGGAGCAAGATTTCTTATTGTAAGTATAATTATCATAGTTGAATGCATTATTATCGTCGTTATACAATTAAACGATGTATATCGTTTGGCACGTAAGACGAATGGGAGATGAATGCAGAAATAATGGAAAAAAAGCTACGAATCGAGGTCAGACGTTGGGTTTAAGAGGGTTCGATTATTTTTAAACTTTCAACGAGGTCGAAGCGAGTCGAAAAGCTTCGCAAGAAAATCAATTTACATTTAAAACGGTCGTCCACCATTTCCGTCGTTCTTATTTTTTCATCTTCGAAAGCATTCATCTTTTCTTCTTTTTTATTTCTCCTCCAATAACATACGATTATTTTTTCCACGAAGTGTATCTACCGAAACATAGAGGGTCGGGCCGGATACCGGGTGGTTCACGGAGAGTGATCAGCTTAGGTTATTCTGCTACTAGTGATCCGATTGAAATTTTTTTTTAGTATATCATGATTCCAAGAGAATGCGGTTCTCTCGGAGAACCAGAAGGATCATGGTTCACCATACTTGGTGAATTCGTCTCAATATCTATAAAATTAGAAATTTATCTATAGAAAAATTGAAAGTAACCGTTAAAACCCTGCAAAAAATTGGCTAACAAAAAATATACTACAATTCCCTTAAAGCTCCCTTCGAACAAAGTTACACTAAAAAAAAAAATTTCAATCGGACCACCAACAGTAAAATAATATAAGCTGATCACGCTTCATGGACCACCCTGTATAAATGTTATCGACTGCTACGCGTTATTGAGTTCCCGTCAGGGTTGAGAAACTCTGTCAAATCCGGAATTCCTCGATCGACTATCGAACCCCCCTAAGGGGTAAGCCGATACGGTGCGTCGATATATAAAGAGGGTGCTTAGTTTCGCAGCTTAGAATAGGTCGATTAGCAAGATCGTGAGACGCGTTTAAAGTTTCGATTTCTTTCTTGCCCCCCATCTCTTTCAATCTCATCCTCTTTCTATTCGAAATGCGAATGTGGCTTCGACGTTCGGTTTCGCCGACTCGATCCGATCCTTTTAAACGGTCCGTTCGTTTCTATACGTCGTTAGCAGCGTTTTAAACGCTGAAACGCCCGGGGATTGGTTTCTCGAGTTGCATGTAATTATCGAAGGAAAACGCGTAATCGTCCGCGAGCAAGCTCCAAAGCTGAAAAGTATTTCTGTGGATCGGCTACGAGAGAAGGATACGTACCGGTGAAGAAGAAGTGGCGACTGACGTCACCGATATATATCTAGGCGTATAGCTCGAAACGATGGCGGTTCAATGTTTCCGGCATACGTGGGTGGCCCCGTCTGCCCCGTTAAAAAGTGCTAACCAATGTGCGATCGATCACTGTCCGTATATCACCGTTACCGACGTTATCGTCTACATCGATATTGTCACTTAAGTAGACATTTAATCTTGATTACAAAGAGCATCGATCATAGAACGTCGTACTCTCGCGGTAAGTTCTTCCTGGATTTCCATAAGATCGTATGAAAAATTATATTCGTGTAAGCTTTCCGAAGCGAGGAAGATGAATTTCGCGACTATATTCCGTGCGACTTTTCCAAGGAGGTTCCAAATGCACAAAATGCGGCAGCTTCGCGACGAGAGCTTACGACGTTCAGCTGACGCCTTAGCATTCGCGTTTACGAGAGAGTCGTGCTCGGCGTCTACGTGTCTCCTCTTATTTTCCCTCCTTTTTTCCGTAGAAAGCTCCGAGAGTTTCAATGGATGTAACGAGCTCGTCGCTTTCCCGGGGAACGACGATTTACGCATTTTCCTCTCCGGCCACGAATTCGATTTTCTTTAAGAGGCTCATCCGTCTCGTCCCGTGTAATTCAAAATTTTATAACAATTTCAAACATTCTTATCGGTTTGCTGGTGGTTTTAGTTGATCCGTTAGGAAAGTTATTATAAATTTGGATTCGCTTCGTGAGAATTTTTGTTCAATTTTATCGCTTTAATAAATCTAAAGACGTGGAATAAGGCTCGGGTAGCGAGATACAAGGAAGAGGGTGACATTTGGATCTCGGATCATTCGGATAGCGAACTTATGGCGCCAAACAAATCCTTAGGTACGAGCTAACAGACCTTTAACCTACTTTTCGTTCGGTGCACGCTTTTGTATTCATTGGTCATATATTTAAGGTATATTTGTCTCTCGGTCGGCGACGAAGAACGTGACGCTTCTAACAATAACGCTGTCGGCGAAACGTAACGATTAATAATTACACGAGTAGCGAACTCTGCTTCGTTTCGGTATTATGCGCTTGCTAGGGGCATTTTACTTCGTTAAAGGAAAATTTATCGTTAAAAATTAACGTTGCAAATTTTTCTTAACCTTTTTTTCTTTTTTTTTTTTCTTTTCAGTGAAACGAACGATATGAATGCCGGCCTGCAAGTGGAAGTTTGGTGCAAGGGACTTCTGTGGGATCGTTTTCTGGGTTACTACTTCATCCCACTTTCGGAAGTTTCCTACATGAACGAGGTAACGTCAAATAAGACTTTCGAGACATCGACGTTAAAACAACAGGAACACGTATCGTCAGATACCAACAGCAACACACAAGAACCCAATGACACTCAGACGGTACACGCAACGTGATGCATACAACGTGTTATATTTTTTGACTTTTTTACTTCAGCATCTTTTTTAAATCAAAGTTGCATGCACGTAGCTGCTCGTGTACTTCGCTACGTATTTTATCATCTCTGGGAAGCATCGCTTTGGTCGCCCTTCGCAGTACCTTTAACCTTTACCATACTGCAAAATCGAGTTTGGCGAGTCGTAGCAAATTTTCAACGCTTCCAAACAAAACCTTTGCGAAAATTAACGATCGCAACTTCAATATTTTCCACGGTGATCTAGTTCGAGATTGATAATTATTATTATCTCGAAATTTAATGATCATCGATAACCGCCATCCGTTTTAACACTGGTGGAAAAGTATTAGAGCGTCCTATACAAACTTTAGTCCGATATTTCTCTTTTTTTTTCCCGATCGATAGCTACACGAAAATAATTCGTCGATGGTAGTGATATATAGCGATAGAAAGTTATTTCATATTCTGGCGTGCACGTGTATATGTTTCACGCACTTGTTACACTTCACTTTTGAACGATCGATTGGCCCTCTTTTTCTATTATCCGAATAAAAGATAAAACGTGTGCCCGGATAATTGATAATATATTACTTTAGACAAAAAGATGCTCGTCTTTTTCAGCATGTAATTACGTTCTTACAGCTGAGACACGATCCTCTTAGAAGCGTACGAAAAACTTTTTCGATAAAGTTTTATTAATTTCATCGGTTTTTTATTATCTCTAGTATATTTTCCCATTAGCACGGTATTTGGATTTTAAACGAATTACCGATAGTTTAATCGATGCTTTTACCATATACCTACTCATTAGACAATATTTTATTCTGCATTCTTTCTATTTTTTCTCGTTGGATACAAACTCTGTGTTAATAACGTTTAAAAATAAGTAACAGAATGAATTACGGTTTCTAAAAATTAAATTCACTCGAAAATCGAATTACAGAAAAAGTCATCGACGCGAAGCTTATTTATAGGACGTGTATCCCATCGACTACACGAACTCTTCTTATCTTTGAACGTAGTATCAAAGCTTTGAGGGATCTCGAAAGGACGGTAGAAACGGTAATAATTTAGGAAATATCTCGAAGAGGGCTCTTCGGGAACTCTCTTCTTCCACTTTCCTCGAGGTACCCCTTCCTCCTCTTAGGTTTCCCTTCACCGTTATACCACTTCTCTTCTTCTTTTTTCTCGATCATCTGGTCAGAGCTCGTAGACGAAACGAAATTCGGTGAGTGTTTGCACGTCGAACGAACTGAAGCCAATTACCGTCCCGCTCGTTGACCGAAAGTGCCGCGGCTTTTTGGGGACCGAGTCCGTTTGATAGACACGTACCGCATACATACGTTTGGTATATATACATGCATATGTACCACATCGCCGATCCAGAGGCCACCAAACCATTTTTCCGAGTTATTTTCGGCGAGGTTCGACCGATGGGACGATCTATTAAGCGTAAATTTCACTTGATTTTCACGACACCGCTGTGCCGAGTGAAACTTTCGATATAACATAGATGATACCAGGTAGTGTTGGGAGATCCCTGTATTCGACGATGGGAGACGATAAACCGACGACTATTTCGATAACAAAACGAGAAAGAGGAAGAATAAAAAGAGAGAGGATATCGCGAAAGTAATTTGGCTGAGTGTTGCTTTTCTCACGGCGACGAATTTGAATCCACTAGAGAGGATACGACGAGAAGTAGAGATATAGATACCAGCACGGTATTTATGACACCGTGAAAGACGAATGAAAGTGTATCGTCGCGTTTCTCTCTCTTTCCCGCGTTGCGGTGGACGTTTAGATTAAAGTCCGTTCAGATTATATCACTTCGAAGTCGAGCTTTCTTACGGCTATTTCCAGTTATCGATGAAACTTTCGACTCGTTGAAGCTCGAAAGATTTACGGTCCGACGGGTATTTACGCTCGGTGTAATGCGATTTAACACGATGGATTTACATGCCGTGTACGTCGAATGTTTCTGCTTTTCTTCTTCTTTCTTGCGTCTTGGAACGAAAATACACTCATAAATTATTTTCTTCTTAGAGTTTTCCCTCGGATCGCGAAAAGGGTCACGCGTCCGATTTACTTCGAGTTGCTCCGCGCGTGTTTACGTGGTAACTATATATACTACGTAAAGTCATAGCGTAGGAGGCTTACATGAAATGAAACTCGAAGGGATGTTTACACGGTGAACGAATCAGAAGCAATTGGCAACGATTCTACGTTGCACAGAAGTGTATAAGGAGTTTTAGGTTAAGCTTCCATGGACGTCGCCGATGCAGCACCGGATTGGTCTTCTCCTCGCTGGTCCAAGACGGTCGATAATGCGATTACGGCTAGTCCTCCTATTTGTCTTCGTGGTCCACTCGGAGACGAGGAAACAAAGCGCAATATATCTCAGGGACTTACTGCTCGCTACGAGCGTCAACTTTTCGTCACTGGGAAAAGTCAACTTTTTTCTCGAGTGTCCTTCCTTCAAAAAGCCAACTCCGACCTTTTCCTCTCGTTGCTTCTAATCAACCACTTCGATATCTCTTGATAGATACAAGTTAGTAGTATATCTACCGTTTAAAAACTCATTGATGATAATCCTAAAAATAATTTCGCGAATCGGACGTTTGACGATCTATCCGAATCTTTTTCAACGCAACGTCGTACGTCGTTATCGGTGACCTAACGACGTCTTTAACCTTCTCCATTCGCGATCGAAGGAGCTTACTGGTCTCTCGTCCATTGTGAAGTTTTATGCTTCTCGATAATGCGACGATCATATTTCATGGACGTACAATTTCGTAATGACGTCGACTCCCGTCTGGCCTTCCTTAATATTTTCTCCTTTTTATAATGCATTCTATATAAGTAATGCTTCGTGAAACTTATACCTCCTCTTTGGTTGATCCGTTTACCACGATCTTCGGCGAAGACTCGTTCGCAGCTTCGTGACGGAAACATAAGAATCCCGATATAATCTCAAGAGCTTAAAGACCGAGTCATAATCGATCCTCGAATTAGCTTCGGCTCTCATTAATGTCAAACTACGTGACTGCCTCTTTCTTCTTCACCTATTCAACCTTTCTTTCTGTCCTTTCCATTCCATCGTTTCTCCCTCTCTCTCTGGACTATTAACTTTCAAATCTATTGTCAATCGTGGAGACCCTCTCGAGAACTTTCGCATCTCTCGCTCCTAGCTCGCTACGATCGATCGATTCTTCGGAACGATCAAGGAGCGTGTAATTTACGCGGAGGAGTTTGCGATAGTTTGCCGAGAAAGAGTGGAAGAAAGAAAGAAATAAAAAGGTGTGCATACGATCGGCTCTCCGCCACGGCAATTTCCGTTGCTTTTCTTCCGTAAATTTACAATTCATATCGTGTGGTTAGTCGAGCACACGTAATAAACGTCGGTTATTAATAGCGTCGAAGGGAACACGAGGTATCCTTAATCCGTTCTCGTCTAGTCGCTCATTTGGCTCTTTAATCTCAAATATTTTCGTGCCGTGAGAACGAGGCAAGGAAACGCGTGACGTCCACCGATAAAAATAGTCGTAGATCGCGTCTCGGGTAAGAGCTAGCGGCTCGATCGATCTCCTGGATGATACGGTTCGTAAGAGAGATGGAAGAAAAAAGAAATAACTGAGTTCACTTTTCTCCCTTAACTTTTCCTCCGTTCGGCTCGTTTATAAAATATCATAGTAAAAGAGAGAGAGGGTAGCGCAAATAAAAGTCTTTCGAAAAGTCGATATCGTGCCGTAGAAGTTTGACGATTCCGAAGCTCGAACTGAGACGCTCGATACAAAAGGTTGAGGAATACATAAATCCATAAGTAACATAGAACTTGCTACCGCGGCCTCTCTCGTTTCTTTGTTATACTTTATCCAGGATCATACGTTTCCTTCTACTTCTCCTTATTAAGAAACGAGCCGCGCGCCGGCTAAAGATAGAAAAGCTTTTCCGCTTATATTAACCCAGTTTCCCTTTAGATCCCGTTACAATTATAGCTTTAAAATAGCTTTAAGAGAGATCGTTTTACGAAGCGATCGAGATCACCGTCTTTTTCTTATTAATATTAAACGATCGAACCGTATTCTTTTTCTAACGCGAAAAATATTTCTTCTTTTTTTTTCCAAAACTCGTCAAATCCGTCAAAGAAGCAACGGTGCACGATAGCGCGACCGGATTAAAGTCCATTTCTTTCGTACCATCTTACGTTCATTCTCGAGGTCCTTGAACCTCGCGACGGAGATTCCCGAGAAGGATTTTGCGTCGAGTATCCTTATATCTTCTTTCCCTTGTATGAAAGACGATGCGCTCGACTGCACCGGCGTCCATCGACAAAAGCGACTGCTCGCTAATCCGATTGGATGGCAAAGGAGTATGACTATTCGTATTACGAACTCGTGCTTTCGAAGATTAGGAGAATGCGTGTTCTTTGGAGATACTCGAAACGGCATGTCGTAAGGTTACGGTAAAGGATAATGGAGAATAAAAAAATATTCGATCGAAAAAGGGAGGGTCAAGGTACGGTCTCGTGTACAAGAAAGAGAGCAAAGCAAAAGAGGGAACGAGTTGGGTGGGACGGAGGTGTGCTTTTTTCCGCACGAATTGCACCAAGTACATCTTATCTTTCAACGGAGGGTCGTACAAATTAAATTAGAGGGCGGCTTTACCTCGGATAGGGGTGTAATTCAGTCACGTCCGAGAAGCCACCCCTACTTTTATACACACTCGAATACTCGTGTCACCCTTTACTCGTTTCGCCTAACGCGCGATCGAGACCGGTCTCGAGTCGTCCTAATCTTTCTTTCCACTGCTTGGGAAAGTGGTAACCATCGATAGCGACGAGTGGCGACTCTCGTCATTTAAAGGGAGATTATCCAGCGAGAGATATGCCCTTGCTCTTTTTAATGGTCCTATCCTTTACCGTCATCGCGATCCTGCCTTTCGATCGTTTACCCGACCGAACACTTTTTTTTGCCCAGTTTTTAATCATCGCAGTATTAGAGCGTCTACTCAAGAGGATTAATATAAGTTTCTATCTTCTTTCTACTCACTTTTTCCATTAAAATCTACCGGCGAAGAAAAAATATCTACCCTTTCGCTTTGGACAGGTAACCCTCCTATAAGACGGTAGATAGGTTCCAAGATAGGTAGATAGGAACTAGAATATAACTATTTTCATTTCAATAACCTTAATTTAATGGACGTAATTTAGATTGCTGAATACATACATACGTAACATAGTAGAAGCAGAGTGTTTTCGTGGGTTTCCGCAAATTTCTGATTGCGTTAGACCGAAACTGTGTTGTAGGATATTGTGGTGCACGATGGTTACCTGTATTTGGTTAAATACTTTGGTCTCATATAACACAGCATTTTCTAAGAACTTGTCTACCGTATTATACGAGGGTTACCTGTACTCGTACACCGATAGATATAACGTCTAGTCCTCTTAAATTGTACCACGTTATCGAGTTGACGCGAAAATTATCGGTCCCTAAACGAAGGAAAATTCTTTTCGCCGGTAATTCGAAGGAGTATCGAGGAAATTTCATCACGAGACAAGGAGGGGTTGACTTACGCTTTAGGGGTCGCGATCCTTTGGTCTTCCTGATTCGAGTCAAGTTGAAACTACCGCCACCACCACAATCACCGCAACCACTACCAGCACCGGTAGCAGCAGCATCGGTAACAGCGTCACCACCACTATCCTCGCGGCTGCCTTCATCCACGATATCCACCTTGGCTCCATCGCCATCACCACCAACAATCCCCGACCCTTTTCTGCTCGTGACGTCACTTGGCTCTCGGCCAACTCGCAACGCTCAATGAAACAGTCGGGGAAGCCAAGGCGACGTAATCGACGTGGCTTTACGACGGCATTATTTTGCGTGCACACACGCGGACCGTGCACGCTCGGCAATGTGGCAACGACCTTGATAGAAGGCTTCGACGATTATCGTATTTCTTTTTTTTCCCCGTTACTCCGAGATACGCAACGTTAAAAATGTTTTATCGATGTCTTTCTCATCTCCAACTGATATTTCCTCGCGATATCGGCTTTAGAAATGCTTTAAAACATCGTACGTTCGTGTATACGTACATTTAATCATGTTTTAGTACACGTAACGTGCTTGCTCAGTCCCGTTCTTGCATTCAACGCAACATTTGCTCGATCAACCGCGCTAAATTACCATTCGATGATCATAGACTCTCTCTCTATGTTCCCCTTTCCTTTTATTCGTATTTGCACTTTAAACGACGCGATCGCGGCCACGAATGGTGGGCATGAGAATGAAAGAGAGAGAGAGAGGAATGATGAATCACGAGGCGAGCCATTCTTTCACGTTTCTGGACGATCGATCGACGAGCCTGGCGCGCCGACACTGGGACGTAGATGGAATGAGAACGAGACCCAGAGAGAAAGAGAGATAAATAAATAGATGGCCAGATGGAGAGAGAGAGAGAGAGAGAAAAAGAAGGAAAGAAATAGCTGAGTTTAGGAAAAGAAGAGACACGCTCGGATCGCGTGAGTCCACCGGAAGATATAAATAATGACGGAGACGACTAGAACTTTATGGTGGCGTTGACACGCTGATGAAGAGACTATGCCAGACAGATGGATTAAGAGACCAATGAGAAAAAGGAACGTGCGAGGGGGAAACGGAGCGAGACCAGGTAGCTTTTCCTGTTGCGGGGACAATCTGGGTCAGGTCTGGCTTAAAATATTCATAAAGCCGCACGCGAGAGATCCACGTACGAGCGGTTCGATTCACATTAGAAATGCGCTGACTGTGATATGTCAAGTAACTCGAGAGGGATGACGGCGTGGTATCATCGTGAACGACGCAGACAACGTGTGTTAGTACATCTCTCTCTCTCCTCTGCTCATTCTAGACTCTAGTTTATGTATCTGTGTATATTCGGACACACACACGTACAGAAAATCAGCCGTCCCTGACAGTCCCGCCTTGCCGTAGCTTTTAGCGATACCTACCCCTAACGTCAACGTTTCCTCTGTCGTTCTATGGTAGTACGACGCGAACACGCGACACACTCGCTCGAATCCGAATAGAATTCGCCGTGACAACGATGAATATCACTGATTTCGGGAGGACGGGATAAAAATTCTGCCTTTTCACGCTTCGAAGATGAACCTCCTGATCCTTAAACTTATTCGTCGTTTTATGACGAAAAAAGAACGGATGATCATAAAATAGATGGCCTAATAGTTGAGATATATTTCTAGTTCATGCATTTTTAGATGATTACTGCAAAGTTTTTATCGTCTTCTTTTTTCGTAGATTTTAAGGTCACCTTCATTTTTTTATTCCTATAACTTTTATTAAGTTTTGATTCATTACTTTAGTATCTAAAACGTAAAAATTCTTTCGTAAATTGATATCCCCTCTCTCGTTACTTACAGTTTTAAAATTACTTTATAAAAATCGATCATATGCTTTTTTAAACCTCGTTGATTCGTATTGTAGCTAAAAAAATCATAAATACTAACCCGAACCTCCGGCGAGCTCTAAAAGTCTTCAAGAATTATTAACTTTTACACGACCCGAAATTCACCGACGAAAATATACATATGCCGATCGGTGAGAACGTTCTCGATTACTATTTCGGTCCACTCGTCAGCCTTTCTCGCAAGAGACTTCATTACCTTATAGGATAAAAGACGTATCGGGTAAGGCGTCGACTCTCAACGGCGCGCACGGGAGAGATCGATCTTCTTCTCACCGTTTCAGCACCGTCGTCGAGGGAACTTACCTACCTAAATTTGCATTTTCATTACCGACTTAAAGCTCGTTCGAGAGTGGTCTTTCAATGGCTGCCGGCCTTTCTTCTGCGCGTTTAAAGAGACCACCCACCGACTCTCCCTGTTAATCAGTCAGGATTCGAGGTTGCGCGGGCTCTCCTTTTTAAAGAAAAAGGAATGAAAATTTGAAGGGAATATAAAGAAAGAGAGAAAGTAGTTGCGTAATGCACGTTCTTGTCACGAAGGATATGCAGTGGATATCGATTTATTTCTCTTCTCGATGGAAACCACAAAATCGAGAATCATCTCGAATAGTACGAAGAGTTCTCCGGTCTTCGCTGATCGACGATTCCAGTCTCGCGTCACAGAGCCCATGGAGAAACGGCTCGTACTATGGATGGCACTCTTCGATCGATCGTACCATTTCCGTTCTATTCTTTACGCTCGCTTCTTCCAGCCCCTCGAAATCAGCCCGTTCGTTTGCCTTCCTAACGCCGTAGAAGGAAAACGGGAGATCGAGTATCGCTTCCGTGATTCTCCGAGGGATCGCATCTGCTAGCTCGATGCAGAGGTGTGAGAAAAGCCGCGCTGGCTCGTAAGTGTGTCCTTCCGGTATATTCTCGAAGGGCTTGAGAGATAGAGAACGTCTACCTCGGTCGATCTAGCTCACTGAGAGACGTAATCGTTATCTTCCCCGAAGAGAGAATATAACGCGTGATCTTTTTTGGGGAAAGGATCAAATGGAGTCGCTTTATTGACCCAAGAAATTGATGAACGAAGAATATCGGTCGATCTAGTGCTAGGAAATCGAAGCTACCTTTATGACGTTTCTTTCTTTTCATTGATTCACCCTCTCTCTCTCTCTTATTCCCTCATTCGTTTTATTACTCGCATAAAAGTCGAGCGCGTAACGGCTATTCGAAGCAGGAACGAATGGCGTAAACAAGCGGATGGACTGCGTGATATCTGATGAACGGCGAATCGTAGTGACCTTGCTCGTGAAAGCCAACGGGAGATACGAATCATCCAGTTATTTTCAATCCCCCTAATGCATGGTAATTTTGAATCGTCCACTCTTTCTATGGATAAATAACATGCGTGTATCGAAAAATTCGCGTTCAGCTTTTTTCCTCTCCCTCGCGTATAATCGATGTTTGCGTTAAGAGCTCTGTTCAACGCGTGACGCTAAAGCAGGGAAAAGCGAAGGAAAATAAGTGAGAAATAGAAAAAATAAATAGAGAGTTTCTTTCCCGCACGAGTTTTCGATCGCGCGTCAGTTTCCCCGTTTTCCACGGAAACGATTTGCATTTCCGTATCGGGTCGTAGCGAAATGGCGGAGTGTCGCGCGCAAGTAGATGAGCTCTTGCATATGTCAGACAGATCGTCGCTCCTGTCGGCTGGTAACAAATGTGCACGTAAGTAGATGCAGGCGTGTAAGCGTCGGACATGTATGCCAGTCGTGTCTTCGAGAAACCGTGGGATAAATTTATCACAGCTTTGAGAATCCTTGATACCATGTTCCGACATTTTTACCTCGCGTTTAACCTCTCGCTTGTTTTTTCTTCCTTTTTTTTATTTTCGATAAAACATTCAAACGGATTTGTAAAAATAACTAATAAAGGTACAATCCTTTAGAAATCAATACGTTTTTTTACCATTCATTATTTTTAAGTCATCGATGCGGTTGCTCCGGAATATAAAGAGAAAAATATACAGGTTTCATAAAATATACAAATTTTCGTCATTTCCATTCGTTTTATGCATCAAATATGACGTATAAAATTTTCAGTATCCAGAATTATACAAAACCCGTACTCTATCCAAGCGTCCGAGGCGTTGTGGGTATTGAATACGATGCCCCAGATAACAACTGGACATGGGTACCGACGATACGAAGGAACAACGGAACCATCGGTCTTTTAAATGACGGTTTTCAAGTAGATTTCCAATACCAACCTGAGCAGTGTAAAATGATGTACGATGTAACCGTGACGTCGTTGCTAATACGCTCGAATGATTCTTTTATATTTTCTCTCCTTTTCTTGGTTTAACCTTCCTCTTTTCCGGAAGGAAATCGTCGTAGCGTTCGTCCTTCTCGCGTGACGAATCCACGCGACGTCTGTAATTATTTGCAGGCTGCGGCGGAGAGTCATTGTGTTGTCGGACGCTTAATTGCGGGGGCGTCTTGCCTCATTCGCGAGTATCCACTCTCTCTCTCTCTGCCCCTTTCCTGTCCTTCTCTCTCTCGTTCGCGAGCACTCGCTCTACACGTTTTCGCGTCTCTCGTAATTCTCTTTTTGTCCTCGCTCGATTTCATGAGGTTGGGCGAGAATGCCGAGCCAGCACATGCCGTCGACGACGGGGAAGTTGTTGGAAAAAAGAGCTTGAAAAGGGGTCGAAACGCGCGTGCAAGAGAAAGAAAAAGGTGGGATTCGTAGAGACGTTAATAATCGTGTCGTGACTTCGTAACATCGACGCGCCCCTATGTTTAGGTGTTAAAAATGTGTCTCGAAGTCTCGTCTTTTGACATATTTTTTTATCCTAAATCGTTAGGTACTTTCTAACTATATGTATTATGTATGTAGATTCGAATTCTTTTTATAAAAAATACTGGGTTATTAAAATTTGGTTTCTCGTTGTAATTATTTGTCAAAATGCATAGGTGGTCCTTGAAGTGCTGTCTTTTGGCACAATTTTTTTATGCTAAATATATCAAGGGTATAGTGATACAGTACAAAAAAAAATGCAATTTAATATCTATGAATGAATAAAAAGTGGAAATGATTAAATAACTCCCAAATTATTATGGATTACTTTTTAGGACGATAATGGTGTTTTTCCCTTGTACCCATCATTCGAATTTTTCGGCGAACATTGGGTTATTAAAATTTGGTTTCCCGCTGAATTAATCCGTAGAGATGCAAATTTCCATCGTCTTGTTTATTTTATGACGTATCAGACAACGAGTGTACGGTTAGCCTTCCCATATTTTTTTCACTCTCCTCTTCTTTCCTCTCCCGTTGCACCGTTCATCGATAGGCTCTTATTTCTCTGTCGTATAATCGAGACGATAATTGGGCTCGGTTGCATGGAGACGGATTGAAATCAGAAAGGGGAGACCGCACGTCACACCTATATCGCTAACCTAATTCACCTACCTCCACTAGCGTTGCAATAGGCTGGAATTAATTCGAACGGAACGAGAGACGAACGTCCAGTATCGAGCGTTGTACATCGTGTTTTATTATTGTCACTCGTGTTATACAAAAATATACGAAGGCCAGGAGATTATTTCCGGAAATAATCGAAAAATTTGTCGGATCGGTCAAATCCGATAATCGATGGGATTCTTTCGCCTCCCGGTGGTATTCGATTAATTTAATAAAAACTACGTAAATTCGTTAACGAATATACCGTGATTAATCGACGCTGTAACATTCGCTGTCACGTACGAACGATGATGATATAAACGAGTTTCGGCTAACCGAATGAAATTTTTTATAAGGGAAAAACAGGAATTTTCCATCGGAGAAGGAATCTTTTTCGACTGTATCGTACCATTCATCGTTTTCGACTCTCGTAATTACTTCTTTCTGTTCTCGGTACTTTGGAAATGGTACAGGTCATAGCGTTATTCTTATCGGTATCGTCGTCACGGATATCGTTCACCGTACGATAATCCATACTTTCGACGGTCTCGACTTCTCACAGATAATAAGTAGCAACGTCACAAAGGGAAAATCGATCGGGAGTGCTTTCGCGATTGAACGGGACATACGTTCCACGTACCTACCTCACCTCCGAATCGCGGTGCATCGAAACCACGCTGTTGATAATTTATTGATTATTATATTATTGATTATTAGAATGGTACGAGGGGTATGTAAGTTATCCTAATAGCAAGCAATTACGAGGAGGCACACAGCGTGGGGCCAATTTGGATCGGTAATCGTCCATATAATTTCCTGTAATTTTCCGTTTGATCATTTGCATCCTCGACGGAAGAACGTACTCGACGTTTCCCCTTTTATCTTTACCGTGGCAATAGTAAAATGCATTGACTCGACGATAATCCCCCTTTCGATTCTCTTTTACCTTTGTTTCGTTACTCGAAGGGCCAGAGTACGAGACTGGATGATCCTCGATAACGAACTCGTATTCAAAATCACTGCATACTTTTCTAATTCACGTCCTATCGATCTTTTCGAATTAACAATAGGGAATCTTACGAAGCAAAAACAGCGACTAGACGTAAGGAGATCGTGCAAAACGATCGATCGTTAAAGTTTCTCGTCGTACTTAGCCGTAACGATAGATAATGCTCGTTTCTACGTGCATGCAACACCGTTCCGCCCATAAAGTTCTTACAAAGTGGTTTTACACAGTTACGGTAATGTTATAAATTTATTCGCACCGAGAGAGAAGACTTCCCAGTAGTCGACGACGCTTCTCTGCTCGTATTATTTCGTTCTTGTTACGAGTACGTCGACGAAATGACTTTCTTCGAGTGATCTACCGTGCGATTTGTTCTTTAGTTTTCCAGAGAGAGAGAAAGAGAAACCATTGAATCGTTCGCTTTTACCACGAATAAGAGAAAGTCGAAAGAGCTGTCGACGTCAGGTACAGAGATATCGACAAACTTTGGCTAGACTCTACTCAAGATTCTCATTAGGGAACAAGACACGAGTACAAACAGACGGTCAGGAAAAGTTTGACCTTTCGTCGAAGCGTTTACACGTTTTCTTGATATCTCATCGTTCGAACAATTATATCGAGAACTTTTATAAACAATTTGTTCTTTAATCCTCTATGAACCGAATTTTTTTCCGTGATTATAAGGGAGGTTAGAAAAAAAAAAGTAAAACAATTTACAATTTTTATAAATATTTTATTATAAAAAAACGTTCACAATTTCGAAAATACAACAGTATTTTACAATATTACAATATTATATTTTACATATTTACACATAAAAGTACACATTAAGTTTTGCTGCTAAAATAAAATAACATTTGGGAAATACAGATATGTGAAATGTGACTTCAAAGTTACGCGAGCTCATTGAGAGTTACGACTTGGTCTCTTTAGGAGAAAGACAAACAAAATTTCTTTATCGTTCGTCGAAGTAACTTCTAAAACACGGCTACAATTTTGTTGGCTACTTCGAGCGCTTGTTTCTCGTGAAAGTAGATTTTTGTACTTACCCTGATAGCATTACGATCCTCCTAATGCGGCTGTCCGTCGTCGGTGAAATTGTTCCCAAAAGTTCCGAAAAGTTTTGCTTCTAACTGGAGATTTTATTCCTACCTCTCCGTTCTCACGCCACGCACGTATCTACCATTTAATCGACATTTCGTCGAATCGCACGGAAGTGGAGCGGAAAAATTTGCGCTCGAATTTCCTACCTAGGTACGTACATACGTCGTGATGCATCGCTAGTGTCAATATTATTGCACGAATAATCTCTTATTACCGTTTATTAATTATGCGTTTCTATGTACACGTTCTTTCACGGAGGTCCAATTTGGAACGAAAGCGTTATGGAGTAGGTACTAACGATCGTTGCGGCGATCATTATTATCGTTATCACTGATTGTACTTTCGCTCGGCTAATTATCAGTCATGCCTCATTAATTACCGCAACGTATAGCCCTTTCGTGACAACGTGCGTACAGAATAACAAAAGAGAGACGAGTAACCGACTCGTTGTATACTTTGTTAGACTTTTATCATCGTGTGCTTAAATTATAATGATCGAAATAACGATTGCGTTATTTATGTCTTATCGTTTGTATCCGTTAAAATTTGCGAGGTCTCAATTTCCACGTTTAATTAGAAACGAATTACTTTAAAATGTATTCAAATGTACGCAGCGTACAGTTCGCAATGGTACGTGTACCTACGTACTTACGTATTTCCGATATTGCCTGTTACATTTACATTAGAACCAATTTCACGTGAATTTATTAACGTCCTCGTAATACTTCGATAGAACGTCACGCAATATTTTAATGTCAAAAACACATCCCCTTTGCGATATTTTCAATCTTTCAACGAAGCACACGTGTTAGAGCTTTCCACCCTATAGGTATAATTATTTCGATAAAATGATGATCGATCAACGTAGAAACATAATCATGTCAAAATCTAAATTAATTACATTCGTTCGACCATACATAATACCTGATTACGACTCGTGTTTGGATGTTTACTCGTAAGGAAAAAATCAGTAGCTTCATTATCGTTGGCTCGGCTTCGATGCCCACGCTCGATAATCACGAAAACTCGAATTCTTATTCGATCGCTAACGACACTGTTTCCGGTTTTCACGATTCCTTGCTTCCCTAACGAGAACGTCTATTTTCACGATGGAATCGGATCACTGGGGCAGGAATAATTGAAAGGAATTCGTTACAACGTCGGCCGGCCGACGTGTATCGCGTGTTCGCGTCCGTCGAAAGTCGAGTAAAGGGAGAAAATATTTTCTCGAAGGGGTCGAGGGTAGAATAATAAAGTGCGATAGAGAAGAGTTTAACGTACAACAGGTGCAAGCAGGTGGTCCGAGAATCAAGAAGGTTTCGTAACCGTCGCTTCACCGATCGCGTTAACGAAATTCAATTCTCTTCGTTTGAATTCATTCAAAAGCATCGATCCGATACGCGTATAGCTCGTTACTTCAAACCTTTTCCATATCTCTGACAGTAAACTTCGTTGAAAGTTTAAATATCACATTTTTATTTGCTGATATTTTCCAAAACTCATATTGCCTTTTTTTTTTCATTTTACTTTAAATTTCCATTTTTTCCCGATTTATTCGAATCTTTTCACGATTGGCCAATTGTTATAATGAAAAAGTATATAAAAACCCGGTATATTGTGTACCCGAACAGTTATACATTACAGACCAAATTCTGTCACGTTATAATAAAAATCTACCTTCTTACGTAACCGGTAATACCAAAACTTTGAAACTTGAATCGAAACCCGTATCACGGGTCTTTTATACACCCCATACAAGTGACACGAAGTTTACGGTATTGTCGTACCACTATTTCGACGTTTTCCAAACTTCGTTTTAGATCTACTTTAAACAAAGCACCATACGACTCGAGTTCGTTTGAAGGTGCGAGTTTGCAACCCCCATGAATAAAAGAGTATCGCTTTAATTACAGCCCGTCATTCGCGGGCCACCCACCGTCGTACGGCCCACACACGCGTAGTCTGTACTTAGGCGCTCTGTTCGCATAGAACGACGAGTTTTCGCGTCCGTATTATTACCATAGACGAGGGAGCATAGGCGTCGACTACGATCTTCAGCGAACGAGCTAGAAAATTTCAATTTTTCCTCTTCTTCTTTATGTTAATTCGCTAACTTCTCGAAACATAATGCTATACAAGATGAGATTTACTTTTTATTCAAAAAACGAATACGTAGCTCAAAGTCCCTATGGGAACAGCAGGAAAAGAAAATAGAAAAGTGGTCTACGCCTATGGGAACTGGAAAAGACTTTTCCATGGCTGTGCCCATTAGCACTCGGTGTTGGTGGTAGTAGCAGCGGTAGTTGTAACGCTTCCAGACTGCTCCACGCAGAGTACAAAGAATGCTTTGGACGAAGTTACTCCAGTTACATAAATTATATCCTCGCTCCTATCTAATAATTGCAGTTTGCGAGCAGCCGGCACGAAACGCGCTGACTCTCTGGATGCTAATGCAATAAGAGGAATCGTCGTCGAATGAATTATGATTGGATATGCGCGTTCGGAATAACGACCTCTCTCTCTCTCTCTATTTCTCTCTATCTCATGTACTACGTGCATTAAATAATTTATACTTTTATCGGAACGTTATCGAGACACGCGTTAACTCAGCGAAATTACGCGAGCATTTAAACGATGCCCGATGAGCCACTCCGCGAAACGGTGCACGCTTTGATCGTTATCTCGATCGAACGATCACCGAAAAATTAGCGCGAACGAAATTGCGTTCATATGGGCGACCGATGCTACGGTGGATTAGCACAGCTATTGTATTTGGCGAGCGTGATAAGTTATACTTGGCATAAGGTGAACGCTACGGTTATATTGGTTATACCGTACAGAGATCGGACATATTGTTTTTAATTTTAAATGAAAAATGTTTGGAGTACGCGATACTTTATTTTGTAAATTACAATTTCCTTGTTTTATAATTTAATCTGATGCAAATGTAGGAGCTGTATAAATATAAAGAAATATTGGTATCAAAAACAAAAGCACCTCGTGTTCCAAATACTTTTTATTTCACGTTACATTTTACATTGCATGGATATTACTTAGTAGGTACATAAAACATACAGGAATTATTTCATACATTTAGTATTATATTTTTAACAAATTAAATTATATTATTCGCTTTACGGTTTTTTGTAAAAAATATAGACACATTTATGTAATTTTCTTTTTAGCAGCGGTCTTGTTAGTAAGTAACTTCGTTTGAACGAGGATACGATGATACTCCGAGTTCCCCAAGATCGTGACTGTTATTTTCTTAACTTGATTTTTCAGGAGGGCTCCGGACAATGGGTCTGCTTGGATTCGGAGCTCGAAATGAGGGGCCCCGAGATCATCGGCACGAAAAAGCCGACCGGGCATTCCCTTCTAATAGACTGTCGACTGGAGCTACCTTTCGGTGAGTCCGAGCATTTTTTTGTCGTTTGATAAAGAAAAGAACAAAAGAAAACTCAACAAAATGAAACATTATATATCTTAGAATATATACGACCATACTTTTATCTAATTTTATCGATATTCATCACGATACACACGCACACACACACACATACATGAACAGATACACATAGACAAGTAGATACGAAAGCAAATAATCCTTGGAAGAAACAGAGATCGAAAGGGTACAGTTCGTTCGTTACGTGTGACAAACGACCCTCTCCAATACGGTTGCCAAAAGTGTTCGACGGGTCGTGGAAGAAGAGTCTCGGGGTTTTATCTTCGTTTAATTTCACGAACGTCAAACTCGGATTTCGTGGAATCAAAAGACCGCGAAGTTAAAAAACGAAAGAGAGAGAGAGGATAAGATAGAAGAAGATAGAACTCGAGAATGCCGTCGAGATGGCTCGCGGTGGAAGGATGCGTCTATCTTGATAGTGGATTTAAAGGATCGAACGAAATTGGCTGCCAGTAACCTCGAGAATTCCTATAATCGAAGCGATAATGAAAACAGCTAGAAAGAACCGATCGTCTTAACGTTCTCTTCGCCGAGATCGACGTCGAACGATATTTAAGAAAAATGAGAAGAACCCGTCGATAGAAAAACGTGCGTTTCTGGCAATGAACGAAATCGGTTGTACCGAACGAGAGATAGAGAGATATAAAGAGAGAGAGAGAGAAGAGAACGGGGAGGAGACGGAAGAGAACACGACTCCACTTGCACGAGGACGAACTTTTAATTGAGTACGTCTACAAACTTGTCGAGCTTTTGGCTCGACGCCTGCCGGTGGCTCGTAGATTCCAAGCCGATGTACCACTATCCGCATGCCGCGTAGCTACGTGCTTCCAGAATTATTTCGACGTCTGGTACTTCGAAGCTGGTCGAATGCAACCGAAGGAGGGAGAGGCAAAATTAACGAAGAGAGAAAGAGAGAGAGAGCGTGTAAGTGACTGAGCGAGAGAGAAAAGAGAATTTTCAACAAAAAAGAAAGAAGGACCGACATAAAGTTTCCTCCTCTCGAACTTTCGTTTCCGGGTTCTCGCGCAACGAGTAAAGAAGCTTAAAACGCGTCGCTCATAGTTGAAAGCGTACGCCGAAGCTCGACGAGGCACGGAAAGGAGGAACGAAAGACTCTTGTTTTCCGACTTCGTTTCTTCTTCTCCTTTTTAACGACTACGACGATAACGACAACGCGGTTGAAGAGGAAGCTTTGAGATTTCTTTTCGAGGGGGACACCGAAACGATACTCTCGGCACGTTTTTCATGCGTTCATTCGAGAACACGCGACGCGTTATTAGCGTTATCCATGCATTATTCATGAGCGAACGCGTATAACTGGCGAAATGTGCGAACTCATCGTTTCCCCTTCCGATATCGATCGTTAATAACTTTCGTGTAAACGATAGGAGAAGGGATGAAAGGGTCGGTTAAAAGCGGACAGGCATCGACGTAGACACGAGAAAAACGTTCTTGCTCGTTTATCGTGTTTTTTATCTACAAAATCAAATCGTTCGTTGGTAGTTGTGCGAATGCACTTTTCTTAACAATCTTATGAAACTGTACGTTAGGAATAGTGTGGATTAATCTTTTGATTTATGATTTAAATCATTAAAAATTGAGGGAGGAAAGGATTGTAATTAAAAGATAACAGAAAGAACAGAGATTAATGAATACGACGAACGTCACTCGATATTAGAAGGTAGAGGGGATAACTATTTGCAAAGTTTAAGAAAGATTCATTATCTCTAATCGAGATACCTATTTCCTATCAAAATAGGCACTTTTTGCACGCATTTGCCGTATGAAGCAATTAAAAATCCCTCATTAAAACTTCAAAACGGTTCTCCTCATTTCATCACGAAACTACTCAATAAGAGCGTATTTCGGGCAATCATATTCATTCATTGATTCGAGATTTAACTTTTACAATCTATTGTACCATAACGATTGCCTTAATCGTCGATTAACCCCGTGATCGTAAAGAAGAGAAACGCTCGAAATCACTTTTTTCGATTTCCCCCTCTCTCGAGCTTATCTCTATGGACCCGTTCACCTCATATATATTCACCAACATAAAATTTCCCCTTCTGGTTCACGTAGGACGTCTACTCCTCGCAGGTCCTCGGGTTTTCCTTTCCAAGAAGTGCAGCCGGCTTTTACCTACTGCCCGGTCGTCGACACGGCGATCGATATGTTATCGACCCTCTCGCTTCTCGGTTACAATCGAGCGCGTTTCCGATAGTTTCGCGGTAAAACGAGACAATTCGTTCGAAATTCTACTTTACGTGATAATATTACGCGTCGATGCTGAATGGGAAGTTCAGAGAAAAAGATGGAGGGAGAGAGAAAAAGAGACACAGATATATTGATAGATATTATTTATTATGCTTTAACAATATACGTACATAATATAAAGTACAAAATAATGTAGTATCAGATAGATATAATAGATACATAGTGCGTCAGGGTATCTGGGTCCAGGGGCATCTGGCCCATGCTATCTCTTTTTTGACACACCTTGTACATTTTTCTTACTCTTTAACATTTATACGAGTTGTTGGTCTAACTATGACTACCAAACAACGTTTGTTGATTTATTTAATGGAATGTGAAATAGAATAAAATAAATAAAATAATGGCCTAGATACCCTAATGCACTATAGAGACATAGATCGGTTTATTACTTCATGAACAGATTACAAAAAGAGTATAAAAATATAAAAATATGTAAGATAGATAGAGAGAGAGAGCAGAATTAACGCCATTTCGGAATAGATGGACGAGGAGAAAACTGGGGGAGGTTGACAGTAGCGGGAATAAATATCGGTGCATCGATCGCGAGGTAACGCTGACGGTACGGGACGCGAGAGCCGTTTAAAGCACGGACCGATTAAACCGAACGCGTTGACGCGAAAATTGCCCTTTATCGTGGCCGATTTTTCTCGATTCCCTTATATTTTAAACCGTGCGCGAAGTTCTTACGCGAGTTCCTTTAAAAGCAACGGTGCAAATTATTTTGTACCACGCGATGCTCCACTTGACCGTGTTGCGAAATGAGGGAAAAAACGAGGCCGTTTATAATAAACCTACGTGCAGGCAGCACCGCCCTACCCGCTCCTCGCACCACCTTTCGTCTCTCCTCCTACTCTTCTCATCCCTTTCGACGTTACCCCCGCCTACTCGTCGTTCTCTTTCTTTTTTTCCTTTTCTACCTTTCTCTCTCATACTCACTCCCGTTCTTCCTCTGGCCTCTGTCCTTTTCTCACTGGAGCGCATACTTTTATTCCACGTAGGTATACTTCCGGTTCCTCGATCCAAGCTGACAACCCTGCGTTTAATGGATTTTCACCGTGCTTCGTTCTCCCTCTTTGCCCGGTTTACTTTTCATTGAGTTTCTTTTCTTTCTTTTTTTTTTTTTTTTTGTCGTCACGCATAAATAGAACGTATCCTCTAAACTATTTAAAGGCCACATTTCCCGCCGCACCTTTAAAATATTAAACGCGTGCCACTTGTATCGAGCATTTACCGTACATTCTCGGGACATGCACAAATATTTGTTCAAGCGTTTTAGTTCGATAATATTGATAATCGTAATTATGGCTGCCGTGGCAATATTACTAGGGTTAAACGTGTCCGAAGGCGACCCAGGAAGAATCAATATTTTCGTTAGGTAGGTAGGTACACGTGGGAAAAGATTTATGACGCTCGTCGAACGGTGAAGCAGTATTTTTTGAAGAAATCTCGATGGATTCATAAATATGAGTCAGGTTTATCGGGTTGCATAGCATTACGTTGACAAGGTAACGGTTTATTTTCACGGTTATCCGGGAGTATCGCGATTGAAAAAAGTCTTACCCTGGCAGCTTTATAAATCACCTCGCTGTAAATCAGGAAAATTCGTATTGGTTCGTCCTCCTCTTTCCTTCTTCTTTACTCTATCCATCTTGGATAAGATCTTTTGTCACGAAATAACTGACCGCCTTCTTTCTACGGCTGGTTAGTCGAGGATCGTCTCGACCGCCTTTCGTTCCTCCTCTACTTCCTTTTTCCTCGATGTTCTGATACACGGAGAGGAAGAATAAGCGGTGGAAGAGTATGAGAGAAGCAACGGGGATGGGGGAAGAAG
This sequence comes from Ancistrocerus nigricornis, assembly GCA_916049575.1. Taxonomy (NCBI): domain Eukaryota; kingdom Metazoa; phylum Arthropoda; class Insecta; order Hymenoptera; family Vespidae; genus Ancistrocerus; species Ancistrocerus nigricornis. The sequence goes on from OU696666.1 coordinate 32,772,153, forward strand.
AAGAAGAAGGGAAAACTCGAGAGATACGATCGAGATGGTTCGAGGCTCCGTTTATCAGGGAACATATCGATTCGTGTGACGTTCGTTCGTCTCGGTAATGCGACTTGGATCGATCGATTTCTGCCCGCGAAAAAGAACCTATGTGGTAAGATACAACGTATATCGACCTGTTCGATCTCCAAACCGAGCAGTCGAAAGAAATCTGCTTTCTTAGGAACAAAAAAGAAATCCAAACTTGCTTAAATCACTAGTAAATGTCAAGGCCGTCGATAGTTCGTCAATGTAAAAAAAAAAAAAAACACTTTTGGCAACCACCAATGACGCGAACGCAAACACGTACACGAGCAAACATAAAAACACGCACATAAAAAAAAATACGATCGTTAAACGGATGACGAACATCCGATCGTACCGTCTGATCAGTGTCTGACCAATCAGGAAAGAGCGATCAACGAACCGGATGGAAAGCCCTGCTAACGAGCGAAACAGCAATGCAGTTGCGAGCAGCTCGGCCCATGTGTGGCTCAGGTACCCTCGTCAAAATCCGCATTGACCTTGATCCATAGGATCTTCTCTCGATCTCGGGATCCCCGTTGATCGCGGGAACATCGTGCGTTACTTGACACCTATCACGTTTCTTTTTTTTTTTTTTTCTCGTTTTTCTTCCATTACAAGAGTGGACGCTTCGTATTTCGTGGATTTACGTGGTGCACTGCTTTTTAATTTCCTGCCGGGGTAACGTTTTATAACGGTCAATGGTTCCCGAGTACTCATAACGAAGGTATAAAAGCAGAAAAACAATTCAAACGGATATTCCCGTTTATTTGACGTAACATCGTGCTCGCGTGTACCAACGAGCTCGGACAGCAAAAAAAGCACCTCGATAGAGCTTTCTCTCTCTCTCTTTCAACCTTGGACCTTCTATGAAGGGTTATCGAAATGAGACGCACTTCCACGATCCACGAAAGTGTCCCCGTTGTTTAAACGCAATTAGCGATAATAACCCTCTTCTTGCTCGTCAGCCACTGCACCAAAGTCTTCTTTACATGTCGGTTTTGCTCTCTCTCTCTCTCTCTTTCTTTTTTTCTTTTATCCCTTCTTTCTCTTTGTGCCGTCTTTCAAGAAGATGCGATTGGAAAAGGGTTTGGATGAAGATCGATCGGTTCGACGAACTGCGATCGCGCGATTGCTTTTAGATAATAGACTAGGAATAGTCATTTTATCCGGTGATTAAGAAAATTCCTTCGGAAGTTAATCGACGGTGAGAAAGAGAGTGGTAGCAGCGTTTCCGAGTGAACTTTTTCAAAAAGATTTCAAAGTATCCTTTGTTCGAAGCTTTTCATATCGCCCAAACGTCTTTTCCCCTTTTTTCTTGCTTCTATGGAGACCCTTCATTAAGCTAATTGTCCAATCTCTTTCTGAGCCGGCTCGTGTACGTGTTTCATGATATTCGGGCCGACGATGCGAAGTCACGCGACGAAAACTCGTTCCAGTACTTAGCGAACGGGATAGGATTTTAAGACGGATCAAGCGCGTGCTCGCTCTATCATGGCTTAACCACGATGCAAAATTTCTCTAGGGTTAACTGGGAAACGGGTATTACATCGAAGGTATATATTTCTCGTCGAACCGTTCGATCGTTGTACTTTCGGAAAGGGAGGTACGACGAACTACCTTTTATCGTCAGAGCACGGCATTTCTTCTTTAGGAATCGACTCCATGTTTGTTCTTTTGTTTTATTATTATTTATTTCGTAAGAAACTAGAACACGGTCGGTCGTTCGCTGAAAAAGTCAATCGAAACAGGTGAGACCTTCGAGTTCTTTCGATGCCCTGCTCTTCCATTCACACACGTTTCCCAAAAGTACTACATCACCGACCGCGTATGCTTTCATCCAACGGCTTTCGTGAAGTTATGTAAAAGGAAAAAAAAAGCTGTTCCTTTATCCAACGTCGGGAGAAGCATCGATGCACCGACGGCAATCAGGTTTGTCGCGAGTATATCGAGGTAAAATAGAAGAGAAAGCGTACGAAGCCCTCGAAGCAGTGACAGAACGTTACGTACGATGTTTCCGTGAAACTGCATCGAGAGAGAGTTTTTTCTTACGTCGAGTGAAGGAGCACACCCACCGAGAGAGAGAAAAGACTTTTGTGTCGCACGCTATGTAGGATCTGTTTCATTTTTTAACTCTTTTTTGTAACGCTAGGTTCCATGGAACGCCAGAGAAAATTGCTTTTCCTTACGTCTCGCTCGTTAAACGTGGAAATTCATGATTTTTCATTATACTCTAACGTAGATAAATGACGGAAAATAATTAAATAACGTTTTACCTACGTTCAAACGCGTGTGAAAATATTTAAATAAAAAAGAAACACAAAGTTTTAGAGATAGCTCGGTAAAGGACAAAGTGCTTTTCGAAGAATTACAATTAACGTTTAAGGCAAAAACCACAGAGTCGAGAGTTCGCACAGACGAGGAATGTAAATTAATCTAAAAGGAGCGAAAGGAAAAGCTTTACGTCACATTGAAGTTGCGGAACGAATGTTGCTCTTTGGTGTTTCCCCAACGTGCGTATTCTTTCTGGTCGAATTGTTTCTTTCTTTTCTCTTAATCGTTCTCTAGCTTACACGACAAATTTTCACACGTCAACACGTCTTCTCCCTGAACCCCATAAAACGAATCTCCAGATAAGTCGTTCATTCCCCTCGGTTTCCACGTTTATGAGAACTCGTATCGGCATTTCCCTTATTCGGTCGATATTAATCCGATACGACCGAGAACGAAATTCTTCGGGTCCGTTCTATCTCCCCCTTTTTTCTCACTTTCTTCCTTCTCTCTCTCTCTCTTCAGGCATATCTGCCCTTCTTTAAAGCACACACACTGAATTTTCGGAGCACACCAATCGCACGTGCACGCAGTGGCGCGGCGATAGCACAAGAGGGGATGGGCTTGGCCGAATTCAATTCAACCGTAATGAAAGTATTCGTAAAAGAATTTTTTCTTCTTCTTTTTTTTTTTCTTCTTTGACGTCTTATCTGGCTCACGACTTAAGATGATATCATATGACGATAATGAGCAAGAGGGTACCTGCAGATATACATACAACCGAGCTATGGCTGCGACACTGTAATTTTTAAATGACCAATCGTCCGTAGTCGTTTCCCTCCTACCCTCGCCCTTCTTCTATCTGCCTCTTCTCCTTCTTGTATTTTTTTTTTATTTTTCGTATTACGACTCTGTGCTTCTTTGATTAGATTTATTATTATTTAAACAAACGACGAAGAATAGTAGCTGAGTAACGACGACGCGAAATCGTCGACGTAAGCGTACGCGTCTCTCCGCTTTTTCGCGGGGATTCGCTAGAATCGATGCACGCCGTTCGTTTTGTACGTGTTGCAGGGATATAATACAATTGGTGTTTTTTGGTAAATTTTTGGAGGGATTTGGCTAAAGATTGGTCGATGGCAAGTGAATATTAGGTGTTGTTATTTCACTGATCGACGCTAATGATTTTCTATTTAGTGGCATTGTAAATTTGTAAAGAAAAAAAGAAATTTTACTGGCATAAAAGCTAGTGTATTGAGTTTAAAGACAACTTTATCACAAATCATACAGATTTACAATATCACGAAATATCCTCAGGAACCTAATCAAATCACCAGTTTTAATCAGAAAAATAGCAGAGTCAAACATTCATTAACCATCGTCCACCGCATAGTCGAATCCCTGGAGTTTTAACGAAGATACCAATTTTGCTATACTCCTGCGACATAAATACCTATACGTCACACACATACGTTAAAAATTTTCATTTATCATCGGCAAAGTAATGGGGAATAGTACGATACTACTACTACCACATACGTTTTTCTAGTTAGATCGTTATTGGTTTCTTTCTCTCAAGCATGCGTGACGCATCGTGAAGTGTGTGTTTCCGTTTGATTTATCTTCTCTTTTCCTTTTGGTTTCTCTCTCTTACCGTCTACTTTGTGTGCGCGTGTGTGTGTGTTTTTTTCGCACCGAAAGAAGTTCTTCGAAATAGCGAAGTCGATCGAAACGATAACGCCGAGGTAGATACCGAAGAGAATGGTCGTACACGTTGATCGAACGGGATCGTTTGCGAATTTATGCGAGGAGGAGACACTTTCCGACAGTCATTGGCGATTAATCTTGTCGCAAGAGAAACGTTCGTTCGGAATCGGTGTCAGCTCTCGACAAAGGAGAACGATGAAGGCCCTTCAGACTTTTTAAAAATACCGCGATCTTCGTTCCTCAAAGGACAGAACTGAACGAAAGAGAAAGAGAGTGAGTGACGATTAATGGGCAAAAGCACTTCATCGTCCGACACGTACAAACGACATTTACCTATATATCGTCCCGGTTCAAACACTTCTTTCAAACTTGGAGAACAATCGAAGGGAATCCGTCTGAGTAAGCGAAGCGTCCTGTATAATTCCACGACGAGAAGCGACGAGTACACGAAGGAGGTGGGCACGCGTTCTCCATTGTTAGAAATTTATTTCGTTCCTTTGTGAATCTCGCGGGAAATTTTGTTCAACGGCGAGAAGAAGGTAAAGCTCATCTCGACGATCGAAGAATCAACGATGAAATCGAAAAGCGAGGAAATGGAACGGTTTGCGAGGATCGAATAGCGAGAGAATTAAAATAGAGACGCGATGGAATTTCTCGGTCATATCCGACGCGATCTAAAAGTCGATGGTCTTTATCCACAAAATCGTGGAATCAGGTAAAAAGGGAACTTATCTTCGATCACGTTGACATGAAAAACAAAAAATCAAAATACGGGATCGTATCCAAAAAGACGTCTATCATCCATCCAGAAATATTGGCAGAGAGAAGCACGGAAAGAAATTAGAAAGGAGTCCGCTCGCTCGGAAACGTGTCCCGTTGTGTTATCCACGGATCTCAAAAATTGAACCGTCAAATTCGCCCGGGGCTAGCTGGATAACGACAAAGAGACAAAGAAAAAGGTGGAAAGCACGAAAAACTTGGACGCGAGAAACTCGTCGTCTCTCATAGAAATAGACTTTGTCCTTCTCTATCTCCCTACCTTCTTTTCTCTCTTATACGTCCTCTTATACTTCGAAAAAAGATCCTCTGGCAGAGTTCTAACGGACTACCACTCAAGCTGTTCCCTACGAAGTTTTGTCAATCGCGTTACCCGTTCGAGCATTATCGCCGGGAGCCGCGAGTTTGTATATCGCGTTTATCGATCGAACGATCGGGTGAAATAACAAGGAGACGAAACGTCGCAAGACTGACGGAGATTGTTTCTTTAAAAAGATGAGAATAAAAGAAACAGAGGAAAATTAAAAAAGAGACGAGTGCTCGAAAAAACAGCAGCTGATATATATTTTTCCTCGACTCGCATCCGAAGGGGGTTGGTGGTGAAAGCGCGCGTGCGTGCTGCTTCGAGTGCAGCCAGCAGGTTTCCCTATCTCCTTAAAGAGACGTCACTGTTCGAGGGTCGGAGGGTTCCTACGCTTGAACGGAGATGGAGCGCGTGTGAGAGCGAGAGAGAGGGTTGGAAAGAGGTATAAGAGGGAAAGAGGAGAGGTTTGGAGAGGTCATCGGAGACGTGGGAGGGTTGAAACTCTCGTCGTCTAGCTGGAAAGCGGGGGAAAAGCTCAAAGAAAAGAACTACTCGGTCTCGCTGCTACCGAGACGGTCGACGAAGAAGGAAGACGAAAAAGGCGACGTAGAAGAAGAAGGTAGAGATGACGAGCAAGACGACGAGCTCTCTCCTCCGGGGGCTTGACCCTTTTTTTAATTGCATCCAAACCAAAGTTAGAAACAAGCATCGGATGTTCTCTCTCTTTCTTATCACGTGTGCGTGAGTCTGACGGAGAAAAGCGATAGAGAAAGAAAGAAGCAATTGTATAGAACGGACAACGAGACGAGAAGACGATAGTATACGTGTCTTCGCGACGAGGAGTCGTTACTTCGAGCAGGAATGCAAAATATGTGGGTCAGGGTCGGACGATGTAAACGCTCCGAGTTCTTTCCCTTCTTTCCGATCCTCTTCCTTCTGATCTCCCTTGCCTTTCAGATCTCGTCCCGTGGAATGAGATATTATTTTTCCTCTCTGCGACGACGCTTCGATTTTTTTTTTTTACCCTCTTTTTATCGTCCCGTCAGACGAAACGCTTTGAACGAGATACATACGTATGTTCGTCTACATATGTTCGTACATATGTTCTTATGTATCTATGTAGATACATACATTGTACGAAGTATACATTATATACGATACATTCCACATTGGAAATTTCTCTAGCCACGCTTCCGTCACTCCTCGCGAATTATATCGGTGTACGAAACGTCGAAACGGCAAATGCAACTTTCGCGTGACCGAAACGCGTAGTTCGAGCGTACGTACCTACGTGTTCCTATATCCAAACCTTCTCTCTTCCTCTCTTTATCCTCGTACATGTATATTACATGTGCCGTTTCCGTGAATCGACGAGTCGCGTTAAGGAAAATATAAATCAAGCATGTCCATTCGGAACGAGGCAATACCGAGCGACGTCGAGTTCGTCTAGTTTTCGATCTCGACCGAGATTAAAAATGTATAGGTATAATGCTTGCGAAAGATTTCGAAGTAAACGATTCTTCGTTGAAACGTTCGAGCTTTAACAAGAAATCGGTTTGGTACGTTACGATCGGATGAAATCGACCAACAAAGGAAAACGGCAGAGAGAAGAATGGAAATTTGAGTTTACCTTTGCTTGAGAAAGTAGAATCTACTCGAGTTGACTAGAGACGGACGCTCGAAGTAAAAAGGATACGAAAGCTCCAGAGATTTCTGTCGCATTCCAGCCGAGAACATCGTCGTTGCTAAATGACCAAGCTTCTCGAGTTCTTCGTAATCTCGTCCTTTAGCGCTGGATGAGTCTCGTCTCTTCTTTAAGCTCATCAAGGTCGAGTAAAAAAGAGCTCGGAGACGACTGGTGCTATTGGCCGTCCGATAAATCGTTCGTATCCTTACCGAAAGGACGACCAGATGGGACCCTCGTCGATTTTATCGATAACGAGAAAGCGTCTGCCCTTTGCTCTAAGTTCGCAAGTATCTTTTTTTTTTTTTCATTTTCTTTCGCGAATTAAGTAAATATCATCGAACGACAACGTCGATCAATCTGTACGACCACCTCGCATATCGCCGCGATATCGTTCGACTCGTTGAGAATGGATGAAAGAAAAAAAAAAAAATATATAAAAAATAAGAGCATAGGAGGAAGGATCGATTTACGATCCTCCTCCTACTCCTTCTCTCGTATAGCTCATTTATATAGACGAAGTAGATTACGGATTTATCGTAGAGGAGTAGTAGCGAATATCGATTTCTTTTCTTTTTTTTTTCTTTCCTCTCGTCGTACCTAGACGACGTAAATACACGTAATATCTGTAAGACGATGGAAATTAAGAGAACACTAGTTATCCGAGATTCGCGACATGAACGTATCCCCAACCGATCTCTATCTTTTCGAAAGACCCGGAGAACACGGAAGCAGCCGATCTACAAAGGAAACTGGAGATGCTGAACAACATGATGGACCAGGAGGCACGGGCCGAACAGGCACGCCGACAGATATTGTACAATATAGGCCACTGTAAGTATTCCCCGCCATTTCCCATCCAAGTTACAGTTTATAAGTGGCTGCTATTCCATTCGATTGTTCTCTACGACGAGAGGCTTGGCCCCGATCAATCGATTCTCTCTCTCTCTTCTTCTTCGTCTTCTTTCTTCCATTTCACTCTATCCGAGTATCGCTTATTTTTTTCGTCCCTCGCATCCGTCGATCATTTTTTCTTCGTTCACGCACGAACGCTTTCGGTTTTCGCTCCGTTTGTCTAACTACCACTCGAAAGAACGGGATAAAAGAAAAAAACGAACGTGGTACGCCGCCGTGGTTAAACGCGAACGGATACACTCTTCCATTTCATTTTCATCGATAATAAAATCTCGAACGGTGAAATCGCGAAAAGAACCGAATCGACAAAACGAAAGAAAATAATGTTTCACTCGATTCTCTAACACCCCACTTCTATTTTTATCGCTCGCCATGCCTTACACCACTCGATAGTCGTCGTTGTTATTTTATTTTTAGAAAGAGGTAGCTCTTTACGGTCGTAACGTCGCGCGCCTCCTAGTAATAAACCGTACAAGTTCCGTGTCACTTTTCGTGCATACATCAACGCGAAAAATCAATTTGTCGCTGGTGTTTCGTTATTTTACATATAATGCATGATACTCGCGTTATCATTGGAGTGTCGAGACTCTAGGTGATCCTCGTTACGATAGTCTTACGCGAGTATGTAATAGGGGTTATCGACCATCGAACATCCGGTGTCGTCGGTAACTTACCGCTATCCCCGAACTTGACTTTTTTTATTTCTTTTGTTATTAGAAAGGGGGAGAACTGATCGTAGAGAAGAAAAATGTTTGTCCCTGATTTAACCCTTCTGTGTGTTCTTTCGATGTTCGTTAATGTCCACGCTACCCGTTTCCTTCTCCTTTGAACGTTACGCTCTCGTCCATGTTCGTTTACTCCTCGGAAGGCAAGCGTTCCAAGGCGGAAGAAACGAACGGCTGCTCGCATGAGTGTTCGCTATACTTACCTACTACTTCCTCTTTCCTCCCTCACTGCATGGCTTGAGTTCTTGGACTCGTTCAATATCGACCAATTTCACTTGTGGAAAGTTGCAAAATTATTGCGGCCAACTGCAGCACCGACAAAGTTGTAATTACACTCGTGATTCGCTTAGAAAGCAACGGGAGCACGAAATTACAACGGAGTTTGTTCTAATTATCGATCTTTCATGTAAAAATTCAATTGAGGCTGTGATATTTTTTTTATGATAATGGTCATCGACCCGACGCGTTTCTTCGAACGAACAATTAGCGTCACTCTCGAACCGTCTTATAACGCGGTTAACGTTCTTCGGGTATTATTATCCAGATTTTACAGCGGATATTAACGTGATTTATATTTGTTGCGTGGATATGAGAAAATAGATGTCTTGATTGGATTTGACCTGGAGGAATAGCGAATCTTTATCCGATTTGCGATTTTTGTACCTCAAAACGTACTCTTGTAGATCATTATCCAATCTTGTCACTTTATTAAGCTATATTTAATAAAATGGCAAAATCCACCTACACCGAAGAGATTCTATCAAGATATCGATTTTTCCATATCCCTGCAGGATATATAAATTTAGCAAACATAATTCCCAATGGGTAGAACACGTTGTTACCGATTACGTGACTATATAAATAAGCGCGTCTACCAAGCACGAATATCTCATTGAGCGTTCGAAGGTGCACGGATACGATCGATGCGATCGTAAAATCTCTTCAAATACGTTTGTTTCCCTTTCAGCCGGTTATTCGGAGGATTCCGACTACACATCGGACCTGAATTATCCAGTTGGTGGGCAAGGGGCGAACAGCTCGGCCTCGCAGTTCCGTACCGCTGCAAATCAATTGGCTACCCCTCAGAGGTCCCTCGAAACCTCGAGGGAAAACAGTTACGAGAGGGACGATCATCAGGTACCCATTGATCCGATACGATACGAGTTAAGCCGATAAAGCCGGGTCGAGATGTGCCAAAACCGTTCATAAAATTCTTTGGAATACCGTCGAGCTCCAGAAATTCCGACGACGGCTTCTCGAATCGATGTTATTAGTAATTGGTGCTAATTTCTATCGGCAGATTCCAGCGACGGTCGGTGGACGATTAGCCACCAGTAGTTACAGCGGTTGTGGGAGTCAAAGTCATAGTCCGAGATACGACGAGCCATACCCCGAGGAAGGTCCACCGCAACGATACTCTGTTCAGCATGCTTCAGAATCTTCCGAGCCACTCTTCTATAATAGTAGACCGAGACACTATAAAGAATATAGGTATTTATCGCATTTATATTCGACTAACGCTAATTTACTTAACGGTGCGACGAAATCGCAAAAAATACGTTTGTGTCTATCGATTAAACGATGTTGTATACACGGTTCTTTTGATTAATTGGTAGAACGATTTAGAGACATACCTACATATACACGGTCCTGATTTTAAAAACATCGTCTATTTATTTCTTTTCCACATTCAGACGACGGAAGCACACATGGGATTACGAGGACAGGTACGAAACGTATAACGCCTGAAAGCTCGTGAGAACTTTAGCGAACCCCTCAAGTCATGTATATAAATAGCCTCACACGTTTAACCACATCGTCATCATTCTTTCAACCGATACGTCACAATCTAACTCATCTCGTGTCTCGAGCCATTACCATCGTACCGACTGCACGCGATCGCGTCGAGCTTAATTAGCCTGCACGTGCGTTACGAGAACGTTAATCGCAAAGTCATCGACGATAGATCATTTGTCGTGAAAATTAGACGTTATCATTGCCATCGTTTACTTTGCTTTAACGTACGCCGCCAAGGGCTCATCGTGGCTTACACGTTTTCCTTTTACACAAACTCCGGGAACGCGGTCATCGTTTGAATTTTTCGCTCGCTTTTCTACCAAAATAATAATAATAAAAAAGATGCAAGATTCATTATCGTTGAAAGTAGAGCGACATACGGCAGATGAATATCAAAAAGCACGTTTTTACGAAACGAAGCTGAGTACTCGCACGAAAGAATTGCATGCTGCCAATTACGCGGTCCTAATGTATCGTACACACGTGTTAACACATGTAGAGGATAAAGTACGAACTCGTCCACTGGCACACTACATCCTTTTTGTGGATCATAATTTATCATATCCTCGAATTATTTCTTTGTACAAATACGACGAGTCTAATCTGTGCTGCGTAATTTCAGTCAGGATGGATGGTACAGCGAAGGGTACGATTACCATAGTACGAGGGTCGACGATGCCAGAATCTACAGCGACACCGAATACTATCCAAGTTCAACGACAACTTCGTCGAGAAGAAGAGGTGAGTGACGTTTGAAACGAGCTGTTAAGCGAATGCAAAAGAAATAGAACGATGAAACCGAATGGAAGGGTCCTCGTTAAAATGCAATTACTCTGCCCTACGCAGCTCCCCACAGACGGCCGTCCTTGGAAAGGCAGATGACTCTCTACGACGACCATTCGTGTTACACCGACGGCTACAGTAGCGACGGTAGAGCGAGCAAGATGAACGCCACTTATCCGGAATGTCAAACGGACATCAGGTACAACGAGTATTACGACACTATTACGGGATATGTGTATCAGGATGAAAGGTGAGTCTTAATGGGTCAATAGCGTGGTCAGTGTTTATAAATTCTTAAGCCTCAAATGTCTCCCTTCTCTTCAGGTACGGTCAGGATGACGAGGATAGGCAATGGGACAGCGGAGGGAAGTTGTACTCGGGCACAAGCACATATTACGAGAACAAACGGAATAGGAAAACGCTTCCGCAAAGGCCTGCATCGAGCATCGGTATTCATCGGCCCGAATACAGGCCAACGGTCACCAGGCAACGCAGCTATGAGTCGGAGGAATTGGACTACAGGTATGGTTGGTCGATCGAGTTGCCTATCGCTTATGTTTATCTTCTATTAACTCTCGTTTTCTCTTTTTCATTTATCCCAGCGGGCATAGTCGGCGTAGGAAAACGCTGCAGCCTCAACAAAGGCCGATGTCTCGTCAGGAAGGCACCGGTAAAAAGCTACCTCCGACACCGACCAAGCCGAGCAGCGTCGTCGTTGGCCGTAAACTAACCTCTCTACCTGCAACGCCGAGCAGGCAACTGCCAAAGACCAGAACCTCCTCCGAGGAGAGCTACTACAAGTCTGACTACAACGAGGACTATAATTACGCTTACCGCAGCCAGGATAATTTGCCGCAGGACACTTACTCCGAGAACATGTACGTCACGCAGGATGGCCTGGATCAGAGACACATTTCTGGCAAGAATCGGTACCCCGATATAAGCCAGGACAATCAGTACGCGACCACTTACGGAAGTCAGGTCGCCGACGAGCAGTACGCATATCAACAGGATACGCAGACGACGCAAGAAGCGTACGATGAGTCCTACGTGCAGAACTCGTACAAGGACGAGTATCAGCAACCGTACGTACAACAGAACGTAGATATTTATCAGAATACGTACGAGGACACGACATATCCTAACGCGAGCGAAGCGAACGATCAATATACGAGCCTAGCGAACGACCAATATACCGTTCTACCTAACGACCAGTATACGAATCTACCGAACGATCAGTACGACAAATCGCAGGACATGATAATCGAGAATAATTATCAGGTCGGCGGTTACGATCAGAACAATGTGCAATACGAACAGCAACAAACTTATAATCAGGAGGAGACTTATCAGAAGCAGTACGACGGTTACGTTCCTTCGAGCGTATACGATCAGAATAACGTTTCGAATACTTATAATCAGTATCAGCAGTACGATTCCGAGTACAATATCAATACGTCTACAGGTTATCAGAATACTTATCAAGATACATACAATGAAGTGCCTGTAACAACTCAAGATAATTATCAGGAAACTTATATTAAGCAGCAGCAACAGCAGCAAGATGATTACACGAATTACGAGGTACCCTATAGCAAAGAGGAGACCGTACCGACCTCCTATCAAAACGATTATCAGAACCAGTATCAAAACTATCAGGAACAATATGACGAGTCCTATCAGGAATCTTATCAAGAATCCTACCAGGAATCTTATCACGATTCTTACGAGGAACGTTACAAAGATAGTCCAGCGGCAACGACGGAAAGAAGGCAGAGCGAGGTACCCGAACTTTCCGTTACAACGCCGAAAGGTCAGACCAGGACCAACGGTTATCCGTCTAGCGAATCAGAATATTTTTATCCAACTCAGGAAAATCAAGAAGTCTCGCAAGTAGGCGCGTCCAGAAGAAAGAAGTTGTCCAAACGCGAGGCCAGCCCACTTTTGCAACAGAACACGGACTCTTTAGAATCAAGGGACGACGAATTAAAGGATTCCTTCGAAACGGCCGTAAGTTCCGTCGAAAGTAGTCAGCCTAGAAAAGGTTACAGCGAATATTCCACCGCGGGAGATTCGAGTCCTGCCGCGGCCACTTTGGTCGACTCGCCACAGAGCATGACGCAACTTCCCTCGAGCATGGTTAATAATCACGTAACAAGTATGGTTAATCACGTTAGCAGTAGCAGTAGCATCACGGTTACGGCAACCGTTCATTCCACTTCTACCGTGGCCAATGGGAAACGCTTGGCTCGTACGGAATCGTATCAGGAAGAGCCAATCGAAGACGAGGAGTATCCTGAAATCATTCCGACGGAGCCACAGAGAAAGGATTCCCAGCTATCTCATCAGAGTCAGCTTAGCCAACACTCCAGTACGCAATCTCAGAAACCTAAGCTTACCAGAGGCGATTCTTACGCCTCCGATCACTTCCCTGAAGAATCTTACAGCAGAAGAGGATCTTACGCTCAGCCTGCAAGAAAAGAATCCATATCGTCGACCACGCAAGAAAATTTCAAACCCCCTCTAACTCGTACCGATTCCTATCAGAACAGAGAAATGACTAATAGAACTGGCTATGCTCAAAACTTTAGCGCACCTCAACCGATCTCTAGAGCCGAGAGCTATCAGAGAGGTTACTTCAAGGATCAGGAGACGATAGACGAGAGCGAGATTACGCTGGGCAATCAGGTTAACGGAGAATATAAAATGAGGGACGAAACTCTCGATAGGTAAACATTTTACGATTCGTCCGTATGTCCTTCCTTGGATCTTGTTTTAGGATCTAACGTTAATTATTTGTCGTTTGAAGGTACGATCGGGGTGAGGAAGCGATGATGCGTAGCTCTCGAGAGAATTCCTTGGTCGATACTTACAAAACGACTCCACCGTTATCGCAGACGGACAGTCCACGCGGTTAGTAACTTGTTATTAAAATATGTTCATATATCATTATACATTGTGTTGGATGAACAGAGTTACTGATGGATCTAATTTTACTCTAGGGAGTATAACTAAACAAGCGTCATTGGAAGAAAGTGTCCAAATGGATACACCACCTCGAAGTCCACCGGAACCACCCCCAGACGAGGAACTTTTAGAAATGGTTGGAGCGGTACCCGTCCCAACGCAATTGAAGGAACGGCCCGAGATAAAGATGACACCTCGACAACGCTGGCACTGGGCCTACAACAAGATCATCATACAACTGAACGTGAGTATCCTCACGTGAAACTGAACTTATCGCGGTAATGTACGAGCGTGCACACCTGACCTTCGATAAACTTTAGTCTATAAATAATTCCACCCATGAGAAATATTTTTAAAAAACCTCAGTGTTAACGCTCGAGTTATCGATCAAAGTCCACGCAACTGATAAACGTAGAATATTATCAACTAATTTGGCAAGAATAGCTTGGTTATTTTAAAAAACGGAAGACAGCACGAAAAATTTCATCGTTCCTTGGCTTCTCGCCAAAGACGTTTCTCAAATATTAGGACACCGTGATACATTAATTTCATTCGAAAATCGTGTCTTAGAGAAATACTTTCACTTTCACGCCGGTACGACACCGAGTACGTCGACCTCCGGGTTTGACCTTCCGAAAGAGATGCGCCGCTCGATACCGGCAGTAGCCCGCATCTCTGGCAGTCCTTCGCGAAAACAAAAGTGGCCTTGCCAATCGTTACCTTCGGTGAGCGCACATTCATTTGTCACGTAGCTGGCTAGATAGACCATATCCACGAACGTCTTTCTCTCTTTCGACGATTTATCGTTCGTGTACCTTCTCGTTCAAGGCTGGGAGGTCGACCGTCGACATTTTTCCAAAACGAATCGACTACCAACCGTACTACTGTGCTTTTTAAACATTTTAAACGCTTAGGTACTAAAATATCGTCTTAATTTATTTCATAGAATTTCTTAGATGTCCCCGTTCTTCTTATCAAAGAAAAAAGAAAAAACAGTATTATCTCACCCGTCAAGTCGGATTTTCACGCTGGCTTCACATAGACGACCTCGAAACTTTTATCGCGTTGGTCTGATTTTCGTTGGGTGCTCGTGGAATAAATAAAAAGGTAACCAAAACGTGAAAAGGTCTAAAGTCGTGTTAGTTTATCGCAAAGAAGTATGGTATAAACGTAGGAGAGACGTCGACCGGCAACAGCAGCAACTTCGATGGTGACTCGTCACCTTGAAAATGTAGCGCTTGTGGAAGTCGCAGCTGCGGATTAACGTTGGCTTACACGAAACTTCCATTAACGCAAGCGTGTCGTCCAATCGTGGTTCTCCGAGTACGCACCTGGTGCACTTCTAGGCGCCACCACGGTAGACGATGTACGTTCGAGGAACGCTATTGTACGAGGGAAAATGTAAATGAGCGAGACTGGGACCAAAAGGGAGGTAGGGGTGAAATGGTTTAGGCTGTGTAAGAGGGAGGGGTGAGAACAGACGACGCGTAACGGTTTGTTTGCTCGCTGCAGTTGGAAACTGTGCCAGGAAGTCAACTTTGTGGAATAATTATGATTCGGCACAGTTTCGAGATGGATGTGAAATATGTATTTTTCAATTGGATTTATCGAACCTTCCTTCTTTTGATAATGATAACTTTTATATTGGCAATAAGTGAGCCGAAAGTTTAATCACGCAGCGTCGTCGTGATGGATTGTAATCGATAACCGATTCGTTCCGATCGTCGTCGTGGGACCCGTAACGATCGATAAAAATATTCCCATTATTGGCTTAATGCTAGCCAAAATTGGCCGGAAAAGGTGTATTCGGTGAATGCTGTTATCGCTGTCGAAACAATTTATAAATCCTATCGTCGTTATATCGCCCCGACGATATTTCCCTTTCGTACGATATGGGATTTCATTGTAACGCTTACAGGCACGGTACATGGCATTTCCGTGATATCGAACCTCGCTTGTACTTTCGATAATTATCGTTCTCACATATGTTACTTTCTGGGTAACGAGAAAATTACTTGGAAAATTATTTTCAAAGAAGTAGTCTGATTTCTCGTTAACGGTTGCACAATTTTCTACTAATTTTATTATCGAATCGAATTGCTATTGCCAACGATTTAATTGCACTTGCGTGAATTCATTCCGATTCCGTTAATGTACTCTCGACTCTACGTTTAAAACGGGGGATGCGTTTCGCGTATAAAAAATTGGTCCTATTTAAAAAAGCCTGTTTTTTGCATGGCTTAATTATCGATATTGCAGCCAAAATGATTTTCTGTTTAAATTTCACTTTGACTGTTCACCGTATGCAATCAGCAATTAAACAGCCTACGATGACTGAACTAAAATAATTGCAAAAAATATTAAACTGGATATAATTATATTGGGGGAAATGCTGAGAACGTTTTTCTAATTAAACTTAATAGTTGGTCGAAAAGAGAATTAAATGTATTGTTGTTTATAAAAAATGTTTACTGCTTCAATATATTTGTTAATATTCATCAAAACGCTTTCATTTCCGTCAGCATTTTATTCTCTTCTACATTGGGAATTGCAACGAGGTTTGACGTACGTACGTTAAGGCACGTCCTTATCCGTGATCGTCTCGGAACAAGAATCCCCGGTGCGTTCGTGCGTGCCACGCAACCAGACGTTTTCCATTCTCCCGGACCATTTTTATTATTCGCGTGAAAACGCGCATTCGTTCGTATGCTCGACCGTCTCTCGTTTTGCATTTTATTCGAATTCTCGGACAGCTGGTTCTTCGTAGATTCCCTTCCTTGTTCTGAATTCCACAGGGGTGGTGGTTAATCTATAATTTTGTCGCGCTTTCGATGCTACGAAAAATGTACATGTACAGGATATCTTAAAAGTGTGGATTCATAATACCAGTGTACAGTCAAAAATACTAAAAATTATACTTTGCACTTATTGGCACTTCTGGGGTGACATTATAGGGGAGACCGGGGCTGAAAGTCCCAGGGGCAAGTTGTCCCAGTCGTAGTTTTGGTATCTTAGGATGGAAGGGGAAACGCGTCCGGTGCATGGTGTACAGGTCTTAGCGAGTAAAAAAAAGTGTAGTGGTGGTCGTTGTGTTTAGTCTTCCCTGGTTACTTCAAGAGACGAATTTATATTTTGATAAGTTCAATTCTACTTTGGGTACATTACTTAAGCGTCTCTAGATGGTCCCCAAAAAATTCGAAAATATAAGCTACAGAAATCTGTAGAAACAAAAAACCTAAAATTGGGACAACTAGCCCCGGTCTCCCCTACAATTTTGTTTGAAATTATATATTATTCAGTAGGTAAATTGTCAAATAAATAGGTTCGAAGATAAATTTCTTGCCACAAAAAATCGGTCTTCTCAGGTGACATTCGACACCGAGTGCAAAAAGTTTAATAATAAAGAAGCAAATATTTTCGACCAGATGTTTAAGACACCCAGTACATCGGACTCATCGAGAAAAGTAAATTTCTTATTTAAAAAACCAACGAGATTCCCAACCTTTCTATTCTTTATTTCTACGATCTATCATCCCGATACAACCGACCTAGATTTCGTACCTGGTCCCAAGTCGGTGCGTCAGAATATACTCATGAATTCAAATGCGATCTGTTTCTCGAAGACTCGACTCGTCTTCTTCTCATCTTCCAGCACGAGTATCTCGTCTTCGCCGTACGGGTGCATACTCAGGGTGCTTTTTCTATCGTCGTGTGCTTTTTCCCAAGCACGGACGATAAAAGGACCTCGTGGGAATATAATCTATGTAGGCCAGAACGTTCGTCGGTATCGTACGTAATCGGAAGCCCGTATGACGAGCTCGCTCGCTGCGATTGCGAACGACGACTAGGACGATGACGAGTAACGTAGAGAGACAGCAAGCGGTATCACCTTCACCGCAAGGTCTTTGCCTACCGCCATTATTCGGTTATCATGGCTAGACCGTCCGCGAACCAAATCCGGTTTTACTTTCAGTATCGAATCGGTTCTTCGTAGGTCGAGTTCGACTCATGTATGTTGGGAGTAGTCGGTTCGATCGGTCCCTAGAAAACCCAAAGGTTCGCGAGTCCTTTTCTCGATTACCCGCAAACCCGTGTACTTTTCGTCATGAAATTTAAAGCATTACCTTCCCTCTCGCGATCTTTCGACTTCGCCAAGCACGAAAGGAGACTAGGCGTTTCTATCGATCGTTATTAGGCTTTTATTAGACGGAAGTGTCGTCGATGGCCTGCTAAGCGTAGAACCGTGCGGGGGGTCGTGTTAACTTAAGTGAAAATACCACCGAGAGGTCCGTCACAGGCTCGTACCACCCTCCTTTCGATACCTTCTCGTAAGCTCGCACGCCGATCTGTCGTCGAGTCTCATCGAAGTTGCCGACCAAGAAGGATCACTTTCTTCTCGTCCATCTTGTTACATGAAGCATACCCGAGACTTTATCGTAGCTTAGACTTTCTAACGTGAAGATCGGTTCGAAGAAACTTGACTTGGAGCTACGTTTCGGATGTCCATCGAGGCAACAAGTTGGCACGGTGAAGGACGTTAACGAGGAAAGTGGAAACTCGGTATCCATGGAGTAAGGAAAACAAGCGTACTCGTACATCAGTGAAAATGGACACTGGTTTATGTCTAAAGGCGTAAGAGCATTGACCGGAGACATAAATCACGAGGATGACGTTCGAAAAGACTTTATTAAGAAAACGACGTGTCAAGGGATGGAAGGTAAAGAGGATGTTTTCTTGAAAGGATTTTTATCGGATCTAGAAAGAAAGAAGACTTTATTCGCTTAATCGTTCGTGACGAGATCGTTAGAATTATTACTCGATCGTATACAATCGAGCAAAGTTCTTCCGGTCGTCGTTGGAAACTTGATAACGAGTGACCGGAAGGTCCGTGATGGTCGACCGGATGGCACATTATCGTTCGAGTATAATATAGTACCGTTCTAGCCGTTTAACCGCGAGTTCTGTCGCGGTTCCAAGCCTTAAACGTAACCGTAACTTCTGTCGTATATCTCAAAAGCGATTCTAATCGTAACGACGTGGTCGGCTATATGCATATCTCGTGATTTGCAAAAGTTATTTACTGCAACCTAATTACGTAGAATACAATAACAAGAAAACTTATTTGAAAATGGAGACACGAGAAAGATCGACCGAGTGGGCTATGCTCTTTCCACTGAAAGCTGGTCTCTTCGCTATGAAGTCATCGTTGTCCTCGAAAAGCGTTAATCGCGAGAAAGAAAAAATTGCGAAAGAGAAAGCTGCCTTACCAAAAGCCAGAATTCGTCGTGGATCATCTCTCTCTGATCTGGACAAGCTCCAAAGCAAGTCAATCTTACCAGACGTCGTAAGATCCACCGACAAGTGCTCGGAGTCTCTCCCACATTCTCCAGCTCTCTCAAGGACGAATCTTCAGCTATATAACATCAGATCGGAAGTCAGAGGTAGTATCGGCGACCTGATGAATCAGAAAAGATACGGTGGCTCTAACTGGAGCGTTCGAAGCGAGACGCTGATCGCCAAGGCAGTACCACTGAGCACGGTCACGCCTAGACAGAGTCCTCAGATCGAGAAGGACCTAAAAGATCTGGAAGACGAGCTTCACGACAATTTTGAACTAACTGGACAACCTCTTACTTGTGCTCAAAGAACTCAACGTCTTAGCAGACTCATCAAGAAGCAACGACGAATGATGGTCTTCAGTCCTAACGCTATGAAGAGAAAAATTGTAAGTTACGATGGATAAGGGTCCTGAAACTTTAAAATATACAAATCGAGATCTTCCCCACGATAGCTTCTTTCCCGTGCGAGGTTATTAGCGAAGATAGCGGTCGTTGTACTCGTCATGGTAATTACACGCTTCGTAAAAACGATTTAATACCCAATGAAATATTAAAGAGGGCAACGAGAGGGAAGAATATCCGTTTACATAACGCCCGTTGTATGTACGGGGTCGTTCGACGTTTATACGAAAGCTGTTTTATCGCCAGAAAATCTGCCAGCTTACGAGCGTAAGATTAAAAGCCAAATGCCGGTACATCTATGTCCCTCTTTTACATGTCTTTTTCATACTTTTTTTTCTCTCTCTCTCTCTCTTAGCTACATTATTTCATTACGTTTCATTGTCCCGGAATAAGCTGTAGATAACAATAGAGTAATCGTAGCAGTTGAAATCACGCGAATCCATTTCGATAAAAGTTGTATACTTGAAAACATTCTCGACACCATATGGAAACGCGTTAACGCATTTTGCAATTACGATAACGAGCGATATTTCATCCGAAGCATAATCTAATCTCTGTACCATAGGAAGGCCATTACATATCTATTCGCACTTGACATTCGCATCAAAGAGAATGCGTGGAAATTCATGGAAATTTAATCATTCCGAATGCTAACCACACGTCACGCATCGTGGTTACACCGCTAGACGCGTCCTTCTTCGTTAGCGATATACATTTCTATTTTTAATTTTTTTTTTTTTTTTCGTAATCAACCACACTATTCGCACGTAACTATTATTCCCTGTAGCATGGGTTAACGCCAGACACGTTTCTAATTATTTCTCTCTCGATAGAGTCAGCCGTTCACGCGTAAACATCTATGTCGATAATACTTTACGTATACGTGCATAGATACGTATCGATCTTCTAATTTTACGCCACGCTATTTCGGACTTGGAATTTGTCGGAAAACTTGTCAATCGCGGTAGTGGCGACGGCTATATTGTTTCGAACGAGGCAAGACGAAAATAGTATTATCGACTATCGTGAACTAGGGGCGAAGAAACGTGCGAGAAGCGCCGAGAAACGAGCTCTTATAGACGTTAGCTGATCGCAACGTCTCGTTAAACTTGAAATACACTACGTGGTCGTGGCAGTAGACACTTACGTAGGTTGAAATATTCATGGTATATTCAACGAACTTGCCACTAGATGAGATGTTAGTTGTGTCTAAGTCCATCAACGCCTTGCATTGTGTTTTCTCTGTTCTCTCTGTCTGTTTCTATGGCTTTGTGTGTTCTCCGCAATGATGTTCTTTAGGAACTCGAATGTCTTCCTTACGAGAAAGGTTTTTTCACAGAGGGAACGCTAAGTTCGTCCATAAAAGAAATTAGACCAAGCTTATCACCTCGTTGTATCTTTGGTTAAGATCAGGTGGAAAGGGTGAAAGTCACGAGAAAGGAAGGAAAGAGTTCCATGCGATCTTTCTTGATATTTTTTGAAATTCTCAAAAGAATTCCCGAGTGGTCCGTTAGTGCTTCCTTTCGTTTTATCTTCGAATCTCTTACCTCTCTTCCTTTTCTTTGACAACGATCGAACGAATGTCGATGCGATCGACTAGATTTTTATCGTGGAAAAACGTGGAACGTCGAAGCTCTCATTGTCGAAGGAATGGAGCTGGAACGAGAGCTTTGACGAAAGGCGTGGGCATCGTTCGCGAAAGTCATAGGGTCTCGAGTGTCGATTCGTACGAAGCTTCTTCCCTTCCAGTACCAGTCTTGTACGTGATTCATAAATGATTCGTCAGATGCTTCTCGACTTGCAAAAGGTCGACTCTCCCTCGGATTCTCACTCTCTCGAATTCTCCCTTGAATTCAGTCCCGCAGAAAGTGGCACGTAAGCGCACTTTCCTCGAATCTTCCCTGAGCTTCCCTTCTCTGCCAAGGCTCGAGTGCTAACGGATAATGCAAAATTTCTATGGTTCACGCACGATTTCACGTATATCTTCGAACGATACTACTACTAGTAATACTACTCGGCATATATCTGATCGTATGGCAACTTGAGAAAAGAAATCGTATGGATTCGAAAGATTCATAATAATACGTCCATTCTCAAGATTTCTTCTTCATCTACTTCCATTCCTTTGTTCTCTCAGCTATATGTTTTCGAGACGACCGAGACTCTTCCTTCCTTTCATTTGCACTTTCCGCGCAGTCTTCCGCCCGAAGCGTCGTAATCGTACCTACGTATTTAAATTCTTCCTCGATCATAAAACGAAAGCAGGAAAAGGGAAACGAGAAGGAAAAGTCACCGTGCCAAGAAAACGCGAGGAGAATTACGTTCTTCCGAATACAAGCTCCTCCAACGAAAAACTCGGATAAGTTTTATCGCCGAACCTGCTACAACATACTATTACAAATTTGCATATTTTTTTCTCGGCCAGCCACTCTCTCTCTTGCTCTCGTCATTTTTCATCTTTCTTTTTGACCGCCTACGTGCTCGTTCGTTTCAATTTATTAAAGCGAGATGTTATGTTTTAATATTGGGTATTTTTTAGAAAATACTGGTCCAGAAAGAGATTCGGGTCAAAAGTAATAATTTTTAGACCAAAAGGCTATATTTCAAAATTATATATTGCATTTATTTGGGATAGAAAGAATGTTATAGAAGTCAATCGTATCGCACTCTTCACTTTCTCCATATATACAAGAGAGCTACTTCATAAAATAGCTACGAAATGGGATACGTTTGTTTTCCTCAAAGGACATATCGGTTTTCGTGGCAAGAAAAGTATAGTACTTTATTTTTGGCTCACGTTGTACTCCCCGGCAAACATTTTGCTACCTTCTTCGTGATTTATCATGGCGAAACTAGTTGCAAGTAAACGCAAATACGGGTTGCGAGTAAAGGAGGAAGATACGGGTAGCGTGAAATATAACATCAAAGATTCGAATCGATCTTCCTTTTTTTTTCTACTAAAGAGCTACTTTTTACGCATTTTTTACAATGCAACGATGGTCTTTCGCGTTCGTCAAAGTACCGAAACTCGGAACTCCTAAAGTTTTCATTACGTCGTAGACGCGCGTATCTACACTTCGTTCGTCGTTCTCCCATGTATTAACGTTTTAGCGAACTTTACTGAGAGAACGAGTCAAAGAAAAGTTGAATATAGTATTATCACAGTTTACAATGCCGGGCCCAAAAAGAAAAAACCGCTACAACGAAGGGTTCAGCAGGGCAACAACAGGGAAAGCTCGTGGAATTTATTGTTCTTCTCGCTATACGGTAACCTGCTTCCAACCGATAAAACCGCAAAAATATAGTTCGCCAGAACGTCGTGCTCTGACCGACGAGTTCCATTGTAGCCACCGGTGTATATCGACTTTTTGGAATGGAAAAGAAAGAGACTGATATGAAACAGATTTTGCGAGAGAGAAATAGACGTGAGAAATTTGCGAGTTTGCGATAAACTTTATTTTCTATCCTTTCTTGCTTTCTCCGAGAATATACCACGATCGAGTTATCTTCATAAACTATTTTGAGTTTCTTTTTAAAAATTTAAACGATCCAGAAAAAGGAGGTTCGCTAAAACGGCTAACGTGTTAATGAAATTATCCTAGAAAGTTTATTCGAGAGACACTCGTGAGTTCGATTAATCAGAGATATTCGATCGAGCTTCGAGAGAACATCATAGAGATTTGAATGATCTTCGACGATTATGATACAGAGATCAAATTCAAGAACACTTTATTACCTCGGCACGCTACGAAACGGATTGATCCAGGATTTGGTGTTCTTGTGGTTAGCCGCAAGCTCGTTTCGGTTATCCCCTTTGCAACGTATCTGTAATAACCTTAATCCTCGTTAACGTTCTCACCATACATCGACGCTCATTAACGGACCGTATTCTTCCTAAATACGAGATATCGTGAATAGAACAAAGCGAATTTTTATAGAATATGCTGTATCGTTTCTTTTTATCCTCGTAATATTTTCGAAGAGAATTACTCGTCATGAAATGTTCGTATTGTTACTAAAAGAGTACACGTAACAACCATTCGTTTTATCATTAATATTAGTATTCAGAGAAAATGTTATCGTAAAGCGTTCTTCCATTATTTTATCATGATTGATTTTATTCGTCATCGAAATATTACGATTTTAATCCGGTACAACGAATATATTCCGATATCGCAGCAGCGTAAAAAACGTCGGGTAAAGGAAAAATGGAGGGAAACGAAACGGAAGGATTTCGTTCCTTTAAAAGACGCTCATATCCGTGGAATCGTTTCGATTGATCCTCGTCGTCCAGCAAGATTCGACCGTTTCGAAACGTTCTCCTTTATCTATCCGAATGGGCAAAGGAGAAGAAGGAACGTTTCTTCTTTTTATCTTTTCCTCTTGGCGTTATCGTTTTTCGACCGAACCGGAAGCTGTCTTCGAAAGGAGTACCCCTTTAAATCACCCAAAGTGCGTTCGTTCGTTTGAAAAATAGAAACGATTACTTTCGTGCAAAAAAAAAAAGAAACGTAGGTACGCTCTCGTTTAACCGTTTTCTCCATTACGAAAAAAAAAAAGTAATTCCCAGGCTCTCGGAGTAACGACAAAAATTAATTTCTCGGTGGCCACGTTGCCACGAGTGGTTAGCAGTTATGACACCGTTTCAACCGACGTATACGAGAAACTACGTAGGTACAAGCCCGTTTCACTTTACGTTACCCGACGTGACATTCTTTGCGTTTTGACTTGCTTTTTCACGATTAAAATGTCGCGTCGTAGACGATAAGACGCGACCTCGGAGTTCGTTAATATAACAAAACATTAAAGCAAAGTTCCTCGATAGTCGAGCATTTCGTTTACCGACTTACTTAATCGCGGCAATTAACGCGTAGCTACTAGCGAACGTGTGTTAAAAGGAAGTAACCAAGAGAAGGAAAAAGGTCTCGCGTGACGCGTTTGCTTGATTATTTTTTATGTCTAAAGTGACGAGAATTTATAAACGTTGCATAGGAACCTTGAAAGTGTTAAAAAAAGATGAAAGAAATTTGTATGGGTCATTAAACAAATTTTTTTTCCTTTGTAACATTAAATTTATTTCTGAACCAAATTACATACAGTTACATTCATAACGTATATAAATTCTTTAATATTAATAGAAAAATTAATATCGAAGGTAACGAGCTTGTAAAGGATTAACGATAAACTTAATCGTGGGACCCGATGCGCACCGAGGTAATTTTGAAAGAAATTTGTATGGGTCATTAAACAAATTTTTTTTTCCTTTGTAACATTAAATTTATTTCTGAACCAAATTACATACATTTACATTCATAACGTATATAAATTCTTTAATATTAATAGAAAAATGAATATCGAAGGAAACGAGCTTGTAAAGGATTAACGATAAACTTAATCGTGGGACCTGATGCGCACCGAGATAATTTCGAAGACTAGACTCGTAACTTCCAAAAGCACGAACCCCATTGTCGCTATCTTAGTTCTCCACGTGTTTATAGATACTCGGGTATTCCCGGAGATATCGCTGGATTTTCTGCCGTTTCCTCGACGCAGTCCTGAAGGCTAAAATGCGAACGTAGGCAAAAGCCGGAGGCGCGTATGGTCTACCAGAGATTATGCGAGTCTGGAACCAAGCCAATCGTTTGGTCGTTCCTAGTTGTGGAGGAAAACGGAGTGCATAAGGAAATCCATTCGATTTCCCTTCGCAACCCGTTTACGAGCGTTCCGTTTCCTTGCTTTGCCGTAACGCACGGACATTGTCTCTTTCCATAGCCGTCAAATTCGGAGTAAATTCGTTTCCGTTTGGAAGACTTGACGAGAACGAGTGACTTCACGCTGACGTTCTAATTGGTAGCCGTTAATCTTGAAAACCATCTCGTTATCCTCAACGTCACGAGCATTTCACCGACGTGTCGTCTTCCTCTGACCTTCTTCCTTACTACGAGATCGCACAGAGGAGCTAACGTCCTATAATTTTCTTCGCTACGTTCCAACAGTTTACCCTTACGACCACGTCGATAAGATTACCTCGGTTAAGTCACAGGTAAACCTCGTGACATCTGCTTCGCACTTCCACTCGTATCGAGTGTAATCTTAATGCTTGTGAATTTTGGACGTCTTTGTAAATGGTTATGTGGTAATATAAGATAAAGATTCGAATAAAAAATTATTAATCAATGATCAAAATCGTGAGAAAATATAATAATAGTGTCGTTTCTTCTACGAAGGAACGCTTTTTCACCGTGGAAAGGTTTCATTTAATGGACCAAGATTATCCACTCTCTTGTTCCATCTCTCTCATTCTCTCTAACTTGAAAAGTCTCGCTGTTTCATTCGCGGCATCGTCGTCACATACTCCTGCAGACATTTTCGGCGTCACACTCAAGACTCATATTTATTCATGGGGAGCGACGAAATAATTAAGGTCTCCTTCCTTCTATTTCCCTCTCAACGCTTTTCTCTTCTCCGTCATCTCGCTTCTCTCTCGGGCTACCGCATTTGCCAGGGCGCGTATTGTTGCACATACGGTGTTGCGCGTCTGAACGCGACTAATTGCAAATAATAGGCGAGGCAGGCTCTTCCTGTCCATTCTACTCTCACTCGTCGTACCTACGCGTTCTCATTTTCTCGGAAACTACGTTCGTTCGCTCGTCGTTGTCCTCCTTCGAGCAGTCCTTGCATTTTCAAGCAATTTTCCTTTTGCTTACATCGACTACTCCGTGCTGTCGTCCCTAATGAATTCTTAATTGAATTTAATGAAAACTCAGCCGGATCGTTTGCGTGGATTTTGAAAAAGTCTCGAATAATATCCGAATTTCGTGCTTACCCTCCATTCATCTCTCAATGTTATTTTTTTGTCTGTTTCAGGTGAGTACAAACCTTTCAACGTTGTATCTGTCTTTTTTTTTTTCGTCTATCGTGATCACCTACGCACGAGAACGATGATCGCAGGTGAGTCCAAACATATTTTCTCGACACGCACGATGCTTCTTCGTCTTCTTAATTATGATTACACCAAGAGACAGATTAGGTGACGCGTCGCATTTGGAGGCAACTTTTTGCCACCACGCGATACGTCGTTCAACGAGCTAATGTTCATCGCTCGTTAACTTTTAATAATTACTAATAGCAAAGCTTGATTCGAGAAAGTTTCTCGTCGTGATATTTACGTAATATCGTATTGACTGGATACATAGATTTAAGACGATCTTAGATTAAGACCTAGTACGTAAGATATGAATGTTTTAATTGCAGAAGGATTTCTTCGTATTCATTTTAAAGTGCCTTCCTAATCGACTTTTACCTACTTCTCCTTTCTTTCTTTTCTTTTTATGAGAAAAAGAACGCTGCATTTCCTTTCCGTGCCGTCGTCGTTTCTAGGCCAGACGCGCGACGATACAAAATGCAAGCGAACGCGCGCGCGAGAACCGACGCAAAACTGCGTTAAATATTCAAGAGTCTCGTCGCAATATACCAGCGCATCGCATAAATACTTTTCCCTTTGGTCGCATAAACGCGTACTCTTCTCTCTCTTTCTTTTACTCTGTGGATAGAAAAAAAAAAATGGCACGGTATTCGAGATCGTCGGATCGTTAAGCATTCGTAAAAATATTTAAGAGCGAAAGAGAGACAGGATGTTCAAATCCCGTCCGGAATAAAAGAGACAGAGAGAGAAGAGTTTTTCTTTCCTGATTTAAAAGCTTTACGACTCTACCAAGGTTCTATTCGCTTTTTATTGAAAAGGATTAACGGAACCATTTCGATTTTACCGAGCCGGGTTAAATGAAGTCGACTGTGGCGGGAAATTTGAAAGAAATCGCCCAACGTCGTGTAAGCTCGACGTTCTTTTCTTTAGAACACGATATAAGCGGTCTTCGGCCTTCGTATTTAAAGATGTACGAAAGTAGAACAACGTGAAAAAAAAACATAGGAGTGTTTTATTTATTTTCCAATCTTAGAAATATATTGGTCTTTTTGTATATACAAATTTTAAAAAACTAACTTTTAAATATTCACGAAATAGTGAATTGTAAGAAAATCAGTATTTCTATCACACATTAAAAGAGAACCGACGCAAGATGTCGATCGTCTTTCATAAACACCTAAAAGGCGTGCTATTACTTTTTTTTACGAGTCTACAGATTCTCTATAAACGTTGGAGACTACAGCACGAAGCAACAATAGCAGCAACAACAGCGAACAGCACCGTCGACTACGGAACGGCTAACGACTAGCGATTTACATTTTACGCGCTTGTTGCGGTATTCCCGCTGCTAAATCGCCGTTAAATCGTGGCCGCCTCGGTTTACCCCTCGCTACGAATACCAAATACTCGATTCGAATACCACGTACAGATAGTATTCGGGTCAGTTGGTCTCATCGACGTACCACCTTTACCCGTTCGTCTCATGTCACTTTTTTCTCGCGTGCGCGATACCTACACCCTTTCGTTCTCGAACCCTTCCATCGATCCACCATAGAACGAGCAGCTTCCTGCCGATAGGTTTTACTGCCGAGATCGAGTGCGTGTATTTCGTTCGAAGAGTTTCGACGGCTCTCGAAATCATCCAGCGTCCACTCGCACTGGGAAATCCAATTTCCGTTTTACCCTGACGCGATTACGAGAACACTTCCGTTTCTGGGGAGTCAAATTTACGATATCTACGACCTATGTACGGATATATGTATATACGTATCGTTAAATACACATCGACGAATTTCTACGAAGCATCGTCTCCTCGTCTAATTTTCAAATTGGTAACCCGTGGACGCGAGCTTAATAGAGAGTAATTTAAGGTCGAAGGCTTATTGGGTCTAACGGTTAGATCGAGTCTAAGGGGGAGAGAAAAGGGAGGGGAAAGGATAAACGTGGTGACCCTAAGTGCTACTAAGCTTTATAAGAGGGCTAGCAGTGTCGCGTGACCGATGAATGCTCACGATCGATCGGTTTCAAAATTCTATCGTTGAAGTGAGTCACGTTCGTGTTTATCGATTTCCTATCTCATTTCCGATTAATACGTTTAACGTAACGAGGCTCGATGTATGAGAGATTAATTACTCTGTTTTATTGCCACCAAAGACGTCGTTTTATCAAAATCGAGCGCGTTATTTTCGTCGTTTACTCGCAGAACGGACAAATATTGCGAGGGAAAGCGTGAGATGAATTTTGGACGAGTTTCCAAACGAAATTAAAAGTCGGCTCGCGACTTCTCGAAGCTCATGGAGAGAGAGGGAGTCTGACCAGACAGAAATAACACGATCGTCATGTTCCACGGGAAGGAAGAAAACCGCAAGCGCCTTTCATATCGTCCGATTTAACGCTACTCGCTCGCCAACCGAATACGATTGCGGTTTTCGAAATTAACGAGGAAGCCGTGACCAAATTGTCCGAACATTGAATCTCCTCGGTATCGCCGACCGTATTCGCTTGTCGCTGAGCTGATCATCGCTATTCATTACGTTAATTGATAGCACCCAATTCGTCGATTCGGACGTAGGTATATGTAGATCTATGTACGTATATATTCCCTGGCGTACGTATACTTGGAGAGATCTCGCGTTCGTGGTCAGGAAGTACAAATATATCATCAAGCATCGAATTTGCGGTTGCAAGAAATCGCTAGCCGAATCGAATCGGAAAACGAGCAATTTCGTAACTCTCCAATTTTGCTGCTACATCGAGTTCCATTGAAAATTTTTTTTTATATTGAAATGAGAAAATTTAGATCGATGGGTTATTTAACATATAGCTATATGTCTTTGTACAATTTGTAGTTTTTATTTAGAACTACTTAGACCCACTTTATAATCATTGGGATTTTTATAATATTAATCCTTAAAGGCTACACTTATTTCTATAGTGTATTTTCAATTTTTATTACAATATTAAAAATTCATTATTTCTCTAAAAACACATTGCTTATTTTATCGTATTTTTAAAAAATACGTGGTGGGAATAAGATATAAGAGATCATACAGATATAGAAATAAGACAATTACTATTAATCGTCCTGGTTTAATTTTTCTTGAGAAAGAACTACACTCTGCTTCGTCTTTACCTTCGCACACAATAACGTGAGAAATAGGAACGTAGTAACTGTCCGTGTCTGCGTTTAATCCCACGTGTATCGTTTACCGAATCCACATCCATCGGTTGGTTTGTCTCGCGCAATTCGATCAAGACCTCATTACGATCGTGGCGTATGCTCTGTCCGATTCGCTTTAATACTATCTCCGCACGTAAATCCGGCACGCGAACTCGTATTCGACGTTGGCTATCGTGTTGTTCTCCTTGTTTCCTCGGATTATGAATGAGGGATCGAACGATACATCGAATCCAAGCTCGAAGTCGTTCAAGCGTAACATCGTGTAACGATTCACGTTAATAGAGGCCGAGTGTCTCTGCGTTCATTACGTTATCTGAGCTCATTAAGTCGTAATTCTAGTAAAAGATAGGTATCGTTGTGCTATCGAGCAAACCTTTTTTATTCGATAACGATATTACACACGTTTGAATTTATCGACAGGTAAATTCAGCGAATCCATTTATAGTGTAAATCACTTAATCTACTACGCGTTATCTTTGTCCTGGTTTTCTCGGAATTGATTGAACGAATAAAAAATGAACAAAAGTCAAGAAGTACTTTGTAAATTAACGTAATCTTAAATCTGGGTAACATTTAGGATAAGAGGAGTAGCGGAACGATTCTTAAAGATCGTAAGATTCGATGTTCAATGGTACTTTACTCTTACGTTCTCGCTCCATAAAACTCTAATCGATTAAACCGAGCCGAACAAAGTTCTGCTTTCAGAAATCGATTCGATCGGACCACGCGAAGGAAATTTTCGGGACCGCTAAGCTTTCTCCCTCTAATTCGAGCGGAGTTTCTTCGTCGTTTTACGCTTCGCCGGTGAATCGATGTAATACGGAGACAAAGACGATGGTTTCGCTATTTCGAAGGACAGTTCCGATAGAGGGGTAAGGGAGTCCATCGGAAACACGTGCAATTCGTCGCTTTCGTGGCCGTGACTAAAACCGGCGCTACGTTCAAACGCGTCCGTGAGCTCGAATCGGACTGACTCGTACTTTATGTAAATGATACGGTCGAATCTAAAGCCACCGGCAAGTTTCGAAATCGATGAGGATTCGCTCTCGCGGTCTGCAAATTTATTGTACCAAACTGCATAGCTAGCCAAATAGTATCCGATACCAAACTCAAAGCATTGTTATCTCGTCTTTCAAGTTTCTCCTATATTTCAAATTAGATATAAACATTTTCTTTATTCCATACCTTTTGAATAAATCCATCTTCATTAAGCATCGTATACAGGGTGGTCCACGAAGTGTGATCGGCTTATATTATTTTATTGCCAGTAGCCTGACTGAATTTTTTTTAGTTATTATAACATGATTCAAAGGGAGCTTTAAGATGATTGTAGTAAATTTTTTCAGAGTTTTGAAGGTTTTCTTCGATTTTTAATAGAGAAATCTCTAATATTTTTACACCTATTTTAGCAAGTATCGTAACGAATATTTTTCCAGTATCATAAAAAATGGTTAAGAAAGTTAAAAAGAACCGTAACAAAATTTTCTATAATCATCTTAAAGCTTATTTTTTAACCATGTTATAGAAAGAAAATGTTCAATCGGACTAATAGCAACAGAATCATCTAAACTGATCAACGAAAAAATATTTCATTAAAACAATCAATTAACAATCGTAAGGTAGCTCTACTTATTTGTTTTCTCTTCGTATCCGAATTAAGCACAAACTCGGTAGATACTTCCATCGGAAATTACTATTATTTTCCAACCGTGGTTAGTTTGACGCGTGCCATTAAAAAACGGAGAAGAAAAAAGAAAAGCTACTGTAGCGTTCATTATGATTTACGAGGTTGCTTCTAATTTATGAGTAAGGGAGCTTACACTTGTTCCACGTGTAGTCGGGACTCCCTTAATTAATGATCTTCTACGAAGCCAGCGCTATACACGCGGATAATTCGGAACTGCACTTTTCACCTTAGCCACCGGCTTCTCTCTGTTCCACGACAAATATATACGGTAAGCAACGAGCGTAAAAACCTTTTTCATGTTTCCGAATGTCTTGTAGCAGTACTTTTTTTCCTTTTCTCTTCTTTTTTTTACCCACACCTACCCCACTTTTATCTATCTCTATACACGGATAGGTACTCTTAGCAAAGTAACTTCGTAGGGTATTAATATTAATGTATCGTCTCGCGAGGGTGTAGATTAAAGCGGACACCGCTGCGTTTCCAAAGTTTTCCATCGTGTAGCCGGTCTAACTCGACACGAAGGAATGCAAATTCATGAATTTCGATTTCCATTTCGGTCGAACTTAATTCGACGTTAATGGTCCCGTCATAGTTTTCGTAATTCGATTTCATTTCGGTCGGATTAAAAACGAGAGAACGAACGATCGGCTCGATTAATTCACCAATCAAACACGAACCACGTTCGTTGTTTTACATTTCTCTTTTACAATCACTCTCGTGTTTTTCGAAAGGTCGAATCTCGATGAGTATATTTCGACAAGCGATATCTTAAGAACGAGAAAAATATATTGTCGGTAGTTAGAAACTGCTGGTGCCCACGGGGTGGCAACGATATCACGAAAAGAGAGGAGTGTTCTCATGTTTTAACCGTTTCACGTCATCACCCGCCTTTTTTTTTCCAAGCTGACGTCTCATATATCGCTTGTGTCAGTGTGACTCCGCTATGACAAGTGGAAGTAACTTTGTCGGCTCTTGTGCTCCGAGTGACGAGATTAGTTTCCCGAACATAAGGCACGCCGTGGCTAGGCCAGTTGAATCTCTCGAGAGATTCAACGACTTCGTTGAAAGGGATAAGAAGAGAGAGAGACAGGAAAAAGGCACGTTAAAAGAGAGTACAGCGGGTAATGACTTCTACTTTGCACGAGCTTTAGTTTTTTTTGTTTTTTTTAAACGTTTTTTCTACAGTCCATTATTCTTGTCACTTCCCCGAAGACGATTAATTTATCTTGATAATCGTGGATGTACAACGCGGTGAGAGATTAATTCAAGTCGTGGTTCGAACTTTTCCTATCCCATGATTCCATTCATCTTCTCGCCGTTCGATCGTTCCTCTCGTTCTTGAAAGACAAGGAATTCGTGCGGGATCAAAGGAGAATGGAAAAGGCTCGTACGGTCGATTTAATAAAAGTCCTATCCTGTATTTCGTAGAACAAAACTTTGCTCTTTTTCGAAGGAGAAAAAGTAGGAGAGACTCGCAAAAATTCGGCTACTCTAAAGTAGAAGCGGGCAATCAGTACAGGATTTCGTGTACTCGAACGACAATGGAGAATTATTGGTTTTCCCCTTGGAACTTCGTGGCAAACTTCCAACATTCCGAGATACGAAATGTAAAGTAATGACGGGGCTTCACGGGAGACGATGCAATCGGCCCGTTCGGACGATTTCCAAGACGAAGAGGGTATCCGGAAAACGATTAATCCAACGAGGAGGAACGACGAAAGTGCGAGCTCGATATTGAACGTCCACTTTTCGATTCATAACTCTTTCGACTGTTCGATAGCGTACCGTGTTCGCCGGCATGCCAACGTCGTTCATACAAATCTCTCTCTCTTTTCCACACATATGTATACTCTCTCTCTCGTTCATACAGGCGCAAAGAACTTTTAGAACCAAAAAATGTTCTTTTTGAAGAACGACTTACCAATCTAGAGAACCGTGCAAAGTGCACCGAGGTGGAACGATACGACGTTTTCCTCGGAACGAACTCAAAAGAACGTTTCTTAATATAAAGACTCGACCCAGACTTGGATTTTAAGTCGCGAGAAAACTGTCCAAGACATGGTCGAACGATCAGATTTGCTTCCATTCTTCTTCTTTTTCTCGCCTCTGCGACTTTATTGTATCCTAGGAAAAGGTTCCTTCGACGTGGAACGTACGAGGACGTTGTCGCGAAGAAATTCTTTCTATAGAATGCCATCCTTTTGTGAAACTTCGGGTCAACACACTCGGTAATTATGGTTGGGTATCAGGACTCATCACGCTGATTAACTGTCACCAACTGTGCTTTAACGCAATGCGACTCGGATGCGGTACGATTCGCTGTAACGGATCGCGAACGTGACTTTGCTCGCTTAATTAAATATGCAGTTTGTAGCGTCGCAGTGTATCTCGTTAGCGATACGGGATCTCTCGTCGAACTAAGATTCCTTTGCGAGTTCGACACGACGATAATTGGATAGGATTGGAAAAGACGATAATTATTCGGATCGTTGGGAATGGTCGATAAACGTTCGGTATATTGCTTTCTCGAAAATTGATCGAACTAGATGTATACGATCCTGTCCCTTTTTCACGGTTATATATGTTTCTTTATTCAAGAAAATATATTTTCTCGACAAAGCAGACCCTGCAGTTTTTTTTCTTGCATAAATGCAACGAGGGGCAAATGCAGCTCCCATTGAAAATTTAAATCCGTTTATTTTTTTATTATTTCAAAACATCGAATCTTGTTAAATTGACGAAGTAACTAATATTTTGCTATTTTTATTTTGATTATGTAGGGATAAAATGAGGACACATCAATATTTAACACAAAATTATGTTTATTAGACTCGTATACAACATGTAACCATACTAATTAAATTACATTTGTACTCGTGCATTTAATACTATGTAACTATGGTGTGACTCTTTATAATACAGCACTCGTTGACCTCACGCGTGCCTATCCATGTTCCAGACGAGAAAACGTGTCATCGATGAATTGTATTGGTACGATCAGGATATATCGAAGTTGCGCGTTCTGGATGGCAGTCAAAGCGAACCGAGTAAAAGAGAATCTCGTATTATCGATCTTCTCGTCGAAGGAGAGCACCGGTGCTTTAAATTTTACACGTTCTTCCTCGTATACTCGTTCACTTTTCCATCTTCCGTCTCTGTCCTTCGGCTAGTACTCGTTGTCACTTTTTCTCTTTCTACACCTCCCTCTCTCACACAGTCCTCTTTCCATGTATTCTTTCGCACTCCTTCCTTAACCCACCCTCCCGAGTCTCACTTTCAACGAGGGCGAGAGATACTCCGCTTTCAAACGCTTTTAAGTGCTTTCCGTTGTAGGTCGGAACTCCCGAAAATCTAACCGACGACGTACATACATCCAACATACGCGTCCTTCAGGATTTTGATCCTCGGGTATCCGCCTGAAATCCTCCATCGAGCCGGATGTAACTTTTACCGGAGATAAAGCGCGAGACGTATCGGCAGCTTTCTTCTACGAACGACAAATCGTCCTTTTCTATCATAAATTTCTTACATCCTCTCCAGAAACGAGAGACTTATTGTTTCTTTCTCCAACGTGATTTTATCGATAATTTCTATTCTTTTATTCGTAAAATCATAATCGCAATAATTTCCTCGTACATCGTTTAGTATGGATATGAGCAATGCGTTCGAAGGACGATACGCTATGCGATTTGTAGACGCGTGATAACGGCGCGCGCTACAGTCTCGTATACATGTTGCTCCGTGACCTTTTGGCAAAGTTCCAAGCCACGAGTCGCTGGCCGGTCGTCGGGCAATCGAAGCTCACGTGAAAATCGATCGGGAGTTCAGGAGCCTCGTATATCTCGTATACGCGTTCAACTTTTTTTTGCTCGAGATGATTTTGTGTGATAATGTCGAATCTCGTTTCTTCGTTACGAATTGATCTAGACTAAGTGGGTAAATTTTTTTTTACTGTGTTGACTTTCACGTCGTTCATCCGTGACCACTATCTATTTTCTCAATGAGAGTATGATGGTCATGCGATATAAATGCACTATTAATTAAAATATGGTTTTATTTAATCATAATATACATAATTTATAATTATATACTTATAATAATGAAAATTTGTATTATTACAAATTTGTATTATTTGATATATCATAAGATTACTCACAGAAAAAATTCTCGTGGTATTCAACGTGTTAAAACGTTCAGTGCGGTAAAAAACATTTTAAAGGCAAATCCGACACGACTTCGTATCGGCCACACTGAATGTGTTAATCTAGCATCATAGAGAAATATTGTACGTAAGTGTATCTCCCCATCAATGAAACGTCGCTTCTCTCTTTTTTTTCAGTAATCGTCAAAAGATATATCCGTAAACGTTTCATGCATAAATATCAATGGATTACGTGACGATTTATATGCATGACGGATTAAGAGAATATAGCCGTTCTATTTTCTTTTCTCTTATCGTTTACGCGTACCATGCGTACGTTAAACTACAAAAAAGTGGAAGAAGGGGATCGGAGCGAGCAACGAACGCTGCAGGGTGGATTAGTACGTTGCCTTTCATTTGTTTCTTCGATTTTCGTCCTGTCACTACGCGCTGCTAGCAGTCAGCTAACCATAAAATGGAACGATTCGAAACAACGCGAACGTTGGGGAAGGGATGGTTAGTTGTACGAGTTTCCCGTGCACGCGTGGTACCCCCATCGTCGCGCATAGCGATACAAACGGCGAGTTTTTCGAAGACCGTTTTATCATCCATCATGGACTTTCCCTAGGTCGAAAAACGTTCGACAGAATGATTTTATCTCGACGACTCGTCTCGTAAAATCAATTTGATTTGTGTTCGTAGGGATTTTGCTGAATCGAGATGGCAAATGTAATCGAAGTGATACGGAACTTTGAACAAATAGACACCATTGTTACAATTTGTAATCCTTAATATCTGTATTGTTGTAGGATATAACAATTTTTTTATTATAAGTATCAATTATTTTTGTAGTAGCTATGAGATATATTTATTGGTAGCCACTTCTGAGGTAGCACACAATAATTTATTAGCTGGCCAAAGATGTTTACGTCACACCCGAGTTCCTGGAACTATATGTATAGTTGGGAAGTGCGAGTGACATAACATACGTTCCAAAACAAAGCCAAATATCAAAGGCATCGCTGAGCCGTCCAAAGGGCGGTCGCGTACCGACGCCCGAAGTCGAACGACGTTAGTTCTTTGCAGTTCTATTAAATTAATCCTTTTTAATATTTCATCTTACATATACTATTTACTACGTCATAAGAAAACATAATATGTTATTAACAAATGGAATATAATATTGCCAACAAAATTGTTCTTGTCAAGTAACGCTCGACACTGCGTACAAAGGGTTAAATAATATTAACCTATGATACAACCATTACAAACCCTTATTATTTCTAAATAGAAAACCAAGTGTTATCTAATTGCCAATTACTAGTATACTTACTTCATAGAAGTCAAACACTCGTCACAAAATCTTCATCACGCTGACAAGTATCGTCCCATTGCACAAAAGTGTCCCATATCTAGTCTTTCGTTCCGTGATCCTTCACGCGTGAATCCACTCAAAACGCAACGAAGGGTATCGGTGAAGCAAATCGATCGACCTCGACCCCCGAGGAAACGAAAAGGGGACGAGAGCCGTCCCGTTTGTTATTAATTACTAACGAGAATCCTCCCGGTGGTTTGTTGCTTAATTGAGTTATTGCTTAATTAAGACGGGGAGAGGAGGTCGCGATCGCACCAGTAGAACGAAGATAACGTTGGACGGTGCAACGAGGACATCACGCGCTAATAGTTAAAACGATACAAACTCCGAGACTACCCAACGGTAGGACAATTAGAATTGCCGATTTAACCGCCCTCGTATTCGTCGTCTCGTCTTCCCTCGCATCGCTGACAATTAGGAAGTTTAACGAGAGTATACGGCTCTCCTAGCCTAATATTCTACGATCGTTTCTAATTCGTGAGGGGTCGTGCCAGGAAAATGGAAGACGTTACCATTGCCTTTCTAATTGAATCGTTATCGCCTTTATTTTCTACCTTGGTGCATCCTAACGACGAAAGGAATCTGCTTTATCAACGTAAAACGTGTTTGTAAGGAATTACAATATGGTAGATAATATGACTAAATAAATGTATTATGAAGAAATGATATAATGGAGAGATCGAGATGAGTCGGAAATTTCTTTAGGATTTTATAAAAGGTCAATTCTATCCTACGATTGGATTTTCTATTTATATATGCTTCTATTATATAACGTCCGATCTGATCTGATAAACGTTGAATATCGAGGTATGAAAGAAAAAGAGGAAAAGAGAGTGAGTAAGAAGTGTAGAATAGTATAATGAAGAAGCTCGAGAAAGATGCACGTGCGCGAACTTTGAAAGACATCCTCGGAGAATCTTTCGCATCGCTTCTTTTAGGAAACAAGACTTTCTTCCTTCTTTTGCTCTTCTCTTCTTTGTTATTCCCACGTTTCCCTCTCCTTTTCTATCATTTTAAACACAGTTAATTCGCCTTCTTCCGTAATACATCGGCGTGCATCACGTGGCAAGAAAAAGAACGTTACGTATACTACCAGTACCCAACCTCGTGTGAACTCGAATTTAACTTTTCCTACCATCTTTTCTCTCACTCACACACACAAATACATTCTCTTGCTGCTTTCTCTTCCATATCTCCATCTCTCAAGCACAGACACATTTTTCATTCTCGCGGAACTCTTCTTCTTCCCGTTCCTTCTCTTCTTCTTTTAAAATCTAGGACAGCGAGGTCTATGCGGCAACCATCGTCCGATTCTCTCCCATTCCGCAGCAGGTATTCAAATGTTGTTTGCACAAGACGACGAAAACGACGAAAACGAAGCGTCGGCGACTTTAACTTCGCGAGCTTCGATGTGCCTTGATGTTCTTGGCGTCGCAAAACCGGCTTTTTACTCTCATCCCTATTTCTCTTCAACTTTCAGGTGGCCCCCAGTCGCTATTCTCTGCTACGAGAAGTCGCGAAACGGCAGCTGCTTTTGAGAGATTTCCTGAGAATTTCGAGAGTCTAGCGTCTTGGAATGTTATGATGAAAATAGTTCCTTACCGATACTCGAACACCTAAAACTCATCCATATTCATAAGATACGAATTGTTCGATCGTTCGAACGAACGAAGGTACGATGATGATTTTTTTCGCGCTCGTTCCATGGAAGGATTATACGAAATTTAATAATACCGGGGGATGTTATCCCAGTGTCGGGATATTATCGGAATATCTCACGATCCGGTAGATAATCCAGGAGATTTCTTTTTTTTTATTCCGTTTGCATAACTCGACTTTTAAGTATCTCGTCCAGGCTCATAGAGATTACAATAAACAAAATGACCCTTTTACTACTTTCTTGCATAAGTTAAAGCTCATCAGCATAAACTTGTACGAAAGCTTTCGGTCTCTACCGAAGTTAATTTTTATTTTACCATGTCTTCCAACCTTTGTTTTCTTTTCCTCTCTTTTATCCTTACTGTGATGCTCCTTGAGGAACATGCATAAAATAGTAGAAACTAATTACGCGGATATCAGGGTCTGAATTTGCATGAAATTCCAGTTCCGGTAATATTATGTGTCCCAGGAGGATTTTCCTCCTAAACGCGTAACGCCATAGGGCCGTTAACGAAAACTCCGCGGGCTTCGTTGATGATACGTAAAACGTTTTCAATTTTCTAACGAATCCTCGATCATTCTTCCGATGGCCGAACGATTATATCGAGCCTGGGGGTAGAGGATATAACAGGCGTCGGCTGTTACTGACAGAGGCGGCTTGTCATTTGCTCGTAAATTAACCCTTTTGACCTACACTCTCTCTCTCTATCGTCATCTCTCTCCCTCTTGCATACTCAATTGATGGGACCAACTTTTCGTGAAAGCTACCGATTATTACGGTGCGTTTGCTGAAATCAAAGATCGAAACATTCGTTTTCTATTATTGTAAAACAAAGGGAACGTTTGTCGAGAGAGAGAGGTTGTTGAAAATCATGTTGGGATTATTCTTGCATATTAAATTATTTCGAGGTAACACGGTTGTTGGTACGTGTAGGAAAAAGGAGGTATAAAATTAACATACAATTAACAGGATAACATGATTATAAAAGAGAAATATTCCAAGGTGTAGGTAGATTCATTTTATGAATTTTCTGCTACTATATTTTCTTACTATGGAATACGTTTATTTATTTCATTTTATAAATTCGATATGTACTTTACTAATAAATCTAACTGCCAAAGAAGATTATTTTGCAATACCATAACGTGTGCCATTTTTACTATTCGAAATGTCTCGATTGAGAACGCGTTGGTAATACTTCCAAATGAAGTTCTTCCAAATAAAATGAAGCTAAATGTAAACTAAAGATAAGTCTCGTTAATATTCCATAGACCAACGTGGATGACTCAGGAAGCTGGAATTTGCTCAAAAATGGTTAATCGAATTTCATGGAAGGTTTCCGTTTGTTGGAGCAGCTCGATGTTCGCTCGAAAATTGTCGGCATGGCTAAGCAAATAGTAGCCCAACTGGTTCACCGTTATGAACATTTGAATATTTCAAGCGTAACAACAATCGAGGGAAGTTTACCACTCGTAGGAAGGCCAGTAAATATGAAGTTGGCCGAACGTGATTTATTATAAATGCTCGATGTAAAGAAGTTTGATAACGTTCGCTCGCGATGGTCAGCCGTTCTATTTATCAAGAATCTTTTATTTGTAAATTCGCGAAATGCACATAAAGAGTATGGAAATTGGAGTGCAAGAAAAACATACTCTACTTAGAGATCGAATAATTTCGTTCGTTTCAAAGAACGAGAACTCGTCGATAAAAGAGTCATCGTTCTTCGTTCCCTTTTAAGGTAGCTTATTAACGAGGCTTATTCGCGCGTAGCACTAATTAGGTACCTTTGTTTCGTCCACTTCGTTTTGGCACGACCGTATTTCGTCGAACGACAGATCGAATATTACACCACTCCTTTTACTCTCGTACAGAAAATTCCCATTCCTCTCGATTTTATGGAACGTACAACACGTTGGATAAATATGACCTGCGAGACAGCGCTCATCGCCAAATATTTTCTTGCATACAATACAATATTCATAAACGTTTACGAAGACTGATGATTCAAGATTAAATGTAATTCCTCGTGAACTTCTCAAATATTTTAACATTCCCTTTCCAACTTACCTACACATCGGGTAAGCGAATAATTTCGAGTATAATTTTCCGCTCGAGATATTTCTTTACGGAATCGTGCGTTTCTCGCATAGTTTTATCAAGTTTCGTGTCTAGCGACGATAAATAATGGAAATTCGTCCACGGGAATATCATACTCCGTGGCTACCAAACTACACGAAAGTGTATCTAAAAACGAATAACTATAATCAGATATTCCCCGGCCCGTGAAAGCAGCCGTCGTTTCCGAAAATTATAGTCGCTAGTACCGGCGTGTGTTTGCAATATCAATAAATAACGACTGCTTCTCGTACCTTGTTTGATTTACGATCGGTGCGACAACGCGATAAGTAACGTTCGAGCTCGCACCTCGTAGCTTCATCTACGAAGAGAGAGGGGAACGATCATCTTGGAACAAATAGGAATCAGAGAATTCCCATAGCATAAACAGCCACACGTAGATGCAATTTGCTAATATCGCAGAATTGAAATTACGGGGACAGCGATGTCTATATTTCAACCTTCGACAGATGATATTAGTTTATCGAAATAGAGAAAAAGGAACACGAGTTGTTTCGAATATAGAATATCATTTAACCGAGATGACGTATTTCTAACATTGTACCATTTTTTTTTCAAATTCTATTTGGCTCATTGAGTAATGAAACCCAGTATGAGTTGAAAAAAAAAATGAAAAATATGATTTCTAACAAAAATCGGTCATGTCGAGTCACACTTAACATCGAGCATTAATGATTAAACTAGTAACTTCTAAGATATACGAAGAAAATTTATTACGAATCGGTGGCTAGTCGTTAAAAGTACCCACTTGTATGTACTACGTACGCTTAATCACACTTATCGCACGAGCAAACCACCTGATAAGCCGGTACGTCGACCCTTCGTCATACTTTTTCTCGATAAGAATCACCCTTCGCATTTAACCGACGCATCGCTTCTTCGTTGCTTCATGAAAAGTCAAGTGCTCACCTCTCAGACTCTTCCCCTTCTTATTTTCTCGTCTTACAGGTTTCACGGAATGACGTTTCATACATTTTTACGGCCAGTGAAACGTGAACTCCGCGCGACCTTCTTTCCCACCTGCAATGCTAGTAGGTCGTTGCACAAGCTTTTTTATCGATTAACGCTCGCGCTTTTCTTTTCGTGCGTTTCTTATTTCAGCACTTAACCATTCGTTCGTTGAAAAAATTCTTGCAAATTAGCTCGTGGTAAAGGGATCATTTTAAATGAGGGTAAATGACGATATCGATAAGAAGGATTAAAAGTAACTATGATCCACTGTGAATTTATGAAAGGAACGAATCGATCGAACAGCTTCTTTACCCTTATTTTCATGTATACTTTCTTCATTTTTTTTTCCGAATATTTCGTTACTTTAATCGTTCCATCGCAACCTTAATACCCTTATCATGTTTTCCGGCGTCGACACTACCAAGAATAATTTACATAGAAATAAGTTTCGTTTATTCACGAAACAATGACAGCTTCGTGATTGCTACCCGCTCGAAAGATAACGGAAACATTCATTAATCATGTAATGTACGCGTAAATAATATCGGAAGTTGAGATGAGATTACCAAGGGGAGGATAACGAGAATAGGTCAGCCGACGATACGCTTGACACACAATTCTCTGTTCGTGGCGTAACTTCGAACGTATCTTCTCGTCCTTCTCTAAATTCAGAACGGGACTCGACTTTAAACGTTCCTGTTATATCCGTTGGTACGAGCAGTGGTTATATCGCGCTTTAATTACTGAAACTTTCGAAGCTCATGGACTAGCGCACTCGTATCTCTCTCTTTCTTTTTCGATATCGTTACAAGCTCTTCCGATTTTCCTCTACACACTTTGGTCATTCCTGATACCAACGTAGATTAAGAGTTCTCTCAAAAAAGTGATTTTAATAGAACGTTGATTAATCGAAAGATTTTCTATAAAACGATCGAATATCTACACGAATCCGTAATCAACGATATTTTACCAAATAAATTCCAATTAAATCGAAATCGTGTCTAAGAATAAAAATCAGGAAAATGATTGGATATTCGTGATTGTACGGGTTATACCGTGGAAGAATTTTCCAAGAAAAGTTAGAAGGCGATCGGCTTCAGAAAAGTTATGCCGAGTGGAAGTAAGAAGTAAATAGACGAAAATTGGTTATAATTGCGAAAGTTGAGAATAACCAAGCTAGCTTAGAGAGAAAAGGA
Source organism: Ancistrocerus nigricornis (assembly GCA_916049575.1). Taxonomy (NCBI): domain Eukaryota; kingdom Metazoa; phylum Arthropoda; class Insecta; order Hymenoptera; family Vespidae; genus Ancistrocerus; species Ancistrocerus nigricornis. The sequence goes on from OU696666.1 coordinate 32,815,130, forward strand.
AGAAGGGGTAGAGAGGTGTAGGGTGGTAAAGCACTTGAAATTATTTACGAAAAATTTAATTAGTTCGCTCGAAGCCCGTATCAGAGGAATAACTTTAAGATATAGCCGAGAAGAATCTCTCGCGAGAGGTGTATCGGGAATAAAAAAAGAAAGACAAACGGTAACGTGCGTCGATAGTTAATTTTCTAAGTTACTTTACTTCTTCTCTGCGTAATACGATCGAGATAACTTTGCCTCGCGGAAGAATTCGAAATCGGCTTTGAAGTTATACGCGATAATGCATCTTTCCGAACGCGAGGAGAGTGGAAAGTTTCTTTGCGTGTCGTGAAACTCGAAAACGTGCGCGCGAGACCATCGACCTCGCAAAAGGTGCTTCATATTTTTACTAAACGAAAACTCGAAGACGCTTCTGACGTTGCGAGGATTACCGGTACGAGATCGTCTCTCCTTTCGTGACGCGAACTTTAAGACGTTATCTCTCTCTCTCTTTCTCTACGTTACCTCAAATTAGAAACTAATTAACGGCCGAAGCGCTCGACGTTGTAATTACACGCTTCGAATCTCCTTTATCAAAATTTTGATCTGCTTCCAACCCAAGTCTTAATACCGTCTCAACTTTTTTCTATAAATTCTTACGAAACACCAAGAATAGAAATCGTAGAAACGGGGAAAACGATCCTTTCTCTCGAGATTCTACCTAAGTTAATAACGGGGAAAAAAAGTGTTGCAACGTTCGGGGGTGGTACGACACTCTAATTTTGGTAACGATCCGTACATGCACGCATGTGCAGCACGCGTCTCGTTCGCTTAAACGAGAATCTCCCTCGTGCATGAACTACCTCGAAGCGGTTACGAACGAGCTTGCTAATATCCGTCGCGTTTGATGTTCGCTCGGATCGAGGACGACGCTGGACGTCATTGCGATAAATACAAATAGAAAAAAATATCGAAAGAGAAGAGAACGTAGGTAGAGTTTGTCTTTTTTTATCTTCATTCCGTTATCATCGAGAGATCATCTCGGTCGTTTTGTCACGAAGACACTTAAAGAGCTTTCCAAATAAAATATTCTTGGTAGATGTATACACTCTTTTTTTATCTGATCAATCGTACGTATTTCTTTCTTACTTCTCCTTGCAATCGATCACCGAGACATCGTCCTTTGTATTTTATCCTTTCGAAGAGTCATTTCGACCGATCTTCGTGAAGGAGAAATAAAAATGAGAGCTTTTTTTTTGGTTCTGTTGTTATAATTGACGGATGGTCCTTTTGAGATCGTGCTGAGAATATATCGAAACGATAAATTTTTTTTTTTAAGTGAGTAGTTGCTTTTTATTCCTTTTTGAGGGGTGGTTAATGCAAAACCCATGTTTGGTTATTCGAGAAATTTGAGTCAATACCTTACGGATGGCATTTTAAATAAATATAACTACTCGCTATGTGTAGGTATCCTTCGATAGGTAACTATATATGTTTGCCACTCTCGAAAGTTACTTCGAATTTTCTGGTAACTCATTTTCCAAATAACATACTCCGAAAATTAAATTCTTTAATTACTTCCTACGCTTTAATCCTTGTCTATACAACCAATATATTGTGTACAACCAAAGTATTCACCGTAATTCAAAAGAATCCAACATTTTGATGACAAAAATGAATATAGAAATAGGCACCCTGTTAACCACACAAGAGGTTAATCAACTCAGAAATAAAAGAGAACAAGTTAGAATGAAGAAAAACGTATGATATTATCTAGTAAATCGTTGAAGAGCTTCGTTTAGTCAGAATAAAAACCTTAGCAAACGATCTAGAGCTTCGAAAGACCTCGTACTAGGTCACGAATCTCATAGAGTCCTCGTTTAAAACGTGCAAGTTAACTTTTAACTCCGCCGGAATAAAGAGAAGGCGCGAGTCGAGTGTATCGGTCGTGCGATACGAATAATCTCGCTCCTTTGGAAGAAAAGCGGTCTCCTCTTACAAAAGACCGTGAGATAAATGCGATCGTCGACGAATGCGCCCGAATCTATGCGAATCGCGTCGAGCTTTTACGAAAGCAATGCGTTTAGACGAACGAGCCCAACGGACGCGAAGAGAACGATAGAGCATTTGGTTCTCTGTAGAAGGAGAAACTCTCATGCTGGAGGAACGAACGTATGTTCGCGATCTGCCATTTAAATCCCATCGCGTGTATTTGTTACATGGAACGCATTTTGGAGCTATGCATACGTGTAAAAGCGGCCGCGCGCGCGCGAGCTCGCACGTCGGAGATGGGTATCGTTGAAGAAGAGTAGCCGGGGATATGTGTATGCACATTCAGAGAGAGAGAGTAGAGTAAAAAGTAGGCCAACTCGAACAACCGTATGGAACCACTTTTAAAGATCTCGGCAAATAGAGATATTTCTAGCGGTTGCATATGCAGATAACTCTCCCAGCATTTAGATTAGTATGTTTTCTCAGTAATACCATGGATATACGCGATAAGAGAACATATCTTTCGTGTTTCGATGTTATCATGAAATTTCCAATTGGCTAATTATTTTTAATCATACGTTAGAAACGGTATCTATGTCGAGTATTAATTCAGGATAAGTCACGAGAGACTGTTATACGCGTCTCTATTAAAGAACGTTACGAAGGGAACTATTTCTTACCGAGAATAATTAGAGGGAAACATACTGGTTAGAGGGGAAACGAGACGCGACACTTAGTCGTTCCAGAAAGTGGACCAGATATATCGAAGTCGACGCGGTCGAGTTACCTGCTATATGAAAACGTTCGGTTTTGGCGACGTGGGCGTACTTCGACGGACGGAGACATATGCGAAAGTCATTCGACGATAAATCCGAGTCACGAAGAAAGGAATCTGCTGGAGCGAAGGCGGGAAAAAGAGGGAACCATTTTTTGTTTGGTCACGACGGGAATTTAAAATTGAATTAGCGATAGAAAGGTGTAGAGAAAGGAAAAGGGTTTTGAAAGAAATAATGGTAGCTATATTTTTTAGTAATTTAAACCAATTTATTATAAATCTACTGATTGATTGAATATGGTACACTGGTTCTATTCTTAATTTAAATATTTTTATATACAATTAATTACAGAGTTTAATCGATCCTTTTCCAAAAGATCGAAAAACAATTTGAAGCAATATCGAAACCAACATCAGTTCCATTTTCCTTTGGCGTCTCTCAAATTTTCCTCTCACGTAAGAATCTAACGGGAATCGATTAATCGAACGCCAAAGAGTTATCCCTGGTAAAGGTGAAATTGGTCGGCGATATATTCCACGGTGTCGCTGCTAGCCTATGCAAATTGCGGTTGTTTCGTGGCGCTACCTTATCCAGCACTTAAATCCTTTCCTATCCTTAAAGGCTTTACCCTTGGCGTTTTATATATTCCCTTATAACCGAGAGGATTTATCCTTACGCGGTAGTATTTATACCGACCGGCGTGCGATGCTTGGTCCGCCATCTTCCTTGAACTCAACCTCAAAGGTTACCCTCGGTGGCTAACAGCGAGGAACGTTCCCTTTTCCACTATCTATCTTTCTCTCATCTTCTCCCTCTCCTCTAGTCTCTCTGCTTTTCTCGTTTCTTCGTCTACACCATCCCCCAGGAAAATCAATATGGAGTGCCAGTGGTATACGACGTGGTAGTTACTACCACTCTTTCCCTCTCTCTTTCGTTTTCTCTCATACGCTCAGATACACACGGACCGACCGTATCCCCCATCCCCTTTTCACTGCCAACGACCTTCCACGCTCATATATTCCGTTTTCCTTTTCATTCCACCGCTCGTTTCTTTCTCGACAAATGGTACTTCTAGAGGTCCTTTCTTCGAAACCATGTGTATCCTCGAGAGACAAAGGATTCGACCGTACCCGGTCTGTTGCACGAAACCTAATCGGCCATCGCCGATGACCGGAGACTCGACTTCGGTTTCTTCGCTTACCGTTCGTCCCCCTTCCCCTATACTTCAGTCGATATCTTCGAACGAATTATACCTAACGGAAACCACCAGGAGTCTTCCATCCTCCTTCGGTTCCTTTACCCATCGGGAGGAAAGAAAGAACGCGCGTATTTCTCCGGAGACCGGTGAAAGAACTTTTTCAGATAGCCGGGAGAGGAAATAGAAAAGAATCCACGGGGACGTTGGCGAAAGAAACTCGGCTAGTTTCTCTTTTTAATTCTGTCGGACCCTTTAGCGCGCACGGGCAAAACCTTTTCTTCTCGTGGTCACCCGGCAAGATTTTATATCGTTTAAGGACATGTGTTTTTTCGAGCGAGTTGCCTTTGTTTCATTAATATTACTCGTTTCCTGCGACAATAGCGTGATGAGAACATCATTATAATTTATTTTTTTTTTTATCGGATACTAAATGGTTAGTTCGGGATCTTTATAATTTTAAAGTAAAGTAATACAATATCGTCATTCTCTGCCATGAATTTTCACTTAACCTTTAAAACGACGAATAAATGACACATTTTTTAGGTTATATCGTCGTTGCGGAAAATATAGGACGTGGTTGCGTCTTCGTATATTACATACATAGGCTATGGAAGTTTTCGTAATAGCGTAATCGTAAACTCTTTTGCTATTCATATGAAACGTGAGGAAAAATAACTCGTAAAGATAGGAGGGAAACGTCACGCGTTGCGTTCCTCGCACAAAATTTTTATGTCAACGACTCTCGCGATACATCCCCGTGCGGATAACTTCAACTAATCGATGTGTCTATATATTTACATATGCATCCGTGCACGTACAGTTTACGACAAGTTTTATAATAGCGAAATCATAATAACCAGAAAAAGAGACGTTTCGCGAGCAATCACGCACCCCACCCCCTTCCCTAAAACGTGAGAAAGAAAAGCTCATAAAGATAAGAAAAAGATTCCCCCCGTTATGTCTTTTTTTTTCTCGTTGCTTCCACGAAAAGAGCAGCCCCCCTACTTAGCACGCCTGCCATTAGCGGTAGGCAGCATCAAGGCGAACTAACGCGAGAGACACTTTGCGTACACGAATCGACTAATCTCGTACTCTCTACCCCTTTTCTTTATCCCTTCCCCTAACTCATTCATTTTCGAGAGAGGAGTTCCTAAATGTCGCACATCCTATTCAATAGGGACGTATGTGAAGAAAACGAGAAATTTCAATGACGCCGTATTTTTAACCTCAAACATGTTGGGTTCCTAAATCTCGAGTTTCTTTCTTTTAATTGAATAAGAGTTGAAAATATTCTTAAATAAGTCTTAATATATTAATCTTCCTATTGAACTAAGCATCTGATATACAGGGTGGTCCACTGCTAGCAGTTCGATTGAAATTTGTTTTTAACATAACATAGTTCAAAGGAAAGTTTAAGATGATTATAGTACATTTTTTCTTAAGTTCCTTTTCAATTGTTTATAGATAAATCTCAAATTTTTGGTATACCTATATTATAGCAGATATTGAAACGAATCAAGCAAGTATCATAACAGATATTTTTGCATCGTCATAACAAAGTCGTCAATCATAAAAATTATGCATTTAGGAAAAATTGTAAACAAATTTACTATAATCATCTTGAAGTTCCTTTTGAACCGTGTTAAACTAAAAAAAATGTCAATGTAACCACTAACAGTAGCACCTGGTAATCCGCGAGCTCGCACTAACGACTCGCCCAAGCTACGATCTCTACCGTTCGCGCTTTCCCCGTTAAACTTGAAAAGCGAACGCTCGTCGTAGATGGTGGAGAAGCAAGAAGATCGCTACGGCACTGGCTCATGCGCGCCACCACCGAGACACTCCACGTTCCGATGTAAATTTCACCGATGTCAATGAACCCCGCGGAGCGGAAATATTCTTTACTTATTCGCGAACGACGCGCGAGGGAATTTCTTCGTTATCTCGGCCCTTACCGTTTGCCTTCGACAAAGATATGCTGGAGCAAAAATAAATGTTTCGAAAATATTCCAGACGGCTGGAACACTTTGAATATTCCGAAAGAATATTAAATTTCTTATAAAAACGAAGCAACTTACCGTTAAATGGCAGTTTCCCTCTTATTAAAGTCAGAGAGAACGATAAAATAAACTTCTGGTCGATCGAATACAACGAGGAGTGAAAAAAGTGGGGAGGATTTTGGAAATCCGGGCGTACAACTGGTTAGCTACGGCACTGTGACATGCGCCCTAGGGAAAAAGCCGAGAGAACGGTGGTGGTGGTGCGCTCTCGAAAGGTTGATCGGGTGGTGGGTGGGTTTGGCCAGGTACCGGTGGCCACAAGAGCGGTAGAGACGGAGAGAAGGGTGGAAAGATGGAGAGGGAAGGTAGGAGAGAGAGAGAGAGAAAGTGCGATAGAAAGGGTAGGATAAAGAGAGGGAGAGAAGAACGTGCGAGAGAGATAGAGGTAGAGCAGGGTAGGTTAGTAGCGGTGGCACACGTTGTGCCAGCCGGCAGTAGAGGAAGCCGTGCTTGACGCGGCCTACACGGCCGGCGGTAGTAGTGCGTGTCCTCCGAGCTTCCTCCTCCTCCTTCTCCTCTTTCTCCTTCTTCTTCTTCTTTTCGTCCCGCTTCTTCTTTCTCCTTCGTAGTTTCGTTCTCCTCGTCGAGGTCGTTCGGCTAGGTCTTTCTCCGTAAAAAAAAAAAGTTTCGCGATAGAGTGAAATAAATAGATAAATAGATAGACACTTAGATAGAAAGTGCGAGCGAGAGGAAAGGAGGGCGGAAACGTGGAAACGATAACCCTCTAACCTATGTACGTACATGTGCGTGAACCTACTTGCGCGTGTGTATCTCGATCTGTGTGTTTGTGTCTCTCTGCGTGTGTGTTCGTGCGTGCGCGAAGAACGCGTTCTCCGTGTGGCGAGCTCGCGTCGCTGCTATCCGGCACAGTGCTGCCGAGCACGGTAGTCGTACGGACGTCGTCGTCGAGAGTACGTGGAGCACGCGTCGAACGCGAGCAGCCGCGCGTTTTCGCGAGGAAAAGCCAATTAGAAAACGAGTATTATCGTTGTGAATGATATTTGCGGGACCGGCGACTGCTCCTCGACGAACGTCTGCCTCGTGACGGGCTTCCTTTTATTAAAGGGAAGAAAGAAGACGGACAAACCAACGTCAAAGTTTTGTGAATTCGGAAAAAGAACGTGCAAAGAAGAGAGAGAGAGAATCAGTGGATTTTAAGATTAGGAAACAAGAGATTAGGAATTCTATTATAGTAGGTTGGAATGCCTAGGAATTTCAGACAACACGCTCGGGATTCTACGCTCGCGAAGAGAGCGTCCGTTCTCGACGGCGAGGGGCGAAATCGATCGACCAGCGTGCTCCTCCGTCCTACTAGAAACGTGGAAATGTCGAGGGAAAATATGTCGGGAAGGTCGCCGGCCGGCAACCACCGATCACCGCCGTTCATGATCATACAACGCGCGAGTTTTCGAGTTTACCGGTGCACCACTCGCGATACTCGCTATCTTTCGTGAGAAATTTTGTTGGGTGGCGGCATGCGCGGCCGCGATACTTACAAGGAGACACGAATTTCGTGAAAGGAATGTCGCCTTTTCTTTTTTTTTTCGTTCTCGCTTTTAATGAATTTTTTTCCCGTCAGTAAAACCGTGCACCCGTCGTTCGTTGCAGTTACATACGAAAGGTTTTTATTTAATTTTCTGTCTTTTCTTCCAAGTTATTACGGTATACGGTTTAATTATCGAATCTTCTACGAGAACTTCACGAGATTAGTTTCCAGACTACGGCCGAGAAAATATCTGTCGTCCGGAGTGATTAATTGTCCATCGCGTAGTGCCACGAACTCGTTCGACCGCTCTTGAACTTCGCTTCGGTAATCTCGCGGGAAGGTTGAGCGGTAGAAATTTGTGGTAGCCGTGGGTGTATCTAACTCTCGAAACTTTCCATCTCAAAAAGAAGCTAGGAAAAAATAAAAATTATTTCGAAAAAATCGATCCAATAGAAAACTTGTTCAACAAATTTCGGTAGGCCAGTTTTACGATGACCGTTAACGTTGCAACGTAAAATCCCGAGCGGCTAACGCAAATAAAAACATAAAAGTAGTACGATCGCGTTTAGAATTTAACGAGTCGTGCGATCCACGCTATAAAAAACAGATAACGCATGTGGAACGAAGGAAGTAAAGCGTCACGTGTTGTGTTCCAAGATCGTGTCCGGTAACGATCTCAAATTCTTTCTAGCTTGGAGGTGGAATCAACACAGCAAGAAGGTTGCTACGTCGCGAGCTACGAAAGAAGAGGCGTAATAAAGTTTAAGGGCGCTCAAAGAAACCCTCTTTCTCAGCCGTGCCCTGTCGTGCCGGCGGCATCGTACGATACCCTCGCCTAAAGGACGGCGACTCGCGTTCTCCTATTATCATCGTTATTATCATTATCATTGTTATCGTTACACGATCCTCCCGGAGGCTGGATCCCACGTAACCACGAGATCGAGACCGCGTGGAAACGCGAAGAGGAAAAAAAAGAGGAGGAGAGGAGGAAGAAGAAGAAAATCCTTACTCGTCGTGGAAAAATGGATACTCCGGCGGAGGATAGTGGATATATCACGTGACATATCGACCCGACGGCGAGAGGATTTAAATTGAATTTCATTCCGGGCGCACGCGAATTCGCGCCGGTGTTCGTACGTGTCCGTGTGTGAGCGCGCGAGCGCGTGCGCCTGTGTGTGTCTTTTCGTGCATTATCATTGTCTACTTCGGCGACCTAACGGGAGAGAGAGAGAAAGAAGAAAAAAAAATATATATATATATATTGTATATGTATAAGGGTTGCAAAAAACGATATATGTATACAAGCGTCGTTTAAAGAGTGTTTTAAATCTTATATATATATATATGTGTGTGTTTCGGAGTTTAAATTCGAATATTTCCAAGATCTACATAAATCTACATTTATTTACGTATCCGAGTGTACGTATTATACGCGCGTGTAAAATCGCGTACATCGGCCTTGCGAAGAAGAAGAGGACAAAGAAGAGAAATCTTCGCTCGACGGATGATATTTAACGACCAAAACGAATTTTGTCAATTACATATACTATTGAATCGTTCGCTTCGACTTTCGACGTACAATTATCATAGATGTTTTAAGCTGATTCCTCTCTGTAGTTTCTGTCTGATCTACCTCTTATATAGATAACAAAGGAAGGGAATAAAGGAAGTTTGAAAGAAGAAGAAAGAAAGGGAAAAAATGAAACCGTTGACAACGAAAGAGCGATGAACGGCCTATATATATATATATATGAATATGTATGTACGCGAGGTGCAGTGACTCCAGAAGCACGCTCCCACGATTGTGTTGTACCTGTTTTAATTCGTCGTTAATACTTTCTTCTTCCGATACGAGAGCTTTGTAATCTCTCGTGCCGTATCAAAGGTAAGGAGAACGATCTAATTAATATTAAGCGATCTAGGACGCTATTTTCTACGCTGAACAGTTTCCATGGTTTCCCTTAGACCTTTGGGAAAGTTAGCAAAAGCTTAAGGGGACTCTCTTCCACGGAAGAGAGAGAGTCTTCCTCAAAGGCTCGTTTCGTCGCTTGTTTCGAGAGCGATTACTACGTATACCGAAGACGTGGAACGAACGCAACGTTCCGGAATAGAATTGAACGCGTTTCTTGCGTTATTTCGTCTCATATGCTGAAGAAACTTTAAAGTTATTTTCCTCGCGACGATTTGCTATGAAAACGCGAGAAGAAACAATGTTAAGTGCATCGCAAACCACGAGTGCGATGTGCGAGATAATATATTCCGATAGTTCTCGTATTTCCTACCGAGTCTTCCTGGTTATCGAGTGAAGCATCGTTAGAAGCCGCAACGCACGATGGAACGATACGTTGATTTCTTTGGAAATTGTTTCAAATTTAAAGTGGTTCAGAACTATGACTTTATAAAATTTTGGATAATTTACTAAAGTATATAAAAACATACAAAAATGAATTTTTAGACCTTATTAGGATTGACAATATTTTATGTGAATTCGATCTTGACGAAATTTTCAGTTTTCTTTACTTTCGATACTCTCACTTTAAAGAACTATTATTATACTATTCTGCTTAGTTCATATGATTTCAAAGTTTCACACATTATTGAGTATATTATTATCAACAATTCTATATAAATAACGATCCAAATTAACTCGGCTTTCATCGCTTAACAATAAAAGTCTTTTAGAAATAATCGCCATATCCAGTTATTTCCACTATGCGCCGTGGATGCCGACTCGTATATCGTACGGATTTTTCTCGATCATATGGGTATACGTCGAACGATAAAAGTATTTCTATCGACCAGAGAGAAAAATATATTTAGTATCGAATTCGTGGGGCATCGAGGGTAATGGTCCTCGCCACCGTTCGCGAACCAATTCAATTACGCGAAGATCTCTTTCCTCTCCCCCCCTGTGCCTTTTTAACGTTCTCTGCGAATTTCTTAACCCAATTAAAAAGTCCATTTGCTCATTCGATTATTTCTTCACTTTCATAGAGAAAACGTTGTCCGATATTACTACCCCGCGTACTGTCGTCGTATTCTATTTTTTACGATGTCCCATGTTTAGAACAGACCAGGGAGAACCAAAACGATGCTAATTCGTGGACAAATCGAAGAAAATCACGAAGACATTGAATTTCTTCTTATCTCTATGTCACCACCACGCTGCTTTTACCACGTTACTTCTCACGATTGTCGACACGACTATCGCTCGAATCGAAAATGACCTTTCTCTCGTTCGAACAAAACTCAAGAGGCTCTTTCCCTTGTTTTTTCGTCTTCCTCTTTCTTTTCTACCATTTCCTTTGTCTTCTTCTCGTACAAACGCGATTGAAGCATAAAGACAAAGAGCAGGAGGCTGAGAAAAAGAGTGAAAGAACACGCTCGAACGGGAAATATAGAACGTGTATAAGTATTTCCGACTGATTTCGCTCGACTCGATCGGAAGGGAGGGTGTCCTTTCGAGAAGGGTTCGTTTAATTATCGTTTTATCGTTTAACCATGTACCTTTTCGATGAATACAACGTTAACCCGAAAACGAATAGTGGTCTCTATTTCAACAAGACCATGTAGTACCTTTTGTGCAAGATTTCCAGCTCTAGTACGACTATCACGGACATTCGTACCGAATTAGTGTAGAAAAGTATATTCTTTCGACGATTCTCTTTTGAATATTTCAAGTTAATCCGACGGGCAACAAAGGCGAACGGGGAATAATTATCTCCGTGTTTGCATTCGGCCGCGTGCACGGCCGAACCCACTATTCTCTTTTATTAATCACGAAGAATCTCAATGAGATTTACTCTCTTTTCTTTTGCGAATATTCCCTCTCTCTCTCTATTTCTGAGTTTTTCGTCGTTCCTCTCTCTCTTGAAAGCGACGAGTATCTTTTTTTCTTCCCACTCTTCCATAGACGACGCGACGATTAAACGAGATGCAAATCGTTGAGCCTCGAGGGGATTACGAAGAAGTGATTTAGAAAAAGAAAAAAATAAGGAAAGAAAACGTTAAGATGGTCAATTTTCTCTCTCGAGGACACAGTCACCCTTCTTCTCTCTAGGAAGGCGTTAAGTATCGTGCCAATTTCAATTTGCGTGATGTATCGTGCGATCGTTCTCGTCGCGAGTCCTATTAGGAATTTCGCCAGGAATTCCTGCCCGCGACGAAAAAGTGTCTCTCTAAATTCACTGGCTCGTGCCAAAAACACTTGTTGGCGTATTCCGTCGTTCGCACGTTTTCACGGTGACTTGTGCGTGCTCGAGCAACTTTTGTCAGCGTATCTAGGAGATAACGGACTACGATAAGGTCACTCGAGAGAGGGATTAAATCGAAAGGACGAATCTTCTCGTTTTACTCATCCAGCAAAAAGAACAACCTTTCTCTATCCCCTCTTTGCTTTAGATTTTAATCGTTATCGGCTCGCGAACGATAATCCCCGTATTTTATTTGAATCTTCTCCGATTCGTTCCGTTCTACGAGATATACGAAGGATAAAAGTTTTTCATTGTCGCACGAAATGACAGATATATATGGAATAGCGATAGAAATTTCGACGAGCCCCGTTAATGACCCGAATAAAAGTAAATGTCGCGCGATAAAGTAAAATCGATAGCTTCTCGCTTATATCATGTCGCATCAACATCGAGAAAGCTCGTCCCCGAGAACGATAAATTATTTCACATTTCATTTCGATTTTCATTAAGCGTAGTTATCCCTTCGGTCCGATCTCTTCCGCTTTTTTTTTTTTACAGAACGACGTTTCACGATTTAATCGGATTTTCTGTCCTTTTTATTTCAGATTTTATATTTTGTACGGAATTCACTCCGATACGTTCCGGTAATTATTATATAGTAGGTATCGAGAGAATTTAGAAAGTTTCTGCAGCGAGTTGACTAATGAACGGACTACGAAATCCGAAATTCATATTTGTCCTCTTGCTCTATACCTGACTTACTTCATTTTCATGATCTCTCTATAAATAACTAAGGATTATGGTTAACCAGAGATATCGTGCAGAATTGAGTTCGTGTTCTAACAGAATATTGTTAATCGATCGCGTTAACTCGATCTTCATACTTCTCTCGGTAACTCGATCGCGAGAGACAACAAAATCGTTGGATATATTGGCCTGCTACACCCATCTTCGGGAAACTCCCATTTAGTATACAAACTTTAGAAGGATTTAAGGGAGCCGGTAAGTGGTGAAAGGTTTCGTGCATTCTTTATCGGATCGACTGGAGGAACACTTTTCTCGTGAAAATGTCCGCATTAAAAATCTTCCTTTTAGTAGGTTCAATGTACTCTAATCTATAATTGATCTGCAGGATTCTTTAATGAAATAAATGGTATAAAATTGGAACTAAATTGAAGTTGATGGAAAAATGTGTCCCTTTTTATTAACTTTTAAATTATTTTTCTTAAATAAAATGGGATGATATGTAAAAAAACATGAGCAGAAAAATGATAGATTTGATTTCTGAGAAGCACGACTTGTATAAAACAACGCGAATACATTCTTTTCAACCATTTTTTAAAAAATTCTTCTGCCGAGTAAATATTTTTTTACATACATATTTTTGCAATAAAAAGAACGATTTTTATCAGAAATTTTTAATAGACACGGTTAAAGAGTTAGTTCACCCCTTTCCGAACGAGTCACTTTCACCGGTGGTATCGGTTTCAGTTAGCGTTCTTGGAACGAACGCACGCTAATTCGTTCAGTGGCACGGAAAAAAGGATTAACGAGTTTCGGTTTCTGCCTACGGGACTAAAATGCCGGAATGCCGTTCGTTTGCGATAAAGGGACAGCCTACTCCCCTGGGGTACATTATGTGCTCTCGTCTCCAAAAAGAGGAGACGATACACTTAACGGCTCACAGATTTTGACGATATCTCTCTCTATCTCTCTCGATATGTCCAAATACATCCAAGTCCATTAGGATCTCGCCCCGAAGTTTTTCCAAGGACGATCATTTATCTTCGGGGACATCGACGTCCAGGGAAAGATCGGGCACGATCGTGCCTACCTCGAGAGCCGGGATTCTCCCTCGCAAGAAATCAAATGAAATTGAGTTTGCTTCGTTGGCCGAAGAAATTCTTGAAGTGTCCATGATGGAGTTAAATACCAATCGAGCAGAATTTCTATTTCACGTTGGAACTTCCAACGTTAAACGTTTTTGTATTTTCACCATAGCCATCGACATATTTGAAGTAATATAAGTAAATGAAATGAATTTTGACTGTTACGGTAGTTCTATTAGTAAAAATCATTACATTTAGTACTAATGCCAATTAATTACTACTTCATAGCTGTAACGATGAGTCATCGATATGTTCAAATTTTACCTCCACTTTATATTGAAGTTGCCACGTATAAAATACCGCATGGATTTTAACGTGTGGTCGTGCTAGCAATGTCGATTATTTTCAAAATTAAATTTTTTGACACCTAGCGATAAGAGTGAAAATATAAAAAAAAAGAAATTACTATATCTGTAACATTATTCTCGTTACCTGAAACTGTCCAAAATGTTAAAGTTTCGAATGAAACACGTTAGAAACTTATAATTGAATTGTTAAAATTGAAAAACCTCTTGAAATTCATTGAATATGTTCTTGAAAAAATAATGAATGATGTAGAACTACTTCAATGAGATCAAGTTGTAGACTTTACAATGACGTAGAACTATGTTAATCTAGCGCTCTTTATAATTCACTTCTAAAGCCAAGAGTACCAATGAATATACAAGTACCAGCAATGATACAGGGCAACTTACACGCGTTACATAAATTTCACAATCTCGTATATCTCCAAAAATAATAAAAATGTTCGATACCGTGATATGGTACAGGCGTTCAAAAATCTTAAAAATATTAAGGAACGTACTTGACAAGAAGAATGTTCTTTTAAAATTTACCAATTTTCGTGATAACCGAAGCGGATTAACAAATTTCTTCCAAGTACCTTTCGCATCAGGGAACCCTTCGTTTCGCTTTTTCTCACCTTCCCCGCATATTTACATTATTCTACGAGCCAATCGAAAAGGGAAGTTTCGCATCGCGTATCACGCTTGCCTCTGACCTCGTGTTTTAAATATTTGCAATCGGTGCCGCGATCTTGCGAGTCGTTGACTCCTCTTTCAGACCGGCACTCGAGTTCGCCTCGACTCTCATCGTGTTTCCCTCATCGTTCCTTCCTTCTTTCCACCGATCTATACTCTCTATGCACGTGTGTATGTGTTCGTCTTTCTCTACCTTCCTCTCGCTTTTCACCTTCTGGTATTGGTTCTCGTCTTGAGAGAAGCCCCATCTTGACGTCAGAGGCCGCTCGTTTCGAACGAGATGCGATACGATATCGCAACGGCGCAGCACGTCGCCTTCGTTACACGTCAGACATCCGGAGCAAAAATTTTCACAAATGTCCCTCACTTTCGATATTCTTCTTCTGCTTCTTCGAAGGAGATGGAGGAGACGGGCTGATCGATCGTTTCATTTTAACGTAGGACGTCGAACGTGATCCGATTTGATATGCTGGATATTAAATATATTGGGATACGTGTTAGTTTCGCTTCCTTGACATGATCTTTCACCATTTTCCAATAGATCATTTGCATTCTACTATAATATTTTATTGAAAAGATTGATTTGTGATCCTTTCATTTAATTTTTCTGACAGCTCGGTAACTAACGATTTCAATTTAATCGTTGAAATAACATTCGGTGTTTCTTAAGAATGTGTAAGATGTATTTGGTTAGATATTCATACTTTTTCTCATTTCTACATATTTTATACTACGTATCAACAAGTGCACATTTAATTTCAGTACCTCCGCAATACCTCAGTACGAGTAACGAGGAAAACACGGTCAAATAAGAAATGGAGTCTCATCTAGAATATTTTCCATAATGATCATTCACAAAAGATCACATTTTCAACGGCGAACTCTCCAGCATATGTATTTCATAATTATTCAAAGCAAGCTTCTCGACGTCGTAAACGAAAGATTCCTCGCTATTTCTTTCTTTTTCTTCCTTCCAATAGGTCAAAGTTCGTCAAGTTGGTCAGGACGTACGCGTTGAATTTTATTCGTCCCCACGGGAGAGATTTTTCAACTTTCCGAACATTAACGACGCGGATCGACTTTAATGAAGCATGAAAGTCGTAGACGTTGGCTGACGTAAAAGCAAACGATTCTTCTTTTAGTACCCTCCATAATACCGGTTTAATTCTGGGATAGACTCCTGATCCTCTAGAACCGAATAAGAAGATTTTATCGTACGACAAAATCGATTTGACGCTATAAAATATCCACGCTGTATGAAAATACCGATCGTTATGTGTCGGGAAATGAGGAATTTAAAGAGACGAGTCCATGGCAGATCACGCATTTGGTTAACTCTATTTGTAGAGTAAAGCTACGTATAAATATCTACCTCAAAGCTCGTGTGCCGAATACTATGAATTAAAAGCAAAAATGTGATACGTTGCTCGTATTAATATTTAGTTCAAATTGGTTAAATTGGTAGAGAGAAAAAAGCAAGCAGGGAAAAACATGTCCAGTTCGACTGGTGTAAACGTTTGATCGAGTAAATGGTCAAATGAGCGAGCATTGAGCGAGGGTGACATGCTTTCCCTTACTCGTCACTCGATTCTACCAAGCAAAAGGGGAATGAGTCGTGTATTGGCCAAAGTTGCTAAGTATAGTTCACTGAATATCAATGTAAGCTAATTTCATAAAATCTAAACAAGTATAGTGTGCACGAAAAAACATCCGAAGTCATAGCAAGAAAGGAACAAACTACGATAATTCGATTTCAAATAGGTCGCTACACAACTTATCCACCTTATCACGAAAACTGTAGAAACCTTGATGGACTATATCAAGCACATTGTAATAAGTTTTCTTTCTTTGTCTTTACTGAAAGAGTCATCATTGAACGGAGAGAAGCTTAAACTTCTCACGAGGGGAAGTACTCCTACTCATTTCGCACCAGTGATCATCCTTTAACTCTTCTTATACTTCCAAACTCTCCTTAACGTTTCTTCATACAAAGATCCCTTCTACTTGAACATCTAAAACATACTCGTTCTTCCCGATCATATATAAAGAAAAACAGGATATAAAAATATTTGTTTCCGAAGTAAAATTTCCCTCGTGTTACCAAAATCAACGAGAATATCCTAAACGATTGAGTTAAACGAGACCCTCTCTATATACCGACTATCATGATCATAGGTTTATCGTCTTCCCGAGATTTCACATTTTGCGAAAACCAACAGAAAGAATCTCCTTCCATATCTCCCTTTCCTTCAACGTCTCGATACCCAACCGTCTCTTCCCTACTATCCGAGACTACTTATCGATCTCTTGACCGTGAGATAGAGACTGTGATTTCTGACGTTTCCGTTCTTATTTTCGTCGTCGTCTGTACGTAGCAAGGAAGAAGCCTAGAGAATCGATCGGATCTTATCGGAGAACTTTCGAGAAGGCCGTGTCGCTAATAATAAGAAAAAGGAGTCAGGATTCTAGTGGAAATTGTGTGAGACAGCGAACGAACGTAGGAGAGCTCGATTGATTAATGGCAGAATAACATGGCCGTACAACGCGTATCGACGTCAAACAAGGACCTTAAACAGATCCGAACGTTTTAAATCTTCCTCGACCTGAAAGCTAGGATTGACTGGTGTTGGGCGTGATTAAATCATCGATTGACATTGTCACACTATCTTCTGCACGTAGCTCGTCGTGACATAATTTACGAATTGCACCGGAGCGATTCATTCGCGATGTAATCTTATCACGGAACGGTATCGAGCTATTAATTAAGGATAACGATCACACCGGGAAGGAGAATGTGTCGTTAATATTGTTTATTAATGAGATAAAGTAACCGAGTGTAACAACAGCTCCCCCCTCTCTCTCTCTTTATGTACATATATACAAGGTTAGATATCATTTTTCAGGTCAGTAATATCGCGTTACTAACTGGTTTTGATACGCGCTTATTCCTACCTCTGAATTTACACATCGTATCCGCAAATTTGCACGCTCGCTTATCAACCCCACAAATCCGTTATTTTTTTTTCATAACGAATCTGCTATGAGCTATATCAACGCGACCTACGTTACTGCGGGAATCATTGAGAGGGAAAAGGAGAGGGGGGGATCGATTTCGTTTTAATCGTAGCTTTTCATTGAAATATACCGTTATTGTTATCGCGACTATACGACGATAGTAGCCTCAATGTCTCATTGACAATGGAATGAGCGGATAGAAGGAATGAGAGAGAGAGAGATAGACAGAGAAAAAGAATGACTCCGGTATGACTTCATATCCGCATCGTCCTTTCGTCTCTCGTTTTTTCTTCCACCCCATCTCCTGCCTTGTTCCACCGAAAAAATGTCTCTTTTTCGTCCAACCTCCCACTCCAGGCTAAAACCTCCCTACCTCTCGGCCATCATCCTCTATTCCCTCTACCTCTCACCGGTGTACCACCAACGGCATCGTTTCTACATTCTTGTATCGTACGAATCACCCCGTTCGTCGGGGTTTCTACTGCCGCTGTTGCTTTTTTCCACCCGCACAAACAATGGTACACGAAGCGGACTCGGAGATCAAAGGGAACCGCCACGCGTTCACGGCACGCGTACACTCTCTCATCGTACATGTGTTGTATTCTTATATGTATGAATCTGTGAACTCGGCTCTTGTTCGATGGGTAGTATACTTTTCTTGTGTGTTGGTAGACTTACACAGGAAGAAACAGACGCGCGTGTTTGTGAATCGTCAGGCCTTCGCAGATTCTATTCTTGCTTTCTCCGTCTTTCTTCTTTTTTTGTAGCTTTACTGACTTGCTCTCTCGTCTCCTCCTTTTTTACTCCCTTACTCCCTTTCTCTCTTATTTTTGCACTTTCTTTCGGTCAGATTTACGGGTACGTTCACCACCAAACGATACGCGAAAGAACGACAGAAAAGAAAGATGGTATAAGAGGAACAGTAAAAAGAGGGAGAAAATGGCGTGCCCGTCGTTTGTGTGTGTGGCACACATTCATATAAAGTCGAGAAACGAGAGATACGAGGGCAAGTGCGTCGTAGAATGAAATGCGAACTCTTCGAAGTCATCGAGGTCTTATTGTTCCGCGGTATGTGCTCCAAATGGAGTGGTAAGCGATCGCGTTGGTTCGTCTGTCTTTACGTATACGTACTAACTTTTAGATCTATCCTCACGCTCTCTTGCAGAAATTAATCATCATTCATTTAAATTCCATTAATATTTTCGCCATACTTTAAACATACAACATACTTCGTCCATTTCATAGCTTTGTTTAGCGAAAGCGAAATAATTAAATATTATCGAGAATATTTTTTTAATCTATAATTTGGTGAACACAATTTTTAGTTCTTCTTTTTAAGCAGTGCTTTATTCCCTGACACGAGGATATGAATATAGACAAAAATATGAATATTTGAGATCCATCTCCAAAGCTCGCACACGTATGGTATAATAAAATTTCTGTTAATTACGTTACGTTTCCAAGTTTGACAGATATAATTGGTATACAGGTTGCCGCAAAGCCGATTCCACGGTTTGAAGATAAATTCGGTATCATATACTACAACGCTATGGCTTTATTCGATTGTATAAGGTTAAAATATTCCCGATATCGAGCAGCTCGTTCTTTCGTGAAATCGTTTTTCAGTTGGAAAAGAGGATTTTTCTGTAGGAAAATCGTAACGTGACTCTCCAAGTATCCTGATGGAAAGGGTAGTAAACAGATTTATGTCGATGAAAGGAGGACGAGGTGGAAGGATAATGCAAGAAACGGAGTATTCTTCCGGTACTTAAGAATCTTAAAGTCCTGGACCGTTGGACGAATTCGTACTACATTTGCATCGAACAGAGAAGAAAAAGAAGAGAGTATCGTTCGAAGAGACTTTAATACGACTGGCCTAGTCGAGACGACATTGGCATTAAACGAAGATTAATCTCCTCGGAGAAAAAGACAGCTAGAAGGAGAAAGAGATAGAAAAAGAAAGAGAACAGACGAGATCGAGGATGAAAGAACTGTAAGAGAGATATGGATAATCCATTATCAGACCTCGCCATTTCTGAACTACGTCTCGCTGCTATTTTTTTTCTTTCTTTCGCTTCGAATGAAAAATACAGTGAATTCGATTTACGTCTTCCAATTCGTTGTGCTTCTCTTGGTTTTCTTTTTTTCTCCACTTTTCTTTCCCTAACCAAAGACAGTACCTCGGAATACATCGATACATAAATAATGATCTACTCTCGAACTAAATACGAAGTTGCAAGAAGATAAAAAAAAGTGCACCGATTACAGGAGAGAAAAAGTCTGAAGTTATCGAGTAGACTCGAAAAACACGTGTGAAATTTTGATCTCGTCTCTCGAAGCCACGCCCAATGACCGTTATCCGATCGATGTGACATTCGAGATACGTTGGATTTTTTTTTATCTTGAATTTTGGTATGTTGGTAGGAAGCATGACGCTTGTTACGTCCAACTGTAATGGTATTGTTCTTATCGTTACCGTTGTTACATTCGAGAATGCATTCACGTAGGTATATACATGTGTATACGTAAGAGAGTAGCTAGCGAAGCACAAACGTTACGAAGGACGTAATCAATTTGTAAAGCAACACAATGCACACCCTCTTCGTTATTTTGTGGTGTTGTGAATACGAATAACGAAGCTTCGTGCTTCCAGTCTAACGTTCTCCCTCGGTTACCGTCCCACGCATGTTAGCACATTTACGAGCATCGCTGGATCCCACGTGAATTACGTTATTCTCTCGTTTAGGCTAATCGACGTAGGACGTCTCGAAAAACGACGTTGGCTAACGTTTTTCATCGTTAGGGAATAATTAAGAATATTTTTAAACCTTTGTACCTACTCCAAGCCTTTTCTTGTGGAAAAACTAACAACTCCACCATAAAGAGAGAATATACTCAAATTTAAAATAATCTTGTTAACCCTTTATGGGCCCAATTTTGTTCCGTGGCTAGAATAAATGAGATAAGGTAAAATTAAGAAAAATTAAACTTCTTATATGAAGTAGCCATTAATTTACAATTTTTATAAATATTTTATTATAAGAGAATGGTGTACCTATTTACACGCAAGTGTATCACACATTATGAATGGCAATCCATTAAGTTTTGCTGCTAAAATAAAGTAAAATTTAGAAAATACAGATATGTGGGTATGTGACTTCAAAGTTACGCAAACCCATAGATGAATGATTGACCAATTCATACAATTCTACATTTTAGAAATATGATATTACGTATTTCATATTCCAATTGAATTCACGTTATTAATCTAAATAATATATAATAGTGAATGAAATTCGCGGTTAAAGGGCAAAGGGTTGAAATTCCCAATATGAAATTATTGAAATATTTTCACAAGTTTCGAGGTCGATATCGCGATGGAATCGCGTCAAACGTCAAAAAGCCGATGGCCGATACGGTAGGCAATATTAGAGATAGAGGGAACAGTCTGTACGTCGGCGACCCCAATAGAAAATCCTATCTTACCGCTTTCTAAGAGACACTTTTGTCGACAATACTTCTCGTCTCTCGAATGACTACAGTCGCGTCTTCGTGAAAAACTCCCGATAAGATCTCCTAGCTCATCGATTCCGTTTTTCTTACCGTGCATGTATATAAGTATATGCGTCTGTGTATTCCGTGGGACTTGTATAAGAAGGATAAAAAACTTGCCTAGAGAATTTATTAGCGTCGGTGCATCCACCGCCATTGTCGTTGTCGCGAGCACGATCCAAAGCACTGACCACGGCTATGCGAGCATCGTTTTACCGACGGTATCGTATTTTATAGAGCTTCCACATAATTTATCGCGATCGTTGCTTCCTATCGAGTACGTGTACGAGATCATTGGTAGAGAAAGAGGGGGAGAAAATGGACAAGGGTGAAATTGAGATACGTCGTTGTCGGAGATGAAATCGTGGAATTTGATACGTCGAACGATGTATCATTTTTACGTACTCGCTCTCTCTCTCTCTATTGGCCTTTATGACGTTGCACGCTCCGTGAACTCCGAGAAGCTTGTATGCATATGTATACGCAAAGCGACTCGATTCACGGAGAGAAAACTCGCGAGGAACGAACTTTTGCCAAACGAGTGGATAACTTCGTTTGATTCGTCGGGAAAGTACGTTATTGAGTTTTGTTTTCGGCGAGTCGGTTAAATCGGGAACAACGCGCGAAATAATTTCGTTGGAGGGAATGAAACGAAGTTGAAGTGGCCGTCGTCGAACGTTGGTCGCTCCTCCTTTTTTTATTTTTTTATTTACCAAGCTGGCAAAGTAGAAGTTACGTTAGGGAGTGAAAGGCGAAGAAGAGCAAAGAGTTTCTACAATTTTTCCATGTAAAATAAATCGTTCGCCCGGGAGAAGGAAATTGAAGTTTCTTGTTAAAAGTTTTACGTTTTCTTTATACAACGCAAACTCGTGAGACGTCGACGACTTGACAGGTCTTTATTCTTGACCGTTATTTCTCACGAGCCAATTAACTTTCCTTTTCTTTTTCCCATTTTTTCTTTCTCCTTTCTAACGGCAACACCTACCTTTTACCAAATAAAAATGCTTTCGTGCATTTTGCCCGTTATCTGCATCTGCTGCACCGTTGAATACACGGAACTGGCTAAAAATTCGTTACCGGTACTCGTTTGGACAAATATCTATAAGTTATGAGACTCTTAGTCATTTTCATTTTTGCGTTTAAATTGAAACCATTAAGCATCCAGGATATTAAATACGATTATTTATCTAATGCCGATTTTTCGAATACTGTATTCTAACAGATGCCATAATTAGTGATCTCATAGTTGTCTTTGAAGAACTATGAACTGTATTTGGTTCAATATTGATAAAAAGAGTCTAATAATTCCCAAAAACCTAAAAAATGTAGAGACCATTACCAGGCCAGGTATATTACCCGAAAAGAACTATTTTAAAATCGATATAAGTAGCTAAATATTTATTTAAAAAATCGATGACTTTCCAGATCCAATTCTTTTACATGAGTTAAATTTTCAACTTTATTAAACCATTCTATTCTTTGATGAAGCAGTATCGGAATAACTCGATAACAATTACGAAAATAATCGAACTATAAAGCACTCTTTCTCTCTCTCGCTATTTCCATTTTCATTACATTAATCTATGACTACAACAAGTTTATTCCCATTACCTCGATCATCATCGAACAGATGGCTACGTTTGGTTTTATAAACGGACTTTAATCTGATTCTATCTGAAGTACGTTTCCGGTTTCCCACTTCATTAAGTTGCTTTAGTCGTCCTAGAAAAGAATATTGAAGCGAAAACTGACTGCATAAACAAATTCCATTGCAACGAATGCGTTACAGTGCATTTTCGAAAATAGAGATGAAAATGTTTGTTACGAGATCTCGTCAGATTACACGAATGCGACATGTCCCTCGATTTACAATCTCCCTCTAAACAACATTTACTAAATTTCTATTTTCTCTCTCAAACATTTTGCCGATAAAACGACCTAGTGTCCCTGTCACTCAAAGAACGTTAATTATTTCAGAATAATAACAGCAGCGCCAGAGAAAATAATAAAGCAGGAATAAACGCGACCGTTCCAAACGCTCGTTCGTGTCAAATGTGATGTCGGAAAAATGGAAGCCGGTAAAACGGGATTTGGTTGGCGCGTCAGAAAATTTTACCCTTTGTCGAAGAGATTACGTATGACCGTAATCTTTTCCGGGCTCTGTGATCCGGCGCGTACCGAGGGAAACCTTTACGGAGAAGCCAGCGACCGTACGATTTCTAACGCGTCCAACATCCTGCCTGGCCCATCGCTCGCGATAAATCGTATCTCCGCGTATACATACCTACCTATATGTATATACAGGGTGGTCCACGAAACGTGATCTGCTTAGATTATTCCATTGCTAATGATCCGATTGAAAAATAATTTTTTTAGTATAAGATAAGTTCAAAAGGAGCTCTGAGATGATTATAGTAAATTTGTTGTGAACCAAAATTGTTCAGAGTTTCCGTGGTTACCTTCATTTTTTTATAAATAAATCTCAAATTGTTTACACCTATCTTGTATTAAATATTGAGACGAATTCAGCAAGTATTATAACAAATATTCTTGGATCACCATAAAAAAATCGCCAATTATAAAAATTGTTAAAAACTTCCAAAAGAATTATAACAAAAATCATCTTAAAACTCCCTTTAAACCATATTATATTAAAAGCAAAATTTTTTACAATCGGATGCTTCGTGGACCACCCGGTATATCTGCACGATACTCATCCCCTTGATACAAACTTTCTCTTTCCCTTTCCTACGACCTTCTTTTTCCCCGAGGAGAAAAAAGGGACATATTTTTTCTCGTCTACCTCCATCCCACGCATTCTTTTTCCTTATCCCTTCCGCCCTTATCCATTGGTGATCCCATCCTATGTAAGCACGGACCACCCTTTAATACACCATAATTTAAGATAATCGGGTACCAGCATAATCGTGGTTAATGTGACGTTAATTGTAGTGACCAACGTCATACATATATATATATGTATGTACACTAGAGTAACGATCAGAAGCACGCACGTACGTACAACAAGGTAGCGTGCGAACGATCGGTGCGTATTTCGACGAATCGAAACCAACTTGTCCGTCATCCTATCGTATTTAAACGACGTGCGTGATCCGACGAGTGACCTACCAAAATACGAAGCCCCACCATGCACAGTCCTATCTTCTCCTCCCTGGATCGAATTCCAGGGTAGACATTGAAAAATTCCGAACGAAACATTTAATTTAACTCGATAAACGATCACTGATGGCGATCTTATTTCTGTGATTCGTCGGGAAATTAGCAAATGGCGAGATTGAACGGTATAATTGTTATTATTATTATTATTATACATTCTGTATTTATACGAAGCATACAATGTAATAATGAATACCGTGAAATGAACGTGGAATTGGATTCGTGTCAACGCCGCTATCGCGGAAGATGCGACAACATTAATCTGCAACAGCCGGTCGTCCATTGGCATTGTTGCAACATTGCAGCCTCCCTATGGATATATTAAAGGTTCCAACTGACGCCACGAATTCGTTTTTATGGACAAGCTTTAAATTATATCGGACGGAAACACGTACACACGCTACGTTACTTTTCCTCGTACCAAGATTTACTTGCTTTTCCGACAGCGTTGCTTTTCCGACGGCGTTGCTTTCAACACGCTCTCACAATTTAATGCCGATTATCGCACGGTTCTCGGTGGTACCTCGTGTCTCTCTCTTTCTCTACCTATCTCTTCTTATCTTTTTAGATTATTACTTCGTGTTACATAGGATTATTTTCTTGCAGGGTGCACCACGTTGGTTGGACATACGAGCGTTTTGATTTAATAATTTTATAATGCGAACATTTTACGTAGTATCAAGGTAGCAATAATAATTCTATTAAATGGTGAAATAAATGGTAATATTCCTTGTGTATTTTTCAGATAGGAATTTTAATTTAACGAAAGGAAAACATTTTCAACGTAACGCGTGTTTTCAACCATTATCGCGTTTGACGCAATTGTTTCTGTTCGATCTTTCCGTTGTGTTTAATTGCCGACTATACCTACAAGCTAAACGGTAAAATTGGAAATGAAAGTAAAACAGAAATATTTGTCTTTTGATATTTACGATTAATTTGTCCAAATAGCACGATTTTTATGAAATTATTCGTTTTCTTTTTATGTGGATCGTTTGTAGGAGCGAAAAAGTGAGTTGGATGTAAATACATGCCGCTGTTAATTTTAGTTCATCTCTCCCCTTATACCTATCTGTGAAGTTTAATAGATCTTTGATAACCTATTTCGAAAGGTACGAATATATCCATCCATTCCCAAATTCACCTTACGTCGAACGCTTTGCCATCTGCGAACCGCACGGAATGCCTTCTATGCAAATAATGAGAGCTTTGCCTCCCCTAAAGTTAATTGGATCGAAACGGCATACCTACCGACTTGCCAATTTTCTGCTTGTACCCATAGTAAAGCAAGAGAGAGAGAGAGAGAGAGATGGGTTACATTGCGATCGTGCTTCCTCATGGCTTCTGATGTACGAGGCATTTAAATCGACAGGAAGGCGTGTACGGTTAATGGGGAAAATGTTCGTGCACTCTTAAAAATCGAAAAACTTTTTGAGCGCTTGTTTTTTTTGCGGGTCCGACTATCTCGCTATGGTACTTTTTTCTCTTCTATTTTGACCAACCACTAGCTCGGTCGTTTCAATCTATTAAATGAAACGATATAACTTTTTATTGGAATTGTACGTATATATTTTAAATCGTTTATTATTTCTTGTTTGAAAGAAGAAACGAATTTTATTTCCTGCTTTTTTAATTACTCGAATAATCATTTTTTTGGTTGTACTTTGACCTGGAAAATTGGGTACCAGAAGCATCTCTTGGGAGTAATTGTGATATTTTTGAGGGCGAATAACTAAGGGAAATTACTAGTTCAGTGCAGACATAAATGTTCAAAATAACTTGACCCATCGACCTACGGCGAGCGTGGAAAGTATTTTAAAATTTATAACTCTTTAAAAGAGTATAATTTGTAGAGACTTTTAGACGCTTAGTAGTTCGTGCTGGCGTAGCTAATTCTTATGATTTAGTTTTATTACTTTACTTTATTTTTATAACAAGGTTCCATGAAAAGTCTTCCAAGTGCTTATCACATTTTTCATAGGAAAATTAATATTAAAAATTAAGTGTTAACTGCCTTTTAAAAATTTCCTCATTTTCTACTACCAACACTTTTAAAGACCTATATGAACTTTTTTCTTAATTAAACAAAAATTAAATAAAAAGATTCAAATAAACCTTAACCTTGTCATAACAATTAACGTAAGCACATATATTTAATTAAATGCAACCAAAGAATTTATACATTCTTTATTTTAAAAAAATAGACGATTTTAAAGAGTGCATCAATACCTTTTACACTTCTGCTACAGAAGCGCGAATGTTCGCTCGTTAGCAGAATGATATGGGTGTGATGCAAAATGCTGGAAAAATTCCGACGTGAACTAGATTGCGATTCTCGTTCGATACCAAAGACATTAATTGCAATGGACTTCCGTTAAAGCTCGTAAATGTACGCGCGAACGTGTCCGTGTACATACGTGTAGATATAGCTACGAACGAGGGAAAACAATTTTTGCGAACTTTTCCGTCTTTGATACCGATTTGCGAATGATTTGCGTCAATCGCACA
The DNA here is from genome assembly GCA_916049575.1 of Ancistrocerus nigricornis. Taxonomy (NCBI): domain Eukaryota; kingdom Metazoa; phylum Arthropoda; class Insecta; order Hymenoptera; family Vespidae; genus Ancistrocerus; species Ancistrocerus nigricornis. The sequence continues at coordinate 32,841,932 of OU696666.1, forward strand.
TTAATCGATACTCTTTGAGAATTATATACAGCATATTTTTATAACCGAACGCGTATTTTCATGCCAGAAGCAGTGATTAATCGAAAACACTTAGGATGTTTTCGTGATCAAAAATGAAACTCGTCCGAATGAATCATTTTATCGCTCATTTTTTTTCCTTCCTCATCCCTCTCTCTCTTCCTCATTTCATTTATCGGCCACGAAATTTGACGTTTCCCGAAGTGTGATCAATTAAACGCTTCGGACGAAACACGTTCGTTCGTCTTGCGCACGTCGTTCCCATGCCTTGAATCCGTTTGGTCGAAGATGAACGATTCCACCAAGCGATACTCTTTACGTGCGAACGAAAAAAAAACGTTCCAATCTCGTCGTGCATTCGAGCGAATGATCAATCGATCTTCCTCTTCTTTGGTCTATCTTTTTTATTTACACGACAGGTATATACGTTCTAGGAGAGATAATGAATCCCAACGATACAAAAATCTTGTTATCTCTTTTCTTTATTTTTCAGTATACCGCGGGAGAAAATTTCAAAATTACGATAGAAATAAATGTCAAGTTGTGGTTCTACCACGATCGAAGTAATCCTTTTTTTACTCTGGACGTCCATTTGCCATTGGGAGCTCACTCTCGTTACTCAAGGATTCCAGGGGCGTTTCACGAAGGTTTCATTATTATCTGGAATCGTAGGGGAGGATGGTCTTCGAGGACCGGCAGAGCCGCGCGTCTTTCCAAGATTCTCTCGTAAAACTCTCTTCCACTTATTGGATCGGATTAACGATCGTGGAAATTAAGTGATTGCCACGTTCGAGAACTCGACAAATTTTCATTTTTTTCTTTTTTCGTGATAAATCGGAAAAGGTGACGACGTACCATGCTTTATCACGTTTACGTTATTTATTGGGTAGTACGTGTAACGATTTTCATGAAATTAATTTATCCTCATGAATTTAATGACGGTTCTTTGTTTTCCTTTTTTATTACCTACGTAACTCGAATTCTTTCCGACAACGATTAATGGCAACGACGATGGGAAATGTTGATCGCGAAAAAAATAATTCTCCTCAACGTAGAAAGGTTGCTAATTAACAACGGCCAGAAGCTGTTTTTCCCCTGCGTGACTCCTATCCCCAGCCACCGTAATCCCGTCACGTGCCGGTCCTGCGGCTACGTGGTCGTACTCATAATTTTCTCCTAACCTGATTGAAGCTCGGCTGACGGCAAAGTCTTCGGGATAAAGACCGACCCGACATACGACGGATGAAAATGAATCCGTTTTCATTAAATTATTTTTACGATCGATATCAACTTTATTTTCATGACTTTAGAATTTACATAGTCATCGGCACGTAGTCAGTTACGAAACTAGATCTAAATTGATCTAGAACTAGATCTGGATGTAATTAAGTTTCACTGAAAATGATATTTGCAAAATTTGGAACAGTTATCTCTCATTAAAATTGTTTCTAGGAGATTTCATTAACCTAAACAGTTTGAAATTTACGAACGCGAGAAAAACCGACGAAAATCTCGTAGAAAAATGCATTTTGTTCTTCGAAGTACGGAGAATCGAGTTGGTGGAAGAAAATTACATGGCAAATCGTGCAGTCGTGGAAACGAGAAAATAGAAAGAGAAGACAAAGTTACTTAAAGTTCGGAGAAATACGTGCGCTAAGTAGCTCGACGAAAATGGAAGGAAGAAGATCGTAGAAAGTACAGGACGACCTTAAAATTTGTTGAATCGTGCACGTGCGACCCGTTGAAATATTCTCTCTTGCACGTAATACTCCTATTAACGCGCATACTCGTAAGAAATCTCACGAAAGAAGACAGTTTATTTTACCTTAATATGATTAAAGGGGAACGTAAAATTAAAGAATACGGAAGCCTCGTGTACGGCAGGTAATAAGATTACCTCCAGCAATTATTTTATCCAACAGGGCAATGCATCCGTTAAAATCGTTCGGTCTAAAGAATTTATCAGAAGAAAATTTCAGCTTTTAGCGAAAGTCTAAGCTGATTAACGCTAAATCGATAATTTATTTCACACTTTCCAACGTGATATCGCTCGAGCGATAATAATTAAAAAAAAGTAAGAGAAAAAGGGCGTGGTTTTTCTTCGAACGTTAACGACTTACTTGCGTAAAAGGGTTTCGATGGAATTTTATACTTCGTCTTCTATAATTAATCATGCAATATTAATAGCGCAAGTGTAACGACTCGCCTCGCGAAATTCTGCAAAAATTCTTCTGAAAGATATTGCGAGAAGGTAAGAGAGGGGGATAGAAGGAGAAAGTTTCAAAAGCTGCTTCGAATTTACGACTTCTCGAGAAACTTTTCGCATAATTAATACCTCGATAAATTTTCCTACAGGCTCGATCACCATTATACCTTCATATTCGTGCTCTAAATTCACTTCGTTATTCCACCTCTCGAGCGAGTCGTCATTCACTTTTTCGCGAGAGAACGTTTGAAAGAAAATCAGTCGGATAGCCTCGATATATTTTATATGAAATTTTGTCGAAGATTCGCTTCTCCTCTCTCTCTATCGATAACCGATATAACGAGACTCCACAGACGCGATATTTCTACCCGTCGACTTATTTCACTTAGCAGGGAGTTAGGTACCTACCGGAATCCAGATTAAATGGGAGGTTGGAGAAAAAGGATGGAAGGGGGGAGGGGTTGCGAGAGATAGAAGGAAAGAGAGGATTAACGAGAGATCTTTCGCGCTTATTTCTTCGCGCGTAAGAAAGAACGTAGGTTATTTAACCGTCGATCGATCGCCGTAAAAAGAATTTTCCTTGAAAAGAATTCGCATTGTTCCTTTTTCTCTTAAGAATCGGATTTTCCGTACACCGTCGAGCAGAAATTGGATCGATTCGAGAGAAGGATCACGGAGCGTTTCGTATTTAGAACACGATTAGCTAAATTTGGTGCTTCCTGGTACGAGACACGCGCGGATAAGGAAGACTTCAACGAAAGGGACGTAGATAGGAAGAAGGAAACTTCCGATGTCTACGAAGCACGTAACACGTTCCTTCGTTCAGCCGTTGCCCTTTAATCGCACGCGTTAATCAAAGCGGCTCCTCTTTGAGCGCTTCTCTATCTCGATCTCGCTTCGTTACGCATTCTATGAAATTATACATCAATATACCGTTGCCCGTGGCTATATACCCAGCAAGGTTCTAACGCGTTCGATGACCTACGCGACGTCCATTAGGAAACCACTTTGAAACAACGTCGAATAGAAATTTTATCGACAACGGATCCAATACGGATATTCAATTTCCTCTTGCATGCCCACCACCTAACTCGACCAACGAAGACGAAATCGTAAAATCTAATTTACGAGACTTCGATCTATCCAAGATGACACCGATAACCTAGACCGAATGCGATTAATCGAACCGAAAGCATCCTCGTGTATCGCGTGTTCTCGAGCCAAGGGAATGAAATTAAGAAGAGAGACCAAGCGTGACACCCGAGGAAAAGAAAATTACTAGACGTAAAGTTCTTGCGGTTTGGTCATTATAGTCATCTAGCTTGATGGCTTTTCTTGTCTCGACCTTGTCTCGAAGGATCCAAGAACGTTCTTCTTCTCTCCGGTTTTCCAGTAACGCGTATAGCGAACCTTTCCACCTCGTGATCCTTACTCTTTCATATTCCCTGGACGAGAAAGGATATCTAGCTTCCACGGTGTGCCACCTCTCTTCGTGTAAATAATTTCAATACGCTTGGTACTTCGTCGAGAAGTTTACTCACGGATCCTAACGTTGAATTCGTACGTTTACCACAGTTTCGTTCGTCACGTTCTAGACGAAGTACCGTGTGCGTTTTGTGGCTTTGAAACGATTGCATCAAGAGTTTGCTAACTTTATTAAACCGTTTACTTGTATTATTTATAGTCTTGAACTTTTGTATTACTTTGCAAGTAAAACATATTTATTTGTAATCAAGTTATTGTTATCGAAAGATAGAAATCATAGTCTACTCGTACTATCGTACGGAGAACAATAAAGAACTTATACACGCTAGACTTCGAAGGACTATTAAATAACCAAAGACTCTCGTATCAAACTCGACGTGGATTCTAAGAAGAAGATTGAAAGAAAATGACTCGCGAGGGAAAAGCCAAGGTCGAATTTCGAAATTATTTTTTGAATGCAATCAACGATTTCTACCATACTTTTACGGATACGAAGTTCTTTTATTTAAACGAAATTTTATCTACAACGAAGATAAAAACTGCACGTGGTACGTCGGAAAGTTTTTCTTACCCGTGGTAGAGAACATCTTAATCCACTTTCCATCGATCGGTAGAGGGTGCACCTGCGAATATTTACTCTTTTCTGCCAAGTCGACTCTCCTTCTCTTTCTTGCGTATCATCGTTCGCCACGACCCAACGATCACAACTTGAATTTCTTTCCAACCTGAACTTTTCCATGTTACGTACACAAATAGCTTATAACGCGAATACATACGTATAGTATATGTATAACATTGTCAGACGAATCGATAACCTTATCAATAGTTTAGCGGAGCTCATGTGGAACGAGGCCGGTATCGTTTCCCGTTGCACTTTCACGCGACTACACCAACGAGATGATAAATTATTAATCGTTTCAAAGAGTAGGTATTTCGTTCTCGGAGGTACATCTCGGTGTCAAATAAAAGCAGGGCAACCGGTGCTACCCGGATAGATTTGTACGTTTATCGTTGCTTTGCCATATTTTTTTTTTCGTACTGATTCAAACGAACTCGAGGAATGTTACACGTATATGTTACATGGGTGATTTCCATTAATCGTAAATTAAAGAGCGCGCGCAGATCAATAACAAATTATTGCTAATGCACCATCCGTGTTTGCGAGGGTGGGAAAAAATCGTGAAACGGTGACAGAACGGAAAGGAAAAATTTCCCCTGCGGTTTAACGCCTCGCCACTCGCGCTATCTCGACCGTACATAGTACGTACACGATAAAATATAAAAATACCAGCAAAAAAACGGTTGAATTTAGAGACGGTACGGAGTCTTCCATTGTTAGCTGCTTTTATGCGTCGATGATTTTTATCGTACATCTTTTTTAGCAAAGGAAAAAAAGACGATAAATATTCGTACGTTTAAAGTTACTCGTTGCACGTTGACTGGTATACGAATTTTATACAACTTTTACGCTGAATGATCGTGATAAAATGTTCATTATTATAAGTATTATAAATTAATGTTTAGCATGATTAGATAAGAGTATACGTACGTGTACACGCATAGTCATAAATACGAAAATAGGTGATGGTTAACATATAATAATAGTTTACAAGAAATAATAGCTTGTAAAACATAACTACTTTGGAGTGAAAAAAAAAATGTATGACATACTCGATTCTGCGAATTTATAGAAAACAGAAAGAAGATTGCGAGAAACGGGCTTGTACGAATAGTTTCTTATATCCCTTCAGGTTTATAGAAAATAGAAACTTGGCTACTCTTACATAACGTGAAGGACTGTATATATATAGATATGTATATAGGTATAGACGACCGTACTTTAGCCAGAAACAAAACATACTCCAAGTAAACACGAGAACTCCGTCGTTCCATTGTTATTGACGGTAGACATCGGACCAGCACCTCGCTCCTTCAAAGTAAACAACGTCGACTCTCGGCAACGTTAACATCCTCCACTGGTGCAGTTGCTGCCGCCTCGATGACGGTCCGCATCAAGAGAAAAATGAGGCTAATACGACGACATTACCGGTTCGATCTTCTATTTACTCGTCCGTTCTCTCGTCATTATTCTCCTTTTCCATCTATCATCGACGAGCGATAATAGACGATTATTCATCGAACAAGGCAACGATTCGCCTCGTTCGTCCGATTGTTCCTGACCAGCGATTCTCCAGCTTTCGAGCCAATCGCAGGAAATTTCCCAATTACCGGAGCAACGGCATTCGATCCTGTCTCTTGTCGTTTGGCTTCGATAAAGCTTCTCCAGCTGCTAGAACCTTTCGTAAGCATCGCTCTCCCAGACGATAATTATCCTCGCGTCTCGCGATTCTTTTTCTAGAGTCGAATTAAGCTTCTAGCCGGCCGTGTTTTTATATAATTTTTTTGATATCTTAATAATAAGGATATTAAATATAATATATAAGTATATTACTAACATATATACTAAAAATTAAGTTGATTATGCGTTTTTATGATTTGAAAACTTACTTTTTGTTAATTTTAATTATTTCACGATTGAATTTAAAGTTGTTTGAGATTTCGTATTCTTTTTTTAGGTTCGAGATCGATTTTTATTTGTCAAATGAATGTTTTTATTTGTTTGGTATTTTAGTTTGAGCTGTTTGCGATTTCCTATTTTTATGTTGTTTGTTATTGGAGATCAATCGATTTTTATATATCAAATAAATGTTTTTATTTGTTTTGTTTTTGTAACTTTAGTTGTTTGAAACTTGGATACTAGACGAATTACGAGCCCTATATATTTTTCTATTCGTTAATCCGGCTCTCTCATAGATTTTTACCTTCGTTTCAGTCCAACACATTCAAGAACTACTAGAGAAATCTTCTCACGAAATCCCACACGAGATTTAGATTTTTCTTTCGTTCTCTAAATGGATTTACAATGCCCCTCTTCTGACTCTATACGATTCGTTACTTTTTTCTCGATTATCTCGATCGAAACTCGTAATTATCCTAATTGCGTGTATTTTAACGGAAGGATCCTGAATCCACACTTCGATCGCGTTCGATCTCCCTTTATCGACCATTACGCGCGAAAGCTTCGTACCGGCTTGGATGTTCCTATTTAGAGGATGAGAGGAGAGCTTTATAGAAGATATAGAGGGATTCAATTCGAAGCACATTTTATCGATAATCAATTTCGGGGCTTGTTACATCGCTACCACTCGGGATAATAAACGACACGTCCGGTTTTATCGTCGCGATAAAACGCGATTTCAATTCTCCGATCTTCTCTACGTCCCTTATACGACATGGATATTAGATTTGCTAATCCTTTACGTTCCACTTTTACGTTTCTTTTATTACAATATTTAAGTACCATAGTTCTCTCACCCTTTGATCGGTCGTCGCGTTTCTATACTTACACGATATTTCACGAGTATCGACGAAACTTTGTCCTAAGAACGGATTCAATTAAACGGGAACGAGAGGCGACGACAGGCTGGCGCGAAGTTAACTTTACTTAAGGTTTCAATTTAAGCAGATATAACGACCGTCGTGTGTGCGCGCTCGCCCGGAGAAGGTTTTACGAGTGGAAGTTTGCGAAGGGAGACCTTTGAAGTATCGAATGTAGAACGAGCCTCGATACAACCGTGAGTTAACGCTTCCCAAAGTGCTATAGTAAAGATTGATTTTTATTACGAATCGTAACGACGAAGTAAGATCATTCCGTGAATGGCCGCTTCTCGTCTCGGTGGGATAATGGAAAGAAGAAATGAAAGTGTTACTTATTTAAGATCAAGGAAACTTCATCGGTCGATGCATGAAAGAAATTATGAAGGAAGTTTGGTTGAAATTTCGAGAACGTAACTTCATTTGTTCTAGTTCTTTCAAGGGGTTCGTTTTTCATAGATTTTGAAAAAAGAGAATTTTTGTTATTAGTTTGGGTGATACACATGACACTTAGGATTGATTTATATTATTTAAATATTTTAATGTCCATACATATTCTTAAACTATTCTCCCTACCTTTTCAGCAGCGAACTCTACGCCTTTGTCACGGATTTTTTCATCTGCTTTTCTCTTTTGGGCACAAACACTCGCTCTTTCATTGCCTTTACAATGTGCGAGGAACGCATCATTCATTCATAGTTTATACAGAATGGTCGTACAATCACGCATCTCGTTGTACCTCATTCCATTCTCTCTCGTTCGGATGAAATTTCATGGAAAAATATATTCCGACATGGAGTAAAATCAATGATCTCTCGAATTACATCCCAACGGGAAGTTCGGCGTATGTACGTAAATCAATTTGTTTGCCTGACGCATTCGGGGGGGTACAAAGGATGCGGAAATTCTACGTTCGATAAGATCCATCGTGCCCATCATCGGTATTAATGAAATCGCGCGCGTTTTATCGAGATTGCTCGATCCTTCGAGCCTGCCATTGACGTATTCTCTTTCATTAAGGACTTACAAAAGCCGATCAGAAAATCGTCGGATTCGATCACGGCGAAAGGACCAATTACGATGACGAAGCATTCGAGATTCTTTTCATAATGATTACAGTTGTAAGTTGTTTTTTAGTAGATCATTAATTTTTTAATTAGCAATTAGTTACAACTCACGTATAATACGATCATTCTACATGATTCTGTTGTAACAAAATTAAAGCATTGGAGAAATCCCTTAAGAGAAAATAATGTTTTAATTGTCTCTTGATATTTGGTGAAGCTATTGATATTTTAGATATTACGAAAGCTAAATAGTGCAGCTCTATGAATATTTGCAATCTCGTTTTTAACCTTCGGCACAAAAAAGGATTGTTTGATTGTAGCTCCGTAGTTCATCAACGAGTAGTCCAATTGTTATGGAGTTTATTTTGTTATGAAGAGTATATTTTCAGGAAGGCTTCTAGCTATATTCGGTGAAAATCAGTCCAGGAGTTTTCAAGTTATATAACTGTTTTAATACGAGACGGTTGAACGTAGCAACGATATGAATAAAAGCGTAGCTTTCATTATTTTATGCTTGGATAAATTAATTTTTGTACCTAATAATAATTTATACATTTTAGCATCATACTACTGTCTTTTTATGTTGGAGGTTTTTTCAATTTTTAATTAAATTTATAAATGTACGCTAGTTTCCAATTTCAGAAAACCCATCTACCTTACTTTAATTTGACATTAACAAATTCGAGTATTTCCACTCGTACATTAATGAAAAATCTGATCCGTCGAGTAAGATGTAAGATCCGTTACCTCGTACCTTTTTCCTGCGAGGTTAACCCGCTTAATAGCTGGGATCGTTAACGAGTTTACGAGGAAGAAGGGTACATACGATACGCAACATCAAGATCGTCATTCTTCCATCGCGCAAAGGCTAAAGCGAAAAGCTTCGCTCCCATTTTTCAAGTAAACGAACGAGGCAGCATTCGTTATCCCGTTCTACACGCTCTACGTAGAGTCATTTTTAAAGGCACCTAAGGAGAAGAGTATCTCCGGCGTAATGCGATGCGAGAAGTAAAGCGGGTAATCTTTGTAATAGCCGAGGAAAGCTGCCTTAGTCTCGAGAACGGTATCTGCTTCGTAAACTTTCGAATTATCTTCGTGCACACGTAGAACGATAGGTATAGTAATTCGAGATAATAGAGTCAAAATTGATGAATCAATTAAGTAGATATTTAAAAAATGCGATTATTAAAAATCATATGAATCCGTAAGTACCTGATCGATACCTGTTCCATTTTGTTATGGAAACAGAGTGAATTAAAAGTAAAAAATCATAATAAAGAATGCATGTGTTTTTACATAAATAATGGACTTTGAATATTAATCACTTTTAAGAGTTAACGTAAAATTAAATAAAGAAAAAAATATAAAGGAGATTGTTCTAATATATAAATATAATTGAGAAAATTAATTCATAAATTGAATAAAAGTCGAAATATCTTGTACGTATCATCAAAATCTCGAATGACATTCTATCAGATTTCAATTTCTAATAGAATGTAGTAGAAACTTTCCAGACACCACAGTGACACATAAAGCTCACTTACTCGAACGAAGAGTATCGATTTATTCAGCGATCTACACTTCGATACTCTTATCATATGCGATGCCATGTGGGATTGCTTCAACAGCGTTAGTAAGACCAAAACTCACTTATCCTAAAGAAGAATCAATAACTACTTATAAATCTCAAGAAATACCGCTGGGACACGGTAAACATTGTCGAACGTGAACACAAACACACGTCAGTAAAACTCGAGGCTATGAAGATCGAGGAAGGAATCTAAAACGTTCCGTATTCGTAGGCAACGAGCAAAGCTCGAATTCCATCTAACAAAGTGAGCTTTTATTTATCACGGGTTAGCAGCCTCTCGCTTTCAATATATCGACGATTTGGCCATAGAAAAAGTCTTTCTTCTCCTCTGACCAAATCCTCCTCACGTAGCCGAAATCGATTGCCATTTTACTCTTGTCGTATCTCGTTCTTTCGTCTTCTTCTTTCATCCCTTTTTTTTTATTATCGACGAACTGGGTCGTCGTGCATCAACGTGCTCGCGAGGTATTCAGATTCCAGATCGATCGATCGATTCCTCGATGGAATTCGTTCGACGACCACCAAGTTAATGGGGACATCGGCCTCTTAGCGCACGAATGCACTTACTACTTGCTACTTCCCGTCCCTCTCTCCCTCTTTCGAACGGCACAGAACTTTGAACTTCGCTCTAACTCAACTTCCATTCCGCCTGATGTACGTTTTCCCTTAATTCTTTTGTTTTTCACTTTTTCCCTGACTTCTTTTATTTGCAATCTTTTCATTTACAGGGTAGATCAATTAAATCTTGTTTTTTTCCACATTAGCGCACACACATGAGAGGATTCGCTATCGAACTCGGTCTCAATCAGTGTAATTATCCGCGATGGCGTGACTTCGAGTCACTATCGCCAGAATTTTCGATCGAACCGTAGGTACGCTTTGATTAACACGACCTTTTGTAGTACTCTCTCCCTCTCCCTTCTTTGAGTGCTACTGGTATTCCTCGCAGGAATTCGTGTGAAGTAAATCGAGAGGACGGATACCGACATCAAGAACAAAGGAACGAGAAAAGGGTTGGATCGTTTGAAATATAATCTTTGTCCTTTTCGCTTTCGGTAATTTCCCTTCTCCTCTCTATCTTCGGTCGAATTCATCTCCACCTCGTTGTCTCTCGATAAATTAAATCTTCCCCATTCCCGAGTAAACACTCGTACGACGAGTCCTGGGAAAAAAGAACAGAAGAGGGAAAAAAAAAGGAGCAAAGGAGAGTAAGAGGAGAGTTCTCTATTAGTTTTACGAGCGTCGGGACGTCTGCGAAGAAAACACGTTCACGTACAACACACCGGATCTCGTTCACCAGACTCGCAGACGCGACTCTACCCACCCTTTCTCGTGGTAACACAACGTATTAATACCTTCGAAGTACGCTAGTTCTTTTCTCTGATATCGTAGCATTAGTTTCCAACGAACACGGATATTTCTCGTTGTTTCTCCGTATGGCTTCGATAGGATGACTGGTTAAAAAGTTACAGCAATTTTTCTCTTGAAAATGACCCATACTCCGACACTTAAAAAATTTATTTTTCAACACTCCGCAACGATATCGAAAAACGGACAACGGGACAGTATTCTACATGTTTTCTTCTTTCTAAATCATGATGCATACATCAGGATTTTTATCAAAAATCGATGCATCTCGAATTTGCCCGATCAAATACTTGTTCGAAAGAGGAATGTCTCTTCTTTACGAATATGCAAGTCGCGTTTCGATAGGATGGCTGGTTGGGAAGATACAGCAGTTTTAAGCTTGAAAATGACCCATACTTCGACACTTAAAAGATTGATTTCTCATCATTGCTTTACGATATCGAAAAACGGACAACGGAACATTATTCTGCATGCTTTGTCCTTTAAAATGAGCCATTAAACATTGAAATCGGCGGTGGTGACCATTTTGGCAAAAATCATGATGCATAGGTCAGGATTTTTGTCAAAAATCGATGCATCTCGAATTTGCCCGATCAAATACTCGTTCGAAAGAGGAAAGTCTCTCCTTTACGAATATGGCAGTGTGGTTTCGATAGGATGGCTGGTTTGAAAGTTACAGCAATTTTTCTCTTGAAAACGACCCATACTCCGACACTTAAAAAATATATTTCTCATCACTCCGCAACGATATCGAAAAACGGACAACGGAACAATATTCTGCATGGTTTCTTCTTTAAAATGGGCCATTAAACATTGAAATCGGCGGTGGTGACCATTTTCGCAAAAATCATGATGCATACATCAGGATTTTTCCTTGGAAAACTTGCCCCATGGCGTGCGACAACTTTCATATACAATGTAGTACAGTAATACTATTTCTAAGTATACAAACTAAAGTATAATATTACAATTATATAATTATTCTATTTATTCCATTCTCCAATTTGATTTCGAGTCGATAATGAATTTCAATCGGTCGTAGTGATGGACGACGCTCCAAGAAAGTCCCCCTATAAAATAAAAATAAATTAATTAACAGGAATTTCCCGAAAGAACCCTTTACTTTTTCGAAAAAAAATGTATTGACATCCGAATTACGTATGTGTGCAAAGTTTCAAGTGAATCGGATATGTAGAAGTGGGTCAACTTTTGCTTACAAGATTTGTACCAGACAAACATACAAGCCAAACTAACTAAAAGCTTCTAAAAAAGAAGCAAATTGAATTAGCTATCATGGTTTTACGACATGCTCGTCCAATCAACGTTAACCGTCGTAACGCCACAAATGCCATAAACTTTAATCTATAAATTGGAATTAAGCTTATTTATCGTAATACCGAAAAGAAAATCACCGCTTATACACTATCGTTCGCTGTTTTCTCTTGTTTGGTCACGTTATATCAGTTTTCTACCGAGGGAAGCACCATTATACCCCCGGGTAAATTTGTTTCATCGCGCACGAGTCCAATTTCACATAGGTGCATCTCAGGTAACTTTTTTCATCATTTCATAATGTTTTTCATTTGATACACCCAGTTACCGTCCGTCCATCCGGCTTATCTCAAGAAACCCAAGTAAACTCGCTAGACACACAAAAATTCGTAACGTTTACCTTTGTTCCCGCAACGAACGCATTCGTTGCGTTTCGTCCTAATGCTTTTCCACATTTAATTTTTTATTCCAACCATGAGCATCGTCGACAACGTAAAACTGCAAGCTTCGCTGGCGGCAAAAAATTGTCATATTCTGAAACCTCGCAAACCTTCGTAATATACACGTTTTTACCCTCGAAATAAAGGCAATATCGACTTTTTGTTCGTCAGCATCGTTGGATCGTCATACACCAACCGGAGAAACTCCTTTCGAATTTCGTAACTCGGCCGAACGTGAAAATATAACTCGAAAATGTCGTGAAATAAATATTCTCGTTTAATGGACCAGTTATTTCTTTCTCTCTCTTCTTCGATCTGAAACCACCGCGAAACTAGTTCATTCGAATTACGAAATAGAATAAATTTTCTTACCAACGTTTCGAAATGCAAGCTATATAAAACGAACCAATGGTGACCCGGAACGTGAAGCCACATGGACCTGGTTGCATGCCACGGATCGAAATCGAGAGAAGAACTGGTTAAACCGTACGTTAGGTGGAGCAAGAACATCTACCAAGGACGGATTACGTACTTTGGTGTAAACGCAGCGAGACGTGATGGAACACGAGTGTCGTTTCAATAAAACGAGAACGCATCAAAGCTGCCGGTTCGTGTCCGGCAGTTAACGCGAAACCTCTGAAGAAGTTCGAATCAACGAAGTCCCTTTCACTGCTTCCGTCGGGTTAAAGTGAGCCACAAATCACTATTAGCCTTGCTGCTCTTCGTTTCGGTATAGATCGAGTGGAAGTAGACCGGATAGAGGAAGGTATAGATAGAGAGAGAGAAGGAAATAGAGAGAACTCTCTCGTGGGACGAGGAAACACTCCGTTCCGTTGGAAGAGCTAACCAAAATAGCGACAGAGATGCGATAATGGACCGATTCTGCAATCCTGATTCAAGTGCACGTACGCGAAACGAGTCCGGGATGAGTTTCCTCGTCTTTCAACGTTGCTTTCTCGCGAAGCTGAAAGCGATGAAAGAAGTAAAAAATATTTCAGGGTGAAAAAAAGGGATTTGCCGTGCTATCTACGTGAAAGTACTTTATCGTTGAATAGAGACGGTTTATTGGGTTGCTCCAAAAGTTTGTAAGGTTTTGTGTTATATTTCGTTATGTTCTCAAACAAATTTATTTACTCGAAAGTCGTGAGATCAAAAAGTTGACCGTAAATAAAATTTGTTAAAATTTGAACCAGGTAACGTGGATTAATTCATTACTAATTTTACATGGTAATCGTACGATTTTTGTATATTTTAATCTTTCGCGGTAACATTTGCCCGAAGCATGAATACACCGCTGGTTGGAATAATTTGTCATTGAATATAAACTACCTGATTATAAAAACTCGTGTGAAACGAGCAAACGAATGTCGAGGAAAATTAATTATTTATTTTATGTTTAAAACAAGACATAAAAAACCTGCTGAAATATTCGTTGTATCTCCGTAACGTGTTGATTCAACATAACGCACGATCAGTCTGCTGTCGTCATGCGGTGGCTGAGAGAGAACACACAACCGGAATAGCAAAAATGCTATGGTAAACGAGAGCTGATTTACGACCGTAAAGGCAAGCACAAATTGGACGTCACGTTTTTGTGTACTTTGTATACCAACCGAAAAATTAAATAATTCTTTCACAACATGGTGTATTATCACGTTTGAGCGGAAAGCATTAACATATATAATGAACAATATCGTTTACCAATTTTCATTAAAAATTACTACGAATTTTCCCAAACTTTCCAAAGGATGTCACAGCCACAGTCATTATCATTAGCCAACATTCGATTTTACGGATTATATTTGAAATATTTATAGGAAAGCTTAGTTTATTGACATTTTTAATAGAACCATCGATCATAAATCTAGTAAAGTCTAATATTAAAAATATGATAGAAGAATCTTTCATATTTTTTATTCCAAACAACATTAGATAAATATATGGATTTATGGAAAATTGGGTTGGCAGTCGACGTATTAAGACGTCCTCCGCTCGTTTCTTATCAATCGTTCGATCAAATCCATTACTTGAAGTAAAAGCAGGAGAACGAATCGTAGGAAGAATTCTTCTAGAAACGAAACAAGTATCGAGCACTTCACCCTTAGAAATAAAACATGAAGAGAACAGCTGGATACAGTCAAGGCCTACGATGCTCTCTCCGTCTTTCTCCCCTTTCTTCCAGCATATCTCTCGTAGAAACGCGTTATACCCATGCCTACCTTTTTTCCGCGCCATTTTCCTCGGCAGGGGATGGACCGTGAGTCTTTCTATCTCTTTCTCGCACGGTAGCATTCGAGGGCACGTAGGCTTCCTCTCTCTCTGTTTTACGTCGATGATATCTCGAAGAAAAAAAAAGAGGACACCACATTTTCGACGTGACTACTACATCCAAAGAGAATCTCGTAACCCTGGGTGTGGCTTTCGAAACGTTTTCAAGCCTCCACTAAAGAAAAGAACACGAATGTACCAAGAAATCTCTCTTCCGTGCCATCGAATAGTAAATCACCGAGACGCTCGTTAATAAACGCTCGCAATAATGGTTGGAAAGGCGATATTCTTCAGGATTCCGATACTCCTCGTGTATAGTTTCAACGTAAAATATTCCGTACGTTCATATTTTTTAAGAGATCGAACGGTAAATAAACTTTTTCCTCGAAGACCTCTGCAAACTCATTTATTTAACAAGTTTCAAAACGTTGAGATTTTATTTCGTTTCAATCGATATAAAATGAAAAGATCTCGTTGTTTAAAACACTCGACAAACGAAGCAGAGATTTGTTTTCGTTGACTAATCAAGATTTTCTTGGCCATAAAACACAGTCACGGTTAAATGGACGATTCGAGGGTGGCCAGAAAGTCTCACGTGACTTTAGCATAACGCAGCAACGACGACGACGGTAACGAACTACGCGAGAACTTTGCCGGATTAATCCAGAAAATGTCGAATGTTTCGAGCTCGCGCAAGTTTCGTCTACGAGTTACCGACGGTAGTAGTAATAACCGGCGAAGGGTCAGCCACGACAAGGAGCAGCCTCCGTAAACGAACGAGCGAGCAAACATGGAAAGAGGAGAAGAGTGAGATAGAAATAGTAGAGAGAGAGCACATCTACTCTGTGACATTTGAAAGTTTTATCGCGCTTCCTATCGACCGTCTCTCGTCGCACCCGAGTACACGGAAATAAACCGCATCTTATTTCTCCGACCTCGTTATGGCTTCGAAATTAATTACACTCGTTTTGTGAACTCTCTCACAATGACTCCCCAGTGTCATTGCACCTTTCTTCGTGCGTAACAAGAGAATATATACGAGAGAGAGTGAGAGTGCGAAGGTGACACATTAATTCTCCGTTGAATTCATACGAGGATTAATGTGTTCCGTTGGTCTTGACACTTTGATAACGAAATTAGTACATAGGCTTTGGATGAAATACATTTGCAAACTTCAGATCATATTCAATCCTTAAATCCTACCAGGAATACATTAATATAGTAAGATATTGGATTATGTCTTTTTTCTAGCTTCGGTTGTAATAACTTTGTAGACACGACCGATGGGAGTTGCTTATGCTTTCGATAGAGAGCTTTTTTATTTGAAATATTAAAAAGCCCTTTTGGATCTTCATGCTTCGTATCGATCTTTAACTCGTTGAATGCCATGGGGAGCACTCGATTTTGCATCGTGTATTCGAAATGTTTATTAATATTTACAAGAATATAACCATCGGTCATAAAAAATGTGAAGTCTAACATTTGATACTAAATTCTTTCATATGTTTATTCTGAAAAAAATTATTCGGGTTTATTCAAAATTATCTTGTCACTCAACGTGTTAATGTCTAAAGGGCTAAATGAATAGAGTTTAAATTTATACAGAAAATCAATTTACACTCAACTAGGACGTTCTCAAGCTTTTTCTGATGGAGTCTAGAGCCTAGGCTTTTTCGAACACATCGAAGTACCGATTGATAAGACTAAATTCCTTTAAGACTCATGGATTTCCTGCTTTAATGAAATAGATAGCACAAAAAGTGCCACGACGTTGAACCATGACGAAAACTGATTATTCTCAAGCACCTGAGCTTCAACATCGACTCTTTCGTAACGATTTCTTAGAAAAGTTTTCGAGGCAATGGAAACCGAGTCTTTCAGCTTTTGTAAAAGTTCCACCTCGAGATTATACATCTCTCGGAAATGGACTTAAATGATCACGTAGGACTGGTAACGTCATAAATCATGATCCTCGGAGGAACTTGTTCCGGTATTCTCATGCATAACTCGACCGCGTAAAGCCGCATGATCCATCCCCTCTCGACCTACCCTTATCCATGTCTCTCTCTCTCGCTTATGCCATAAACCTAGCTGGCTCGTACCTTGCGTGATTGCCTTTGTACGGTGCGTGTTTCAGAACGCACCCTGAATCGTCAATCGTCCTGGGAAATCTACATGGTGACGCGTTCCACATATTCATTCTCTCGTTGACGAGGCGTACGGGTCTTCGATAATCAAACTAGATTCCAATAGGTTCCTTCCGTCGCGTTAATACGTGATATATCTCGATAGATTTGTGAAACAATCGGATATTGTTTAGATTTATTGGCTCATCGATGGTAACGATAACGAAGAGAGAAACGAGCTATGAAGGAAAGAAATTAACGAGGGAATAATGGGATAAGTACTCGAAATGAAAAAGAAAATGAAAAATTACGGGAAATACTTGTTTTCGCGCCTCGTACATAGCCTACTTCTTTTTTTCTACGTCAGGAAACACTGGATGGTCGTTCGAGTCGCGCGCACTCGGTTCGCACCTCTTTCTCTGAACTTTAATTCGTACTCCCGCGTACCCACTACACGTCACCGGGTACCATTACGATGGAAAACCATCCAACGCTTCCCGATATTTTTCTCGTGGGCTTTCGTCTCACCGTTCTTCTTCCTTCGGAAGATGATGGACCGGTTCTTCGCTTCCGGAATTAGAAATGAGAGAGACATTCCGGTACGACAAATCATCCGGCATGGAGGATCCTCCTTTTCTGAATTCCCACGTTCCACAGTTTTGCTTTTCCACGAGAAAGAAACGACGAACGTTTCAAATTTATGACCTCGTTCTTCTCAAAGCTTCTCGAGTTATTCCGATAAAAAGGTCGACGATGGAACCTCGTCGATACGTAAAACGTGTTGAGTTTATTCCGACAAAAAAGTAGGAAGTAAATTTCGCCTGGATTTATTGCTACATTTTCATTTGTAAGCATCGAAAGTTAGTTTTATTTTTAGGAGGCTCCACGAAGCTTCGCTCTAAATTCTCGGCATCGAACTCCCTTCCGTACACGAGGGACACGGAAAGTCTGGAAGTCGATGCTTTAGGAATTTTTTTAAAAGCTTCCGCGGCAATGAGCGCCTCGCGTAGAGAGGACATGCTTTCACGCGAGAGCCGGTCAAAGCATCGTTACATATGCAACAACCAGGAACGTTGCCATCGAGCGTCCAGATATCCGCGAGATCGCACCGAGATGCATTTGGGAACCTGAGAGTAGAGCAAGGGAGAAAGAGAGAGGAATTTATCAGAGTTACGACCCCTTTTCGTAACGAGCTCATCATCGGATCTCAAAAGGATGGAATGGTTAAATAAAAAGAAGGAAAAGATCCAATCTCGATTCCTCTTTCCCTCTTTATCTATCTTTGTTCGTCACGTGTTGCAGCAGCGAACGAAAAACATCGACATTTTTGGAACGAGATAGGGGTAAAGCATATGGAATAAAGATGCGATGTTAGAGATTATCAAACAAACATTTTTATTTGCTTATCCTCTTTAAAGCAGGATTTAAATTCGTTCGTTCCTTTTTTTAACGCGTTTAAATTCGCGAATACGCGTAGGTATTTGCATGCATTTATGAGCAAACACGAGATCGCTTTGATCTTCCTGATTTTAACCAGTTCGAACTACATAAAGCATTAAAGTATTCCTGGACATTTAAATGACGCGAATCGCGTGTTCTATAAACAGCTTACTATCGTAGTTGTATTTTCCGGGAGGAAGGTTGGCTTCTCGTGGCAAACGGATTAAAAGGATAAATGAACATGGTTATTTTTGTCTGGGGCCAAAATTTGCGTGTTCGACATCTATTGGAAATAGAACATCGATCATCTCCCATCGATCGGCCAGGCGACTTTTGACCGATTGTATTTTCAATTATGCAGGTACATATGTGTATCTATGTACGGCGTTCGGACGAGTTGCGTGTAGTTCGAATTGACGAACAATATAACGAATTAATGTTTGCCGTTTATTGTACATGCGACTCTCGTGTGGCACAAAAATTCGTGAGATGTTATATGCGAATCATGTAGAATAAAATTTTAAATAACGATTGCATAGAGTTTTGAAAAGTGAGGCGGTCACAGGTCAAAGGACTTGATCGATGCTCAAGTTTGTTTAATAATTAAACTAAACATTACTTAATTTTTATAACCATTAAAATAACAAATGTATACGAGTTTATTCCTTTTTTCTAACTTTTGTTTGGTGGAATTAATCGATTTTGCCAATTTAGCGACTCGAACAAAGAGAATTACGTGTTTATTTAATTTTTTTTTTCGTTTTATACAAAGATTTCTGTAATTTTCGGAACGTTTTTCCAAAATACCACTCTATACAAGAACACCATGCGATTTTCAAGCCATGTTCTATCAAAAGTACCGTATTACGCGAGGGTTACTTGTACCTGCTCTTCTTTCTTCGTTAAGTGCACTCAAGGGAGCACTCGTTTGTCCTACGATCGTCCTTAATCGCAGGAAGGATCGTATAATTCAACGATAACTCGTCGCGCCAATGCTTTTAGCATAAATTCGTTTTCACGCTGTGGAAAAGTTTGTCGGCGAGGAAAAAGAATTCCATTCGTGTCCAGAATTCTATACTCTCGCACCCCTTTCGTTACATGCCACCACGAAAATGTGTGAACGAAGTTTTGCAACGATTGAATTTTTTTTTTTTTTTTCTTTGAAACCTTGACATTCCATTCATGACACATGACAGTCTACTTTTACCTCTAAATTAAATCACTTTATTTATCAAAAACGATTGCATGATCCCCCGAGTGTTAGACCTAGGAGATTTTAATTTAAATTTAGCTATTGATCTAGACTCCACTCGTAGAATTTGAAGAGTAATATCTCTAAGCGTTTAAAAGCAGAAGATTTAAACCGACATTTATGTAACATATATTTTTCCTATTCAACAAGCTTCACTTTTAATCCGAAATTTCTCTCAAAGTATTTCTAAGGCTCAAATCGTGGTAAAAATGTCGACTTGGGTCGTTACAGTTACAAGAACGTTACAAACACGCTAAAATTAAATCAGAATCGTCATAAAGTGAAACAAAATTCAAATTCTCTCTCCTTTCTTTTGTCCCTTTAAAACATTATCCCACTGTCCGCAAAAGCTACGTTTGCGTACATCAACAGCCTTTCGTTAGCTCACCGGCCATTCATAAAACTACATGCGGAAGCATTCACGCATGACGAGCCACTGACCGATCGTTCAAGCTTCTCGTATACTATACAGAAACGCGAATGAACCACATGGTAATATAAGTGTACGTGTGTGTGTGTGAAAGTAAGCACGCTTGCGGAGACTCGACGCAAACGCTGTAGTCTTTACACAGAAACCCATTTCTAGCTACGTATTACTCGCAACGTACATACGCGGTTACTCTCATAAGACTTGGGTTCCTTCATTGAATCACGGGATGACCTTTCGCTGCCCGGAAACTCATATGTGTCAGAATCTCCTTCTCGGGAGTGAGAAAGAGAGAGAGAAGATGGGTGGTAGAGAAAGAAGGGAAGAGCAAGCTCGTTATGCTAATTAACGAAGGTAGGGCGAACCTCGCGAGTTTGGCGCGCGAGGTGGTTGAAGCCTCTTCGACTTCCGGTTCGTTCCGATCACCCGATAAAGCCAGCCAAAGTACACAATGGATTCTCGCACTCTCGCTTCTTCCTGGTATGTGTTCGCGTGACCTCCATTTCACCCTCCTTCTCGTCCATCGAAATTCGTAGAAACGAGGAAATTAAGTTCACGTCGATAGTTATTGCGTTAGGGATATTAGATTTTTTTTTCTTTTATATAGTAACTACGAATAGGTATTAGGTATTTTGTATTACGTGGAGAGATTGGTACGGGTATGTAGAATAAATGGAAAATTAGTAGACAGACTTTTTACAGCAACCGCGAATTTATTTATTATGTTCTACAGGAGAATAAATATGCGCATATAAAATGAATTGTCTAGAAACTATACATTTTTTAGAATGTAGAAGTCATTTTTTACTTCCTTTTGAAGTAATAATGGATATCTGGAAATAAAGTTTATTAATAATTAAACTTTTTCACAATTTTCTATGACGCTACGATGACCAAACGTGACGTTCCATTTATTTACATAATTCTATCGATAAATCACCGTAGGTTCGTTACGGGGAGATGACAAAAAAAGCAGAATGCGAGCTGCAGTTTTCCGCTCTGTAAAATTTTTTTCTCTGACACATTTTTCCATATCACGTACATTTTTCTCTCCTTTTCTCGCTTATGGTCTCTCAATAATGGTCTCACGTGTAGAGTTTCACGTAAGCGCGGGATAGACGTGCGCGAGACGACTTTTCCGATATCATCGGAGCCAACTCCGACGCTTTTTAAAGCACTGATTTAATACACCCATCGATTAAATTATCCCTAGTCCATTGTCGTCATTGTTATGGTAATTCAGGTAAATACGAACGAGTAGGCCGACGATCGTGTATAAACGAGAAGAATCATTCCCGTTTACCTGATTTCGCTGGGCGATCGTTTCGTTTGTTACCAGGATTCTGATTGCTTTGATAACGGAAGGATATTATTCAATGGCTATACTTCCCTACTTTCGAAGACATTAAAATAATAATCGCGAGAAACCCACCGAGTTCCTTCCTTCCTGACTTCAAATACGAAATTAATAAAAGAGTCGCTTTGGAGAGAAACGAATTGCAAATGAGTCTTTCCTTCGGAATATCGTAATCTCGTGAAACCGCTTTCGACCGGTCCAGCCGTTCCGGGTCACCTCCTCGAGAATAAGAACTCGAGAAAAGTTTGCCACGAGAGAGCGATGCGGTTCTCCGCATTCGGCAGCCCGCTATCCTGTGCGCGCGAGCACCCTACTCGGTAGAGTAAAAATATTCGGATAATCTCGCGGAAGCCTCGGTGGTTCCTCGAACTTTCGCGGATTTATCTTCGACGGTGGCGAAATAGGAGCCCAGACGATGAAAGAGCTATTGAGTAAGAAGACCGGATTAAGGCCGACGCGTTCGTCAGAAATTAGAGAGAAACTGTTTTCTCGTGGAAGATGCAACGACTAGAGCCAGAACCGGATTAAGTCTTCGGCGGGCCCCAGACCAGAATTTGCACATTTTTTTTGTTCGTCTTTGCAACTTAGGTTATCAACCAGAGAAATGTTTGTTATCAAGTAACCAGATTTTTGTATGATTTAATGAATGAAAATCGAATGATTAAACGAACTTACCTGTAAGTGAAGTTCGATCATGATTGTATGTAGCGCCTCTTCCGAAGATCACAAGTAGTACCCTAACTTACTACAGATAGTGCCACAGGTTTAAAGCTATAAAAAAAAAATTGACTCCCAACTCGTTGGCAACGTAACCCGTTACCCGTATCGTCATTCTTTCAAAGCAGTGCCGTAATGTCGGGGTTCAAATTTTTGAATGAGGGGATTTTATTTCTTTTTGGGTTGGGAAGATTGATCTTCGGAAGAGGCGCTACATACAATCATGATCGAACTTCACTTACAGGTAAGTTCGTTTAATCATTCGATTGTATTTTGCGCCTCTTCCTCAGATCACAAGTAGATGTTGAAAGCATTACGGCACTTACAGCTATATCACGCGTATACGCAAATTTATATACTTACGTGTGTGTGTGTAATCTACCTACACACTATTTATTTATTCGTATTTTAATTTACTTATTAATTAATTAATTGATTTATTTTTAATTATTCTTACAAGACATTATCGCCTTTGCGAACGAGGTTTTGTCCTCAACTATAGGTAAGTCATAAAACTTTGCGAATGTTTTTGACCTATCGGTCCATCCCGCCGTCTTTTTTATTAAATCAATACTGATGCCACTCTTCTTTGCCGCTGATGTAGACGCGTGGCGCGTGCTGTATGCAGTAAATATATTTGTGTTAATTCCGCTTTTTTCCATTATTTCCTTAATCCATCGACTAAGTGATTGTGCCGATACTCTTTTATGAGGTTTCTTGTATGAAATTAAGAGCACGTTTGTCGTATCCCGTAAATCCTGAGTACTCGTCATATAGTCTTGGAGCGTAGTTGCGACGCATACTTTTTCATTTTCAGAATAGAAAGGAAGGATGAGTGATGGTTGTTTTTTGTTTAGCCCAGAAGTTTTAATTTTGGCTGGAACCTTTATCTCAATGTGGTCGGGGTGTTTTTCTATGTCTTGAATATTAATTAACGCGAATGTTTGCATTCTATGCCCTGTTGTAAGCGCAAGTAAGACAACGAGCTTGAGAGACAATTGCTTCAACGAGAGCTCTCGATTCAGGGGCCAATTACTGAAAAGATCCAGAATTATATTTGGATTCCATGTAACATGATATTTAGGTCTTGGTGGGCGCTTATTCGAGACTCCTTTGCAAAACCTCTTAATTCTGGGATCTAACCCCACCTCATTGCTTAATAAGAGTGATAGGGCTGACCTGTAAGTATTTATTGATCCGTATGCTGCTCCTTTTTCGAACTCTTCTACCAAAAATTTTAAAATGTTTGTCACATCAAAACTATAAACGTTAGTCTTGGTGGACATACAGAATTTCCACCACTTCTTCAATGCCCCTTCATATTGTCTGATAGACGAATCACTGAGCGATGCTATTGATATTTCGACAGCTTCTGCGGGTATTCCTTTTAGTACGAACGCCTTCCTGATAAGATACCTGCTACCAGGGAAAGTTTGTTCCATAATGGATGTGGTTCCCTATTAACGGAATTAATTAATTCAATATTAGGCTGGAAAATAAGGGGCCTCGATTCCAACATGTCTCTGAACATCGGATACCACGCCTGTGTTGTCCACTCTGGAACGACCATAATTCCCCTAGCGCCGTCTGATTTTATTTTCTTTAACGTCTTCAGAATTACCGAAAAAGGTGGAAATGCATAAAAAAAAAAAAAAATTCCGTTGTCCATCTCTTTGTAAATGCATCGATAGCTTCGGCATCAGGGTCACTTTTCCACGAAAAATATCTTTTACACTTCTTATTTGATCTGCTGGCGAATAAGTCAATGGTTGGCATTCCGAAAGTTTCACATATTTGTCTGAAGGCTCTGTCCGAAATCGCAAATTCTGTTTCTGGTTCGAGACGTCTTGATTCTTGATCTGCATCAACATTGTCTGCAGAGCAAATATATGACGCGAAAATCCAAATATTTCGTTGTTCGCACCACTGCCAAATTCTTTTTGCAAGATTGCTTAGATTTGTAAACCGGATGCCTCCCATTCGATTAATATACGAAATTGCGGTAGTGTTATCAATTCTTAGTAGAACGTTACAACTCTTCCGTTCTTTGGTAAAGCATTTTAATGCCAAAAAGGCTGAAAGCAGTTCTAATTGATTGATATGCTCTTTTTGTTCAGTCGAATCCCAAAAACCATGGGCTGTCTTTCCCTCACAAAAGGCACCCCATCCTGATAAGGAGGCGTCCGAGTAAATCTCTATGTCAAACTGGAAGTTATTTATTGGATTTTTTGCAATTGCAATATTGGCTCTCCACCACCTTAAATCTGCTCTTATTATCGTGGGTAAATTTATCTTACTATCAAAATTATCTCCTGATCTTTCTAACGCTCTAACCTTTTCTCTTTCGAGATCCTTTAAGTATACACGACCATATCTAACGGCTGGACAACATGCTTCTAGAGATCCAATGAAGGATGCAAATTCCCGAATTTTACAATTTGACATGGAAGCGAACTTTTCTAGCTTCTTACTAATTTCTACGCGTTTTTCAGGTGGAAGTGTAATCTCCATCTTTTCTGAGTCTAGAATAAAACCTAAAAATTTGCATACTCTTCCTGGATTGATGCAACTCTTAACTTCGTTAATAATAAAACCGAGCTGTTTTAATAAACTACAAGACTCTGCGACGTTTTCCTTGCATTCGGAATATGAGCTTCCCAAAAGGAGCATATCATCTAAATAAATTACAGATCGATAACCTCGTTTTCTCAGTTGAGCCACTACAACTCTCATAATCTTAGTGAAAACATATGGTGCTGTGTTCAAACCAAACGGAAGGCAAGTGAATTCAAATAGTTTACCGAGAAATGTAAATCGTAAATATTTCCGACTCTTTTCATCGATTGATACCAAATAATAGGCTTCTTTTAAGTCTACCGTTGCCATGTAACAATTTTCCTGTATTAAGTCTCTCGCTGTCCGAAGATCCTCCAGCTTAAAGTGTCGAGTTGAGATAAATTCATTTAGTCTTTTTAAATTCAAAATTAATCGACTTGAACCATCCGGCTTGGGAATCAGAAAAATCGTAGATACAAATTGTCCTTCTACAGGATGACAGTTCTTTATAACGCCCTTGTCCTGCAACTTTTTCAATAGTTTTGGAATTTCACATAATTCTCCTACAGACCATTGCGGTTCCCTCGGCGGTGAAAATTGATAAGGCGTCCTTTGAAACGGTATATCGTACCCAGATATCCATTTTTGAATGACAGGATCGTTGGAAATCAAGGCCCAAGAGTTTTTAAAATAGCTCAACCTGCCGGCAGGGATACTTACATTCTCTATCGCCGTTTCGGATAACCCTGGTGATTGCGCTTCGGGTTCTTGTACGTATTCGATCTCTGATAAGTGTTGTATCGCTGAATCCCGGGTCTTCTTCTCTGCCCGCCCGTCCTCGGTTGCATCTTTGTCGCACCAGAGTAAGGCGGGCGTTTTTCGTTTTTTGAAACTCGTGTTGGAATTCTCTCTGTACCTTTTAACTCTTTGCTCGTTCGTTCTAATGTTTTTGCAACTTTTATATGGCCTTCCAGTTCCTTACCAAAAAGCATCTCCCCGATAGTTGTTGTGCTTAGAATTTCCTTTAGTTTCACATTTAGATTCATCAATACTAGTGACTTCCGCGTTAAGGATTCTTCGCGTTGAACTTCCGACAATAGCCTACACGCATCACTCACCAATCCCAAAACAAGTAATTTATTCGGCTCAGTATTTTCTAGAAGCGATGTCAAGGCTTGGCCGAGAGCTGACAGACATGCAGCAATTTTTGTCTGTTTTGCCACCATACGAGCGTCTCTGCTTACGGCTCCTTCGGGAAGAGATGCTTTTATCTCCGGATTAAGTATTGGTGGATTTACAATTAGACAATTATTCGGTGTTGGATATTTCTTCAACAGTGATGCCTGTTCTTCCTTAGGAAGACCTTTGTTAATAACATCAGACCAACGTAAAGCAATTTCCTCCTGAATTGGAGGTCCGAACGAGTTGTCAGTGTCCAACCGCTTCCCAATAATCTCTAAGACAGTGTCATCTAGTTGTACTTGTTGTACCTCTTGGCCAGACGTACCTTGTATCGCATTGGTAGCAACCTCGTGTTGTACGACACTGGTTGTAGGCGGCGTCGATGTACCGACTTCTAAAAGTACTGACGAGGAACTTTTATTAATATTTGCCTTTTCTGTTGAGACATTTGGCGGATCCTCTCTGGAATGACTTCGTGAATACTCTCTTTCTGATCCACTTCTTATACGCCGATAATACGATCGACCACGATGCGAACTAGGACTATCGCTCCTGCTTGTGGATCTACTGCGTGGAGATCGATCTCTCGAACCATTATTACTCCGTTCTAGATCATCTGATCTTGAAGAGCTACCTAAAAAAAAAAGGGGGAACAGAGAATAAAGAACTCTTGTTATTTATTCCCTCTGACTCCAGATCGATTAATTTAGAGAGAAAAAAGGACCTCCTGCATGCTCAAAGACTCGTGTCCGAGCTATTCATTGAATAGAATGTTCTTTGACTCTTGTCACATTCTTTGCAAGGGTCTTATTGTATGTTCGAGGACTCGTGTCCGAACTATTTATTAAATGTTCAAGGACTCGTGTCCGAACAATTTTTGGTTAGAATGCACATCTTTTCTAAAAGAAACTTTATTGCATACTTCAGGCCTCATGTCCGAGTTATTTCTAGTAGTACTAGATAATAACCTTGCAATATATAATCAAACTAACGAGGACGGAAGACTCGTGTCTTACGCGACCATCTTATGATCATTGTGGCGAGATTATGAACGCGCGTGACGCGCTGGCAGTCTAGAACAAAAGAAAAGGGTTATGCTTACGTTGTCGATGATTTCTGCGTTTATACTTTTTTAACTTCTTCTCTAGACGTCGTAAACGACATTCCATCTCACTTTCCTTATCAAGGTATCTCTTTCTCGCCATTTTGATATATTTTAATATAATTTTATTTGCTTTTTAATCGCACTTCCTCTTTAACCTGTTTACACTTTCTGCACAAAGAAAGGAATGACGATACGGGTAACGGGTTACGTTGCCAACGAGTTGGGAGTCAATTTTTTTTTTATAGCTTTAAACCTGTGGCACTATCTGTAGTAAGTTAGGGTACTACTTGTGATCTGAGGAAGAGGCGCAAAATACAATTAAATCTACTTTTTGTTACGTCTTTTCTCGTATCGTTGCTATGTTCAATCGTCTCATATTTAAAAAATTTGTATAATTTAGAAACTACTGAACCGATTTTTACCAAGCAGGGCTCAAAACCTTCCCAGGAATATACACTTTCTAGCAAAATAAACTCCATAAGAATCGGACTACTCGTTGATGAGCTACAAAGCCATAATCAAACACACCTTTTTTGCATTGGAAGTTAAAAATGCCATGCCTAGTAAAACAGCATAATTTCTACATTTTTATATTAAATATAATATAAATTTCAAGAAAAAAGTAAATACACAAATTTCCACAAACACGAAGCTTGATTGAATCCCGGCCTCCGAATTACGAGCCATAGACATTTATCTTATTTGTCTATTAGTTAATCCACCCCAGACTAGAGCGGCTTCGTCCTTTCGAAACCTCTCTCTATCACACTACTGTTTGCCTTGGCTCCTGTCTCGTCGTTTGATGCACCCTTGCAAATGTTCAGCCTCTATACGTCATCGTTTTCTACACTCCACCTTCCGCAAACGAGTCGTCTAATCTCTCCCTCTCTCTCTTATTCTAGACTTTGAGTTACCTACTCGTGACTAATGCTTTCCCGTCTTTAGAGATTTACCACCATCTTCTTCCAGGTTTTCGGTCCTCCAACGTACATACGTGGAGGTCACGAGGCGACTCGCCTGGAATAATCCCAGAAGAAGATTCTTATTCGACTTCGTCGACCCGCGATATAACGCTATTGCATGGAGTATTCCTTTCATAATTTACAATACCGTGTCGTTTATAATGCAACGAGGTGGAAGGAAAAACAAAGGATAATTATACCAGATTGGATTTACTGGGGCTGTAGCCATATCCGAACTTAAACCTACGCAAAACTCGGTCGCGTATCCGAGCTTATACGGCCGGTAGAATTAAATAAAGTTCGAGTGCTACGAATTCCAAGTATTAAATGCAGAAATATCGTACGACGGTGCAAGCTTTGCTCCGCGTAACACGAGATTATCTTATTATACACCTACGTTTCGTCCTTTCAATTCCAAAGTCCTTTATCTTTATTCTTCGCATTTTCAACCACCGATATCCTCTTTCCCACAATCACTACCATGGTAGTCGAATAAATGTACCCCTTGAGCATTTATCGCGCTCTCCGTTACAACTCTGCTTCTATTTTCTTCTATCGCCCGATCTTAGCAACCAAGTCGTCGTTCCGTTTCTCTCTCTTTTCTTTAACAAAAAATCTCCATTTTCTTAAAAGAAACAAGGTCACCCTTGAGCTCTTCGATAAAAACGATTATCCACTCTTCTACCCTTGGCTTCACGTTTTTGTATTTAATTACGTCGTATAATTTGCTTGGATGGTAGCCAGTAAAAGTAATTCTCGGCCTGGTTGATTAAAATATTTAATGTAATACTAATACAGCTTTATAGGACAATTTAATAATAAGAATATCACCATGATGCGTCTTACTTTTATGCCCGGTAAACCGTAATGACCCAATTTCAAAGTGCGTAAGACCTTTGATGAGTTACGCTTCGACTAACGTGCATAAACAAAGGAATTTTTCATGCGTCATTGTTATTAGTGTATAAATAAAAAAATGTCATGTTAGTTCGTCTTATAAGTTATGAGATTTAAAAGAGTACACTCTTTGAAACAGAAAATTCTTTTTTTTTTAACAAAGAATACCTCGGGATTAAAAGCTCTATTTAATAAATGGTGAATGTCGAGAATTTTTTTGAAAAATCGATTGCTTACCGAAACGATAAAATATTCAAACCCATTGTCTGAAAGGGTTTTAATCCAATCCTATTACATATACGAACGTAGGAATTTTATAAATCGTATCGATTTGCAGGATATCTGAATAAAATCATAAAAATTCGAACATATGCATTTTGTGTTAATGAAATAAAATTAGTAATAGAGTTTATAGGAAGAAAATTAAAATATATTGCGTTTAAAATTAAGAAATTACACATATTCTTACTTTCTTATAATATCTTGTAAATCTGTGAGAGTTAAAAAAAAATCTTAGAATTATTTATGATATGAGGGATTCTATATGTAATGTAATTTAAACAAGTGTACGAATACTTTTCTCGTTCCCAGCAACTCTATCTTCTACCCATGTCGTACAAGAGGTAAAAATAACTTTGTACCATGGTTTATATTATGAAGCAGCGGTTTATAATTCTTCCTCGGGCGAATAACGCGACTCATAACTTTTCGCCTGCCAAGGACACTTCCCAGAAGGAAAAACGTCGAGCGCAGGATCGGTCACGATTTTTTTCCCCCACCCACACAAGGAGAAACGAGCTCGTTTCTCTCTTCAGCTGAGAAAAATTCTCGGTGTGGTGGCTCTCTAACATTAAATATCCAACACGATGTCCAGGACTTCTTCCTTTTATATCCATCTTCTCATTTAATTGTCAGGCAACTCCTCTTTCTCGTATTTCCTTGTCTCGCTGTTTGCATGTCTCTATCATTTCGATAAAATTCACGACGTGTCACATGGAAGACCTAACGCAAACCGAGATATTCGATAGTGCAAAACGTAAAGATTGCTCCTGGGATCGTAAATGAAAGAGCGAATTGGAGAATCGAGCGAAAGATCCTAAGAGATAGAGATAGAAGAGGAGAAACGGTGAAGTCGCAAGGGAGAATCCAGACTAATTGTGCCGTTCCTGATCGAAGAAAGACCAATGCCATTTCCCATCCAGAAAAGGACGACCGGGTAAATTCGATTTCCTCTGGGGAAATAAATGCGAGGACGTACCTACCCTCCGAGCGTGTATTTTATAATAAACGGATATCCCTCCTCGATGGTAATTGAATACGACCGGCTGAGTCGCGAGTACTTTGAACGCGCCCATAGATATACGTATATGTACGTTCTATAGTAGTACATCGTTTTACACGCTGTTAAGAAAGAAGGTATATCCTCTCGATAGAAGTTACATTAAGCGAAGGAAAGTATTCAAAGACAACGGGGTCCATGGTTCATTTATTCAAAAGGATATATTTTTGTCCTACGATGTTCCACGCTTTAAAGTTCAGATGTACATACCTAGGTTGGATGTGAGAAATATTTGTGCTTCGTTCCAACCCGAATATACCTTCTCTTAAATAAACGAAGTGTCCCGAAGAGATTTAAAAAACTTTGGGTGCTTGTTGCAACGAGAAAAAATACACGGTATATATTTTCGCAGATTTGTCCGTAAATTCGGTTATATAAATTGAACGTATCCAATTTTTGTGTTATTGGGCAAAATTAAAAAAAGACTGACCGAAGACCGAGTAGAAATCGTGTATTTTAAGAACGTACGATGAATTCCATACTCACACGTACATACATATTTATACACGGATGAAATTAAAGAGAAGTATATGTAGGATACAAGCAATATACGTGAACTTTGAAAAAAAATCGGAAATATTAACGAAAATTACAATCCTTCTACAAATATTACAAACAACACTCAATAAACTCGACCTTATATCTCACAACATCGATGAAAAAATCAAAATTTATAAAAAACAAAGATAGTACGAGAAGAGGGTTACAGATAGTCCCGTAAGGATCAAAGCAACACTATTTCATTTTCCGATAAGAACACGGAATCGATCGCCAGGGAAATTGGCCTAACGGTAAATTGCTTGGCGATACCGTTACTTAAAGTTAACCGCCATCTAACCGAGATTACTTCGACGTTGCTTGCGCGTGGTAACGATTTTTCCAAGAACGAACCTCGTGTCCGATCGATGAGAAAGCGGCACTCGCTCGTTACGATACCCTTTCCCTCTATTCTTTTTGTCCGGAGTGAACTTAATCGCACGTAAAATCGTCCTGTACTCTCGCGTTGACATCGCGTGTATACGTATATGTCACTACCTACGTACTCTTTACCAACTCAACGAGTAACTCGCGAATAGGTAGCGGCGAAACAGCCGTGGGACAGAACGAAACGTTGAGTTTTATCTCGATAGAATCGAGTAAAGAGGAGATAAAGAAATAGAGAAGGAACGATACGATAAGGACCGACGCTTTTTCCGCTACGAAAAGAATTTCTTCGAATTTCGACGTGCTTGTAATCTCGTACGAGTCTAGGAATGTATGTAGATAAATACGTATCTAATGGATTTTCGCACCGAATGGAAAAACGTAAACGTTTTCGTTAAATACGCAAGGTGGTCCACGAAGCGTGATCAGCTTTGATTATTCTGTAAGTAGTGATCCGATTAAACTTTATTTTTGCTAGTAGGTATGGTAAATTTGTTGTGAATCAATAAGTTTTCAAGTCACCTGCAATTGTTTATAAATAAATTTTTACAAACTCTGTACTTTCTCTAAATGTTTTTACACTTATCTTGTAGCAGATATTAAGATAAATTCAGCAAATATCATAACAAACATTTTTTCATAATCATTAAAAAATGTACTATAATCATCTTAAAGCTTCCTTTGAACCACGTTATACTAACAAAAAAATGTTTCTAATCGAAACACTAGCAACAAAATAATCTAAACTGATCACGCTTCGTGGACCACCCGATATACCTATCTAATGGATTTCCCCGTCGAACGGAGAAACGCAAAAGTTGTCGTTACCAACACATATAAACCTCGCACGTGCTTCCCTTGCGAAAATACCAAATTCGTCGTAATTTATTGAGTTTACGCTCGTCTTTCAGAAAGTAACGAGAAGTAGAACAGCGCATTCGAATTTTTCTATTCGCTCGCGTGCGTTCTAACGCGTCCATACACCTAAAAGCGCATACTATACATACAAATATACATACGAGTGTGTATTTAGGTCCCTTGTATATACGTGTACGTATATCTCCACGCAGAGACCGAGCGCTTTCTCGCTTATCCATAATTTAAGCACGGCCGGCGCATGCAATGACAAATTGAAGTTGCGAGGGGGAAGAACGAGTGTTCCTTCTCTCCCGCGCGCTTCGGCCGTTCATCGATTTTCTTCTTCAAACGGACTACTTCAACTCTCTCTCTCTGTCGCGATACGAAGCGATAAGTTTCGCGTGCGAGTAATTATCGGAGACAAACGAGCGTGTTTGGAGTCGCGCGTGCGCAAGTGACCGACGATAAACCGATCAATCGGCCACGCGCGTACGTAATAAGCGCGAACGATTGGATTGGAGAGCTAATTTCGATGGATTGCCATATGCCGTCTGTCGAAAATGTTGCTCCAACGAAAGCCTTCGCACGATCCGATCGATTATTACGTGTTTGCCAACCACTTCGTTTACTCTCATCGTGCATTATTTTTTCATTGAATTTTATTAAGAAGATTAAATCGAAGGGAACCACGCGAACGAGCGAGGGCAAACAAAACGCGATATATTTTTTAACGAGTTTCGAAGCTACCGTCGAAGACTATTAGTTTTCGGCACGATTCACCGAAAGAGCTCCGGAGATATCGGGCAAAATATATTCGGTCATTGGATCTCGAGTTAAATAGGATTCCCCCTCCCGTGACTCCGATCCCAAAGAATCCCTGACTCTTTTCCCACAGGGGGATGTCGACCTTTTAACCACTTTTTTCACCCCTCAAAACGTCACCCGTCGATCCGCTGATCCTCCCGATTTGCATCCTTACCGCCCCTATTATCGTATAGATGCTACTCCGAGAATCCGGAAATAGACGTACCTAGAGTTAAAAGAAATTCGAGCTGAGCTTGATTTCTCGTCTGACTTATTCTTTTTTTTTCTACTCGATTTCGTTCGATGTCTATCTCTCGGGTTTTAATCGAACGGGGAATTAGATTAAATAGTTGGAATCAGGTTATTATATGTTGTAATGGCAAACTCGATTTAAGGTAATATTATATTTATAATATTATTTAATCAAATATTTATTATAGTATATAAAACAATTAAAATAATATCTCGACGTATTTGCAACGATTTATCGATTTTTCTTCTTTGATCTACTCTGTGATCGAATAGCCTCTTCGTCGTACTCGTTTTATTCTTCCTCGAATCGTTAAGGAAAAAATCTTGGCGATCCTCGAAGTCCCGTATATCGGAGAAGAGCGAAATGGATGATTCTTGCTTTTCAATTATATCACGGACGTGCATCGAAGGCACGACAGTTCGCGATACGAAATCGATAATTCGATATCGAGAAAACGAGATACAAGGAGAGACGACGATACGAATTAATGATGGATTTCTATTTTCCGCGGACATGGCGATTATTTCGACGTCTACCCTTCTGGAAGTGGTTATCGCTGGAGAATGATATATTTCCGAATAAAATGGATATTTCATAAGTTTCGAACGATATAATTCTTATAGCAATGCGAGAATTGTAACACGGAAGAATTATTTTCGATATATCGTACTCATCATTAATTTTCTATCGACGTTCTACAATTTATCCGTACTTTAAATTGGATATCAAACTTTCGACGATTGATAGATCTACCAGCGAAATTTTATTACTCTTTTTTTACAATTGACATAGGTACGACAGAATTCGTTATCACCTTTTTCTAAATGAATGATTCAATTAAAAATTAGAAAAGAAAAACAAATAATTTCACTCGTAACTTGATCAATTCATTCTCTTAATTAACGGCACATTCAAGACAATATTCCCTTTAATAAATTCAAACAAATAAAAAGTAAAGTAAAATTAACATCATAAGTGACACCGTAAAGTGATAACAAAATTTTGAGGAAAACAATACGTCGAATCCGACTCGGTATTGTACCAAAAAGGGTAACACAAAGTCAAACCCTTTTTTGCTTCCAAGAGAGATCCGAAGTGTCGGAACGGCGTTACGTAAAATCTCCTCGAAAGCTACGGTATCTCGGGTGAGCATTACAAGGTATTACGAAAGGATTACTGTATAGTCCCACGGTATCACGGAGGACGGTTTAAAAAATTTTTCTCGAGTCACGAAACTTCGCCATTTTGGGAAACTCGTCAAAGTTGAAAGGAAGTGAAACTCGAGAGGTCATTAACCCTCATCGTTGACCCTTCGCGTCTGCTTTCGTATCACCAGAGAATTATCGATTTCGGATCGAAACGAGTCTCCTCTTGTCTCTTCCCTCCCGTTGCTTCTTTTATCAACGACGGATATCGACGCGTGGGATCGCGTATACGTATCTAGGTATATGTACATACATTCCGTAGGCAAATGTTCGCGCGTTTGACGTACTCCGAGCGAGCTTGGCTCTCTCTAAACCAAGTCTATTTATCCCGATCGCTTTTATCTCGAAATTTGCTTGGTTGCTTTTCGACGATGACGTTGGTTCAACTCTGCTAACAAACTTTATTAGGAAATCATTCTTATCACGACATTTCTATATCATGCTGGAATAATAGAAAATTATCTTAACCTACTATATAATTTTCTTTGATAATTAGGGCTTTTAGAAAATGTCCAAAAAACTGGCCCAAATCAAAAGGTATCCCCTTCCAATAGATTCAACAAATTTAGCAGAGATACAATAAGCCCCAAAAATGATCACAAATTAGTTGTTACGTGATTACAAGTCCCTAACATCTTGAAAATCTTTCAACCCACGTCATACTTGTCAATACAAATGAGAACTTATACACTGAGAAGGAAATCACGTAACTCTTTACAAGCCAATATCTATGTTTTTGACAAGAGAAAAAACTGACGCCAAAGACACCAGGTAGATTCGTCATAATTAACCTTATTAATTACGTAATATCATTTGTGCAAAGATTTGTAACATATTTGCAAGACACGGACATGAAATGGAACAAATCTACGTAAATCGATATTTCTAAACTCCCCACAGAAAAACAGAGAAAAAGAGAGAGAGAGAGTTAACTCATTTTGGCGTGTTGACGTGTATCGTAATCGAGCTGCGTATAGAGAAGAGGGAGAAAGGGAATGTGAAACGATCCTGGATGAAGGGACGGAAAGTTCGGAACGACTATCAGTTGGGGAGAAAACGGGGGGCAGGAAATTGAGAGATCGCCACGCTAACCCGGATGTTATTTATCTCGATACGCGATAATTTGAGAGTGTGGAACAGGAGGGTGAAAACCGAGAGAGACAGAGAAAGGATAGAATAGAAGGGTAGCACAAGCGGAACATAGTCGTAGAGATGAATGAAAATCTGTAGCGCGCTTGGCAAACGTAGCTTACGTTCCGCATATTCGCGGACGAGCCTCCCTTCGACTTTTCACGGGGAGATGGAAGGCGAGTGAACGACTGGGGTTACGTGCGGTCGAGATAAAAAAAGAGAGAAAGAGACGACCGAAAGAGGGTTGGAAAAAGGGTGAGGAGGTGGAGGAGGAGGGGGTGGAAAAGGAGGGACCGAATCGAGCAACCGCTCAGAGAGAAGGGAGGATCGAAATATTTGCTTCTG
The DNA here is from genome assembly GCA_916049575.1 of Ancistrocerus nigricornis. Classification (NCBI taxonomy): domain Eukaryota; kingdom Metazoa; phylum Arthropoda; class Insecta; order Hymenoptera; family Vespidae; genus Ancistrocerus; species Ancistrocerus nigricornis. Next base: position 32,877,962 of record OU696666.1, read on the forward strand.
GCGGGGAGAGAAAGAGAAAAACGAATACAAGAAAGAGAGAGGGCGAGGCTCGAGCAGCACGAAACTAAAAGAAAGGAGGATTTGCTCGAGAAAAAGACAGAGAGTGGGGGTGAGGAAAAATACCAGTAGAGGCGTGTGCACGAGCGATGAGTACAAGAGAGAGGGGAGAACTCGTAAGAGTATGAGAGAAAGAGGCAAGTTCACTCACGGTTTTGGAGGGCTGCCCGAATATTGATCCTCGGCAGGAGTGAAAGCGCCTTCTCAAAGCACGACCCAACCACGTTTACGCTTCTGGATGTCCCCTCTTTCGCGCTCCTAATATTAACCAACGACTTTTTAATAGTCTCCATTAGTAGTTTTTCATTGCGAGGGAAGCTTCTAGTTTTTTCGTTGGAAATAATTTTATGCTTGCTCACTTGGGTGTTTCGATAGTCGCGATCGGAATGAACGATTGGAAAAAAGTTTCGTACGATTGAGTGAATATCTTTTTTTAATCTAACTTTCATCCGGATAAAAATGTCTTTGAGGCTTTTACAATATTTCATGATGAAAAGAATCTCCAAACAAATAATTTTCTACAAACCTATATATCTTGAAATGGAGGTATAATATTTTTTAAAAAAAAGGTTTAATAAATACACATAATGAATTGGACTAAATAAAATATTTATTAATTATTCATTACATACATTCATACATTTTTTATAAAATTATTTTATCCCGATGAGGGTTACAAATATCAAGACACAAGCATATGCTTAGTTTTAATATTCAAAGTTTCTCTTTTTTAACATGGAGGGAAATCTTCAGGGAGACACCTCGGCTGATGTTATTGCCGGGGTGACGTAGAATTTTTACTACCTAAAACCCTCCATGTGATCTGTGGCCCAGCTAAAGGATCGTCTTCGTTGGCCCCCTTCCCTGAAAGCACCTTGTATAAAGACAGAGTCGAGTAGAGAGATTATTCGTTTGGATCCTGTAAGCTATGAAAAAGGCTAGATGAAAAAGATGTATCTGTTATCTAATGAATCACTCATCATACCGAGTCAATTACAAAAATGTAATTACATCACACGTAACGACTTCAGGACACTTGTTAATACATCGAATTACCATTTTTAATATATTAGTATAAATATTCATTTATTTATACTCAATATGTTAATGAAGATAAACGTAGATAACGTATCGCTTCGAAATTTGATCGACTCTTACGCTTGATCTTCGACGAGCGATCGTTGGGAAAACTCGAAGCGAGTCGTTAATTTTATGCCTGCCGTAGAAAATCATCCATCACGGTTAACGTCGTCTTCACCGTATAACGCAGCCGCAACACCGTAGGATGCATAACTGTACGTCATAGTTAACCCAGTTACGTCTACTACGATCGTACGTATGCACGTGTCACCGTGTGTGTCATAGAATCGTGCACGCTAGCGCGTGACTTCGTTACTCGAGCGCGTACCAAACATCTGTGACTTTTTCAAAGATCTCGTAAAAAAAATCTTCCTTCGATACCTTCGTTGATACTTTCCCGTTTTCTCCCTTCGTTCGCGTAAAATGGAACTATAAAATTGCGAAGGACTGTGCCTCTTCGAATATTTCTTTTTCTTTGCCGTAGCATTGGTAATTTTCTCGGAGAAAGAAAACTACGAGAAGGGGAGTTTGGCGAGATAGAAAAGAGGTACTACGAGGTGACAAGCGACGTTTACGAGATCTCAAAGTTTATGACTTTTTCAAGATGCTTCTTTGGAAACCCAAGTGCCAGTGCATAATCTATGAACACCACGAATCGATGAAGACATTGTTTTCTTCGTACACTTCGTGGGTTGTAAATCGAAAGGAACAAGTTTTGTCTCTCTCGTTTTTATGAAAATATATGCACCTACATCATTCTCTCGTTTTATTACCAATAATTTTCACACGATTGAACGACAAATTCTGATATTTCGTGACGCGAGTGGTCTTCGTCAAAGTCAATCATCGCTCCAAGCGACGGATAACAAATATACCTACCGTGTAAAAGTAATCTCATAAAATGTCGTGTTATATGAAACTAGGAACTTTTTCAATTCTCGTACTATAAGAATACCACGTTTTATGGGAATTTCACCGATTCTCTGTATGTGGTAGACCGATACCATGTTATAATAAAAATACCGTGTCATACGTGGGTTGATGTATTTATGCGAAAAATCTCTCTACGGTAAAGAAATGTGTTTTTCCTTTGAAAAGAAACATTCCTACCAAAGAATACCACGATAATACCGCGTTAACGTCTTGTTGGTTGCATGGAATTTATAGCATTACAAAAAAATGGGATATGTTAAGGAATACTTGACGAAGAGTAGGTAACAAATTTTTCTCGTCTGTCCTAACGATCTCTTTTCATATTCCACGAGGCAACGACTACAGTAGCTTCCATGTTGCAAACGCGACGATAGGCTAATCTCATTTAGACGTCACTCTTCGACAAATTCAATTTTCCATGGGACTTCCGCATCCGAACTGTATCCCGAGTGACGCTCGGTCAAGACGAGTATCCCGTGTCCGCAATTTAATTCAAAGTTGATTTAATTCACAGTAGCATCGCGATATAAAGCGATCCTTGAGAAATTTCGAGATCGATATATATGTTTCGTACCTTTCATTGTAACTTACTTATTCCTTTTCTTCTTCGAATATAATTAACCATAAAAGCGGAATAGAAAATAGAGACACGATAGTGGAACCTTATAATAAAATCATTCTCTATGACGCTTGTCGAATTAACGATGACAAAGTTAATTCTGTTCCAGTTGATCCTTTAAAATGATCGACAGACAAGGAGGGCAAAGACACCGAATCCTTGTGAACGTATTAATAACTCGTTACGGTCTTTTATACGTTCCTTCCCACGAAATGACAATAATTGGACGTAAAGGCTCTCCGTAGATGAAGTTAATATTTATTCGAAGAGGGACATCAGGGGAAAATGCGATATTCCGTATTAGTGGCAGCCTCGTTATGATATTTCTTCTACTCTCGCGACGAGTATCTTCTCGAGGCGAATAATAAAAGTTATTACCCGAGCCTGCGAAGCATCGATGAGCGCTGTTTGTAGTCCGAAGCACCTGGATTATTTTCGAGCGACGACGACCCGGTAATGAGAGTCTTCCGACGTTGCCGAGACAAATTGAGAAAAGATGAGAAAATGAAACGGAAGCAACAAGAAAGCGGAAAGGGGGACAAAATGATCGGGAAATAGGAAAGGAGGAAAAATAGGGAAAAAAGGGGATTGCTCGTGGTCAGAAGAAAATTACCATGAACATCCTGTTATCTTCTTTGGTAATTATTTTGAAGACTAGAACTACCACATCTGTCAAAATTACGAAATTTCTTGTTTGATCGTAACAAATGTTTTTAGAAACAGTTATATGTTGGGATGGGGTACGGAAACGTTACTTGGGAATCTCTACATTTATTTATTATTTAAAAATTAAATAAAGTTCGGGTGATAACATATGAACTAGTCTTTATATATTTTTATATATTTATTTATCGAAAATCCAATTACATTTTCTGGGTACATCAAGACTAACAAGAGAAACAATTTAAGACAGTTTATATGATTTTTCAGAAAAAGCAAAAAGCCTGACTGAACTATTGAAAAAAATCATAGCTCCTTTTCATCGATTACGTCCATGCTTCCTGACATAGTAAAATGAGAAGAAGATGGAGCGAAGAAACATAGACGCGTCTCGTGAATTCAATTTTTTCGATATCCGTCTACACGAACCTTCTCTTTTTTTTCTCCGGCTCGATTCATCCTGTCTTTGCCGATTGATTTATGAGACGAGAGTAGCAAAGGACTGAGGAATTTAACATATCGCGAGAGGGACGCTTCGGAGAAAACTAATTAACGATGAAAAGTTTGGTGAAACTCGCTAATCGATCATGCGCGTGTTATAATAGCAGCGTGTTAATTAGCTGCTTGATGGATACCTGTTCGCGTAAACCAAGATAATTTATTAACGCACGTTACTTTGTATACGTTGGACGGACGTTATTCGGTAGGAGCTCTCGTCTTTTTACGAAGGCAAAAATTTTCGGGATTGGAAAAAAACGTTCGAAGCTCCTGGCGAAGGACACATCCCAAGATTTATTATCGGAGAGTGAACGAGAGAGAGAGAGTGAAAGAGCAACGATGGGAAGGAAACGAGGGAAAAAAAGAGGTGGGAATAGCGATCGGTGTTTCTTTTTTATCGGAACGAAAAAAAAAAAAAAGTAGTAGAGCTTACCACGTTTCCCAACGAGACCGTTCGAGTCGATCGAGAACGCCTTCGAGCGAGAAGAGCAAAGAGACGTCGATGAAAAATGTATTTCGCGCGAAAAAGTTAGAACTTTCTCTCTGGCCACCCTCGCGGGAATATTTTTCCGGGGCCCTACGTTTTACATGACAGCCTCCTTTAAAAACCATCGAGGAAAGCCCTTCGGAAAAATTACTTTTAGCGCGCTGTATTTATTCTGAAAATATCGTTGGGGAAATTCGTGTCCGTGGTTCGCCGTTATTGTTCGTCCCATGATATAATTCACAAAAAAATCGAGAGAAAGACTAGCCTCGATGAATTCAAGCAAGCGTAAGGATTCGTATAAATAATAAATCTTCCGAATCTCCGTGATTCTCACGTTCCCACCTTCGTAATTTACTCTTAATAAATTTCTCACGGGTTCCCTCTCTTCCATTCTTCTTTTTAGCGAATTAATGGCCGTCCACGCTTCGTTGTTCCGTCTACAAGTTAGAGAAAGAGAAAAGCATACATAACCAAGGATTCCCTACCGTCGTAGGAAGATGAACAAAGGAACGCTCGAAGAAAAATATCACTTCCAGTGATAAATAACGATGTTCGTCCACGAAATTGAAAATTATGGTGGATCTCGGTAGAGAGCGCGCGATATTACTACCAGCGTGACGAACGTATTTTTAAGACGACGTCTCGTATTCTCACGGATTTGTCCAATGAATTGACCGAGCGAGATTCGCAAAGAGAGATGTTTAAAGAAGCACGAGCTATGCTGAAAAAGAACTTTGATATTTAAATGCTCCCACATGACCCATTATTCTTATTATTTTTTGAAAGAGTCTCCGTTCCAGCTGATCACATCCAATTTCGGGTCTCTTTCTGTAACAGAGCTCTGATCGAATTAGTAACGTGCCAAGGACAGAAATAATCAAATTTTCGATAATCCGTATTATCGTTTGAACATTGACCAAACACAATGAATTATATCTATATGTGCATATATATACCACATAATTGCAAAAGGATGATCTGTAGTAATTAGTATTCAACGATCCGTACGAGCTTTCCCTTCCTTCTCTCTCTCTCTAGCCCTGATCCACCGTTATAACGCTTCGAATATACGTATGTTTCAATACACCAGCACGTACAGTTATATTAGTCAAAGCCAAAGGAACGTTCGAAACTGCCACATTCCGTGGTTTACTTATAACGTGCGATTATCGCGAAGCGGTCTTCGAGTTTGGAAGATTTATGGGGAAAATATGGTCTATGGTTTCATATGCACGTGTGGGTATATATGGTAAAATTTACTACTTGGCAATCGACATCTTCTGAAAATTCTTCGTTCGATAATACTTTGGCCCAAGACCATTAGTTATCTTTTTGATTTATTAAAAAATTTGATATCAAAAGATGCTAAAATCGTTCAGTGGAAATATTAAAACAAGGAATTTGATAAATAACACGATTGACTAGAAATGTAAAATTAATGTTCGTTTAAAAATAATTTGATAAGATTCACAAGCTTTATCATAATAAACTACTCAAAGTTGTACCTATTATTAATTGTTTCAAAGTCTAGTAGAAAAAAATTAGTGACAAAACTTCGGTTAAATTCAATAATAATAATAATAATAAATAATTGGATTTACCTCTTAAGTTGACAGGATGACGATTTAACGCGTCAAACAGCGAGACCTGTTGCTGGAACCCTAACGATCAATATCGTCGCTTCGTCATTTCGGAGTAAAGAACACGTTGAAAGTAGGTTCACCCTTGGATAACTTGTCGTGAGCGGAAATAGGATTAGCCCTATCTTCCTCGAGATAACCGTTCGTCCTACATTTTTCTTGGATCTTTAAAACGTATCTACGACGAAACGTGCAAACGTCTCCTTTACTCAGCATCAAACTTCTCGTTCTTTTACCTAGACTATAGAACGCATCGTAAGCCGTTGTTATTTTTTATGTTGACGTACAAGAAAATACGATGGAAAACGTGATTCCGAGTGTAAGGGCGTTGAGAATGAACGAACGAGAAAAAAGTTTCTCGATCCTCCGATATTTCCTCTCTTCCACGAGAGAAGAGAAGATAATTAATTGCGGTAGATACCTACCGCTAGCGTCCATGCAATCAGATGCTATCGCGTAATTGCAAATTAATATTTATGGTCGCGTCAAGCCGTTCACCAGTGAAAAGTCGGAAGTTTTGTAAGGATATCGGCAAAAGGTTTTCACGGTTACTCGCTCGAACAACCTATTTTCTTTCTCAACGTTTCCTTTACTTCACCCTTTCGCTCTCTTTTCCTTTCTCTTTGGAACGTGCCTTTCTCATGCCTCGAATAATTTCTCGTACGAGTCTCAAAGGAGAAGTTTCCCTCTGTAAACACGAACGCGCAAAGAAGAAGACTCGAGCCCAAGGCTCGATCTTCTACCCACGTCCATCGAGCTATTTTTCTCTCTTTCTATGGAACGTATTTTATTTTAACAGTAATTCCGGCATCTTTTTAACGGAGTTATGCTTCTATGCGAATGATAAAGAGTAGAAGGTAACTCTCTTTGTCTCTCTTACGTCATCGACTCTATAAACGACAACGTTCATCGATCCGTGGGATATTACGTGAAAATCAAATTTATCGTGCGTCGTACCGACGAGACGATTTATTTTAATACTCGCACTTTAACCGCTCTGAAACGCGATATAGGTACGTATAGCCTCCCTGAGAGAGATACGTTCTACAAATGGCCTTTCTTGCCATCCAAGGATAAACTTCTCACACGGCGAAGTATATAGAACGTGTCTTCTCACGGTCGATCTTTTTACTTCCATAAGCTCTCACAATCGCGATAAATTCGATTTCCCTTTTTGGCGTCGTGAAAGTTTGCCCGGAGTCGACCGTGCGTTGGGAAATTCTTTAAAGACGGAAGCCAAGGCCACAGCATCTTAAAAGGCTTCAACGTAGTTCCTCGATCGAATAGCCGGGGTGAGTCGGCATTAACGGTGGAAAACGCGAACGCCCACGGCGTTCTTTTGGCATTATCGCGACTTCTCGTGAAAGCTTCGCCACGAGGCAATAGATACCGAGATTAATTCACTGCTATCGAAATTCTCGTAGACGGTAAGACGACTATGATTGGAAGAAATATTATTTAGACGAGATGATTCGATGAACTGTAATAATTTATTAAAAAAAAAATCACTCTTTTACTTCTTTCAAGGAGAAACTTGTTAAAGAACCTTTCAAGCGTAGGGTCGAAGAGTCGCTTGGGTATTATCGAAACACATTACGTTATTAAGTATTGGACGCACGCTTTCTCGTCGATTGCCATCGAACTTTCAAGCTTAACCGTATTAACCCACGAAGAGGCTTAAACCTCGACCAGCTTGGAATCTGGTACAGTTGGAAATCGTTCGAGGAGGCACTTGTCGTTCAATGTTTTCTCCTCGTTTGCACTTTTATAGCTTTGAGAGGTAACGAGACTGCGAAAACAGAAACGTTAAACTTACCAAAAGGGAAGGGTGTTTGTATAAGAAGCAATGTTTCATATAGTAAATGATTCCATGAATGCCGATTAGTCATCGCAATCAAGGAAATGCTATCTCGAAACAATCCCCATTTTCTACGTTATTGTTCCAGTGTAATCATATCGATAGTTCTATTCGACCTTGAGCGTTCCGAGTACCTTTGTGAAGGAACAAGGATTCTCGGAAAGCTTCCAAAGTCATTCCCTAAGCTCTAATCTTGGATCATCTCGCTAGAAGATCTCGAGTCTCGATTAACATCAGGTGCGGTCACGTAACGAAAGATTATCCACCCTAGAAGGTGGAACGCGATGCACCTGGGAATTAATTAAAACATGGGACACTAGTAAATCGATCAATTCGATCTACTAGTCGATCGCGTTACGTTCCTTCCTTCTTATCCTTTATCCCAACCGATACATAAAGTATCTAATTCTTTAGGACGTAAAAGACGTATGCAAGGATATATTCTCAAATCTTTCCAATAAATTTCTCTTTGCAATTTACTACCATTACGATAGGTGTCTAGAGATTCTAAAGAAAAATCTATTTTACTAAGCCCCCAGGATCCATGGAAACTGTTTAAGCGTCGGTACATACTCGTGTGTCCCGTGCTAAACCACGCATCCCGTTTCTTCTTCTTTTTCCAGATTTACAACGGCAGCATGAACGCTCGGAACTGGTTACAAAGTGCCATTTGCAGAATTTCGCGTGATATTGATCTTTCCATCGGAGCGAGGCCCGATGACTTCCACGGTCTGTGCGCGATGTGTATTAGTGCCTAGGAACAGTGACGGGCGGTATTTCGTGCTCGTAGAAGAGCCGATCGTAGGATCGTACGAGAAAGTGTGCGACGATGCGAGGACACGTTGGTGGACATGGGGAACGTCACCCAGCACAGTGTTTTTGTGAATCACGTACATAAAACCGCGACAACGAAGGTGTTATTAAAAAGAATCGACGAAAGTACGAATGATGTTCATTCTTGGATCAGACGCCAAGTTTTAATCCAACACCTAGTCACCGTGGAGAAAATATAGAAGCACGATGGATAGCCCGATAAGTCCACGGGGACTTGCATCGAAGCGTACTGCGAGAACTTAAGAGAGATTAAAGGAAAGTTCGAAAGCCTCTCTCCCTCTCCCCCCTCTCCCCGCCCCTCTCTCTTTCTCTCTCTTCCTCGCACATAAAGGAAAAAAATGGATTCCACGAAGCTGGGTGGAGCCGCGCCGGCCAGCCCGAGGGCACACTCACCCGCTTTGCCAAGCTACTGTACCACAACGGACGGTAACATCGATTATATAATCGGCGACTACATGGAGAGACTAGGTACGAGGTTAAATATTCTTGAGACCGAGCTGAAGTACGCGTGGAGGGCGTTGGATTTACTTAGTCAAGAGTACATCAAGATGTGGGAGAGATTAGAGAAATTGGAGGGTCTTCTCTACGAGCAACAGACGGTGATCAGCCAGCTGATCGAGTTTTACGCGGGCGGTGGCTCCCACGAAAATGTAGCCGAAGTCGTCGAGGAGACGCTGGCGAATCAACAAAGTACCGTCGGAGAGATAGACGCTATCACGAAGAGCTTGAACGCCGCGATGAGTATAGAAGAGACGACCGCGTTGAGGGATAAGTTAACTCAGCAGGAATTGGCGAGAATGCACGGGCTCGCGCCTGACCCCGCGGCCGCAAATGCCGTGGTCACGGATATGCACAGGAACGTTAGAAATTTGGATACCTTGGAGACTCTAGAGGAGGAGGGAAATATTCCGGACGAAGCGTTCTATCGTAGTCTCAATAATGCTTACAGGGAAGACTTGATCTGTGGTGACACTTCGAGACCCACTTCGCAGCTCGGCATGATATGGGAGGAAGCCGAGGATGAGGATGTTAATGGTAAAAAGGAAAGTGACATCGGTATGTTCTCGGAAAAGGGTTCACCGAAGGAGAAAGAGATGGAGGAGTTGTCGACGCAACAAACGAAAGAGGAGATTCAAGCTTCGGTGACGAAGAAGGAAGACGAAGCGGACGAGGACGAGGGTGAAGTCTTTAGCGCGGCCGATTACAAGAGCTATCGAGGTAATACCCCTTGCGTCAGCGAGCAAGATCTTGCCCAACTCTCCAGACTGAGTTCCATCGATCAGGTTGCCTTGGAGAAGCTCCACGAGCTCGATAGATTGACGAACAAATTGCAGAAGGATTCTCAAAATCTAATAGAACTACAGTCACGATTAATAGAATCGCCGAAACGTCAATATTCTTCGGAGGCTGAGGCTAAGTTGGCCGAGGAAGCGAGCAGCATAGACGAGCAACTGAGAAAGATTTACGCGGAAACGGACGTGGACAGCTGGACCTTCTCGAAGAGTCCTGGATCGACGGGCAGGTCGTTATCGAGAGTGAGTACCGACAGTGGGTTAGCAACTGACGGTGATTTCACGACCAGATCCATCTCGCCAAGATTGAGCTCCACTTCTAGGAGTAACCTGGACTCTATGCCCACCACTTACACTCCTCCTAGAATAGGATTCACCGCGGCGGTATTGGAGAAGAGCCCCGAAGCGGTGATTCAACTGCCCATCGATGTGGGCAACTTTGCTAAGGGATACGCGGAGAACAAAGAACTGACCGATTTAATGGCCGAAAGTTTCGCCGCGGTCACTTGCGCCTCTCCTACCATTTACAGCACGACTACCGACAAAGTTCCGTCACCCACCCTATCGGTTGGAAGCGTACATAGCGTCCATAGCGTTCACAGTGCCCAAGGCATCAGAACCAGACAAGATGGTTACTTTGGCAGTGCCGCCCGACTGAACTTGGATTTCCAGGATAGTAGAACTCCACCGAGTCCGTCACCAAGTTCACCACCACCGCCAGCACCGCAAGATTCGGCAGAATCCTTTTTAATGCCTACGACGGAGCAAAGAGAAACCGACACGAAAAGGCCTCAAAGTCCGAGTTTCTTAAGAAGCGCCGAAAAATTGGTTTCCCTCGAACAGGGACGACTCAGTCCACGGACGCCTCACTCGCCTAAGTCTCCGAGAGTATCGCCTAAACATTTAACGAAACCCGTCAACGCGGCCAATATAGTAGCCACTAAATCCGACTCCGGCTTATCGTCTATGAGCGGCTGGAGCAGCTTGGACAAGTCACCGAGTTCTCCGAAGAATTCCATCAGTAAAATGTTAGCCTACACGGTCGACCACACGAGAACGACTCTGACACCGTCTACGCAAGCTGCGAGAACCTCTAGTCCTATACCGCCTCTCCCAGAAACCACGAGCGCCGTTATCACGCAAGAGCCTCTTTACGACACTCCGGAAGGTAGAGATGCTTTTGCCACTGCCTCGGCCACCGTGACCACTCATTCTTATTCGACGACTATGAATCACCTGTCTTCGTACGCGTCGATGAAATCTCCGGCCAACAAAGATGACTATAATCTCGTACCACCTCCAGCACCCGGTGTGAGCACCTGTCAAAGTCCAAAGAAACGAAGCCGTCAGCAGACTCTTCAACATACCTACGATTCCGTACCCTTGGGAACCGTAATGGATTATGTCTATAGATCGGAACAGCCTGCTATTTATTCCGTAGCTGGTAGCAACCGACAACAGGTTATAACGAGCGTCTATACCAGCGGGTCTGGCACGTATGGCACTAAAACTATGATGACGGACTATTATCCAGATCCCGTCACTCAGTACAGTAACTATCAAGATAGCTATAGCGCTCTACAACATTCCGAGGCATCAACTGGTATGTCCCACGTGAAGAAACCATTAAGAGCTACCTACACCGACGGAATGAACAATCACGATGGGTACAAAGCTGCGATGTATCGTACTATGTTTCCCACGGGCAACATCACCGACGCTTTGTCGTACTATCCGACCAGCGCGAATTTACCGCGAACGGAGACCATCGAGAGCTCTTGGTTGAACTCGATGGACGAGCAAATTCCTCACGATTCGACCTCTTCCAGTATCAGGTCTCTAACCTCCGATGGTAGTTACGCTCAAAGTCCTTACACCGATAGGAGGTACCCGCAACCACCGGCGTATCAAGCTCACCAGTATCACCACACCTATGCCAATCAGAATTTCCCTCAAGCTTATCAGCAACAATATCCACCGTACAGCCAAAGACTGAGCAGCAGTGAAAGCGCACAAATAGCCGACGGCTATCAAAGGCAATGGCAACGCGAGCACCAATATATCCAAGAACACGAGAGCTCGAGAGTACCTATGGAACAGCAGCAGCATCAGCAAAGCGAGTACTACGACGCCTCGAACGTGATAGTATCTCAATCGGGTTACATTAGTATCGCAACGAACTTGAAGGATAACGAAGCAGAAAATGCAAAACTTAGTAAGAAATTTCGACGTGGTGCTTCTTTGAAGAACGCGATGAGTTCCATGAGTAATTGGTTACCCGATCTCCATTTGAGCAAACGACACAGAAGTCAATCTTTACCCGGTGGGGTCCGAAGAGAAGACCTAGATGGCTCGCAAGAAAATCAACAGAAATTATCGCCCGAAGTGAGTGGCGCTAAATGTAGAGGCAGAACCCAAGCTCCGAGAAAGAAGAAGAAACACACTCTGGTATCCACCGTCTCCGGTATTCTCCAGAAAGCAAAGCGACGAACTCATCATTCGCAATCGTTATCGGATCCGGAACAATCGGAGACTGAGTGGAGCAGCGGTAGACAGAGTGGTCTCTCGGAGGACGAGGATAGCGTAATGTCTGACGTTAATCAGGAACAACAACCATTCTTTGCGAAAGTAAAGTCGGCAAGTACGAAACGAAAACCATCGCAGCAGCCACCGACGCAGCAGCAGCAATTAGCGCAACAACAGAAGGAGTACCTCCAACAGCAGCAACAGACTCTTCAGCAGCAGCAGTTAGCTCTGCAGCAACAGATTCAACAACACCAAGAACAACTTCAACAACAAGCGGCACAGGATGCCTGGCTGAAGGAGATAGAACAAAGGAAAAATGAATTGGTCGAACACGAAACAGCTGAGCAAACAGCAGCGACGGAGGACGAAGGAAAAAGTACTGGTTCTGGATCGGGTGGGTCCTCCATCTTCCAAACGGTCGGTGATATAAAACGTTCGACGGGTAGCTCGGACGAAGCACCGAACGAGAAAGCTCCGAAAATTCCACCCGTAACCATAATGGGTGGTGCCAGTATGGAATTCGCCGTTTCCAGAGCCCTTGGCAAATATCGTCAACGACAATCGTCGACGGTATCCGACGAGCAGCCACCAACAGACGAAACGTCGACCGAAAAGAAATCCGACGAAGGTAGTAGTCAAACCTTAGAACCCAGTTTCGAATATCCCGAAGATGTCTCGGAAAAGAGCGAGAAAAGTGAAAAATCTAGTAGCGCGCGATTACCCGAGTTGGTGACGAACTTGTCGGAAGAGGCACCACCTTCGGAAGGTAGTCCATCGGCATCGAGTACCAGAGGATTCGTACAAACAACGGGTGGTTCACGATTTTTACCACGACATCAACAATCCCTCGAGATTCCTTGGGCAGGCGGTCGATCCGGAGAGGACGAGGACAACCGAAGTACGCATTCGTACAGGAGCACGTCCAGGGTCTCCTCGAGACGACAGAGTACCGAGGATTCGATCGATTCCGAGGACGAGTGGTACTGTTACGAGCTACGTAAACTCGAGGAGCTAGAACGGCAATCCCAAATAGAGATGGAGGTGTCCGAGGTCTTGGTAGAGGAACCCGAAGAAGTTGAACCGTATCAACCGGACGAAAGTGTTAAGGAAAGAATGTCCTGCGTGCTGAAGGAACTTAAGATGAAAGCTGGTACTAGGCCTAAAGTCGAGCCGAAAGAAGAAAAAGAAAACCTACGAGGCGAGAGAATGAACGGTGCGATTGTGAAGGAACGCCGAACCGAGGAAAGCGAGAGATATCGTGACGAGAAGCCGATTCCTAAGAGGAAAACCGCTGAGAGTGTAGAAGCTGTGTTTGCTAGAGTTACTGATTATCACACTTGGGCTCACGAGGAAGAAGCAAGAAAAGAAAAACCACCTCCCTCTACCGAGGAAGGTTCCTCGGGCGAGACGTCCGGTCCGGATAGTCCCGGACAGTCGATGGACGAGGACGAGGAAGATGAATTACAGAAAGACGAGGTCGAGGAACAAGAATCCAGACGTAGTTCCAGCGGATCGACTATGAGACAAGGCGAGAAGATCGTTCAAGAAACGGAACCCGTCTCACGCGAAGGTAGCATGAGTGTAGCACCTTCCGAGGTATCCCTCGGTATGCAAATCATTGGTGATTCCGAAAGTATTGGGCTCGAAGGGTACGAACACGAAGAAAACGGTAGCACCGAGGCTGGTGCCGCTTTAGGTTTACCCAAGATAAAAATCGACGCGTCATCTTGCGCCAGCGCGGACATGACCTTGAAGGAAGGCCAGGTTAGCCCAGGTCCACCTGGTTCCAAATGGAAACTATTAAAGACCTTGAAGGAACGCAAAGAAGAAAAGCTGAAAGAGATCGAGGAAGCCTCTAAGGAAGCAGCGACTATTTCTCAGGGACCCACGGCAGTGAGTATAATGATCAAGTGAGGACACGAAAATTTCTGTAAGGCGTACTCGAGATTCGGGAGCTGGGTTAAGTCCTAATCTTTTTCGTAACTTTATGGCCTTTACTTTTATCCACGTCTTCTCTATTCTATACGAGGAGTTCCGTTTTTTCCAAAGATCTCGCGTTACAGTAATTACACAACAACCAACGAGCTTATGAGAACCAACAAAACACTTTTTATACTGTCTACACTTCTGTCGAATTACAAAGAGAGAAAGAAAAAAAAAAAAAAAGCCAAAAAAAAAAAAATAAGAAGAAGAAAGTCGAACGCTCTTAAAACTAAATAACTATTATTCGTCACTATACAATATTTACGAGCTATGGCGCTTCGAGCACCCTTTTCGAACGACGAGTCCTTCGAATTCGGTTCACGTAGCGGCAGCCATCACGAGTACCGACCTCCTTTTCGTACATATTTCCTGCTACGCTCGGTACTCGGACGTTTCCTACCGCTACCCCAACGACGCAAAGTACTTCCGGATGCTTCATTTTTCGCGCGTTTCGTATTCACTGCGCGAGGCGTTATCTACCTCGAGTATCGAGTACGCTCTATGTAAGTACGTTGATAGATTGTAAAGGCGTGCCGAGTCTTGCGAGAGAAATCTATCTCTAGACATTAAGGCCGAACTAAGAATGTAAGTCTTATATATATACACTAAGAACGTGTCACTTCCGTTCGACCGTATCCAGTCAATACTTAAACGATACAATTACGCGAAACCTAAGTCAAGCTTTGCTAACGATCAGACTGATAGTCATACAGAAGATAATGAAAGGAGAAGGGGGAGTCGATGAAATGAGAAAAAAGAAGGAGGAAAAACTACGATGATAACGAATCATGCGTAGAAGGTATCCTTGTCAATTTAAGTGCAACACCACTAACGCTTGTCTCTAAGCAATATTTCTAAGAAACTAAAAAAAGAAGAAGAATGGAATCGATTTTGCGATACTTATACGATATTTCGTAATCGATCGATTCCGACGAGCCGACGGAATGATAAACGTCATTCGCGTGCTCACCTAATACGTGTATTCTTAGAGATTATTTAGACGGTGCTTTACTAATTGATACGCTTTTAAGGTAGTATTATTATTGTTAGAAGAGATGAAGAAAACACGGTGAGGAGAGACAGAAAAAGCGAATTTTTCGCGTGCCTGCGCGATCTACGATGTCGGCGACGTCGAAAAAATGGAAAAAGCCGCGTCAACACCCGATATACTAGGTACATATAACGCGTGTGCGTTCTAATCTCGAGAAACAGGTGTCAGACGAAAAAAACAATATTAGCGAGAGGCTAGAAAATATTTAGCGTATCACCGCGCGCGTATTATCCGACTATCGTATGACTGTATCGTATAATAGCATTAGTTCCTATATTTCGAGGCTACTCTTTACGAGGCTTAAACGATAAACGCCTAAGGCGAGAAACTTTTACAGACTGTTTAGTAGTATTTGAAATTGAAACGAGAAAGAATATTTTTTGGTCTGCCTTTTCTCGAAATTCGATGGAACTCTCGGAAAGCGTCCGAAAAGCGGCGAGCGTGTAAACCCCTGGGTGAGAAGCTCGCCGTTGATCTCTTAAGCGTTCATCGTAGATAGACGCGTGAGTAATATACATATATATACATGCACGTAACACATCTGCTTGTCCGTATCTATATAGGTATTGTATTCGAGCGACCGTACGTAATCGATTATCCCTAGCGAAACTAATCGATAAATGGATGGGAAACGCGACCTAAGGTGACGAAGAGCGAACTTTGATCTTTCCTAACGAGTCTCGAGCTAATCTTGGAAAAAAATTCGTATACGATGAACGTCTGTTCTATTTTTGTTTCGACAAAAAAAAAACGAAACAAGGCGGAACGTATGTAGTATATTTAAAACAAAGATGGATATATGAAAACATTGTTAAAGTATCGAAACGTAAGCACGTATATCGCGCAGGCACGATTAAATAATATCATTTCATGCACATCGAACGTCACTCTTGCGAACGCTCATGAAAATCACACGTTATACACATCACGCGCACACCTACATACACGCACTTAACGATAATAAGATTTAACGCGAAAATGCTCAGAGAACACATACATAACGGAGGAGCGAAGAAGGGCTTGCGCTAACGAGAACGCGTTTCTCTGCTCGACCGAAGATAAGTTTTCGTAGTTAATCTAGTAAGAAACCCTGCGTGTCCGTTAACGAGTATACTTCAAAAAAAAATATCGCAACGACGATCGATTCGTCTTGATAACGAAATACTTCCTAGAAGATACTAGACCAACGGTGGCTAAATTGTGGCTCTTCTAAACATTTAATGTTGCTCTCAGGGAGGGCTTAGAAGAAAAGGGTTATGTAATAACGAATTAAAAACATTGGTATGTATTAATTACACGGAATACCGATCAAGTAGAAGATATGGCTCTCTAGTATTTCTGATAGATAAAATATAACTCTTGTCACGATAAAGCTTAGCCACCACTGACTAGACACCAATTTTCGATAAGAGACGAATCGTTCGACGAATAGTCGCGACAGGGTTATTAAATAATACCGATAACGAAGTCCACTTTGTTCGCGAATCGACGTTAGCACGTTCAACCCGGCTATTTTTTTTGATTATTTAGCCATTTTCCCATAGCTGCATTTAAGTGCAGTTTTCCAATTTGAAGTATGCTTTTTAAAATATTATTAAAAACGTATGTGAACCACCAACGATCGACGTCGACAGACAGTAAAAACTAGGTGTGGACCACCAGTGATCCATGCCGGGTCGAACGTGTTAAAACCGTTTAATATCTTCTTCGTGAAGTTTCGAAACGTCGAGAACATTGAGACACGCGTAAAATACCTACTACTCCAGCGTGCATTTACCATAGTATTATAAAGCATAGTTTATTAAGGCAGTATTGTTTGTCTATACGAAACGAGCAAACGATGCTTCTAATTACTATTTGACTACCAGCTACGGACAGTATACATACACACAGCTACGAGCATGCATATACACGGCTGGGAGGACACTATACGCATTTACGCGTACACCGACATTACCTTCATTCGAAAATCTCTCGCCTACGTACATACCTACATAGCCGAGTCCTTTGCATAAGCAAACCTCGACGATTAGTCTACTTCGCCTAACGACGTTGTAGTTTCCCGTAATATCGGTGGTATAGAGTTCTCGGAGTCTAAATATTACCCGATAAAAAGATCCTTCCGTAATCGACGCACACTAACTATACTACCTAACAGATTATCGCGTATTCCATTCTATCGAGCATGAAAAGTCAACAACGGTCTCGATACTTCGCAGAGTGGTATCGATCTCGAATTCTCGCAGTATTACAGTGGACAATACTTCCTAATGCGAGTCTACTCTAGTTCCCTTTGTCTTCGATAGAATCGTTCGCACGTGAGAGTGCAATCTCCATTGAACTCTTCCTTTATTATATTTCTTTTTACCTTTTCTTTTCTCTCATCAGACGCTTCTCGACACGTCAAACGATCGAAAAGAAGAACGACGAAGAGAATTTTATTGTCGTCGTCCTGTTAGTTATTAACGACTTATTAGCCTACGTAATAATATAATAGCGTCATAGAGAGATAGTACACTTTACGGACAAAGCTCGGTAATGGCGAGTAATCCCGCGTCGTTCGCTTTGTGCATTTAACGAGTTTGCTCGCAGACTCTTCGAGCTTTCCTTTATGATATCACTTTTCTTCTTTTTCATTGTCACGAAAATTGAGAGACTCGTTTCTTCCATGTCGATATATATATATTGACTTTGAAAATCGCTATCTCGTTATCGCGTCCCATTCTTCGTTCTATCGCAATTTCTATCACGCATATTCGGAATTTTCCGAATCGCTGGAGCGACGGGACACTGACTCGCGCCGAGAATTTCTTCTTTCTTTCGTTTCATGGCTGAAATCTCGAGAAGGAGCTTGACGGGAAGTTTAAGCGACGCGTTCCAAGCCATCGTACCGTGTTAGTCTCTCGCCAACGAACAGAGACTTCGCTACATAATTGTAATACATACATTACATACCTACATGAACACGAAATGGTATATGTACACGTTCTATACACACGTCCAATATTATATGCTTCCGTATCTAAAGACTTGTGCAAGTGTATCTCGTATCCTCTAATCGACTTTAGCAATTAATTATCGTACATAACTTCGGTGTTTAGATTTAGGTGGTTTCGGGGTTTTATCGCGTCTAACGGTACGGTGAACGATAGCGGGACGGGCTTTACGAATGCAATCCGATTATAAAAGGGTTTCCAAAATGGGAAACGTTGAATGGTGGTAGGAGAATCGGCGGGAATGCCGCGCTTTTGTAAACGGGGAAACGGTAGGAGAGAAACGATGTCAATTCGAGAGAAGATAAACAATGAAACGGATACGTTTTTACGAGAGAAGGTTTAGAAGATTAGGAAGGATAATTCGAAGGGACGATAAGAGATTTAAATTATGCGTCGAATTCGACGGAACGGGGCAGATTTATAACGAGCGGACGAAATAAAAGAGAACGATATTACGGTCCCACGATGTCCGTCCGCGAGGAATATTAATCTATCGCTCCTTTTGAAATTCGATATCGAAGAGTTCAAATTTTTTCTCAAGAATCTATAATTTCCTAGTATGAAGCATGATATTTTCAACGCTCTGGTAGAGACCGGAAAGAAACAATTGGAGAAACGACGATGGTTTTACGTTTAAATTCTATAATTCGCTTTTTCGCGTCCTCGTTTCGCGATACCACTCGACGCATCGTTTCTTAAAAAGTACAACAAGAGTGTTTTCATCGACGATCGCATCGTTCACGATACGTATCTTTCTACGAAGAAAAAAAATCACGCTTTTATATGCCAGACGATCGTCCAGCATGTTGATTTTTTTTTTTACTTTTTCAAGAATCAGTACCACCACTCGTTCCTCGCTACTTTCTTCTCCGATCGAGCGAGAAATTAAAATCCCGTTGAAAAATATATCATTTCGTTTCCATCCTAGCGTAATATCTCGAATGGAATCGTAAGCCACGCGGCGTATCGGCTTCGTTATCGGGAGAGAGAGCTTAATTAACCGAGTCGATTAATCAGTCCCCTTTCTATTTTGGCTTACTGGTATAAATTTTCTCGACGACGTAATTTTGCCTTTACATAAATTTGCAAATGTAATAAGCTTCCAAGAAAGGCTTTGGCCTTATCGGCGAACGATAAGATCTACCGGCGCGTTTCTCGTAATGCCACCCTTAACGAAAGGAGGCAAAGAAAAGTGCTTTCTTTTTCCCCCAAGGTACTCCAGATCGACACGCGTCACCTCGAATTTGTATAATACGTACAAAAAAGGGCGTGGTCCTGGGAACGAGCTTTTAATAAATCTAACATTATCGCGTTGCTTTGCAATTAGCGACACCATTCGTCAAAAAAGATTTAGAATTAACGCTGAACAAAAAACCAGACTTTTTCATACGGAATTCTTTTGACAAAATCCAGGTGAGCGAAACAACTCGTAGATGTAATAACGAGCCACGAATTTTTATTTTTCCTCTCTCTTCGAATATTTTTAACCGACTACGTTCACGAAATAACGTTCGAGAGTAAAGCCACGCGAAACCACGGGCACGTTCGATCCTATTGAAAGGGCCGTTCTTCTATGGTATTTTGTACAATCCACAAAAAAAAGCATTTGTTGGAGCGTTCGATAAACGTAAATAGCTTTACGTGGATCGTGCTACCGATTCGATCGTGATAGGTTATTTCGGAAAAAAAATGCTGATCTCGTGAAGCAAACGATTTTCGTAAAGATTTATTCAATTTTCCGTCATTTCCACATGCTCCACGATCTTTTTTCTCTACTAAGATCGATGAAAGACGAGACAAACTTCCGTACCTACCTCGAGAACAATAGGTTCACGAGAAAGAGGAGAAGGCGAGAAACGAGTGAACGTCGCGACGAAAGAGAGAGAATTTTTTTTTTTTAATTGGATTTATCGCGACTGGTGGCATAGAAAAGGCGGGGAGAGGAAAGATTTTAATTGGGCAGACAAGTTTATCGAGTCTTTTTCCGCGTTCATCGCTCCTCTCGTGGTACGCGCGTCTCGAGAGATCGAACGATTCGTTCGGTCTGCTCCGTGATCACGCATAAATCGATCGTGCCGATAAAATTATTTCGTGCATGGAAGCGTGTACAAAGATAGATGGGAGGGGTGGTAGAGGGATGGGCGTAAAGGGTAAGGTGACGCTGGACGATCGAGGCGTTAATGCGATTTTCTATCGAGGATCCTCGAAACGAGGCCGCAGCACAAACTCCAGACCAATTCTGTACCATTTCTCACTTTTATATGAAACGTGGATTAAAAAAAAAAGACGCGTTACCGGCCCGTCCGGCCGGGTACTCGCGCGCCCCTCGCGGCGTTAAAATATATATTATAAATAAATGAATATATAAATATATAAATAAATATATATATTATAAAAATGCAATTATATAAATACGATCGTCAACGATCGATTAATAACATTGTATATGTATATTGTCACGGTGTTAATTCGTAAGTATGCGTACATACACGATTACGCGACACGTGATCATTTTCGAATACGTGTTTAATGGTCAGAAAAAAGGTTAGAGTTGATAAGGATGTCCGATTTCTAAAATCAGTCGCTCGAAGCGGCGAACTTTTTTCCATAGAGGTAAAACACATACATATAATACGTACACCACCACCTGGAGCGACAGGAGGAACACGCACATATGCGTTTACGCAAATATAAAACTGTACCAACAAGAAGAATTACGCCGCGAGCCTTCTCTCGTTTCTCGACAAACTTCAAAACTTATACACGCGTTCGCTCGCGAGATGCGCACTCACACGTACAAATTATATTATATATATATATATATAACTATATAATGTGTTTAGCGATACGATATATCATTGATGAATCATTCTCTTTTCATCGAACTTCATCGTACATACGACATACATACACGCTTGTCACGCGCACTCACATGTCACACATGGAAAACACGCGCGTCATAGAGCTATATATATAAATATAAATATATAAATATTATATTTAACTGTATGGATATATCATAACCTACGCGGTAGTTTTGTGTCAATTAATACTATAATGAACGAACGTTTAGTCATGTTTTTTGAAGTGAGAATAAGATGGACAAGCGTAGTTAATTAAGCTTACGTGTGATAATTCATGCAGGAACGAGGAAATTTGTTGTGATAAGGGAAGCGTCTCGCTCGATATCTCGTTAAACTCGTACGTATCTTGATTACTTTTTTTTTTTTAATTTGCCTTGGAAATGTAATCTTTCGACCACAAAAATGGTACGAAGGAGAAAAGTTATTTCGAGTTTCGTATCGATATTCTTTGCACGAGTAATATCGAAAGAATCTCTCGTGTAACGTTTAGTATGTCAGGTAAAGAGAGAGAGAGAGGGAAAGAGTATCTATCTAAGAATTATTATTATCATCCTCAACCCTCAAAATCCTACCTAGCGAACGACCGTGCACGTTTCTCCGCCGTTTTCCGATCACGCTCCGTAGAATCGACAGAAAGGGTTAATTTTAACCGGTTTATCCATAGCCAGGTCGAGCACAGACTCGGAATTTTCGATATCGAACTCTCGACTAGACCGTACGTACACGGCTACCAACGACGACGGCGGTATAATAAAATGATCGATCGGTCGATCCGTCATACCTCTTGCTCGTTGTACTCGTTCGTTCTCTCGTTGATATCTTTGAAAACTTGTGAAAAAAGATGACGGGCTGAACAACTTCCGATCGGTGTTCCTTCATCTCGAGAAATCAATTGCAATTTTCTCTCTCTCTCTCGCTTTCTAGAATTCACACAGTTTATTCGAATTTTTGAAAAATCTACCACGTCTCCTTTATATTCCCGCTGTCTCATTGCGTGCTGGATCGTCATTTGAATTTATAAAATATCAAGAGACTCGACGGATTTCCTTCTTCGCGTGCCACACGAGTTTATTTACTTTTTACTATTCATGTATATCCCAGTTCGAGGGAAAAATAAGCGCGAGGAATTCGACGTCCGAGTTTTCATGTTTTCACGCTGAACATCCTTTCGAAGGAAATTCTTTTCTGCCTGTCGGAAAGAGATAGATAGATAAAAAAAAGAGAAAACTCATGACAGATCAAAAAGATGGTGTTCCTAAGACAAACAACCCGGGCTTTCATTTATCACGTGGAACCACCATTTTCGTTCGATTGGAAAAATTTTCGTTCACGGTACATCGTTTCGGCCAATAAAAATAGAACGAATCTATTCCCTGGGAAAAGTTTTTAATCGAGCCCGGTTCATGATGCGACCACCAACGCACACAAGGAAGATCACTCGGCTGGTTTGAATTTTCGAGGTAGGAGCTACGGTTACCGCAGTGCAGTGAAACGTTACGAATGGTCCTTTTGGTCCTAACACCTTTGGCAGAACGTCAAACGTATTAGAGACTATGACGTTCGACGGTCCATCGACGTTAATACCAACCGTGCGTATAATCCTCTCGTCTTTCTGGATTCTAGTTGCATCAAGTTTCAATTAACGTTACAAATCCTTCAATGAGATCATTCGATTTTGATCTTTTAATCTTGACACCTTGAGAGTCTTAGCTAATACCATAATGTTCAAACATTAATATAAGACTGAATATAACCCAATTGTTTGATCGACATAAAATCACTTGTTCAAAATTGTCAAAAATGTGAACGTTATAAAATACAAATTTAACAAATTAGAAACTCATAATGACAATATTAAATTTGTAAAACCTTTATAAAATTCATTAGATAAATTTATTTAAGAAGCTATAAATGACGTAGAAGTACATCAGTAGTAACCAACTACGTATTTTGACGCCAATAAATAAAAATTCGATCGTTTTTATAAACAAATGCATGAAATTGCTATATTTAGCATTTTTCATACGTTTTCGAAACTATTTTGTATAAAATAAAAGACGTACGAGCGTCGCGAGAAGATCGAGCGAGCGTCGAAGATTAGGTTGTACGCCAAGCGGATTTATAAATGACTGCTAGCACAATTAGGCGCGCACCACATTAAATATCGTCACGCATACAGCTCTCTCGACATATCATTCGCAGAAATTGCGCACGCATAATTGCCCGCAACTTATTCGCAAACACACGCGGTGTTCGAATTTATCACGAGGAAAAAGAAGCGCGTGTGCGCACACACATATACACACATTACCTACATAGATATACGTGTCTACATATACCTAGACGCATCAACGGCCCGTCACGTTCGGTTTACCACATCGACGATCTACTTTATCGATGATTAGAATTTTGCCAAATTTCAAACGATCTTACCCAGCAACGACCCAGGCATATCAAACAACCCCGAATTCGGACGATTTCTCACGGAAATGCTCGAAACTACCAACAAAAGCGCTTTCCCGACGTCGAAAGTTAATCTCTCGGACGAATTTGCGATAAATCGATTTTATCGCCACACGGATGGTACCATTTGGGTTCGGGTAAAGCGTTCGCGAGTGATTTTCTTTTGTAACCCGTCGAAGATATTTTTTTTTTTGTTTTTTTTTATTGGATACCATACGGCCAACTTCGATAAGAAGACGCAAGCCAGGTTCCCATTCGCGGTAGAGAATCCGTTCGATAAGTCGGCTTAAATGTTCCCCCGGTGGGCGAAACTAGCTGGACTACGGACTTCTTCTCGCTTCGTTACACAAACCTGCAAGCTGCTTGCGAGCTTCCTGCGAAATAGACTTTCCTTTTTCGAATCAGCTACATACACATAGAAATCTTGTACGTATATACCGTGCCACGTACAAAACTTTTCCCCCCATTTTGAAAACTTCTATTCTTTCCAAAGCTTCTTCCACGACGGAGAAGAAAAGGTTCCCTTGCGTTTTACGCAAGGAAAGAAAAGATAAAATTTTATTCCGTCGATAAGGAGCGTCTCGCATTCCGGGAGAGTCCGAGTTCGGTCGTTTTAAAAATTTCCATCGAGCGAAATGCTCCAAAGTCTACTTACATATCAGCTCTTATCACGGAAAGAAAAATATATGAGATTATATATATATATATAAAAGCATATAGAAATATACATATATATAAAAATTTATATGTATACTGTAGTGCTGGCGCGAAATTGAAAAGTAGGTAAACTGCCAAAATTCGTATATACCTACCTACGTACAAGAATGAACTTAATTCGAACTACGTTACTCGGAACGTAATTTCCAAAACTACAAGCCCGAGTTCGAAATTGTTTACATAATAATATCCTCCGTGTGGAGAACAATTTAACCTCGAATTAATTCGCCTATGTAGATCTCGTCGTGTTGGTAAACGAACGTACGACAAGCCGGAAGCTTTTGCCGCTCACATTCTCGGTTTTCTTCGAACTCTCGTCGAAAACGCAGCTACTCCAGGAACGAGTCTCTTCCACAATTTTTACTTCGAAGTTACAAGACCTCGACGTAATCCAGGAAAACTTCAGGATATCGAACACGATGTAATCGGATCCGACGAGCTTTACAAGATACAAGAGTCCATGACTAAAACACGAATTGAAACATCCGTTAAACGTCTGCCATCGTTTCATCGATTTTTCCTGTACTTCGAAAATAGACTTAAAGGCGTCTTCGACGAGGTTTAACGAAGATCCGAGGACAAGGAAAAAAAAAAAAACTTCCTTATCGCATCTTCATATCATAGATATCTTCATACCATTAAGTGTCGTATCATTAAAACTCGAGGAAGAGTGGAAGGTCTTCGTCTCGATCGGTGTAGCACAGCGAAAAGTACTTAATGAAGCAACCAAAAAAAAAAAATAAGATGACAGAAGAAAGCCTCTCGATCTCGCGCGATTAGCGCGCCCGTATCGGAGCTACGATTAGCGTGTAAGCGAATTAAAAGGTAATACGCTGTTAAGGCCTAATAGATAAACGGACGATGAACTTGTTAGGCGATAAATTAAACAAAAAATGCGTAAGCAAGCAAGTAAAAATAAGTAAACTAAGTACATGGTGTTTTTGTTGTTAAGTAAAGAAAAAAAAAAACGGCTTGTCGGAAAAAAATTATACTCGCGAAGCGATGCTATTCTGTGTAGTCGTACTACTATCTCAGTTGTATACTTCCTCGCCTTCGAGGGCGTCTCTACTTTTCTTTTATCGCATATCTCTTTCTCTCTCTTTCTCTCGTAGGAAAGACCATTACAAACCGGAAAACACCGCAAACGAGCTTCGCGCAATTAAGGTACACTCCGCGATATATCCGGACTGACCTTAGAGAAAAGCGAAACTCTCCTTCGTACTTTTCGCGATCCTCTTTTTCAACCCACGCCGTCTTCCTTAGAGAAGTGGATCAAAGCTTAGCCAGTCAATTACGCGTGCAAACGTTCCAAGTTTTTACCCTGCGCATCTTTTAAAGGGAACGAAACCCACGATAAAGATATTACGTTGCTAAGAAAAGTATTATCTATTTTATAAAAGTCAGGGGAATTTATTATTTAGATAATGAATTTTATTGTAGTAAATTCTCGAGCTGTTTTAAACATTCAAGGAAGATTATAGAATCGTTTGGTAGCTCTTACTCGTCGAGAGAAAAAGATAGAGAGAGAAAAAGTGATGGAGACGCTCTGGAAGGTTTAGCCCACTCTGTGGCTAAACGTCGAAGAAAGGCGATTAAAAAAAAAAAAAGGACATTCTATTCCGGTGTTACCGAAGCTTCTTCTAGCGAAAAAAGAAACCCATCCCTTCCGTAAGACTGTTTAAACAAAAAAAAAAAGGAGTGAAATGACGAGAACGAAGAGAGAAAAAGCGAGTTTTAGAAGCGAGCGAAAAGGAAAGAGACGAGCGAGATAATGGCGAAGAAGGACGAAGAAGATACCTGCGGGTCTCGAAAAACTTGGAAATAAAAAAGTATAACTTATTAACACTTGTTACGCTATCGATAAGTTTATATATCGTCGTAACTCTCTCGCGACAGAACTTTAAGAGTATTATAGGTGATATTATATTTATACGGGCTGTTACGCGCTGTCTCGAGAACAAACGAAAGCAAAGAAGAAAGGTAACTTCCAGTTTCATTCGCGAGAAGGTCGGTGCGAGCGAGTAAAAAAAAAAACGAGGGACTGGGGAAAAGAAGAAGAGAGACGGCGAGGCACTTTCCACGTGGAGGAGAAGAAAGATGAGACGGAAAGAAAAACGGAAGTCGAGCACGAAATGAAAGAAGTCTCGCGAAACGAGAGCTACTTCATGCCGCTTTTCCATTTTTTTCCCCCTGTGAATTCGAGGAGAGTGAAAAATTTCGAGGGGGGAGTCGAAGAAAAAAACGGGGGTAAGGAAACGAAAGACTAAGAGATTAGTCGGAAATGAGAGAAGAAGAACGTAAACGCGTAACCTCGAGAAGTCTTCTTACGAAACCCGTGGAAAAGTTTGAAAAGGATGAGAGACCGGTCGTTGAATATAGGCGAAGAAAATCTCGAACGTCGTCGGTGGAGAGCGATTATTAGAAAAGCGGGCGACGCGCCCTAGTCGAATCGATTTTCGATCGGAGACTTGATTAATGGAAGGGAATCGAGGGAAAAAGGAATAGAAGGGTATGAGGAAGGTGAAATTCGAAGAGAAGGAACACGAGGATGGGATGGAGAGGAAGACGCTTATCCGTACTACAAGAAAGGGATTAAGATAAATGCTGCCTCATCCGTGGGAAAGCGAGTATTACGCGTTTACTCGTCGCACCTACGTACATACAAGGAAGACGACGACGACGATCGTTTTGGGTGCGAAAATAGAAGAAGAAAACGACTCGATGAAAAGAAGAGGAAAAAGATGGAGAAGCGAGCGAAGAGAGGAGATCGTAATCCGATGCGAGCTCGTGGGGATGATGATGAAAAAGTAGAGGAAGAAATAAAGAGAAAGAGAGAGAATGCAGACGTTTGCACGAAAAATGTCGAGAAGGAAAATTCTTTTCTCTCATATACTCTACGTTCTGTCTCTCTCTCTTTTTCTTTTAAATTTCATTCCTTATACAGTATCGGGGAACTTGTTAACATCGAGAGTGAGCTAGTTTGTTCACTTTCTTCTCCTCGTACTCTTTCTTCTTCTTCTTGTTAGTATTATTATTATTATTATTATTATTATTATTATTATGATTATTATTCTCTCTGATCTCGTCCAACTTCGACAGAGCTCGAATCGTGTCTCTTTCAAGGAGCTCTCTCGTCGAAAGTTAAGATTCTAGGGGAAAAAGTGAAAGAAGCATCGTGCGTACGTGCGCAGCCACGGAACGACTCTGCTCTTCGAGAATTTTCTCGTGACATTCTCTCTCGCGAAAGGAAAGATGAAAAGTCAAGTATTTCTGTTCTTTTTTCGAATCGTACGAAAAGATTTCTCTCTCTCTTTTGCCTACCATCTCCTTCGACTTCTTCGTCTTTCCCCGTCAACGTCTCGTTTCACTCGCGAGATCTTTCCGTGGCGGCACGTTTTCAAAGACTGTATTATCCTATTTTCTCGAAAAAAAGAGTACACACACACACATACACTCACGAGGAAGAAGAGAAAGAAAAAAAAAAGCGCCTGCGTCATCGTCGCTCGCGCGACCGGCATATGCGCCTACGCGTTCTCCAATTTCGTTTTTCGAACTGTTACTAGGCTTGTTTTTAATAAAAATTGTTTTTTTGTTTGTTAGAACGGAAGCGGACCAGGTGGCGAATCCGGCGGACGAGCGAACGGGTGAGTATCGTTTCCTCTTCTTTTACCCAGTCTCTTGTGTTTGCACGGTCAAAGGTAAATTCGTTTTTGAGGAAAATTGTGGTTTAAAATTGAAAGATATTTTTACGGTAGTGGCTAATACTGCATTAAGTCATCGAGAGGCCCAAGACTATAGGCAATTTTGTTGAATTTGGCAACTTAGACAATCAATCAGAGTGTTTGTTATCAAGTAGTCAAATTTTTATATGATTTCATTCATGAAAATGCCATGCCTAGTGAGACAACATAATTTTAACGTTTTGATAATAAATATAATATTTATCCAGTCCGTTACTGGTAGTGGAGAATTCAGAAAAAATGTTAGAAATAAATTTCACGGTAGCACGTATTTGCAATTTCTTTATAATTCGTATTATAATACCCTAGCCGAAGAATTGAAGATACGAAAGAACCGTTTATCTCTTCTCACAAAAATTCTTATCGCTTCGTTAATAAACGAGGTTTTCGCGGAATCCAAAGTACGGTCACGTTCGTGGAATAAAAAGTAGTCCAAACATTCACCTCGCTTCCTAACTTCGAAGATATAATATATAAAGGGGCAAAGAAAAGTTTTCTTCTCGACGTTGTACGCCGTACGTGAGACAGGAAACTTCGAGGAGAACGAAAGGGGAGAAAAGGTTTTTCGTTGATCGGTCCGCAGGCACTGAGAGCCGTCGAAATTCGAGAGGAAAAGTGGAAAATCTCGTGCTCGATGGCTATACTCAGCATGTTCTCAAAGAAATAAAGAGTAGGAGAAAGATAGAAAAGAGAGGGTTTAACACGAACGGTCCGCGTCAGTACCGTCAAATCGTGAGAAAACCTGGCAGAAACTTCGGCCGCTTGCCTGTGCTTTATCGTGTCGTTCTTCCAAATTGAAAGTCCAACGATAAATTTCTCCTTACTGATCGCGAGAAAGCCTCTTTAAGTCCCGACATTCTCGTAGCCGTCGTTTCCATGCCACCGGCTGCCATTGTGCATTGTTTGTCGAGTCGATATAGCGGCTTCTTCTCCGACGTGAACAATACGACTAATCAGGGTACCTACTACCCAAGAATAATAAATGTACTACTCGAAATTCAATGTTCAAAAGTTATAATTCTAACGATAAAAAAGTAATCTCGAATTACCAGCGTATCATTAGAGACGACCCACGCCCTTTTTACGAAGGACGTTAAAGCGATCTAATTGAAGAGTCGATCAACCCGATAGCCTTACCATCTTCTTCCCACCGGCGAAAAGATTCTGAAGTGAGCGAAGGAAAGCCTTTTCCCGGCATGCCAACGGAGAAAGGGAGCAAGGTAGGATTCAGCTTTGACACATCGAACGGTAGGGGCCCTTGAAGAGGGTCGGCAAGAGAAAAGTGCTTCTTAATTGTTGCGAGCTACCTCCAATCGTTTAGGGATCCTTTGGACGATCGATGAGACTCTCGATTTAAAAAAAGAAGAAAGATTCATCGAAAGAATTCATTTTTCACATTTTCATGATCATCCTAATTCCTTGATAAATGACAGCACAAAAATGGACTACTATTTTGAAATTCGTCTATCTCGCAGGACGCTACGAGAAAAGGAAATGGTATAAAAGCGGCTTTGCATCGACGTTTACGCTAGGAACAAAAAGCTATGTCGGGTCGGAGATCAAAACGAAAGCTCGGGGACGGGAAACAACAATCGGAATGTCGGATAAAAGGGCCGTGCTTGTGTTCCATCGAATGCTTCGATTTAGTGTTCGTGGGATAGTTTCTCAGTACCGCGTGACAACGCTCTCGCTATCTCTAATCCGTCGGTGAGCGTACCGAACGGAGCTTAAAGCTTCTTCGATACTCGACCGAATGGTTTTCTCTTATCGGTCTTCCCAAACGAAAGGAGAAACTTCGTACGTACCCTATCGTCGATCAAATTTAATCATCCTAGACGATGAGAAACGATTTGTTAGCTCCTACACGGTAATGGCTCGCCGTCGAAAAAAAGGAAGGTCGGGGAAATGGGGGTCACGTGAAGAACACGAGTGAGCTTTACGATCTGCCAAATTGACAAAGGCATACGCGTGCCTCTACGAGCATGATCATTAATCTCGTTGCTCTCGGAGACTCCTCGAACCACGCAACTTTCACTTTTACCACCCAACCCCTATCCTTGTTATGCTGTAAAGCGTCGACGATAACTTTTTTGCAAAGTTTAATGATCCTTTCGTCTGGGGCTTTTCTCGGCAAATTTCCTCTAGTTCCTGAGTTTAAAGTCAACTTCGTTCGTTTTTTTTTCTCCGCGTTATAATTAGTGTTGTTCTTTCAAAGTCGTTTAAATCGATTAGTTCGATTTAAATCCTACGAAGAGATCCGGTAAACGCGAGTAGCACGGCTAGCTTTAATTAAACAGCCTATAATTCTTCCTTTGCGTGTTAGCTACTCGTTTGCAAAAATAAAGAATTCGCGAAAAACGGAAGAAGACCTCGTGGGTGTAAAATATCTCGAAGTGATGGATGGCTCGGTATCATACCTCCCTGTCAGAAAAGATTTCTACTCGGGCAAGTTACCGTGCAAATTTATACAATCCGTATTTCTACAATCTGAAATTCGATTCGTGGGAAAAATGAGGTCAGCCGAGGCAAACATCACGAAAGGAGGAAGCCAATAAGAGTGTGGACTTTCTTTCGAGTCTTCTTTTAGCTTGGTTCGAAATAAAAAAGAACGAGAAAGTAACCAACGAATGATGGGGCTTAAATGATCCCTTTAGCCTCTTCTTGCTAGGATTAATTACGCTTTTTGTGCCATTCCCGGACTCTGGTCGATACTAAAGGACGGTCCAAAAAACAAAAGCTTCTTTCTATTTCGAGCGGTGAATACTCCCATCGCGGTAATTTTGGAACGGTCCGTCAATTTTCTCTTTCTTCTTCCCTACGTTGACTAATTGTCATATACCATTTAATAATTCATCCCCAAAATTTGAATTCCTCCATCCCTGCACCCTATATGCATATCATTAATTGCTCTATATTTCATAATTACTCTCACAGACACTGACATTTTCCTGTTGCAATTATTACTCGTTCTACACCTACAATCTACGTTAGGATAAAGTAGGATGATGAAGCAAGCTTAAGATTGACAAAAAGTAGGTAGAAGAGTTTCGAAAAAGTTCTAGAAAAAGAGAAGACTCCATCTCGAAAAAGTTCTTTGCCGTGACGTTCTTAAGAAGAAACCGGGACACAAGATTTTTGGCCGTGTTCTGTACGACGATCGTTAAAGTCGTCTCCGAGGATGAGCTAGGAACATAATTCGAAAGTTCGATTACTTCCCAATCCGTTCTTATTCCAACCGAAGCCTAATAATGTGGTGCTATATATAGAAACGTTTGGCTATCGGTGCACGTTCTTATGTAAACTTCGAAAGGAAGCGGTAATAAGGGTCCACGAGAAAAGGAAGATAAACTTTTCCGATAATTTATTAAACCACTCGATCCGATACCTCGTATTATTAATTTTAGAAACTCAAATCGCTCGAGTTATTGATTATCGATTTTAAAACTCTACTTGTCTTAATTATAAAATAAAAAATTGTCACTACCGTAAAAATGAATACCGTGTATCTTGCAGTGTAATAAAAGGCGTTATCGATATTAATTTTCTATCCAAAATCATTTGTTATAGGCATCCAGGCGACAATCCTTTCTACAGCAACATCGACAGTATGCCGGATATTCGACCACGTCGGAAGTCAATACCATTGGTCTCCGAGCTGGTAGGTAACCGATTACCATATTAACGTGGCATTCCGTTATTGTTTCTATATCTCTATCTATCTATCTATCTATCTACAAATCCGTATATGTATTACGCATATATATTATTATTATTATATATAAGTACACTTCGTACACGCATACATATATGTACCTACATCGACCCGAATCGTCCGTGTTCGTCAAAGTTTTTGTTTCAAAGTCTAAACAATGAAGCATTTTCGTCGACCACGTCGTCATCGTCGTGTTATACTCCTTTTTATTATCATAACCTCGTCCCCATCGTCTTTTCCAATTTCCATCAACACGAGAAACGACCAACGAGAACACGGAATGGACAGGAAACCGAACACACTTCGCCTTTCCGTTCTTGAGCTAATTGCTCGCTTGGTTTGTTTTAATTAGTTTGACTAACCGGCTCGAGGGCACGCCAACGTGCTTCGTTCTACCGCGCTTCGTGTTTCACCGTTCTCGACTCTCGCTCGACCTGTTGGCTATGTCTTCTTTACGGTTCATAGGTGAATATGATTTATGGCAACGTGTGGCTTACTCGAGTGTGAAATTTTACTTCTCTTTCTTTTTGTATACGTTTTCGTTCGTACGTGAGAATTTACATTTCGACAAGTTTCTTTTCCGATATCTTTGTAACGGGGGTACTTTTCGTTCGAAATACCGAAGCTTAACGCGGAATACGAAATTATATGATTTTCCGGCACGATTGTGGCCACGGATTTAATTTACATTTTTGTTATATGATACGAGAACAATTTACATTTTTTCTGATCATCTCGCCGCGAAATGGATATTACCTCGCTTGATATTTTTGTAATTTCTTCCTCACCTATCCCTCCCCCTCTCTCTTTCTACTCTTTCAACCATCGTTTTACGTGACGACGAGGTCGACCACGACACGGACGTGCCGTAAATTCGATTTTTGTAAAACGCGGGTCACATGCGAGCCAACGTTTTAAATTAGGTATCCTTTGAAAGTTTACGAGAAAATCAAATTAATCGCGTTGCAAACCTCAAAGGTGACCCGCCATTCATATCAAGACATGTGTCTCGTCGTTAATCTAATTACGTGTTTTGCGTTTCAGTGTTACATCGTCCGGCTAATACTAACCTAAAAATATAATTAACGGTATTTAGGACAAAAAATATAGGGACAACGCGCGTTAGATGTAAATTGGAAAGCAAGAAATGTGAAGCGACATGAGTTTAGGAAATTTGGATTTTATTCGAGCGACGTCATCATGACGATATTCTCGGCCAATCGCGGATCGATCGATAGCACTTTCGGAATCGTTTGAAATTCGTGTTAACGATGAACGCGAGAACGACGGGATTGAGTCGTTTCCTTTTTATATTTTCACGTTGAACGGTATTTGAAAAGAGTATACTAATCAGGACAATTTTTAGACTCGGGTCAATGAGGTATATTTTCGATAAGACTAAAAATTCAGATGAGCGATCCATTCTAAAGGAAATATTTACGTGACGTATATATACGAGCTGTTTATAATAACTGTAGTCTTAAAAGAACTTGAGTCGAATTTTTTTAATATAACGTAGACTTTTAATTTTGAAATAATAAAATAGAATTTCGTACTAAACGGATTATATAACGATACGTGATATTTCCAGCTAAATTATTGACAGATTTTACGTGCAAAAATCGTCTCTTTTTTATTTACCCAAGATAAAATTGGCAAAACTTCATTTGTAGAAGCTCCGAGAGATAGAAGAAAATATCGATTTTCGATCAATCCGCGATAATTGCCGAATCGTCTCTCTGTGGTGAAAAAAATTTATAATTCTATCGGTCGATGGTAGGTTGATTCATAGAAATACATTCGACGGAGGATTTTCCCTTGACGCGTTTCGTATCTTCCACCTAAGAAAAGAAACTAACACTAACGGAGGAGGAAGTTTGAAAGAAATTATTAAAACGAGTTCCAAAAGTCGATAGCTAGTTTTACAAGCAACCATGGTACAGTTGATCCTTTAAACTATTACGTAACTAAATTCGCACTCCTCCTTCTGGAAACCCTCAGGGCACCTTAATTTCCCGACCCCGATGTCTGTTTCCTTGTATGTTCGGTGTCGAAAATTTCTATCTGATTGTTGTGTACAACGTTACCTTGCCAAACGGACAACGGACACGTCGACGGGATTTGAACGGTTACTCGATGAACTTCTACCGAATTATCGAACTTTGGTGATGCCCAAACGAATTATCCGAAATTTTATTATCAATTACCATTATGGTGAAAAAATAGAGAAAGAGCAACATCAAATTTCGATTATTCGATTTATGGGTGTTACGAAGAAATGGTAGTCCCGCTATAATCGTCTCTTCCGATTAATTTTGACATATTTTCAACCCACGGTCATTCAACATTATTTCTATTGATTTTACTTGGCACGGGCTACCACTTCTACGTGCTAACTCGTTACTATTACGCGTGTCCGTTAAATATTGTCTCTGTGCCTCTCTCATGTGTCTAACTTTTGAAAGTATCTATATCCGTTTAGAATTGAAAAAAAGAAAAGAAAAAAAAAAGAAACGTCAATATAGACAAGATATTAAATGGACGTAAATGATACACGTACTAATCAGCATATAATGCTATTTTCTTTGTTTGTTCTCTGTGGCGCCCGTTGTTGTATCCACCTGAACACCTGAAAAAACAAAACCACTCACTGAAAAAAACCTCTCAAAAAATCTCAAAAACTCTACCTCCAGGTCTTGAAGGTACTAATTAAATGCCTCCTTAGCAAACTTAATTAAAAAAAGCTTGCTTCTACGTCGCATGCGATTGGTAGTCGTTTAGATATATTTCTTCTTCTTCTATTTTATTTCTCCTCGTTTCTTGCTTCTTTGCCTTTTATATGAAACAACAACAGCAGCAGCTAGCCTTTTACATTCACCGCTATTCTTTCAGTTTCTCCACCGTTTATTTCCAACGATCGTGGCCCTGGTTTTCTTTTATTCGTTCATTTTTTCTTTCTTTTGCTTTTAGCGCTCGTACCTGACGGCCTTAGCGTGTCGTTTACAAGAGCATGCGCGCGTCGTGCTATCGCGTAACGCTGTACGCTAGGTGAAACGCGTCGAAAACTTATTTTTCCGGTGGAATTGTAAAAAGTACGAGGGAAAGAATAAAGGGTGGCGAAAAAACAAAAAAACAAAGGGAATAGAGAAATGGATGAAAGGGGATGGTTACTACCGCGATGGAAGGAAAGAGGGGGAAAAAAGATGCGATAATGTTGTACTTCGTGGTGATGCGGTACGTTCCTTAATTGCACCACTGAGTGCATTTAATCGAGGCCGATGCTTTGGGGGTACCAGGGCCACAGCCCCACTTCCATATGAATATGCATCGTAATAATAAACGGGAAATGTAACCGGCACGTAGCTGATAATTTTATGCTTTGCGCGATTATACGCGTTAGAACGTCGAGAAAAGGGGCTGCAGCGTTTCGCAGTAAACGTTAAATCATGCTGGGCGTTAACGTTGTCGACCGCGCTAACCTAAATTTCAGATTATCGTTGCTTCTTCCTTCCATCTCACCGCATGTATATCTACTTTTAATTATCGGCACTCGTTTTCGGTGTATTAATAACGTTAGTCTCGATTAGCACGTGACTTATTTTCATCGACCGTAACCACGAGCGACCGAAGCAACCATTGGCAAAAATCGAGGATAAAAGTTTTGAAATAAATGAAACAACCAGCCCGGTCTCTCGAGGATAAAGGTCGAGATAGATATGCTTCCTCACGTTCCACGTTTTATATCTTTCAACGTACCTGCACAATGAAAGTCGTTCCATTGCATTCTGCATGCACATACGAGACAAATCGTACTGGGTGAGTCGGTAGAAACTATTATCTAAAGTAACTCATTATCTATTGGTTTTATCGAGAAACGTTTTATGTTATTATAAGATATTAAAAGAATCACATTCGTTTCACGAATCCTTCGAAACGTAACAGGATTTATTTTTCGATAAGGACCATAGTTAATGTGTTATTTAAACCTTTATAGGACACTGGTCGATATTTCGACCACTTCTATACTTAGTTTTGACAAGCTAAATTTATGTTCACTGAGCCCTAATTAATAAAAAAAAAAATATAAAAAAGCTGGAAATAATTATGTAGAAAATTATGCCCTATAAAGGGTTAAGATAACAATTCTTATTTACTCACCCCGTATAGTCATAGTCGTAGTTAACCGACAAACATAGCCAGTAATTTGCGAGATAGAGTACATGCGTAGAAGATTCGCGTCCAACCACTGACGCGGCTGGATTGAATTCGGCTAAAAATTTACGGACGAAAGAAAGAAAGTTATACGTTGATTTCGGCAAAAAAAAGATCAAAATCATATTTAGGTGGACTCGAGTGAAAAAAGAAGGTCGATGGATTCCGTAGCGTCGACAGAAAAAAAAAAGAAAGTGAAAAAGAATAAGGTCGATCGATGTTTTGGAAATGAAGAGATATAAAAGTTAATGAAAACGGTGCCCCGTGCAAAAATTACGCAAGCACGCTTTTTTATACTAGTTTAAAAACGCAATAGGTTAGTAAAAAAAACGAGGCGATAGTTTACGAGCACTAAAGCGAAATTAGTGCGAAAGCATTAGAGTACGAATTAAGGATAAGGGAGACAGTAGCGCATGCACCGTGCACGGGGCCCCGTGCATAATATCTTAATTGAAATCTACGCCGAACCGCAAATCTCCGCGTGCCACACCTACTAGGCACCCATAAGCTAATTGGATTAGATTTTCATCGTAGAGATATATTCTCTCTCTCAGTCTATCCATCTGTCTTTCTCTTTCTATCTTCCACTTCTAAGTCTCACATTTCCGTCTATCTCATTCTCTCTGTCTTTCTCTCCTTTTATTCTTTCAATTCAACATTATTTTCTGATTTTCTTTTTGCTATCTCTTGCCATCACCTATACCATGATCCTTCCATTTCGACTCTCTCTCTTCCTCTCTCTCTCTCTCTCTCTCTCTCTCTCTCTCTCTCTCTCTCTCTCTCTCTCTCTCTCTCTCTCTCTCTCTCTCTCTCTCTCTCTCTCTCTCTCTCTCTCTTTCTCTGGCTTTTTAAGTTAAGATCCTAAAACCTCTGCCGTTGTCATACGCATACCGAGTTTCTCATCCTATTCTATGTACATACGTTTCTAATCCAGGAAGCAAATTACGTTCGTTACTGGACGAGACTCCTCGTGAAATCGTGAAAATACAGTACTTTTATAACTTCTATTTGCATTCTATTTTCGAGATATCTTCAACGATCTCATAAATTATTCAAGAGTGCCTCTTTCGAAAACCACGAGATCTCGGAAAATTTGGAATACGTTTATTATAAAGCTCGAAAAGTTTCGCGGAAGATCAATCGATCGTGATATTTTAGATTACTTACGAGCTTCGTCTTATTTTTCCGCACTGCTCGTATGTTACATACGTATACATGTACATGTGTAAGAAAGGAAACGAAGTATCGAGGAATCTCTCTATTTTTCTCTATCTCACTCTTCATCCCATCTCTTGTAAAATACGGAAAACAAGTATCTTTAAGGCACGGCTCTTGACAAAGATCCATGTATATACATACATAATTTTAAAAAAATCGCACCATTTTTTGCTCTTTGTATGCGTAACGTCGGCACGACGATAAGTCGATTTTTACTAACATATATATTTGGCATATCAGTACGATCTCTGTTTTTTTTGCGCTTCCTTAGTCAAGATTATGCCAAATGTTATATTCATTTTCTATGTCAATATTTACACGTCAACATAGATCTTTTTTTTTTTTTTTATTATTAGATATATATCAATAGTTTTCTCTTGCAATATTTCTTATCTCTGTTTATTTCGTCTTCGATTTTCACTACGATGTCTTTTCTTACGATCACTCGATTATTCTCTTCGTTATTCTGTATAATAATATTCTATATAAAAAAATATTCTTCGTATTTCCACGTTCTTTTAAGACAGCCTTCTCTCTACGGCTCTTTATTTCTTTCGCTATATACCATAATATACTTCTTTTTTTTTTTCTCTTTCTCTGTCTGTCTTCTTCATTTTTGTTTTCTTCTTCGTTCGTTCATTTCTCTGCTCTATCTTTCTGTCTGTCTTTCTCTCTCTCTCTCTCTTTCCCCTTCACATTCTTTCTTTCTCCCTCCGTCTTTATTTCCGCTCTTTATATCTGTCTATACAATGGAGAGACCGGAAGGCATTATACCTGGATCAGATGCACATTAATTTCTATCTTTTCCTCAGACAATGGCGGTGACGAAGAGGGCTCACGCCGCAGGGCTCACATCCGCGGTGCCACGGGCTACGCTGAACGACGAGGAACTGGTAAGAATTCGTACTTTAGACGAGCTCCTTCCTCGAGATATCATTGTCATCCTTTTCGTATCGATGTAACGAAAAAAAAAGGGGGGGAGCAAAGAAAAAAAAAAAAAAAGACGAGGAACGAGAAAAGTAAACGAAAGGGAGAAAAAAAAGAAAAGAAATAAAATAAAGGGAGAAATAATCTCGCAAGTGAAAAGAGTCACGAAAAGTTTCGCTCTCGACCGTATCACCGGAGCGAAAGTTTTCTCAGAGTTGACTTGTGCGTCGAGAATTTAGTTTTAACACGAGCGCGCCATAATCTTCGATCGGAACAGGAACGAATCATCATTAAAATTCACGCGAATATCGCGAGCGTTCTCGCTTTAAGACTTCTGTCACGAACGCGCGTAGTACTTTAAAAAGCAAGAAAGCGTTCGATGAGGATCGATCGGAACGAGAAAGCTCTTTAAAGGCTACCCCTGATCGCCCTAAACGGCACGAGAGCAATCGCGATAAACGTGTGTGAGATCGATCCCTCGTGGAACGATTTTCGGCTTTTAGATATATTATTCCGGAGGTAGGAGTCAATTCGTCAACGATGCGATACCACCAAGAGAGCGTACGTACGTACTAGGCATCATTATTTTTCGGTGGTTGCTCGACGAGCTAGCTCTGGTCCGGGTCGAAGGAGAGAGTAAAAGCGCTTGCCGTGCGAAACTCCGAAGAGTAAACGGAGATTAGAGAAACACGGTTTTTTTTCTTTTTTCCAAGCGTTACTCAGCGTCAACGTATTTTCACGTATATAACTCACCGTCAAATTTTGATGGAAATTAAACAAACTTTTTTGATAACGCACGCGTCAGTAAAACTACAGGTTTCCCTTTGATGTCTATGTTCGTAATTTAAGAAGAAACTTGCGCGTCGATTCTCTGTCTGTCTCTCTCTCTCTCTCTCTCTCTCTCTATCTATCTCTCTCTCTCTGTCTATCTATCTATCTCTGTCTCTCTCTCAATCTCTTTCTCACTCTGTCTGTCTCTGTGTCGTGACGTCGGCGATCGTTTCGCGTTAACCCTTTATTGCCCGAATTCTTTTACCGTATCTAAAGAGAAATGTGGTAACATGGAATTAGAAAAAATTCGAAGGAAATGATTTTAGAATTTTAATTGCAACATTCTTTATGAATAAAAATTCATTCAGTTTTGATGGTAAAGTCAAATAAAATGTAGAAAATGCTGGTATGTGGGTACGTGATTTAAATGAATACATGGGCCCGTAAAGGGTTAACGAGCGATACCGTACGCGATAGTAAATAAGCGTTCGACTATAACGCCGTAGCACGTAAAATAAAATAAAAAAAAAAAAAACCTGAGGACGATACAATACGAAGGTTGAAGTTCAGGACACGCCATCATTTAGCGTTAAGTTAGCGCAAGCGCGCGTCACGTGACGTCACACGGCGACGCGAAACGAATCCCTCTTAAAATAGGATTAATTTAACACTCTGTAATCTATCTTTTCTTTCTTTTCATACGAACCGCTGCAATTTTATCCTCATTTCCACGCTATTTTCTTTCACGTAAGTGTGTGGCCCAAGCCTACTCTTTTTTCTCAAACTTTCTTTCGATCTTTCTCTATCTTTATAAACTATCTCTTTCTCTAAATACGTGCCCTCGAACCCCGCCTACCTATGTCTCAGAAATATTTACCCTTTTGAGCTATTATAAAGAATTAAGCCGATGGCAAGCGTGTAGCGAACATAGAAGATCAGATTTTAGCGTGCTAGGACGAGCATCGTACATACACATTAGGTATACGTGCATATTTATTTATTTATATATATTATATATACCAATATACATATACTACTAATATATAGATTCGCACGCGCCCAAAACTCTCGCCTCCCCATTAACGATATAACGTTATACAATAAGCTCTTTGCAAGAAGTAAAATATATAAACATATTTACCCCCTCCTTGCTCACCTTCAATACACGAATACACGCGTGTACATAAACGCGACCAAAAACACGCAGCGTTGCATTTAGAGGTGAGATTCTGCATTAACCGAAATAGTTGGTACAAATTACCTACCTTCCATAGGAGAGAGCACAGGATCCTAATATAAAATAATCACGAGTCTGTATGCGAATAGGAAAATGGATATCGAGCGACCCTGTCCGCTGTTATCCCGTACAAACGAGAAATAACTTAGGGTAGTACGCTAGGGCTCCGATTTCTCTGTCCTCGGATGTTCCTTCGTAATAGTACGAAAGCTAGCTAGCCGACTATCTCACCTTTACCGAAGAATCTTATTACCAGTCTCGCTAGGGAAACTTTCTCCATGCTAAAATCGATATGACATCGGGCCAAAATGGATCCTTTCATCTCTTCTCGGTGTGTTAACTTTGAACAATAAATTCTCTATCTATCCTGCTTCCAGAAATGGCTGTTTGTTTGCTAGCTCGAACGTTGACGCTCTATGGGCAACTACTACTCGCTGAATATTCAAAGATAATCTCGATATACGGTTCGCGTTAACGGCAAATCGTTGAAATAACGTCGTTTCGATGAAATTTTTTCGATTATTTAGGAAAGTGGTTGAAGATAGATGTATGTACGGAGGAACATCTTTGGTGCCGCGCGATAGCCCTATAGTGGTGCTTCTTAGCGGATCGATGCTTTAACACCCCCTGCTCCATCCAAGTTATATATATATATACTATATATGTATATATACTACATATATACACACATACATACGAGATATAGAGAAAACGTACTCTCTAACATACACGTACACGCATACACGCTCTCTATCTCTTTCTCTCTCATCCTCTCGAGGTCTTTCGCGCAAGACCCTCTTGAGAGAGAAAAGAGAGAAGGGAAGAAAAGAGAGAAATAAGAAGGAAAGAACGAAACGAAGCGAAAGGATTCGACGAACCGATGGAATAAGAGCTGGACCAAGAGGAAGGTTACCTCTTTCTCGATCGGTCGAGTAGGTGTACATTTTCTTTCGAAATTCGCACAAAAAATGGACAGTTCTCCGATCGATCGGTTGACACGTATATAAAGAGTTTAGATTCTTTTTTAAACCAAAATCTCAAAATTGTTTTAGGTTTGTTTAGGATCCTTTCGAATTCTTTTCTTCCCTTTCAACGAGAGACCACTTACTTAATCTCGTAACACAAAGAAGATGATACTACTTACCATTATTACCCCCCCATGAAGACACGTTTGTTCATGGTCCGTGTACAAAGAACGCCGAATGCAACTTAGGAGGCTCGCAGGCACGATTTAAGATCCTCGATATTTAGTGGAATCGTGTGCACATCGATGATAGAGCGCGAGAGTAGAGCGTAAGTGTGGGCGTGTGCGGAAGATGAGATCTGCGAACCCGCATGGAGAATTGGGAGAAAGATCTCGAGTAAAAGAAGGGAAACATTTCGGAAACACAGGGACGAAACCCGATGGAGTTTTGTCTTTCATATTTTTCTTTTGCTTATTTTCCATCAAGAATATCCCAAAAGTTTTAAATCTTTTATCGAACTAACGATAATCCTCGAGAGGTTCCGTGCGTTTCCGAAAATCCGCTAACGATAGAGTACGATTGTTGACTCTTGGACCCTCCGTTCGGTCTTCGCAAAATCGATCACGACGGATTTCTTCGGAAGAAAGTTCACTTTGGTGAAGCGATTCGAAAACGGGGAATTTCCTTCGTAGAAAGGTTCCCGTTAAACTAACGTTACAATCTCCCTCTGTCCGGTGATGTATCCGGTATAAAATAAACATCGATCATCGTACGAATTTTTCATTTCGCGAATATCCCCTTCCTGATCGATTTTCACGCGAGTGTACCTTACGGACGTGCGAAGATTCGCAATTTGTCAAGCAAAGACGCGTTGAATCGGTCGGATTTTTCAAACGATTCGAACGACCGTGGGGTAGGAGCGGAGAGTCCAAGTGCATCGAAGTGCATCGAATGGTTGGACGAGTGCATCCATTTCGATTCCTGTCTCACTCATCCTTTCTCTTTCCATCTTTTTCCGATCGATTCCCAAGATCCAACTTCCGAGATTCCAGACTCTGTTTCCCCTTCTTGCCTGTCCTAGACCATATGTCTCTATCTTTCTCTCTCTTTCTCTCTATCTATTTCTCTAG
The DNA here is from genome assembly GCA_916049575.1 of Ancistrocerus nigricornis. Classification (NCBI taxonomy): domain Eukaryota; kingdom Metazoa; phylum Arthropoda; class Insecta; order Hymenoptera; family Vespidae; genus Ancistrocerus; species Ancistrocerus nigricornis. The sequence continues at coordinate 32,920,432 of OU696666.1, forward strand.
CTATCTATCTATCTATCTATCTATCTTTCTATCTCTCTTTCTCTCTCTTTCTCTCTCTCTCTATCCTTCCTTTACGAGAAATTACGCTTTAACGACGATGCAACCATGCTGAAACCCCTGCAGAAGATGCACGTCTACAAGAAAACGCTGCAGGCGATGATCTACCCGATCTCGTCGACGACGCCTCACAATTTCGTCACCTGGACTGCCACGTCACCTACCTACTGCTACGAGTGCGAGGGTCTCCTCTGGGGTATAGCGCGTCAGGGCGTCAGATGTATGGAATGCGGCGTGAAATGCCACGAGAAGTGCAAGGATTTGCTTAACGCTGACTGCTTGCAAAGTGAGTTACATATTTATTGGTTGTCTTGATTTTTTTTGAAATATTATTAACTAGGAAATGTCCAAGTTTCATGAACGCCGATCTGCAGAGTGAGTTAGAGGTTTATTAATACTTGTTATTTTTTTTTTTGTTGCCAGTAAGTTTCGAACACGAAAGATTCAAAAGTTACAAATTTATTGATACGTATTCTTTAATCTTTTTTTATTAATGGATGTGAAACTTCAAACGCGAAAGATTCAAGTTCGATAGCATATAAACGCGAATTCATCGATCGACCTCCTGTCACTCGCTCGAGACACTCGCCGAATTATATTTGCATAAATATGACGCTCTTAGGGGCTCTCGTAAAAGCTTGAAGGATCGTTCATCTCGGAAAGAACGTTTCTCCTTAATTAATCGTTACCTCGAGTTTATCAATTTTAGTACGGTTAAGAGGCGAAAATGTTTCTTCCTTATTCGTAAGAACGAAGAAGAGCTCTTTTGTCGCGGCCAACTTGAATTCTTAACACGTTCACTGGCATTGTTGGGGTTTCGATAAAAATTGGGTTAGCGAAAAAATCATCGAGTACAAGTATTTAAATAAAGTTTTAACATTTAAAAAATACAATACAAAGAACCCTTGATTAGTCTAGTTAAAATAATTCGAAGTTTTGAAAACAAAGTGCAACAAAGTCATGCATTGAACAGAGGATTACAAGTATTACATCCTTCATTCGTATGGAAAACCATATCACAGAATATGTAAATGTAACAACTACAACTTCCCCTCTTTTGTAGACCGCTTCAACTCTTCATTCTTTTCAAGAACTTAATTTTAATTAATTTCAAAATTCCTTTTCTTTTGAAGTAGATCCAACTTCAATAATCACATGCTACGTTTGCATTTACAAACACTCACGGAAGAAACAGCTTTTAACTCCTTCATTAACAGTAAAACGTAATTTTTTCCAACCAACCGCAACTACGTTAATAATTTTGAATAAAAGATTTCCCAATATCGCACCAACATACGTGTCTTATCCTTATCCCCGTTGAAAAACACGATTTCACTCAGAAAGCTAAAGCTTAATATTTAATGTTCGAAGCAAGGAAAAAACTAGCGCACGGGCATTTTGCACCACTAACGAAATGAAGCGACGCGAGCCCTTCCGACGCGGCAAGAAAAGTCGGAAGGGGAAGGTTTAGGTGCATAAAGGACGATTAAATTTGCAGAAAAACCATGGACCCGCCAGAAGCATCGTCGCGGAGATAATATATCGTTGCCGTGTAAAGCTTCAGGATCTCTCTCTCTCTTCCCAACTTTTCCATACATTTTTAATGCACTTCCGTGCAGCCACGAGAAATCTGTTTTTATTTAAATCTCGTTCCATGCGGTCCATTATATTCTCACTACAATGAATCGCGTTACCATTGCTCGCTTCGTCCGATTAGATCGTGAACGATAAAACGCGCTTTTTTGTTAAAAAAAAATCAAAACAAAAATCGAGCTACCTAAAATCCATTTAATAAACGATCGAACTCATGGGTTTTCCCAAACCTCGAATTGTAACTCGTTCGTTCGTTCTACCATTTTCCTTCCTCTCTCTCTGACTTTTTTCGCGATCGAGCGAGCTTCTAGCCGGGCGAACGATCGGTACGAGTAATTTCCGTCCGTAAGTGTAGCAACACTTTCGTGGGAACGTTTCACGGTTCGAAAAGCGCCTTGGCAAACGTTCTCGCAACGAGCTCACACCGGAAAATTAAAGCTCCTCGAATGTTTCAAGCGCGAAAAGCGCAAACGGCCGCTCGCTTGCTCGGAAAAAAGAGGGTAGAAAGGCGCGCGAGCTCGCCTAAAGCTCGTGGATGCGTCTTTTGAGTGCCGGTGCCGAATAAAGAGTAGAAATTCTGAAATGGGAAAAAAAATAGCTATAGCTTACGGGACGTAGTCCAAGGGAATTTGTAGATGAAGTTTGCGAGTATAGCCACGAAGAGGCTACTAAGTGCACGAAGTAAAGGTAAACTACTTTTTTTTTTCTGTTGACACTTTACATATTCTGACAAATTAACGTCAATTTTAGTTACACTCAATTTTGATAATTTATATCGTCCGTTACTCGCTAAAGACCTTTTTGAGAAGTTTAATACAAATGTCACGTAATTTTTAACCGAGCGTTTACCTTCAAAAAAAATGTTCAATTTTTCAATACGTTCCCACGTTATTTCCCTGAAACTTTTTCGCTCAACTACGTCGACTTTTGAACTAGTTTGTTCGGACCTCGAGCAAACAAATACACGAGGACGGTAGTACTCATTCGTCTCGCTCGAGGCCTTGACTCGACGTCAACGGATAGAAACGGACCTTCCCGTCTCTAAATTTCCCCGTCGTGATTCCGCGCGAAATGCTGACGTTGGGATACATGTTAACAAGTTTCCGGCAAACTGATGGTAATTCGTGACGTCAAACGATTTAGTATATAGGCGAATGTGGATCGAGATAGAGAAAAGGAATAATAGGATAGTCACTATTTAGATTATGACTTTGAAAAGTTCTTTTATAGAACGAATAAAATAGTGAGAAGATGTGGGAAATTCTTTATGTGAAAAGGAAAAAAACAATTAAACCAGGAAGGAAGGAATGGTTTAATAAGGACTTTCATAAGGACATACGGCGGATCGATCGCGAGGAAGAGGAGGTCGAGGATGAGTTAATTAAAATTCGCGTTTCTTCGAAAGAGGAAGACGGGAGAGGAAAGTAGCAGCGAAAGGCAGCTAGCATATCTCTTTGCTTTTTATTTTCTCAGGAGCGGCGGAGAAGAGCTCGAAGCACGGTGCCGAGGATAAGGCGAATAGCATAATCACGGCGATGAAGGAGCGGATGAAGCAGAGGGAGATGGAAAAGCCGGAAATCTTCGAGCTCATCCGGTGAGTCTTATCTAACCGTCTCTTTCACCCTTTCCACATTTTTCTTTTGGCTTTTCATACATCCTTCTTCTTTCCTCGTTCTCCCTTTCTCTTCCATTCGTCGCTAGGACGATTGTAAGACGAAAGGAGAATGAAAAATCGATTCCTTACGGAATACGGTCGGCCCACGCCTTCGTCGCTTTTCGTCAACTCTTCGTCCTCGATGGTGAAAGGTTAAAGAAATTTTCCACTCGTCACCTGTTGCCATAGATCTCGTATAAATTGACTAGACCAAGCGATAGAAAACGAAGGGATCAGAATTAAATGGGAATTTCTAATAGAACCTATCGAATGGTTTTAGCTAAAAGCTAATGGAAAGCAAGGTTTTGATAAACGATGCGGTTATTTTGAAATTAGCGTAGATCGAAATCAGAGCACGACTGCTGGGTAACATCGAAATTTCCATTTTCCTGCGTTGCGTTACATCGCGTTCGAACGTTTCGTTAGGTAAAACGATGCAAAGTGTATTTCGTCGAACGTACCGCCGCAGGGAGTAACGTTGAAAAGGGAGATTGCTCTTGGTAAATATCGTTCGGAATGATGTAAACGGTATTCTCTCGCGAATCTCACGTCACATAGGACCAAGTAGCTTCTTTTTCCTATCGATAATCCCCGGAGTCTTTTAGTTTTCTATCGGATCGAGTAGCTAACCTTCTCTGATTCGTCGTCCCTATCGCGAGACTAATTCGATTTGAATCGCCCGAGAGGGTAACGCTATAAATTGTTTTTCTCGAGAAAGAAGGTCAAGGGTTAAATGAATTTATTCGTCAAAGAAGGAGACTCTTAGTTGAACCGAGTATTTTACTTCCTCCGTGCACGTAATGAAAAGAGTAATTCACGAGTTTCTACATTCTTGATATCGATTTCTTTGTAACACCTACACGAATCACTTGGAAAGTTATAAAAGATTCCGTCCAGGACAAGCTAATCGTCTTTATTACTCGCACGAGTTTCACACGGCACGTGGATCGAAAGAGCTTCGAAAGGACGAAGAATTACCCTTTTCGCTGAAAACGCGCGAGAACTTTTCACGAAATCCCATGAGAGAGGAACGCTAGAGACAGCTAATGCCGGATTACTCGGAATAACTAATCATCTAGCTGTTGTAATACTACTCGGAACGCGTTAATCGCCGCTCTAATTGACCTTTCACGCGCAACGTCCATCCACGACCTCGCAAGTCGCTTTGTACCGTACAATATTATTATAATTAACGTTTCTACAATGAGAACATATATTATATGAATGTAATTCTAGTTTTTGTCTTTACTATAAACGAAGTATGCGTTGTTGACTCGATCGTAATTATCGATTACTCCGATTATGTGCGCACGGTCGCGTTAAAAGTATCGCCGAGGGGGATCAATGTGCTAATACGATAACGACAATCTCTGGCGTTAATTAATAACAAATATTGGAAATTCCTTTGATTTAATTTCATTCCGATCGTTCGATCGAGCTATCGTGGCAACGACAAAAATTAAATCTAAATTCTATGGATTCCAACGAGAATGATAGAGATGGAAGCGATTGAAATAAACGATAAATATCGAGGAAGAGTGACGAAAAACGTCGAGAAGAACGACGACAAAAATTTTCCAGCGAGGATCATCGAAGAGAAATCGCTTTGCGTTAATCTGTTCTTTCGAAGGCCGGTCTCGTCTTGTCTCGTGCGACGAATATCGTTAAATGATCAATTGAATTATAAATGAGTATATTTCGAGAGACGAGTGCATGCTATCCCAACCACAATCGTACATCCCGCTCCGACCAAACCTCATCGTCCAATCGGTATCCTCGTTAGCGCGTTGGATCGATGAGCGCAGCCGCGTTAATTACGGGCTCGTAACGAAACGTAGGCGTTTCCAAAAATACATTCTCGAGAATGACAAGAAATTCGCAAACGTATCAAATTGTCGCTTTTTCTCGTGACAACTTCTTAAAAGACGCTAAAGTCGAAGGAAATTAACAAAAAAAAATCCGTGCTTTTTGTCTTACGAGCGGTTTCGAAACTCTAAATCCCCGTGTATTCTCTTCTTTTACCTTTCTCTTTTATCTCGGAGTCCGAGCAAATGGGAAACTCGAAACGAGCTAAAGTGTATAAGCTCGGAGAGCTTTCACAAAACTCTGGCTCTCAATGTCTAGAGCCTGTTCTCTCCTTCGGAGAAAGGAAAAGTAGTTAAAGCGTTGAGTCCTTTTTTTTTCACCACCGTTCTTTTCTGAACCGGACAAAACTAAAAGAAAGGAAACGGAAGAACGTTATTTCACGGATTTACGGAAAGGAATATTAAAAATTATTCGAACTTATCGCTCGCTAAACGCACTCTAGACAGAAAACGCGCTATTTTCAACTTCATCCTTTCGTATTCCCAAGCTAACCTCCCACGCGCGTATTCTACACGCTATCGCGTATCGTCAATCTTTGCGTTTAAAGCGTCTCTCGAAATGCCGCGTTCGCGAAAGCGGAGCAGTAGAAAAAAAAAAAAACTCAAAGAGAAGGGAAAAAGGAAAGATAAAGAGAGTAAAAAAAAAAAAAAAAGAAATGGGGTGTGGGACGAGAAGCGGTAGAAGAGATAAGACGAGGCCGGGTCCGTTGACACAGCCCAGTTGTGAAAGAGAGTCTCGTCGGAGTTTAGGTCAGTCTTCGGGGTCGATGATGCTGCGCACATGGAGCACATGTCAACGGTGAAGCAGTCGGTTCTGGACGGTACCAGCAAATGGTCGGCGAAGATCGCCATTACAGGTTTGTGACTAGCTCACTCGTCGTCGAGAGATAAAACGACGAAACGCCGACAATCGAAAGGCTCGCGCGATCTTGCTCGACGTGTACTACCACCTGCACACCTATAAACGTCTATCTATATATTTATACGTATATATAAATTGCGTGTGTGCCTATGTATATCTATATCTAACTATATATCGATCGGTCATCGTTACCCTTTTCTACATCTATATGCGTTACACGCACACTCTATTATCTCTTCTTTACTCTTTGATTGTTTATTATCATTATTATTATTATTATTGTTGCTATCGTTTTGTCATCAGATGTCTGGCGACACGTATCTACGCTCTGCCGTGCGGCTGCTGCGCTCTGTCGTACTGATTGCCTTGGATATTACATATGTTATATACTATACCTATACATACATATAGCAATAGATGTGTCAGAACCACGACGCGACCGTCCGTCAGCAACCCTTAGGCACGTTATCGACGACACACGTTCCCCTATCACGACGGTCGAGTAATAATTTGAGATTCGATGTTTCGAGGGACGGACGGACGATCGCGCGTGGGTTCCTTCAACTTCTCCCAACTCACGAATCCTTTTAACCGATCATTCCATGTCCGAATGTATGACGAGTGTCGAAAATGTTCGTAATATTTTAAATCGAATGATTTGTAAGGATCCTGGATAGGGTTTTTTATATTTCGATAGAATGTTTATAAAAAATTTATTTAATGGCTGGAATTTGAATCAGTACTACTTTGAACTAATCATTCGACTCATAAACCATAAATTGACAGAACTTAAGAGATGTATTTAGTTCTTAATTAAGTATAAAAACTTTTAAGGTTGGGTTGGGTCTAGGGTAAAATAAAAAATTTTTGAGAAACGACATTCAGTGTACCAAGCTTTTTATTCATAATTTTGGTATAATTTGTATACATTATTTGATTTAAAAGTTACGAATATCGTTGGCACTCGTCGTAAGTATATGTATATACCGGTCGAATCAATGATTATTACCATATATAACGATTTTCATTAGAATCGTTTCCAAAGCGACAGAGTACAAAGCTATATCACCTGGTAATAATTATCGACTCATCCGGTATATCTATATGTCTAGCTGTGGTGTTTGCGCGCTCACGCGCTAGGTGCATACCGGCATGCAGTCGCTATACAGTGCCGCCGTCTGCGACCTACCTTTTGCCGTCTGGATGCAACGATTTTGAGCGCTGGCCATTAGAGTGCACCATTAATTGGACGTTTCCCAGTCCTACCTTCCCACCCATCGTCGACCCATCATCAACGACACCCTCCCGATCATTTAGACGTCAACGACCATCCACCTACTATGTCACTGTAATAGCAACCTCGATGTGTACTTAGCAATCCTTGCTCCACCGGTTTTCTCTCCTCTTTTTCTCGTCTTTCCTTCGATTTCAACTTGTTTACAGGGCCGTCGCGTCGTTCTCGATCAAGCGACGCGCTACTTCAGACTAGCGGACACTCGACGAGAACCGTCGACAGTCTGAAAAGTGGAATTTCCCGGTCGTCGATCGATTCGCTAGGGGTAGAAAGGTCATTCGATACTTTCATCGACAGTTCGTACGAACTGGGTTCGATTTCTTATTCCTTTTGGGTTCTGTAAGATCTTCTCGCGTTACCAGGGAACCGAGTGCTCTTAAAATTCGTCGTATTCTTTATGGATATCATTCCCGTTAGAATATGGTGTGAAAAGGATTCGGTATATTTTCGTGAGAAAAAGAGAGAAAGAGAAGAAAGGAAACATCTTCCAACCATTTGTATCTCACACCGACAGTCTCCCAACTGTACATACCGTATTACATATCTCTTGTTCATCTCGGTGAGAGCAACCGTCCTTAGGGATCGTCCAACTACGAAGCCAGTCCTACTTTTATATTCCGTTTGACGAGACGATTCTTGCGGAAATTATTCCGTTACCGCGATACGACAGCGAGAAAAGGGGGATAAACTCGGACGAACAAAGTGCATTAATATTCGAGGTGACGTAACTCGGGTAGAGAGCACGGTGCCAACTACTTCGGAAACTTTCGTATCTACCAGGACGCATCGAAAACGACGCTCGTTTACGGTCGATCGAGCTATTCCTATGGAAACGCTAACGTTCGGACGAACATTACCGAGGCGTGATCCTAATTCGCAATTGTTTTCGGTAGCGATGCTGGTAGAACGTCAAAGGACGTAAATGCGATGTCGTTCTCTAGTCATTGTCGTCATCGATGGGACTCGGAATATTATTAGCGAACGGTCTAACGAGTTCTCTGTCCTTCTCTGTCTCTCGAGGAAGTCATTAAGCTTCGGAATCGGTACGTACGTGCACCAACACTCGGAATAGTACTTCTAATCGATATATATCGGTGTGACCGAGCAACCCAGACACGCGACTGGTGTTGGTTAGCTCGGCCATCGTGCGAAACACGTCTTCCCAGGAGGAAGGGGTTGCTGGGAATCCAATCGAAAGTCCATTAAGGTCACGCGGCAACTTGTTGTAGCTCCTGTAGATATATACCGTGTACCGATGCCATTGTCATAGGTAAGCCCATGCTATTCGGCTGAGCTATTGGCCCTAGCAAGGGACTCCTGAACCAAGCGAATGACCGATGGTCCGATACGCGAGGACGATGTCGATCGAATCGATTCTTCGACCACCTGCGATCTCCGAACGTCGTGTTACCCTGCTTATCTGACGCTTCCGATTAACTCTCCTCGGAGATCGCTTTTACAAAAGAAGGATCCTCGTTCGTTTGGAATTAAAGGAAGGATTAGAGTCTACGACTGGTTTTACGAAGCTCCGAGAGAGGAATTAGTAAAGGTAAAAACTTTCCAATAACAAATTCTCTCAACTTTTTCCAACGATAATTGAAACGTTTTACCGTGAATAAAACGAACGATCTTACGTCAGGAAGAGTCCTTGCTATTTCATTCCAAAAGAAACATTTATTTCCTCGGTCAGACAGAAGGAAAGTCGCAAGTTGGCGATGCGCCACCGATGTGGCGCAACAAGTTTTCTTATTCCATGCCGACAGCCGTCGTCTCGGTCAAACTCAAACCGGATGTTAATTCAACGATCGCACCAGACTACTAACAGGTGGTACGTTCGGTATAGTAACTCGTTCGGGACTGGCTTAGGTTTCCTTCTTAGTCTGCACGCGATGCATCGATTCTTCTATACTTTTTCACACGAAGCTCGACTCTACTCGTAACCCGGTTGATTCTTACCTCGGTAGTTTCTTCCTCGACGATCAAAACTATAGGTTATTTCAATAGAAGATTTTGTTACTTAGGTCTCATTTTCCAAAGTTGGTTGAAAGACTCGCTTGACTCGAGGTTACCGTGGTCCAATTTCCCAAGGATTTTCCTCATTCTCTCTCGAATTTTCCGCGTATCCCGCATATTCCTTTTCGTTCCATTCGCCTTGCTTGCTTTCAAGAACGGGAAAATTTTCGAAGGAAAGGGGGTTATGTTGGTTAGACGAGAGAATAAACATACATAGGTATTACGTATATGAGAATATAGCAAGAATAATTTGGCTAGCGAACCACGTAGAAAGGATGCCGAGCGGCCAGCCAGAGAGACAGCGAGAAAGAGTGACGACTGGTCGAAAGATTCGCGAATCGCTGCTGACGCTGCTGTCGCCTGCTGCCGCTGGTTGCTGCTGTCGTTGCTGCCACGTTGCTTCCGCTTTACCGAGTTCCTACCTAATATGCTGAACGCAATTATACGTTCCACGCTAGTGTTCCACGTGCCTGCGAATGAGAATCGTCGTCGCTGCTGGATGACTTTGGGATGATTATCGAGGAGCCTCTGGCCCAACGACAACGGCCGACATGTCTTCTTCCACCGTCCTTCGGTGGCCTCTCTTAAAAAAAGACCGATTCTTCTTTTTCTTCTACTTCTTCATCTTATTCTCATTTAGGGGGATGGCCATTAGAAAAACTAAATGAAATAGTAAAGGTGTACGAGAGGTTGTCGAAGGACGACGCGTTTACGAGGACATTGTCTTCTTTCAGCACGACGTTTTCAGTCGACCCGGATACCCACATAGACAGCCTCGAACAGGCCGAACAGATCGTCCTTGAGGGTACCAGCAAGTGGTCCTGCAAGATCGCCATTACAGGTGACAACACGATACTAAATTTCTTTAGAGACTTTAAGACTTTTACTACGGTCATCGAACTCGTCGAGTTCGACTAGGAATCACTGGAGTTTTTTTTCCTATTTTCTATCTATCACACGACACGTTACACGCTTTACACGAACGAGTGTCGTTTCTATGCTGAGAGAAATGATGCTGGTACGTAGGATCGTTGAAAATATGGGAATATCGTTGAGGGAGGAAAAAGTTTCGGTCTGTCAGACATTTTTTTCCTCTTGCTCGAATTAAACCTTTTTATCTTTGATTTAGAGGTTTGGCATGCGTAAATTTGCGTATATTTATCGTAATGCAAAAAGTATTGTACGTCGAGCTCCAGTATTATCTCGCTACTACCACAACTTTTCTCGTAAATTAACACATTACGGTCCGTTCCCGTTCTTGCGTCCATTAAATACGATCGTACAATACGAATGCGTTAACACATATATCTTTTTTTACATTTTTTGGGATAATCGGATAACGTACATGCGAATTTCCGTTATTTAGCTTCTTCCTGCATGAAAACTAGATTAAAATTGTCTGGAATCGATCGGCTAAAAATATACCGATAGTACCTATATGTCGAACTTTTCATTAAAATTGTGATCGAAAATATTTATAAAAGTATAAAAACGACAGTTAGTAAGAATATGTCATTTTATCTTAGAAAAAGAATTTTAATATATCTGTTTCATTAAATCAAATTACATTAGACATTTATTACATTAAATGAAATGAAATTTAAATAATACAATTTTAACGAGAACATATTTAGGTACTTCGTGCAACGCGATAAAATCTTGATAAATTCTATGCGCGTTAATTAAGCGACCGTAACGCGTTAAAAAGATATTTCCATTTCCTCGACTACTTCGTAGCTCAAAGTAGAGAACCTTAGAAAACCTTGAACAAGCGATCGATCGAAATTTTTTTATGAATAAACGAAACGACAGTTCCTATCTTTCACGATCGTCGATAGTAAGCATCGAAGTTTCCTCTTTGCTGGAAACGTACGCGTTTTCACGAGTCGCGTGACATACGGAAATTCTTTCTCCACGCACACACGAATCTCCTGTAATCGCGTAGGTACATACACACATACATACGCCACGACGTTTGTCAGGTAGAATGAGTTCACTCCGATTTCAATGCGAGAAACGTACGATTTTTATTCGCTATATGGTACGAATATACGTAAAAGGTACCTAAGGCGATGATCTTTCTCTCTATTTTCACGTTTCTGTGGGAAAGAGAGAGAGAGGGAGTGAGAAAGACACGTGTCAGAGGGATCTTAAAAGTCGACGAAAGCCGATCGAAACGTCGCCGTTAGGAGAAGGTGCGTACTCAACGGATGAAATGTCGTGAAATATCTTGGAGTGACGGCTCGAACGAAAGAGAGAGGAAAAGTGACTGAAAGAAAGAGGAAAAGTGCGATCGGACGTCGTCGGTATACCTCCGTGACGGGAAATCGAAAATCGTACATCGTTTCGACCTTTTTTTTCGAATCGAACGGAATACTCGTTGACCGTACGTGCTTATACATATACTTATGTATCTACGTGACTCTTTGCAAAGAATATCACGATAAGAGAAAAAAAAAAAGAACGTGATAATAAAAAGGTTAGAAACGAGAAAAAAGCTAGAAAACTTCAAGAAGTAAGAAAAGCAGAATTGATCGTGGTGAAAAAAATTTTTCCTCTAGGCAGCCATGGAAGAAAATGAACGAGGAAAACGTACCATGTATGGTGTATAATTAATACAGCATATAGCGTATAATTAATATCATGACATACACCACATACCTAGTTTGCAGTGTTTTCTCATAATGGATGAGGGAAACTTGTGTTAACGTACGATGCCACGTTTTACTTTCGATTAATAGCCCAACTTAACGTAATCTCATTTATTTCATCCGTCTATAAGAAAAGACAAGCTTCGTGTAATCGCACGTATAACGATAATCTCAGGCAAACGGACAATAATTTCCTCGGGTTAAATGAAAAGGTCCTTTTAATTTTGTGCTTTGCAATTTCCTACTGTCATACTTGCAAACGCGGGATTACCAGTGCACGTTGGAATTTACGATACTCTTCGAATTTACGGTATCGGACCGAAGCTAAATTTCGGAATTTCCGTCGTAAAGCGGTGCGAGCGGAATTGAAATCCCGAGAACGAAATGAGAACGGTTTGCGTCCCTCGATAGGAAAGGGACGAACAGAAATAGAAAAATGTTGTTTCGAGAAGAATTCGATTTTTTCCTACTGGTACTCCCAGGTTACTTGTATTTTGTAAAATACTCTTATAAATATTGCACCTTTATTTGAAAAAGAATAATTTTATAGGGAAAATGCTTACAATTTTCTTGAATTTCTAAACTGTAATATCTCTGAGATCATTAAAAAGTAAAGTAGTTTCAAACTTTCAGTCATCAACCGAAGTGTACTCTTTATGTTTCTTTTCTCTGCGCCAAACGATTATTTACCCGATACTTACATTAAATAAAACGTCAATGTTGATCTTTCAAATACTAAATCTTAAGAGAATGTTAAAAAATATTAAAAGGCTGCATCGGGTCAATATTTATAAAAAGGCTCGTAAATTCTTCAGAAAGCCAGCGACCTATATCATTTTTTAAAGACACAAACAACGTTGTACGTAAACACGAGAATTCGCGGAATAAGCTTCGACGACTCAGGCTGGTCATAAAAAACTGTGACTCGAGTACGACGCAATCGGCTTTAAGCCATTCCATATACGAAAGAGAGATTCACCTGGATAAATACTTGGATCTCAAAGACGATAGGTCAGTAGTACCTTTCGAAACTTAAAGAGGAAGCAACGATCCACTCGTTATCTTTAACATCAAATTTCTTTACCCGACGAGAAATCGTAGAAACGAGTAGAATCGAATTCAAAGAGAATAATAAATTTCTACCTAATGTTCGGATATCTACCAAGCGTGAAGAAGAAAAACCAGCTATAGGGGGGCTGGGGCCCCCGAACGAAACAGCCTTGCTGTTTCGTATTAGGCACGACCGCGGTAATGATTCGTACAGGAAGTCGGCTCGCTGCGCTCGCCTATCCCTGTTCTTATGAGAGTACAGGATAGCTGATTGCGGCCGTTTGACTATCGTTATCTGGCCGTCGGGATAATTTTTTTAAAAATACCGATTACATTAAAACTCGTTTCTGGTCATAAAAAAAAAAATGTTTTTTCGTTCTGGTTGTATTGCTTCCCTGAAAAATTTTGAAAAAAATTACGTTATTAGTTATCACTATTTTACATACTTTTGCAAAGTTTGAATTGTTTGCCTATTATAGAGAATTTTTTATGAATTTTTTAATGTTTAAAATGACCGCCATTTTGAAACCGGAAGTTGAATCAATTCGAAATTGTTAGTGGATCTATGTTTGGAAGAACTGGATTTTTCGTATAAATTTCAGCCTTATCCGTTCAGCCGTTTAGGCGCTAGAGTAGATACAAATTTTTACTAGTCCGCCATTTTGTACTGTTTCGCTGAAAAATTTTGAAAAAATTCATGTTATTAGTTGTCACTACCTTACATATTTGTGCAAAGTTTTAATTGTTTTGCTCTTATAACATAATTTTTATGAATTTTTTAATTTTTAAAATGCCCGCCATTTTGAAACCGGAAATCGGATCGAATCGAAATTGTTAGTGGATCCTCGTCGGGTGTAACTGGATTTTCCGTGTAAATTTTACTTCGATCCGTTCAGCCGTTTAGACGCTAGAGTGGATACACACATACACACACACACACATACACACACACACACACACACACACACACACACACATACATACATTTAGATCTTGTTATGAAACGTAAAGATCCAAAAGGATTTTTGGATATCTCGAATAGTTTCGGAGATAATCGTCCGTTACACTTTTTGCTCGATCGAGAGCATAAGGAACTCCCTGCGGTCGTGCCTAAAAATGAAAGGTACCTGGAAAGGGCTTGGCCATGTTCCAACCTAAAATTGATGGTGGAACGTTTGTACGATCGATTAGGGTCCAGTGATACGTTTTTATTGGCTCGATCAAGACATCCCGGTAAATTAGAGAAGTTAAGATCGAACGGTGGTGGACTAATGACGTAAAAGGACCGGAAACAAAAGCAAAGGTTCGTCGATAAAATTTCCTTTGAAATTTTTCACGACTTTATCGATAAAAAGGTAAAGAGGCAACGAGGCGAGTTTTAAGTTTGTCAGGAAAAAGGAAAACACGGTAAGATGGCGCTACCGTGGAAGTTCGGTCTTCCTACTCGAAGAAAAGATTCATCTAATAAAACCATGAAACTTTCTTTGCATCGTCGAGATAGCTGGTATGAAATTGAAAATTGGTTTAAACCGAGAAAAAGCAAAGAATATGTAACTATGCGATGCAAGAAACCGATCAATATTAATCTCGCAATCGGGATAATGTAAAGAATGTAACAATGAAACAAAAAACAGTGAAGCAAAAAGAAAGGAAAAAGAGAAAACAAATAGACTGTATCAAGAAAAAGCCGATGAATGGTAAACCCTCAGAATTTTTTGTTCCACAACGTAATAGCTCTTTCAACGATACGAAGCTTTACTCACCGTTCGGAGCCAAACAAGAAAAAGAGGATTTCCAACGTAGGAAAATGTGTTTGAGTAAATAGAAAGTATGAAAGAAGATAAGAGATGAAAAGTATCTTTCATCGAGCCGGATCGATGTTTAAACAAAATCTAGACTCGCTTGTATACGCACTTTGCAACTTTCAAAATAAGCAAACGACGATTTTCAACAACTTCATCCCGATTATTGGTATTTCAATCATGTATTTCGTATTTCAATCGAGACGAAGATCGGAAAACTTGCACAAAAATACTTCCGAATAATCCAAGGTACTAATTCGAAATAACGAGATGACAAATTGAACAAAAAACGAGTGAAAGACATGGAAGATGATGAGAAAAAAAATGAATAGAACTTTCGTCGCTTAAGCTCGTGGCTAACTCAATTACGATTTGGCCTTTTCACGGATGCCCGCAGACGTCGGATGGTCGTCGAGTCCGCGAATATAAAATAGTCGAGGCGTTGAAAAGAGATTTATGATTTTTCACTCGTCCGCCGAATGGCGAGAGATCGATAGAGAGAGAAAGGATAACGGTCGTGCGATTAAACGCAGACGAGAAGGAATAATTCTCCATGGAATCGTTCGAGACGGGTGACATAATCGACGATTAAAATTAAAACCTCCGGTCCTTCGTACCGTTCACCCTTATTACTCCTCTATAAAATTTGTCGATAAGTCGTTTAAAGAGTCCAAGTCTAAGCATTCTTTTTTCTCTCTATTCGATCTTTCTTCGCTTCGGAAATGTTGAGAGATTTACACGTGCAAAATTGAACGTCGTAAGATCGATCGACGACGTCATGTATAACCAAGAAGTATCGAGAGGAACGCATTGCGGATAAGAGGAAGCTCCTACCGCGTATCAAGTAAAATCGCTCGATTTATTTTACAGAACTTCTTCCCAGAATGGATCTCACCTTTTTTAAAAATGCATTAGGATCGAAGAAACCCTTCGGCGATGAGAGCGGAAAGCGATACGTGTCGCTTTGAGCGAACCCCTCGCTGGTGTAATAAAGCTATGTGGACGGACTTAAAAGAGTATCTATTTTCCTTTCAGCTCCGTACCGATTTATCTCACGTATCGAACGTGTCCACTACGAATAAATAAACGAATGTTGAATAAATTAAAACAAAAGAAAAGAAAAAAGGAGAACAGGATTCGTAATGATCGCGAAGTAATCAGCAAAGGCCCTCGAGGAAAAAAGCGCAGGAAAATTCGAAACCAGAGAGATGAATGGTTTCCTGGTATACGAAAAAAAAAAAAAAAGGATGAACCATGCGAAGAAGCTCTACTCTCTTTTTTAGGCTCGGGAAGGCGCTCGGAAAGAGGCATTTAAAACTCTTCCGTGGTATCTCGACCGAGATTGTTGAAAGATAAAGAGTCAGGAAGAGGGAAAGGGATAAAGATAGGAAGAAAATACAACGAAACGAAAAGAGAGAGGGGTGAAGGATAGTATGAAAGAAGGGAAATTCTTATAGCAGCAGCATTATCTCTTCTTCGCGAGCGTTTAACGGTCACCTTGGCCGGCGCAACGATTATGGCAATTAGATGAGAGCCAAGGGAAGAAGAAGAATCGGGGGAGGAAAAGTAGAAGGAGGTGGAAAGAGAAAGGAAAGTAGAAGGGACGATCATTAGAGTAATTGCTACCTCGTGGCGAAGCGGGTCAACAGTTTTTTCTCTTCTTTCTTTTCCACCTCTCGGTTTCGTGGCAGCGCGCGTGGACGCGTGCGCGTATCTCACTCTATCTCTCTTTCACTTTCATGAATTTCTCACAGGCGATAGAAGGAAGGAAAACTTCGAACCGTGAAAAGGGTTAGCCGATTCGTCGCCACTTGTCGCAACGTGCGACGTTTGGTGAAGCGTCGACCGATGGTCGAATGAGGATGAAGGGTATGCGGTAAAAGAAAGAAAGAGAGAAAGGGATAGAGGGAAAATGCAGAGTGGGAAGAGTAACAGTCAGCGCCACTTCCGCCCCAGTAATCAAATTTCTTGACTCGCTGGGCGCGAATTAAAATAGCAGCGATCCAACTACGGATTGGAGTCTAAAGGAGGAACGTGAGAGAGAGAGAGAGGGAAGAGGAAAACCGATTGCAACCGGGTGAACAGCTTGCATCCAAGAGGGAGGAAACCTCGCAGGCTGGAAATTGACGCACGGCTATACGGAAATGCGGATAAGGCGAGATAAAGGGAAATACGGATAGAGATAGAGAAAGACAATGTGTATGTGTATCTGTACGAAATTGAGAGAGAGAAAGAGAGAGAAAGAAAGAGAGAGAATACAACTAACGACGATGAAGCGAAGCGTACGACCTCGGTAGGAATGGTTTTCCCCAGACTCACGAGAGCTACCCCTTTCGTGCATTCCCTTCCCATTCTCGAAAACACGGCCTCTGGACCGTCCAAGGACGGAGAAGATTAAAACGCTTTCGTAATAATGACTAATTTCGTGGTGGAGTTTCCAACGTTCGCCGATGCGCGACTTCCGCATATTCGTGAGAAGAAAAGCGTGAGAGAACGTATCATCTCAGGAGGCTAATTCTTTTTTTTTTTTCTTACTTTTTACGAGAGGCACGAGCCAACGGTTCATTTGGAACGAACGTGTACGGGGTGTCCCAAGAGTCTTGCCCTCGTGAAATTAGCATACAATAGTTGTAAATAATATGATACGTGATTAAAGTTACAATTCGTAATAATTTGTGTCGGTTGAAAGTCTTTAGAAGAAAAAATGGATTTCAATTTGAATATATATCGTAACTGATAAATTAAATTTTAATGCAGTTTGACTTTTCTCATGGGGCAACCTGTGTCACGTCTCTTAGACAATCGGTATTAAAATATAGACATTTATTTAAGCTTGCATAGATTAACTATAAGAAATTAATTGTCAGACTCATAGTTCATTACCCATGTTGTTCGTATAACACAATTTCCTGTAACATGAAACGTATTCGAACATCGTACAAATTTTGTACATCTGGCGTGATTTTTTGTTCGAGAGAACTAGAAAAAGGAAAAAACGTTTCCCATGTTACTTTAATAAAAAAATATATCGAGATGAGTGAACGACGGCGAAGGACTAGATTGGAACAGGTAGAAAATGACTAATATCATACACGGAGCACGTACCGCGAATTTTGTTTCTATTCGAGAGCACCGAGCGTTATCTCCGTTGTATAGCAACTAGCATAGCCTGTTACTCATTTCGTTTCACTCGGCATTACGCGATAACAATCGGACCTCCCGGTTCGCGCATCCTACGCTAGAATAGAGAAAAATGCTGTTATTACGAGCACTCTATTCCATACACCAACGATTTTCATCGCAACGAAACCGATCGATGAAAAGCTTCAGTTTACGACTAGTCCATGGGAAAAAACAATATTGTCCCTTGTTTCCTGTATTCTTTCTTTCTTCTCCGGTCGAATTTCGATGCGAATTGTCGACCTGTCTCTATCGATCGATCGAATAAGTACATACAGAATATCTCGCGAATTCGAGCGTTAAATAAAACGTTAGCTATACCGGGTGGTGCACGATAGGTGATCAGCTTAGATTATTTTTTAGAACTAGATTATAAATTATACTTTAGAAATTGGTTGACAAAATATTTATTATAATCATCCTAAAGCTCCCTTTAAACTATGTTATACTAAAAAGACATTTTCAGTAGAACCACTAGAAGCAAAACAATATAAGCTGACCACGTTTCGTGGACCACCCTGTATATGTATGTCGAACCGAACTAAATCAGCAGAGAGAACACGACTGGTGCATAGAATCGACGTACATACATACATTAGAGCAAAAGTTGATCCCTCGAGCACACATTCTCGGTCTTACGTAGGTATTACACGATATTAAACGTGCTACGATATTCTTCATGATTATTGGAGAAGGAAGACCCGAAGATTTTATTAAATCCACGAATATAGTGTCCAAAAAGTTGAATTTTATTATCGCAGATTTTTGACTCGATATCGAAGAAAACGATACACTGTCCACACATTACACACATCGTAGAACATGTGCAAGATTCTTTCTTATTCTAGCATACTGAAATTGTAAGATACAGTGATGATACACGCTTACCAACAAAACTTTACACACAGCCACGCACACGCACGCAAAACTGACATGTATATAGTACGTACGAACGATTCGAAGATTCTCGACATGATGAAGAGTAGATCGCCACGGTGACTGGGCGATTAATGAGATTAAAGTTTGAAATCGACGTTCGTCGACGGCAGGAAGCATCGGCGATCGTCCCACTGCGTGTACACAGCGGACGAGCGAAAAAAAAAGAGAAGAGTTTGTAGCATGGGGCATGTGTGTCTGTCCATCTGTCCAAAATGCAGCACGTTCTTATATAAATATACACTTATTGTTGCATAAATCTCTAACTATATATATATATAAAAATATGCTCTTAAGCGTATAATATATGCATAGGTAACGATATAATCACGTACATGTGTCTCTCAACGAAAAATATCCACTTACGGTGTGTGTACACGAACTTCACGCCGAGCTTCTGCACGCTTCAAAGATGGCTGTCACATATGTTCAACACACCGAATGTCCAATCGATCCTTGTGGAAGTCTTTAGCAATGCATGCATCTCGATATCGTGTGTGTGTGTGTGTGGGTCTGTCAGTGTGCGTATATGCGTAAATGCTGATAGCATAACGAAAAAATCCGTCGGTTCGCGAGTGATCTCGGAAAGAAAAAGTAGACAGGTAGACGAGATAGAGAAGAAGAAAAAATAGAGAGAGAGAAGCACTATAAAGCTCCACGGTCGATAAGTCAACGAGATAAAAGTCGAGATACTTCGTACGACGAAAAGCGGTCGTTTCGATAGGAGTTTGCCGTTCAATTTTTCGATACCACTCTCGAACTTACGGGAAAACGAAAAACTACCATCTCTCTCTCTTTCGTGTTTCTTCTTTTCATACTCCTCTTGTCGAGATGGTAAAGCTCTTTTACAGAAAACTTAGAAAATGTCTCGTGCTTCTCGAGACTGCACCGAGGAACGCGCCTCGCGACAATAGGATTCCATTGAGAAGTCGGACGCGTGATCAAAATAAAAGAGAGTTACATATCCGATTTCCGAAAAGTTGAAAAAGAAGGTTTAATCCCGTTTATCGTTCGAGCGTTACGAGTAAAAGTGTTCCTACACGTTTCTAATATAAAAAGCACAACGGAAATAGTAGCTAGAGCGACGATTATTTTGTTACACAAAGTGACCGTCGCAAGCTGCATCGTTTCTCATGAGAAAGCTTATAGTCGTGTCTAATCTTTACAGCTCGGCCGTGATTTGTTATAGTTTCGAGTCGATTCTATCGAGTGACACAACCTATGTTCATACGGTACATAGAGATAGAAGATATGTCGTGATAGGTAGTACAGCCAGCAGAGATTTCATGTCATACCACTCATAAATATAAATCTGAATGATAAAATAACAATTTTTTGAAATAAAACTTGTTTTTTTTTATTTTGAAAGTATTCGTGTGCAATTGACTAAAAATCCATTTTAATTAATCGCAGTCAATTGCATGTATACCCAACGGATATTTATAGTCAGAAACGAAGTTTTGTTTAAAAAAATATAACATATTTTTATTACCCTTCGTCGACTGTACCGCTTTTTATCGCACAACCTTTATATACACTTTACTTTTAACTCTCTCCCTTTTGATCGGTATACCATTTAATCGAAGTTTTCAAAGAACAAACGAATAATGATTAAATAAAGAAACGAAAGAGAAGTATCTCGTAGAAGTTCAGGGAAAAAGACACAATCGTACCACGAAAGTAAAGAAACATTCGGTAAAAGACGTTTGGTATCGAAGTACACTCAAGAAAACGTCTTTTCGAGTAGACGACAGTTTTGCAGAAAGTCGATGGGAATTCTTCCGGTGCATCTCTTTGTCAGTGCAGATGTAGCTTTTGCTACTGAAAAATCGTACCACTTTGTTCTTTATCGTGAAAACCATGTAAAATTGGCCACCAGGGAAAAATACACGCGAGGTTGGAGATCGTTAACGTCGTACGTTTAAAACGTGTTCGCGAATTCGAAGGCCCGCCACTAAAGTTTTATTACGGTTGACCGAATACGCGTTACGAACGAGTACTTTGAAAACTCGTAACCGTTGCTACCGAGATAATCTCGATCGAGTCTTTTCTCGAAGGTATCAACGGTACTTAGAAAATGCGATTCGTACGAGTTCAAAGAGTACGATTACTCGAGATCGTTAACTTCGCTCGTAATCGTCGTTCCGTCGTCAGCAAATTGGCCGCGAAATTTTATCACGGACGTGGCAACGATGTTGCGGTACTTTTTGCCAAAATTCCCCTTTCCGCGATGCATCGAGCTACCTTCAATTTTAAATTATGCACCGAGCTACGATTCAACGCCAACGACCTATATAATCGACCGCGTTAACCTTTCATCGTCAATTTATTCACCGTTCGCGTACGATAAATTTTCAACCTCGAGATAAAACAAAGATTATTTATTCATTATTAACGAGTATTGGACCCTTTAGCATACAATTTAGATTACAAAACATTGGTTACAGGTACTAGCGAATTGCAATCGTCATATGGGATTGAGAGCTAAAAAAAGTCCAGCGAGTCGCGATATATTTATTTAAATTCATAATAATCCGATTAATGCAATTAAATTGGCTATAGTAGTACGTGTTTTCACAGAAGATGCAAATATATTTATACTAAAAAGTGCTTAGTTAAATATTACCGAGGATAAGCTTCACCCAGCCGATTTCACTGCGTTGTGTCTCTCGATAAGAATAACTCTCGACATTTTCTGTTAAAAAAAGAAATTTGATCGAGCCCTTCCAACTCGTTTCTTTTTTGAAGTTGCGATTTCGCGAAGTTAAAACTTTTCCATCATCGATCCGCGTTGTCGAATAACCGTCGGCAGCAGGATTAAACCTTAATGCATCGGTTTCGTTTGTGCAACGATCTCGACGATACGATTCTAATATCGGAATTGCGTACATCCAACTCGAAAGCTCTCCCAAACGCCACAGAACGAATACGTGTAATCGGAAAAGAAACTAAAAAAAAAAGAGAGAGAAAAACATCGTGCGAGGCAGGTATAGAAAGCAGGAAAACCCGCATTAATCCACTTTTTCCGCGTATCCGCAGTGATCTGCGCTCAAGGATTGATCGCCAAGGACAAGAGCGGTACGTCCGACCCCTACGTCACGGTACAGGTCGGTAAGGTGAAGAAACGCACGAGGACGATGCCGCGCGAACTGAATCCGGTCTGGCACGAGAAGTTCTACTTGTAAGTATAATCCCGTGCAAAGGCACGAGGAAACCTTTGGAAAAGCAATAAAAAGCTTACAGGATCACGACACGCCAATTCCCCGACAGCCGATCTCCACTAAACTTTTACGTCCGGCTAAGGTGTCGTAAAATGTTATACCCATGCTACAGAACCATTCGTTCGTTCTTCCTCTCTCATAAATCGCTGCTCGATAAATTTCTAATGGCTCGATTCCGTGGGAACGGACAATAGCTTATTATCGACGCTCGTTTTCGAAATATAATTGTCGATATCCATGCAGATAACGGTATAATTTGATAAGGGGGTGGCTGACGGGGAAAGGATGTTAAATATTTAAATAATCGAATCGATTACGATCTCTTTGTCCGCGATATTCTGTTGCGGGGTTATTCAACTGAGTATTTGGAAGTTTGATACGGTTCACGATCCGTTTGCTTTTGGCAAAGTCACGTTAAAACTGTCGATATTTATATATTTTATTTTTACTCGTAATTCTATCGTTAGTGTTTATAAGTCGAATAATTGACAGTGACAGATTTGTAAGCGATTTGGTAATGGATACTGGTGACTTATTTTCTTCATATGGAGTATATAAATAGAAGATTAACATTTTTGGTCTCCCAATTTAAATCTTTTAGATTTTTTCACTGGGAATACGTTAAAAGCGTAGGATATTCGACTTTCGTCGACGAGACCATTTTTATGAGAGTGCATGTATCTTGTGAACATCATGTACGGACATATAAAGTATGCGTGGAAGGAAGACATGATAATCCTTAATTTACATCCCGCATGCGGCGAATGGGAGCAAGACAGTCATTAGCATTATCAAAACTAAAAACCCTTTTATCTCTTTCAAAACCAAATTTTTTCGACTCGCGCTGATTAAACATTTTTTTCATTCAGAATCATGAATACTACATGCTTTGAAAATCCTGAACCTTTTTTTACGGTCCTTTTTTAGGGTGAAATAGAATGTTCGAGCGTATGTTCGCTATAAACTCTTAAACCCTCTGACCGATCCAGGTCAAATTTTGCATAGTTACCTTCAGGACCCTTTCTGAAAATATAGGTTACCATGAAACATAAAACCCTGGAACCTCCCAACACCTTGCCTTCATTTGATCCTCTTGATTCGTCGTGATACTGGAAAGCTCATGTTTTCCCTCTGGTAAAGCATATCTTTCTAGCGTCAAATTGCATACGATAAAACATTTATCCATTTTAGCACCGCGGAGAAAACAACAAATATTGCATATCATAGAAAATTAGAATATTAAATAAGCCATGCTTCAATAATACATTGATGCTTCGTGTGTAGAACAAAATGATATGTCATATGAATTTGGAAATGATATATCACTGTGAATTACCATAAATATATAATTGATTAATTATCACTTTTCCGCATATGCTAACACTTTAAGTGATAATATCGAATAATTTAAGCTAATTTATTAAATGTTTAAAGAACTATTTTAAAGAAAAATAGTAAATACATAAGGTCAATATCCCAAAATCCTCTTCATAAACCCCCAAGTGATAAACTCTTTCCCGTTAGCTTATCATGACTCAACGCACGAGAAGTTCTCCAGTACCGTTCCATTCGATCTTAGAATAAAATCTTGAAAAATCGATCACCACAAAACGCAATCTATCCAATATATAATATCGAAAATATTTTCTTCCCAGCGAGTGCCATAACTCGTCGGACCGGATAAAGGTACGAGTCTGGGACGAGGACAACGACTTGAAATCGAAGCTGCGTCAAAAGCTGACCCGAGAGAGCGACGATTTTCTCGGACAGACGATCATCGAAGTAAGAACGCTCAGTGGTGAGATGGACGTATGGTACAATCTGGAAAAGAGGACGGACAAGAGCGCGGTCTCCGGTGCTATCAGGTTGCACATAAGCGTGGAGATCAAGGGCGAAGAGAAGGTTGCCCCTTATCACGTGCAGTACACGTGCCTTCACGAGAACCTCTTCCATAGTCTCTGCGAGGAAAATGGAGGAATGGTTAGCTTGCCGCAAGCTAAGGGCGAGGATGCCTGGAAGGTTTACTTTGATCCTGCTGGCGAGGAACTCGTAGACGAGTTTGCAATGCGATACGGCATCGAGAGCATCTACCAGGCGATGACGTGAGTCCATCAAAGCGATCTACTTTCTTATTCCTTTCGAAATGACACGTTAGAACCCTGTTCGTGCTACGTACGAACCTACAAAGCCCTAATGAGAATAGACGCGAGAACGGAGCTGTTTTACGTGTAGAACGTACGAAGTGAGTCACGTGACTCGTCCAACGCGGTATCTTACTTTTTAATAAGCAAGGGGAGAAAGTTACTTCGCGGCAAGATTGCAAAAATTGGCACGGTTTATCAAATTCTTAACTTGGAACGGTTTTAGTAGGTTAAAGAGGAACTTTGGTAAAGTGGCTGTCTTTAATTTTTTGGAAACTTTGGGGATTAATGGATCAACCAGGAAGGAGATATTAAAAAGTAGATAAGATAGATGGTAATAGATAAGACACGGGGAACATTTTTTCTTTGTTAATTTTGAAAATATTTATTTATTTATTTAATGTGACAAGCATGTCTAACACAATCGCATGTGTTATCAAATAAGAATAATAAGAATAATAACAGTGGCATTGCGAGCGTCATTATGGAACAGTAATTAAAAGTGATAATATAATTATTAATAGTAATTTAAATTTGCTGAAATATGCAAATAATCTGAAACCGCTGCTACACAAATGTTTCTTATAAAATAAATTATAATCCAATTTAACCCGTCATCCAAATCAATTTTCAACCAAAAATGGAAATTATACAGAATATTTAATTCGGTCTCTCTTTTTCAGACACTTCCACTGCCTCTCGACAAAGTACCTTTGCCCAGGTGTCCCTGCGGTAATGTCGACCCTGTTGGCCAACATCAACGCCTACTATGCCCATACAACCGCAAGTTCGGCCGTTTCTGCTAGTGATAGATTCGCTGCCAGTAACTTTGGGGTGAGTAGCATCGACTCCCTTCGTTGAAGATTCATCGAAAGCCCCGTTGAAATTTCGAAGAGAGCACGAGAGAATACGGCGTCAGTTCGAACAGGCGTTCGAAACGCCACTCTCTGAGAAATACTCTCGCAATTTCCTACCCAGCCAACGCACCGATCCGTTATTCCCTGGTACACACACACCCCCTTTTCTCGACATCCCTCTATCAATTACTCGGCCGCGCGACGCGATTAAACGGAAAGCACCGAGAAACTAACTTGGGATCGCGAACGAACGCGAGTCATAAAATATCGCTCTCCTCCAGAGAGAAAAAGATTTGGGAAATGCGGGTGCCTTGGGACGCTACGACAAATTAAGATTTTAATTAAGATTCTTTCCTATCCTCGATTCATTTGTTTTGATCCTCTATTCATTGAGTCAATCTAACTTTTTATATATCGTTGCACCAAGATCAAAACAAATAAAGAATTATATTTATACTTTGCTTTGTTCAATATTAACACTAGATTTACGGATGTTGTTTATATACCTATTTTTACTTAAGTAAAAAAAGAAGAATATAAAGAGGAAAGAAAAGAGGAGGAATCAACATTTACATATATTTCATTACTTAACTAAAAAGCCACGTATGAATTTTTTTAAATAATTGTAAAGTTTCATATATATATAGTAATCAAATTTTTAATGAGTCAAATTGGCTCAGTCCGTAAATCTAGTGTTAAATGATTTTCCTGAAAAAAAAACTGAAAAACGTTCGAGATTTATTTCCATACTCTTCTTCAGTCTATTTCGTGACAGATTGATAAAATAGTTTATAGAATTCACGAATCAAACTCATGACTCGTGCACAAAGGATTGATAGTCTCCAATCCCGTTGATCGGTCCGAAGGAAATTTTAGAAGACTTTCCAGAGAGCCAAAAGATAAAGAAACTAGTCAATGGTTACGACTCGAAGGATACGTTCCCTCGAATGATTTCTCGTTGATTTGAATGGCCTTCGAGCCAACGAGGAAACCGTAAGATTTCCATCGAGAAACCGATTCGCAGGCGTCGTAGTACGGGCTTTATCATCTTCCTTCAACGACGAGCCGTTGACGTGAGTAGAAGCCGTAACCTCCGCGTGACACGTAATCTTTCTGTATATGTTCGCATGGTATATGGGTTTATACACGGAGACAAGTACTTGAGTTGGTTATATACAACGTTGATATAGTGGTAGGGTATGGGGGATAAATCTGAATTTGCGTTGAACTAGTTGGTACTAAAATACACGCTGTAATTCCATAATAATCATTACAAAGCCGAACAAACAAATAAATGGGATGTTTAGGATCAAGAACGAAGTGTTTAATAAAGCGTCTCTGATTTATTAAACACGTAAAATCATCTCTTTGTCGATTGTACTATCTAATACAGTCTATAAAATGTTGTATGTATGCGTGACACGTACCTGTGAAATATAGGGAGCGATATAACAATATACTATCCGTATCCGGCGAATAAATCTAGCCCGTATGTGTACGCGAGGGATCGTAATAAAGCGGGCCTTCTTCGTGTTAAAAAAAAGTCGACGTATAAATCGCCGACCTTCTTTCGATTTTCCAAGCGTATAATATTAAACCCTTGGAAAATCGTAATATCTCAACCTTTTTTCCGCTCCAACACTGTGATCGCTCCTTTTCGTCGCGCCTTTACACGAGATTTATTCGTATATTTTTTTCTTCCTTTCTTTTTTGTTCCTCTCCTCCGGCGATACGCTCTCAATAAAAATTTCCGTGAAAAATTCTGAACGATAAAATATCGTTTTAAAAACTAAACATCGTTGGGTTCTCGTTCGCAGAAAGAGAAGTTCGTGAAACTGCTGGACCAGCTGCACAACTCTTTGAGAATCGATCTCTCATCGTACAGAAACAACTTCCCAGCGTCGAGTCAGGAGAAACTTATGGATTTGAAGAGTACGGTTGACCTTTTGACGAGTATCACATTCTTCCGGATGAAGGTCCAAGAACTATCGAGCCCACCACGAGCTAGCACCGTTGTCAAAGATTGCGTGAAGGCTTGCTTACGCTCGACGTATCAATTCCTATTCGAGCATTGCTACGAACTTTTCAGCAGGGAGTTCCAGGCTGATCCGAACGAACCGAAAAAGGATCCGGACGATCATGGGCCCCGAAGAGACTCCCTGGACTTCTGGCACAAGTTAATTGCTCTGATCGTTTCGGTGATCGAGGAGGACAAGAACAGCTATGCGCCCGTGTTAAACCAATTCCCCCAGGAGCTGAACATCGGTCAACTCTCGGCGGCCACTATGTGGTCTTTGTTCGCGGTCGACATGAAGTACGCCCTGGAGGATCACGAGCAGCATAGACTGTGCAAGTCCTCGGCCTATATGAACCTCCACTTCACGGTGAAGTGGTTGTACACGAAGTATGTTAAAGACGTGCCACCGTACAAGGGTGCCGTGCCGGAGTATCCTGCCTGGTTCGAGCCCTTCGTTATGCAATGGCTCAATGAGAACGACGACGTGTCCTTGGAGTATCTTCACGGTGCCTTCAGTAGAGACAAGAAGGATGGAGTAAGTCATTTCCTTATCGCTTGTATTTCTCTTCTCATGAACAAATTTTGCAATGTCTCGTCGATGTCTTTTTACAGTTCCAAAAGAGCAGCGAGCACGCACTCTTCAGCGTGTCGGTTGTCGACGTGTTCACGCAACTTACGCAATGCTTCGAAGTCGTTTCGAAGCTCGAGTGTCCAGATCCAGAGATTTGGAAGAGGTATATGAAGAGATTCGCGAAGACGATAGTCAAGGTCCTGGTTGCATACGCGGATATAGTCAAAATGGAGTTCCCCAGCCACTTGAAAGAAGAACGAATCGTGAGTAAACTCTTTGTAATAAGATATTTCTCTAAAAAACCAGTCATTTCAATTTTTCAATGATTTGTTTCAGGCCTGCATCCTCATGAACAATATCCAGCAGCTGCGAGTGCAGCTGGAGAAAATGTTCGAGTCGATGGGTGGCGAGAAGCTCGAGGAAGACGCAGCGAACATCTTGAAGGAACTTCAACAACAATTAAACAGCGCTTTGGACGACTTGGCGTTGCTGTTTGCCAAGAGTCTCGAGCCTCGTATAACCGCGTCGGTTCGAGAGCTAGGAGATCTCCTTTTGGCTATCAAGGGTGGCGGTCAGGTAACCTTGTCGCAGCCACAGCAGAGAAACAACGTTGCCGTTGAAGCTGACGAGGTATTGAGACCCTTGATGGTTCTTCTCGATGGAAGTCTGTCTCTCTATGCCGAGTCTTGCGAGAAAACGGTACTCAAGAGATTGTTGAAAGAACTTTGGAAGATCGTCATGAGAATCTTAGAGAAGACTGTCGTGTTACCACCAATGATGGACAAGAGCGTACGTATCGTACTTTCTACTTCGATTTAGGACAAATGGCTTATAAAAAGCTCATTTACTTTGCAGATGGTGTTCAAGAATCTAACGGATAACGCGAAGAATCTAGCGGCGAACGCGAAAATAGAGGATATGTCGAAATTGTTCAAGAATCATATGAGCGGAAAGCCGGACGTCAAGAACGCTCTCAGCGGAGTCATGGTAATTGAAAACTTCTTTTATCGAAGTAATGGTTAGCTGTTTTGATAAATGAGCCAAAAGTGAATTTATTTTTTTTTATTAAGCCGTAAAAAATGGGTATGAATGAAAGAAAAGAGAAGCATTAACAGTTTTCTAACATATAACAAAAGTAGTATGTAGGAAGTTTAAAATAATTACGTGGAACAGTCTGTGCCTCCCACTTCTATAAGTTTACCATCACTGCTTTATGGTACAACCTCGTGAACTCGATTAAATATCACACAAATTTCTTTCTAGGATATTTCGAAAGAAGTAGAGAAGAACCTGTCGCCGAAGCAGTGCGCGGTACTCGACGTTGCTCTCGACACCATCAAGCAATACTTCCATGCCGGTGGTAACGGCTTGAAGAAGGCCTTCCTCGAAAAGTCTCCGGAATTGCAGAGCCTTCGATACGCTCTCAGCCTGTACACGCAAACGACTGATACTCTTATCAAGACTTTCGTTACATCTCAGATCAATCAAGGTAGATTTTTTACTATTTTTGCTATCTAACTTAAGAAAATGGTGGAAGAACATTGATAGAAACGCTGCTAATGAAACATTATTTGGGTATTTTTTTCTTTACTTCTTCTTCTTTCTAAAAAAACACAATCTCGTGCGTCACACTTCGTATCCGTAATATTCTCAACGCTATACGAACGCGCGTCGCCGTGTTAAAATGACGACGTTAAATGAAAATTGTCGGGACAGTGCCGCTCAACGATGCGTCAACGCTACGTCAGCGTCAGCGTTCGATGAGCAGCGAGAGAGGTGGTGACGAAGGGGAAGGAGCCGAGGGTATGGAAAGCCTCGAGGAACCCCTTCGCCAGAGCAAGCCTTCTCTCCGTCGAGAGAGTCGTCAAGGTACCAACAAGAGCACAAAACAACCCTTAGAATGGAAGTTCACGAAAGCCATGTTCAGGCTTCGCTTCCGAACTCTTCCGAAACTAGACGCTCGTTTTTTTAGAGGACGTAGTAAACATATCTGTCTGTTGCATCGTTGATCGAGTCGTTTTCCAAGATCGATCTTCGTACTTTACTTTCATTCCTGTTTTTTTTTTTTTTTCGCTTTCTTTTTATCACTTCCGTTTCGTCGACTCGAGAGGATCCTCGATATACTCTCTGGCATTTCGAGGAAAAAAAAACACAGTGTAATTTCTAACTCGAAGACGTTTCGACAGACAGTAGCTGTATTGGGTAGTGCCGCTAAATATCACTACCGCTGCTACCGTTGCCGCTGCTAACGCTATCACCTTCTCAGGAATTTTCCCATTCCATAAAAAAAAAGAAAAAAAATAGAATACACATATCCACACGATTCGATCGTATCGTTCCGAAGCTTTTCAAACACCCTCGCATCGCGTCACACACTCGCTCGATTCTTCACGGAAACGAGATTTTCATGCATTTAGCCACCACCATAATGCAACGAACGAAGATGGCACGAAGAAAGCGACATGAGACAGCGAGCAGAGTCTCGTTCACCAAGGATACTCGTGTAACACGCACTTAATGTTTCGTTCTCTTTCAAGAGGATGATGATCGATCGCTTCCAGCGAAGAACGGAGCAGATCGATCTTGTCTCGTTCTCCTTTTATCACTTTTAAAGCAAAAACTTGTTTTTTTTACGTTATTTAAAAATCTCTAGCTCCGAATAGAAAGCTTATGTATGCCTGCTTCGTCTCCTTTGACCGATACGAAGGAAACGACTGATTGCATATCGGTAGAGCATGTTGACCTGCTCTCTAGATCATAGAAGGAAAGGATAGAAATTTTAGACATGGCTACGATTATATTTTCCATCGCCTACAATCCATTATTTTTCTTATACATTACATCATGTAGCTGCTACATAGAAATATTATATAAGAATCGACTAATTTATTCTTGCGAAGTTCCAGATACGGCCGGTACGGACGAAGGGTCGGTAGGAGAAGTTAGTATACAAGTGGACCTGTTCACTCATCCTGGAACTGGCGAACAGAAGGTCACGGTTAAAGGTACGGCAATCTTTTTATGACCAAAATGGAAATATATTTTTAAGATTGTAGAAGAGTCGTTATTTATTCTCATATTCCTTTCAGTCGTCGCTGCGAACGATCTCAAGTGGCAGTTGGCTACGGGTATGTTCAGGCCGTACGTCGAAGTCAATCTGATCGGTCCACATCTGACCGGCAAGAAGAGGAAACAATCGACAAAGTCGAAGAGCAACAACTGGTCACCGCAATTTAATGAAAGCTTCGATTTGTAAGTATCATCGTGCTCTAAATTGGAATAATTAATTAAATTCAATCCAAATTCCATAAAATTGAAAAACATTCGTTGTTATTTTCAACATTATGGGTCTGTTTTATAAACAAGGTAAACTAAAATACTATTTATGTCACAACTGGTGACACTTTTTAATTAAATATTCCAGACCAAGTACAAAGAGGTTTAAATTTGCTAAATACTGCTTTTAATCGATTCAAACTCGTGAATCTGTACTTAAACACAAACAAGGATCGAAACTAAATTCCATCCATTCGTGTAACCCGTCAACTCTCCGGTTAACAAGCCAAACAAGATCCAACCTAACAAATCCAATTACTTGCAGCATGATCGGTAACGAGCAACAGCAGCTAGACTTTTACGAGCTCCACATATGCGTGAAGGATTACTGTTTCGCGAGAGAGGATAGACTGGTCGGCGTAGCGGTGATGCAGCTGAAGGATATCGTCGAGGAGGGATCCTGCGCGTGCTGGCTGTCGCTCGGCAAGCGTATAAAAATGGACGAGACTGGTTGGACGATTCTACGAATTCTTTCTCAAAGGAACAACGACGAGATCGCGAAGGAATTTGTCAAGCTGAAGAGCGACATCAGGCAGGAGACACCGCTACCAAATCCCACTTGAGACGGCAAGCCATGAGCCCAATAAACTCGACAGCGAAGCGATACGTCCTTCGAGCTTGGAAAGAGCTCGGAGATGATGCAAACGGTGAAGAAGTTTTGTCCTGATACTGGAGAGGAATAAGGGAAGAAAAGGAAACAAACAAACAAAAAAAAAAGGATTCGTTCTTTGGTATATCGCGAGACTACACACACCGGGTCTTTCGCTCGCAAACAAACAAAAACAAGAAGAACAACCCCCAAGAGAAGTCCCTGCTGGAAGGAGACGAACGCAGGAGAACGATCGACTTTAATTGGGCGGCCGATGCTTGCTCGCCAATTTTCGGGCGATCGACCGAATCCCTTCCGCTCTCGTATTACAGATTTTGAATGAAAAGATATAAAGAAAAAGAAAGAGGGAGAAAAGACGATTCGTCGAACATCTCGTTTCTGTTACCCTCTTAACGCGAAAGGGATCCGAACGAGCGCCCCTTCTTCGCTCTTTTTTACCAGTCACGCGTGCGACACACGACATACACGTTACGTACACGCATATACGGAGCTTAACGTCATCGGCCAAAAGAAATACATGAGAAAACATATATATATATACACGTACACGCATGCTCTCGACGTCGATCTCGACCAACGTTCTTCTTCGGCTTGCAAAAGGGAGGAAACTAAACGAGAGACGCCATATACGTACCGAGGACGATTTCTGCCGTCCCTTTTGGAAATCTTTGAAAACGACGAGCTTTACGAAGACCGTAAAAATCATGACGGTATTATTATTATTATCATCATCGAGGAGAAACGAGAATAAAGGGGGGGAAGTACGTGAAAATATCGCGAGACGTCTCTCTTCGTGATGCGTATGCCACGAGGAAAGAGAAAATGGGGAAGAGTGAGAACAGTGAAAACAGTGCTGCCAGTACGCAATATATTTGCTAAATAATTGTTACGTAAAAGAAGGAGCGAGGAAGGCAAGGAAGACGTGGAACGATGTAAAAGGGAGAAGTAAAGGATGAACAATGAGATGGACTCTCGAATCGAAGAAAAATGGACCCCGGAAGACTGAGAATCTGCTCGAGGACGAGGCGAATCGAGACTATATTTCGAGAAAAAAAACAAATTAAATAAATTAATTAATTAAGCGAACGAACGGGGTCCGCACCATGTTTACGGATAAGATAAAAAAGGGATAATAGTAAAGAAATTAAAAAAAAAAAAATAATGGAAACGACGAGTTTCCCTTTTTGAATGGGAAGAATTCGGCGGAAGGGGAGTATAAAAAAAAGAAGAAGAAAAAAAAAAAGAAGTCGGAACGCGGTGGTTCGCGCTCGTGACGACACCGACATATTCTTTAGGCCGTTTCTTCGGACGGACGAGAGTTTACTGTAGATAAACGTGAAAACAATTGTTGACGGGGAAGAATTTTTCTAACACAACTATTTAAAACGTAGCATTGCGTACGACCAATGGGCGCGCCCTGACGTCACTCACGGCGCGCCGTTAGTAATAACAAAATAATAAAAAAAAAAAAACCACAGAAAACCTAGGCATTGTAATGTAAAGTACGTTCTTATTCGTAAGAGTAAAACAAAATACCAAAGAAAAAAAAAGAAGTAAGTGGAAAACGATCGCGAGAGTCTGCGTCGCGTCTGCGAACGATATCGAGATCCGCTCGCGAGAGCTTCGAGCACGATTCTCCGCGAGTTACGCGCGCGTCGATGTATTCGTACTCGCACTAATCTCTTTCTCTCTCTCTCTTTTCTCCTCTCTCTCTCTCTCTCTCGCTCTTTCTGCGAGCGAACGATCCGATCCTATCGAAATTAAACTCTCTCGTTATTTATTATCATCGTAGTGTCCAGCCGTAGGCGAAGTTCTCTTAATGATACTACTCGTAGCTTCGACTTTTTCTCGGAATAAAGGAAAATAAAAAAAGAGGCCGCTTTTTTATGCGAAGTAAAAAAAAAAAAGTGAAGATGATAACGAAGTTATGTCTCTCTCTCTCTCTGTCTGTTCGCTTCTCGTCGTAACTTTCTTCGACTCTTTCTTAAAAAAAGAAAAAAAAAAAACACTCTTAAACGGAGCGACGCGCGAAAGGTTCGCTCGCGGAGAGGAGTCTCTTTACGCGAACTCGACGTTTGCTCGAAGCTCTGCTCGGATTATTCGCACGGCACGCGAGAGAAAGGCACGTGTGTTCGAGGTGAACTCGAGAAATAAAAATCGGAGTTGGGGGAGAACGAAATGGAGGAAGAAGAAAAAAGGAGAGGTAGAAGAAGAAATGAGAACTTCATCGTCCAGCCTGTGCGGATCGGACAGGTATAATTAAAAGAATTCCAGAGATTACAAAAAAGACGACACGATTATTATTCGAAAAAAAGTTTCTACTTTTACGTAGTTACGTCTAGATATATACTTACGTATTGTGTATAGTGTCTAAAAGAGAAAACGCTGAATTCGTAGCAGCTGCGAAGCCGGCCGTTTGTACGAGAAAGATAGTACGTTTACTACGTGACGTATATACGCGTAGCGTATATACAAAAAGACGTAACGAAAGTCGCGAATCGTTTCGGCAAACGAGCGAGCGTTTTTCCATCCACGAGCTTGGGAATAGGCTATCGAAGAGATATCAATCTCGAGATCGAAGGATCGAGTCGAGCCGGTCGATGAAACCTCGAATACATTTTCTTTCGAGCGGCACGACTCGCGTTTACTTTCGAGACTGCTCGAATTGAGGGAAAAAAATAAGTATAGCACGGATTTCAAAGCATTTCTATCGTCTGTTATAAAAGCCGAAATTCCAAGCTCGTTCCTCTTTTTTCTTCTCTTTTTTCCATTAATTTTCGTAAGACGTAGTAGGAAAGCGTAGGACGTAATTTTAACGTTAGGTCGCATCGAAGCCTCAAGAGAGAGAGAGAGAAGGGAACCTTAATTTAACTAAGGGTTTGTAATATATCTAGCTAATAGCCGTACGAGCTCGAACCTTTCCTTTTTATTATTATTATTATTATTATTATTCGGTAATCCTTTCGAAGCTCCATCCATCTCTCAAATTCTCTAAGACTTCTTCTTCTTCTTTCGGATACAACTTAGCTGTACTACGGCGTACTGTACATGCATAACATACATTCATACATACATAAATTTGCTTTCTCTAATCGTGGTTCCTACGAAGATTCTCTGATAAGGTACTACTCTCCACGTAGAAGGACGTTCGTACGACACATTACTATTTTCATTCTTCGTTCCGCTTGCTGTTCCGTCGAAAGAAACTCGATGACATTGCCTAAAACGCCGTTGGGAGTAAAAAAGAGAGAAAGAGAGAGAAGATAAGCGATCGAGACGATACGATTTATCTCGACTCTCGCTCGAGTCGAGATCGATCGTGTCTCTCGATCGTCAATTAATTAAAGAGAGAAAAAGAGAGAGAGATAAGAAAAAAAATGAAAGACGGAGAGCGAAAAGACGGGTCCGCGATCTCGCCACTACCCCTTCGTTTGTAAATTTATCTATTTTCTTCGCTGCCTAACTAAGTATGTACTAATTATAAAAAAAAAAAAAAAGAAGAAAGACTGCCGGCATCGTCGACGATGTACGAGATATAAATGATAGGAAAGAAAGTAGAGAAATTAAATGGAATAACGTGGGAAAAAAAAAATCAGTCGTTGACGATGCCGCCGTCAATTTTTCCTCCTACTCTCCGCTTGGATTTAATATCTCGTAAGCTTAAAAGAAAATATCTCGTGTATTCTGTGATAATTGCCCCTTGAAAGAAACGCGTACGTGTCGCGTGTACGTGTATACATACGTACATGCGTACGTAGACACACCGATACATTAGCACGTATACATACATTTAATTCATACACGTGTATTTACATGGACACGTCAAACGAGAAAGGAGAGAAAGGACACGGGAGATTACGATTACATAATTACACACACGGACAAACACACACACACATACATCAGTTACAATAGCTACAGTATTTTTCTCTTTTTAAAGAGCATTCCAATTTATATTCTCTGTAATCATTAAACGTCCGAGGAGTCTCGTTCGGGATTGAAAACGAGGAGATGTATCGCAATAATTGAATAAAACGGGGACCGCGATCTTTTATCGAACGGAGTCAAATGATAGGACAAAGGATGCAAGTACGGATACGATCCGAAGCTGGAACGCAAAAGTTATATCCGTGCTTTTCGTCGAGCAACACTATTTTTTTTCCTTCTCGTTAACTTTCGTTCGCGGTCAAAGTAGAACGAGAAAAAAAGAAGAAAACCGAGGAGTAAAGATAAAAAATAGGAACGTTATTCGTCACCGTCGCTCTTTACTCTCCGGAATATACGTGCGAAAAAAAAGGGGCTGCTGCTACGTTTGGTAAAATTTTTCTTTCCTTTTTTCCTCCTTCATTTCGAGTCTCATATATTTTCGAGATGGCAAATAAATCGTGTCCGTCGACGTAACGTAGGACGGGAAGCTCGTGCAAGAACACACGGTCGACTTTTGCGCTACAGTCGCCGGCACAGGCGCAGAACCAAATATCGCTAACCAGCTATCGAAAAGTGCGTTAGGCAGGGGATATTAAGGATTATAAGAATAAATAAATTTAACAAAAAAAAAAAAAGCCATTTAAGAAGAAAAGTAACAAACCAAAAAAAAGATATACACAACTGTTGACAATACTATGCTTGAAAAAAAATCGTATGACGCGTATGTAATGTACCTAATGATTATTATTAAAAAGAAAAAAAAACGTATTAAAAAAAAAAAAAATAACAGACGGGGTGTGTTTGTGTTTCGTGAGTAATATAAAAAAAAAATGGGCTAGAACGACGAAAAGAATCATGCGCGAATATCATTCACATAGACACATACACACACAACATATGGAGCAAACGATCGAAGCATCGTATTTAAGGAGCGATCGCGTGATCCGTGACAGGAGATACGCGTTCTGATGAAAAACGGATCGTAATGTAACTACATGCGAATGACTGCGTGCTTTATTAGGTAAATTATGTCTAATCGAGTAATATAAAGGAGGATGTCATTACACGTCGTACCAACGCGGGAAGCGTTGGATATACCGCCATCGTTGTTATCAAAATTTTTTCACGCGTAGATGACGAGGTTAATATAATTAAAAAACAAGAGAGATTTAACAAAAAAAAGAAAACGAGGGAGAAAGAGAGAGAAAGATCAGACGCCGGTGCGCAGCCTCCGAGTATTAAAAAAAAAAAAGAAGGTAATACCTAAAGCAATTGTATCCGAGTCAAACACGCACATTTAACACAAGAAATAAAAAAAAATATCGAGCGAATTAAGAAGAGAGAAAGAGAGTGTGCGCGCGAGAGAGAGAGAGGATGAGAGTGAGCGCGAGTGAGAGAGAGATATTACCTAATATACATATATCAAGATCCCGATCTTTGTTAATAATAAATGTTCCACTTTCATTCGTTCACTCGCATTGAGGAATTGTATTCTGTATCTATCTATCTTATTTCTCCTTAATCGGGGCAAAAAGCTTGGCTCTTCGATCTCGACGAAGGAACGCGAGTAACGTCGACGTCTTGGCTTTCCCACATTTTCGTCCCGTCCAAGCGATAATTCTCTTTCTCTTTTCTATAAATCGTATCATCGGTGAAGGATCATTCCTCTATCGTATCGTGTCATACATTGTACATAAATACACACGCATACACAGATACGTGCATACGGTATCAGTCGTTGCATTAAAGAAGGATCGAATTCACGTTACGTCCTCGTCGTGAAATAAGATTCGTATTGACGTCATTTTTGTCATCGTGAAATCACGGTTCGTCATTGATCGATCTCATCTCATATCTTGTTGGTAGTAAAAGGAGTGAAAGAGTTTTAGGTAGTCGTAAATTTGAGGTACGGTTAATCGGATAAATATTTGATCACTTTTAAAAGAGTAATCACTTTTTTATGGATTCATCGAAGTATTTGGACTTTGTTGGTGTAAATAAAATCAATGATAAATTATTATTTGATGGAAATTGGTAAAATATAACTATATGAGAAGATTGGATCCTTTTTAATTCTCAGAAAATCAACGCTGAGGCCACTTTAATTTCGTTATATATATATTTACAAATCCCATACAATTCGATCAGTCCATAAGAAGTATTCAACTTTAAAAAGTGGTTCTATATTTCTGAGTACCTACATATCGAAAAACGTAATTCGATAGTGCAAGAATATTCTCCGGTTCCTTTAGAATGGATCATAAGAAAGTGGTTCTAGGATGGTAACAAAACAAATGTATCACGTCGAGGAGCCTTGCGCGAGGAACGATTTGGAAGCCCTCGGCAAATTGTTACTAAATAATCGCTCGTTTTATATTATATCGATTCGAAACTTATGTCAGAGAGAATCTATCGTCGGTGTTAAAAAAAGTATGTCGTGATGAAATTGAATGATCGACCGAATATCAGGTTTTGTTATTCCACTGGTCAAAATTAGTGATTTGTTAAAATCCCTGAGTATGTTTAGTGATTTGTACGATATTAGACAATTTCACTAAAACAAATTTAGTAAGATGTTAAATAGCTTTACTACCGTATTTTCTTAAGTTATCAAAAACATCTTAATTACCGTTTCATTATTCATAGACGTAAATTATAAGTAAATTACTTAATATCAATCATCTGCATCGTACATATTAATATCACTAAACAGACCTAAGTACTTTAAGGAATCACTGGTCATTCAATTTCCCTATGACACGTAGTACAATTATCCGTCTCGAACAGCTACGCTCGATGGAACGAAGCCAATCATGCGCAAAAACAACTCCTATGCATCTATACTACACATCTCTAACACGAATACAAATTTAAACACGATGCCCGAGATCGAAACGGCAAGAGCTTTTTTCGTCCATCCGTAATACTAGAACGTTATCGACATCGCGAAAAAAAAAAGCCGAGGGTTTCGTAAGATTCATATTTCCCAAGTATTCCTGATATATCGGTACGCCTTGTAATATATTTTACGAATGAATGACGTTGAGAGGATTTATCAGATGATTTGTATATAACGAGAGATCGTCGTACTAAAGCGTACTCTAGACGACGATAGACCAGGAGCGAATGAGTGCGAGACACTGTGTATGTACATACGTGTGCGTCATATAACGAAGAAAAAAAAAAAGAGAAAATGATGGTAAAGAAGAGAAGGAAAAAGCAGATACTTAAATGATAGCAAAAGAATCGATTAGTTATTTAGAAATCGAGCGTACGTGAGAGTGACGGTTAAAAAAATGAGGAAAAAGAGATGGAAAGATCTCATAATCACGAGAGTAGGGTGATGTTTCGATCATCGCATCATGTTCCATATCATAAGCATCTTATATCACGAGGAAAATTATATTGTTACTTGTAAAGGATAGGTCCATATATCGTGAAAGAGAGCGCGTCGAGATAGAAAGACGAAGGAGCGACGAGGACGAGAGTATCGATCGCACGTCCTGTAAATCTAGTCACTCAAAGAAAGAACTTACAAATTTATCGTGCGATCGACACTCTACACGCGAGTGCATCAACTAATTCTTAACGTTTATCTTCTTCGACGATCGTTTTATAAATTAAGCGAAAGAAGAAAAGACGTTTGTCAAGACTCGTGTGGAATCGATTTTGCTATATTTTAAAATTTCTTTTCAAAGTTAAGATACAAGAGAAGATTCTTCTTCTTATGATCGATAATGGGAAGAACGCACCAGACGCAAAGATGCTTTTAATCTTCTATAATAATGGAGGAAGAAAATACGGCATATACATACGAATATATGTCAAAGTATAACTTTATTTTTAGTCTTCTGTAAAATTTTGTTACATCTTCTGATAGTGTTCTTCCCTCTGACCATTCAAGTATCAAACGTCTGAAACCCATATGACACTCAAGTCTAAAGATGGACTCGCGTGAAAGCTTCTAACTCGATCGCAAACATCCCGATCACGATCGTCGTCACCGCGAAGCGTTCGTTCGTTATGCTCGCTTCTCTCTCCATCCTACGAACCTCAATCCCCCCATTCCACCGCCTCCATGCCCGAATCGTTGTAATTTAATTTTCATATCAACGTAAATACGCGCACGTGTAAAATATTATCGCATTTATCGATCATACGGTCACAGAAAAAAAAAAAGCAAACCAAATATATTGCACATACGTCTGCACATATTATTATACATAATACCGTTGTACATAACATACATATGCATTGATCGTTATACATATATAATACACATCAGTTACCGAGCCGTTACTTCGCACGATCCTAAAACGAAAAAGCTACGAGCGACTTACTAGTCTTGGGAGATGGAATATAAAAAAAAAATACATGATAGTCTTCGAATATCCCGAGGTAACGGCAAGGAGAGCGAACGAGTTTTCTAAAAAAAAGGAAAAAAAAAACAACCACGTCGTTTCGAAATACTTCCGA
The DNA here is from genome assembly GCA_916049575.1 of Ancistrocerus nigricornis. Taxonomy (NCBI): domain Eukaryota; kingdom Metazoa; phylum Arthropoda; class Insecta; order Hymenoptera; family Vespidae; genus Ancistrocerus; species Ancistrocerus nigricornis. The sequence goes on from OU696666.1 coordinate 32,960,545, forward strand.
AATGAATGAACGAAAAATATAATCCCGATACGTTTCCGCTCGCATTCTCGTGTACTCTCGCGTATATCCGTGTATCGTCTACTTGTAGCGCGCTGCGTGTTTTTCTCTTTCTTTGCCCGCTATATTATCGTTTATGCTATTTTTCGATATAAAAGAAATTGTAAAGGAGAAAACAGAGGACGGGAAAAGAAAGAGCGACGATTAGGTAAGACAACGACAGGATCGTCCACGCGACTTGGTAAGGCCCGATAGCTCGCGAAGAAACCCCTCCCCATCCTCTATCCTCTTATTTCTTCTTTTTTTTTTTTTTTTCAAGTTTTAGACGAATAAAGTAAATTGAAAATATCTCACCGATTGACGTCCTTTTAATCGGATGAGAGAGAAAAATAAAGATAAAAAGATATACACACGCATACACGGACAGACAGACACGCAACACACACACACACACGCGAACGTTAACCGTGCTTCTGTTAGAGATTTTTTTAAGGATATACCACCAGAGGTGCCATCGATCCTCGCGGGTACATGGTAGAAGAAGGTGTATGTTGATGCAAATAACGACGACGATAGTGACGACAGCGACAAACGGAGTCTCGAAGGAGAAAGATAAACGCTTCCTCGCACCTCCTTCGATCGTTCCTCGCTCCATTAGCTCTTGAACGCGAGAGTGACTTTCATATAGGCATACATACATCTACTCCTACCGTGCCAATGCGGATTTCTGTAATAACGAAGAAAATAATAAACGCGCTTTCGCGAATAACAAAAGGGATATCGATAGAAGCGAATTTGCGATACGTACGATATATATATATATATATATATATATGTGTACATATTTATGTATGTGTATGTATATATGAATATATCCATGTACAAACATATATGAAAGCATGAATATAGATATATATATGTACATACATATATATACGTATACGATGAATTTCATTTCGAATTTCTTCTCTCCTGTTGTCCGTTCGCACAGTTTTCTCGTTCCTCATTTGTGTAAAATGTACCATATCCAAAGGGTGCTCTTAAATGGATAGCGGAACAAAAAGCGTTTGCGTCATAAGGCAGTATAATAATAAGGCGAAAAGAAACCGAATGGCTTTCTTATTGGAAATGGGCTGCCTCGAGAGAAGGTAATCCAGGGATTCTAATAAATCATCAAAACTTACCAGCCTGAACGCTCTTTACTTTCTTTCCACCTCTCCCAGCTCTTATAAATGTTCATTTTGGTAGTTTGATTTAACCGATAGGCATATCAACATCGTAATGTTAGTAAATAGTTCATAGAAGCGTCAAACTTTGATACTCGAGTCATTTATGACGCTGTAGTTTCTTGGATAGTATTCTCACGTGACGGAAGAATATGTTTTAGCATTTTAGATGTTACATAAGTATAAGATCAATTATTTTCCTTACCAATTATTATGATTATACAAGAAGTAGAATCTGTAGCTTTTCTAAATAGATTCTAGCGTGAGTACTATTATATCATTTTTTATTAACATATACCCGTATTACATTTCCATATGATTGGTAGAATTGAAACAAAATGATCACATACATTAAACAATCTTGTACTAAAATCGATGGCAGTGAGCTCACCTCCCTTAGATTCTATACATTTTTATATATTAAATCCTCTTTAGGTACTATTCTAGTCGCCTAAAAAAAAGAAACAAATGTTTAACGTTTTATGAAAATATAACCTAAATCATCAAAGAAATTTTCACTAAAGCGATGTCGATTAACTCCATAAAACCAAACATAACTTGATAAAATATGAAAAATGAAGCATCAATTAAGTTCTTTAACGCTAAAACTTTGTGAAATTTTGAAAGCGGAGTTAAACACTTTTGCCTGTGAACGGTTCATATAATAATATAGAGATTGAATAACCCTTCCATCCGTTGGTGGCCATGGATAATCATTATTGTCGTCCATCATTATATTCGGCCTTTCCACCGCAAATAAATAGAACATCCAGTTCATCGTTGCGATACCAAATACCGCTGTAAATCGGCTCATCTTTCTTCTTGAACGTTTCGAAGAGAAAAGTCGAGAACACTTGCTCCAGGGTACCCAAGCCTCAATGTAAAAGAGCGGACTAGCATTTTTAGTACTTACACCATTCACAGGTAGCGTTCCAGTCGCCACTAACACAACGGAACTGTATGTAGGTGGGTACGCATGCTCAGTCCCCGTTTGGAAGTTGTTGCGAGTGGCGGCAGCGGACGAATTAGTTGGAAAGTGTTTCAGTTCTGAAAGTATCTCTTTTACGTGTGAAGTGCAGTGAATTACGTGTAAAGTGCAGTGAATCATTAAGGACTGTCGAAGAAGAGGGATCGTCGAAAACCATATCAGGATTTTTTTTTAATTTTCTCTTATTTAATTTATATTATTAGTTCAGAGTTTCTTCTGAAAACTTTACTGAACTGCAATATCGTTTTCAGTTGGAACTCATCTCTTTAAGTGTATTAAATTTTAATTTCTTTTTTTTTAGGGAAAACAAAAAAAGAACATGGCCGCCAGAAGGTGTGCCGTTCTTAACTGCGAAACAATAGGTGGAAAAATGTTTACTTTTCCTCAGCTGGCAGCTGATGAAGCTCGCCTTCAAAAGTGGATTTCGGCTGTGGGAAACCCACATCTTCTAACACTCCCGAGAGACAAACTGAGAAATAGGGCTGTATGCATAAAACATTTTGAAGAAAAATATATTCTGCAGCATAAGCTTAGTAAAGCTGCAGTTCCTACTTAGTACTTACCAGGTAAATGTTATTAAATATTTTATCCTTAAATCGTAAGAATCTTTCTTCATTTCCTTTGATTCTAATGTATAACAATTGCTTTTTGCAGAACCTATTGCAGTCCCTCACATACATGAAGAGGAAATTAATACATGTCAATCACGTATGTATAAATTTTGTAATAATCTGTATATTTTATCCGTTACTCATGCATGCGATTGTAATTTTTGATCTTATAGATGCACACAATATTCAGCAAGAGGACAATGCACAGGACTCACAAGATGAAAATCAAAATTACTTAGGAGGTGAGTATACATACATATATTGCATATAATATAAATACATTTACATACATAGTTATATTCCTTTATTTGAATAATGAATACGGTTTTATATTTACAGTGATTGTAAATGCAGAAGAAGATAGCAGAATGCCACATGCTTCCATCTTACAGAAAATGAAAGGTATTGAGTATGCATTATTATATAAAAAAATCAACATATAAGCAAAATATTCAGACTATGAACAAATAATGAATTTGGATTGATACATTATCTTAGCATATCTATTCCAATGGAAAAACATTATTGTGTCCTCGTGTATAACATTATCGAAGATTTATGTTAACTTTAATAAATGTTCTCACACTTAGCACAATAGGAACGTTTTGGTCGATGACTTGGGAATTAAAGAAGTTGAAAGAAGAAATTCCACGTTAGGAAATACCACAGTAAGCATATAAATTAGGACGAGTGGGGTTTTGTGCTGCTTCAATTGCCATTGTGTTTATGCTTGCGAAATATTCTTTTTTTGCTTTTTTATATATCTTTTTCTAAAAATATTGTAATGCATCTTTCATTTTAATAGGTTCGAAAGTATGCAGTTCAGAGTTCTTTTTACTTTTTAATGAGAATACTTCATAATATGCATGATAACAGAACATATAGAATGTCCAATAAGTCCCGGACCACCTGATTTTCTTGTAAACTACAAGTAAAAAATGTTCTAAATAAGAGTTTGATAGATTTTAGTAACCTACTTAAATCCGGGGCTTACTAGACAATCTGTATCTATCTTGTGGGAGATTGTCACCAATTATTACTAATAAGGAATGAATTTCTCTGTCTTTTATTACATATTGATTTCTACTGCAATTTCTTCTGAAATATTCCAGGCTATAATGTTATTTTGAAATTTTTGGGCATGGCATGCAATGCTTGTATAGTTTTAATGGTATATTGTTAGAACATCTTTTGCAATATCTAATGAAATTTTATTTTTTAGGATCAATACTGGAGACATTTAACGTCAAAGGGAAGAAGAAGCTGACGATGAGAGATAGAAGAATTTACACGACCATATGCAGCCTGAAAACAGTAATTCGTCGGTCACAGAGAAGACAACATAGTGTGCAGCAGAGATTGCTGGAAGCAGAGCGTCAACTCCAAACAGGAATGTGGGACAACATTGATCTCATGGAGGAGCCCGCAAAAGGATTTTTTCTTTCCCATATACGGAATATGGGAAAAAAGACATTCGCGCGTAAATATACGTTAGACGATAAACTATTCGCACAAGTCCGAATGATTATAGTTAAATACTGTGTCACTTGTCCAAGTAAGGCAAGGATGTATTTTGATATGACGGATTTTAGTTTATTTTTTCTATTATTATTAATAAGGTAATGGAAACATTTCACGCCTTATTACATTATTAAATGGCAATGTCTTTGTAGCCACGACCACAGAGAGTTCCTTCTTTTTAAGGAACATTCTGCCTTATCTAAATTTAAAAAGTCGTTAGAGTGCAGAGTTAAATCGGTGTAGCAATATATCTTTTGTTTTGTATATATCCATGTTAACATATAAATTATATATACCTATGTATACAATTGAAAGTAAATAATAAAAATGTATTTATGGAAAAAAATAATGTAAATTATTTTTTATAACATCCCTATATATAAGCGCGTTTGGAGTGGATTCATATATACAATTCGTATGAATGTGTGTGTGTAAACACACGGATAAGCGGTTACGTTGTGTTAGTGGCGACTGGAACGCTACCTGTGAATGGTGTAAGTACTAAAAATGCTAGTCCGCTCTTTTACATTGAGGCTTGGGTACCCTGACTTGCTCCGATTAACGAGCAGAAGCGAATCTGAACAGGACAGGTTAGTTTATTAAGCCACAGACAAGGTATAAGAGTATAGACCTGTCATCTTATAGGACTTCGTGTCCCATGTACTGAAATACCGATCGTGGAACGGTGAGTTTAGGAATCATATTCATCCCAATAATCGAAGTCGGTAATATCATATTTTTTTAACGAGACGATTTCTCGTCCTGCGTATATACATTCTCCTATAGAGATCGAGTCTTTAGCAATCGTTTAATCTGCTACAGAAAAGCGTAAATTAGAAAAAATATGCATCACAGGTCTATCTTATACCTCGACTCTGATTAACCAACGCGAGCGACGCCTCCTCCCCGGTTCCGCAAACCCGAAGGACGGGGAAGTTCGCGCAAATCGTACTAGTCGCAGCATCTACCAGCGCCACAAAGTTTCGTGGGTAATACAAATTTCATACTACAAATCATTTCACATATAAAAATAGTTTTCTTTCTTATTATACGAATAATACAATAAACACAAAAGTGGTTTATAAGATATGTTATAAATTACGTTAAAAAATATATCTAATTTCTAGAGAATTTTTCATTATAACATAAATATGTACTTAGATTAGAAAACAACTATACAAACAACAAACTTCGTTTAAAGAGCAAAAAGAGATTTGAGATCATTGAGCGTGAGTTTCGAAACAAGTTTGACATTTTCACCGCTTAACACATTTTGCGATATTTGTAATTTACGCTCTTGCAAGTTTTTGATACGCTCTTCGATAGTATCTTTACAAATAAACCTATAAACAGAAGATAGTTATTATATATAGAACCAATTATGGTCATTATTTTTGTAAAAAGAATTTTGATATTTACTTATAAATAAAGACGTCTTTTTTTTGACCAAATCGGTATATTCTGTCTTGTGCCTGTGTCTCTAATTGTGGATTCCAATGAATGTCAATAAGTAATAAATGATTTCCTCCTACTAAGTTTAATCCGACTCCACCGGCAGTCAGAGAAAGCAATAAAATTTGTGGATCTCGAGATAGGTCATTGAAAGAGTCCATTATACCCTAATGCATATGCAAGATATATTTAGTTTTTGTAAAAGTATATCATGTAAATATCGAAAACATGGATAGTAATAATCTTTTACCTGTCGTTCTTTAATGGCAACACTTCCTGTAAATTCACTGAACGTTGCTCCTTTCATCATTTTCAAATAAGATCCAATCATTTTTAACATACTTGTCCATTGTGAGACAATAATGAGCTTATCTCCTCTATCCAAAATTTGTTTAACTAATTCGAGTACAGCTCTCACCTATATCAATGATACATAACTTTATAATCTACTTATTATATAAATTGTTACTCAATATTTACTATATACATTTACTTACTTTGGAACTCATGCGATCAGAATCAAAAACTGGATTTTTAGAAGTCAACAAATTCTTCGTCACTCTATGATCAACGCCTGTCTCGTTTTCATTTAATTCTTCATTTTCGCACAGTGACATATTATTGACACGCGATACAAGATCCGGGTCAACATTTTCTTCGTCCATTAGTCCACTTTGTTCCAGATCGTTTTGATCTAACATAGCATGAATTAATGCTGGATGACAACATATTTGACGAAGACGTAACAGAAGAACCAAGATTTCGTGCGACTTGACATCAGCGTGCGACGATAATAATTTATTCTGAGCTTTTGTGAATTGCGTATTTTTATCTATAAAATATATAAAAAATATAATTCATGTTAAAAAAGTGTTATTTCTTAATGACAGAACTCACTTGGATTAGATAGAAAACTTGGTTTATCATACATTCCAGACATTAAGTCATTCACGTGGTCTTTTTCTGCCCTTTGAGCTAAGAATTGCGCGAAAAGTGTACGAGAAAATATCAAAACTTTTTCATACACTAACTGTTCTTGCGGATCAAGTGTCACTATCATTTCTTCAATATTTTTAGAAGGTAAACTTTCTAAAGCACCTTTGGCTTGAAGTTCTTGTTTAGTTCTACGAAGCATAAGAGTTTTCATTACGGTTGCTAATCTTTGATGACCAGCAGCACTTTTATTTTCGACCCAGCGTTTCCATACTCGTATATCATTAAAAGGAGAACAGTTTAAAAACTTTAATAAGGAATACATGTCCATTTCTTTGTTTTGAATGGGTGTTCCAGTAAGGGCCCATCTTCTATGCGCTACAAGGCCACACACGGCTTCGGCTGCCTTACTTTTATGATTTCTTATTACATGTGCTTCATCGAGTATAACTCTTTTCCAATCAATCTAAAAATCATTTGAAACAATTTCAATATGATATACTTTAGTTAGATATTAATATACAATTTAATCATAGTGAACATCATATTGCATGTATATTTTTTACCTTATACACCATGGACATGATATTAAATTCTCTAACTAATAAGTTATATGTTGTAATAACAACATCATTGGATGCTAAACGTCTAGGTACTTTTTCTCTATTAGAGCCATGATAAACTTCCACACTAAGTATGCCCTTTTTACATTTACTTCTTATCTCACCTTCCCATTGAGACAATAAAGAAGCAGGACATACGACTAGAGTCCCTCCTTTGTGAACTTAAATAAAAAATCAGTATTATTTAAATAAGAAGCAATAAAAAGTTTGCTTTTTATATGTTTACTCATATTTTACATACGTATAGGTTTCCTTTTATTTCCCCATTCTTCTTCATTATCACTGTCATTTTCCTGATCTATAGTCGCCATGATTAAAGAGATCATTGTTAAAGTTTTGCCAAGACCCATGTCATCCGCTAAATAATGTTATAAAAGAAAAAATATTTATATATTTATACATCAATGACAGTGTTATATATAATGTAAATCCTTACCTAATAGACCACCAGATGGTCGCTGTTGTTCCCTCCACATAAGCCATGCTAATGCATGCCGTTGATGAGGCATTAATTTCACTTTCAAACCATGTGGATCCTCTGCCTCTTCATCTTCGGCAGGTCGACCTACGAGCGAACCATGCATATCCTTCAATCTTTCTATTGTTAAAGAAAGTTCACGTTCTCTAGTTTCTTGCGCTTTCTTTCCCAATTCCTTTGCATTTGGAGATAAGCTGGGATTTGGATGAAGATATTCAGAACCAGAATGTACAAATTGCATCTGATTCTCCGATAAAATAGATGGTTCGCTATATTTATCGCCATACATAAAGTCTGCATTCGTTTGTTGGATAGGTTGCGTCAAGGGTGTTCTTTCCAATTCTGCTTCTAATTCTCTTATTTCTTTTTGTTGTACAATAATGCTCTCTTGCAGTTTTCCACCTTTATCAGGTAATATATCTATGTTTGCTGAGTTAAGTATTAACTGAAAGTAAAATATTTTAGAACAAGTTTTATCACATTTATGGAAACTTCATTAAGATTACTTTACCTTTGTTTTTTCCAATTGATTTTGAAGTTGTTGCAACTTACAAGAAAGAAGAGCCCTCTTTTGTGCTACCAATGGATCTATATTACCAACTCCAATTTCCTCTTTTGCAAAAGACATTGCTAATATGTCCTCGTTCTCATTATTTTCTGGTTTAGAGTCTGAAATGTTATGCATTTTGTTTTTAATGTAGTAATTATGAAAGTAAGTTCTTACAAATCTAAAACATCCACCAGTAGTTATTCAGCAACAAAATGTTTCAGTAGTTTTACCTGAATCAGATGAGTTAATGCAGACAATATCATCTTGCTGTGTAACGTTATTACTATTTCTACTATCATTGCCATTCTCACTCTTATCAATCAAATCTCTGTCCTTATCTTTGCTTTCATTGGTTTTGTCAGCATCGCTAAAATTAACAGTAGAAGAATCAGAAGAAGAATCAATTTTTAAACCTTTTATATTTTCCTTTGTATAATCTCGTGAAATATCTTTTCTTTTTGCATTCTTGACATTTGCAGAAGATCTTGAATTATCATTATCTGTAAAGTTATAAAACAGAAAGACTTTATAATTAATATGTAATTATTAATATAAGTTTTTGTTTATCAATTATATACATAATATACCATCTGACAGTTCCTCATATTCAGATTCTTCGCTAGAAGTTACATTATCATTTACATCGCTGATACTTTCATCATCCGAATAAATCAGGCGGTTCTTCTTCAATCTACGTCTTACTCTACTCTCAATCATCGACGAAGAATGGAAGTCTGTTGGTTCCCTTTTATTGCAAAACAGACTCATAATTACAATATGATCTAATTCAAGTAATTGAAAACGTTTCAACACTCACTTTCCCATCGAAACGGATTCGTCATTATCGCTGCTGTCAATAACAATGTCTCGTCCTGCAGTAGTCATTAACTCATCATCACTATCTGCAATAACGAATGAACTACCCTCGCTTGAGCTGGCCACAGAATTTTGCCACATTTGGAACCACTAGTCCTTTACACTTTCAGATCAAGATAAAGTGATTTGTTTTCGAATTGATTTTTGTTTTCGAGAAAGTAATTTCTCCCGATTGAAACATAGGCCACTTTATATTTCAGCAACAGCACAAATCAAATTACACATGCAATTCTTAAAAACACCTATAATATTTGACCTGTGACCAAAATATCAAGTAAAAGTATATTCCTCGCTAACGGACACACTTCTTTGTGTCAAACAGTTGAATATTTGAAATCAGCCAATCGCATTACTAATCGTTTGCGCAGGTACAGTGTTGGTACAAATATTAATAGAGTCGTTCTTCATTTTATACGTGTTATACCTGCAACGACCAATAGTAATGGCTAACAAATGAAAGCTACAGAAACGATGCCAGGCGTATTTATTATTTCTTTTTATCTTCAAATAAAATATTTGTTAACACAGATGAGAGATTTTTATTCATTTCATTCGATTAGATCCATGGAAAGTATTTTGTAAAATTTTCTTTTACCAGCATCATCAACCATTCTTAGATAGATCTAGCGTCACATGCACGAACTTTCAAACTGTACAATCAATTGAAGATAAATATAAGATATAAATATCACCGACAGAATACTTCACAGACGAGGTATAAGGATAGACCTATCATCTTATGGGACTTCGTGTCCCATGTACTGAAATACCGATCGTGCAAAACAACAGACGTTTACTTACGCCCTCTACCATATGGAGCGGTGAATTTAGGAATCATATTCGACCAAATAATCGAAGTTGGTAACATCAATAGATCTGTTGCGATAAAGGACGAGAATCTCATTCCCCCCTTGAAAATAATCCATACTTCGACACTTCAAATATTAATTTCTCATCATTGCGTAACGATATCGAAAAACGGACAACGGGACATTATTCTGCATGCTTTCTTCTTTAAAATGAGCCATTAAACATTGAAATCGGCGGTGGTGACCATTTTGGCAAAAATCATGATGCATACATCAGGATTTTTGTCAAAAATCGATGCATCTCGAATTTGCCCGATCAAATACTCGTTCGAAAGGGGAAAGTCTCTTCTTTACGAATATGCAAATCGCGTTTCGATAGGATGGCTGGTTGGAAAGATACAGCAGTTTTAAGCTTCAAAACGACCCATACTCCGACACTTAAAAGATTAATTTCTCATCATTGCTTAACGATATCGAAAAACGGACAACGGGACAGTATTATACATGCTTTCTTCTTTAAATTGAGCCATTAAACATTGAAATCGGCGGTGGTGACCATTTTGGCAAAAATCATGATGCATACATCAGGATTTTTGTTAAAAATCGATCACTATCTGCAATGAAGCTACCGCGAAAAACGATTTTCTTTTTTCTTACATTTCGATTCTATCGATTGATTCAACTTGTAATTCATGTCAGTGAAAAATAATTAACAATCGTTACATTTACTTATAATTCCTACCGTTGCGATAGCGCTGATGCCTCATTCCATGTTATACCGATAGTGTCGAATGCGACATTAAAATGATAACGCGCCCCCGGCACGTGGTATAAAAAATTACATTGCATGGCAGGTGTATCCTATATCTCGTCTGGGCTAAAACTTTCCTTTGTGTTCTTTCATGTTGATACTGAAATAAACTAAAAAGCAAGAAAAGAAGCAGCTATTCAACAATTATAGAAGAGGTCTCTGCAATATCGATATTACACAAGAGCTCTTTTCTACCCAGTATATTGTAATGTTCCAGTACATTCGCATTAAGCTGGCGCAACACGATGCTACGAATGCTTTTCAACGTCGGAAACATTATACCTTGTAGCATTCATAAAAACGATCCAACGTCTAACGTTGGAAAGTGTTCATAGCATCGTCTGACGCCGGCTTTACCCTCTCATCGTACATTCGCCATTAATGACGACATTTCAGAAATCAACTACTAGATAGCGCTTCGATGAACGCAGAGTTTGATTGGAAATATTTTTATTTGTTTGTAATTTTAATCAATGTAAGAATATAGTGTTTAAATAAATAACTTTAAAAAAAATATAGATATTTGTGAATTTCGTGATTAAAAAATCATTTAATAAAAACGAAACTGCGTTGAAAAGCGGACCGCGATGAGAATAAACGTTCTACTTCAAAGATACCGCCTGTTAAATCATGAACAGATGTAGATTGATGTGCGCATATGATTCACTCTTACCACAAATTGAACAACTCACGCAATTCTACTTATTCCATTGCGATCGTCGAACGTTATTCGATTTCAACAATACAAATAACTATTTCTATATAACAAAGTGCATATTTTCTACTAACACAAATTCGCTTTATATTATTAATCAAATCGAAATAAATTTGGAAAAATGAAACACAACTCATTATCGTGCATACGTGCACAAAAAATATTGAAAAAAATGCATAAGACTAAATATTGCCATAAAACTAATGTTACGCCAATGCAATACGTTAATCTGATTTATTAAGATATTATGATATACCTATGGTAGAAAATACGAGACAGTGCTGAGGCAGGAAGGAAGCAATTAATCGAAACGTCTGCGAACTGCTTCGTCCAATGGCTTTGCCTATGAAATGTCTACCAACTGTAATTATTATCTAGATAATATAGATCATTAATTAATATCACATACGAATAACTACGATTCTTGGAACCTTTATTCGAACCAATAATCTTGTAGCAACAGAAGAAAAAGTCTTGTCAAAAAATATTCTACGTTACTCGACAGATAGAATAAATAAATTTTTAACAAAAATACCTTTATTATTTTTATAATAAAAAGGACGATACTTTCATTATAATAAAACTCACCTGTATCATCGTAAATTCTTTGAAGCTGCCCTACCGATACATTTTCTACGAAGGAATAGAAAAAGCGAGGTCTGCATACTTAACGCGATACGTGAAGCACGTGTTATTCGAATCAGTGTTAATAGAGGAGACGCGGAATTGTCGTTAAAAGCGCATGTGTGGAATGCGTACACGCGGAACGTATATATTCTAGTTGATAAGTAGAAGTGGCAGAGGGAGAGAGGGGGGCCGGAGAACGAGAGGAAAGATAGGAGATTGGAAAGAGAGACAAGATCAAAGGGATACGATAGCTAGAAAAGGAGGAAAAAGGGAGGAGAGGCAAAAGAAGAAGATGAAGAAGAAGTGGGGTGCTCGTGCACAAGAAGTCGTCATGTTCTATCCAGAAGGGTTCCGTAGCATCGCGAGATAGTTCCACGTTTGACGTTTCGTCAAGAAGGATCGACCATACGTGTTACTCCATTTAACATCCATTATTTGTTCAATCCTCCAAGTAGTATTCGATAAGAGGGTCATGGTTTCATGAAAAAAAGGATAGCATGCAACGAGATCACGCGAAGAAACAATGGAGAACGCTAAGATATCCACGTGCCATCATCCACCCTTGCGTTCTTACCCTTTTTCTCGTTGTATCCACGTTATCTTGGGTGATGGCAGACGTAGATCTACGAAATATAGGTATGTATATGAAATTTTATCGAAATTGACTAATTTTTATGTTTTTTAAAAAAAATTCCCAATGCGCGTTTTTCTTATCGTTATTTTTTCTTTGGAATTTTCGTTGCGTTGAGTTTGAAAAGGCTGTCTTATGTATTAGAATAAAATAAAAAGGAAACAATGAACGTCGATTAAGGTGATGCGCGTTCCATTCATTGAAGTACTGATCCGTTGCATGTAAAACGATGGCCTCCTCTACGAGCTTCTTGACAGAATTGGTTCAGTCGTTCGCTGCAGTAATGCGAATTATATGCCTCGAGTTCATGGGTTACTAGGTTTCCAGTCGTTCATTACGTCGTCGTCACACTTTGCGTTTCTCCCTGGAATTTATTAGATGCATACGATGCCTGGTTAATCGTTACGGTCCAATTTCATGATTACTATTTTATTTGATTTTATGAGAGATCGTTAACATTGTAGAAAGCGACGTGGTCGATATTATGGAGAGTACAGGAATCTATCAAGAGCCACCTGGAGTGACGATTACCACGAACCGATGTTGGGAAAACGACACGATTGCCTTTGATATCGCTGAATCTGCGTTATTGACTATAAACACGAATGCGGTCTTTCCTAATGGAGTGCCTAATAATTTTTCGATTCTCGTTGTAGTAAGAACAAAAGTCAGTAAGTAGTAAGTTGAGGTTGAAAACTTGGTACATGAGTCGGTTAATCCTTTGCGGACCAATTTGTCGAGTCTGACGTGACACTGTTTTTAAATTTCGGATTTTATTTAGTTTACTTTGTATTTTAAATTTAGCATAAATATATAATAACTATTTAAAGTTATTAGATCGGAAATGAATTGGAAAAGTTTCCAAATTCGAAAAGGACTTGATTTGCAAAGGGATTAAATACCCAATAATGATTTTTCTGTAGTTTAAACTTGAGCGAAATAATTTCTTCTCTTATACCTTGGTGAATTTACGAGTACAGATTATCCCACGGTCGCATTATTTTCCATCTACGATGACGGTGGGCAAGAACAGTTGGTCTTGTCGTTGGGTAAAGACGTCACGTTCTACTACGATACGTCCGACGAAGACATTGATGACGATGACAAAGAACCGATTTCATTTGGAACGGATATATCCGATGGAAAATGGCATCGTCTTGGTATCAGCGTTAAAGGAAACACGGTTACACTTTTTTTAGATTGCAAGATAGAAATCACCAAGGAATTAAACAGGAATCTTTCCCAAAGTATGGATTTAAATGGAATCGTTATCTTAGGACAGGAGCTTATAGATGGAAATGTGTTTTTGGTTAGTGATTCGCGAATAAATTATTACGTAATTGTTTTTATGTAAAAATTAACATCCTAACTTAAATTGTGATCAGGGTGGACTCGAACTTCTAAAGATCGTACCAACGCCGGACGCGGCCTACCAAGTTTGTACGCTTTTTGCACCTGATTGCAAAGGCAAAGAAACGCATCAAATAATTTCTAATAATTCGATCCTCGATGAACTTGTGTTACCTACGTCGTTTAATACATCCTACAATAGGCACGTTGATTATGATAATCTCGAAGAAATCGAAGACAATTATGGGGAAGAAAATGAGAAAGAAAACTTGGAAGAAGAAAATAATGGAAACATTTACTCTTTGCGATATGTTCCTACAAATTTGACTTACATACTAAGACCGACCATTGGAACGACGATAAGCGAGCCTGTTACTGTATGTACGACCCTTAGGTTATCCTGTTGATAAATGATGTTTAAATGAATCATTTTGCAGATATATGACAGGAGTGATCAATCTACGACACAGAGTTACGAAAGTGAGACAATCTTACAGGAAAATGCTTATCCTACGATCGCGTCTTCAAATATACCGTCATATGCGAATTCCAACGTGGACTCATATTACGATTATAAATATTATAATCTTCGTGGACCACCCGGACCACGAGGCTTTCCAGGACCACCAGGAATGTCTGGACCTTCAGGATTAAAGGGAGAACCGGGAAAAGATGGATTGGCCGGATTACAGGGTGCTCCTGGTCCACCTGGCCATATATTTATGATACCAGCGTTGAGTCAGCAAGGAAACGAAAAAGGCCCTGATTCACAAGCAGAAGCTTTGAGACAAGTGCTGTCACAGTATATGTTAGCCATGAGAGGTACCGAGGGTCCGATGGGTCTGACTGGTGTCCATGGTCAGGATGGACCTCCAGGACCCCAAGGTCAAAAGGGAGAACCAGGTGACATGGGTGAACCTGGACCCAGAGGAGAGCGAGGTATTAGAAGATTTTTTAAAGTGATTTATAAATGAAATTCTATGTTAAAATCAATTAATTGTTTTCTTAGGGATACCTGGTAATACAGGGAGAGAAGGAAGAAGAGGAAGACCTGGAAGAGATGGAGAACGTGGTCCTACAGGACCACCCGGTATAAAGGGAGAGCAAGGTCCTCCAGGGTTACCAGGTTTACCAGGAGATAAAGGTGAAAGAGGACCACCCGGTGCTACCGGTGAGCCAGGATTACCGGGTCATGAAGGAATGCAAGGAGACGATGGTCCTCCTGGGTTACCAGGCCTACCTGGAGAATTAGTAATAATAATTACATTATTTTGTCTCGCTTCTTGGAGTGTCTGAACGATGTTAGACCAATGATCTACTATTATAGGGGCCAAGAGGATTTATTGGACCACGTGGTTTCCCAGGAATGCCAGGAAATCCTGGTATACCAGGAAGTGAAGGACCTCCGGGTGCAAAAGGAAATTCTGGTCCATCGGGACCACCTGGACCATCTGGTCAACCTGGACCTATGGGAGCCGTTGGACCACCTGGTCCTCAAGGATCTTTGGGACCAACCGGATTAGTTGTAAGTAAACAATGTTATGGATATTAATAAGTTAATGTGAAATTTCTCATTATTCTCTCCTGGTAGGGACCGCAAGGAAAACCTGGCATACCAGGTCTTTCTGGAGCAGATGGTCCTCCAGGTCATCCAGGAAATCCTGGAATTCCTGGATTAAAAGGTGAACAAGGTACGCAAGGTCCACAAGGTCCCATAGGATTCCCTGGTGTACGTGGTCCAAAAGGAGACGATGGGAAGCGCGGACAACCTGGTGATCGTGGTGAGAAAGGTGACAGAGGAGCTGAAGGAGAGAAAGGGGATGCTGGCTTAAAAGGAGAACCAGGACCACCGGGTCCGCAAGGAATTCCTGGACTTGAAGGTGCAGAAGGACCAAAAGGGTTCGAGGGAACTCGTGGTGAACAGGGCCCGAGTGGACCTTCCGGAGAAAAAGGGAGAATTGGAGTGCCTGGTTTCACAGGGTATCCAGGAAACCCTGGCGAGAAAGGTGATAAAGGTCAGACTGGAAGAGAGGGGCCAAGTGGGGAAAAGGGAGAAAGGGTAAAAGTCTACAGTTTTTATACTATTACATAATACGTATATTATAAATTTATAGTTGCTTCTTTCTTGAACAGGGAAGCAATGGTTTAGCGGGCGAACGCGGTGAGATAGGACCTAGAGTGAGTAACAGTTATAAGCATAATCAATGATAATTCAGTATCTGTATTCGCAAATATTAACTATATCTAAAAAAAGGGTTTCAGAGGTGTTCGTGGTAGAAGAGGATCCGAAGGATTACCTGGTCCAAAGGGTGACACTGGCCAACCGGGACCTCCAGGACCACCAGGAGAGCTTGGATTACCAGGACTAGAAGGGCCACGTGGTTTTGTAGGACCACCAGGACAACTTGGATTAGATGGAAAAGATGGCATTCCTGGTCCACCGGGTGAGCGTGGACCAATCGGTGAATCTGGTCCTCCAGGACCGATCGGATCTTCTGGCGTTATTGGTCCGCAAGGTCCACCTGGAGAACCTGGTCAGCCAGGCGAAGCTGGACCTCCAGGTAGTCCTGGTGCACCAGGAGAAGTAGGTACACCAGGCGAACAAGGTAAAGAAGGCCCTGCTGGTCCACCGGGATTGCCTGGGAAAGATGGACCTCCTGGACCTGGAGGATTACCTGGATTTCCTGGTGAAAGAGGCTTGATTGGATTGCCGGTTTGCCAGATTTTATATTTTTTATTAATATTATTTACAAAATTTATTATGTAAACATTTTCTAAACTTTTAATGCATAGGGTATGCCAGGATTAAAGGGTGAAATGGGAGCTATTGGTCTGCCAGGACCACCAGGAGATAAAGGAGCTCAGGGAGAGTCTGGAAAAGATGGAGCTACAGGACCCGAAGGAAGACAAGGTCCGAAAGGACCGCCTGGTCCTATTGGCATAAAAGGCGAAAGAGTAATTATTTCATTATATGCTTATTATCTGAATAATACATAAATAATAGTATAAATAACTTACTCCATAATATATTTATTCCCTTCTAGGGTGAAGCAGGTTTACCCGGACCGATCGGTCGAGATGGTTTACCAGGACAACGAGGATTGCCAGGCCCTCCTGGTCCAGTTGGTGTTCCAGGAGAAGATGGCGATAAAGGAGATATCGGACCTCCTGGTGAAAAAGGCTTTAAAGGCTCTCAAGGTTCAAGCGTATGTACACATACATCAAACGTTATTGTATCTGCAGAATAATATTTTTAACAATATGAATAAACTTGATAGGGTTCTCCGGGGCCACCAGGACCTCAAGGACCACGAGGAGAGCCAGGTCTCGTCGGACCTACAGGCGAAAAAGGACCACCAGGTGAAATTGGTAGGCAAGGAACAAAGGGGGAAGATGGTCCAGTTGGCGCACCTGGTCCTGCAGGCCCTGTAGGACTACAGGGTCTACCTGGTCCATCAGGATCAAAAGGAGAGATTGGAGATAACGGCCCAACGGGACCTCCTGGTCCAGCCGGTAGTCCAGGAGAACAAGGACAGAAAGGACCTAAAGGTCCGGAAGGTCCACAAGGTTTACAAGGTCCCGAAGGCCGACAGGGAGAAAAAGGAGATAGCGGTTTGCCCGGACTTCCTGGAGTGGAAGGAGCCGATGGAAAACCTGTTTGTATTATATAATAATATTAATTAGGATAAAGTACTAAAACAAATAAAAGCGTTATTTGTTATATATTGTAGGGAGAAAGGGGCTCACCTGGGCCAAAAGGCGAAGAAGGTAAAGCCGGTCCGCCTGGTTCTCCTGGAAATCGTGGTCCCGTGGGACCGGAAGGCCCGAAAGGTAATGTAGGTCTTCCTGGTTTTCCTGGTCCTCCGGGTGAGCCAGGACTGATAGGTGCTAAAGGAGAACCAGGTAAAAATGGAGAAAACGGTGGACCCGGAGACCCAGGACCTTCGGGTGAAATCGGGCCACCTGGGAAAGAAGGTTTGCCTGGACCACAAGGAAGACCAGTAAGATTTTTGTCTTACAATAATCTTTTATTTTATAAACAGATAAAAATATAATATATACTTTTGTAGGGTCCAGAAGGTCCTGCTGGAATGCAAGGTAACACAGGCTTGCCAGGCGATAAGGGTGAGATTGGACCACCAGGTCTACCAGGTCCGCAAGGGTTACCAGGACCAGAAGGTCCACCAGGTTCCACGGGATTACCAGGTGTAAGGGGTCTACCAGGATTAGCAGGAGAAAGTGGATCGTCAGGAATGCCGGGAGCTGTTGGATTACCTGGAAAATCTGGACCCGAGGGACCAAAAGGTCCAAAAGGCGACAGAGGTCGCAGAGGAATAAAAGGACATCGAGGTGATATGGGTCGGATTGGAATAAAAGGTGATCAAGGCGAGCAAGGTGAAAAAGGAATACGTGGTCCTATTGGACCGGAAGGACCTAAGGGAAGTGCAGGACCACCAGGTCCAACTGGTCCGAAAGGTGACGATGGACCACCAGGTTTGCCTGGTTTAGAAGGGCCACCAGGGCCTAAAGGTTACGCTGGAAATGATGGAACAAAGGGTGACATGGGTCCTCCGGGTGCTCCCGGCCCACCTGGACCTCCAGCGGAGCAACCAATGATTCCACCAGAGTTATTGTTCACTAGAACACATTTATACAAGAGAAAACGAGAGATTTCGGAAGACATGTAAGTAATTGTATATAACGTATACTATGCCAAGTATTATTAAAGCTCGTGTTATGTCAATTTTAATCGAAACTAGTCTCAAGAAAGAAGAAAGTGAACAGGAAAATGATCTAAATAAAGAAGAACCAGAAAAAAGTGATGAAAATAACAATGAGGAGGACGAACTAGGTCCGAAATTTTTAGATGTATATAGTTCAATATATAACATGAGACAAGAATTGGATCGAATACGTAAACCAATGGGTAGCAGAGAAAATCCTGTGAGAACGTGTAAAGATTTATTTTACGGACATCCACATTTTACTGATGGTTCGTATTTCGTCGTATATCTTCAACATATCTATCGAACATCTTTATGCAAAATGCTTACTTTTGTATAGGTTGGTATTGGATCGATCCGAACTTAGGAATGCCCGACGATGCCGTTTACGTTTATTGTAATATGACAAATATGGGCGAAACTTGTGTTTTTCCTGATATTCATAGTAGTCAAATGCCAAATATACCATGGAGGAAAGAGGATAAAAAAGGAGATTGGTACTCCAATTTGCGTGGTGGATTTCGAGTGAGTCTTCACTTCGAATCTAAATCGACTTATCCTTTTATCCAAAATTATCTAATTGTATATCTTCACAGATAACCTATGAGACTATCGGCGTGATCCAATTAAATTTCTTGCGTTTGCTTAGCCAAGAAGCTTATCAAAATTTCACGTACACGTGCGCAAACAGCATTGCTTGGTACAATGCACCCAATAATAGTTACGACTTTTCTCTCCGCTTGCTCGGCGAAAATGAAGAGGAATATTCTTATAATAATACAAAACCGATCATCGTCTCGGATGGTTGCAAATCCCGAAAGAGCAAAAGCGAAACAGTATTTTTAATTCAGACAACAAAACTCGAGCGATTGCCATTGATTGATTTTTATCCAGTGGACTATGGCTTGCCTCATCAAACTTTCGGTTTCACCATGGGCCCGATTTGCTTTAAATAGTTTAGTAAAAATCGATATTAATTTGTCATTAGGGTGAAAGTACGGTGTGCCATCGTACATGCCATTATTTTGTAAAGAAAATTTAAGTATCGATAGAATAACATAAGTAATTTTTATAGATAACGTTATATATGTAATATCTTGACTGTATAATTATTTATAACTATTTTATTATTAGCACGTGGCATTTATACCATGAGACGTACATAACGAGTATTATATACTTAATGCAATAATCCTTAACACTGCCAATAGTATGTAAAGTTTATCGGTACTGTATACTGTGACTTTTAATATACAATTTTTATTGAAAATGTCCCAATAATATCTGTATTTTCGTACTCTCTCTATACCAAATACAGATGAACTTTACTATTTTTACATAATCATTTCTATTTTTTTATTTACTTATTATTTCTTTTGACATAAATAATAAAGAAAATTAGGGAGTAAAAATATTCCAAAATGTAGGTTAACTCGGAAAGCGTTACCAACAAGGTTCCGTGGTGTAGCGGTTATCACGTCTGCTTTACACGCAGAAGGTCGCCAGTTCGATCCTGGCCGGAATCATATTTTTTTTTTTTTTTCTAAACTTTCAGAAACTGTAATTTTTCTTTAGTCTTATACAATCTAATTGAAGTCCGTATTAAATAAAATAATAAAAATTAAATTACCGTAACGAAAAACGATTTTTATCAATTCCTGCGCCTAATAAAGCGAAAAATATTTATTGAACCGAATTAAAGTAACGAATCATTTTCTATAAAAATAGTATCATTGAAAAAATAAAATATTAGTTACAAAAAACAAATTCACGATAGACTATCGTGCTGTTCAGAGTAAAAGTGTGAAAACTCTTGACACGCTCGTAGAGTAAGAGTGTGAAAGATTCGGAAGATAGGGGAGATCGAAGGAATGTGCGAGAACGGCGAGATATGCGTGGGCGAATCGTGAGAAACGACAGGTGACATCTTGTCGTAGCGGTCGGCGGTTCACACTTTCAGCTCGTTCTTTCCTGATGACAAGAAAACCAGAGTGACAGTGCAGGGCCGCCTTTAACGGGTCCTTTCTGGTTCATCGGAATCGTGTCGTCGCTCGAAGACTACTTTATCACCGTTCCAAGATTCCATCGAGTATTCTTCGAAGGCAAATTTCTTTACAAAATTGAATAAAAAGAAATTTGTAAAATAATGCACAAAATATAATAGTATGCAATGAAGAAAAATAATTCGAATTATAGAAAAATAAAGTATGGCAAATACTTGTTTTTCTTTTATAATAATCTTTCCTTCGAGTCACCAAGTATTATTCTATATACGATCGAAATATTTAACAAAACTTTCTCTTTAGTTCGCACATTTTCCTATTTTACAAGCTTTTGTTTAGTTTTATTAATGATAATGTCAAAGAAAGCAATGAATACGAAAAATTCTACCCGGAAAAATTGCGAGCTATCGAGCAGATCGCGGTTGGGTGTCGCAGAAACCCCGCAAATCGTTTTCTAGCGAAATCGAAGAGCGTCCCTGCTCTCGAACGCTCTCCTAAGACGTGGGGTGAGGGATAAAAGGTTTCCTTGTTTAACAAAATATCGTCTCCGAGCCATTAGCCCGACTGTTGCCACTTCACCGCGATTTTCTGCTCCCGCCTCGTCGAGGAGGCACTTCAGAATCTCGGGGATCCTTCGACCTATCAAGTTCAGGCAGCCTTTACTCGTCCCACGAGGAAAAATCGAGGATACCTAGTCGCGCAATCAGAAACCCGTAGATACTCACCGATATCGCCAATTCTTACGAAATTGAGACATGGTATATTATTCAAGTAATAATAACGATGTCTACAAATTATTGTGTACGTTTATAACACTATTTAATTATACTATATAATATACAACTATAATAGTGTTTAATAGTACTGCTTACAAACTATTATTTTTTACAAAATTAAAAGAACGTCGCTTACTAACATTTATATTACACTGACAACGATCATGTCGACACCCTTACAAAATAAGGTTGTAACTCAAGTTAGTATAGTTTTTCAGAATAACCGAAGAATGATAAAAAAAAAGAATTTATTTTTCTATTATAAATCAAAATGGTCATACATAAAAAATACGAGGACGAATTTATTCATATTTATCAAAGATTACTCGTGTTTTCCCGTTTAATATGTATCAAAAATAAATTAATAAAAGTGAAAGAAGAAGAAAATCAGAAAAATGCGTAGTAAAAATTGATTGGAGAAGGGAAACGTGTGCGCGGGCGCATAAGTATGGCCGAGATGGCGATCATTGATTTCTACGAAATAATAAATAAAATATTCAAATAAATATCGCGGCGGTTATTGCGCGCTCGTCTCGCGTTACCGTAACATTGTATATACATACCTCGTGTTCCGTGCGAAACGTCCAGATGTTACGCATTACCGTTTTACCGTCGTCGTCGTAGCTTTTTCGAAGACCTAAGCGAAGTCCATTCTCTCGCGATGAAAACGTCGCTCGTGGCTCGTTAACGTGACTATGGAAAAAGATTGTAAGCGTTCTTTCGTTCCTATGACGTTGTCCATGTTGTTAAATAAGTACAAGTAACACCAGTATAAGATGGTGGTTAGATTCAATAGACATAGAAGTATATTAAAGTTATTTAAAATATTGATTTTTATAATTTTTTACAAGATAAACCTTACAATTTCGATGAGAATGTTTGGAAATTGGATAAACGGAGAGGATTACTAAAAGTAGGGTAAAAATTACGAAAATAGAGGTTCGATCTTGGTCGGTCGTGACTACTGTCTGATTCGTAGTCTTCTTTTACTATTGAATCTTTAAATTCCCTGAAACTCGATGAATTTATCCTTTTTATATCAAATTTATGAAGATACAAGCATAAATAAGGCTAAGTTATTAATTATTATATTGCAATGTGATATAGAAAATCATCTGAACACTAATATTGTTATATATAAAAGTCATTCATAAACAATCTAGAAAAAATAAACATATTTTAATTCATAAAATAACAGAAAACAACAAAATTACTATTCACAATTAAAAATAAAATACATGCTTTTACTCATCACGTATTTCTCAAAATGGTGATTCAACCATACAACGATCCTACAGAAATAATCGATTCATTTAATGAAAAAAATCACAAACTAAATATAAATCCAGAACAAGTATTTAACGTTTGAAAAAAAAAGGAATAAAACAATATCTTCCGTAGCTTATCGGGACGCGTTTGATACTTCTTTGTCGAGTTTAAACGCGTTCGAGCTCGAAGGCCGAACAAGTGAGCGACGCAATCGAATTGACTTTTGCACTTTTTGCGACGCAACCTGGCCGGAGTCGGTGTTGCAGCCCTCGGGGGTTGCTCGACGAAGCTCCGCCCATCGACCAATAGCGTCTCGAAGTTCGCTTAGGAGCTCGAGAACCTGAGCCTTTCGAGCTGGGCGTGTTCGTGGTACCGGTGGCAGCCCCGAGCGATCAACGCGTCCGAGAGCACCCTTCCCTCCCTCTCTTTCTCTCTCTCTGTTTCTTTGGTCCACACCCCGGGGGTGCCCTCAGCGAGACCGACGACCGCCAACACCGCGAAGAACTCGAACGATTACGAGTTTCTAGATCCGACGAACGCGGATCGTTCGCGTTGTCGCTTCAAAAAAGTTCGTAGATATCGCGAGAAACGAAAAGAAAGACGAGTTAACGAAGTTTAATATCAGTGAATGGATTTTTGGGACTTCATTTTTGCGACACACTTGTGTGGAATCTTCTTTGAATCTTTGTATGTTTGTTAACAGTGACATTTAAGAGAGACAGTGAAATTAGGAAAGAAAAGGTTGGATAGATTTTGAAAAGAATTTTGTGTATTTCTCTGTAATGAAATTTCATTGGGAGCTGCGTTGTATTCCGATGGAATAAAAATGGCCGACTTTCGTACCTCGATCATCGCTGAGTTCGAAAGTATTGGTTGATCTGGTGAATTTCAAGCTACAAGAAGGTGCAGTCTTGGTTCTCCGTAAGATAGAAAGTGGCTTCGTGGATCTTTAAGGGGTAAGTTCTCTTTTTAAGAAAATTATGATTGCAATTTGATGTTAAAAGGATGTTCTATCGTGGTTTTCAACTGCTGGGTAGCTTCTTAGATTAGGGTGTTAACATTTCCTAAACGTTCTGAATGTGTTGTCGTTACTAGAAATGTTGGAAAAATGTTTTAAAAGTTCGAGTATTTGGTCTGTTTTTCAAGATTATCTTTTTGAAGCAGCTAATGCCTCGCATGTAATAATTTTTTCCTAAAATACTTTATTACCGTAATGGCTATCGCTCGAAGATTACTTCCGAACGAGCGAAATATATTTTTTCTAAGTACAATTTAAATACCAGTCTACCATATTGTACCCAAGATAAAATGTATATTTTTGCAAAGAAATAAATCAATAGTTCCCTAATATATAGAGAAGACATCAAATTATTAAACAAAACAAAAATGTGTTATATTCAACCATCAATATCAAAGATATCAGTGATTTCATTGAAAGTGGTCCAATATAGTTGACTCTTCCAACATATCTTGATTGAAAAAAAAAGAAAAAGAATGTTTAAACGTTACCACCATTTAACCAAATATTACCACACCAAAGTATCATCTATCCTTCGATATTCTCGCGAGATCTCAAAAAGAATGTCGCCACATTTCTCTCGTCTCTTCTAATCTTTCGACTTTTTTACGATGGTAACGCGCGATTACGCGTGACATGTGTCGCAGTCACGTCGTTTAGTTCCCCGTGGGTAAACCCACCTGTAAAGGCTCTTTTCCGGCCCCGGAGGCGTGTAATTGTCGACCTACGCGTTTACCTGGCCGTCGCGCCATGTAATGCCCATCATTATGTCACCGCTCGCACATATGCCAAAATAAAGGAAATAAGGTAAGAGGAAAAGGCAAAAGGAAAAGGAGTACGCACATGTTGGCGCGACAGTAGTCACGAGAATCGTGACAGAAGTTGGTACATATAATAAATAGGTGTACACTGTGGCCCAAAGAGACCAAAGTGATTCCTTTTCTTCGTATCCTCTTACATTATGCACCATTTAAGCATGAACTTCTTACTCCACTTCGATGTTTCTGAAAGACATAGGTATAGTCGTTCTTTTCCTGCTTGGATCTTATACCGATGTAACGAAGAGATCGTGCAATTTTTGTTCATTCGATATCGAATTACAAATATAACACGAGCAAGGATAAACTTGATTTAATATTTATCGAATAAAATAATGGGCAGTGACATAGTGCCGTGCTTACCTAAATATAAAATACTTGACTGTAATAACAGGTTGACGTAATAAATATTATTAAGTGTTTGTTACATCCTTAACTCTCTGTTAACTGAGGTGAATGAACTATACTTGAAATAAAGACAATTCTATTATTTCTTTTTCATTCCCACTGAAATAAATAATACACCCATAAATTCTTTATTTATTCAAAAGTTCTTGTCTCTCGTTTAAATACTCTCATTCGAAAATGCATCGTTAATTATAAATGTTCGCTCAATTCCTGTAAACATCTTGAACTAATATTAATAATAGATTTGATACTCTTTTTCCGGAACATATTTAGATAATTGAATTAATAACTAATTAACGAAGGACCCGTTTCTAATAATAACGGTAAGGGTAACGTTTTTAATATAGCATCGAGGTAAGGCGCGCGTGCATCGTTCCACAGTTCGTCGAGCAGAACAAAATCGACGGAGTCGATCGAGTCACGCAATCACTGTCAACCGTGCGAAGCGTGCACGTGTTACCCGATCGGGGAACCAGCCGCACGCGCGCTCGCAATAGGTAAACGCAATTAAATCGGACGTAAGAATCAAAACGCTTCACGGTATTCGCGCTAATGATCCCTGAAGAGGTAAGTAGATAACGAAATTACACGCGACCCGTGTTCTTCGACCCTAAACGCGATGGTATAATCAGGTCTCTACCTAAAAATATGCGAATTGCTAAGGGTTTCAAAAAAGGAGTTTTTTTATTGGAGAAGTTTTACCAAAATTCATGAAAATATTTGACCGGTTATAATTTGAAATAATAAAAGTATTATATTATTACTAAGAAAGATTAAATTTTTTTTAAATATGCAGGTGTGACTTGTAATTTTGTATTGATATGAATAATTAAATTAATAAGATTTATTAATTATACACTCTCAAGCTATCGAGCTAATAACAACAACCGTTTTATAAAATAAAAATTGAATCTTTTACTTTTTACTTATAGAGAAAAAACAATTTAATAATAATTTAATACCTACTTTCTACCATTACTTGGCCTTTTTCTTTGAAATTTAACATCGTTTCGATCATGCGATCGATTACATACGACTCGTTAATTGCAGTCGACTATTTCGCCTAACAAAAGTCACGTCATGGGCTTGTGTATGCTTGCTCGGTAACAGCGGCATGGGTGTACCTACGGCTCGTTAAAAATTAATCGAGCTTACGGTAGGGAGCTACGAAAAAAGTTGTGTAAGCAGGAAGCGGACATTAAATCGCGGACCTTTGTCGATGATCGATTCTCCACGAAAGAGATAGAACGAGAAGGAGAGACTTCGAGAACCTCTTTTTGTGAAACCTTCGAAAGTAGCGTGAACGTTCGCGCGGACGTGAATAAGAGAGGGTTTCGAGGAAGAGTCCAGGTGAAAATTACTCAGCATGCAGACTGCTCGCGTCACGCTAGTTTAACGGTTCCGACGATCTTTCAACAATGTATGGGGTTTTATCGATAAGTCGAGTACAGAGAGATTAGTATAATAAATATTGCTCAAATAAAATGAAATCATTAGGTACAAATTCCAAATTATTGAAATTGTATAAATGGTGTATTAGTTATTTGATTTTGATGTCTTTCGTTAATCAAGTTAATCACAATATTTACATGTGTACTCAAATAAATATAAAAAAAATACAAATTTGTAACCTTTTTAAAATTGATAATATACATATGAGCAATTAAGAGACTAATAGTGATTAACAACACTCCTTATAATTTTCCAATTATAACGCTGAAGTATATAAGACATAACTGTTTAACTTGTTCATAAACGTGAATAATTTTCTTTACCTTTTATTCAATAAAATTAGTCGCTAGCTCCAACGGCACGATATATCAGAAACAGAGAGAAAAGGGTGAACTCGACGATGGAAAATAAAATGAGATGAAAGAGAATACGTAAGCCACTTTGACACAGCTACGATATCATCGTCGTCCCATTGTCTGTCAGCTATCGATCAGCATTTTTTATGCGAAAGGATGCACGTGACGTGACGAGGAAAAAAATTTGCATGCCGTACCAACGCGGCCGACGGGAGTGAAAACCGTTTATAGAGCGTTAAAGCGTATCCTTCGGCACCTTGCGCGTCCTGGGTTCGAGAGGATGCTAGCGAAAAGTCATCGAAACGACATTAGATCGATCGACAGTTGCGCCGAAACTGTAAGGTCTCGAGATTGTCATGATCGATGGCCGTTTACATTAAAAACTTATTGCTGGATCGAATCTTGTTTTCTCGTAAGGACACCGGCCTTGATTCTTAAAGTAGTATATTGTCCCAAAACTGAAACTTAACATGACAACCTATGTAAATAAAAAAAAGAAAGAAAAATAGTAGAGTAAACGGTACAGTTGTTGGACCCCCAACAGTTATTGGCCATCTTATAAGAAAACTTGAAAATTACTTATACTGTACTTGACATTACTTAAAAGCTGTATAAGTTTAGATTATTAGTAATTTTCATATCTTCTTATGAGATGACCAATAATTGTTGAGTGGGCCAACACCTGTACTCTTTACCCTATACCATAACCACTTGATAGATTTCGGTAAATTAGTTTAAATAGCTAGTCATATAATTTGTAAAAAAAAAAAAGCAATTAATGAAAACATATTAAATAATAATACTTTTAAAAAGTTCAATTAAAAAAACGCGTTCTTCGAATGAAACATGATCGTTGTGATCAGACGAAACAAAGGAAGAAGAAAAAGGAAACAAAATATTTGACTGTGGGGGTGGTAGGGGGGAGAAAAATCTGACTCTTGACAGCACGGTGCTCGCGTGGAACCTCGCTTGGCTCGTGCCGCCGACTGACTTCTGTGCGACGCGACATATGTTAGGTGCGTGCACCAACGCGACACGCATACGTGCAAACAGGGTTAAATAATCCGCCCCCGTGTAATTACACAGAGGTAAGGCACACCGATATACCACTTCGATAGGCCGAAACCCCCAGGGCTGGGGTGGAAGTTGAGAGACAGGGAGTAAAAAAAAAAAGGAAAGACCGATCGAATAACCGCTCTCAAAGGATAAACCCGTTCTCGCGTGGCTGGCATTTTTCTCCGAGGCTTTCGAACGAAAGATAGTAGATGATAATCCTTTGGAAGGATTCGGAAAAAAACGAGAGCTTATCTTCGCGAGTCACCGTGTTTCTTTATAGATGATTCCTTGTGTGATATATGACTTCGGCTCGAAAAGGGGATGAAAAGAAAGAATTGTGAATTAACACGTTCCTTGTCGCGTTTCACGTTACCTACATGACAAATTTTCCGGTGAACTTAAACTTATTTTCATTATTATATTACCATTTTTTACAAAAAATGGGATGTTTTTATAGGACTATTTATTTGATTTATTCAATATTATTTATTAACGATAAGACGTAAGCTGTTTTGTTTTCCAAGTACACGTAAAATCGACTTAGCTGTACTAAAACTAGAACCACGAGTCCAACGTTGATAGTTCTAGTCCATCCTGATATTACAAAGAGCTAAAGTTTGTTTGTGTGTTATTATGCCCGAGGTAGTCACTGAAATTACCGAAGCAATTTAGAAAATTCTTTCTCTATTTACTTCTAACCTGAGTATTAAAGACTCTAGGATATATCACTACCAAGATGGCGAAAGCTAACCGCTAATCATATCACAAAAAAAAAAAAACAGAGAGGATAACTATAAAAAAAAATGAAAAGATTCTTGCAAGAATATCGAAGATGTTGGTAAAATCTAGTAGAAACTTGACCAAGAAATAGTCGAGGTCTAGCCGAGGGCTAGCGAAGGTCTCCAAAGAAGGAGGAGGGCGCGGCATCATCCAACGGGACTCTCAACGGTGGTTTACCGCCGTCGAGGATGGGCGATGCTCCACGTCACCGTTGCATTATTGAGCCTGAGAATCCTACAGATGGCTTAGCCTTCCATTAGTGCAAGAAGGACCGCGATATGTTCGCCCCGAGGCCTTCGACAGAGTGAGAGGGTGGAAGGGCGGATGGTGGGGAGAAGGAGGAACGAAGGAGGAATCGCCCTGGCTCGAGAGGGTTGGGAAAGTCAAAGGGAGAACTCTGAGTCCGTAGTTAAGCTTCCTGGAGGCTTCTCGACTTTATGACCTTTCTCGATGACGGTCCGTCTCTTCGTGCGTTCACCGTTCAACGAATTTACCGACTTGGAGATCGTCTCGATGAAATAATTAACCTGTAGATCGAAAGAGTTTTCTTTAGGAACATTTTAGGAACATTGAAGAGTATAAACAATTTTATTACTAGATTTTGTTAGTTCTTACTAGAATCGAATCGTTTCCAACTCAGATTGAGAAAGTTTGAAAAATTTAGAACCCTTTGCACGTTGAGCGTGACTAGTCTGATTTTTATGATAATACGATATCGAGTAACCCTGGACGTTAATTTCTTTTGTGTTCGCAGATTTGTCTTCGGTTCACTTACCAGCAACTCCAACATATTTTTTCACAACGTTGTGAATAATATATAATTCCAAGTGAAATGGTATAATGTCGGGAATATGTAGACTTAGGGGGGACAGTCGAGCTCAAGGGTTAATTCACTTTCGATATTGTTCTGTTTTAGCCATATTAATATCAGATCTTGGTATATCCTTCTGTTGTCAACCTAGAATCGAATCTTTTTGAATTATTTAAATAAATATGGTATACACTATTTAAAAGTCATACACATGAACATTTTAATATTATTTCTAACTTTCTATTAATTTCATTCCTTCATTTTCTTATTAAATATATTTATTATCTTTCGTTCCAATATCATCGAGCTTTCATATCTAATCGTACCAATACCTCACATCATTATTTCCAACGCGATAATAATTGCAACGCAAGTAAACGTGTAGCGAAAGGGGGTTTCGTACGATACTACTACGATACTCTGATTCGATCGAAATGTATCGCGACGTATTGTATAATAGATCTCATGGTAAAGGCTGGAAAGCTTCGATCGCGTCAAATCGTGCTTTCGACTCGTACGACAATGAGCTTTAAGGCCAGGAAGTCGTAAGCCTCGACGAATCGAAGCAAGCAAGCAACGTTTAACGATTCCCGAGTTTCTCATTACCTCGTACAATATGCAAGGCCATATGCGTCGGCACGGTGACTATAGACACACATATCTCTCTCTCTTTCTCACTTTCAAGTAGTTACGATACGCGATAAGGACGACGTGATCGAAGTAGCCGCGGTTAGTGCGAGCTAAAAATGACGGATAATGAGCGACAATACGAAAAAACAAGATGGTATTCAGCCTTGTTATCAAAACTATCTTCAAAAATGGCTCTCTAGGATAATACTTTAGTCGATTTGCCGTCACACGTTTCGATGAGACAAGAAAAGTGGTCTAAAATTGGAACGGTAAACGTTCGGGAGTTCTTGA
Organism: Ancistrocerus nigricornis; assembly: GCA_916049575.1. Classification (NCBI taxonomy): domain Eukaryota; kingdom Metazoa; phylum Arthropoda; class Insecta; order Hymenoptera; family Vespidae; genus Ancistrocerus; species Ancistrocerus nigricornis. The sequence continues at coordinate 32,991,135 of OU696666.1, forward strand.
TAATCGGGAATTACGTATGATCGATCATCGTCGGGGAAAGTGACGAATTAATTCAGTTTTCTTTTATTCACGTTAAAATTCCTAAAGGAAATTAAAATTAATTATCGATAGAAATGCCTCATGATTCTGTATTATTTTTGTGGTAATATTTCTAAATGAAATTGATATCAATATTAAATAGAAATGTTATATAATTATCTAGAAATATTTAATGATTTTATATATTGTTGTTTTTTGTTCTTTTAATAAAGATTCGACGTTACATTGATTCCACGGAAATGGAGGAGAACAACAGGACCGAAACGCTGTGCAAAGTTTGCGGCGACAAGGCGTCCGGCAAACATTACGGAGTTCCAAGTTGCGACGGTTGCCGTGGTTTCTTTAAACGGTCGATCCGCAGGTACGCGAGGTAATTAATTTTCCATTCTCATGGAATAAAATACTTCTGAAGTACTGCAAATTTGTAAGAATTCGAAAACTGTGGGTAATGTGGACCATAGCGTGATGTAGGTACATGCCTCTGAGTAGTCTACGTGTAAGGCATTCGATGATCATACTACTTATACATTTTGGATACAATAATCACATATAACGTAGTCGCGTTCGTTGCCACACGTGCCACATGTGACACACACTTTACGTGCAAGTGAAGAACCCCGAAGCGATGGGAATTCACAAATTGAACACTATAACGGCATACGTTATATTTCGACTGTGGCAGTCAACTGATGCATTTCCAATGCAAAGGTGGTTGATCCGCAATAAGTATGATATACTTAGCCAATTAGGAACTAACAAGGTGGTTCATATTACCCAAGTGATTCAATGACACTCAAAATAACAACTTTTCTCTGGAACACGGGACATTTTTAATTATTCATCACCTAATCTATTTATTACCGTTTTTGTCTTTTACAGAAATTTAGATTACGTTTGCAAGGAGAACGGCCGTTGTATCGTGGACGTCTCAAGGCGCAATCAATGCCAAGCCTGTCGTTTCACGAAATGTCTTCAGGTCAACATGAAACGAGATGGTACGCTTCGTCTCGATGGTGATTAATCTTACCAATTGCTTTCTTTTCTTTTTCCTCTGTCCACGGAGATAGATATTTTCTCGATTATTTAACCCTTAAATTTGACAAATGATTTCTAATAAAAAAATAAAACCAGTATATCTACGATAAATCATTAGACTCCAGTAAGTTAATTCGAATAGATGGCAAACAAAATCTTTCTTTTTTTCTATGGTTTCTACTTAACACTTTTTGTATTCATTCATTCATTACTACATCGAACGTTTAAGGGTTAAGATCGTTTCAGTGGCTAGACGAAAACGTTTTTTCCCGTCGTCCCGTCACTCGGCTAAAAGTTCTGCGATTGTCAGAAAGCCATATACGATTTCGGTACACATCTTTGTGCAAACACATCGAGTACCTACGATTCTGCGGGTCTGTCAGACGTATCCACGTCTGTATTACAATGCATGAAGCCTAGTCGTTTCCTTTAGCCCGGTAAAAAAAGAAGGAAAACACGAGGCGAGAAATGACATAGAAAAAGAGAGAGAGAGGGAAAACAGTTTGTATATCCACGCAACCCATATGAAATTCTATATCATAGAGCTTTGGTTAGAGACCCGGGACGTGGAAAAGAGAGTCAGCGTCTGACACGGTTGGAGGAACGGTGTCAGAAGCAGCCCCCGCGTTCACAGCTTTTGTAAACACTTCCAGTGCGTTCCTCGCGTAGAACGATAATCCAAACACTTGATTGCTCGAAGATATCAATTAGCGAGGGTGGTGGTGAAGTGGTAGACGCCATTAGGACCAATATGTCTGCCCACTTCCAACCACTTATCTTCGGATAAAAAAAATTCTAAAGAAAACAAAAGAGAATAATCAGAACTTGAGATACAGTTTTATCGAAGTGTTTGATCAATTCATTTTTCATTTACTCGATATTAAAATAATTATTCAAAAAAATTGACTACTTGATTTATGATAACTGAGTCGTTTACATGCCAAAGTGATTAACATCACGAAAGAAAAAGTGAAGCAAAGTGGCAAAGTAATAGATATTGAATTCGAATGAATATTGAAGAATGTATTACTACAACCTTAATTTCATCTAACTAAATATAAAATGCATAAGTTAGTTTATGTATTACGAACAGGCGTTGTATTTACTCACTCGTTGCGTTCTATTCCGACTCGTTCGTCGGAGTAACGCCGTGCAGGGTGGAGTAATCTGATTTAAGCTACTATCAATCGATATTAACATCCTTGAGGCATACGTGTCCATTTCGTTGTGCAACTTAATCAAACGAAGAATAATTCTTTTGGTGACCTGGCCATAGGTGATCTTGCTGCAGGATTGATTAATTGTATTGGCTACCTTTAAACTAAGGGATCGTTATGGCCTTGGCTGTTGAAATAGATTTTTGTTCCCAGGCCTCAAAAAACATAGTCATTTAGCGATGTTGAACCAGATTACTACAAACATTCATTTTTAATATAAAAAGATAAGAATCAACTCTTTGACACTAAAAGTTTAAAAGTATAGTTTATCACTTTAACTTGCGAACGACTCGATTGTTAACTTGAAAATATATTAAACCTTAAATTAATGGGTCAATTTTAGCTGTACAGCACGAGAGAGCACCCAGGAGCACGTCGACGTTGGTTGCCGCGGCAAGAAGAGCACCCACTGGACTTTATCCAGGACTACCTCACGTTTATCACACGACGAACAATCCTTATCATCCTCTTCTTTATCCGGCACTCTTTCCCTTCAAGCCAACGATCCCAGCATTTACTCCAACAGTTGGTAAGCGAGAAATATGGTGAGATTAATAAATTATATATAGTATTTTGTATTAATGTATTTATTTATTCCTTCGATTAGCACACTTCATACCAAGACCATCGACAGAGTCGTTGTCGGTCAGTACAGCGAAGGAAGACGAAGTGACGAGCTCGGAGGAAGCTGCGACCGTTGAAACGAGAATAGAACCGAAAGGTGATTAGGAAAGATTATAATAAATAAATATTTATTTATAATAAAAAATGTATAGTATTAAATATACAATTTTTTCGATCCAAATAGGATTGAAATAAATGTTAATAAATTTAATGTATATCTATTTCTATCAAATAAGTCAAAGTGATCCACCTTCAAAGATATTACAAAAGATGATACAAGAATAAATAGTGTACTATAAAATAAATTTTAATTTTAGGAGATGACAAATTATTTTTTGTACACTTGTGATTTTTAAGAGAAATAGGTATACGTTAAAAGCTGGTAGATTTAGCATTAACAAAAATTTAACTTATATCTTTTCTTAACTCATAGAAGAATTAGTCGGTACTCGTCTCGTTCCTCCTATCGTCAGTCCAGTCTCTTCGGAATACGCGATGTCAGGATTCTCCCTTCTGCCGACAGAAAACGTTTACGAATTTGCGGCAAAGTTGCTCTTCTTCGCTGTCAGATGGGCTAGAAGCATACACTCTTTCCTACAAGTGAGTATACCTACTCAACATTAGAAATTATCAACTCGTTGGAGTTGAATACTATGTGTTTTATCAACTTCGAATAAAACTGATGATTGAATCGTCCTTGGTATCACCAGCTACCCTATCGAGATCAAACAATACTCCTAGAAGAATCCTGGAGCGAGCTTTTCGTACTTACGGCAGCTCAGTGGAATTTCCCAGTGGAGGAAAGCACTCTGGTACCAGCCGAGCTACCAACGGAAAGACGAGAAGTATTGGTCGACGAAGCAAGGAGATTGAGAGAGCTTTTAGCAAAATGCTCGTTGCTAAGAGTGGATCATTCCGAGTACGCCTGTTTAAAAGCGATTGTCCTGTTCAAAGCAGGTACAATTCATTCAAAACATCTGTTATATAATTTGTTTTATTATCCCTTTAACCCATTTGAGACGAAGTATTACTTTTGAGACGATCCCCAGGAGCAAAAGTTTAAATTTTACTCAGTTTCATCAGACACCGTGTATGTAATGTGTCTTTTCGGTAATTTATTATTTTGGAGGTTGCAGGTGAATACAAAGTTTAAATCAGTAGCTTAATTTTCTAATAGAAATTAGAATTCTTCTTAATTTTCTTTTAGAGTAACATTTCATACATTAACACCTATTTCCTCAGTGAGACTGTGATGGTCACCATCGATAGTCATGGATAACCACTAGTGATCAAAAATATAGTCTTATCTATTATTATATACTTAAAATAATGAACATTTTATTAATATAAATTTTAATAACATTGTCATTTGTCTCTTATCATAGAATCGAGAGGTCTCTGCGAAGCCGGCCGAGTCTCAGCTCTACAGGAACAAACGGTAGCGGTTTTATGCGAGCGAGACGCTCGAAGGGTCGGTCGATTACTGCTACTCTTACCACCAGCGCGAGCATTGTGTCGTTCTACCCTCCAAGAGCTTCTCTTCAAACCAACCGTCGGTGACGTCAGCGTGGAAAGGTTGTTGGGAGACATGGTTGGAGCTCTCAGGCCGACTTAGCTCCCGTCGAGTAACATATACCTTCGGATTATAACTTAGAAACGAGACCCCTCCTTGTTAAGAGAATCTCCGAGTTTGACTATGATCGTGTTAAGGCTTCAGAATCGTTGTACGTCAAAAGTTTTCTCGCGTGAGAGAATTTAGCTTGCGAAAGTAACGTAGAACTACTTACCCGTGAAGTTGTGACGTGTTTAAGACGAAGCGTCGATAAGTCAGGGTATCTTCTATACCGATTAAGTTACTACGTTCAATGGTAATAAGGACTATCTCGTTCTGATCGATTTGCGACAGAATTCTAGTCAATGTCAAAAAGCTTAACGTTAAACGTGTACGTTAAGAAATTTATTAACGAGTCGTGCGTAATAAAATAAGAGCAATATGATGATCGTAGAACTCGAAATTGTATTTGTCGAAGATATCGATACGAAATAAAGTTAATATAAACTCAATACTCTGTGTTCTAAGTTTCCTTACCACATAAACGTTCCTCTTACAAATAATTTTGATTACTCCTATAACCTGAAATATAAAAAAAATGAGACTGGTAACATCCAACAAGATAATAAACGCACACTCTTTGTTTTTTTTTTTATTAACTAGAATAATTTATTTTTTTTCATGGTAGAAAAAGGAGAATGTATCTTAAACTCATGGACTGCATTGTACTCATATATATACAATTACATACAATCCTCAATTGAATGTTACACATAAATTCATTATAAATTGATTTCTCATATTATTCTTTTGTCCTCGTGAATATGCTTAAACCCAGAACGAAAGAACTATATTCTCCAAAATGCGGCTTGCTACTGTCACGTGATATTCGTGGAGGGGAAAAAAATAGCTCTGAGTGCGCGGTCCTGTGTGTATACGACGATAATGGTTAGCAGTTAACTCTTCGGTATGTTTTTTCCGCGTGCTCCATTTTTTTTTTTCCTTACTTTTTATTTCTTTTCACCCATTACATTTTTCTCCTTTTGTAGCGTATGGACTGAGAGAAAGACACAGAAATAAGGGGGGATGGAAGGTTAAGGGACAGATGCTGGAAATGTAAAGGGGGTAAGGGGAAAAGAGAAAAATCAGAGAGGCGAAAAAATTGATTTCTTTTACCGGATATGCCACGAACTAAATGGAAGGATGGATGTCGTTACACGAAAGAGAAATTTGTAAAAAAGAAAACTGTGGAAAACTGGATGCTTTCTTTAGTTGGAAAGAAAATGAATGAACGGGAATCGATTCGGTGGAATGTCTTGTCAAATCTCTCATTCTCGCTCTTCGCGCGTCTCGACGACTCTACCTCGTCTGCACTTTTGTACTTTTTATCATTATACTTTATCGTTATTATAATTATAATTATTATTATTATTATTATCATCGTAATTATCGCATTAATCATTCACGTTTCCTTGCTCGTTCCACAACGTACGAAATACTTCCTCCAAAGATGATATGACGCGATTGAAACCAAAAATGCAGACGACGGCGTATAAAAACCGCGTTGTCTTTCATTCCGAATAAGTGTTTGCACTGCCACGTGTGAGTCGTCTAGAATGAAAAAGTGTTAAGTTTTCTTTTTTTTACTTAGTCACATCGAATGGGCTACTCTTCGCTCTTTTTTTCCATCTCCCGCGGCTCGCTTCTCAAATTCTCGCAACGAAGCGTCGAACTCTTAGCTAAACACGCCCCTCTATCCTCTTTTTTTTCTAATAGCATCTTTCAAAAAACACGTAGGTACAATTCTTACAAACAAACAAAAAGAAGAAAAAAAAATTGAACTCTCTCTCTCTCTCTATCGCTCTCTTACTCTCTCTCTCTCTCGCTTTCTCTCCTCGAAATCTACTCGTGAAGTGCTGGCTCGCTGCTTTTCCCGTTTTTGTCGCCCCGATTTTGTTTTTGGTTTTTTTGTTCTTTTTCATTTTTGCTTCGTTAATAATACATTTATATACTGTTTCTCCTTAATAGTTTTTTTTTTTTCGTATAACGCACTTACATTCAAGTAGACTTTTACTAGAGTTACACAGTTAATAATTTGCGATTAAATCTGATCCGCTAGCGGCCCACGACGGTCGCGTGCGCAAAAATCCTTTTTTTTAATCCAAACCTTTATAATCTTCATTTATTATTATAATTATTTTTGTGAGGAATTGTTTTTTTTTTCTCGCCGAGCTCGTGCGCTCGCGGACGATAAACGCGGTGCATATTATAGAGACACGATCGCTCTCGCGCTCGCCTCGCTTCGACATTTCGATTTCATGACATTTTTTTTTTTTTTCTCTTCTTTTAGCACATCCTCCAACAAAACAATATGAGAGTCCGTCCGTAGTTTTTAGGGAAGCGCATAGGCGTGGGCTGGTCGACGGAGGTTTTTAATTTTGCATTAGCCGAGAGAGGGTTAGAATTTTAGCCTTTTGATAGATCGTCGTCCGAAACAGTTGTGACTTCTTCGCTCGCCTTTTTTTTTCTTTTTTTAGAAGGGTCGAAAAATTTTCCGCTCCAGCCCTTATAAAGTATACACGCATATATATATACATGAAATGTACAATGAAATCGTAAATGTCGTGGTAACGCGCGGGCGCGCGAGCGTTACAAAAAAAGACGCGCTTTCTCTTCTTTCTCGTATTCTTTTAACATACTTTCTTTCATTCTTTCTCTCATCGTTATTACACACCGGCGTCTCGTCCGTTTTTTTTTTAATCCTGTATCTCGCTCTCTCTTTCTCATTCTCTCATTCTCTCTTCCACTGATTTCCATCTTTACTTTTATATATATATATATATATCTATATATATCCTGAAGTGATCCATGATGAAATCGTCGGTTTTTCAAAAAAGAGACAAAAAACAACACAACGGCATTTCTACTATTCCCATTCTATTTTAACGCTAATATGTAGGACAAAAAACTAACAGATTTCGGCATAATAACAAATCGTCGTCTACCGGGTTCGGGATAAGTTTCGAGGAAATCGAATCCTTTTTTTTTATTTTATCTTCTTTCCCATCTCTTCTCTCTCTCTAGTTCAACGAAATTTCGTTGTTTTCTTTGCTCAATCTTTCATCGATTTCCTTCGAACCGATCCCGGACAAGCCGACGCGACGAAATATAACAGGTTGTCGGCTCTGACGCTATCCTTCCTACCTTCTCAAAAATACTTTCCACGTTAAGAGTACTATCGAGTACTCTATGAAGAGTAAAAGAGACGACTCGATCGTCTCGCGTATTTCCTACCGTTCGCCCGGTCGCGTTTCGACGTACTAGGTGAAGTTGGTTTATTAAGAAGGAAAAAAGAGTAAAAAAAAGTACGTCCTCTCCGATCTAAAAATTTCATTCGCGAAAGGAGAGTCGTTCTTGCATCGAACGCGTCTGACCAGAAGACCAACGAAAAAAAGGAAAGTCTTTTCTTTCCTTTCTGTCTTCGATCAACCCGACTGTTTCACGGACGCAAAAGTATATATGTTTCAACGTATGGCAGTGATAGTGTTCTTCTCCCTTCCTAAACCTCGTCCTATCGTGTCTCGTTTGAGAAAAAAATTAAAAAAAAAAGGACATCGTTAACTATATCCTGAGAGTCTCTTAATATACGTACTATAATCATGTTAATGTTAAAAAAGACGACGATGGACTTACTAGTAGATCGTTAACTTCGCGAACGTTTATGTAAAGCCTACGAGTAGCGAGATTTTATTAACGCGAGTATAGGAGAACGCCTCGTCTATTATTTATTTATTATATTGTTAAAGAAAAGTCGTTGGTTCCATCTCCCACGCGTGGAGCACCCTCGCGTTCACGTAATGGCGGTGACGCGTACGAAATGGCCGAACGAAAAACGCGAGCCTTCGCGAACGATACGGAAGAATGATGATCAGAATTTATCATCCGTGGATAAGAAAAAATTCGATGGAAGGCAGATTTGAGAAGGCAAAAAGTTTAGTGATATTACACTATATACATCCACAAGAGAGAGCAGCATCTCGTAAAGCAAGGAGGGAATATCGTGAATAAACGAATTCCGTCGTTGCTATCGCGAAGTTGCTCCGCCCCCGACAGAGCTCGCGAACACATAATCTATTCTTCCTTTTTTTTTATTATTCCTTTTATAATAATCATCGTTCATCATCGCTATTTCACGTTTCAACTATTTCTCATTTGTTTATCGAAGGGGAGGCTTGTCTCTCTAGCTTGATTATTTCTCTTTTATTTTTCATTTCACGTGCTAGTAGCGTGCTTCTGTTGCTTTGCTTTTTTTTTTAATCTTCGTATCCTTCGCACTATCGTCTTTTTTCTTTACCTCTTTCTCGTTTTCTCTCGATACGGTTTTTTTTTCTTCCGGACAAAAAAAGGGTTCATTATTGCCAACTTCGTTTAACGATCGTCGACTATTATATCATTATTATATTATTAAAGTTTGCTCTCTCGTCTTCGTCACGTTACGTCACAGTCACGTCGCGGTCCTCTTTTATATATTTCTCTTTTTTCCTCGCGTCGCCCTGGTATCTTTTTTTCTTTCATTATTATTTACTTCATATCGCTTTTATGCATTATCTCTTTTTTTCTATATATATATAAAAAAAAAAGAAGAGAGTAATCGATCAACGATAACCGCAAAATCTCTACCTGATTTCATATAAACGCGCGTAAAGTAACTTTACGCTCTTTCTTTCGTCGCGTGCTCTCTCTTTTCACTCCTACGAGCGCACAAAACAATCTCACCAACAATTATCGTATTATCTATCTCTCTTTCTCTCACGCTCACACACACCCTTTCGCTCTCTCTCTCTCTCTTTCTCACTTGCGCCGGTCCTACGTCGATAAATGCGTCAAAACACGGTGTGCGGTTCGCGACGACCATGCGTGTGTATGATTTTTCTCTGCTTTCAATTTTTCTTACTTTGGTTTTATTTTTGTTTGTTTTGTCTTTCCGAAAGATGATGTAGAAATATCGAAGAAGGTTTTTTTCTCGATGTTTGTTTTGTAGTCGGCAAGAAAAATAAATCCTAACGAAAATGATAATTCGGATCCATATGAAAAAATTCTATGTGTTCGCGTTAATGGGGAAAAAAAAAGTCAATCTCAATGAGATGACCGGTTTGTTGTAATAGTAGTAGTTGTAGTAGTAATAGTGTAATTACTTGTACGTCGGCACGATATAACAATATTTATCATTTATATCATTTATATCATTATAATCATATTATCATTATTATCATTATCATTAATCATTATTTTACTTTTATTTAAGATATAGACGGGCTCTCTTTTTTATTTATTTTATTTTTTTCATTCGGATTCTATCGCGATAACAAAATTACTTATCCTGCGTTACGATTGTACTGCGCGTGGATCTATAAAGCGATCGCGCCGCCAGACGAAAGACGACGTATTATTTTTTATTTTTGTTCTTGTACCACTCCTCATCTCTTTAATTTCCCTCATTCATTCTTCGTTGCCCGTGAAAAAAAACGAGGGGCACCACTTGTCCGTCACTCTTTCGGCATCATGGCTTCGACTTCTTACATACACGCATTCTCTCGATATCTCTCGTTCTCACTCTCTCACGCACAAACACGCTCTTTCTCGTATACGCAATCTCTCTTTCGTAAGATCGAAATGTTCGAAAAAATCGCACGGAAATGACGCTCTTTAACAACGTTCCCAATCTGTAGACCTCGTTCGAAGAAAATCATAATCGGATCAAAATGGCCACCAATTGTCAAAATTCGAGCACTCTTCGTAACAACACGTTCACCGTGATAAAAAAAAAAAAGATGGACGCTCGAACGAAACATGACGTTAGCGGTCATTTTGATTCGATCGATGAATTTCACGAAACGCTTCTACACGCACGCTTCTTAATTCGCTTTACTCTCTCTCTTTCTATTACCTTTTTTTATCGTTCGCTCGGTAGATTCTGCGTTATATCGTATTTATAATACGCGTTTTAAAGTTAAGCGCGCTGAGGTACGGTACTTTACAAAACTGTTTTGTAGCTCTGAAATTTATCGAGGTAGTTCGGTGATCTATTTAATTGTATTGTATTGTATTGTGATTAATGCATGCTTTATCGTTTTTTTATATGCTTGTGGATATTCGCTTCGATGAAAACGCGACGTTCGAGTTCCACGTACAATCGCGAATGCCTACGTTGCGTCGATCGGGACCCTCTTTTTCCTTCTATGGATATACATGTGATAGATAAAGATAGATATACACGATAAATAGATAGTTAATACGCGAAGACTTAAGGCCCAAGGAATCGGCGGGTCGAAGGGCCAGAGGGCCTTCTAACGAGACGACGATCGTAGGCCGCTCGCGACGTTGCTCGTGAAACTCACGCAAACGTCGACGTTTCTTCCATTTAAACTATTTTTTCGGTTTTCTTCTTTTTAAAAATCCCATGAACAATCTATTGTAACAACTATTGCACTTATGATTTGTATTATTAATATGTTACGCTTGTCACAGTTTGCGGCACATTATTTGTTAAAAAACAACTCTCTTGCGTGATACTCTTGATAATAACAGCGTTTTTACAATAAAAAAAAAAAAATAATAATAATTGAAATTAATGACAATAATAAAACAAAATATCGGAGAAGGTCTTTGTGGACAACGGTTCGTAATAACATTATAACGTGTCTCGTACTCGATAAATTGAATATACGTATTTTCTAGTTTCCCTTTTCTTTCTTTCTTACCCGATAGGTGTATGTGTATGTTCGTTAATGTCCTGTGTTATAACACGCTTTAGTTTCTATTCTCTCTGTTTCAAATGCCATCCAATTTCGATTAATCTTGTCGACTTTCCGTTCTCCTTCGTCCAACCCTTTCAATCTCTCTCTCTCTCTCCCTTTCACTCTCTTTCTCTCCTACTCTCCGTCTCTCTTACAATTATCTGCATTTTGCATTATATATATATAGCTTTTAAAGTGAAAAACATAGAAAAAAAACTGACAAAATATATGACGTACGGTGTAGAGATATATATATAATATATCGGTATAATATATAATATAGCTTTCTATGGTAAATCTGGTTTCGTTAATAAACTCTTAAATATGCTATTACAGGCGGAGAGAATATCGGTCTTCTCTTTTTTGTGTTTCTTTCATTCTTTCCCCTTTTCCCATCACTTATGCATGCACGGGGCGGTGTGTGGTGTGTGTATCGTTTACGTAGTATGTACAATTATGCGTTCTCCAATTGTGTCTCGTCTCGTCTCTCTCTATATATATGTATGTACGTAAATCGGCTACGAAACGATAACGTTTCGTCTCGTAACGATTGTGCGGTAAAATTGTGTGAATCATCATCATTTTCAAAGTATCTCGTATTTACTCGCACGGTTATTATTTTGTTAAACGTCGCTTCATATTTCCAACCCTTTTTCCCCTATTTCTCCTTGACGACACTATTCCCTTCCCCCACCATTCCCTTCCCTTACAATCCTTTCTCTTTTTTAGACAGATGATTATAGCTATTTTTAATCTTTTCGAATGATACAGGTTCAATTCCTCACGTTCATCTACTAATTTTAAAACCAAACACACCTAGCAGTAGCTGTCCCTCCAGAAAAGCAACGAGAAACGCAGTTACGTCATTTTTTGATTTCTTTCTTTCTTCATTTTTCTTTTCATACTCT